>OY660871.1:31753448-34153448 GCA_962446985.1 Xyrichtys novacula
AGGACCTGCTCGTCTATAAACATATCCACTAAAAGAAAAGAATAAAAGGCTGACTGAATATAAAAATGAATCATATGACTGATTTTCATGTATAGCTTTTAAACAAGACAAAAACCAGCCTGATGCAGCGAGACATTTGGTCGATGCTTCCCTCCAAATCTTATTAGCGAGCCATGTGTGCACATTTTCAGCATGAGTAGCCCCGGCGGGTATCAAACCCTTAAATCTGGCGGTGCTGGTGTACGACCGACCCTCACAGGATGACTTTCTTATTTTCGGTTAGTGATTAGGTCCTGGCCGCCGTCTTTATGCTGAGCTGGACATCTGCTGTGATTTACATGATAAACTGCCCTCTGAAGCAGAACCTGTGAAATATAAAACAGCATAGTGTCCTTTAATTAAGTAAGTGTGAGGTTTTACTGCCTCGTTCAGCTAAAACTTTGAGTTTCCCTCTTTCGTCTTCCTCCGTTCAGATAAATATGTTAAATCAGAAGTGTGTCAGACTCTCTGCTCAGTGAGTACCAGCCGTCTCCTCTCGACGTCCTTCACGCTCGTCTTCACACGCCGACTCCACCTTCAAAAACATCACTCTTCACACTCGGGGGACCACTGAGCCCGCTGCGTTTTATTGACAGTTTCCTGTTTCTAAGTCTCAACCTACAACATTTTACCATGAATATGTTTTTGCTCTGGTTGACTTGTTGAAACAACAGAGCAGTTTAACTGTCACTGCAGGTATGATCAGGTTTATTTTAGGCCTGATGAAGTTTGTAAGCAGATCCATTCAGGGTGGATCTAACTTTCTTGGGTCCAGAGAGCGTGGATGGACGGTGCTTCATCTTTACATTTGAGAAGAATTAGTTGATTAGAAAGGTAATTGGGTTTAAAATTTGGATGGTTGTCCTCTTCATTGATCACTCTGAGTCTGGTTGTCAGAAATGGCACAAATTGAATAAGTTAAACTTCATATTTGAGATTTTTTTAGGAAGCTTCTTGAGGTGAATTTGATGGCTTCTGCTTTGTTTTGGCCTGAGCGTATATAACTTTGTCATCAGCATATAACTGCACTTACTGTCAGGTTAAGTCATTACTATGAAGGCTAAAAGGGATCGGTCCCAGTACAGCACCTTGTGGAACTCCAGCTGATATGTTGATTGTGCGTTTACGTATCAGAGGGGACTGTCGGTGAAATTATAACACATATGTTTTGAAAGAAGAAGTGATGTTTTCATCAAATGCTCATTTTAGGTCCGAGACGACATTGCCTACATAACCTCCCTGATCTGCTGAAATAGTAGGTGGCTGTATCAGCTGTACGAGTGACTACTCTTCACTTTTTGTCGGATCATCTGAATATTATTTATCCCTTCAGCGATCAGACTGCTTAATGCATAGAAGTAGCTGATTGGAGGCCTTTGTTGAAATTGGATTTTACGTCTTTTATGGAATTATTTCTTATTGCATTTTAGTCATTTCACTGTTGAACATACTGCACATGTATTTATTATCTATTTATTCATTTATTGCTGATTCGTGGTGCTGACAGGGGAATGTTTGGGCCATATGCTGCTGTGAATGTCCGGTATTTGTCTGTTTCTGTATGGTATCTCAATCTGAATCTGAACATTGACATATCTGCAGACACCAGTCACATATATATACTAAGTGGTAACAACAAATCAGGACATCTCAGCTAAAGTTGCATGTGTGGTTTTTTTTTATAACTCATCACTCATAAATCAGTTTAATGCAAGAACTTCATACAGCAGGTCTTCAGCTTTCTTCCCTGGACCACTTATGCATCCGTTGTGTGCTGTCACGTACATGTTTACTGGGTGCACAGTCATGCAGATGTGAATCATCACTGTCTTGACAGATGCTGCAGCCAGAAATGATCTACTTTAGGATTGTTGTTTCTTCACTCAGACTTTTGTAGATCCTAAATCTTTCAGCTTTGATAATCATAAATGGATTCATTGTAAAGATTTGTGAAGGTTTTTATCAGCTTAATGCAACAATAAATCCCAAACATATAGGATGGCTTTAAGTAACAGTCTGTAAAGTAGTTAAAGACCCTGATTGAGGGGAAACACAGCGCATGGAAACTTCAGGAAAACGTCTTTTTTTTAAGTCCGTCCGGGATGCTGCGGCTCTTAATGGTGACAAATTCTCTGCAGCAGCAGAAGCAGTAAAACATTTTCCGCAGGATCAATAAAAGAAGTGGCTTTTAAGCAGTAACAGCAGTAACCATTGTGCCTACTGAAGACTTCATCAATACAAAATACACCTCCATTGACCAGATTGTGATTAACAGGTGATGGCTCAGCACTGCAGGGGAAAAACAGCACAATATCAGCTTAGCGCCCGGGATGTCAGGACCTGAACCCTGAGTGAAAACAGGAGAGGAGGAAAAATCTCACAGATGGGATTATCACTTCAAAGGTTCAGCCTGATGAGTTGTTGTCAGGTTTGTGACAGAGGCTTGTCAGCTGCTGGATTTGATGGAGCTCTGCGGTGTGGAGCGGAGCAGACAGGAGACTCTGGACGCCCCCCTCTGCTGCTCCCACATCCAAAGACGCAGGAATCATTTTGTGCAGCACACAGAGAAAAGAGCATTTCTTCTTTGGGTAAATAGGACAATTCAGATACGAACTTAAAGTAAATTTATGATTATGGCTGTAAAAGCAGTTCATTTCCACTCAGAGCAGCTTTATTTCCTGTGTTAGCCGTCCCTGAAGGGAGAGTTAGGGAGAGTTACTGTTACTCCCCTCTGCCAAAAACACAAACCACAAATCCAGAGTTCATTTCCAGACAGCTCTGTGTCTATTTTGGTTCATAATTGATCTCTCATCATTCAGTCTCTTTGTAATATTCAACAGAAAAAGTGTTAGCCTTCATTTCAACCCACAATTTGTTTTAAAGTACCACACTTTATATTCATTTCGTATTTCAGGGTATAATATGTGCTTCCACAGGAATGTTTCTCATTATCGATGGAAAAAACTGAGAAAACTCATCAGATGTCTGCTGATCCCTGAGATGGAAAACACTGAGAAATGTTGCCCTGGATAACAAGTCGGTCCAAGGCCTTTTGCCAAACTGCAGGAGCACTGAAGTATCAAACGGCAATCAAAAGCACAGGCTGCTCTCTGAGCTCGGAGGTGCTGTAGAGTGATTTGGGAGGAAATTCAAGCGCTGTTTGTGCAGGACCGGGAACAGCTTGGGAGTCCTGGCATCCTGACACACACACACACAAACACACACAAACACACACACACTTTCATGCACTGCCACCCTTGACCCATGTTCGATTTCCCCTGCTGTTTGATGAGCTGCAGTTGTCAGCTGTGATCAAAACCAACCTGCCCCGCATCCTGATCCTCCTCCTCCTCCTGCAGCCCTTCAGAGCGTCTCAGCCATCTTGTTCTGATATGTAAATACTCTGTCTCTCTGCTGCTCCCCTTAACATGCAGCCAGATTAAACCGCACTCATCCACTTAAGAATTAGTAAAACATGGTTTTAGTCTGCAAAGCTGGAGATCCGATTTCCACGAGGAAACACAAACTACAGCTGCAAACCTTTTTAAAAAGTCATTATATAAGCATTTAAAAAAAGAAAAACGGAAAGGTTAACAAAGAAATCGACACGTGAACTCTGGTGAGAGTGGAAAATACAGGATCTTATCTTGTGTGTTGGAGCTCTGATGGAAAAAAATGTTGTTCACCTTTTAGTGTAGAGGCTGCACGCTGTCTTACAGGAAATTAAAAGATCTGTGATACGGCTCAAGGTCAGGTTCAGCAATCTTTTCACGGGTCACGTGGCAGTTATTTCAAAAAATTCCCCACCGGCCAGGTAACACTGACGACATCCCGAGGAGATGTCATTCAGTGTGTGATCACGTCTGAACCTGCTGGTGTGGAGGTAAAATCTCGCTCCTGGCTCAGTCGTAGTAAACTCTTGATGCTTAATTGCAGGGTCTGAAATTAACACCCAGCAAGCGCCAAAAGCAAGTGGATTTTCCAGTTGGCTGGTGATTCTCAGATGGCCTTGCACCATGTGGCGGATTGAACCACAATAGTGGAGCCTTAAAAGAAAAAAAATGCAGAATTTGATACCACAATTTTCGCTGCTCTGGTGTTTGCATGTCTGAACTCTGGGGACCGGGGTGACACTTGAAAACATCTCATAAATGTCTCAAACTGATGTTCATTCAGATATTTGGCATATGTAGAAATCCACAAGATTCACTTCTCCAGCTGTATTTATTTTTTTTTGTTTTTGTTTTTTTGTTTGGTTGTTTGTTTTCTGTTTTGAGAAAAATGAAGGAAAAATAATGGATGTCTATTTGACTCCATTATAAATCAAATCAGTGAACATGAGAGGGTTTGTGTGAGAGCTCTTTGTTATTGGATCACTGTGATTTTCTTCTTCTTCTTAGTTGAAAGCTCTTCTTTATGAGCTGTATTCAGGTTTAAATTGATAATTGATTGATCAATTTCAATCATTATGTTTCATATTTTTATACATTTATAGTCAACATAACACCTTAGTATTGCAGTAAAATGCACTGGTACAGATGTGGACGCTGATTTAAAGTCTTTTTTTGGGGTCAGTAAAAAATATGGTAGGTTAGTTGGTTTTTTGAACCTTTGCTGCAACGTCAGGAAGTTCATTTTTGACTCAGATTTAGTTTTTGTCTTTTTTCTTTTGTATTGATTCTCGTTACATTTAGTGTTTTATTCCTTTTTGACTCTGTCACAGAGTCTCAGTGGCCTCATATTGAATAAATAAGATCTAATAGCTCACAGTCAAATTTAATAGATTACCTGCTTAAAAACAGAAAGTGAATCTGATTAATTGTCTCGATATGAAATTATTGATCTGTGTATTTACCACAAATAAAGCACCAAAAACTCCTCTTTTGTTCAGTCTCTAATCCCCTAACCCCTCTGAAGTTCAGGTTATCAGAAGGACCTAGATCCTGTCCCAGACTAAAAGAAATACCATCTCTGATGTTTTCCGGCTCTCTGAAGTATATATAACTGTGATATTGTACCACAACACCGAAGAGCTCCATCCTGCTGATAGAGTGAGACAGAACAATTTAGCAAAATAAAGATGTGTCTTCTTTTAAAGCCTGTTTCCCAGAAAATGACCGACTTGTTGCATATGGAGAGAGTTTCTGCAGGTTTTCTCTCAGCTCTGCAGCCCTGGACAGAAAAAAGCTTTTCACTGCTTCTGCTAGTCGATATAATTGGATGTATGCACCAGAGTCTGTGTACTTCTGTATGCTGTTAGAAATACAACATAATAGTTTTTTGCCGTTTTGTCCAAATTTTTTCAGTTTAAACCCAAAATCACTAAATTCAAGAGCATTTTTGTCCAAATTGAACCTTCACGTTTATCCCTGTGTTCAAAGATGTATCATGAGTTTCAGTAAACCACATTATCCACTCATGCTCTGTCTTTGTCTCTCTTCCTGCAGGTGAATGTTACCTGATGGAGTGGTCAGACTGGGGCTCCTGTGTGAGCATCTGCGTGAAGGGGGCCGTCGCAGACTTTGGTTCGGTCCAGGTTCGCTCTCGAGCCGTGGTGGCCCAGGAGCCTGAAAACCTTCTGCTGTGTCCTGACCAGGCCTGGGAGTCTAAGCCCTGCACAGGTGGGACATTTTTTTCTTTAACAATAGAGATGTTAAAGCTGGTCACAGTTAGAGGGTTTAAGAAGAAGTGGAAAACTCAGTTTGTACCTCCAATAAACTGCAAATTACCCTTCAGGAGGCCAGCAGCCCCGAGCTTTGATTATTTTATTCGTCTCTTGACTTTGAATGCTGCAACAGACTCTATCAGTCGATTTGGAAATATATGTTTAAATACCAAACTTCAGCTTTTAGTTCCTTTTTTAAAGTGATATATCACAGCTGAAAGACGTTTTTATTAGTACTCACCGTTTCCTGGACATTACCGAGCACTTATTTTCCACTTCAAGTCACCTTAATGTTGTTTTTAAAGGCAATTTCAGCATTTTCTAAACTGGGTTTGTTTGTACTTGACTGATGGGAGAACAATTTCTGAAGTATTGAGGGAGAGCGGAGCAGCCAGCAATGAAAACGAGCTAAAACGTAATCGTGCTTCATCAAACTACATCCACTACCGACAGGGAGGATTTCCCTGACCTTCCACTCGTGCCGCTCTGTGCAAACCAAATTTAATTAGTAAAGAAATGTCGTTCTGACGTCTCGTGAGATCTTACTTGTTGCAGGATGACAACGGAGGACACGTTAGCTTGATAAAAACAAGCAACCTGCAGCTTGGCTCGATACTCCTCCTGAAGTCAGAAAACAAAAGTGCATTTTTGATGTAAAACTGTTTCATTCTGCGTTTATTCTTTTAAAAACTAAGTCTCTTTGTTTTGGAAGGACTAATGTGGATAATATGGCTCCCGCTAAAACAAAAAATATGTATTTGAGGAGCGCTGAAAGGTCATTTAGAGGCTTTTGTGAGTCAAAATCCGTGTCTGGTTCTGTTTCTGCATGATTCTGTTTTTAAAAAAGCACAAGAACACCGAATTATATCTGAGAAAATGCGAGCTGTCTCCGGGTCGATGTGAATTGTCCTCATAAAAGGTGCAGCCTTGTTTCCTTCACCCACTCCATCCCTATACCAGTGAAAAGGAAGAACTGGATTTAGCCTCAGCTCGGGTGGGAGGCAGGATGTGGAGCTCGTCAGTGCATTAAAGGGCTAACACAAAAAGACACTTACATACAGGGTCATATCTGCAGGCTGTTTCGTCTTCCAGCCCTCTGAACGTGTCTGCTAGACCGTCAGAAGAAACGGAAACGCCGACAGGGACCAGCAGAGGTCTTTTATTGGAATGAGAGAGAAAAAATAAACACTAACATCCACTGTGACTTGGTGCTCGCCTGTGTCACTGGGTCAATTGGCGCTCTCCCAGATGGGATTTCACGAATTACATCTCCAAACACAGACCCCCACCACCACCTCCAGCACGCTCATTTACTGCTGTAATATCTGCGGCTCCCCAGGCGTGTTAATCACCCATTAGGAGCAAGGCGGGCTGTGAATCACCACCACCGCCACCGCCACTACAGCTCTTTGCGTGGAGCTGCCATGGGCTCAGCGTGTACAGCAGGCCCCACACCCCCCCACCCACACACCCCCTGGTCTCCTCCCCTCCTTCTCCTCCCTCCTTGGCTACTGTACACAGCCCCACAGCAGCCTCCAGCAGCCTGACCTGGTTTCACAGCATCACTCGAGGAAGAGAGAGAGAGAGAGAAAGAGGGGGAGGAGGAGGCGAGGCCCAGCCAAGAGCGATGAAGGCGGGGGAGGACGAGAGAGAGAGGAGAGAGGAGCGAGGGCGGTGACGGGGAAAGGGAGGCTAGGGACAGAGGAAGACAGATCAAATAGTTGCATCAAAAAAGACTTTTGTGGGGGCGCTCTGTTCGCCCTAATGGGCAAGGCACATACCACAGGACTTCTTTGATTCCCTACCATCTCTCAGCCCACGTCTCTGCCGGTTTTTGCTGCTCGATTTCATTTTTTTTTACTTTTCATTGGTCAAAAAGGTTATTTTTGTTCAGAGGGCAGCATCTCTGTTATCTGTATTTACCTCAACATCACCTCCAACTTGTACCTAAAGGACCAGTTATGTTATCGCTCATTATTTATGTAGCAGGAGTTAAGTGCTAAGATGGCAAAATACCAGAACTGTAGGGGCTTTTGTTGTTCTTTTATTTTGAAATTATGCCATGATATTTGGTTGAAAATGTTGAAATGTTAAAGAGGTGAATGTTTTATTTGGATTCAGAGTAAGTCTTGTTACATCTGTTTTTTGGAAAGTCTGACCTTCTTTGAGGGGCTGCTGGGTACAGTTAGGTTGGGTTTTTTGGGTCAATTTTGAAGGTAAAATCTCAACAAATGTAGGATAACGCTCATCATGTTTCCCAGAAACTTCACGTCTTCCAAGACGAGGATTACCAACCTTTTGACTACCTGAACCAGTCAGCGGTCGCCTTATTTCTGATAGAAAGGTTGAAAGGTTGTCCACCTGCAGTAAATAAACAACAGTTCAGTCCAGATATGACAGGTACTTCCACTCTCTTGGTTATATCAGAGTTTTGAAGCCTGGATCCAGGGCTTGAACTGGTCTGGGGCTCTGTAGTTGGAGGCCTCTGCTGCCTCACTGCTTCATATCACTTCAAATTCCCATTTTTACAGATTGAACCTTTAATTTCTACAGTTCAGTCTCAGTCTAGATGTAGGTTCATGTCGGCTCTGTGCTGCTACTGACAGATATGAATATAAGCAGCTCTTCATAACATGAAACTTTGGATGAACTCTGTTTCTGCGTTCACCGCGTCACGCTCCCACCACCCTTGCTTGGCTCAGACTCTTCATCCACTCACGCATCTGTGCCACCGGCTCTCTTTCTCCTCTGCAGCTCCCACTGTACATGAATAAACTCTCTGTGTACACCTCCAGAAGATATCTGTGATGTTCGTTTGTGCACACAGGTCATATCAGGACCATGACCAGTTCATATTGTAATCTGATATTAGCCTCTAAGGCTTGAAGTGAGAGCCAAGTTAAAGTGCTGCCCGTTTTATAACAATGTGCTTATAAAGAGGCTTTTAAAATTAATAGGCTTGAAAATCAGCTATCTCTCCTCCAAGCCCGAACAGCCTCTCAGTGAAGTTTCAGAAAACCACAAGTTTTTTTTTTTTTGTTGTTTTTTTTTGAGCAGCTAATACAACTCCCTGAATTATATCTGCGGCCGGAGTGGCTCTTCTTCTGAGAAATGTTTCATCGTAGTAAAAGTCCAATCTGCTCGTAAAAGAGACGGTGGGAAGTTTCGGCTGGATCGGGTGATTCGGTGATAACTCGTCTGGTTTGAAAAAAGGGGTCTCAGCTGCGCCACGGCGAGAAAAAGAGGAGAAAGAAATGAGAAAAGTGAAGAACACAATGGGTGAGGTTGTCTGAGCTGCAGACAAATGGTCTGGTGAAAGCTGCAGATAGAGCCGTGCCGTGGACTGCAGCGGGGATACTGTACCAGAGCCTGAGGAGAATAGATCGTCCCTTTGTCCAAGGTTAAATCGTTCATTTACGCTCGCCAAATGGGCCGGGCTGATGATTGGTTACACAAGACTCCGTAGGGAAATATGGTCATTTACTGCGCTGATGGAGATATTGATAAAGTCGTAATAGCATTGATAGAAAGTCATTAAGCAAAAGCTCTTACTGGAGATTAAAACATTGAACCGGACCTCTCTTTGAAGATAGTTATATTATATGACAGCAGCCTATTATACAATCATAATTCAGCAGCTGCTTTATTAATCTGTCACTCATGTGATTAACTGTCTTCATCGCCGACTCCCTCTGCTCAGACTTTATAGATGTTTGTTTTACTTTTGACTCTCAGGGGGCGAATGTTACGAGTACAAATGGGTCAGCAGCAGCGTCAACACCAGCCGCCTGTTGGTGTGGTGTCAGCGCTCCGATGGACTCAACGTCACCGGTAAGAAACTCGCAAACACAAAGTTTATGAGTTACACAAATAAGCTTATATGTTCATGTTTTCACGCCAAACATGAAAGTTTTTCCCAGTCTGGTCTGGATCTGTGGTCAGTCATCCTATGTGGATTTGGGAATGCCTTTAAACTGCTTTCTTTCTGACTTAATCGCTTGGCTTTCTACTTCAGTTGGATAAATAACACTTAAGTTATGAGTTTTTAGTTTTTTTGTGATATAGACAGACACTTTAGGACATGGTTGACCATTGCCACAGCCACCTTTCAACCGTTATAGAGACATATCTATCCCGCTTAGCAAAAAGTGGTTGAACAGACGTTATAAAGACGTTGTAACCATACGTCTAAACAACGTCTAGATTCTGACGGTCTAAAATGAAGCACAGTTTCCTTCACGTTCCCCCGGGTAAGTTGTTGTGGGCCGCAATATTTTTTTTCTTAGGATGGAAGGGGAAGGTCCCGCCTCCTTTGCCTCTGATTGGCTGTGAAACGTCATCATACACTCAAGCCCGCGGGCTGTCAGCTCTGTACATCGAACAGAACATTACAGAACATTATCGCAATTCTGAATCCCCTAACCTGACAGACGATGATGTTTCACAGCCATTAAGAATAACCAATCAGAGCCCAGCACTTCTAGCCAATCAGAGGCAAAGGAGGGCGTGACCTTCCCCTACCATCCAAAATTAGCTTTCGGGCCTGTATTAGCATTGGCTTCCCCAGCTTTAGCGTAGCCATCGCTAGCTGCGGTTCGGCTCGAACGGGCTGCTCCTGTGCCGGGCTTGAAGCTCATTTCAAAGTCTTGTTATGTGCCAAGTTGTAACCCAAATTCCTACGCACAGAAACGTGTGTTTCGCTGTGGTAGTGTGATGATTTGAGTTAGTTAATGCTAAAATAAACAAGGGGCGCAAGAGCTTGCCTGTTCACTCCGGGAGCCCCATGAAGCCCCGTTTGCAAAATCGGAAGATGGCTACATCTATGACATTTATTTTAGCGCTTGCCTTGTCCGAAAATAAGGTAAGTGCTGAAATAACTTTCGTAGATGTAGCCATCTTGTTTCAGGCGTCCGATTTTGCTTTTTTCCGACTTGGTAACTGAAACGCTGGGAACCCGGGTTTGACATCATTTTCAGCTCCGACATCTGACTTCTGAGGTAACGCGAACAAACCATACGGCCATGACGGAGTGACGTGATTTAGCCGAAAAAAGACGTCTGAATGACGTCGGGTGTTTGGTGGGTCTGTATTTTTACCGAGCAGCACCCTACGGTTTGTAATGAATCCACACAGAAGAGCTCAGGAGAGTTTTAGTGTAAATCGAGGCTGAAAGGTGAAAATTGATCCTACAGCTGTTAGCGTGAACACTTCCTGACTTTACTCGGCACGTGTCTGGCATCACTAATTCCTTCTCTGAGGAAGAACTTGCCCGTCTTTCCCTCGATTAATTGGTTCTGTTTCCGAGTGTTTATTCACGTCCATCAAAGCTTCCCAAAGGCGAGCTTGATATTTTAAATTGCTTGTTTTGTCTGAGCAACAACAAAGAAACAAACTATCAATGTGATGCAATAAAACACCAAGAAACAATTCAAATATTTAGATTTGAGAGACAGGACATAATTATTTAGTGAGCAGCGTTTTACATAAAGTTGTTTATTAATAATCTGTCGGTGTTTTAGGTTTTATGTAACTCCAATGAAAACTGTGTTAAAATATCTACAGTCTGAAGTGAAACAAGCGGTGATGAGCAGCTGATCTTATTTAATTTTATTAATCATGTCAAGTTCAGCTGAATTTATGAATTTGAGAGGTTGCAGCAGCTCAAAAGCCCCAAAGCGGTTTAATGTGGGAGGTATATTTTATAGCAGAGATGTCAGAAATATAGCACACTGCTCTAAAAAAACTGGGACTTCTATCTATAAGGAGGAAAAGGTGGTGGGCGATGGCAGCCTGTTCAGCTATTCAGCCATGTCGAGCACATGAACATGTGGTTTCCCACCCTGAAGAGTTTCAGAAATAAACCCGAGTACACCAGCTGCACTGGTTCACAGACAGGTCTGCTTCTCCTCCAGTCAGTGGACTCATTTCAAACTTTTCTCACTTTAGAAAAACAGGAAGTTCAGTTTGTGTTTTTATTCATGTATCACTATCAATGAGGACTCATCGGTGTGTTTGACCCCTGATTAAAGTGAACTCTAGAAAGCACTGACACAGTCTGAACATTTCCAGCAGCAATTTCCACTAACTGCTTCCTCCAAGAGACTTTTACTTTCAGCAGAAACACAATAACTGTCCAACATGGAGCGGTAAATCTCCCAGGACACACAGCTCCACTGAACGTCGATTGTATTCCTCCACAAACATCATGTCCCCTCTTTGATTTTATTGTCTCTCCACCTGCAGGAGGATGTCCTCCCATGAACCCTCCAGTGGATAACAGCTCCTGTGACCCTCCCTGCCTCATGCCCAAGTCTTTCTGCGGCGAGGTGAGCAGCTCTCTGTTATCATATCAACAATTTAGCTGTAAACATAAGACGTCTGAGCGAGAACGGTTTGGTTTACGGGCAAAGACGCACAATACAAAGAGGGTAAACACAATAAAAGCAATAAAAACAACATGCACCTGGAAGCACAGGTCCTCAGGTGTCTGTACTCGCTTTGATTCGCTTCTGCTGCAATTGAATTTGAAATCAGCGGGGAATGAAACGACACAAACATAAAGATGTTAAACCGTTTTCTGTCCTGTCAGTCAGCCGTGCTGCAGGTCCACCAGATGCACCAGCTGGTGAATCTCCCCGTTTAATATCTTGTGTATTCAAAATAAATACATCTGAACGCACAACAAAGGCAGAGTGTCTGCTGCTGTTGGTTAGGTGAACAGATTTGATAACCGCAGAGTAAGCAGGTCAGGATGCTCTGATGAGGAGCAGGATTAGCACCTCTGAGGTCGCCGGTTCAATCCCAGGGCGAGCATGACAATGACGCACTGAGCTGTCGGTTCATTCGGGCCTGATTCTCTCCAACAGGTTCTCATGTTCTCTGTCTGAGAGGTGAGACTCAAAGTTTGGAGTTATCTGTCTCTGGTAGCTGTGGTGTCCCATGAGGATTTTAAATTTGATGCCAGCAGCTCATTTAAAAAAAGTTTGGACACCAGGGACGTGTTTACCGTTCTGTTGCATCACCTCTTTTTTAATGAACAACACTCGTTAAATCTGGAGTTTTTGAAGTTAAGAAACTCAATTTAGGTTTTCAGCTGCTTGATAGCTTAGTGTCTGGTTTACAGTTCACCCTATGTCTTTGAGGGGCTGACAAACTGGGATTGTAGGAAGTCCAGTTTAGCTGCAGGACTCTTCTACTTCAGAGCCATGCTGTTGTAATCCCTCCAGAATGTATTTTGTCATTATCCTTCTGAAATATGCAGAATATCTTTTCCATTTCCTCTCAGTTTATGTTTCTTTTTAATGGATTCTTCTTCAGGTGGTGCAGTTTTAACCTTAAATAGTGGATTCTGTGACAGATAGTGTTCATAGATAACAGTTTTGGGAGGTGAGTTTAACTCTATGCGGTGATTCCCACTACAGACATGAAGTCCAGTCTTGCCCATTTGAACAGAGGATTCTCCAAAGTCTTTGAACAATTTAATAAAATAAACAATGGATCTCTTCTTATGAAAGCACTCCTAAACTTCTTCAGCGTTTTGTTTCAACTGTTTAGAAACGTGTCAACTGCATCAAATTTAAAACAACATACAATATTCATAAATTGACAACATTTTAAGTGTCATTTTCAGTTTAAATATGATTCAGGAGCAATCATGATCTGTTTTTATCAACATTTTTAACTTTTTTTGAAATAAGCATGAATGAAAAGTAGGTTTAAAACAACCAGAATTCCCCAAAACTAGTGCTGTGTCACACCAAAGATCGGCCGTAAGTCTCATAAGCATGGAGAAGGTTGTTAAAGAGGTCAGTGTGTAGAGCTGTAGAATAAAACTGTAATATCAACAAAACGAGTACATCCACACAATTTATTAACTTCTATCCATTAACTATAAATAAAGCAGCTCTCTGTGGGATGGAAACAGTTATTATGTTTTTATCCAGATTGAATGAATAAGAGATGACACTCACACTCACTCAGGTTGTGACCTTATGACCAAGCTGAGCCGAGTCAACAATCCTCCAATACCAGCTAAACCCCACCCCCCACATTATTCCAGTCTTACACTCACTTCACTCAGCACTCCCTGCGTCTCAAACCTAGCGTGATTCTTTGCTGCCCCCTGCAGGCCAGTATCTGCACATGCGAGGAAGGATTCACAGAGGTGCTGTCTCCCACCGGGCTGCTGGATCAGTGCGCCCCCATCCCCATCCTGGAGATCCCCACAGCAGGAGACAAGAGAGGGGACGTGAAGACCAGTCGTGCCATTAACCCCACTCTGCCCAGCACCATCCTGCCCGGACGCACCGGCCGGACCTGGTACCTGCAGCCCTACGGACCAGGTCAGACCACATAACACACAACTAGTCCTGAGACTACCAGAGCCACATCCAGCCGTGCTAAAGAAGTATTTATATGCTGCAAAGTGAAAACCTTTAATCTCTAAACTGTCGTGTCTTAAAAAACGTACCCTCCTTAATGCACTCTTCACAGGCTTCTATTTTCCACTTGTCAGGTCTTAATTATAAAAACCACCTCATGAAAACACTTCTGGAGGAAGGAAAGAGGATACAGACGTCGGTTCATATTTCCGGGAATGTTTCTTTGACAGTGTAATTAATCTTTCACTACAATAAAAAAAAACATGTGCACAATGACAGCTTAAAATATGGCCTGTATTTATCTGCTGTCAACGTGGAGAAACAGTCATCCTCCCAGAATAAAGGTCAGGAAATCTTTACACATCATCACCTATTTGACTTTCTCTGTGTTTGAAAGTTTTAAGTCAAGAATTGAAGATATTTGCGAACGCACCAGCAGCCTCCTTTTCTATTATTACTTTACTTTTTTGTGTTTTATGAGCGAATCTAAAGGGAAAAGGTTTTAAAAAGAACAGCTTTGGCCCGATTTTCTAAACCTCCAGAGCTCCATGTAATCCTTGAACTGAGAGGTTTTTTAATTGGAAAACACAGAATATTAAGTTTGGTAGAATTAGCGTCAGCGGCGTCGAATTAACTTCACGTATTTGTACCTGCAGCCGTGCGTGACATCGAACCCGACACAACAAAACAGAGAGATGCGTCGGACATGTTTTCCACCTGTTCCTGTCTGCTCTGATGCATGTTTAACCTCTGACGCTTAATCTGAAACTGCTGGTGTGCATTAACTTTTGAAAACTGCATCTGCACCGAGCGTGTCGCCTGACGGGGCACGACAACAACATCAGGAACATTTAGGATGCATGAGAGCAGAACAGATTGAGTTACTCTTCCACATAAAGCAACCTTTGTGTCATCTATCCTCTGAATGTTAACCCTCTTTTGTCAGGATACAGGCAGATCTATGACATGTTTTCAGCTCTCTAGAAAAAAGAAAAGACTTTCTCGAATAGATCAAAATTTATGCCACAAGTCTATTGAAGAAACTTTGACATAAAACATGACATTACTGGTGCTCTAGTGTAGGTTTAGTGGAAGAAAACACAACCATCAAGTTTATGTGCAATGCAAGGAAAGGATCACAGTATCACACATAAGGGATTACAGTTTTCTGCACATTTATATCAAGTCAGTATTTGCTGTTAAAGAGTTTACACCCATCAGCTGTAACATTATGATCTTGTGTGCGATATATGATAATCCAATACAATAGCTCTGCCATTAAATCTGCTTTTTGGAACCTTCACAGTTTCAGTTTTAGATACAAAGCTCAAAAAAAGGTGATAATTTTACTAGATATTTATTCAGGGTTTCTGCAGGTTTCAAATTTAAGACTTTTAGGACTTTTTTCAAAACCATAATGAAGGTACAACAGCACAGAAAAACTTGATTACTGTATAATCCCTTTTATCAAAATTTAGCATGATTTAAGTATAAATAAAGAACATTAAAAATTGACAGATTGTGCTTTAAGGTGACCTCAAAATTAAACTCACTCTTACACAAACATCATCTCCTGACTGTTTCTCCTCACTTGAACTCTTCGGAGCTTCATCCTCTGGTTTTCCTCCACTCTCCCTGTGTTTCTCACAGATTTTTGGGGTCCCACCCCACACTGACTTGTTAGCTGTGTTATTATAAAATAAAAAGCGATGTGTGAAAGTTTTCTGCAGGAGTGTTGCGGCTTATTTAAGCTGTTGTTTTAACGTGTTGACGGAGAAACTGACGAGCCTCCTCCTCCACAGATGGGAAGCTGAAGATGTGGGTGTACGGTGTAGCAGCTGGAGCCTTTGTGCTCCTCATATTCATAGTGTCTATGATTTACCTAGCTTGGTGAGTTGAAGAGTTTATTTCCCCTTTATTTCATCATCCTCATTCATTAAACCAGTCCATAATTTTCCCCTCATGCTTTGAGGTAAAAAAAACAACCCCTCCCTCACCCGTCCTGTCGCCCAGCCTCCCCCACATCACCGTCTGTTTGTCATGTTTTTTTATTTCCTTTGTTTTCCTTCATGCCGTCGTCATGTGAGAGCAGCAGCTACTGTGCCAAAGTGCATCGCTCTCTTAAAGCCCAAGAGTCGGACGCCAACGGGACGGCGGTCTGGTTGGGCCAAAATGCACACGAGATGACTTACACCTGTCCCGATTGCCAAGAGCTGGCTCAAAGCAGCAGCAGCAGCTAATGAGGATGTAGAGGGTTCACCCCCAACCCCCAAACACAGGCTCCAGTATAAGCACCTGCAGTCCTTGACCTCTCCGTGTGACCTCTCTAAAGAGTCACATGTCCTGCCTGAGTAGCTGAGTGAAGGTGCCGGTGAAGGTGAGGACAAACCATCCAGGGATCTCTGTTAGTGCCTTTAGATTAGAGCCTGGATAGATAGACTCAGAGTCAAGTCCTAGTTAGTAGAGGGTTCTGGATTCGTTCACTACCTGCTTTGAAAGAGACCCATTCCTCACAGAAACAAATCAAGAAGGCTCACAAATCATTACTCAACAAGCACATACAGCCAGATATCAAACCTGAATTCAAACAAGATTCAAATAACAAATATTTACTCTACATATTGTTATTTTCCATGTCTGAGTGACTGAGGGTGCAGAGAAAACTGAGATCCTCAAAGTTAAAATGTTTAATAAGATTTCCTATTTTGGTAAATTTAGCCGAGCCTTCTCATTAAGACTTCGATACAAATTTCTACCGGATTTTTCGGGCCATAAAGTGCACTGGATTATAAGGCGCACTATGAATTAACGTGTATAAATTCATTAATCTTCCACAAATCCATCAAATTCTTCGTCTTCAGTGTCGGAGTTAAACAGCTGTGCGATTTCAGCATCAAGCATGACCGGATCCGTCTTGTGATTATCTGAGTCAGTCTCGTTGCTGTTACAGGTACTTGGCTGTTCAGTGATGATTCCAGCTGTCGTGAAAGCTCGGACGACAGTTACCATAATGCTCCGAATAGCATTAAGCGGAGTAGCTTTGTTGCTTACCGAAGTCGTACTTAAACATTTCGACAGATTTTTTGAGTGCATTGTACCGCATGAAATCAGTCAGTAAGCACAACATGTAATCATACATAAGGTGCGCTGGATTATGAGGCGCACTGTCAATTATAAGTGCACCTTATAATCCGAAAAATACGGTATCTCATTTACATATCCAGATTTTAAGTCATCTTATTATGGGGGGTCTTTAGAAAGTCAGTAATAAAACTTCTAGTTGAAGCTCCTGTGAGACACTTATGGTTTGTGTTGATTTTGGCACCCTCTGTTGACCAAACTTGATTCAAAATCTCAACCTGTGGTTTTTTCAAAAGTTACATATATTACTCTGCTGTGGAAAACGTCTCAGTGCTTTTGGTCTGTTTTGCTTTGGTAGAGTTTGTGTTCCTCTACGCAGAAAGTGCAAAGCGATCAGATAATATCTAAACCTAATCCACTACATGTGGAGCCTGCAGGTGGATGCCGGGGCTAAAGGTTTGAGTGCAGCACTGTGCAGGGCTGCTTAAACAGCACCGAATATGAAGGTTATGTTCAGTATTTCAGATGATCATGAAGACGATGCATGGAGATGTGAAATCAGCGCTGCATGAACGAGGAATTAGGACCAGATTAAGAGCCAGGTTTAATGAAAGAAAAGTTGTTGTGGTTATAAACCAAACTTTAACATATTTAGCTCTTTAATCTTTATGCTGTTATCAAAGGTGGATATTATAATCTGTGAGTAATGGGCCTCTTTCAAAAGAAGATTTAACAAGTTAGCATATTAGCACAGTATCCCTTTGTAAATCTCAACACTCACATTTCTGTAAGCAAACCGACTACAAACAAATCAAACTGTCATTCAGTCAGGGAGGTAATAATATGAGGTTGATCCGAACACGAGTTACACTCACACTGTGTTGTTATATAATCACAAGTGTGTGTCTGTGTGTGTTTTGTGTAGCTGTGTGGTTTAGACAGCTTTACACTGGTCTGCTTAGATTCACGGAGCCTCAGCAGAAAGCTCAGATCTCCTGCAGATGACGAGGTGAAGACGACATAAAAGTCACTGCAGGGACTCGTGTTTGAGTCTCAGATCAAATTAAAATCCGTCCCCTTCGCTGCCTCTCCTGCCTGATGTTATACTGCCCTCTTGTGGCAGAAAGAAGAAGCAGTGCATTGCTCTCTCTCTCTCTCTTTTTATTCCCTTCCGTTTCATTTCATTTCAGCCTGCCAAATCAAAAGCTCATTATCCTTTCACACATTAGACATGATGATATTTCTCTGTATTCAGCTTTGAAGAACCACTATTTATAATGGGGTCATTTTCAACCCACAAGTGCCAAATATTAACGGGTTTAAGCTTCATCAATGTGAGGATATGATGCACTTAAAAATATGCATGTCTTAAAGCGGCTATTTTCGGGTTTGACTGAGATGAAACAGGCTGCACACGAAGTCCCTTTGACCTCAGAGACTTTTGAGTCGTTTCAGGGAGTCATTATGAAAGATAATCTGCTGAAGATTTAGTGCAAACAGTCCAGAGTCGGTGTTTGTGAATATGACAAACTCCATAAAGCCACAGGGAAAAGATGTGGGATGATTTATGTGGCAGCAGAAGAAGTTTGCTGACGTCTGCTGACGATTCATGTTTCCTCTGTAGTGATTCTGTCAGCTCCTCATCACAGACACGACTCGGAGGAAAATCCCCAGAGTGCTCTTCTGTTTGTCTTTACAATATTTACCGAGTATTCTCTGAAGCATCTCCAGAGAACGCCACATCACGCGTGCAAATCTTTGAAAAGAAGTTTGGAGAAAAGTTGTCCATGTATGGAAGTATTAATTGGACTGTCCTGCTGTATGAAGAGACTGAAACTGAAGATGATAATTCAGAAGGACTGAAACTTCATTATTTCAAAGATAAATGTTAGTGTTATTGTATTTCACAGCTCCTCTCTGGAGGTTAGTACATTAGCTCTTCCCTGAGAGTTTCTATCATTAAACAGAGGATTTCTTTGAGCTGATCTTGTTTTTATAAGAAAACTGACAGTTCAAAAAGCAGAAGTCACTTCCTCTCTGCTGCTTTTCTCCCCCCTGGAACGAAGGCAGCGATCATCAGGCGTGTGCATGCAAATGAACTCACTAATACTCTCTGTTTTCATACCAAGACCTTTCTGTCTGCAACCTGATGATACAACTTTCCTTTCCTCACATGTACTCTTTTCTGTCGGTGTGATTTATACAATCTAACCACGCTGAGATGTAAACAATCAATTTACCTAAAAGAAGAGGAAAGTTTTTATGATCAAAGAGTCAGCTGGTTGTTTACAGAGGAAAACTCTTCAGATTATGGAAAGAAAAGATGGCGCCAACGGATAAGACTGATCTTTTCTTTCAAGTGTGACCAGATACAGAAGAGTAAAATGTCGTGTGCATGATAAAAAGAGACAAAATTATATATTTGCTTAATTCAGGCACATCTGAACACATGGATTTATTGTGTTTACATCTCTAGTTAAAGTTTATAACTCACTCCATTCACATGTCATCTATCACTGAGAGGGAGGTCCTTAATTTAAAAAAATAAGCTGTATCCTGTAGTTTGTGTTGCAGCGTAGAGTTCCACTGATTTTTCGACCCAAATAAAGAGTAAAAGATTTAACGTATTGAACTTTGCATCATTCACGGTTATAACAGTGCAGGAAGACCAAACATGGTTTTGAGCGTCTGAAATTTTGCCCCCCAGCTCCACATTTTTGAAATTTTTTTCCCTCATTTTGACAAAATTGTGCCTTTAAATCGAACAGACATTGGGTTACATGACAAAAATTCTGTGGGTGTTTGAGTCAAGTACTTTTTTCTTTCCTTTTTTCTTATTTGCTAAAGAATTGATCAAAAGTGCTCTTACATTAAAAGTTGCTGTTTTCCACAGTCTCCCCCTATTGGCCATTAAAAATGATGCACGTAAACTTCATCTATTTTTGTCAACAGTTTGTTTATATCCTGTGAAAATTTGAGGTCTTTTTCCCCCTCAAGAGATTTCATATTAGCGACCTTTTTCTCTAAAGGTCAGACTTTTTTTTTTCTTCCTTCTTTCTTCAACTTTATTTATAGTTTTTCTGATATAGAATTACAAACATTGACACTAGTAGAGTTATCATGACATACAAGATCTCCCACCCCATCCCAATTAAACAGGGAGGCAAACGTCAGTTCACTGAGATGGACATAAAAATATGTAGATGAGAAAGGCAAAGAAACAACGAAATCTTACAAAAGAAGGAAGGAAAATATGAATTACAAGAAAAAAAAAGGAAAGTTAACTACCCACCTTTATTTTCTCAAAGTCCTGTAACAACATCAGTTCATGGATCAGCTGGTTAAAGGGAGGAGGAGTTTTGCTCTTCCAGTTAAATCGAGATAACCAGCGATAGACTGGGCAGCTGGGTTTCTCCTAAAATAACAGTCAGGGGGTTTTGGGTTCATTGTTTCCACCTGTTACTAAGAGAGAACTAAAAACTAACATCCAAATCTTGACCAAAGATAGACACGACCGAAACATGTGGAGAGATTTGACATCTGAGGCACACTGGGTCAACTTTAGAGTAGATCTTTGCCATCTTAGCATTAGAATAATGAAGCTGATGACTCCTAAATATCTACCCTCCTACCAGTTTTAGTTTTGTTCAGTGTTTGGAGAATCTGGTTCTGGATCAGGAAACTACTGAGGAAGTCCAGGTCAGCCGAGTCTGTCAGGGATCTTAAAATTGTACCTTAGAAATCTTGGCGTATGTTTAAAACACCCAAATATATGATGCAAAATGTAGTAATTTTGACGAACTATCCCTTTATTTTCCATTTTCACAGTTACACTCATGTTAGGCTGTAGGTTCACACAGCAGTCAGCCTCTTCAAGTGTTTCTCTGACTCTGTTTCAATCTTGTCTCGCAGCAAAAAGCCAAAGAGACCTCAGAGACAGAGGCAACAAAACAACCGACTAAAACCTCTGACTCTCGCCTACGACGGGGACACGGACATGTAGTCCTCCAGGAGACGCTTCACCGAGCACTTCACCTGTCAAAGAGACCCACTTCACCACAGCCGTTGCAGTGAGGGACACGGATGTTTGCAGCGTGAATGGACACGTCACAGAGCGGAGAAATTAGAGAAAATCCTCTTAGCAGAGACACTGCTGGGGTTTAACCATTTCAAGTCGAGCTCCTTTCACTCCCCACTTTGTTTTTTCAAGTATTTTCTTTTGCTAGAGCCGTCATGACCTCCACCGTGTTCGATGAAATGCCTTTTTTTGGCCCTCCTTCACATCTCTGTAAAGAAAAGACTCATTTCAGGGACAGGGAAAAAAACGCTCTCCTGCCGTCTCTGAACATGGCAGCACAAGCTCCAACTCTTCCCCCGCGCCTTTTTCTGCTTGTCCCTAAAAATGCTGAGTAGCTGGAGGCTTAGGATGCTCTGACGGTTCGTACGTTGCCAAAAGTCACCGCAGGGAAGAGGAGGGGGAGGAGGGAGAGGAAAATCTCCATAAAAAGGTTTGGATTGCTTTTTTCTCAATCCTCAACTGGGTTTTGACTCAAATCTCTTTTACAGTCTTGAACAAAAGGGAGGCATTTCTTCTCCTCTTTCTTCTTTTTGCTTGATTTAGAGGCGCACAGGCTCGTGTTTGTGGGATAAACTGATCTGTTCGATGCTGATGGAGGAGTAGCCTGCAATCAGTCGTTCACGGAAACTTCTGCCTGCCTGCCTCCACCCTTTTTTCTGCGTTTCAGGCTCTACATTGCACTATATTAGTGCAGCATGATATGCACATGTGACTTCTACCTTCTATTGCCATAAAAAAAACACTGCCTCTTCCACAGACGGACACGAACACCGAGCAGAGGATCAGCTGCGTAAAAGGTCAACACGAAAAAACATTTAAAAAAGGGCAACAAGAAACAGACGTTTAGGTGTGTCACAGTCGACAAAAACAGGTGTGACTCTCCAGTAAATATATGTATAGATTTTATTTCTCACAACTGATCTTTTTTTGGTTGTAGTAAAAGTACATTTTGTGGTTTGTAGATTTCGTCTGGTGTTAATCACTTTATTTTCGCCCAAACGCAAATAAAGATTCAACTATGATACCAGCGGGTGACGTCCTCTAACCTGCTTTAGAAGTTGTTTTTTAAACCATCAAATTTCAAAATAAAAGTCTGATTTTGAACTTTAATGTGGGGAACATGAAGTTTAGACGTGTTTAAAAAAAAAGGCCAATACTTTTGAATCATTTATGTCATACAAATGTCATATCTGCCTTACTGACAATAACTGAATACTAACAGTCCTGTAACGGTTTTTATTACTTGAATGGGACACTTTAATCATCATATACACTTAGATATCAAAAAGGACTAATCCGTCTTTTTTTTTTAAAGTCACTAAACAAAGAAGTTCTCATGTAGTTATCGGTATCATAGGTGCTCTGTCGGTTTTCACTCGCCCCACATGAGGTGAACTATAGCTAAAAAGAAAACAATCTGTACAAACAACATGTGAATAATAAGAAAACGCGTTTCTGCTGAGTTCTACGTTAAAGCAAACTGGTGTGGAGAATGTTTACTTTTTTTCGTTTGTGGGATTTGTAAATAACAGCGATTTTTTTATTTTTTTGAAGATAAAAAAATATCAAAGTATGTGTACATTTATTTTGTATCGCACAGAAAATGTTTAGTTTGAATATTGCGAAGTTGGGTGTGTGGTTTTGCTGATTGTTGTTAACCATGATGCAAGTTGTATGTTGTGTGGGGGTAGGGGGGGGAGAAAAAAACAGAAAAAAAGAGGAGAGGGTCAGCTGTTTTTGTACAGGATGTTTATATGTACGGGAAGAATTACTGACAATAAATGAGGACGACGGTTGTAAACACATGAAGGGGGTTTTGGGCCGTTTATTTAAACATCCTTCACACGAGAAAACAAGATATTTAAAATCATGTAAACTCAGATCAAGTTTGAGCTTCTGAGTGAGATTTGAGGTTCATCTGTGCAGATTACAGGATCCTGAAAGCTGCTTTTTTATGTTACATGCCACTGTCATGTGAGTAACAAAGGAGAACGAGAGGATGTCACCAAACTGTCTGTCTGGAGTCTGAGGACAGCCTGTCCTTTTCCCTTCTTGCTGTTTTATCTCCTGCACCTAACCGGAGCTGGATGTACAAAACTGTCACATTTTTTGCCATGCAAATTTTGTATTTATGACGAGGACATTTCTCAGCCTTGTGGAGAGTCGTAAAATGCCTTCTGTGGCTCTGCAGCTTTGCCTAGTCGGTAGAAAGAACTCCAAAAGCAGAGTCACGGAGCGATTTAAAGGAGCAGTGTGTAATATCAGAACAGACTGTAGAGAAATGATAAACATAAATATGTCTGAATTTGTTTGTTGTAGTTATGTCCTCGACCTTAGCGTGGACATATGTCGTTGTTAGTGCTCAGACCATGAACTCTGATGCAGACCATGAACTCTGGCCACATCAAGTGAATCCACAACGGAGCAGATTCAGATTACAGACATGCAAAGACAGAGTCTCACTTTACTTAAAAAAACAATCACACTCTGATATTCTTACTATTTTCATCATTGAGACAAGTTCAGGTTTGAATCATTTTAAATTTCTCTTAGATTTGAATCATGTAGAATTAAAACGATGATCTCAGAGAGTCTTGAACTGCTACAGCGGGTTTAGTGTGCACTGTATGATAATGTAAAAGTTTGATTTAAGGTTTGAATATCCAGTGATTTCTTCATCTCTTTTTAGTCAAACTAACTTAACTAGTTTGAGAATATAATTAAAGCCACTTTATGCAACAGTCAATTGTATAATTTGCTGTGAAAATCAGCTAGAAGCTTCTTCTTGGGTGTTCTGTGAATTATTTTGTCTGACATTTAGCCCTTAAAAATGGTTGAAAGCATCAAATATTATGCAGAAAAAGAAATGCAGACTTCTTGTCACTGATTGTTGGGTTTTGCTTTTTGGAGTTATAAAGAGGCGTCACTGTCAGTTTAAGTCTTTTTGATTACCAGATTAAAACTCCTTACAGGTGCTTTACATCTTCTTAGAGTGTGAAATTGATGCATGAATAACCAAACATTTATTACTGAGATAAAAACCGTACATTCTGGGAGCTTACTTATAAAACAAAGTGACGCAGCTGATTCAAAGAGTTTGATTTTACATTATAACTGATATGCGCTCCTGAAAAACAAGCTGTTTTGTACCAACAGTGAACTTAACCAGAGTGTTGTTGTTTTTCTACATTTTTACACCAGCAGAATAGTCTGAGGTGGAGCGTACTCTAGTTTTAAAAATGGTGATGAGATATTTTTGCCATGTCCCCCACCCCTACTAAAGTCTAGAAATCCTGAGATATCTAACTTGAATTAGATCCATCTTAAAGCACAACATGTAAACCTACATTTACATATCAGGGTTATTAGCTGAACTGAACAAAGAGTTTTATTTTTTGTTATTTGGAGACGTTATTATCAGGTGTCGTCATCTGATCATGGGGTTAGAAAGGAAAATCTTCACCGTCTTTCATTCTGCTGATGTTTACAGAAGATGGTGTAGTGTAGAGGATAAAAGCAGCCACTAGATGTCACCCACTGACGCCGCTGAAGAAAAGTTGCTCCTCTCAAAGTCTCTATCATGAACCTCCTTCTCTGCTCCCCCGTCTCCTCGCTCCCTCTATTTGTCTCCTCATCCCTCCCCCCCTCGTCCTCTCTCTCTGAACCTCAGAGCGCGGCGTATAAAGCGTCCCTCCACGCTGACACTCTGATGTACAAACACCTCGCTTCTCGTCACTGCGCCTCCAAAGCTCACTCCACAATCTTAGGGAGAAGAAGAAAAAAAAACAGAAAAGCAGCTCACGTAAATCCACGTCCTAACATCCATCCTGACTCTCCTGAATGAGCCTGAGAAGACTCCTCTCTGCGCTCTCGCCTCAGGACCGCCTCTCTCACTCTTTATTTCTCCTCAAGTTCTGCAGCTGATACCGGCTCAGTCAGGAGGAGGGTTTCTTTTTCAGCCGGCTGAGAAGATCAAGGACAGTTTGACATGAGTGGAGACGCTCCACAAAGAAGAGGCATGAAGAGCACATGTCTGCGGGCTGCTGCTCTGCTGCTGCTGCCACTCATCTCTCTGGTGAGTTAAATGTCATTCTGATTTGACCTTTGTCTTTCAATTCCAGCTGGTTTGACATCCCTGCAACATGTGATTAATGTTTGTCTGGTGGCAGAAATTTCAAGGAATAATTACAGAGAGAAATCTTGAAAAGTGAGCTCAAATCGTGCAAAGGCAGAAGGACCTCAGAGTGTAAAAATGAGCATTTCAGCCAGAATACATTCATGCAAATTGCAGGATAAGTCTGTGAAAGTTAAAGAAATGTTGATGTCTCCGTCTGCAGACTTATTTTACAGGTGTTACATTTTTGAATATTTCTCCTTACATTCGAGTCATTTAACGACAAACCTAACCTAAAAAAACAGATTTGTAACTGTTCCATGCACCCACTCATTTATATCTCCACAAATTCAAGACGTGAGAGTGAACGCAAGCTTCCCAAATCCTAAATCTGCATCTCGACAAATCCACCCCGCAAACAGCCCCACTTAAATATCTCCCTCCATTCAAGCCTTCCCTTTGCATCTTCCCCTCCTTTCTCCCATTTACAGATGCAGTTCAATGAGGATATATTTGACAGAGCGGTCGCAGAACAGCCTGAGCCCATTATGACAAACACACCAGAATGCTCCTAACTCAATGCCTTGACAGTTTGTGACAACCCAATTCCTTTAATCCTCGGATAGACAGTCACCCCTCACCCGCTGATAAATCTGTCAACAAAGCAATCAAAGGCGAACAGGAGCCACTCCTCTCTGCAACAAAAAAATTCCATAAACTTAATCCCCGCAAACTTGACTGGCCTTAAAAAGCTCCCGTGGTGTTATCTGTGTTTAATTTGCATAGTGATGGAAAGAAGTCAATTACTATTAATTATTCTCTACAACTTAATACCCATTATCGAATTGAATTCACCGTCTTGAAAACCATAAACTCAATTTCACAGCTGACTAAGCACACTAATCATTTCACCCCCCCTTCCTCTTTTTTTTTTACTTTACGGCGCCTTAGAAGGAAAACAAGGATTCTTCGATTTCAGAGGCAATAACATTAACCGACATGGATTCAGTTACTGTCACAAACAAAGACAGGCATTAATCAGTCAGTATGGGGCTCATATGTCCAGAGCGGTATGTTAGTGATGATCTCAAAGCATCACTAGATGGGAGTCTGTGGTTTTTTTTTTTTTTTTTTTTTTTTTTCAGACCGGGCTGCCAAATTGCTTCGCTATGCTTTAATGGGATGATCATAATTGTTTCGTACTCGGTGCATCCTAAGCTTTCGCCTGCAGCTCCTTCAACAGATTGACAGACCCATGGGAACCTCACAAACTTATTTTGGCCGCCTTTGAACCAAGTCGTGTGTGAAATAATATGATTATGCATTTTTCCTCTGGGTAAGTTGAAGAACTGGTGGCTACGTTTTTTTTTTCTCCTCCTTCCTCCCCCCATCTCTCTTCTACCACCACCACCTCCTCCTTCTTCTCCTCTCTCTTCGTCTTCTTCTTCTTCTTCTTAAACTGCCCGGCTCTAATATCCCGCAGTCTGTCCGCGTACAGTATTTATCCTCCTCAGAAGTCATGGTGATAATTGTGCCCTGGCCCCTCAAAGCGCTGCTGCAGTGATAGGACTCGGCTCCATCCGCAGCTGCCTGTGATGTCTTGACACACTTTGTGATTTGTCATCATCTCTGACCCCCCTCAGGTAACACTTTGATATCACTGCGAGAACATAGACCTAAACTCTTAGTGGGCGTCAAATGCCCTAAGTTGATCCATCAGCTCAGCGACGGGGGGACCTCATGAGACGAGACAAGTTAAATTCACTGTAAACGACTATGACGACAATCATTTCCCAAGAGCCCGGTAGGAGAATTCTCCTAAAGACGGCATCAGCACACTAAAGACTCTTAAACTAGCTCCCCGTGCTGAAGAATATTTCTCTATCAGAGGAAAGTGGCTCTGAATTAAAGATGTATATTGAGTTTGGGCTTTTCCACTTTTCTTCTAGAGAGTAAAGTTGGAAAATTAAACGGCGAATGGCAAAGTGTTTCTACTTTACATGTCACATTTTTCCATTTTCACCATATTCACACACTGATAGCAGAGGCTGAAGTGGAATGGGCTCATCTGTATTAATTTATCTCGTTCACACGCTGCTGGTGCAGACACCGGTGCAGTGGTGGGGTTAAGTGTCTTGCCCAAGGACCAGCAGGTGATGGGATTAAACCTCCAACCTTTTGATTGGGAGACAACAGACTTTAACACTGAGCCGTGTCAACGCCTATAAGAGGAGGGGGACTCTCAGGGTTACTCATGATGGAATACGAAATACAATACAACGCTATCGATGAGGAACAGAACAGTAGGACACGATACGCTACTATATGGTTAGATACAATATGATTAGATATGATAAGATAAGATACAGTGAAACATGATTTGTTAGGATTTGATACAGTTAAATATGATACGATTAGATAATTATGATTAAATATGATGAGCTACAATATAATTAGATACGATAAAATATGATAGGATATGATTCGATATTAGAAGCTACAATCAGGTACAGTACAATGATACGATACAATATATGCGGTTAGATACGATACGATTAGATATGATATGATCAAATACAATACGCTATGATATAATACAATATAATTTGATGAAATAAAATATGATAGGATATGATCCGAAATGAGAAGATACGATTAGGTTCGATACAATAATACGATACAGTATATGCAGTTAGATACGATACGGATAAATATGATTAGTTATAATTGGATATGATATGATAAAATATAATCTACAATGAGATATGATATGATTAAATACGATATGCTACGATATGATACAATATAATTAAATACGGTTCAATACGATTAGATACAATATGAGACAACATGATAAGATACAATATGTTAGGATTAGATACAATATGATACAATACAGTATAAACGATTATTTACAATATGATACTCAACAAAATTATACAATACGATACAAAATTAAACAAAATCTCAACATATAGGTAGAACAAACATGAAGTACATACTTTACTGTGTAATGTGATAATTTAAGATGAATTTAATAGATTACAATACAGTAGATATAATATTAGACATCACACTATGACATTACAAATCATGTGATTTATCAAATAATAATATGTCATATAATACATATGATATGATCAGTGCCACACTATACTCTAGCAAACAATTCAATACATTATGATACATTATTATACGATTCCATATAACAATAGACAATAAATCTCATATGATACTATGTGACACTATGAAATAAAACACAAAACAAACCATACCATACATTGAAAGACGATAGACAATAGACATCATATATTATGACTTTAGTATAATATATTGTATAACATTATAATGGACGATATATACATGTTATAAGATACAATAGGAGGAGATACAACTATACTGTACCGCACCATAAAATGTAACAATTATCAATAGACATGATACATTATGACATGATACATTAAAGTGTATTGCGGTACAATAAAATAATGATACGTTACAATACATTTCATTTTTTTACGTTTCAATACGGTATGCTATGATACGATGCGATACAAAATGACAGAATTCAAATTCAATGTAAAGGATATGCTAAAACACAATCCAATACAGTACAGACCTCATATTAGTTCATCCACGCCATAAAACACGTCACTATGAAGTATAAAATGGTCTGATCTGACAGAAATAGATGTGGCCCAGTACGGAGTCCACAATAGCATTATGATACCGAGCTTCAGTGATCATTGGCAAGACAGTTATATAATGATGCGTCACGATTTCTGTTAACTAAATAATACAAAATCCCCCCTTAGGGGAAGAGTGCAGGATTTATTCAAGGAGTAGTGGCGTGGGTGGTCCAAACGTGGGGGAAATTTGTTCAGACCACTTCATTTTTTCTAATTAAAGTATCAATATTTGGCGCCAGCGTTCAGATAGTCAGGATGAGAGGATATTGCTGCACTGGTATTTCGTCCCTCCCCAAGCAGAAGTACTTATGATTCATAGCATCTGAAAGTCATAAATTAGATTAAAAGAAGCATTTTGCTGGAGGTGGTGGAGCGAGACTTCAGATATCATAGCCGAAAGGTCACAGGTTTGATCCCACCACATGTCCTTGAGCCAAACTCTAACCTGCAACAGCTCCTCACACTTTAAGCCTCTCTGGATTAGAGCATCAGTTTAATACCTTAAAATTCAAAAAGTGAAGAAATCTAAAAACTTTTTCAGAAAACAACCTTCAGAGGACGGCAGATCTTTTAATTTTCAGGATGCTGCAGGTGAACTGTAAACAGGCACACCACTTAATCTAGATTGCAAAGTGGCAGCTGAAATCTGCCATCAGCCGGCTCCCTCTCTATTCCTGCTCTGTTGAACCAACACTGTCGCACTCACAAATCCTCCCTACACAGCAGTCAGAGCAGCCGCAGCATTCAGGTAAATGAAAACTGACACACACTTTCATTCTTCTTCGCAAGGTTTTTTTGTGTACAGCCCACCGCCGAGTCATCTGGCTCCTCCGGTGGTTCCATTAAAGGTGAAATTTGTTGGCTGTTCGGGGGTCCAGCCCATAGAATATCCTCCCGAGCTCCCGAGGGAAGCCGGGGGTTGTTTATCTTCCTGTTTCAAAGAGCGGACGCCTGCGCCTTATCACAGCCTCGCCAAGAGTAGATAGCATTTATGTTTGTCCAACAGCCTGCATATACGCCGCATCTGCCAATCTGAGAGTCGTTTCCTAAAGGACTTGTGCATGTTTATGCTGTTTGTGTTATCTGTGTCGAGGGATTCTGCCTCATACACCAAACCTGAGAATAATATTAACAGACGGTTTAATGGGGTTTACAGGGTGGGGGGGCTCCTGATTGACTAAATACAGGTCAGAAAGTTGGGCCACGCTGAGAAACGACAGCCTGTAAATATGATTTAGAGATACTTCAGAGTACTTTTGACTGAAAATACACTTTAACATCGATAAAAAAATTTAATTTTAGGCCCCTAAGCTTTAAAAGGAAGTGATTTTTGGCAAGTAAGTGTATTTTCTTGTCAAAATAAGGGTGCAACACTGATTTTTAAACTTTGCAATGACAACACCACAAGTTTTGGCAACTTAACTTCATCTGTGCAACACTTCTTATAAAAGCAGGCAGCTCAGAGTGCATCATGAGGGAAGATCAGGTGTAAATAAAAACAACAATATAAGATTTAAATAAGAAAGAGCACACACACACACACATACACACACAAAATTACAGTAAAAAGCTGTAAAATACAAAGATATCAGTTCAAATCGGTTGAACAATGAAAATGAAGTAAAACAAAGTAAATATCAGACATGGAGCTGTGATGAAAAATTTAATATATAAAATCACTCTAAATGCATTTTTAGATTTTATTTAAAAAGCGTTTAATTTATATGAACAAAATAATCCAGAAATCTCATCTTCTACTCAGATTAAACAGTTAGGAGTCAAGCAGTATGCGCCAAAATATCTCAAAATATCTGTAATTTTTTTAACCTTTAACATTATTTCTCCCTGCGTACGACCAGAGGCTCCACCTGAGCCTCACTCACCTTTACAGAGCGTGAAAAGCTTGGACTGAATTTAACAAAGTGAAGGAACGTTTGTCTGTGAAATGACCGACAGCAGCTCTCACAACATGACCACCAATGGAATAATATCATGATCAGCAGAAAGTTTTTGAGCTTATTCTAGTTTAAACATCTGCAAACTTTTTAAATATTACCAACAATTTTTGCAAAATACAGTTTCACATTCCTGCAAAGGCAGCGTCACATTTCCACTGAACCACGCTGATGCTTCTCGAACCTTTGAGACGATCTTAACCAGAACCATGTAAGTCTATACTGTCGTCCTGTCTGACTCCCCTCCCCTCTCTGTGACGCTCTTTCAGCTCACAGGTACATGGATATGAAACTCTTTAAAATCATCACTGAAATCACTCTTTCAAAGTCATTTATTAAAACAGTTCAGTAACTTCTAAATATGACTAAAGCTTTACTTGTGGACTGATCTGTGGATTTAAACACTTGTTCATAATAGTAAATTCATACCAGCAGGTATAATATATATGTATGTGTTTAATATTTGCTTTACTGTATGTTAGAATAACTTTAATAACCATTATTTCAACTAAAGTACGTTTGTTTATCGATATAAAGAAACATGTGACAGAAGAAGAAGAAGAAACAGGATCAGCCTTTAGGGTTCGATTTTAATAGATCATTGTTGGATTTTTATTATTATTATTTATTTATTTATGTGCTGACTCATTTATTTACACAGGATCCTCGTTCGTTTTTATTGCAGTATTGATAAGAAACTTTTCTCCCTCAGGTCCAAACAAAAGAAGACAAAACAAAATATTCAAACAATAGAGATAAAGGAACAAACACAAGTTCAACTAAAGAAGAAAAGAGTTAAATTTTTTATTCAAAGGATAAAAAGACAGGGACTGATTCACATCCACTTATAAGAAGTTAAATTAAACAAAAACATCAGTTTGTCTTCCTGATGATGTTTAAAGTGTCAAATTCTGTTTTTAAAGTTTACGTGACCGAGAGTAAAAATAAAAGTATTTCAGCTTTGAGAGTCTTTGAATTTCTCCTGTTTCTCTGTCATCCTGGTATTTAGTCAAGTTAAATGTTGACAGAGTTTATTCTAGTTTAAAATCACCTTATACGTAATTATCCTCTTTGAAGACTTGGCTTATGGTTAAAGTAACACAAGGCACACCATCAAGATATTTCTAGAGTAAAAACAAAAAAGCTTCAATGAGAGTTCATCGTTTATTGTTTGTAATCTTTTTAAAATAACAGCGTTTAGGAATGCGCTCTTTTTGTTTCTACGTTTTGTAAAATTTGAATATATCATCCATATCATCCCTCATCGTCTATCAATCAAGATTCGGACTGGACTGACTCTTCCTCATGAAGATCACAACACTGGAGTGATGGATGTTTTTCATCTTTAAGCAAAATCTTGGATTCTTTAATTGAATTTTAGAGTAAATATTGGGACAAAAAATACAAAAAAATGCAGATATTGTAAATTTGACTTTCAGTTCAACCCTAAAGCTAAAATGAAAACCTGCACATTAATAATGTAGCATTACAAGATCCTCTAAGATGCTTTTAATCATCCTGATTGTGAATATATGAAATGCTTCTTCATGATTCTGATATTTCATAAATGCAGAATCTTTGTGCTCATATTTTTTGCATAAATTACCTTTAAGAAACTGCAGTCCTCTTGTGCACACACCCACATATATAAGGAGTTTTAATTACTGTGCCCGTGTTTGCAGCTTCATGCCTCTATATTCCTCTTTCAGTTTTTCTCTTTTTTCATGTCAAAGATACCGGATAGATCCCAGAGTTGTCTTGTGGTTAAACCTTCGAGCCAAATAATCTGAGAAGTTCAGACGGCTGGAAAACTTTCTAATCTGCTCTCAAGTCGCAGACAAATATAACTCGTCAGGATCAGAGCGAAAAAAGGTGCTGCGTCATTTTTAGACCGAAAATAGATGTGAAACACGACTTCTACCCAGCTGCTAAATAAAAAATGAATTCATAGGACACACTGCAATTAAATAAAGCCAATTAAGTGCAAAGTAAATGTCACTTTAGGTTACGGACGATGGGGTTTGTCCTTTATTTGGTGTGTAATAAAACCTAATATTGACAAAGCAATATCTGTTAAGCCCAAAGTTATCAAAGTGTGACTGTTGACCTTTACGCTGCCATGTTTGTTTTCCTCCCGCCCTTTATCCAACAGCACTCTCATTCTTTCCTCCCTGCACTATCTCTTTCAGACACATTCATGCATCGAACACACACTCACACACACTCACACACTCTCACACACACACTCTTTGTGCCTGCTCGCATGTTTTTGAAGCCAGCAAGAGGTAAATCTTGGCCCTCCGAGTGTTGGTGCAGTCAGTCGGGGTGTTCTGGATATAAACGTTGCTTTAGTCAGGACTGCCTCTGATCTGCCTAATCTCCCCGGGCTGGATTACAGGTTGGGCCTCTAATCCGTGAAGTGGGGTCTCTGTGAATGTGCCTCTGAGTGCTCTAATCCAGAGACTGTCAGGTGCTTTAGATGAAAGCTAATTGCATGTCACAGTTTTGGGACCATAAATAACGCCGGTGACAACAGAGCCAGCTCGCGCAACAAGGACTCAGGTCTGATGACGACTGGGCACGCACTCCAGATGCACTGTGTAATTTTGATAATCTTGGAGGAAAATAGAGAAGAAATCCCTTTAGAAAAAAAAAAAATTGATTCCAGCGACACCTCCTCTGACAAAAGTATTCATAACAGGAAGTTGCAGAAAATTAAGGTGCTTTTCAAAACAAACTCTTGTAGGAAATCTCATTTCCTGGCTGACAAAATGATAAAACTTGAACTAAGCGTGTCCTCAACTCGCTCGGATCTGCATTGTTTAGGAAATATTCCCTCCATCTGCACCTGGAAATGTTGAATTTGCACACACAGTGTTACTAATTAGCCTGACAGTCACTTAAACCAGCTCAAAGCGCTTTTCTAATATCCCTTGATCTGGTTTCAGGACTCCACTGAGACCGAAACCCAGTTACAGAGAAGCATCAGTAATTACTGCAGGAGAAAATGATATTTCATGTGATCATTAGAGACTAGTGTCTTATCACTGCTCAGAATAGCAATATTCATGAAAACCAAGTTCGGCTTATGGTTTGGATTACAGGTCAAAGGTCACTTTGAGACAATTTATGCACTTGCAGTGATTGGAGGAGCGCAAAAACGAGTTTAAAATTCACAGAGAGCTGGTTTAAGACATTTATTTTAACAATACTACATATATATTTGATGAGAAGTCAGCCTTTCTTAACTCTAAATTTGAACTAGATAATAATATTTAGTGTTATTTATGATTTTTTTTATGATATAAAGGTTAATTTTAAAGAAACAGATACAAAATACATACAAATATTTGCAACACTCGTCCTTAACGAACATAAAAAAATATTAAAATATTGAGTTAAAAGGGAGAAAATAAAGGTTAAAATGGACCCAACATGCAAGAATAAAATCATAGTTTTAGCGCTGACACTGCGACAGAAACAGCTGAGTGCAGATCTGTTCAAGATTTGGTGGCTCTCCTAAATGTTGTGAAGTGTGCAGTAAGTTCCAAACGATCAGGTAACGAGTTTCAGGATTTTTGCTCTTTTCACAGAAAACTGACATGTTTTTTAGCAGAATGAGACTTCACTGCTGCAGCTCTGCAGACCTGATGCATTTGCAGAAATGCTAAGGAGCGAGTCCATACTCTCTTAAAACCAAAACTACAAACATTATATTAACCTCAAACATGAAGATGATGTCTGATTTGTTTCTTTGTTAAGTGTTTTTAAGGCTCGGCTGTAAAGACACTCTGAGGATTTGATTACTGACTCCTTGGCCTGAAACCAAGCAGCTAAATCAGAGGACAGATGTGAAAGTATCATAGTTATTATACAGTCAGAGCGTTAATCAGTTTATAACCATCTTAAAAACAGCAGAGATCAGCCTCAATCAGCTGACAAATCCTTTTGACATGGCTCTCAAGATTTAACTGAAAATCTAAAATTATCTCCAAACACTTCACCTCTGCTACCTGTTCAACGAGGTCACCTTTTCTTCTGACATGCAGCCGTTTTGTTGCAGGTAATTATTTTAAAAACAGACTGACTTCTGCTTTATTTAGACGAGAGCAGCCTGATTCAAACAGGAAGGAGGAGAGAATACACAAGTTTTATTTCTCTGTTTCACCAAAGAGAAAATGTTGAGTGAGCAGGTGGATTTATGTGAACCAGAACCCCGACAGGGTGAGCAGGAGCAGAGGGGTCCTGTCTCAGCCTGAAGGGGTATTTACTCATTTGTGTGCGATCCTACTTATTACCTGGTTACCAACTGAAGCTACAAACAGGTTGACATAAAATATTGATTAAAGATGATTTATGGATACAGCCTGAAAGCAGAGTCCTTCTGATTTCACAGGCAGCTCCGCTCTCATGGCAACAGATTGTAATCAGCCTGCCTGCAGGAGGAATAAACAGTGAACTATTCAGTGTAGAGTTATGATCAAACCTTTTAATGCTTATTTGACATAATTCACAATAAACTGTATGTTATGGTAAACAAGGTGAACAGTCTGAGACATTTCTACATTCAGCTCTCTGTGTGTACAGGAATCTGTAACAGTGACTCAAAATGCCGACAGGAAGCGCTTCCACCAAAAATACAGCAACGTCCATCTTTCCTTATAGTGTCTGTGTTCTTCAGCTACTTTATATTTCAGCTTTGGAAAGTTTCATCCTTGGCATATGTTGGCGTGTTGCTATTATTTAAATGAAGTTTTGATGCAATTGTATTTCCAATTTAAATTGTCCAGTTTGGTCCGTGTATTATCCGTCCATTCAATTATTACATTCAATCTAGTAAACAAAAAACGAGTCAATATTTTGTTTGTTTGTTTTTTTCTTTTTAACCAAAAAATAAAAATTTAGTGTTTGTTTTCATATTTTCAGTTTAAAACAGGATATAAAATCGAGAAGGAAACGAAAACAAATAATAAATCTTATTTACAGTTAGTGATTTTGAGTGCACCTGTTTTGAGCATACGTGCATAGAGGCTACATTGGCCTTCCCATGATCCTGAGCAACAGTTACCATGGTGAAAGACACAACAGAGCGGTTCGAGCGCCAAAATCTTAGGTTGTAACAGAGCTCTGGTTGTAATTTTTTCTACAGTCATATCTTCCTCCTTCAGCGTGACCCTCCTGGCGTCTTTGAATAATACGTAGGATGCGTCCGTCTCCATGACAACAGGTTAGCCTTTCTCTACCGCTCTGGTCTGGAGTTTTTGGTCCACGTTGTTGACTAACGAAAAGTAGATTTACTATTTTGTTTTCGTTTCCATCTCTATTATATATTCTGTTTTGAACTAAAAATACGAAAACAAACACTAATCTTTTATTTTTTGGTTTTATAGAAAAACAAATAAACAAAATATTGACTCATTTTTTCGATTTTAGTTTACTAGATTTAATGGAATAATTGAATGGACGGATATTTCATGGACCCTAATTAATCTACATTACATTATATCCTGTTACATGTCATTTGTAAATTTGTATTGTAAATTAGAGCACGTTCATTAGTATATCAGAATTAGTATCTACCTAAAATCAAGCTAGAAAGAAACTAACATTTTCGTTAACATATCTGCTACAGGTTTTATTTAACACATAAGTAGCATGGAGACCTATAATGGCGAGTCATTAGGATACAATCTGAATAGGATGGGCCCCGAGACGGCACCTTGTTGGTCTCCTGCTGCAGACTTCATTTAATCGATCACAGTAGTATTTATAAGCTTTTGAATATGAATCAAGTCACGACAGAGATTGTTCGGAGAATTGAAATAGAACATTTTGAGTGTCAAATGCCGTTATTTACAGTGCAGAGGAACACTGCAGCGTTTCATAGTCTTCATTCTAACAGTGAAGAAGCAGCTGACTCTGTGGAATGATTCGATCTGAAACCAAACTGTACAGGGTGGAAAAAAAGGGGTTTGTCTACAGGCAGCGTAGCATTTATCAGAGACGACCCTCTCCATGTTGTGAAATAGCCGCCGTATTAACCTACAAGACACTTTTATTTGCACCTTTTTAAGGGGAAAATAAACAACCAACACCCTAAACATTAGTAAAGCAAAGAATAAAGAGTGGACTGTAATATCATCATGCTCTTTATGGCTGCCTGGCCGACAGTCTATAAGAAACGGCTTCACTGCTACTTTTACATCCTAAGGAGCTTTATGTTTGACTATAATGGTGCCAATAAATCCTGCACAGGAAGCCTCCTTCATCCTCAGCCCCACTTTATCTTTTGACTATACATCAGCAGCGGGGCAACATGACAGACTTTTGTTTCCAGCAATGGAAGACAAAGGGAGGAGTTCATTAATACAGTTTAACTGCCCCACTGCGCAGGGGAACGGCATAAATTCATATTCCTCTTCACCTCATCGCTGCAACAGTCTGCTTTCTTTTTTTTTCTCTCTCTTCGACTGACTGCAAAGATTTGGCTCCTCCACATGTGAGAGGCTTTGATTTGACTCTGCGTATCATGTTGCATTAAAAAAAACACTCAGGCTATGTTTCTCGATCCCAGAGAGCGAGAAAGATATAGCAGCCGCTCAGCCAAAGTCTCCACAATGCCACAAACGGTTCATCCGCATCAGGTCGTTCATCATCGAAGCCTCTCCAAAACAACTGGGGGCTATCTTTTCAAAGTCCTTCACTCTGGAGTTCATAAAATGAACGCATGCGTCAGAGAGAGATCACAACTCCTGAAACAGTTCAAACAGTTGGGGCTGCACACGCTCTCCGGGTTTCAGCTCCGCAATGTCATTCAGGGAACTTTCTGAATGAGAGAGGACCTTATTTTCAGAGTATTGATCGAGAGGTGAAGGTACAAAATGTAAACGCTTCGAACAGATAGATCTGCTGTCACGTTCCAGGGCCGGGGTTTGGACGTCACTGTCAGCGGCCTCTGTAGGGTGCACGGGGAGTCTCAGCTCCCTCATCTATGTGATTGTTAGAGGAGAGACACAAAATGAATCATCAATCATCCATTCAGGCCACATTCAGCAGGTAATAGTCTGCTGTTGCATCACGTCTGCAGCCGAGAAGCGCTTCATTCATCTCGATGTATGGCAGGAATACCCTTAATCTTGATTAAGACTCTCTGCACAAGATGTTTCACACTGTAAGAGTCGGTCACAGTGTTAACACTGTTTGTTAAAGGTGCAGACAGCCGTGCACGGGGATAAATCCTCTGTATTAATCGACCTCTCCTCCTCTTAGGTTATTTTTGATTAGTAGGATGTTGGGATGGTGTTGAAAAATGGGGATAATGCAGATATGCAAGTTCACAGAGTGTTTATTAGAGTCTGGCTCCAAAAAATCTCAATTAGTCCCCAAATTAAAAGGTCCATATTTGAAGGAAAATGATCCCAAGGTTTGGGGAATGGTCTTGTTGGGTGATCCGTGGATATTTGTGGGTGACTTAAGCTATTCATCAGAGAAATCTGGGCTTGCACTCCTTTGAAAGAGAAACTGTTTCATCAAAGTGCAGATTTTTTTACTTCGCTTGTTAGCAGGTCAGTGTCCGTCATGTAGAAGTCAGGATTATTGATGGCTTCTCCTTAGAAAGATTGCAGTGGACGAAAGTGTCAAGAAAACTGATTATTTGAAGTTATTCAGTGAGTGTGGTCCACCTCAGAGAGTCCACCACGTTCCACAAGCTCTCTTTGCTCCAGAGACCTTACTCATTTGCCCCTTCTATCATGTTATTGCAGTTAAAAAAACCTTTTACTGGGGTCTGTTAAAACCTTCATTTGGTGCCTTTCATCTGTCATTACTTTTTCAGCTTGTAGGTGTTTCTTTTTACACAGCTTTATAGCCATGAAACAACCTGAATGTTATATCTTTACGAAGAGTGCCTGGGGCGCATGGTTGGCACTAGGCCTGAACGATATATCGTTTGACTATCGTCATCGCGATGTACGTGTGTGCGATAGTCACATCACAGAGCCTGCGATATTGGAGGTGAATGAACTCATTTAATTTCAAGGGTAACCGACTGAGATACACTCCATGTGACTCTGCATGTGCTGTGCAGCGATCCACCAATCGCCTTCGTCCTTAACTCAGTTGCCAATCAGACTCACTTCTCAGTTGCCAATCAGACTGCCCTGCCAGCTGTCAATCAAAATCAGGGAGGAGAAAACCCACCCCTGCACATGTTCTGCACATGGAGGGAGACGTGTGTCCGCTGAGAATTACTTTCGGAACTTTACTGACTGTTAAGCCCAACAAATAAGAACTGTATGGGTTTTAAATTGTACATTTCCGTGGACCACTCTACTATAAGCAGTGCGCGTTTTGCGAGGTGCATGCAATTCTCGGAGGACATGCGTTTCTCGGCACAACACCGCTAACAACAACAACAACGATCGCAAAATGAACAACGAACAAGCGAAAACCACCGAAAATGAAGATTTGTTGCCAAAAAGAAAAGGAAAGTCAGTTATCTGGAATTATTTCGGTTAAAAGAAGGATGATGTCGACCAAAACACGTCTTCTGTGTTCATCTGTCGCCACAATAACGTCCCAGCACAATAAAAGCTAAAAATATCTCTGAGACAGACAGAAGCCGTTCTACTAACATTCACAAAAAGAGGTAAGATCAGAGCAGATTAACTGTCCTCAAGATTTCAGCAGTGCAGCATAACATTAAGTGCTATTCAGGTCATCTGGTGAAAATACTGTATTTTTAATATCGCAATATATATCGCAGGGTTGAAAAAATCGCAATATTATTTTTTTCCAATATCGTGCAGCCTTAGTTGGCACCCACTTGGCTCTTCACATCCTCAATTGTTGCATTAGCTTGGAACAGTCCCAGGTTTCAGTAACAGCTGAGGTGCAAATCCAGCTTGTACTGAATCAACAAAGTGCAGAGTGAAGGAAGTCACATCTCGTCTTTTATCTTTGTCCTGGTAGGGTGGCACGACCTGGCACTAGGTTGTGATTATATCTTGATATTTGGTGGTTTTTTTTGTCCAAAAATGATCACCGTGGGATCCCAAAACCAATATGTCTTAAGGCTTTGTATTTGCATTTCAGAAACCACTATTTACACAGTCTAGGGTTAGTCCAGGGTGAGTCTAAGAAGAAGCATTTATTATGTGCATGCATCTACCCAATGCCAATACCCAGCAGGACTTCGACGTTGGACCACTCTCCAATACTACCAATGAGAAAAGCTCACATTAATCCAGTCAGCTGTCCTTCACCAAGAGTGAACTCACTTCTCAGCCTGAAAAATAAATGGCTATGTTGAAGGGTGCAGGTTTGGACCAGGCATCCCATGCACAGAGGCTACAGTCCTCATGACACTGGTCCTGGGATTTATTCCTGGTTAGTATGGCAGTGCAGATGCACATCACACCCCTCTCTTTCCCTCTCTCAAACTGTCCAATCAAATAAAGGCAAAAAAGGTCCAAAATAACCCAATTTGAGAGCTGATCTCTGGCAATCAAGGTAGGAGTTCAGTCTACGAACACTGACAGAGAAATCTCACATTTTCAGACATCTTGAAGGTTTCTTTGGATTCAGGTCTCCAATTTCTGTCAAAAAGATTTCACATTATTTAGACTTTTCAGATGTTTTTTCCCTTTATAATTCAAATCATCTTTATCCTATTTGTAAGAAATTCAAATCAAGCCACGAACGTTTTGAGCATGCCAAAAAGAGGTCATTGAATATGTTTGTATTTTGATGAACGAGGAACTGAATGGCTGCGTCTGCGACTCATGAATGAGAACTTCACTCTGGAGGTGGTGAACGAGTGCTCCCAGAGGAGTTTTTGAACATTGATTCTCTGTACAGAAGGGATGTTTGATTCTCAGTTAAGGTTTACGGTAAGTTATAGAGGAAACTCCCCGAGCATATAGAGGGTGCACTAAGGGTCTCCCCGAGCATAAGAAATGAAGGGTATATATATATATTTTTTTCATATATATATATATATATATAGGGGCATTATGTAGTAAAGCGTTATGAAAATGGCATAGTATCATATGATAAACATGTCATAGAGTTGTATAATAAAAAATGTCTAAGTATGAATTAATAAAAATATCAGTAAAGTATGATAAAAATGTCATAGTATTGTATGATTAAAAATGTCATTGTATAGAAAGATAAAAATGTAAAATTACAGTTTGATAAAGATTTCATAGTATGGTATGATATAAGTTGCGTATTACAGTATGATAAAAAAAATTTTTTGGTTTAAAAATTTTCAAATTTCAGTGTCAAAAACTCTCATAGTATAGTATGTTAAATACTGTCATAGTAAAGAATTATGTAAAATGTCATAGTATACTTTGATAAAAAATTTCAGATTTTGGTATGAAAAAACATGTCATAGTATAGTATGTTTAAAACAAGTCATAGTATCATATGATAAAAAAATATATATTTTGGTATGAAAAAATGTCAGTATAGTATGATAAAAAAATTCAAATTTCAGTGTCAAAAAATTGTCATAGTATAGTATGATAAAATTTTCAAATTTTGGTATGAAAACAAAATGTCATAGTATAGTAGGTTAAAAATGTCATAGTATAGTATGTAAAAAAATAAGCATTTTGGAAAAAAAAATCCTTGTTTGTTTGATAAAAATGTCATAGTATATTATGATAAGAAATTCCGATGTTGGTAAAAAAAAAAAACAGTTCACAATGTTAAAACATGCCTTAGTATAGCATGACAAAAAAATTCAAATTCTTGGAATCAAAAAAATGTCATAGTACAGTATGATCAGAATTTTAAATTTTGGTATGAAAAAAGATGTCATAGTAAAGTATGTTAAAAATAGGTCAGTATTGTATGATAAAAAAAAATGGTATGAAAAAATGTCATAGTATATTATGTAAATAAATCCAAAAGTATAGTATAAAAATGTCATAGTATAGTATGACAAAAAATTTCAAACATTGGTATGAAAAAAAAAAAGTCATAGTATAGTATGTTAAAAAATGTCATAGTATAGTATGATAAAAATGTCAAAATTTTGGTCGTGAAAAAAAATGTCATAGTATAGTATGATAAAAATTTCAAATTTTAGTGTGAAAAAATGTTCATAGTATAGTAAAAAAAGTCATAGTATAGCATGACAGTATGTAAAAAAAATAAGCATTTTGGAAAAAAAACATTCCTTGTTTGTTTGATGAAAATGTCATAGTTTAGTATGATAAAAAAAAGTCCATTGTTGCTATAAAAAAAAATGTCATAGTATAGTATGATAAAAAATAAGTCCATTGTTGCTATGAAAAAAATGTCATAGTATAGTATGATATAAAAATTCAAATTTTGGTTTGAAAAAATGTCATAGTATAATATGTAAATAAATCCAAAAGTATAGTATAAAAATGTCATAGTATAGTATGACAAAAAATTTCAAACATTGGCATGAAAAAAAAAATGTCATAGTATAGTATGTTAAAAAATGTCATAGTATGGTATGATAAAAATGTCAAAATTTTAGTCGTGAAAAAAAATGTCATAGTATAGTATGATAAAAATTTCAAATTTTAGTGTGAAAAAATGTTCATAGTATAGTAAAAAAAGCCATAGTATAGCATGACATTATGTAAAAAAATTAAGCATTTTGGAAAAACAACATTCCTTGTTTGTTTGATGAAAATGTCATAGTATAGTATGATAAAAAAAGTCCATTGTTGCTATAAAAAAAAATGTCATAGTATAGTATGATAAAAAAATAAGTCCATTGTTGCTATGAAAAAAATGTCATAGTATAGTATGATATAAAAATTCAAATTTCGGTTTGAAAAAATGTCATAGTATAATATGTAAATAAATCAAAAAGTATAGTATAAAAATGTCATAGTATAGTATGACCAAAAATTTCAAACATTGGCATGAAAAAAAAAATGTCATAGTATAGTTTGTTAAAAAATGTCATAGTATGGTATGATAAAAATGTCAAAATTTTGGTCGTGAAAAAAATGTCATAGTATAGTATGATAAAAATTTCAAAATTACTAATTTTTATAGTATAGTAAAAAAAAAAGTCATAGTATAGCATGACAGTATGTTAAAAAAATAAGCATTTTGGAAAAACAACATTCCTTGTTTGTTTGATGAAAATGTCATAGTTTAGTATGAAAAAATTCAAATTTTGGTCTGAAAAATTGTCATAGTATATTATGTAAATAAATAAAAAAATATTGTATAAAAATGTCATAGTATAGTATGACAAAAAATTTCAAACATTGGCATGAAAAAAAAAAAGTCATAGCATAGTATGTTAAAAAATGCCATAGTATAGTAGGATAAAAAATTTGGAATTTTAGTAGTGAAAAAAAAAGTAAAGTATTAAAAAAATGTCATAGTATAGTATGATAAAAAAAATCAAATTTAAGTGGAAATAAAAATGTCATAGTATAGTATGATAAAAATGTCAAAATTTTGGTCGTGAAAAAAATGTCATAGTATAGTATGATAAAATTTCAAATTTACTAATTTTTATAGTATAGTAAAAAAAAAGTCATAGTATAGCATGACAGTATGTTAAAAAAATAAGCATTTTGGAAAAACAACATTCCTTGTTTGTTTGATGAAAATGTCATAGTATAGTATGATAAAAAAAGTCCATTGTTGCTATAAAAAAAAATGTCATAGTATAGTATGATAAAAAAATAAGTCCATTGTTGCTATGAAAAAAATGTCATAGTATAGTATGATATAAAAATTCAAATTTCGGTTTGAAAAAATGTCATAGTATAATATGTAAATAAATCAAAAAGTATAGTATAAAAATGTCATAGTATAGTATGACCAAAAATTTCAAACATTGGCATGAAAAAAAAAATGTCATAGTATAGTTTGTTAAAAAATGTCATAGTATGGTATGATAAAAATGTCAAAATTTTGGTCGTGAAAAAAATGTCATAGTATAGTATGATAAAAATTTCAAAATTACTAATTTTCATAGTATAGTAAAAAAAAGTCATAGTATAGCATGACAGTATGTTAAAAAAATAAGCATTTTGGAAAAACAACATTCCTTGTTTGTTTGATTAAAATGTCATAGTTTAGTATGATATAAAAATTCAAATTTTGGTCTGAAAAAATGTCATAGTATATTATGTAAATAAATCAAAAAGTATAGTATAAAAATGTAATCGTATAGTATGACAAAAAATTTCAAACATTGGCATGAAAGAAAAAATGTCATAGTATAGTATGTTAAAAAATGCCATAGTATAGTATGATAAAAAAAATCAAATTTTAGTGTCAAAAAATTGTCATAGTATAGTATGATAAAAATGTCAAAATTTTGGTCGTGAAAAAAATGTCATAGTATAGTATTATAAAATTTCAAATTTACTAATTTTTATAGTATAGTAAAAAAAAAGTCATAGTATAGCATGACAGTATGTTAAAAAAATAAGCATTTTGGAAAAACAACATTCCTTGTTTGTTTGATGAAAATGTCATAGTATAGTATGATAAAAAAAGTCCATTGTTGCTATAAAAAAAAATGTCATAGTATAGTATGATAAAAAAATAAGTCCATTGTTGCTATGAAAAAAATGTCATAGTATAGTATGATAAAAATTTCAAAATTACTAATTTTTATAGTATAGTAAAAAAAAAAGTCATAGTATAGCATGACAGTATGTTAAAAAAATAAGCATTTTGGAAAAACAACATTCCTTGTTTGTTTGATGAAAATGTCATAGTTTAGTATGAAAAAATTCAAATTTTGGTCTGAAAAATTGTCATAGTATATTATGTAAATAAATAAAAAAATATTGTATAAAAATGTCATAGTATAGTATGACAAAAAATTTCAAACATTGGCATGAAAAAAAAAAAAGTCATAGCATAGTATGTTAAAAAATGCCATAGTATAGTAAGATAAAAAATTTGGAATTTTAGTAGTGAAAAAAAAAGTAAAGTATTAAAAAAATGTCATAGTATAGTATGATAAAAAAAATCAAATTTAAGTGTAAATAAAAATGTCATAGTATAGTATGATAAAAATGTCAAAATTTTGGTCGTGAAAAAAATGTCATAGTATAGTATGATAAAATTTCAAATTTACTAATTTTTATAGTATAGTAAAAAAAAAAGTCATAGTATAGCATGACAGTATGTTAAAAAAATAAGCATTTTGGAAAAACAACATTCCTTGTTTGTTTGATGAAAATGTCATAGTATAGTATGATAAAAAAAAGTCCATTTTTGCTATGAAAAAAATGTCATAGTATAGTATGATAAAAAAATAAGTCTATTGTTGCTATGAAATAAAAAGTCATAGTATAGTGTGATATAAAAATTTCAAACATTGGCATGAAAAAATGTCATAGTATAGTATTTGAATTAATCCAGTTTATATAGTATAGTATAATGAAAATGTCATAGTGTAGTATGATAAAATTTTAAAAATTGGTATGAAAAAAAGTCATAGTATGTTGAAAAATGTTATATAGTGTATGTCAAAAAATGTTTCAGTATAGTAAAACTAAAATTTTAGTATGAAAAAATATTTTTGTAAAGTATCACTTTAATATCATATACTATGATGAAAATTTCATAGTAAAGTATGATAAAAAATCATAGTATAGTATGATAAAAAGAAATCACAGCAAAATATGTTTAAAAAATCATAGTAAAGTATGATCAAAATGAGTCATTAATTTTCCTAATAAGCATATTTTTTCTTCATAAAAGGAAGCCAGAATGCCGGTATAGGTCCCATGCGTGCATTGGATGAACATGCAAACTCTACACTGAAGGTCTTGCCCAACCCGGGAATTGAACCAGTGACCTTCACGTTGCGAGACATGAGTGCTACCTGTTGCGCCACAGTGCTGTGCATCATTGCATAGCATGATAAAAATCTCATAGTATAGTATGTTGAAAAAAAAAATCATAGTAAAATATAATTTAAAAAAATCATAGTATAGTTTGATAAAAATGTCATAGTATAGTATGATAAAACATCATAGTAGAAGATGATACAAATATCACATGCACTGAAAGAACAAGCACACTCCACACAGACATGACGTGGACTGCCCAGGGATCGAACCGGGATCTTCTTGCTGTAAAGCAGATGCCCTACCTGCTGAACCACCATAGCACCTGATAAAAAATATTAAAGTATATTATGATAAAATACATTATAGAATAGTGTGATAAAAATAATGGTAAAGTATGATAAAAATACCAAAGTATAGTAAGATAAAAATGCCATAGTAAAGTATGATCAAAATATCACAGTATAGTAAGATAAAAATGTTGTTGTTATATTCGATAAAAATGTCATTGTATAGTATAATTAATAATCATAGCAGAGTATGAAAAAAATATTATAGTGTAGTATTGCAAAAATGTTATGGTAAAATATGATAGGCTCTGGAGCCGCATGCGGCTCTTTCTTCCCTAAGCTGCGGCTCCCAATGGATTTGGAAAATAAATAATAAATACTTAATTGCATTTTATTTTATTTTATTATTATTATTATTATTATTATTTGTAATTCTAAATTCAAAGATTATAATGCTCTTGTAACATTAAATAAACTATTAAGGCTGCAACAACGAATCGATTAAGTAGATTCGTCGTGACGAAAAAATCCGTTGCCAACAAATTCTGTAATCGATTCGTCCATCCATGGACACCGGCGTGTAAACATCAGCAGGACGCACAGAAAAGAAACAGCCATGGCCGAGGCAGCGGCTGAGAAAAACATGGACACAACCCAACCCCAATCCCGACCTAAAACATCAGTGGTGTGGGAAAACTTCACCAAGACTGTTCAGTGCAACATTTGCAAAGACCATTTTGCATGGCTCGGGAGTACATCGATGATGCGTGAGCACAGGGCTCTCAAGTTTCACGCATTCAGCGTATGACACACGCATTCCCACTCGTTCACACGCTCACACACCACACATTGTATTTCTCACGCATTTAAATGAACACGGTGATGTCCACCAAGTTGCACTTCTTTAACTATGGAACAGGGGGAAATCAACTGAGTTCCTCTGAGAGTTCAGAAGCTGCGTGCCATGCACAAGCCAATCAAATAAAGTAGATCTACTGAACAGCCAATCAAAAAGCAGCATTGCTGTATCCGGGTAGATTTTGATATTTTGCGGTTTAACTACAGAAGAAGACAGACACTCGCCGAAATAGTTCATTTATTTTATAAATGCAACTCGCTACAGTTTTTTATATACTTTGTATAAAGGTAAAAAAAAGATATATACAATGTTATCTTCATTTTAGATGTCAAAGAGGTTTTATGGCTCCCTGTGTTTTCTTTTCTGTGGGAAACTGGTCCAAGTGGCTCTTTGAGTGTTTAAGGTTGCCGACCCCAAGTATAGTATGATAAAAAAAGTTAAGTGTGATAAAAATATCAAAGTATAGTAAGATAAAAATGTCAGTATATTTCGATTAAAATGACAGTAAAGTATTATTAAAAAAATCATAGTAAAATATGACAAAAATATCTTGTTGTAGTATGGTAGAAATGTCATAATATAGGATGACAAAAAATCCCTTTAAGGAATGATTTAAAAAAATTATAGTATAGTATGATAAAAAATATCATGGTATTGTATGATAAAGAGATCATATTATAGCATGAAAAAATGTCATACTATATTAAGTGTAAAAAAAAATCATATTTAAAGGGATATTCCAGCGTAAAATGGGTCAGACACACCGTTTTACTGAGTTAGACACCCCCTTGAGAGATGAATGTTGCCGCCTGCTTGCATCTCTTGTTATACCAACTTTGGTAACGACTGTACAATAGCAATGCACAGCACACGTGCACGCCTCAACCAAAAAGGCACTCGTAACCATAAATAATGCTCAGAACAGCACCTAACTTTATCAACAGTACATATAGGGTTCACCCACTCTCTTTGAGCAGCCACTTGTTTGTGGGGGGAGCCTGGAGGAGTCCAAAAAAATCTGGACTTTTTAATTTTTCATATCTACTGGTCTTAACTCAGACCTTAAAAATGTGAAAGTCCCAGTCAAATTGGGATGTCTGGTCACCTCAGTCCCATCACTGTTTTAATGCAGTTTCTGATCCTATTAAAGTAAATCTTGTGCATTTTTAAAATGAGGTTATTTCAGAGATGTTTTGTGCAACCTTAACAAAGATATGATCCCCATGGTTGATATTTGGTTTGTGCTTTCAGGTTACCAGTGCTGACTCACGAAGTTCAGAAAGTTCAGCGTTGAGAGAGAGCTCCAAATCCAAAGTGAAGACTTACTGGACCGAAAGCAGCAAGGCCTTTTCCATCAGCCGCCTGCTGTCCCAGACCCTCTATGAGAAGGAAAACTTCACCTCCCTGGACCTGAACTACGACGACGATGCAGACACGTACTCTAAACGAGAGCAGTGGAACTGGCTTTACAACGCCTCAAACCCTCGAGACCCTCGATCCAGGACAAAGCGGAGACCCATTGTCAAGACTGGGAAGTTCAAAAAGATGTTCGGCTGGGGTGACTTCCACTCCAACATCAAGACGGTGAAGCTCAACCTCCTCATTACCGGGAAAATCGTGGATCATGGCAATGGGACCTTCAGCGTCTACTTCCGCCACAACTCCACCGGACAAGGCAACGTCTCTGTGGGCCTTGTGCCGCCGACAAAAGCCGTGGAGTTCCAGGTCCACCAGCCGCACCAGCAGTTCCACCACCATCACCACCAGCAGCAGCAGACGGCTCTCGAGACGAAGGAAACCAAGCTGTTCAACTGCAGGGTGGAGTACGAGAAGGTGGAGAAGGGCACCAGGAATTCGCTGTGTGCCCACGATCCGTCGCAGAGCTGCCCACAGGAGCAGACGCAGAGCCACGTGTCCTGGCTGTGCTCCAAGCCCTTCAAAGTCATCTGCATCTTCATCACCTTCTACAGCACTGACTACAAGCTGGTGCAGAAGGTTTGTCCAGACTACAACTACCACAGCGACACCCCTTACCTCCCCACCGGGTGATCACGTGACCAGACGAGGAAGTGGGGGGAAAAAAGACGCAGAGACAAGCTTCCGGGTCCAGATCGGTGTCAGATTATTTGAGTGAAATCGGAGTCCGGACACTTCAAACTTGAGATGTTGACAGGCATTTTTACAGCTAACATCCTGATCGCAAGACTGACGTTGCTCCAATGAACAGACCAACCCTGAGGTCATTATGAGCGCATTTAGGGAAGCATTATAGGCCCGCAACCTTCATATTATATGCATAGCTGCCTGCCTGCTTACATCGAAAGGAAATTCTCAAGCCAACCGTAAAAATATGCTGATTGTATTTATGTAAATATTATGGATTCTACACAAAGACCAGAAAACAGTTTTATTAATGTTTTCTCTCGCTAATTTAGTTGTTTACGTTGATAGTGTGTTTCCGTCTCAATCATGCTTTCTGTCTTTTCCAATCAGTCTCCAGTAATCACCGCAAACACGTAAATGTCAACGCAAATATGAAGAATCTGTCAGTTTGCATTAGAGGGCATAATGGGAAAAGCAAACATATTTTGAGTGGTGTTGTTTTCTGCAGTGTGATTGTTCGAGTGAGTATACCTCCCTGATGTCGTCGTCGTCGTCGGATCCTCGTCCATGTCCGTGCATGAACCGAATGTGGTAAACAACTGAACAAATAACGTCCATCTATATTTTTGTGTTATCACAGCTGTCAGAAATAATCTCCGTCAAGCCCCAGGAGGTGAAGAAAAAAAAGGTCCTTCTGTTTAAATTCTGTGTGTCGTGTGTTCGCAGCTTTAAGGCCATAGGTGACGTGAAGCAATCAGCGCCGATGGAGGGTTCTCATCGCGTCAAACACGAGCGAGTAAATGTTTCAAAAAATAAATAAAACTTGCAAAAGAGACGCAAGATGACAGAGAGACTGAACTGCTCCTTTAAAAAAAATCAAACGTACCTGACTGTGCTTTAATTCTGCTGTTTTTTCAGTCCTGCATTTCCATTTCAGCGCTTGTATTTAAGACTTACAAGTTCAGCACATAAACTTTCAACCCCTGCATCACTCCCGTGACAAGCAGCCTGTAGTAAGACGTGTCAGAGCCACAGTGCCCCCGCAGTATCCAAAAATAACGCTGGTATAATCATTTACACAGAGAAAGTGCTTGATAATGAGAAACAAAACAAGGTCAAAAGAAGTTCAAAGTGTTTAAAAAATAGATATTTGAACAAGCAGAAAAAAGGAAGCCATGGAGAGGATCATTTTCTAAAGTTCATGCATCAAAGACCGACGAGAACAAACAGCTCGTTCGGATGTGAGATGTTGTAAAAAGTGAATTCCTGCTCCTGGAAAGACAGGACATACATTAAACAGCAGGTGCTAATCACACGTTCCACCTATGAAGCGTTCGCACCTCTGGTTATCAGAAGAAATAAAAAATAAAAATCCTGGATGAGACTAACTCTGGCTGTTAATGATATTGGATGTTCCAATTGGCTATTAAACCTTCATTACACAAATTGGGAGCCAGTGGCTGCGTGTGAAGCATTTAGAGGAAATGAACACAGTGTAAGTGGGAGCTCTGCAGAGTCAACACCATACAAAGACTGAATTAAAGTGCTGATAGAAAACCTGTAAAAAAAACGCACAAATGTGCACCTAGGGGCGCAATCACTGCTGTCTATTTAAATTCAGTGCAGTTCGGGATGGTATACGCGGCACAGTAACTGCTAATGGCAGCCTGGACGACATCCAATATGCCAACATGGGGTGTTTTTTGTGACAAGGCAGGCCAGAGAATAGGGGTCTGCCTGTGGCATGAGTGAGCATAAAGAGGAATTTATGATGTGGAGGAACAAGGCTGGCAGAAATCACTGGAAGCACCTGACTCGTAAATTGAGAGCATGTTTCTGTCAGCGAGAAGAAGGAATGACTAATGTCTCAGATTGCTGTTTAGGCCAGTTCTTTCATCTCAATAAAGTGACTTTGATATCTCTCCACCCCTTCCCAAATGTGCCAGGGACAGTTTGTTCAGCTTCAAAGAATTAAAGCAGCTCTCTGCCGAGACAATGCAGCCTCATTATGCACGTAATCTTACAAGTGTAAACAGTCTGGCACAGAAGTGTTTGGTGTGAGAGCTGCTGAGAGATGGAGCCGTTCCCTGACTGATGTCGTCTGAGGGGAAATTCTGCGTATTATGCTGTGTACTGATTAAGGCCAAATCAACAGTGACCTTATAAATTACACAAGTATTTACAAATCTAACTGGAAGCTGCACACGTCGACGGTTTAACATCAACAACAGATATCTCATGAAGGTGTCACTTGTTGTGTTGTTTGTTTTTAAGAGCAAAGATGACCAACTTTATTAATGATGTGTATTTTATGTATCCCTGAGTTGGCATGGTCCCTCCAAAAAAAAAAAGGTCACACAGCCGTCCTTGATAGTACTTGATCCTGATTTGTCAAAACCCCAAAACAATTTTAATAAAAATAGTAAAGCCAGGGATGACCTGATATCATCATATCAAACTGTTCCACAGAGAAGAGTCCAGCACATCTATAAAGTCCATGATTTCACCTCAGGCTGTTAACAATGTAGAAAAAATGCTAGTTTATAAAGTGTTTTTTTTACTCTTACTTTCAATTTATTTAAAGAGCAGAAAACTTCATATTTGAGATTAATAAATGATTAATTGTCAGTAGACACAGTGCTGACAGTGTGCAGGTAAGAGGTGGTAAGAGCTCATAAGATGATAAGTATGAGGGACATCTACCAAATTAAAGAAAACAGGCACAAAGAAACCACAAACTGCAACACAAAAATGCCAACAGGAAAGACTTTAAACAGGCGCTGCTGTATATCTGCTTATATTTAAAACTGTCAAAAGAAAAAATAGTCATATTGTGACTTTACCGTGTCTCAAAATGTTGAGTTTAATCTGAATTATACGCCACAAAACATCAAAACTACATCAAAAGTGTTAAGTCTAATTTAGCTTTACAAGTCCAGATAGAAATCTGGTTTCAGGATCTGTCAATTATTATCAAGATCCCAAAACTTGTATATCCAAAAACACAAGTTTTCAGTTCTATGTGAGAGAAACTACATAAAAATGAATCTGATAGCTAAATTAAGAAAACGTGATTGTTAAATTTGTTCAATTATGAAAGTATTTTAATTTCAATTGACTGAACAACTATATATTTCTGTCTTATTTTTTGCTTTTAATACCTTAAAATAAGATGGACTGTATATCTGGACTGGTTAGGAGCATGTACAGCAAATATTAAGTTTAATCTTTTTTTTTATTATTTGAAAAGAGTCAAAAAAACTTGCTCATTGTTGAGTTTTTGCTGTGTTAGAGTAAAGGAGATTGCAAATACTGAGTTTAACTTGAATTGGACTTTTGATGTTTTCATATGATACCAACCATAAAAACTGAGGAACTATTTTTCTCGTCTCACCCCGTCTGGGTTCATATTCAACTCAAACACCCGCTCACTAAACACGATCCCTTATATAACAATATTATTTTTCAAAGCCACAGGAAACGCACGAACCAAATGTTTACTCACTGCTTCAGGCTCAGCTTCCCGAAAAATTCCTGTTACCTGGTTAATAAAAGAGAACAGCAGCACTAACAGTTCATTAGCAGCGGGGAGAAGTGATAACTGTGTTGGCAGATCTGACATGACGGTGTTTTTTTGGTCGGAGGCAAATCTGGAACAAAGTGAATTTTCTCCTGCCATTTTTGTGTCAGAACTTTGGAAGAAATGCGTTAGTGGGAAAAAGGGTCAAATATTGACTCTGGTAATTATAAAAAGGAGAGCGTGGTCAGAATCTGTCTTCAGTACAGCTTACTGTTAAAGGAGCGGGCTGTGGTTTTCTCCTGAGAGACTTCAGCTGTTAGATAAAGAGCCTGAGACCACCAGGGCCCTCAGAGTTTTTGTTGTTGTTGTTTTTGTACAAGAGTGTTATCGTGATTTTCATAAATATACACAAATCTAATTTGTACAACCTCAGAGCAGACAGAGATCTTTGGTGACCTTCTACAGACACGTCTTGACCACAGATCTGGTACTTTGGCCCCTACATACTGCTATTTTAAGTTTGCGAAGTTTATACCCCATGATGCTCTCTCAGAGGTTGTTGTAGAGGCGTAAAGGGGGGAGACGTGGTCATTTGTAGCGTTGGAGCTAGCAGGGCAGAACAGCTGTGTGTGTGTGTGCATATCTGAGTGTGTGTGTGTGTGTGTGTGTAGGGGGAGCTGAGTCTTGTACTAATGCAATGCCGGTGTAGGTAACGTGCTTGGGCTGCCAGATGTGCTTGAAGCGCTGCGCATGTTGATGACATCACGCAACATGATTGGCTGGAAGTTGGTTGGATGACGCAGAAGAGTGTGACAAATTTCCTGACAAATTATAGAGGCAGTTTTGTCAGGATTAGGTTTTATGGGATTGTTGTTCTTCGGACAAAACAAGGACGAATTTTACGATGAAATGAATCACTACTCATCAAAAGAGACTTGAGGTTGCCAAATGGAAATGTGAAATCAAAGCAAAACTATCTATTAATAAATGGAGATCCTGAGTACCTCTTTTTTTAATTTAGAGAAGTTAACATACAGTTAAAGACAGCTAAAGATTACAGTCCAGTAAATTGTTATTCTCTGTATTATAAGAAGACAAAAGTTCGAGGTGAATTAGAAAAGTTTGGAAATAAAGAAAACCGCGAGGAGCTTTTAACTGAGCACATTAGACTTATTAACTGGAGTGCAATGTAGTTTGTCTAAGTGGACAAGCCGTAGTTTGATGTCATCAACAGGCGCAGGGCCCTGAGCTGATCTGACAGCCCGAACATGTCTGATACCTACATCGCAATGTGATGCATAATCATTACAGGGTGTAATGTGTAGGTGCAAAGGTGTACTGATGGGAAGGCTTTGTTTGCAGAGTTTCAATGTGTAAGAGGTTCATAACCTTTAAGGGTCAGGATGGCGGCAAAACCTGTGACTGTCCAATAAGGAGTCAATGTGAATCAGCTGTTTTATCTCTACAAACAGGCGTTTCACCGTCTTTAAGCTCATTGTTTTGTTTTTCTTTCCTGCATCTCCACCGTTTTTTTAATCGGCATTGTTGCCCACAGCTGCGACAGCATTTTTACACCCCAAACCTCCAATAACTCTACAGCACATTACCCACCGAACAGTAGACAGACTCAGACAGAAGCTAAAGAGACAGATGTTTCCCTCAGGAGTTAGCAGAGATCAAGTAAGCATGGTCGTACAGCTTCTGCTCCCCTGGTGGCTACATAGAAAACTTCAGCTTTTCTTCATCTCTGAGGAGTGTAAATAAAAAACTAACACAGTGATCATGTGAACTTCATGCAGTGATTTATTGTAAGTGTTTTTTTTTTAGTTTGTTGCCAAATAAATCTATGAAAACCATTTGACAGAAGATGAAAACGTTCATTATCTGTGTTTCAAATCTAAAGTTCTTCACTCACTGATTTCACATCTTAAGCATCTGGAAATATTAATAACTTCAGTGTTTGGTCGGGTATTACCACCTTTATTAAAGCACCTGTTGAACCTTTTGAGGGAATTCAGGGGTTTCCACTTTTATATTTTCTTCTTTTTTTCCGGCAATAAGACCAATCTTGAGTTAACTTTCAGCTCCCTGATTGTACCTTCAACACAACTTAATGAAGTGATTAAACATGGGGGATGTGGAAAGTGGAGTTTTATAATTAAAACGTCAAGAAAATAGCTTTTTCAGGAATTACATCCAAACCAATCTCAAACATCTAATAACCAAAATTCTGCAGCGCGTCTGTTTCCTGGAGCTCATTTGCTCCAGTCGAAGACGGTGGGTTATTTTACCTCCTCTTTAAAGACAACACTTTTAAATTATGCTAATTTCTAAGAACCTATTCACACGTTAAGAGAAAGCGTCCGTCTAACGATCTCAGCGCTTGTGAATGGAACCGGCAGCGTTACAACCGGCAGTGTTTGGACGTCTAAGTTATCTTTGGGCCCAGATCTCCTCCCTCGGTTCAGTTGTCCTGGGCCGGAGCCATCCATGCTTGCCGTCTATCCCCTAGCTCGCCCACAATCCCTGATTAATGTGGTCTGGGCGGGAGCTGTCAGAAATGGCAGAGAGAATCATGGGATTTCTCCTTCAGAGTCCCAATGACACCCAGCAGCTGCAGGAGTAAACAGATGACTAACCACTGGCCTTTTGGCAGCCTGTGGAGATTCACACGCAGGGAGGGCGCCGAACGTAGCTTTGACATTTAGGTGGATTAGAAAGTTCTTGGGTTCTGCTCTCGTGGTGTCAGAGGTGGTTGGCATAGTAATTATTTGTGACTGGGTTTTCCTTTTGCTTGACCCCCGACCGCTGCGGAGCTTCATTTTTCCCCTCTCAGAGACGTTCCTTCAGATGTATAAAGTGTAAAACATCCTTATAAGCTTCATTTATAAACAAATCACATTTTTTATTTTGAGCAGAAGAGAAAAAACTGTGTCTTATCTGAGGAGGAAAAAAAAAAACAACCATTTGTCATTTCAGACCACGGTGCTGCTGCAGAATTCATTTCAGATGGGGGTCTGAAGCTATCCTGGGGCACAGTTTTGTGTGAGGTATTGACATATTAAAGGCTGTATCAGACAATGGCTGCTGTGTTATTTTTTTTAAATCACAAATAAATTACTCTCCTCAAAACACCATTACTCCTCCGGAAATGAAAACTCACTCATTGTGAATGTCTCATATCAGGTAAAAACTGGAGAGAATTAATTAACCTTTGTCATTTTAATTGCTTTAGTGACAGCTGTCCTTTGGTGCCGGTGCTATCCTAATGCACATACTGCCGGCTTGTCAATTACTTTCCCAGTGAATAGATTAAAACGCCACAGAGGATAGAGTCATTTCATTAGTCAGACTTAATGCCCCCCAGACATAACCAGGTAGGAACACTTCACCCCTAAATATGCAGAGAAATGAACAATACTATTAAGCCCATATGAATCGAATGAATTGTGCCAACATGAAATTAAGTTTACGCTCTATTTAACTCTCTCCTGCTGCTTATATTACATTTGTTATACGCATTTTTCTCATGAAGGCTGTGAAAATTAGGAATATTTTGAGCCTTTTAATGAAAGGTCTGAAACGCAGCGGCACCTGTGCGCGCGGCTAATTGCTCTAATGGATGTTAGCATCAGAACGCCGACAATTCAACCGCAGTGGATAATGGCTGACAGCAGCGACAGTCTAATTCTCCCATTTCTGCTGTTTGCACATCTCTGATCTAATGCTCCTTAGCTCATCATGAATCTGAAAGAAATTAGGCCGCTCTCAAATATGTGTCAGCTGGATGTCTCGGCTGCTTTCAACACCAAAAGCTCGAGTCTCTGCTCTTCGCCACATTATGTGAAGACAAGAGACGTTTTCACATTTTATCAGGCTGCTAAAGCCCCTTTTTTTCCACCGACTCTGAGGATTTGACACTCATACATGTGGAGAATCATGAACACTATTAACAGAGTACAATGAAACCAACAGAAAGTATCAGCTGAAATCCTCCAATTGTTGATGTTTCAAAACCACAAAAGGGCAAATAATAAAGTGAAGAAAGCCACAGTTGGAGACGCGGCGTCTTGGTAAATCTGCCTCATGTTTTCATAGGAATCACTGGGTGATTGGGTCACAACAGCACCGACATGATACTGAATTAAATTTACACACAAATGAAAGAGTCAGCCACCGTTCAAACCCAAGATTTTCAGAGATGAGCAGGTTATACTGACATGATTATTACACACCATCACCTGCGTTAGTCAGCACCAGAATAACTCGGTTAAATGACACGTTAATAATTCAATTGTGTCTCTAGTTAGTGTCCGTAAAGCTCTACTACCCATATGTAAACATGCACAGATGACTCTTGTAGCTCGACAAGGTTTGTCAGTGTTTTAATCGAGTAAATAAAGGTTAAACTGTGTCTGTGTAAAATGGAAAATTAACAAGCAAAGGCTAAAGGCTGGTGGTGATAGGTCTGTTTGCCACACTCTGTAACTCAATGTGGATAATGTTAAGGAGGAGTCCTATTAACAGACAGACTGAGAGGTAAAAAATTAAGGTGTGTGAAATGTATTCATCACTCTATTATTTTCCTATATCTGTGATTTTAACTGTTTTAATAAGGCTGTCATACAATTAATTTTTCTAATCAAGAAAGTCGCAATTAATTACACTCCTAACTGCATATTTAAGTTCCATTATTTAGCGTCTTAAAACTGTTTTAAAGTTCATATTTATCATTGACTGCAGTTCTTTCCCATGTCTTTATTTGGGAAACTAAATAATACACTGAATTTTGCAAAACAACAGAGACTTTCAGTTTCATATTTAAATAAGTGTTACAAATCTACACAGTGTGTGGTCTTAGATCACGACTCTGAGCTATAGTGTTTATTTATTTACCTTTTTAAAGACGAGGTGTGTGGTGCACATACAGAAGTTTGCAGGAGTGCATGTGCAAAATGTCAGATACAGATCAGCTACAATGCAGAAAAGACGAGCAGTGATCCTGGTTAATGCAACAGCATTTTCACTTTTCAGGAGTTCCAGTCTGGCTGCCTTTGTTTGTTTGTGTATGTATACGTGTGTGTGTGTGTGTGTGTGTGTGTGTGTGTGTGTGTGTGTGTGTGTGTGTGTGTGTGTGTGTGTGTGTGTGTGTGTGTGTGTGTGTGTGTGTGTCTATGTGTGAAACTATTGTATGTTTGATCAGTCAAAACATGTCAATCTGAGGACGTCTCCTGTATGTGTGTTATTGTGACGTGGTCGGTTTCGCTGCACCTGCGTGCTTCGCTCAAAGGATGAAGCTCAAACTGACTTTTCTGCTGAGTCAGTAAAATGTTCCATTTGTTGGTGCATTTGGTTATTTTTCAAAATAGTGACATTAAAAGCAACAATTGAAGTCTGGTGTAGGCAATTAAAAAAAACGAACCAGCGAGTTTTGGACAATAACTTCTCTGTGATTTACGTGTTCACGCTGACAGCCCTGATTTTTAAATCATCACACCATGAATATTTTTGTACAGACATTTTACATCTTCAGGATTTTTTTCAATATTCTGACCTTTAATGGACTGAATGATGAATCAAATGATAATAAAAATGTATAATTGCCAATTAAAAAAAACTATTAATTCCAACCCTATAAATTAGATTTTGCTGACGAGAAGGAGATATGAGCCATAATGCTCTATCATTTCACAGAGCAAACATGGAGGCTGAATATCTGAGTGGATTTACACTTTATGTTTTATAAAGAGGATTATTGGGAAAGTTATTGTATAATTTTGTTGACGAAAGAGGAAAGAAGGGGACGAAATTTGACAAATGAGTTTGGTGATATCGTTAAATCCTCTGAGGGGAGAAATTTGAAGCGGTTGTGGTATCAGTGAGAAGTTTCTTTGTTGTTTTGTGTAAAAAAATAATAATAAGACAATCCTGACAGCATATTAGTCTCATTTTATAGGTTATTAATCCATTGCAGCAGGTTCCCAGATCTTGGCAGAGGTAGCTTTATCAAAGCAGACACAAGTATTGATGGCAAAGATGTGTTTGCTTTTGAAAAAATGACATGAGATATAAGAGGATTACATGGCTCATGAATACGGCCCGTCTCTATCCTCTGATTTATCACTTTTTTTGTGTTCAGCTATCAGAAATCCTCATCTCCATCCATAACAGGCTGCCACGCAACACAAAGGCTGATGTTCTCGTGCCTGAACAGCTCAGATTTAATTTCAGTTAAGAAAAAAGGGGGAAAAGTTTAATGTCGTCTGAAAATATTGGTGTATTTGTGTGTGTGTGTTTAAGTGTGAGTGTGTGTGTGTGTGTGTGTGTGTGTGCGCGCGGGGAGGCAAACCCTTTGACAACGAGACTCATTCACCGACAAAAGAGCAACTGGTTGAGAGTCTATTTTTGTGATGCTGTCAGTGAGCATTAAGTGAAACAACAGCACAGGGAGGCGATGATTACTGGATATCACCTTGTCAGGAAATAACAGTGGAATTACGGAGCTAGGTGATGCTATTTATACGAGACGAATAACACTCTTCAGTGCTTCATTTACATCTTAAAAAGAGGCGGAAAACAATCACAAAGGTTTGAAAACTCGACACAACACCTGGTTATGTATCAACACATCAGCAGTCAGTGTTAATGCCGGTACAAAAAGCTGTCTACAAGATGAGTGGACCATTTTCCTATGTCATACTCCAAATATATAGTCCAGCTTTCCTTCACCGTCCTGCCTCTAAAGCAGGCGGGCAGGTAAAACAATCAGGGGCCAGCCAGGGTGCTTCATTTGCCATTGATTTATATCTTAAACAACCTCTCCTGGTGCTTCCACTGCTAAAGGTGAGACGCTCCGCCAGTGTTTGTGACAGAGATGGACTAGGCGCGGTGGCAAGAGAGAGAGGGATGATGCGGTTTTAAAAAATGCATCACCATTAAATCAAAGAGTAACCTTGAAAGAGTTCAGGCCGGTGCCAGCGCGGTGACACGCTCTGCCCTCAGCGCTCGGTGCCACGGAGCATGCCAAACAGCGGGGAGACCGGGGCTGAAACGCTCTGGTACAAGTTAGGCCGCTGGTGCAGGAGAGAGGGTCCAGATCCTCGCTGACCAAGGGCACAAACACCAATATGTTGTCCAGGAAGAGCTCAACCTGTTGGAGACTTAAAAATGTCGTCTGAGAGGCAGGGAAGTCCTTGCAAACTGCATCAGGGAAGCTGATTTCAAGAAAAAATGTTTTAATCACCGCGACTAATCAAAAAATGTGTGCACAGATGCTGCAGAGTGAGAAATCACAGCTTCAACATATGTGACTCCTGATGTTCAAATTAAAATCTGCTCACAGCTTTTCTCTGTCTTCCTACTGATATTACCTTTATGTCTCAAAGAGAAAACGCACAGGTTTAAGAGGAGAAAGGAAGCTTTTTGTCTTAAATGAGCTGTTTGCAGCAAGATAAACTCTGAGTCACTACAAGTTTAACAAAGGAGAGTGATGAAGCAGATCCTTGACAATAAAAGTCAGTCACACTGAAATAATATAATAAAGGGATGAATATAATCTTTCAAAATGCATTTAAAAAGTGACAAAAATATGAAAAACATCTGTTTTCTTAAAGTAAACAAACCCGTGCACAGATGCTGAAGAAACAGAATCCACGGCTACAACTCTGCAACCTGATGTTAACTCTGACCTTTGTCTTCTTTAAATATTACCCTGTCTCAAAACTACAGAGACCTTTAAGTCATCAGTCATTTTTTTCCTGTTTACTCAGTAATATTTTCATTCAAACAAGTTATTTTAGGCATACAATTGATAAATTTTGACCCAATTAAATATCAAAGTATTACTTAATGCACAAAGTATAATTATCTTCAAGGAAAGAGTAGTAATCATGCATGCAAAAGTAATATTTTATATCTTATACGTACAAGATAATAACTTATTCCTGCAAACTACTTATAATGCTCTCCAAATAATGACATCTGCATAAAATAGTGATTTTTTTTCACACAATATAGTCATCTCAAAAGGACACATTTTAACTCTTGACCAGAGGATGATTATCTTGTAGTAAAGAGTTAAAATTTTGTATGCACAAGTTATTATCTTGTGTGTAAATGTTATTGTTTTGTGTGCAGAAGATTCCTCTAAAATAATAATATTCTATTGTCTGCACAAAATCGTTGTTTTGCACATTAAAAAGTTATTTCCAGAAAATAGTATCTTGTCTGCATAATAATTTGACGCCCCCCAGGTTACAAAAAGTGAAAGTGTTTATCATGTGCACATATATAACTGTCTCAAAAGGCCTCCTAGTTAGTGGTTTTTCATGCCTTATGTTCATGCAGATGGTTACATGTGCACAGACATATTAATCTCACGTGCACAATATACTTGTTTTGTGCAAAGCGAAAAGAGCAATGTAGCCGGAGTAAAGAACAGCTTTGACAAAGATAATTGTGAACATGATTTTTTATTATCAGTCTAATTTGCTGCGAGAAAATCTCCCTGCACTTTTTTTTATGGGTTAAGAAAGTCTTTTAGTGAAGCCTGAAGCAGAAGACTTTAACGACTCTGGCTGCTCTGGTGCATGAAGAGGAGATCTTGCTCAAGGTCACAGGCCCTCGTATTTTGAAGTTAGAGGTCAATATGTTATAGATGTAAAAAAAAAGTTCTCTGAGGGCTGGATTATCTTAGCAAACTTTAAAAAAAAAAAGGTTTTAATCACATCAAGAACAGATGGCGCAGAGTAAATATTCGGTGGTTCATCATAAGTGGCTCCGCAAACTGATCTGACCTTTTCTCCTTGTCTTCATTTTGAATCTTGCTCCTTTATATTTCACATGATAATATTCAAAAACACGAATCTGTGCATAGATGCTTGAGGAATAAAAACCACAGCTTTAACATACATATGTGACTCTGCGGTCTGATGTTTTAATTAAAACCTTCTCTAACCTTTTCTCTTTGTTTCTTTTGTTATTTATAGACACGTCGATTGTTTAAAGGTGTAAAAAGGAAGAAGGGTTTCCAGTAAAGAAAAGCGCCTTCAATGAGAACAACAAGATTATTTACATCCTGTTTGCTAGAAGACAAACTCCTAGAGAGCGTCAACTGAAAAATATCCGCGTATAGCCTCAAGCAAGAAGAAATAAACTCCAGTGTTTGCTCAAGTAGAAGTTCGTTTCAGTGAAAGGATCCAGATCTTTGCTGACCAAAGTCACACACTGATGATCTGCAGAATTAGAGCTCAGCAGGTTTGAGGTTAATTTGGTCCAACTACTAGGAGAAAGTTGACAAAAAAATTAAAGAGGATAGTTTTGTTTTTATTTTGTTTTCAAGTGAGGTTAGAGTCAATATTAGGTTTTCTTCCTCACAGGGGTTCCTGGTCAGTCTGGCCTCTTCTTATCTCACATGAGGTCTGCAAACAGTGTTGGAACAAATGGACTTTCTAACAACAGAGAAAGAGAGGTGAAAGTTTCTAAATATGAACCACACTCACACTAAATACGAGTATTTAAGTCAGGGTTTCCTAAAGCTAGCTTTCCATCGACCTCAGAAGGTGAATATCTTTGCGAGGGTTGGTGTCACACTGCGCTTGGGTATCGAGAACCGGTTTCAAATTTCAGAGATCTGTAGATGCGTCAAGACGAGGCAGAAAGTTACTCCTTCTGTTGTTAGCATTGCTTACTTTGCAAACCAATAACATACTGTTCAACAGTTTGTGTATAAAAGCAACATGACAACATGTCTACAGACTAAATTTGCACAATTCTATCAGTGTGATTGATTAAATGACACTAAACCAGACTGTTGATGATGGTTGATGCAGGAAGCAACCATCCTGGATTTAAGTTTGGGGTAACTGAAGTTCCACTGAGTTTTAGGTTTGGGATTTTGATCCCTGGTTGATTCCCGGTATCTCAGACACCTCAGATCACACGGTGAGACTGACTCCTTTGATATCCTGGCTTCAGTTTCAGTTTTCTATTTGGTTTCTAAATAAAAGAGCAAAATACAAGAAAAATAAAACACTTAATACTCACTTTAACTTAAAACAACCCCTTTAAAAAGGTCTAAACTGAACCTCTTAAAAAAACCCATCTGTAGAAATAAAAATCTGTTTGAATCTCTTGGACTGATCAGAAAATGTGAAGCTGCTGAGACACCAAATGAGGATTTAACCTCCCGGTGTTTCTCTGCTCTAACCTCTCCTCTTTTTCTCCTCTGCAGTTTTTGCTTATACGTCAAAAGTAAAAAATGCAAAAGGGTTTGGAGTAAAGAAAATCTTTTGTAATGAGGATTGTGAGTACGAGATTACTTTTATTATTCTCTTTTGCTGCAAGACAAACTCCCCGAGCTATTACATGGGTTTTAGGAGACTAAGAAAGCATTAGAGTGTAGCCTGGAGCTGGAAGAATTTAAACCCCACTGGTGCTTCAACAGCTGAACTTTACATATTACTTGTTAATGCAGATTGCTTACTCAAGGTACTGCGCTTATGTACGCTTTTTAATAAGGCACCAAAGCCTCAGAGGAAATTCCCTTATTGAGAGGACTGGTAGACCCACCAAAGAGCTCACATTCGCAGTAAATAACGCCCTCTGGGCTGTTATGGTATACGTGTAATACGTACCTGCACATGCAGATTGACTGGACTAATGTGCATGTATGTGAGATTGAAAAAAACAGCCTCGCAGCGGCACAAACATCCCCTCAGATGAGATTTCTGGGCAGAAGCCATCCGCGGTATATAACTTATTTTTAAATCTAACTTCCTCCACTTCTCTCACATTCATTGAGACATGTCATCCATCTATCTGGGCCTCCGGCTGCAGTAGTTCCTCGACCATGAGTGGCTGCTGCAGCGGGGCTGTATTTCAGCATGTTGAAGTGCATGGAGAATTCCCATGAAGGGTAAGGGATTATGGATTTTGGCCTCTAAGCTGCCTGGATGCCCAGTGAGGATGTCTCTGAGCGTAGTAATCTTCAAACAGCACGCAGAGTGATGAGTGGGCACTGAGGAGTTCTACTCAGGATCTAAATGTGTTCCAGCAAGTTACTGAAGAGAGAGAGAGAGAGTGGAGGGAGAGAGGGGGGAGAGAGAGAGAAAACACCATTTGGTGCAGAAATGGAAAGGATCGACTCAGTGGCTCCTCCAGGCAAGAGACACTTTTGATCCTGTGACCTGTTTTGAGCTATAGTCTGTGTCGAAAACTCGGGATCGTATTGGAGTGGTAAGAATGTAAATGTCATGGTTCCCCATCAGCACACATAACTGCTGATGGGAAAAGTCAATTGAGCAATTTTTGGGGTCGGGTCGGGCGCTCTCGGGGGGCTGCGAACGTTCATAATGAGGGCACGCTCAAGACTGGTTTTAGACTGTGTCCCAGAAAAGAGGACGACATGTGTCGGTCAGCTGGCGCGCGAACAAAGACAGCAGAATATGAAAGAAGTGGCTCTTAAATCAGGAGAATATCTCAAGAATGAGAACACGAGTCGGGCGACGTCAGAGAAAATCACATATGGCACACCAATCAATACAAGAGAGGAATTTCTCAGGGTGATTGAATTAACCCCCAACAGCATCACTTCATTTAAAGCCTGATTGTCCTCTTGTCTTATTTAAAAGCTTCTCCACTATCTTGGACTCGGAGATAAGCGGGGTAAGTGCACGAGGGGGATCAGATGGGGCGAAGGACACCAGTCTTTACAGAGATCATATCCTCTCCTTAAATGATCTCTCTGCTCGTAACAAAAGCCTGGAGATGATGTCAGAGGTCAGGGTTTGGAAAGGCACCCAAGCATCGCGAAGAACTTCCTTTGGGAAATCAGATGCTTTTACGACTACAAAGATGCAAAATAACCTAATAAAAACAGCACGCTTGTTCCCGTACAGCAGAGAGGATAAAAAAGGTGCTGTTTATGTGCAGGGAGTGACCTCAGGGGGCTGGAGGATCAAAAGGTGCAACATTCCTTTGGTGGTAATCAAATTAAATCTGCAAAGCTCTGCATGAAGCACTTTATCCAAATATAAATGCATGATGTACCGGTTTGTCTGCGCGCAGATCTGCAGCGTTATCCTGAGCGGTACGAGGCTCACATACAAACACACACCCTGCGAGTGTGCGGCACAAATACTGTCCAAGGCTGCAAACAGGTACATCAATTTAGAGCATGACAAGAAATTCCCTTTAGGTGACAACAAAATGTACATGCTATTAGATCAGCCGCGCTATAGTGTGATGAAATAAATTGAAGCCAACAGATGAAAGCTCGGGGCCCCAAAAGAGGAGAGGAGAGACTATTAAAGGTGCGGCGGCTGTCCTTTAGGTTACACTGCCATCATTTGGTTGAATGCAGAACTGACGCAGGAGGAGGGATGAGAGTCTGCAGAGACTTCAGACACAATGTCATCAAGTAAATACTGCAGAAAGATTCAGATAGCAGCAGTTTAGAAATATATGCACTGGATAAACATCATCCTCTGAGCTCCAAGAATCAAAGATTTCAAAATCTAAAATTTTTAACACTTCAGCTCCACCTCTGCTGTGCCAGTTTGTCAAATTTTGCTCAGGGAAGATGAGGACATCTTCATTAAGGGATCATTTTATGCCTTTTTGTCACACTGTCTGTGTACAGTCAGCTTTCTCTGTGGAAGCCACAACACAGAGGAACGCCAACCCGATCGATCAGTCAATCAATCACACTTCATTTGTGTAGCACTCTCAATGCAACACAACGTAACATGAAGTGCTTCACGTAGAAAGAAAATCAATGTGAACGATCGAAACCCGATTCATGAGCAGGGTTTAAGACAAGCAAACAAAATGTTAAACAACAACAGAATAAATGAAGGGTTCGATAAAACAGGAACTGATGAACTGATGGAGGAGATGAAATGATGTATCGAGCTGATGCAGCAGCCGGGCGTCTGCAGAAGCATCCTGTCATGTAGGTAAAGACTAGAGCAGAGCAGATCTCAGTGTTGATCTGAGTCAGACACTCACAGCTGTGGAAAGTTCAGGGACTCTCGTTTTGGTCTCGGTGTCCTTATGTCATCTCTCCTCTACTCCTCTGGATTCATCAGGTTAGCTCTTACAGGTATCTTGGTGTACGCCTTGGTAACCTGTTTAGCTGGAAAGATCATGCTGACATGTTGTGTTGCCATCTACAGAAAGACCATTTTCGCTCACAGAGTGGATCACTGATTATGTTTTTATCCTCCAGGCTGTGTTGCAGATTATAATCAAGTATGGGATGTCAACACGGTTCGGTAACCTCTCTTTACAATTAAAATCTGAGCAACCATAAAGGTCATGGAGAGGACTGAAATATGAGGCTTTCCCAGTGAAACTCCTTTAGGTCCATGTTGATTTAAGTATCAAATAATGTTACTTACGGTTTTGGGTGTTTTGCAATAGTGTCTTACTACGCCAGCCTATAACTGTTGCTTATTTGCTTTGCTGTGGTGGTTTTGATATGTGTGCTCTGTTTTATATCAAATCATATTGAACCGTAATAAAGTGTACCATATCATATCGTTTCATATTAATTCATGTTGCTTCGTATCATATCAAGCTGTATCACATAGTATCAGATCAAATTGTATTTAACACTATTGTTATATATCAGATGTATTGTGTATATCATGTTGTATTGTATCGTATCATATTGTATCATCTCCTATAGCATCACACCATATGGTTAAATCATATCAAATTGTATCATATTGTTTCGAATTGTATTGTAATACATCATATTAATATTGTATGGTATCCTATTAAATTGTATCAAAACTTATCAAATTATGTTGCAAAGTATCAAATTGTATCATATTGAATGTATCGTATAGTATCATCAAATTGTGTCATAATGTTCATGTAACAGAATGTATCAAATTGTATCTTATCATAGTGTATCATATTGTATTGTATTATATTATATTGTTTGGAAACATATTGTATCCTTTTGTATTGTAACATATTGTAATGTACCAGTAATTGAATTTAACAGGTTAAAGCTGTTCCTTTTATTAACATGGGACAGATAAGGTTTGTGACAGATTCTTAAGTCAGTCAGCAGGGGGAGCTCTAAATCTTCTGGTTTCACAATCAGTGAATGTTTATGGTGTTAATGTGATGTGATGTTTGTGATAGGTAAACATTTGTGTTAAGCCAAGTCTACTAAGATGCATCACCAACATTTTGTTTACTATCGTGTGGAGTCCCTCTGAAATGATATTCAATAGAATAAATGGAATAAATGTGCCACCCATGTAAATGAACCAACAAAAATTCTCTGTAACAATACTATCTATTGTTTGTATACTGTTTACATTATAAAAAAAACAATTCAAGTGTATTAAAAGTATCTCAAAGGAAGTATCTTTTAAAGGTTTATGCTTTCTCTAAATGCAGTGGTGTTGCTTTTATACAACATTGTTCACTCGCACATTTGTCTAAATATGAGACTGTCAGAGTTGGTTGAAATGGCATTAATTTTGTGTTGGACTGCGGTAATTTTTTTGTCTTTCTGGATAATTCTGCTCATTATTTTTCCATTAATCAATTAAATGTTGTAAAAACAGTCAGATATGCCATCACAAATACCCATAACCCAAAATGACACTAGACAACAACGATGAAACCCCATTAAAAAATGAAATCTCTGTTTTGAAAAATGTCTTATCTAAATTGTTGCTCATTAATTTTCTGTCTACCCAATTAGCTGATTAATCAAATTAATCATTTTTCTGCACTTGCAAAGAATGTTGGCATATTTCACAACTCATCATTTGGTTCGTCTACAGAAATCTTTATTTTCCTTTGTGTTAGGTGACCACAGATGTAGTGTTTAATGAAATGAGACTGCCATAAGGTCCTACAGTTTTCATAAAACATAAAGGGGGATATTAAAATATTAGTTTGGCCAGCTCTGGACTCTTGATGTAAACCCTGGGCTAATGATTCTGGGTTCAAAAAGTCCTGGGATAAGAGTATCATAGCACTTAAACTTATGATAAAGAAATAAAAGGTTTTTTTTACATTAAAAACAAGACAAGATCAGAAATAACAAATGCAGTAACAGATGTTTTCGGTTTTGTCCCAAAATTCTGGGATGTGTCCAAAAGTGGAGACACATACTGTATATATGTTTGATTTTGGTTTATGGTGTCCCTAATGATGTAAAGGTGCGCTGTATTTTGGTTTAATCATAATAAGGTAATTTCCAAAAACTGTCTTATAGGTTTTGTCTTCCTCATATAAATTAGTTTTTCAGCACCTCTTTTTTTCTAGTGTTGTTTATTTAGTATCAGGATGACTCTTTAATATGCAGTAAAATAAGATATTATCAGTTATAGTCTTGAGGTTTGGTATTTGTAAATAATATAACAAAGAGTGCTGCCATTGAATTCACATTTACTCTGAATTCTTGCTACATACTTTACGTCTGATTGACTGTGTGAATAAAAGATTTAAAGCAGCTGTGCTGTAAAGGATTTGTTAATATCATATAAACAGATTTTAGACTGTGAAATGTGTGACAGATTAAAAAGTTTACCAGTTCACACTTTTGTTTAAAATTTGATTTGAACCACAGAGCATATTAAGAGTTTAATGATTCACTTTTCTGCATCTTTGACTTTCCTTACAAAATAAAAGCCCACTAATTAATTCAAAGTTACTTTTATTTGAACAAAAGTGAGTAAATTAACATTTTTTTTTAATTATTATTTTCAGCTTGATTCAATTTCTCATTACACTTAATCTCTTTTCTTTAATTAAAGATTAATACCAATCATCCATTGGACTAGACACAGTGTTAATGAGCTTTAATCTCATTTTTCTCTGGATCTTAATAAAGGCTGATCTTATCTTGTGCTATGAAAAGATGCATAAAACCCTGAGATTCTTCCCAGCTATAACCAGGGGAGACCGGGGCTTGTTGTCACACTTCAATACATTAAGTTAATTTTTTTGACTTTGGGTTGTGTGAAATGGTTTTTTGGCGCTCAGCTCAGCTCACAATGTGGTCTTCTCTTCTCAGACAGGACACGACCCCTGACCATGTAAAGGAATAAAACTAATATTCCACTTTTTAGCTGCGCCCCCTGGTGGCAAAGATAATTGTAATGTGACCATGTGACAACAAGCCCCAGTCGCAAATGTTTTTTTTTTTGGTAGGATGGTAGGGGAGTACCATCCTAAAGTCCCGCCTCCTTCGCCTCTGATTGGCTAGAAAAGATAGGAATGTCATCACACACTCAAGCCAAACGCGGGCTGTCGGGTCTGTACATCGAACAGAACATTACAGAACATTATGGCGCTTCTTAATCTCCTAACCCTAAACCTGATCCTAACCCCAACCCTAACATTATTGCACTTCTAAATCTCCTAACCCTAACCCTTACCCATAATAACCACAACCCTTAGCCTTACCCTAACCGTAATCCTAACCCTTACCTTAAACCCTAACCCAAATCGTAATCCTAACACTTACCCTAACCCTAATCCTAACCCTTAGCCTTACCCTAATCCTACCCCTAATGCTGATCCTAACCCTAATCCTTATCTTAACCCTTACCCTAATCCTAACCCTAACCTTTATCCTAACCCTGATCCTAATCCTAACCCATACTCATACTAACATAACCCTTAGCCTTACCCTAACCCTAAACCTAACTCTAACCCTAATCCTGATCGTAACCCTAAACCTAATCCTAATCCTAATCCTAACCCTAACCTGACAGACGATGACTTTACACAGCCATAAGTAATAACCAATCGGAGCCCAGCACTTCTAGCCAATAAGAGGCGAAGGAGGGCGGAACCTTCCCCCCATCATCCTACAAAAAAAAAATCGCGCCCCGGTCTCCCCTATTGTAGACCTAACGAAGGTCTATGTGCACGTGGGTGTGTTGTTTGCCATATCTCCCTGTTTTGTGTCGATCTTCCTCCCCCGTACAGCTGTCTAACCAGTCCTCACAATGGTCCTCAAACCCCCCACCATCACAGAGACAATTACCGTCTGAATATACAGTAATATCTGTTTGCACGAGACAAACATGAGAGCGTGTCGCGCGCGGCAGTGGAGGAGCGCACCCTGCCTGACGTCATAGTTCCGTGCGTGAATGAGCAGCTGTGTGAACATCTCTCCAGAAGAGCAGGGCCTGCGCACAGCGACAACAGCGAGATAAGGAGTATAAAAGGGCTTTTTTTCTACATGTTATCGACACGGACAGGTAGGTGTGTAACAGCGGGCTTTTATTCTGGTAGTCCTCTCATCGATATACGGATATTTGTGTGAAAATGTGAAGGAAAAGGAGAGGTTAACGCCGCCTCAGCGCAGTGAGTCAGACGGACGGTGTGTTTATTCTGGTGCGGTGCGGATGTGTTGACATATTCATGCATGGCGCAGGTGAATTCAGGTTAATATCGGTGAAAATGTACATGAATTCACTCTCTCATTGTTGTCGAGGTTTCCCGGTCGCCTCGTAGCACCACCGCATGAAAACGAATCGTGACGCTCGAGCTGTGCGTCTAAAGAGCGCCCATTATTTATTAATTTCCTCCCTGCTGCTGGTGGACAGCATGAGATGCACCAATGAGAGACAGCAGGTGATGGGGTTGACATTTCCAGCTAAAATACTCTGTGGTGAGGCGTTACTGCTTTAAGAGAGCAGGTAGAGAGGGGAGGAACACAAACAAGACCTCAGACACTACTTATTATGACCTTAAAGTGCAGAGAAACCAAAACAGAGGTCAGTCAGAGTACCTTTATCTTTTAACTTTATTAAAGCTACTGTGAGGAGTCTTTTGACATTTATTAAATTCTCGTTGGTGCCCTTTTAAGATGTATTAAAGCAAACAGGAACATCAGAAACACGACTAATGATCTTTATATGCTTATTTTTAAGGCCTGAAACTCGTACAATATGGAAGGTATCAGTCAAGCAGATACAGAAACAGCCCTGTTTGTACTTTTTCACATAAAATATTCATATTAAACGATAAATTTGACTGTTACTAGTCAGAATGATGAGTTCTTTGAGAGTGAGTGTGGTCTAGACCTGCTCTTTTTTGGAAAGTGTCTTGAGATAACGACTGTTGTGATTTGGTGCAATATAAATAAAATTTGATTGATTTAAGTTTAAAAGACAAGTAGAGACAGCTTTGTCCACAGGGGGGCGCCAAAATTGACCCAAAACAAGTTTCTTACAGGAGCTTTAAATGAATTAATTGAACATAGATTTCTGGTAAATGGGTCAAAATCTTTAAAAAACATGAATTAGAAAAGCAGCATTATGTGAAAGATAGAATGAAAAAATGAACAAGTACGAATATTGTGAAATAGTTATGGGGGTATTGGCGTAATGATTTAACATTATTTCATAATCCAGATCAGTGCTTTAAGAGGGGGGATGTAGTTTGAGTTTAGTTAAAACTGTAACTTTAAATAAAGTTAATCATAAACTTAATAGCTCTGTCTTTAAGATGATCAAGGTTAACAGAGTAAAACTGTTAGCAGCCTGATAAAGTGAGACCTCAGGTCTCTCTGGAGTTTTGTGGGGAATTCATAACCGAGAAAAGGTGAGAGATTATTTCTGCATCTCTTTAAAAAGGTACAAGATCAGTATATTAGCATCTGTAAACTTGGCAGTTTTTGGTATTTTAATTTTTAGGCTTTACAAGAAAAAGCCTGAGGGGTTGAAAAAGAACTAAATCTTTTTACCTCAATACACTTATCCGAGCACAGTTGAAATAATTGAATGTTATTAATATGTTTTATGTTATTTAATCTGTTATTAGTCAAGTTAAATATGTAGAAAAGATCTGTGAAATACTACAAGAGCAACACTAAGTGGATGTTAAAGAGCAAAATCAAACAGAAACATGGAAATTAGCTCAGATCTGTCCATTTCTTTCTGCTTGTCTTGAGTCAAACCTGAGAGACAGCAGGTCTAAGTGAGTCAACCCAGTCGATCTCCTCCCTGTCAGGTTTTCCTGCTGTTCTTTGGGGACCCTGAGGTGTTCCCATGCCAGTATAATCCCTTAGCGACCAATGAGTCTACCCCTGGGCCCTGGTCATATAAATAGTGTCTTTAATTGCTGTCCCAGTGGTTTTATCTCAGGATCAAGGTAACATGAAAAAGCGAGATCCCATGTTTAGATACAAGACTCCTATAACCAGGCAGGTACAAAGGTCCCTGGACTCTCTCTCTGAATCTGAGCTGCTCTGCTTCTTTCTCAGGTAACTGTGAAACATGGAGGGGGGAAATTTGTGAGTACATCCTCTTGTTTACGTTCAGTCCCGCACCAATCACCAGATTTTAAAGAGTTTATTTTGTCAGAAAGAAAGTCGTAACGTCTGTCCAATCCCTCTGTCTTTGCAGCGGCTACTCCCGAGACTATCTCGACCGCTTCATCCAGAGCCAGGACTCGTCTGTGGTGAACAAGTTCCAGCAGAAATACTGGAAAACCAAACAGACGCTCATCAAGGTGACTGGGAAGAAAGAGGACGAGCATGTGGTGGCGTCAGACGCGGATCTGGACGCCAAGCTGGAGGTGAGGAGGAGTGAGAAACGGGTGGGTTTGTGGTTTGAAGAGCATGTCCAGTGACGCAGAGGACTGAAGGTCAGGTCAGTTTACTTTAGGCTTCAGTCGCACTTTAGAGACATTAACAAACAATGGAGACACTTTCCCTCAGGTGGACTCTGCAGTGACTTAAATGGCTTTTTGATTCACACGGTGACAGTATCCGCTGGAGGCTTGAATCTCGCATTAGGCTGACTCTCCTCGCTCGCATCCTCTATGCCTCCATTTTAGGAGGGAAGTGGGTGTAATGGCTGAAATCAATACCTCATATAGGCTGTGATATCCATCCTCAATTTAGGTCACGTCCTCGTTATGCAACCATTTCAAAACCAGATATCTCCTGACCACATCGGAGCTCATTTTAAAAAGCTTTGATGTTACATTTTCACGTCTGCTTCTCATCATCGCAGCTTCCCTGTTACATCTCATCCCCTCTGGAGATCAAACTCTTAACATTTATAAAGTATCCCAAATGTGACTGGATATCCGTGGTTTGTCTTCATGGACATGTTCACAAAATATCCCACAGCCTGTCCAAGGCTTATCTACACAGGAAAAAAACACAGTTCAGGTGTTTGACTTTGTGTTTACGTTGATTTTTTTATACTCTGCAGGTCTTCCACTCCATCCAAAGAACATGCATGGAGCTGCTAAAGGTCATCGAGCAGTACCAGAGAAGGATCTGCTGTAAGTCCAACAGAAAGACACACACAACCAAAGTGTGTATTGTTGCAGATATTGTCCTGATAGTGAATGCTCGTCACTTTAAATAAAGTTTTTCTTCACGTGCAGTCCTGTCCCAAGAGGAGAACGAGCTGGGTCGCTTCCTGCGCTCACAGGGATCTCAGGATAAAACCAGAGCAGGGAAGATCATGCAGGCGACTGGGAAAGCACTGTGCTTCTCCTCCCAGCAGAGGTAAACAAGACTCAGACTGAGAGGAAATGATCCAGATTCACAGTGTGTCAGCAAAGTGGGCGAGTCAAGTCAATCAGTGCACCACTGAACTACCTGATCCCAGAGTGAAGGGCTGGGCGGACACTCACACTGACAAACTAGAAGTGTTTGAGTCTGAGTTTTTCTAACTTAGTCATCTACTTTGTAGCGTTGGCTCAATCTGCAGGGGTTGATTTGCACATTTCCCCACCGTGGGATGAATTATGGTTTATCTTATCTAATCTCGACAGCGTAGCGTCCAACAGCTTTCTCGACAAAGGAGCCGAGTCCACAGGAATCCTCTGTGGGTTACAGAAGTACCTTTGACTAGAAACTCATACAACCCTTTAAAATGTCAGTGAATATATGATACCTGTGCCCTCATGAAACCTCGACAAAGTCTGCATTTAAGTTAAAAAATGCATTATAATTGCTCCACTTAAAGGTGCAGTACCATTATTTCAGATATCAGACAGTAATGCTGAGAAATGTCCACAACAGTAAAAGTGGACAGAGCCATTATACAGTTATGGTGTTTTTACCCTGGATACTTGCATATAGATGGGCCGATTTAAAAGTTTTTGTGTTTTTGTGAGATAATCTAGTACTGAGAAAAACTCACACACACACACGCAGCATCTGAATCCTTGATTTTCCTCCACAGGATGGCTCTGAGGAACCCTCTGTGCCGTTTGTACCAGGAGGTCGAAACGTTTCGCTACCGGGCGATCTCAGACACGTGGCTGACGGTGAACCGGATGGAGCAGTCCAGGACCGAGTATCGAGGGGCCCTGCTTTGGATGAAGGATGTATCTCAGGAACTCGATCCAGATACTCATAAACAGATGGAGAAGTTCCGCAAGGTTAGTCTGATACACAGTAAGAGGGGAGAATCAAACGGACCAGTTGAGTGCTTGTTTTTTGTTTTTCATGCTGTCAATTCACCAGTATCTTTATGACGAAAACATCAATTTAAGTTTGTAGAAGTTTGGCCAATCACAATCAAGTACTTAGAAATCCTATAAGCTACTCTGGGTTTAGGTGCCCCCCTGTGGTCAAAGCAGTCTTTGCTTACCTTGTCCTCTACATACTTAAGTCGTGACTTTTAAAAGTATACCTCATATATCATCTATCATCAATATTTGACGTGGAAATTGTAAGAACAGGGAAGTTACTTCAGCTGAGTGGCTGATTGAGAAGAGACAGCTCTGTTTTTTAAAGTTTTCTACATAAACTGTTTACAATAAATGACAGATGTTACCCTCAAAAGCCAGTGGGTTGTGATTTATGTCAGGAGACACTCCAAAGAGTCTGATGTGTCGGGCGCCATAATTGACACCAAAAAGTAGAAGCTTTAAAATATGTAAATAGATAATTCCGTCAACAAACGTCTGAAAACTGTATCCACGTATGTAGTTCTTCCACCTACAAGATGTTTTACAAAATACTTCCATCAAAAAAAAAAAAAAAAAAGATTCTTGGTTTCTGCACCAATTTGCTGCAATACTACAGCTCAAAGCAAGAAAAAACAGCATAGTTACACAAGACTGCCACTAGAGGGCATAATGCTCCATGCAGTGGCTTCCATCCCAAACCTCTGCAGTATAAATGCACAGACTTAAACTCGGGTATGTGTTTGTTTCAGATGCATAACGCAGGCTTGTTTATTTTCAGTTGGCATATTTTCATGTCCTCCATCTCCCAGGTTCAAGCTCAGGTGCGCACCACGAAAACAAGCTTTGATAAACTGAAGAATGACGTCTGCCAGAAAGTCGACCTGCTGGGCGCCAGCCGCTGCAACCTCCTCTCTCACGTTTTAACCACATACCAGGTACACCACAAATACAGGTTGTTTGCGTACAGCCTACTGAGCTCAGCAAAAGGTGGATATGGGTTTTTTTATTGTGTGGTTAGGCCAGAGAGGAAGACAAGCATCATGGGAACAAAGAAGTAAGATAGAGCATCGAGATTTCTCAGACTGGGGCAGAGATGGTGATAAATAAACCGATGAGATTAAAACACGTCCAGCTGAATGTTTGTGGCTTCATGTTTCAGACAACACTTTTGCACTTCTGGGAGAAGACGTCTCACACCATGGCCGCCATTCATGAGAGCTTTAAGGGCTGTCAGCATTATGAGGTCTCCGCATATAAGGTCAGAGATCACCTTGACCTGTGTGAACAGTTTTTTTCAAAGACCTCGAAGTAATTACAGCCAGTGATATCTTTGGACCCTACAGGACCCCCTGGATAAGCAGGGCAAGAAGAAGGGGAAGAAGAAAACCAAAGCAGAAAAAGACGATGGAAAGAAACCCGAGACCACGGACGACCAGTGAGTTATCCCGTCATGATCTCGCTTCATGCAGGTAGACTAAACACGTGCATGCCAGCAGTGAATCTGAACTGGTTTGGACTGATCATAAAGTTATTCTACACACCTGCTAACTGAAGTATGCCAAATATGTTTTAAAGTGATCCTTGTCTTTCATGTTTTCAGGCTCATCTCTCTTAATGAAAACACCTCAGATAAGACCAGTGAAGGTAAGAACAATACTCTTGTTTTTTAACAGCATATAACACTAGATTTATTTTTTATATTTAGGCTGCAGCTACAAAAGCACATTTAATATAAAAGCAATCTAGTGATGAATTTCTTGATTGATTCGTCACTTTAATTACTTTTCTGGAGCCCTCTGTGATTCCATGAATTTACTGTTTTGACTTCAACAAAACCAGAGATATTTATTCTTTGAATAAAACACTGAATGTTCGGCATCTTAACTTGACAGATAACTTAATGGTGATAGAAGATATTCTGACTCTTTTTCAGTCCAATTGAAACTTCCTAGAAAGCTTAAAGACTCTTGAAAAACACAGATGCCTCCCATCTACAAAAAGAAAAACAATGTAGAAGAGCCTTCACCAGATTAAAGCTCCTGTGAGGGACTTTTTGGTACGTGTCGACTTTGGCGCCCCTTGTGGACACTAATCTTCAAATTTTACCATGCAAATGCAAAAAAAGTGGGGGCTTTTTTTGCAACATGAACCAAGAGTCTGACTACTCTGCAGCACCGTTTACAATAAAGCTATCAAATAATGGTTTTATTTTTAAGTATCCTACTTTCAGTAGATCGTCAATTGCAGAACTAAATAAAAAGAGTTTTAAGAATTATCAGAAAGTGATTAGTCATAAGTCAAACGATTAGTTATCCATAGAGGCAAAAGCTCTACTATAGTTTTAAATCCTAAACATCAGTTTTCAAAGGTGCCGAATCGTCTCCCAGTCGATTGCTGTAGTTAGCTCACTAACAGTCGGCTGCTTCTTCTTCGTCTATCCTGTTTTAGAAAGTTTCATTACCAGCATAAAGGATGATAAACTAACGGTAAAACTGTAGTACCAGTGTATTTTTTCAATTGTTTACAACCGTAGTCTACAAGCCTAAAAATAACTACTGCATCTGTGTGTTATTAATGTTTATACTGACGGCCTCGTGTGCTTCTGTAGCTCATAAACAGGCATTGTTATTAATTTTCAGCAGCTAAAATTCCTCAGAGGAGCTTTAATCAAATATGCAAGACACAAGAAGAAGTGGTCTAATAAAGCTGAAATCACCGACTCACTGATAAAAACTCTCGATTGTTCCAGGAAACGTAGATCATCTGTCTGCCTTTATGGAGACGGAAGGTGAGGAGAGAGACAGCATGGCCTTACTGAATGAGATCCTGGGCAGCATGTCCGTGGACGAGGGCGACTTCTCCCGAGAGTGGACAGAGGTTTTCGGGGACCATGAGGAGGGGGCGAGTGCGGCATCGGGCCGAGCGTCGGAGGCCGAGCAGAAAGAAGACTCCTTCTTTCTTCCATCGCAGCTGTTGGACCAGAGCTTGAATAATCTGCAGTCTTCCACTTCTGGTATGAATATCATCAGTGTCTCTTTTCCTTCAGCTCTGGCAGGTTGTTGTTTGGGTCAGAATGAGTCTGTTTATGTAAGGTCAAATTAATATGCCGCAAATCTTAACAATAAGCCATAATTCCTTCATGAATGAGCGCAGTAACTATCACACAGCTATATTTAGCTTCATTCCCCCACTGTGGCATAGTAACTGTTTCCACACGGGGGGAAAATTGGCTTTAAAACGATTTCTCAAACCCACGTCTGTCAGAGTAATAGGAGGGAGATCATTATAACATGGCAATTAGATTTTCTTACCCACAGGTAATTGCTGACAACTTTCCATTTCATGCAGGCTCTGGCACTGGCTGCGAGCACCTCATCTGGTTTTGTTGATTTGGTTTTGTCTGTGTCCAGCTTAGAGGGCTGAGACCACAGAAGCCCTTCAGTCAAGAAATACAGGCATGAAACTCTGTTATGAATGAAGGGGTAAAATAATAAAGCCGGACTTAAAATGCCTGACACCTTTCTGAATTTACCCCACTAGCTTGTGGTTTTCAATGCGTGTGAGAGCGAACTATAATTCCTGCATGTTTCAGCATCACAGCACGGTACTTTGGCAGTATTCCTGCAATTCCACATTTATAATTGTGCGAGAAAAGAAGTGGGTCTGGAGCTTTTTCCAGCTTGAGTAGGTTGAAGAGCAGCATATGGTCTCTGGGCTCACAGGCAGGCAAGATGGGGATGTGTCGAGAAAGGTAGGCTGGTGAATTCTGCCTGATCAATCTTCTCCTCCTTCTCCTGCGGCACTTTTCAAAACATTTTATTGGTATTAAAGCTCAAATTCCTAAATAACTGGACCACAGAGCACAATCACAGCCTCAGGATCCGTCAACAGATTCAATAAGAATAATAAAGAGAATTCGGTTTAAAGTGCAGAATGATTAAAAAGCTTAAAGCTAATTCTGCTGTAATCACTCTGCAAGTGCAGACAGGAGAGCACACAGGCAGGGACTGACTTGTAAGAGAAAAAAATCACTTTTGACAGCATGACACCAAAACTGAGCATGCAAAATGTCAAGTGCATGCTTTAAACCGGAATAAAACTCACAAATCTCCCTCTTCGCCTTCAAAATTGTCTTTCACTTGAGGCTTTAAGATTCACTTTGCAGCCAATAAACCACAAGGTGTCAGGAAAGACAAATGCAGAGTGCAGCAAACTCTGAAGAGCTGCTCACAAAACCAATGTGTGTCAGTGTGCAGGAAGAAGCGAGCTCAAAAGGTTATGTTGAACTTGGGAACCAGGAACCATTAGGGTTTGAGCTGTGCAGGAAGAAGAGCATGAGAGCAGCACTTCTTAGATGGAGGTGATATGGGACAGCAGGACATGGCAGCAGAGACCAAAGCTCGTGGCCTCTGTTTGACCTGAAGATTAAAACCCCAAAAGAGAAAAATCCTCCAAAAAAAAAAAAAAAAAAAAAAGTTCAGAGAGTTTTAAAAACTTGACAGATCTCGACTGCACAGCCCTTGGCTTCAGACCAAGAATGTGAAACAAAGCTATGACAAATCTTCATGGAAGAAAATCCCCAAATCCCTGTGAGTCAAGCACATTCAGACACATCCAATAGGAGCTAAAGCTGCAATCAGACTCCAACATTTTAAGATGCACACACTCAAATTTTTAGCAATTCTAGCCTTGTCATCACATGAAAATTTGCCTCAAGAACCTCCTTCTTTGCTAAAACTTCTGAGATAGTTCAGAGAACCAGGAGGTGATAGCAGGACTCAAGTTGATCAATTAAAGCTGTAAGATTGGATCAAATCTAGGTTAGTAGGTGGAGAAAGAGTACTATCTTTGTTTACTGTTGGAGGGAGTTAAAGATGTTTATTAACACAGTTTATTAAAACAGTCTTATTCTGATCTGATCCCCCTGCTGAACACTCGGTGAAGCTTGGCTGATGCTCGGCATAAAGTTGAAGGCTACACGTGACATCAGGCAGGTTATGGGCAGGCATGGACTGGCTGCAGGTTTTAAGGGATACCTCAGTATGTACAAGTCACAGTCTGAAACCACTATTATCTCCAATTATACTGGTTCTACAGGAGAACTCTGTGCCAGCCTGTGTTAGTCATTTAAAGATTAAAGGACAGTTATGTATAATTTATGAAGAGATGCACGACTGGATCCCCAAAGACTTTTTTTGTAGCTTCACTCTGAACGTGCTTCTAATACTAGTTCCTCATTTGCCTCTGAGAAGCTTCTAGATGATATAAGGAGTGATTGCTCCACTCACACCTGCTTCCAATCCCCTGCAGCCTTGTCTTTCTGCATACCAAGCCAAGGCTCCACCTAGTGTTCCACACAGGAATTACAGGCAAAATCTCTGCATTTTACAATCCAAAATAAAGCAAAAATAAAAACACTTTTTAGTTTCAACATTAACTTAAAACTTTTGATTTTGATAACTTAAAGCTCCTGTGAAGGATTTTCTGTTTGTGTCCACTTTGGCGCCCCCTGTGGACAAAGCAAATCTTATAAAAGCTTACATTGTGTCTTGTGATAAAAAATCTAACTGCTGACTTTTAATGGTGATACGTATTATTTAACATTTTATGTGGGAATTGTAAAAATGGGACTTTGCCTTTAGCTGCTTGGCTGACACCTACCACCCTCACACCAGTCTCAGGCCTTAAATTTTTTACAAACTGTCAGTCTCACCCCTGATGGTCTTGTTTGCTTTTGAATATCATGAAAAGGCATTAATGTGAATTTTAGTCCATTTAGTAAACATTAAAAAAACTCCTTATAGTAGCTTTAAAACATAAATTTCCAGCACTCAGCTGGGATCAGGATGGACTACAGGGACAAAATGTTGTAAAACTTACAACATGAGTGGTCAAACAAAATAATATTTCTTTTAAAAGGTTATAAATTTTGAAAATATTTTGTACTTGAATAGATTTATCTGCTGCAGTGATAGTAAATCAGTTGGACTGAAATATCTCAGGATTTCAGACAAATGTAGAGAGTCATCTCTTGTAGAGTAATCTGGATTTGGGAACCTTAAAACTTCTGTTCCTGGATCAGGTTGGACCCAGTGCTCTAGGAAGTATTCGGGGAAAGAAACTGTATAAAAGTATGATGAATGACCTAATTTTAGATCCTCAGTTCAGGATCCTTCTTTATTTGTACTTTTGGTACAACCGGACCTCAGGGAGCACGCTGAGAAACCAAACTGCCCTCACACTGAAAAGGATTATAATTGGCTCTCTGGTGTTGCCAAAAACTCGCAGAACTGCTTGTATTCGGAGTTGGGTTTGTTTGGTACTGAATATAACAACAACACATTCCAGTATGCCCCCTGGAGATATTAAGTGTTGCAACATGGCCAAATGTGTTTCCAGAGCAAGAGAGGAGAATAAATTTGCTTGAAACATGTACTCAGGGTTGTAAGTGTAAAATCTGACCTGCATTTAGAGGCCACTAATCCCGTCAGATGTGATTTCTGCGGTGATAAATGTTTGATTATTGCTGTTTGTGAGCTTATTACTCTAAATTCATCCACATCAGCGATGCAATCAGAGAGGGAGTGTGATGATTTATTTGTTGAATCATCCTTTGGCACGTTAAGCGTCCCATGTTGATGAGTCTAAATCTGCCTCTCTGTTTCAGATTGGGCCGGGATCACTCCGCAGCCCGTCGCCGAGGCAACTGAGCACTCATCTGGAGCCAATCAGAACCCTTCTAAGCCGGCAGTGAAAGGTACGAGCGGGCCAAATGAGTAAAACATATGAAAAGACTGGTGTCCAGCAGAAACCTGCATTTATGAGTACTTTAAAAAAAGACTGTGGTTTGTTTCCATTCATACGTTTGGATGTTGTCCAGGTGTAGTCCTCCTCAGAACAAAAGGAGGTGTTTCTATTTCCATGGCTTTAGAATAAGAGCACAAGTATTTCTGAGTGACCTTTGTTAACTCTTTTTACAGAGACAGCAGCGACATCCAAAGACCTCTCGGCTTGGTTCAACCTGTTCGCTGACTTGGACCCTCTTTCCAATCCCGACGCGGTCGGAAAAACCGGCAAAGAGCACGAGCTTCACAATGCATGAAATCTTCCTCAGAGTCACAACCGTCCAAAATGGAAACCGTTTGTCAGCGGTTACAGCTGATTATAGCTGCCACCAGACCAGAGAAAAATCTGATCAGCAAGTCACGCACTTGTCTCAAACTCAGAATTTAGAGATTTGATCGAGAAGAACGAAGCAAGAGTCAACACTGAGTAAGAGACGCAGAGTAGACAAACTCTGTTAAAACACAAAGCCATGCATTCAATATCCTACCCTGTTTAAAGTGCTCATTATGCAGAATGGTCCTTTCTGTGCTTCATTTATATGAAGTCAGCTAAAGGGGATATTTAAGGGCATTGTGGGGAACTTGGAGAGTCGAGTGACCTCCTTGGACAAAATCTACTAAATCAACTCTAAATCAAAACTACGAGTTATCTCACAAAAGGTGATCAGACGTGCCGGTTTAATGATTCTTATCACATCCATGATGCCACGATGCACACAGTCCAACTCGTCAGAAACACTAAATTCTGTGGATCAATCTAATGTTTCTAAAAGTTTAGTAAAAACAATGAGTCTCTTTTCTAATCCTGCTGGACTATCTGCTATGAGTACAAAACATTATGTAAAAGGAAATTAATCCAAAGTTACTCAGTAAATTACTTCTCACTGCCAATCCTGCTAACTCACTGCTGATCCTAAACCTGCAGATTTCTAAACAAAGACACTTCTGGATGACGGCTTAATAAAACTGGACTCGATTCAGTTAAAGAAATTCTCTCGTTGTTAATAATCTCATTTTATAAGGAGACCACCTCAAAATCAGTTAAAAACTCCTTAGAGTGTCTTTAATTTTTAAATACATGTATGAAGTTTCAAGCTTGATATCTATCTCTAAGGATCTTGCAAATTTGATCAAATTAATAGGTGTTTTTAGTCTTACTCCTCCTGATGCCTCTTAATGGCGTTCATGCTGAAATCTGATGATTGGCGCCAAGATCGGTTACTTATTTACACCAAATGTTCGTGCCTGTGCTTGGGTTGGATTTCCAGCTAAAAAATGAAAAGGTCATTGTGTGACTCTTACCCAGAAGTGCCAATGTTTTCAAACTCCGCTGGTAAAGTTTGGCAGTGAGAAAGTTAATCATTAAGTTTTTCTTCTCTTTGGACATTTACTCAACTTTTTTTTACTCATAGCTGATTCTGGTGCAGGATTACCACAGAGAAAATCAGTCTCTGTTTGAGGTCTTGTTTTAGATGGAAAAACTCTAATAAACAGAACTGAACATCTATACTTCACTGCTCTTAAAAGTTCTCCTATAGTTAGGTTACGGTTGATTTATCTTAGCTATAAATCAATACACCACTTAATCATTTTGACTCCTGCAGAAAGTTGTTCTGGACCAAGAAAGAAAGTATTAAAAAGAAGATCCGTGTTTCATTCATTTGCTTTCACACTTTGGCCAGAACTGCATCTTTGCGTCAGTGGGTGATGCTGCTCATGGAATATGAAGTCGCCGTCTCGAGGAAACACTACAGGTTTCTTCCAAAGAGGTCAACTTAGCATGAAAATTCCTCAAAGCGCCTTCAAAGTATAACCTAAACTTGTTCATTTTATAGTCAAAACAAAAAGTTTTGACCATAAAATTCCTAATTGGATACATCCCCGTTTACAAGGACTGTGAGTAAACTGTAGGAAGAGATTTTTCTGATTATCAAAACCATTAAAATGTCTTTTTGTGAGAAGACAAATCTCTCCTCTGAGTTTGAGAAATGTTCCTGGTGTTTAATCAGATTTATTTTCTCATGGTGGCAGCATGAAAATGCTTAACATGCTCTGCCAACAATTACCAGCTGTTCTCTTTTCCATTGTGAAAGCAGAGAAACATTGACAGGAGGACCTTATTAAAGCCTGATGGCTATTTCACCAGGGTTAATCATTTCATGTTCAGGGTGGATACCTCAGCGTGAGGCTGGAACAAGAAGCCTTTGACATTAGCTGCCTTGTAGTCAGTGTAGTCTCTGCATCCACGCTTTGATTTAGATCTTCGTAACTATAGAGAAATGGCGAAGCTTTCACAAGAGACGCAAAGAGCGAAGACGAAGTGAGCAAGACAAAGATGGGGAGAAAGGAAGAATATGTTGAATGCAGTTACAAAATATTATTTGATTTCACATTAAATCTAAAAAAGATAAGCTGAGCACTTCATGTTTTTATTCTCTTTTAATTTCACTGAAGTTTATCGTAAGAATTAATCTGTTGAGTTTGTTTGCTGTATTTTTTATCCCTTACTGAGTGTGCTGCTGCAGAACTAAGAAACACATATCAGTCATCTGTTATTGGTGCATGTTGCATGCCTTGTTTTTATCATCAGAAAAAAAGCGTGTCTGAATGAACAATGTGTTTTTGCATCAAAGTTATTATTTATTATTTGCACAGTTATTATCAGCCTCAGTGGACAATATTTTGCTTCTTCTCTCTGAGCAGAAAATCATGAAGTTATTAACCACCCACTCTGTTCACAGTGCTGCGTAAACTGAATCATGTCAATGCCTTAATCTGACCACAATTTAACAAGATAGAACCTCATCTAATTAATCTCCGGTTCCTTTAAAGGGACATTACACTGATATATTCATATTTAACCATGTGTCATATTTCATTTTGGATCCATGCGACATTAACCGAGATTAAACCATAACCAAATACGTCTGCTGCCTTACCTTGACCTCTGTGTGTGTAAATGTCATGTTGTTGATGTTGTGAGTTGACGTGTCTGCATATGAAAAGATTACATCCCCAAACAAACGGACATTTTTGTTTTCTTTATTGAAAAACACACGAGATCTACATAAAAATGCGTAATACACAGTAGAACTGAATCATCCTTGCCGAACATGGCAACCTTATCTTATCCGCACTGCACAATGAGCTCTCGAATAAAATCAGTATTAGTATGATTGAAACTCTTCAAGCTGTGTGCAGAAAAACAGACTTTTTCAACTTAAACTGTGTGGAATGTGTTGCATATTGTTCATATTTGTGTTTCTTTGTGTGCAAGTGGGCTCCATGAAACCAAGATTTGGGATAAGACGTTTTGGTAGTTAAATAAATCAGTCATTCTGGCCCTTGTGGTGATATAACTTATGTGGGTTAAGTTCGAGCCGGATCTGTGCATCACTGAGCCGAGCTGTTACACAAAAAGATGTTAGTGTAGATTTACTTCAAACAAAATCAATTGCACACTCAAGTTCTGATTGTTTTAACTTAAACTGGTCTAGAATAAAAAATAGTGATTATCATCTCACTTCCAAGTAAGTGCTCAGGCGTTGGTCAAAGATTATCCTCCGTGTTAGAAACACTATGAACCAGTGTTTATACTGTATGTCGCTGAACTGAAAGAAAACAAAGTGCACATGAACTTTCTGTTTCTGGCGCAAAAAAACGGCCCCTTGTCCCGAAAACATGACCGGGTTTTTAACTGACTTTGGTACATATTTGACAAAAGAGGGGGTGTAACAAAAAACGACAAATCTGTCAACTTCTCATTGGAGGAGGGTGTAGCTTATGTAGCTTTTTGAGTTTACTTGAGTCCTCACAGCTGACCATACACCAGCGATCTGTGGAATGTTTCATAGCACCTGAAACTCTTACCTGAACAGGTTAATTCAAAGTCATCAGTCACGATCTGTGACTTCAATCAGTCGATTCAGTTCGTATTAACGTCCCTCTCCGGGGAATAAAAATAAAACATTTCTGCAAAAGACTGGAATGTCTTTCTGTAGGAGGAAAGTCAAACACTTTGAAAGGCAACATAGTCCGAGCAAGTACATTCCACTTCACCTGAGTTACTGTTCTGTGTAGACAGGGGCAATAAAACTAAGTTATAGGGGAGCTGTGTGCTTTGTGTGTTTGGTTATTTGGTCACTGAAAAAAAAAAAAAAACAGCTGATGTGCATTTTCTGTCGAGCTTACCGAGTTTTTTAAAGTGACCAGACCAGAAATGCAGATCTAGGTCTTGGCTTGTATACTTGTCGGGTGTAGCCTGCACTCATGTAACCGCTGGTTTCACGTAGACACCGTGCTACAAACACTATAAAATAAACAGAAAATAGGCCATGGCTTGTATCGCTCGGAGCCAGGTCTCAACAAGTGCAAACACTGTGGTTAATGTGGGGCAATGTATTCTGGCTGTGAGACATCCTGATAAGGTAAATATGAAACGAATCACTTTCCCATCCTGTCAAAAAGCTTATGTATACATACTAAAGTTGTTAGCTTGCTGAACACTGAACAGCTAAGAAGCTGGTTAGATAACATGAACAGAATATGTTTCTCTGATACAGCAGAGTTGTCTCTTATGAAAGTTCTCCTTTTTAAACTTCTCTTAATTAAACTGCAGGCACTACGTAACACAATATTTGGTGCTGTATTTTCTATCGTTTTCTTTTTTTGCAAACAAAAGCAAAGCTATTTCTGTTACTGGTTCTGTCCTGGTACAGAGGAGAAGGCATGGTTAGTTCTGGGTTTAAGGGGAGTTGTGCCCAAGGTCAGCACACACACGTCCCGTTAATAGTTAGAAAACCATTACGTGCTTCTTGAGCTCACTAACCGCAGGGCAAACACTGACCAAGCAGAAATGTTGGTGGATGTTTGTCATCCTCGGACCTTGGGCACTCCCTGCTGGCTAACGTTAGGATTAACGGAGTGCAAGGATTATTTTTTGCTTTTTTTTCTTGTGTTTTGTTTGTTTTTTTTTTCTTTTGTTTTAAAACCCCACCACCTGGTGAGCCAAAACTGTTTCAGCAGCAGCAGGTGGTCTGATCATGAATACCTGAGGACTAGCTAGTGAGGAGTATTTGTGCAGAGCCGTCTTTCCCCGCGTCTGCGTCGGGGCTCTGGCTATCTGTGCTGTTGTTTGTGTTTATGCCTGTAATTGTGTCGGTGCTCCAGTCTGCGGAGGCCGGAAAGGTAGCTAGTGGTGCAGTGGGTTGAGCTGGGGTCACCTGAGGCCCTGGGCTGTCGTTGCCGTGGAGACCAGAGTTGGCGGAGGGGCAAGACGAGGGAGAGACGGGGGAGAAGAGGGAGGAGCAGAGGAGTTTGACGGGGCAGAAGGCCGAGCCTCTGGGAATGAAGTTCACCTTGTTTTTGTCGGGGCACGAGAAGAGAGGGAAGCCTTTTGATTTACCAGACCTGAAAACAAAAGGAGGAGAGCTCGCTGTTATTTTCTATTTATGAGAGTGTTTGGATTAAAAGCAAGTTGTTTATTCAACAAAACCATTGTGCCCTCATCCCTGCCACCCACAATGCAAATAAGCTTGTTAGCTTTGTTGCTCTATCATTTGACAGGATCTCTGAGTCGATGAGATGGAAACAGAAAACTGCACATACAGTTTAATCTTTTCACAGTCGCCACAATCAGACAGATCAACATTACTGCAGGAGCAAAGAGTCACATGTGAGGGGTGCATTAAAAAACATGAATGACAGTGATGAAGGAAATAAGACTCAATTATCTTCAGCAACATATAAATCAAAGAAAATGTCAAAAAAGTACTTACACCATCTCCTCGAAGACTTTGACCTTCTCACAGCCCTCAGGAGGCTCCCGTTTGAACATGTAGCTATTGTTAGGTTTGGGTGATGTGGCGAACTTTGGGAGGGGAGAACTGCACACACTGTCTGAAAACACAGAGAAGAAAAGGACATTTAATTCGCTCTGAAAGCTACAATGAGGCAAACAAGAAACAGCAACAGAAACCTTTGAGTTTGTCTCCTTAGAGCTTCAGTGTGTCCAAAACAACAAAAAATCCCGGAGTTTCTGCACCACCGGACTCCAACTTGAACGAGCAAATCCAGAATCTATCTTTAAAGACAAAGTTATGATTCAGATTGAGAGCTTGATGTCAGCTTTGGTTATCTTAGTGAAGACGTCACTGTATTTGGTTTATTTTTGCAAATATGACACTGTTTTTTATAGCTGAATTGCTGCAGAGTGAGACATCTCACATCAGTACTATCTTTGCAGAGAGTGGAGCATCCAGAACAGCGACCGGGTAGCAACAGGTGAGTGTGGCAAAACAAATTACGGAGGAGTGAGACATCTCGCATCCTCACCATCTCTGCAGAGTGTGGCACATAAATAAAACATCGGAACAAAACTGCAGCTGGAGCGGCGCCGTCATAATAGTCAAATGAACGGTCCAAAGTTACTTCCTTTCTGTCTGTGCTACATTTTCAGTCGTGCACCAAAAAAATCTGGACCTTGCAACACTTCATTTTGTTTCTTCCTCTTTTCTTATCACCCAGCAGTGGTGCAAACTCTTCTGTTACTATAGCAACACTTCAACACTTTTGAGCTTCATCATTTCTCTTAAAAGAATTCACATTTTTTATGGCGTCCTCTTCAGTGATCCATTAAAGCTCCAGTGAGAAACTTTTAGTCTGCGTTGATTTTGACTGTTTCACTGCTTTCCTGGCTTTGTCCTGTAAATGTGGAAGTTTTGTTTTCTAACAAAGAAATCTCACCCCGCTTCCTTTTAGCAGAGAATTTTTCCACTCATCATGGATATTTACTGCAGAACCACTAAAACAAAAGGGCTTTCTTTTCAACCTGCTGTAAAAAGTCTCATCTTACACCATCTCCCAGAGTTCCCCCAACTCAGGTTACAGGCATTAAAAATTACTATTGTCATGGGCGGGTTTGTCTGCTGTTGCAGGTCATAAAGAGACATCACTGCTCATTTCAATCTGTGTCATAAGCTGTGAAATACTACCCACAAAAGCTTTAAGTTACAGCGCAATTCCTCATCTGATTAGTTGATTCATAATCAATAATCGATGATGAAGTTGTAGCTATTGTGCACAGTATTATGGATGCAATTTATGATCATTGTGAGACTTTTGCAAGGAGTGATTCGACAATGAAATACCAAAAAATCTAAAGTAAGTGGAGATCACATGATGATGCTACTAAACCACATATAGTCCTTTAACACAATTGAACCAATGAGAGTTCAGGTGTGTTCTTGGAGAAGGTGAGCTGAATAGACCTCCGAGCTGCAAGCAGAGGTGAGAATTTGGTAGTGTAAGATTTGGTAGGAGGAGTAAAGAGGGCACACCTTTGTCGATCTCCTCTGCAGAACACGGGCTTCCATCAGGGGAGTGGAGGTGGTCAGAGCTGCAGGGGCGGGGCAACGGGCTGGAGTCACCGCTCGAAGGTGCCTGCGTGTCCGTGTCACGTGTGTCCCCGCTGCTGCTGTAGTGGTGCGGAGGGAAGGGGGGGCGCCGACCATCTACCACATCCATGGCCTGAGGGGTCAGAGCGTGGAGAAGGTGGTGAGAGGTCATGAGTGCACATTGATCCTAAAACGGAAGATTGGTGGTGCGAGTGTCGTAACTCAAGGGTCAAATTCAATCACGCGTGTGTCAATATGTTGACCTTGAAGACCCAGATGAACTGCTGCGGCGTACCTGTGTGTGATTCCTGATCAACAACCTGCTCACCGTACTGTATGATGTTGTTGTTGAGTTAAGCGCTCCGTCGTAACGTCCTAAATCTACGAACGGCTGAAATGCCTCTGGTGTGTTTGTCTGTCTGTTTAAAGGCCAATTGAGAAAGCAAACAACACACCAGATGGTAAAAATTGACAGTAGATGTGCAGAGCGGCTCGGTTTGGCACGTCTGATTCCAATGAAAGAGCGAGGAAAAAAACAGGCTTGGTGCACAGCAGGCTGTAAATCTGTAGTGATGCATGTGTTAATGTGTATGTTGAAACTGAGTGTGTAAGTGTGTGTGCGTGTTACTTTCAAAGAGGGAGGCTTTACAGACCTGCCAAGGTTTACAGCCCACATCAGGCAAGATTTACAGGTCCCCTTAGCTCAGGGGGATTTAATCCAATGTGAGTGAGAATATATGCTGTCCAACTGTGGAGCACACAATACTGTAAGTGACTTTACAAGAGCGGGTTTGTGTGCATGTAATAAATCTAAATCACAGCCTGCAGAGCTGCTGCTCTCTACCTGAGGCGTGTTCACGTGTATGAAGTTGAACCGAAAGATAAATCAAAAATTACACATGTAAGCCTGTTCCTCTTCTTTTAACTCGCACACATTATCACTAGATTATTCCTGTTTGGATTTCATTAAACCATTAAGTGTTTAGGAATTAAATCAAATGTCAAGTCTCGTCGTTGGCAGATGCAGAAAATTACAGGGTCGGAGAATTTCAGCTAAAGAACTTGAAAAATGCAGCTTCTCTGGAGAAGGTGTCTGGGTGTGGGTGTTTGCTGTGCGTCACACACTGCCTGTATGTATTACAGTATGGTCTATTGATTGAAGAGCGCTGGCAACACCCAGACATGGTTTTTGGTGTTAAATATTTGTACACTCCGATCACAGATTGTGGTTTTCGTCGGCAGAATGGAGGAAAGAGAAAACCTCCTGTTATGACTTAGCAGCGTTATCACAGTGAGCGATCATGTCACACACGGTAAATGCCCACACTGGACACAGATCTGCTGAAATGAGTCAGACATCATCATCAAGCTGTACAAATATGCCAAAAGGTTAATCAGATTATTGTAAAGTTTTAAAGTTTGTAGATCTTTTTAAACAGATGGACTCTTACTCTTATAAGTAGTCAGTACAAGTTTTAGTGGAAAGTGATAAATTTATTAGTCTGTAGTTGTCATTTAGGTTTAGATTTTTAAATATGAAAATCTACAGGTGCAGTCTCTTCAGTCAGTTGGAACTGGTTCAGTTTTTGCAGCATCAGACCCCAGACAAACTTCAGTCTGTGCCAAAGTTTGTTTAAAGGCTTTTGCAGCAGCACGCCCAGTTCATTTCAACATCTTCAACAGAGGCGTGCAGCCAAGAGGAGGAAATGTGTCTCACGAGGAGATGCACAAGACCGCTGCAACACCTGCTCAAAAGTAGCTGACGTTAGCGTGATCACTTCCAATGGCATCACATATGACAAGGAGAGGACCTAGTGGGCAGCTTTTACTGAGGCAACCAAAGATCCACATGCTTAATATTGCTGACTCCTTGTATTCTGCTTAAATTGTCCTGCCTCGTCTGTAAAACTGTACAACATGAAAATGTTAGAGGGCAGGGCTTGACACTAACTTTTTTCACAAGGAGCACATGTGTAAGTAAAAGTAAGGAGCACACAAAGAACTTTAGGGGCACAATGAAAATTGATCAAATAATGTGTGCCTTATTGGTCGACAATAAGTACTATTATTTGAAATCAATTTTAGGTCAATTGGTCACATGACATGGAAGCTATTGAAGGAAAACAGCCTTTTCTGAGAACATCAACAGGTAATTTATTGACGGTCCCTTATTCAACACCTGATGTTGACAGCGAGGGTGCCGAGTAGATTTAACCACACTGCTGTTGCTATTCCTGGTTATGGAGAGTTAGAAGACACCGGTAGATCCTCCGTGAATGTCCGTTGAATATCCGACCTAAAACTAACTGCAGCGCGATATTTACAGGAAAAAACATTTGTGGCCTCAGCTGATTTTTTTTATGCGCACATGTGCCCCTAAATACATTTTACAATTTGCACACATCAATTTTGACTCGCACATGTGTAAAACGGTCACACTATCGAGCCCTGGAGGGGGCGCTGTTTTATTCCACTAAAGCAGACATATGGTCCTACCAAACCTTGCAGCATTACATGAGTTGGACAGTGTATTTTTTTATCAAATATTTCATCACCCAGGGCCTAAAATATGATTCATCTATTGATCATTTTTGGTATTTTTTTAGGGAAGTTCTGAGTTTAGTGTGAAAAAAAAAATAGTTTTTTTGTCCTTATCCCCAAAGCTGTGCCACTGAGTAAGTAAACTCTGACTATGATGATCCATCAGTCTCAGAAGTTTTAAACAGTCCCCTGACTCTGCTTGATCTGTTCCCGGTGTTATGAAACACATCCCTACCTGTATCACCTGCTCCCAGTCCTCTTTGATAAACACATTTTCCAGCTCGTGGTTGATGCCCTCCACGCTGCTCGGCACTCTGCATATGAGAGACTTTGGCACCGGGATCGCCGACAAAGCTGACGAAGTTCCCTTGTACTGTAAAAAAATATTACACACACAAAAATGTATTTTAGATTAAATGAACAAAAAGAAAAGTGGGTCAAGCAGGCCGTGAAAAACACAACGCTGCATATGTTTTATTCTCTTCTTGCTGTGCTGAGCTGTGGCTGATCCAGTTTCATAAGATTTAAATGGGTGGAGGCCTTCATTTTAAATACATGTTAGAGAAGTGGGATTAAATGTCACAGGGGAACAAAAACACTCTCTGATTGTGATCTAGCACAGGCTGGTATGTGGAGTAGCATATCACTGTATATGTCATCTTCCCACAGTGGTTGATGTGTATGGTGTTGCTGGGCATTTGTTTAATGAATGAACTGCAAACAAGGAGAGAAAGGGGCATGCCCAGACACATCCCAGTCTCCTCACCTCCCGTTTACATAACTGGTCAGAGTTGAGACTCAATAACCAAATCTTCTCTGTCAATGTGGCTCGAAACATCTTATAAACAAGCCCAGAATAATGAATAACCAGCACAATATAGGAATAAAAAGACATTTAAGCAGTGTACCTACAACTCACATGGTGTGCTGATAACTTATAGCTTGTTAATGTCTTAAACATATAATATATTTGATACCGTCACTCTAGTAAAGAATAAAATCCACATTCCTCCGCCCTGACAGACTTTAGGTGTCGTGGTCTTATCTCCACATGGTTTGATAGCAGTCTGTTTCATTTGTATGTTTTTTCTGCGGCTACTAAGCTACCTTATCATATCATTGCTCACAGGTTAAAATCTTGCATCACCAAAGTCAGGGTTGGTTAATGTTTTCAGTTTAAAGAGCACGGTGGTGACTCAGTTGGCATGAATAACTCACCTGTGGTTGGCATGCAACGCCATGCTGCGCCTGTTGGGACAGCTGCAGTGAGCTCTGCTCCCTGTCTTTGCTCTGCCGGCTGACCTGTTTGCTGCGCTGCAGCTGCAGTCTCAGTTTAGCAATCTGCTGGAAGAGAAGTAACCTCACTTCAACAAGGACAGCTCAGAAAAGAAGCTCTGATGACAGCAGCTATGTCAACGTGAATTACAACTTGTACCTCCAGAGAAAGAATGAGGCTAGAAAATGACAAGATTACAGCTTCAGTGTGAGAGAGAAAATGGCACGAACACCTGACAGCTGCCACATACAGAGGGCTGCTGCTGCTACTGCAGTTGGAAATGTCAGGAAGGGAGGGAGGTTTTCAGTTCTGATTCAACAACACTTTTCTTTTTAATCAATTCTTTAGTTAATGCTGGTCAAGGGTTAAAGTTAAGTGATATATCTCTGTATCTACAGTCAATTTTCGATGTTTACAGTTTTAGGCACAACATAGATTCCAGAAATAGCAGTCTAAAAGAGATGAGCAGATTAGAGATACTGGATGTATTGAACTGTTGGCATGGAGAGAAACTTATTTAAAAAGTTGTTGACTGGTTGCAAATCATTTCATGTTTGTTTTTCCGTCTGTGAAACTCTTCCCTTATTTGCAGTCACTTGGGGAACAGTAACAACCTTCACTAATAAGAAAGTCTCTGTGCTTGTTCTCTATTTTTAAGCATAGTTCAGAATATGACTGGCAGACTTTGACTCTATTAAGGTTAACCACAGAAATCTGCACCGCTGTGTGAACCCATTAGGACTTAAGTTGAGCCAATAGTAGTAGTTAATCAGCCGTGCATGTCCGGTGATGAAACGAGTTAGGTCAACGGGTGTTTCTGCATGTGGCCCAGTATCTGCCTAAAAAACAGGATACCCTTTGTGAGCCAAACAGACGCAGTTGTACTATGCAGACAAAGGTGTGGTCTTCACTGCTGATCTTGTAATCCTGGCAACACAGTCAACAGAAAGACTTGCTCTTTTTCGTGGATTTCCTCCCACACATGGAATTGCAGAGGTCAAGAGGGGTGAGAAGCAGTTCCTTAAGTTCATTGAGAAAGCCACCACAGCGGTCTGTCTATACAGACATGTCCAGGCAATGTCCCCATGTAATCTCAGAGGGTGATAAAGAAAGACAAGGACTTCTTGCTTTGCAGGGATACTGATTTCCAGCTAAAGCTTTGCGGTTATGTAAAAGAGAGTTGAGAGGAGAGTATTGTTTGGCAGGATAAGGTACGGTGCATGATTTTAAACTTGACTATAAATAAAATTTGATTAAGTTTAGATGCTAAGAACCTGTGTTTGTTTTTTCTTTCTGCAGCTCTTCTGGCTGAATTTGCTCATGAAAGGTGTCAAATCCTGCAAACTATAATTTAACTTTAACCTCATGATTCATTGGATTTTGGTGACTTCAGGAGTTACAGACATCACAACACAGAAATTGTCAATCTTGTCAATCTCTCACTGTTCATTTCAGTCTGTGTCATAATCAATCAAAAACTCCTCACAGGAGCTTTAATATTCTGATTTACACACTTGATTTGAAGGCTCCTGAGTACAATTACAAAGGATTAGCTCTCTGGGAATCTCTTGGACTAAACAAATAAAATCAAAATAAACTAAACTGAACAGAAAGTAAGTGAAAACAAACCTCAACAAATCAGCCCTGGCTCTCTATACCTGTGAAATGTGTTATTCTGTGTTCCAGTATTAACATCTGGTTGAAGACGTTTTTGATCGCTGAATGTACTCCTGTGTGACTGTTCAGAAATTCTCTTAATTACAGTCTTTTCAGGTCAATAAAAACCAAGAACAAAACATCTGATTGCTGTTATTATTTTGGAACTTTGTATTGTTGGCACGCAGAGCTTGTTGCCATAACAGAAAAATATGAAACCATTGTGTTGTGAGGCTCTTAGAGTAAGACGAGCCTTCATGAATCAGTTCAGCAAAAGAGGAAACAATATGGCAGTTTCACCCTCCAGAGGAGCTCCTGCACCGTGGCGTCTCAAAAACAACAGGCCATAATGAGATGTAAGTGTGCGGCTGAGTGGGAAACAGAGAGGGGAATGAGGTTAAATTTAGACCAGGCTTGGACAGTTTGGAGACCTAATAGCTCCGTGTGGTCGGCTGGTTGGCCACCAAGCCCAGAAGATAGACCGGAGTGGAAACCGACCTTAAGAAGTATAATATTTAGGCTGACCTCAGACCCTGACAAATAAAACAGACTTTACATGGACGGAATGAGACTCAAAATGACAAAAATTAAAGTACAAGGTGATACAAACTGAAGTTTAAGTCCTACATTTCATCCACTGCCATGGTTGGACTGACACAGAATATCTACTTTGGCCTTTTTTGGCTCTAATTTATAAAACAGTCAGACAGCACTGTGCTCCCTGTGCTCTCTCTGTCCCTCTGCCCTAAGACCCTAACCTGACCCTCATACTCCCAGCCTGCTTTGCTGCAGCTGTTTCTTTGCACTCTGCTTTTTTGGACACGCAACGTCATTAACAACGAGTCCTGTCAACACACGGATCACCTGTTGTCAAAATGGAACCACCAGTAAAACTTGCCATTGCTCAAGTAGTGCTATTTGGGTCAGTGCCGATGACTACTGTCATCAGAGCGCACACACATACAGGTGAAGAAAAATGACGAGGCGTGGAGAGGCAGGAGCCACAGAGAGGTACAGAGTGTATGTGTGAGTGCGTCTGCCTGGGTAGGACAACTGTAGGGACATGTGACTATTGCTGTCATGTGACTAAGAAAAGAATCGCTCAGAGTCTATAATATGAATTTAACAGGATAATGTAATCCTTGAAAAACTATATGTGTAGGAGCTGAGTTGATGCTTGACCCAGAGTAACCTGGTTGACAAGCTGCACTACAGGTTTCTTAAACGACCGTGACTTTTTGATGATCAGTGAAAGTCCGGACTCTGTTCCTCAGATGCAGCAAACAAAAATTTATTGTGATGAACATTACCAAAATCCATTTTGCAATTGATATCGCGCAACACTGAACAGAGAAATACACGGGCATTTAGCGCCACAGCGGTCAAAAACCTTTTGCCCTTCCGGATTAATCACTTGCCCACAACAGTGACTTGGTTACCTTTATTCCTGAACCCCCAGATAACCTGACAGCAGCAAGGCATACAAAGTGAACTGCAACTAATTTTATGGTATCACATCAACATATTTGACTTCTACAATCTGCACAGAGCAAGCATTAGAAAATTAGAAAATTGTGATTGACTGTGCAGCCCAAGCATCAGGCAATAAAAAATGTTGAATTTTGCATTTTAAATTTTTATCAACGTGTGACGTTGTCCAGTTTCTCCCTCTTCATTACAAATATAAAATCTTTGCATTTAAACTATTAATCAAAAATCAATCTTCTGGTCCTGAAGATCAATACAGTGTTAGAAAAGATCCTGCATTAATAAACGGTATCAATACTGTCTTACACCCCCAATCAAAGTATAACTGAAAAAAATAAACTAAATATTAGAAATTATCTGCAACACCTTGGTTAATTATCCTCCAACAAGACAAAAGAGTCTGCAGATATATCTGTGAATATTTCAAATTGATCACATCACTGATATTGGTTTCTCTTCCTTATATTCTGCAATAATCTCTCAGCAGGTGCGAGTACAAACTCTTTCTGCCTCGATGCATGTTTCTCACTGCACAATAAATCTCGCTGACATAAAAAGCAGAACCGAGTCACCTGCCATCTGCAGCGTCTGCCAAGGTAAACACTGTGATGTGAGATGATTGACTCGATAACATAAAGATATATTAACTCTCTTTTAGATTACAGTTTCTGTTTGTTTAGTTTAAAGTTCTTTGTAGATTCAGGGCACATTTACTATATGCTGTCTTTGCTCCATTAATTTAAGATATTGTTAAATCAACAGAGCCTTGCCAAAAGTAAACATTCACTCCTTTTAAAAGGCAGTTTATGATTATTTGTGGCCAATAAACCAACGCTTTCTCAGTCGGAGGACGTTTAGCGTAATTAGGTTAGATTTAAGCCCCGCAGAAAGCAAAGAGGACCTGTTCAGTTAATATCTCTGAGCTAAACCTAATGTCATTTTCTGTATCCTCCAACAATACTCTAACTTACTCACATCATACTTATTTAACCCAACAGTGACAGACTTCCTGTGTTCACCAACGCCCTGCAGGGTTTTCTGTTTCAGAATCTGCTGTGACTTTAAGGAACCGAGTAAAGGCGTGTGAATTTACCTCTTTGAGGTGGTCTGCGCTTCCCCAGGAGGCTGACCGCTGGTGAGGACTTCCCTGTTCTGCTCCCTCATCAATCCAGAGACCTGGAGTCTGAAACACAGAGATACATGCAAAACAGAAACGGACGTTAGACGGCTTACTGAGACACAACACCTGCTACTGATAAATCCTCCAAACGTGACACATGATACTCTGGCAAGGAAAGCGGTTCGACCTTCTGCAGCCTCACTGAGATAAACACGAATCAGAATTTTCATAAATGCAAAAATTTGAAATACAGCGTCATTATAGAATAAAATTAAGCGGTCTATAGTATGTGGGATTTTTTTGTGCAGTGTGGTTGCCTGATAGCAGCAGATCAGATAACTGAAAGGTCACAGGAGTTTTAAAGTTAAACATGAGCTTGTCGAGTGTTGTTCAACATTTGTTTATCAAATTATGTTAGAAATAAAAAAGGTATCCACATGACACTGATACACTGTTTATGACCATGCGTTTAACCTTCAAGTGACCAAATATACATACTGAAATTTTAAGCAAATACAGTCAAAAAACTTCGACAAATACCTCTCCTGAAAACTCATGTGAACTTCTGATAAAGCTGCTGCTAAATCCTTCAGCTAACTCATGTTCAGACAATCTGGATGAAAACATAAACTCAGTTTCTGAGTAGTAAAATATTTGGAGATAGGGGTGTAAAGGTTTCAGTAGTTAGTATTTTTGATTTGGTGCAGATGTGTAACGATCCAAATACGTGCAGAGCAAAAGAGAATTCAGATCCAAGATCACCAGACTGGAGAGCAAGGTGCCTGTAAGTTAGCAGGACATTTATCGGTGGAATAAGCAGAGGATCCACTCATTTTCTGAGAGTAACACACATCATGTCTTGGGGAATCAAGCCTCTGCTGCGTCCCGAGAAACTAAACCATAATGGACCTTTCATTGGTAGCCTAATCAGAAAGTCCCAACCCCAGAAGTAGCAATTTCAACTTCAACCTTATTGTTCCCTGGGAGAAATTTGCTGCAGAGTAGCTGGCATTCAATGCAGTTGTGACCTTCCTATGTGTGGGTTTATGAGTGTCAGCCCAACTTTGCAAAGCTCTGACATGCAGACAGCAGGAGAAAGAAGCTGCAGCAACACCTAAATCCTGTAAAAACTTCAACTTCTTCAATTGTTTCATGTACAAAAAGGTATCTGAGCAGACCTACAACCCTCAACTTTCCATGCTGACTTTAACAAATGAGTAAGAGTCCATTGAGTTCTTAATTTAGGAGAAGAAATCTCATGTGTTCCTTTTGTTTCTCTTCCTTTACCAAAAATGTCTCCAACCCAGGCTTCAAAACTGAGAGCCATATCACAAGTTCTCTTCAACCGCTACACCCCTGTTTGAAGAGGCAGCTGAGACAGATGGGGTGGAAAGCTGTAATTAGTGCCTTGTGCTTAAAAAGTAAAGCCGAAAATCTGGAATCGATGAAAAATGAGGAAAACAGTCATGAGAAACCATCCCTGAGGAAAAAAACTACATACAAGAGAAGAATAAAAACTCAGAGCATGTTTGATTGCTTCCATTAGTGAGTCTAGTTAAGACAAATAAATGTCTGGCAGGACTTGAAACTCTTTTTTTTTGTTGTTGTTTTCAAGCTTATCAGATGGGTACATTCCTAAACCAACCGCCCTTCTACCAAGTCAAACATAGTTTGAGGAAATAATTACAGAGCTACCAGATATAATATATGGTTACCTGCCAAGAAGACATCCTCGTCAGCCTCAGGTGACATTTATAAGGTTTAAACTAGCAGCTGTTTCCCACAGCCCGGTCACCCAGTTTTGCTTATGTATACTACAGTGGTTTGATGTAATACGCTCAGCACAATACTGGGTCTATAGCAGGTCAATGAGTCTACAGAGATTTGATGTTGTTAGTACTCCAGTGAGAAAACATCTGAAATACAAAACACTCCCTGCCAGAGAGCATAGAGGCCATCCTGTCTCACTGAGCACGTCTTTTCGAGCTCCGCTGCATCGACCAGGAAATGGTTAAGATATGTAAATATATGCAAAAACAGAAACAGACTGAGGATGTTTCAGAGGGGCGTCTGAAACCACATACTTCCCCCTGATTATGCGTATCAACAGTGCCTCTGGTTCTCAAACAAATCCTCAAACATCTGACGTTTAATGGTCAGCACAGTGGTACGAAACATCTTAAATGTCAGTGTCCACACTCTGCCTTATGCCTGACCCCACACAAACAGAAAAACCTCTATGGCTCTCCGGCTAACGCACAAACCTCGCCCTATGATATGGAATATCACACTGTGAATAATGAGGAACACCCGTGAAGACATTTGCGGGGATTGCTGGCGCTGGTTTCCCCCCTAGAAAAGGACAGCGCATTAAATGGGTGCTTGTGCTCTTATAAAAGGGACCACTGTGCTTGGCCACACTGGACGGCAGATGTGTAGCTAGCTTTTAGCATTAACATTTTGTGCATGGCCTACGGACTGGCTTGTGATGTTTGATGCCTCTGCCAGACATTGAGGGCATGAATGCTGCAGCCTAATCTCTTCATACAGAAATGCAGTTTCCTCTAAAAAGGGCAGAGAGGCTTTGTGGAGCTGTGGACTTAGCTGCTGAGGAAAAACTAAGTTCTCACAGATGTTCTATGACGTCAAGTAGGCCATGCTGCTCACGACTTGTAACTCAGTGAAATGTGAAACTCTTTTATTTGGCAGGAAGTGATATGCACAAGGTTTCTACAACCTGCGGTGGAAAATGGAAAGCACAATATTTCAACTTTGAGAGGCAAAAAGAAAACACGACGGTGTTCCAGGAAACCATGAGCTGTCTCTTTTTCACTATAAAGTGGTGCTAAAGATAAAAAACGTTCTACTAAGTTATTTACAACTGATAATTTTCTGTGCCCTAAATCAAAACTCCTCCTTTTCATGTAAATAAAAGGGCTAATACATCTACTTACTGCAACATAAACAGCAGCAACTATCAGAAAAGGAGGTAGTTACTGTGTAGACAGACACGGAGGACATCAGCAACAGTTCAGCCTTCAGCCTGAGTAACATTTAGAAATATTTATTAATCTGTAAATTATTTACACACACACACAAAAAAGGGACTTTCTACTTTAAAAGGTGTCAGCAGGTCGCAGGTGTCACCTGTGGACGCTAGAAAAAGTGTTCCAGGAAACCATGAGCTGTCTCCCCTTCACAATAAAGTGGTGCTAAATTTTAGAAACCCTTCAACTAAGTTATTTACAACTGATAATTTTCTTCGTCCTAAATCAAAACTCCTCCTTTTCATGTGAATAAAAGGGCTTATTGGACTTATTCGACTTACTGCAACATAAACAGCAGCAACTATTAAAAAAAGGAGGTAGTTTGTGTGTAGACAGACACTAAGCTCCAACCAGAGCAACATCAAAAAATATTTAGTAATCTGTAAATTATTTCCACACACAGAAAAAAGGGACTTTCTACTGTAAAAGGTGTCACCTGTGGACGCTCACTCCGTTTGTAATTAAACACACCGTCTCCCTCAGGTATCCGCAGCGAGACAAGACAGTTAAAAATACTGCAGGCTACCTTTCTTGATTGACTCTGTCGCCCCTAAAACAAATCGTCTGTAAACAAGAACACCCACCTTTATTTACCTCAGAGGCCCTTTTATCACGCTAGCTCTTGAACTTCCGGCCCGAGCTGTGTGCTTTTCAGACTAGTGTGCCAGGTGTTGCTCCTGATAATGTAACGCTGTGAAGATAAAACGGGCCTGCAGCTTGCTTCCCATTATGATTCCCACCCAAAAGGGTTACACGCAGACAACATCCTCAAGAATCCAGCTCCGTTCCAAAGCAGGAAATAATGACTGGGCTTCAATAGAGAGTTGCAGTGGAATTCGTGGGGGTTTGTTTGGATTGCACGCCGAGACATGCGAGTGGAGTGCCACTGCTATCATTTAGAGATGAGGATAACACGCATTGTGATTGGACGGTTGACTGTCTGTTATCGTGCCCAGGTCTGAAAACGTACAGAGCATTCCAGAAAGTGGATGAATATCTCTGAGATGGCATTTATGTTCCTTCTCCCTTCAGACCTTACTCACATACCGTCAGATACACTTGAAAAATACAACCTGTTGTCATTATACAGCACCCGTTTCTTCCCTTCACCTAAAAAGCACTGCACGGTTTCATTTTAAAGCAAAAAAAAAAAGCGATTAAATATTACAATATTTCCGTCTTTACATCGAAATGATGAAATTTTGGTTCAATTAAAAGTTTTACTACACACTAGGGCTGTCAACGAATTTTCTAAATTCAAATATATGTTTGAATATTTAAAAAAATTAGATTCAAATGTGAAAATCGATATTTGAATATTTTAAAACAGCCGTAAAAAAATTGAGTGGAAAAAACAAAAATGGTGGCTGCTTTGCGAGTGAGCGCACCGTAACGACAAGTCAGGGACAAGTCAGAGGAGCTGCACCTGCAGTGAGACTCGACAAAAACCGTCCGTGGCACATGCAGAGAGAGAAGGCAGGATGTTCAGAGCCAAACTCCGAGAAAGTGGTCTGGACTCCAACGAACTTTAGAAGCTCTGTTAGGAAATTCTTATTTTGAACCTATTTGTTATTTTTAGAACGAATATTCAAACGTCATTTTAGAGCAATTTTGAAAACCCTGCTCCACGCAGTTGGACTTGGACTCTTCACTAGTTGATTGAAGCAGCTTGAATTAAACTTTAAAACAACAAAACACCAGCTCTGCAAACACAGCTTAGACTGTTGCAACATCAGCATCATTTCCTCTCTTGAATAATATTCTTATAACTGCTATTAATAAACTTCAGGGCAAGGTGGCAAATTCATCTCATCATTTCGCCGATTTGTGGTGTGAAGCTCAGTCCATGTCCAATTAATTTGAATGACCCGTCATCTGCAGCATACAAATCATTCCATTAAACATTAACAGTAAACGGTTGGCACATGTAGCTTACAATAAAGCACTAAACTATCATTAATTGTGAATTTTCTACCAAACGACTGTAACATACAAAACCATAAATAAGATGTCTGGCAGCAGAAAGCTGTCATTAAGAAATTTTGGGCAACTGTTGTTTAGCAACAGCAGTTTATTTTGCAACTGCTTCCAAAGGGAAGTCAAAAATTACAGTAAATGTTTCACAGATTATTTATATTCCTGGACAACTCTGTGATGGATTAATAATCTCTGAGGAGACTTAAAAGGTCAGCCGTCTAGTTGAAATGTGTGTGTAGCTGTTGTTTTCAGATCACAATAGCAGCCTGATTAGTTATTTCCTCTGTCCTTGACGCAGATGCAGAACCTCCAATTAATGTACAGCGGTCAGCTTTCCTCTGGGCTTTAGTCCTCATGTCGTGTTCACATGCAACTTTCATGGAAAGACATGAGGCAACACCAACTGTTTGATCAGACTGCCTTTGTCGGTGCTCGTTCTTTGAGGTCGGCCTGGTGTGTCAGAGCCCTAATCTTCATACAGACGTTCTCTGTGCTCTGTAACCACAAGGCCTAGGGCATGCAGACCTATCCCGGAACAGCCATTAGCATATGTATGGACCCTCTGCTCCTCAACTCCCACACAAAAGGCAGGCGGGCCATGCATCCACGAGGGCCAGGTGGTAAGCAGTGGGATTTCTCCCCGCCTCAGCCTTAGCCTGGGGGACAGGTGCAAACAACTTCACCTCCATGTGAGGCTACATTACAGCTCAAAGGAGAGGCCGTCTTGAACTTGTGCAAAGCACAACAAAAGAGGCCAGGGACCTTTTGTCTGCTGCTCTCTGCTGTTGTTGTCTTACAAAAAGAGCGAGGCCCAGGCAGCGCTTGTTAACAGGAAGTGGTCTCTGGCTATCCTTGGGGGAGTTTGTGCTTTTAATCGCTCAAGGACTGTCAAGTGTGTCACTCTCCCACATCATTACAACACAGCTAAATGTTTTCCATCTCATATTTCCACAGCGCTGACAGACACAAATCTCCCCACTGGGTTTTCATTTTGGTCTGCCTTCAATCAGAACTTCACTTACAACGTCTGGAGAGTACAGTGAGCAGAGGCCATGTCGCTACATATCACAAAGAGCCAAAACACAGTCCGTCTAAAACATACAGTGTATACGTGCCCAGACATTTATCGCATTGACATTCTTCAAGACCTGATTATTATCAAAATTGATTTTCCATATTCCTTCTAACTTTCCAGGGCTGCACAGGAACCCTGCAATTAGAGGTGTTTACTCTGCATACAGCCACTTGAAGAATCCCAGCGAGGCCCTCCCACCACTTCCTCAGTCTACACACAAAAGAAACACCAGGCAAATGAGGGGTTAAAGGATGGAGCCCATGTAAATGAAGCTTGGCGGTCCCAATTCAGGGACATGAAAGGCTTCTGTAGGCAAAGAGGGAAGGCCCTCGTCATGATCACACATAGTTAATATTCCTTTAAAATGCAAACGCAAGCCAAACCCAAAACTGAACACAGAGATAAACCCTGTGGCTGTTCGCGTGACTGCTATCTTGGCTGGATGCGAACACCATACATACTGTAGGTCTGATGAAGTGGGGTGGGAGGATATCTGAACAGTCGACGAGGACTTTATTGGCAGCAGATTCCACCGACAGCCACCAGATTACTATAAAAGTCTTTGGCCACAGCTCGTAAATGTGTCCTTTTCACCAGCGACTAAGACAGAAACCAACAATTAGTTAATTACTCACCACCACAAGCTGCTATGAAAAGGTAAGTGGGTGCTAAAATTGGGCTTTCACCAGAGACACCCATGCATTAAAATGTTTTGAAATACTACGAGATCCTGGAGGCGTTTTTTGATTTGTCAAACTTCAAAACTATTTTGAACTCAATGTGGGTCTCATTGTTTCACTTCATTCCAGCTCGTGATGATTGTGCAGCGCTCTCTCCTTTGTGCATGATTTATAAGTCATGAAAACTTTAAAATAGTCACCTGATGTTGCAGCATGCTTCAGGAAACGACCACCCGACAACAGATACAACGTGATGGTTGATACCTGACAGTTCGGACACCTGGTCTCACCATCAAATTTGGAGAAAAAGAAGATTAAATGTCTTGTTTTTGTTGTGCAGCGTTTCCCCTCCTCTCATTGGCCGAGAATTTTTTTGGGTGCTCTCATTTCTTTTTAACTCTGCTTGATTCAGTCATGTGCTGTGAACCTCCAGGAAAAAACCTCCAGGGACCTCATGCCTCTGAAGATTAGTGTTATCAAGACCCCCACACCGCCAAGTTCAATTCTAGGAACCAGACACTTTTAGCTTCATCCAGTTAACATGATATGTATCGTGTCACAATGCTGTCAAAATCATGATAGTGAAAATTCACATGACTATCACAACAGTCCAGAGAAAAGAAGAGAGAGAGTTGTCGGTGTCTCCTAGTTTCTTGGAAATTCAGACCAAAATAATGTTTACACAGACAGAGTGTGCAGCTCTTCTCAGGCTTGGATCAGCAAAAATAAAACCTTGTTCGTACAGTTTTAGAGGAGCAGTTTTACTCCACACAGTAGTTTAGTTTTCAGGTTAGTCGGTGTGTAAAACAAGTTTTTGAAGGGGGGGCAGGTTGGTCCTTTTTTTAAAAATGCAACAAGTAGGGTCTGGAAATAATCATGGAAACACTAGTCTGGTATACATCGTTATATAACCAGTAAAACAATGAATATATTTCTTAGCTAAGTTAGCACAGACACATTATTTTGGACTTTTCAACAACCTTTTAGCTTGTATTCCCAGGTTTATAATCGATAATTAAGTGACAAAACAAAGTGATTTGGATTTCCTACCACTCTGATTTGCACCTTCAACTGGTTTCATCCTAAAATTACAGCAAAGTCTCATGAGCTGAAATCATTTAAGAATGAAGGTTTGAAAGAGACAGGGCTGTTGCATTTTGACCTTAATTAACCTTAATATATATTTAAAAATGGCTGCATAGAAAAGACCAGACTGGACATGTGGAGAAAAGTGGGCTGGAGATTTGTTCATTTGGATATAAGTGAATGTGAATTACACTCATTGCTTTCTTTTAATATTACAGTTGTTGGTTTGTAGTTATTGACATGTATTTGAAATGCTGCACATTCTGTGAGGACACTGATAACAGCAGCTCTGGATTGTTTTGGGATTCTTGTTTTTGTTTGATGTGTTTTATATGTTTGTATTTTTGTGCTGTACCACAAATTTCCTCATTTACCTCCCATAGCTTTGCCAATGTAGGATTAGGTCCATAAATGTTGCTATTAAAACACAGCTAACTTACATATTGTGTTGAAATTATGTTCAAATTCATGATTTATCCACATCACCAGCTGTGTGACTGAGACTTCTTCAGCGGAGACATCACCTCACAGATGACTGTCATGCTTTTATTTTGATATTTTTGGTCTTGGATTTAGGTTGCCTTGTTTCCTACATAGTAAAACTGCTTTTATTTTTAAGTATAAGCTACCTCTGGTAGATTGAAAGTTACAGAACTAAATGAAAACAGTGACAGGAAGGTTAGAAAGTTGGGATTAGTGACCTGAACATTGAACATGATTGACAAAAATTCAGAAATTTCACTTTTTAAAACAGTCAACTCATCTCTTGGAAAGTTTCTTCAAGTCAGTTCACAGACAGTCTGCTGCTTCTTCATCTCTCCTCAGTATTTAATATTTTAATTAAGATGGTTACAGTTAATACCAGTGTGCTAGGACAGCCTTACTCCGGGCCTACAGCCACGACAGTGTTTTCATACCTGTGTGGCTTTGTCTTTCATACAGGAAGGATAGGGTCCATGGACGTCCCGAGGCCACTGGCCGGTGAGGTACGGACCTGTGATGGCGTCGAGGGAAGACGTCCGCCGAATGGCACTGGAGCTCCTGACTTGTAACTTGGACCTTTCTGCTGTGAATAAGAAGAAGAACAGAGAAAGAGGATGAGGCGCACATGAACACACAAACACACCCATGAAAGCGTCAGTAACAAGTGAGCAATAATCCCTGACCCCCTGAGGCATCTTTAACATTCACTGTGCCAACTCTGCTGGTTGTGTCAATAACACCAGGTTCAAAATTCAGCACTAAAGCTGCATATTAGCTGACACAAACTGGGGCCACATTTTTAGTGCAAAAGTGTTTTAATGGTTTACATATTTCAGCTGAAATAAAAAGTAACAGCATAATCAAAGTCTAACTGTAACAACAAGTTAGTTTCCATGCTCTAGTTGCTTTTTAGAGAAGATAGAGTAGAAGCTGCTGATCTAGACAGAATATATCTCAGAGAATGATCACATGACTTGTAGCTTAGATCATCCACCAATATAAAGCAAAAGAATCCTAAAAGTTAAAATCGACCTTTGGCGTTTACCACTCGACTGCTGCCATTTACAGTATTTTATAAGACAAAACCTGGCCTTGCAATCTCCTCTTGTTTTCAAAGTGTGCACCGTTTTATAATCTCCTAAGTATAAGTGCAGGGGCAAAAAGCAGGCTTGAGAGCTCAGGCCTGCAGCAAATGTAAATGACTGAGCAGGAGTATCTGATGTTATGAGAGCAGTCTGCTGTGAGCCAGAGCAGTTAAGCACACACCACCCACATAAGAACTCATAAACAACCACAACACAATGCACATCAATACTGCCTGCATCCACTCAACATTCCTGCAGAGACACGCAGTAATGCAAAAGAAAGCGAGAAAAACAAAAACGGCAAAAGACATTAGCTCCAGAATAGCATGAGACAGCAGGAAAAATCCGGGCTCCATTTTTCAGCCTCAATTACACTTTTTATGTATGATTACTTACAGCAAATGAGAGCCTCTTTATAATAAGCGTATAAAAGACAGAAAAAAGGAAGAGTATGATCGTCAGGAAGCATGCTCATTTACTCTTTTCCTCATCTGTGTAGGCCAAAAGAGAGGCCTTTCGAACATGAACACACAAACGAACACACACACAGACTAAACTATCGACATGAGGCACCCCTCTCCTAGCAGAACTACACAGCCATTCATTGTTGTTCTTTGTCCGTAGAATACACAAGCCTACCCACCCAAAGGTATTGCCTAAGTAAGCTTACTGGGCTACAGTAAAATTCCCTGAAGCATTGCAGACAAAGGAAGCAGGCTAAATTTCCATCAATATTGATATAGGCCAAGCCAGTGCTCTCAGAACCGGGACTGTGGTTATTTTCCATAGTCTCCCCCACTAAAATAATCTCCTGATGAGAAAAAAGGAAACACTGTGAAAGAAGCCAAGACATCAAAGCAGTCCCATCTGCTGATTTCAGGGATGGGTGAAAGGTTTACGTGATATTTAAAATGAGGATTTTTAGGTTGAATTTTAAGGGCTTCAGCAAACTGTTAAAAGGTCTCGCTCTTCTTTCCAGGAATAAATGGGTGGTTTATTAACTGTAAAGCACAAGAAAATGTAAAAACAAACATGTGGTTTGAATCAGTAAACTGTAGCAAAAGGGTTTCCTGTAGATTTCCACAAGGCTGAAAGGAAAATCACTATAATTTAGCTTAAGCTCTTCACGGCCTCAGATATACCCGAGCTAAAAATATATGGATTGTTTTGTCAGTAATAACACTAAACTTAGTCCAGGATGTGTGTCACTTCATAGACATGCATATAAACTGTAATAAACACTCTACTATAAGGACTTAAAATACACAATGTGGACACTTCTGCTGTGGCACAGTCCAGTTTGACAGCTAGCAGCAAGAAATGAAGCACAGAAGTAGACACTTGTAGCCAAAACCACACCAACTTATACTGTATTTGTAGGCCAACATTATTAACCAATTACAGCCTTTTATTGTTATTTTGCAATCTGCATTTTCCCCCCAGATTGTCAGTTATGAAAATCCTTTTCACAGAGCATTTAATGCACGAAAACAACTCTTGCAGGAGTTAGAAGTGGGACTTAGTTTGTGCAGCAGCTCATGAAGCACAGCGACATAGCTTAGCGAACAGTGTTTGCACCAAATTTAGTACTTAATCAAGACAGCAGCTGTATGTTTACCATTTTATAGTAATTTCTTTGCAAAATGTGCGAACAATCCTTGTTTAAATCAAGGAGATAAATGTATAAGTTACAATACCAGCAGCCTGATTTATACCCTGAGCTATACAACATAGTTTGTGTCTCCCTGCACCTCCTTCACAAGATACTATACTGGTGTTAACCTCCTCAAAAATGCAACTAGGCGACAGAACAACTAGAGCTGTCCTGGTACGATATTGATGCCGGATATCGGTCCAATATCAGCCAAAAAACAACTACCGTATTATATCGGCCTGCATCCAAAATCTCCAATATCAGCACTCTGATACAAAAAGTCCATTCCGGAGTCCACTCTCGCACCTCGAGCTAGCAGTGCAGATCCAGCAAGCAGAGGCACGTGATCACAACAACAGCGTGTACTAAGGTACTTAAACAGAGTAGCAAGGAGTAGGACTGATGTCGGCTGTGTGGTAGCATTTTTCGTTAAAGTCCGGAAAAAGAACATTGCAGCTGAGTGCAAAACTTAAGTCTGTGCCAATATCGATATCGGCTGATACTGAAGGATACAATATCGGTATCATATCGGAAGTAAAAAGGTTGTATTGGGACACCCCTATGAACAACGCAGACAACTAGCCCTGTGATTGGACAGCTGGGTAACATAGAAGCGACTATCCAAAGGTAAACTTCCTGAACTCACCGCTCTTGAAAACTAGTCTTTCAACAAAGTGGGGCACATGATGTACCTGGACTGGTATCAGCATCTGTATTTTGATTGTATCGGCCAAAATACATTTGAAACATAATATATACCTAATATATCAAACTGGTTATTTAATATTACACTTACAAACACTGGTAAAGGTGAAACTACTTGCTAATACTGCATATTTTCCTCAGTGTGAGCATTTCATACATATGCAGCTAGTATGATTATCTATTCTGCAAATGATGCACACATAACAAATCAAGCGATGTTGTGATTATACAGTAATGAGGGTCTGTCTTAGCAGTGGGCCACCATGCAGCTCTTTTTTCAACAATGCCCCACATTAGAGAGCTCATATTGATAGCTGTGAGAATTAGAGTCTGTGCTTTCAGCAAAGACTGTTTTTCATACATTATAAATGATGAATGATCGTATTAAATCCGGGTCATGCTCTCTCAATGTTATTATGAGTTAGAGCATCTGTTCCTCAGCTGGTCAGGAAATGGGGTGTTAGCATTATTAGCATCACTCAGCAAGTCCAGTGGGTTCCTCCCACCACAAGCTAGCTTAGTCTATTTGAAGCGTGTGTCAATGAATAAAGGAGTTATGCTTAAAGTGTGAACTATTTTATAACCGAGGAGTGAGGATTGAGCAAACGTTACATAAAAGTTAATGCTACACTGTCGGCCATGTGCATGCAAATATAATCAAACAGCACTGATCCATCAGAGTAAACGGATCTGGACACAACGTGGTCATTTTCACATTTGGTCCTACGCTGCAGTTTGAATAGGTGACAATGAAGCAGGCCGTTTTCAGCACAGCTGGCACTTTGTCAGAGAGTGGGACTTTCATTGTTGGGACAGTGTGGTAAGTGAATGATGTCATGTTGGTGAAGCAAAGGGACATGATGCTGAATATAATACTCTCCACTCTCTGCTTCATCACCAGGCTATGATATGAACTGTTGTAACTCCACTGCAGCCCCAGTCCTCGTGTGGATTTGTCTGCCTCGAACAGTAATGGTACTGTCAGGCACTTTGGAATGAATTTCTCACCAAATGGCAAGCATTATGCTGGCGAGTGGGTTCAAAGTACTACAATGAATGTGAAATTACAAAGTGCAAAGCCTACTACTTTAGCTGAATCAAGCTGGGCTGAAGTGAGGAAAGATGACTGATTCATGCTCACATATTTTTCTTTCACAGGGATGTGTGACAATCAGCTTTTTTTTCCCTCAACTGCTCCTAGCTGCCGGGCTCACAGTGATATGATCATGGCTGTCATGAGGCCTCTCATGCATGTTTAGACTGAGAGGTCACAGTAATGAAGGAGGTTCAAGTCTCCATCATCGTTGCTGACATGGGACACTGGTCTAGGTTAGAGGTTAGTCTCTTTCAGGGGACTGAGGTATGTCTGGCATGCCGCTGGGGTGGGAAATCAAAACCAAGGGCTAGCCAAACACGGGCGAAATTCACTGTGCCTGGCAAGTCTGCCTGCTCAGTTGTTGTGGAACAGACTTCGTTTCCTGCCTTGCATGCTACACTGGTCAAGGTTGGAGGTCATCTCATTCAAAGACCCGAGGAATGTGAAGCACGTCACAAGCATAAAATTCCACACACAACTCCACAATAACCACCACGCCGCCCGAGACAAGAGGGGCTGCCATTTTGGTTAAAAGGTAAGAAGGTGAAACTGTTAGATGTGACCGAGAAAGGAAGCGCCGGTCCAGTTGTGTAGCGTGTGGCAATGTGTGACTTAATCTCATTAAGTGCAGAACAGTGTCATGGTGAGAACACCTAGTGCTTCTCATGGGAACTGATGCAGAGGCAAAAATACTCACTGAGGTTAGCAGAGTGTCTTTGTGTTTTCACATACTGGAAAGACAGGCTGTATTCAGACACAACCTTATCACAATGTGCCTCAAACACTTGCAAGATAATGTGTGGCTTTGTGTGTGTTTTGAACAAAAAAACACAAGGTGCGCGGAGAAAAAAAAAGTCAAAAATGCAGCACTAGCCTCGAGAAGGATACTGCTGCTGCTGGTCTCAAAAACTAGGCCTGGAGTCAATATTTGGCAGGAGAAGCTGTCACGTAAAGAAGATCCAGAGAAATACACATTCAGGTCTGCGTGGGCTCTCATGTCCTCCTTCAGAGAGCAGCTGAGCTTGACATGAAACGACGTAGCACTTGCCTCTGTTAGCCATGTGCAGGGCAACATGCTGAGGCTCAGCATATGGTCTGAATATGATGAGTAGGCTGTGCTGTATGTATGGAGTGAGGTCAGAATAGGCAACATCTGACCACGTTAGCTCAGCACTGATTCGACTAGGACTGACGTGGCTCCTTTTACAACTGGAAGCGTGTCTTTCTGCCAATTTCCTCCTACCCCTCTCTCCTGTCAAATCTCCATAGGAAGTAAGGTAGCCAAGAGTGCACTCTACTTCCTCTATAAGCGCCTAATTCTTTGATTCAACAATGGGTTAAATAATTAATGCATCAACTAACTTTGATCTAAATTTGCAGGATGCCCCTTTCATGACGTTTGACCTGTTACCGCATACTTACTCCCAAAAGATCAGATAAAACACAGCCATCATGAAACAGCAAAAATGCAGGTCTTGACTGGAAAGGGACTCAGCTTATGGTCTCAAGTGTACTCCTAATTATGTGATTGGGCAATGGGCTAATGAGTAAATGCATCAACCTTGTTTCAGACTTCTAGAGATAATGAAACTAAACTATAGTGACATATATCCTATTGTTTGCACATATAAATATCAAAATCGAGTGTATAGTGGCTGATTTTAACCTTGTTCCAGACTTCTAGACAGAAAGAAACTAAACTATAGTAACATACATCCTATTTTTTGCACATATAATTATCAAAATTAAATGTATTGTGGTTGATTTCAACCTTGTTCAATTCTTCTAGAGATAAAGAAACAAACTATAGTAGCATACATCCTATTTTTGCATGTATAAATATTAAAATTAAATGTATCGTGGTTGATTTCAACCTCGTTCTAGACTTCTAGAGACAAAGAAACTAAACTAAAGTAACATACATCCTATTTTTGTACATATTAATATCAAAATCAGATGTAAAGTGGTTGATTTATCAAAAAAAATGCTTAATGATTGCATTGCACACTGTTCCCAGACTTCATTTTGACAGTTTTCCACCCATCTTCTTAAACATTAATGCTCAGCTGTACAGATTTTACACCTTAAATTTCTTTATATTGGCCTAGTATTTTTATTTTGACGTTATTCTAGTTCCCTGACTGCTGTTCGTCAGTTTTCTACTCTTTTATTCCTTGTTTTGGCAAAGAGACAAATTCCTTGTATATAAAAACCCACTTGGCAGTAAACCTGTTTCTGATGGTAAGTTAACAATAGTCAGCAGCTGCACCTTGATACGGTATCTCTGGGTTTAAGTAACGCCAAACAGATGGAATAAGGTTTTACCTCTTGAGACTGGAGAGTCTGGGGGGCAGGAGGAGTCCTTATTTTCAGGGGACAGTCTTTGCTTTGCACTTCCTGAACTCAGTGTCGGGCTGGAGGGGGGACTGGAGCCCCGGCTGTTCGTGGCTCCTCCGTGGAGAGTCTGCACCCGCGTCGGGCTGCTCTGACCCGCACGCAGGAGCTGGTAGGGCACGGTGGCACGGATGGGGTGCAGACGGCAGCTGCTGCTGTTGTTGAAGGAGCCTGGAGAGCCCGCATTGCTGCGTCTAACCCTCGGCTGCTGGAGCGAGTTCGTGGGGGCTGACATCCTCCGAAAGTGGCTGCAGTTCCTATCGCAGTGAGAAAGACGTGCTGCCAAAGCTGCTGCTGCTTCTCTGTAGGAGGAGGTGGAGGGGGTGAACCGCAAGATAAACATTAGCTTGTTAGCTAAAAAAAAAAAAATTAGCTTCCTTTTTACCAAAAATGTTCAACTCATGCGCTCGAGGGGACGAAAAACCTCGAACTCGTGTTTTTATGGAGATAACTTACCTTCAAGATACTAATACATGCCGGTGTACGCTGAAAGTATCAGACAAATAACTTTAAAAGTAGTTTTTTATACTTCTTGAAGCGTTTAATTCGTGCTCTCCTGCTCCAGCTCAGCCTTCCCCATCATGTCCACTCACTCTAAATGACAGTTGGTTCGGCCACACTACTGGCTGGTGCGCGGGGGCGGGCTACGCTCGTCACTACTCCGCTTGTGATTGGCTACAGGGCTCTTACAGTAATACCGCTGATTGGTTCAAATGTCAGTAGTGATTGTACTTTTATCCAATCAGGATTGATACGTGGTACTAGTATGGGGAAAGTTTCGGTGAAAATTGTAAATATGAGACAGATGAAATTCGGAGTCAAACATAACTAAGTGGAAAGTTTTTATGTTTTTATTTTACCTACCTGTTCGTGAGAGTGGCTGTGCTTCTTATGTATAACATCAATCTGCCCAGACAGGAGGTGACTGTTTATTTTTGTCTTTTGCATGATAAAGATGTTGGAGTAATTTTCCTTAATTATTCTACTCAAGAGGGGTATTCCGGCGTAAAATTAAGTTAGAGTCAAACACACCGTAACACCAAGTTAGACAACCCCTCGAGAGATGAATGTCGAAGACCACTTGCTGCTCTAGTCAAACCAACTTCAGTAGCAATACACAGCGGTCTAAGGAGCCATACACAAACCTCAACCAAAACGCCACTGCTGCGGGGTGACGCAGCTGAAGGAAGAACATTTATGATCATTTCTTTTAAATTTCCCTGACGTAATAATCACCATATTAATCATTTTGCACTGCAGACGCGGTAGTTTTTCTGTCTTAGCGTCTCGGTCAGATTGCATTTCCATGAAGAAATTATCATAAATGTTCTTCCTTGTGCTGCGAAACTCCGCTGTATTCTCGCTCCAAACTGGCGGCTGCTGGAAGAGAGTGGGTGAGTTGTGTTTAGTCTCTTTGTTAAAGAAATCAGGCAAAGTTAAAAAGATGTTTGGTGTCTAGTACTATGGCTGGGACCCCATATGTACTGTTGATGAAGTAAGGTGCTGTTCTGAGCATTATTTGTGACTATAGAGTGGCGTTTTGGTTGAGGTTTGTTTATGGCTCCTCAGACCGCTGTGTATTGCTATCGTGTGGTCGTTACTAAAGTTGGTATAACTAGAGAAGCAAGCGGTCGACAACATTCATCTCTCGACAGGGTGTCTAACTCAGTGTGTTTGACCCTATATTAATTTTGCGCCAGACTATCCCTTTAAGTAGTGGCAAAACTACCAACTTCTTAATCTACTAAAGAGTATTTTCTAGGCCCACCAAATAATGTAAAAACACATTGATTCACGTGAATATAGTCAACAACAAACATACTTTCATTGATTTTGATTCTGCACTTATCCAGGGTGGAGTTTTACTGCAGCATTTTTTCTCAGGTTTGGACTCAGTAGTTGGTCCCTGCACACTTAAGTCATGGCTGTGCAGAGGGGCTTGTTGTCACAAGCCCAAAAGTTAAACTTGGTGGTTATAATGTGTAAGAGTGGTTGCAAATAAGGCATGCAATTTTTTTTGACAAGTTACTTGAAACAAGATGTAAACAATTTTTTTAAAGGGACTTCTCACTGGCCAGAGATATCTTGAAATAAGATCCATATTTGACCCTTTCATGCCATGTAGCTTTAAAAAAGTGGGAAGAGATGTCATGACTGGAACAGAGTCAAATTTACTTGGTAAGATATGGAGTTTTTTGCACCATCCAATCAGCTGATGGGAAGCCTGTGTGTGTAAGCAACTTTACTTGGTGACTAATGCCATGAAAAATGTAGCCTAGTTTTCCAGCGAAAACGCTGACGCAAAAGTAAAAGTACAGCATTTAAAACCGACTCAAGAAACGAGAACACAAGGCAACTCAATTACAGTAACCTGAGTAAATGTGATTAGCTACTCCCTGCGGCTTCTTCCTTGTAGTTATATGGTCTATTTATATAGTAAATATGTTGTGCCAACAAAGCTCTGAGACTGTTCGTTTAAATTGGCTACGTGGAGTGATTTTTAGCCTCATTTTTCCTCCTGAAAAAGAGGAAATTAAATCAAAGACTCACGGCAAATTGCAGTCTGCTGAGGAAGACTGTGATACGATCAAAAGCCCCAGACATGCTGCTAATCGACCCTTTGGTGAGTCTAAAAATGAACTTTAAAACCACATCAAGAGTAATGGAGAAGATTCATTAGCTGTTTGTTTGATGCTGAAGCACAAACTGTGTTGTTTTTCCCCGATGCCCATCTCTCGCTGCGACCATGTCCTGTGATACTGTGGGAGTTCCCATGGGAGAATGATTTGTGACTCAATGCACATGACTGAAAACCCACGCCATCTGTGTCTATGAAACATGATAATTCAAAAATAAACCATGCAAACTTATGGAAAACAGCCCATTCAGCAGCGCTCCAATTTGCCAGCCGGGAATTTATTTAAAAGGCAAACACAACAAGAAACAGTGAAAGGATGAAATTCCAGCCACCCTGGTTTTTGGGACGCTACACCGCTCGCCAATTTGTCAGCTCCAATCCGAAATAGTTCACAAAGGGGCATGCGGGCCTGTAAAACCTCCCACACCAGGAAGAGATCCTAGTGAAAGCAGTATACAGTAGCTCCTATGCCCCCAACCCCATCCTCTCCCCTCTCCTCCCTCTCTCACCTCCTCCTCCCTACTCCATGACTAAGTGATTTAGCCAGCTCTGGTGCAGGCTGCCTCTCACTTACAATGCCTCCCTAGGTTGGTGACAGAGCAGGGAGGGTGGCAGAGAAAAAGAGAAAACCCATTTACAATGCGGCTTACACAGGGCCGTCCCCCCACAGACGGCGCCCATCCTCGGATTGATGTGTGGTATGCATAGTTTTGGGGTGCAATTTGGGCACCGGAGAGAAAGAGAAAGAAAGAGAGGGCATGTCTGTGTATGTCAGAGGGTGTAGGAAGGGAGGGGAGGAGGGTTAGAGGGCTCAGGCTGTCTGTTCTCTCGCCCTCTCTTTGAGTCAATAGTGTTCCGGCAGCTGAGGTTCTTTATGAGGGGAACAATCTGGAGGGTCTTGTCAGAGTGCCGAGCAGCTGCTGTTTTCTGGCGAGCTTCTTTCATGGACCACAGGCCTGGAGTGGGCTGGTGAATACAGACGCACCCTCCCACCTATCCACCCGCCCACCCCCTCACCAAACGCCCCTACCTTCCCCAATCCTTCATCCTCCTTCGCCCCCTAAACCACCCTCACGCTGGAAGCCCTCTTTTCTACAATGCCAGATGAAGAGTGGCACAGACAAACATGAAGAGAGCAAGAGAGTGTTGTTATTGTGCGCCACTCTGCTCCGTCACCCCGGGTGACCGTCCTTCACCCTCCGAACAACGCTTTCATGAGGTATGTGAAGATCCTTTCGTAAGACAAACACAAGACATTAAATATTAAAACACAAGCAACATCATCGACATTTTGGCACCTGTGATCACATCTTTACAACCTGATGTGTGAGTGAACAGCTGATTTCTCTTCTTCAATAGATTACAATAAAACTATAAGCCTGATTCAGGTTAGATTGGAAGAGGCTGATTACAGCAGACCCTCTTGTATTTCTCCTGAGTGGGATTCTCATTAGCAGAGCGGTGAGTTTGCATTTGCTCCCTTTCTGTCATTGATTCAGTTAGTGAGATCAGTAACACACACTGCCTCCCTTCTTCATATATATAGGGCTCTGTTACAAACGTTACATTCACTAGACTATAACTTAACAGTAAGTCATTCTTCTCAAGCAGCGGCTCCAGCGGAGGATGCTGCTGCTGGCACCCTTCGTCCCTTAGCCAGTTGTCGGTGTGGCGGGTGCAGCAGAGAACCTGCGCCGGTTGGCTTCATGCTGGTGTTTGGCTTCAGTTTCCGACAGGCGTCTCCTGTTTAGCTGCTGTCTGAAGGCACCAGGTTCCCTGTGGTGTCCAGCTGCATGCATTTACATGTGCAAGCCGACACTGGGCACTCTGTGTGGTCTCTGTAAGAGACACACAGACAGTGGGTCAATTAAAAAACAACACGGAGTCCAGAGGAAACATGGAGAAAGCAGATAAAGCAGAAGTTTGTACACTGGGAAGAGCACAACAAGGCTGTGAACTTTTCATGCTGTCAAAAGACGGAAGAAGAGAAAACTATTTCATTGTCTGTCCAGAAATATCTACATATACTCTAGTAAACCTCTCTAACAGGGCAACTTATAGTTTGTATTTTTGCTTCTGACCAGTTATGACGGCTCTAAAAATCTCTGAAACAAAGTTAAAGTCCCGAACAGACACAGACAGACCTCTCATATAAAGGTAGGATCCTTTTTAAACCATAAGCCAGCCGACACACTGCATCCAGAGAAGTCTGCAGACACATTTACCAGAAAGAAGGCCTGACATACAAAAGGATTACGTACCCACTTCACCTGTGCAACAAGCAGAAAAGGCATTGTCCAATTTACAGAGCACATGCAGAGTTAAATACAACAAAAACTGTGCTGAAGAGCAAATAGTGTCACTGCGTGTGCACCAGTGTTGTTTGCAAACATTTAAATGATTCATTTGGAGCAAAATATGCCCCTTTCTATGCAAACACACTTCATTACAAAAGACAAAGACTTCACAGACACCTGCACTCGTCACCAGCTACCAGAGATTTTTATCCATCTGCTAAAAGTTAGTGGAAATCAGGCCACAGCACTTACAGGCACCGTCAAGCTCAAACTCTCTAGTGATCAAAAATAACAACTCCACTTCTGGATAACCTAGAAACAATATGTCTTTGCATAGAGCCTGAAAATGTGAAATGTGATGTCATTACCATTTTTATGATAATTATGGGTTTGGGTCAGCTGAGGGCTTCATCATGTAAGCAGAAAGAATTTAGCAATGTCAGGATTAGAGTGCACAGCGCAGCATGGCGGTGCTTACAGCTCATATCAAAACTTAAACTAGAGCAAACTGCACAAGGCTGAAAAACTTTGTGGGGATTTTTAGTTGATCTAAAGCAAAATTTCAACTTCATTAGTTTTAGTCGACATAGTTCGGTGGCTTTTAAAAGAGTCACAAAACTACACCGAAGAGCTGTTACCCTTACAAACAAGATCATCTCTGTTAGTCGTTTATGTGGTACTGTAAAACAATAATTTACAAAAGTGCAAACCTTTCCGATCAAGCACTTTTGTAAAGGGTCTTGTGGTGTCTGGCGTAGTAATCTTAAAAAGTGTTCCCAAAACTTGTTCATTCAGAGCCCTTAATTCAGAAAAGTAGAGTTGAGCTTGAACTAAACCTGATCTTTTCTTTGACTTAAAACGATTTCTGCGATTCAAAGCAGTTTTTACACTTTCTGAAAATTTTTTTCTACTCATCGTTGCTTTTTTGTTAACGGTAAATAAGGGTTACATTTAAATGAAACCAGAGGATAATCTTTCCCTCAAGGAGGATGGAAGAGAGAGTCATCCGTCTTAGCTGGATCTCAACATGGACAAATCTTTGCAAAATACCATTTACTGGTACTTAAGAGCTTTAGTGACTTTATTTAGATCGGTAGAACCACTTAACCTTGCATGAGACAGAGCACAGCATGTTTAAAACAGGACCTCTAACAACCACAGGATTACAGCTGACCACAGCGCAACCTGCGTAACCTTTCCCTTATATTAACAGTTAGAGAGACATAGTGGGTCAGACAAACAACAAAGGGTGCAAACAACAGACCACAGCGGCCTGGACACCATCCGGACATGTGCAGCTACCACTGAAGAGTCCCACCTGAACCAGCTGAGCATGTGGCCTGCGTGGCCTCCGTGGCGACAGTTATGACACCAGGTGAACCAGTTGTTGAACTGAGCCAGTTTGTTCTCCCTTGTCAGGTCCATCTTCTCATCTGACTTCCCTGTTCCTGCCAGAGGAGAGTAATCCATGAGTCAATATTAGAGTCAATATAATTTGCTTGTGTATCCATGTTTATGACGGACATCACAGACGTAAAGAAACTGATGAAATATTGTGTCCTCTGATGCTGATCAAAGTCCTGACTTTGCGCTCAGTTAAGTAACACACTTAAGCTGCTCCTGTTCACAAACATCAGTCCACACACTTAACAGTCTACCTGGGCAATTAGAAACAGGTGTGCCCATGTTCATGAGGCAGAGGGCACAGCGGGGCAGGGGCTTCCTGCAGCCGGGGCAACTCGTGACTTTGGACTTGGTGGGCGAGCCGCTGACGCCGTACTGGCTGAAGCCGCGGCCCTGGTGAGGCATCACCGAGCAGCTGTAGGAGATGGACTTCCCGCAGAAGTTGCAGCTCACAAACACCTGTCACACAAGACAAACACAAAGGTCGGTTGATAAGGATCGGTGAACATGAAGGTGGAAACGAACGAGCACACACTCAGCAGCTGTCAGGTTTTCACTCTGAGGTGAGAGGGAGATAAGACTTAGATAATACTGCAATATCCCGACCATACTTGGCTGTGAATCCTGAAATGTCAATGAGGTTGTGTATTCATAATCAAGAGCATTTTTTAGATATTCGACCTGCTAATAAGCTCTATCAAAGTACAGCATGTGCACCAGTAAAACTGTCCTCTTTAATGTGAGAGGTGCAAACAGAGATCACCAGCTAGAGCACAGCTTTTATGACTATTATTATAAGTGTTACGAGCTTGGCACAAAAGTATCCGTGTTGTAAAAAACAGTTCAAGCTGTTTGTAGAAAAGAACATTCATTGACCTACAAAAGTTATGATTTGAAACATCCGTACAGCCCGAACCAGAGCGGAGTGAAGTCAGAGCCGCCCTTCAGAAAAAGGTTGAAGAGCGTGGATCACACTCTTTGAAATACTCTAGTATCACGGTCTTGTCTTAGGTTTTGTTTTCCTGGGTAAGATCCAGGTGTCCCTGCTGGTCCAAAGGTACTCTGTCTATGAAGGCTTTGACGAGAGCACTGAAATCTATCACTAGCAAATTCTCAAGGTCGATTTAACTGAACATGTGACAGTCAGATGGTGGCCGGCTGCAGAGCTCTGGTGTAATACAGAGGTGTGTGCAATGAGATTTTCTCTCAAAAAGAGGAATCCTGAAATGTCGACCCTCAATCTTAATTAATTCAGTCTGCATGTTTATGAAGAAATAAGACAATAGTTAGAATTTTGTAACCGTTTCCAAAAGCTAAAAAACAGCATCTTGAAAATCAAATTGTTTTTCTACCAACAGCCGCAGAGTTTATTTCAATTTGTCTCTAAATTCACTGTAGAATATTTGTCAGCTCCTCTAAATGTGTCGTAGACATTTGAGCTAACTGATTAATCTCATATTATTTTTTAATTACAGTTAATGCACCCCGAGGGTCATAAAAATACGATAATAGAAACTGAACGATAACTTTGCTGCCTACTCATTATTTCCTGTGAGGTTTCTTCTTCTTTACAGCAGAGTATAAGCTCCGCCCCTTCCTCAATAAAGCTCTCCCTTCTCCACCATCGTCACTGAAGTTAATCATGGACTGCTGTATGCTGTACAAACTGTCATACAGCCACAGGTGGAGAGAGGAGAGCAGGGAGAGGAGCAGAAGGAGGTAGATGTGTGTGTGTGTGTGTGCGTGTGTGTGTGTGTGTACATCAGCATAAATACCAAACAGTATTAGCCTGTGAGTCTTGTTATTATAAAGTCTTAAAGAGGCTGAGTGATATCCTGAATCTTCCACCTGTGATTAAATGCAGCCCTCGTCGCAGAAGAGCTCAAACCCTTTAATTTTATTCACGTTGTGTAAAAGTCTCTTCTACAAATGAAATCTGGAATCTAGTTTCGTGAGTATCATCATTAAAGTGAAGTCAAAGCTCTTGAACTAGAGTGAAAAACTGATGCATGGTCCCTTTCAGTGTGATTACATTGGATTTTTTTTAATTAATGTTGTTCAGTTTCACTTATGGAAGTTCATTTGTCTATTATCTGTTTTTCAAAGAGTTCAGAGTGTCTAAATCCAGCTGATGCAGATGTGAAATCATGATGATTGTGATCTTAATATCCATCAAAATGATCATTATCATGATTCCTGCATTATACTATAATTTATTATAAAGTAAAGGCGTGCTTAGTTAAAAAAAAACCCTCAATAACAAGAATAAATCAACCAAAGCACTGACCTGAGGTTATATTCTCTATACAGAGTTCTTCTATCAGAAAACCTACACTCTGATATCCACGTGTTTCCAGCAGGTGTTGTCTGACTTATTGATGTCAAACAGACTTTATTACTCTGTCGGTTTATTCTACATAATTCAACAAATCCTCCTTTTCTTTACCTGGGCCAGTGGTTTGGAGCTGGGGTCCAGCTTTCCTCTGTGAATGTCGAACTCGGCCCGTTTGTGCCAGAACCTCCATGCGTCCAAGAGGTTACGGTAGTTCTCAATCCAGCATTGAACTCGAGGGTCTTTCAGCACGTCTCCTGGGGAACCCTAGTAGAAGAGTTAAATCTTTCTTAGAGCTTTGTTTCACTACATCAATTCATCTTAACTGTATGTGACCCTTCCCTGCCCTTTAATGCAAACCTCACTCTGAATATGACAGTGTATGCAGAAAGATATAAATGAGGCATATCGAAGTGCTGCACAGGTGGAGGAAAACTTTGCAAGAGCAGTTTCTGTCCATGAACAGGTTCGAACAGGAAAAGAAATCATGCAAACCAGGAGTGTTGTTCTGCAGCACGTTAAAGAGTTACAGACCTGTTCAACAACTGTATTTGCTTTTAGTCCGCGTCTATCGAAACGAGAACAAGAGAGCAAACGAGGCTTGTTTTATATTGTTATAAAGAAAAGGGTAATTATGTTTGGAATAACAGCTGTGACCTCTTAGAAATGAACCAGCAAGTTTTAGCATGTGCTCGGATCTCAACGCAGCAATGACACTGACAGATCCCTTTACATACTTTTCCATACCCTACTTTTGAGAATTATTTTTGGAAATACCTGCTTTTCTATTTTTAGAACTGTGGTAATAGTCTGGAAACATAGATATTTTACTGTGCTTTTTAAGACCTGGAAATTGATCAAACTACTTCTGTACTTTTCCATATTTTCCAGACTTGCGTAGGAACCCTGTTTGACTGTGTCGCAGTTTAACGTGTTTGTTTTTAAAGGTTGTATTCTGGGTTTAACTCCCTTTCACACCCCTGATTTTACAACCCCAAGATTCACTGTCACATGCTGTTCTCACCTCTCACTGATAATTAAATTAAATGGTCCAGGAGTTTGTAACTATGTCAAACATCAGGCCGGTAAACACTCTTAACTGCTGAGGAAAGTATCGAGCATGCAGACATTCCTTCGTGTCATTTCTGAAAGCATGGTGTCATTTATACCCTCCAGTTTGACTTAACAGCATGTGATAATGAGCCAAGGTGATTCCCTCCCCATGGGGACATTCTTTATCGTTGGATGACATGTTTTTGGCATCGGCGTGAGCTTCATGATGTAATAATTAGTTATCTGGGGTAGATTCCTGAATATAAGGCGCACAAGCTGAGAATGTCCACTGTTTTTTCTGTACCTTCAGCATGCAGAAGCTGGCGGTCTGTACGTCTCCTGTGCGGTCCACGTAACTCTCCATGAGGTCCACGCCATCTTTGGTCAAGCCCGTCAGAAGAATGCCCTCCAGGTTCCCCGCCTCCTTCATCTCATTGGTTAGTTTGTCGATGTAACGAGGCAACTGCAGCCAAATAAAGCAGGAGACGTCTGCATAACTATCGTATAGTAACATGAGCGCTTAAGCTGCTGCTGAAAGACGGGCTTTGTGTCGTTACCTGGGCGTCACTGAGAAACATACAAGCAAAGGCGACCCGGTCTCGCACAGCAACACTGCTCTCATACTGAAACACAGACAAAGAAGTCAGTCCACATAAATACTTTTGTAGTTCTGGTAAAATGCAGGAGATTTGACTGAAAGTGTAAAAAAAGGTTTCCTTCTTAATAAGGGATCGAGATTAGGGATGGGCAATATGAGCTAAAAGTTTTATCACGATAAGATTTGCCATTCTGGTGATAACAATAAAAGTCCCGATAAAAATATTATAATACCAATCAATATTCTTGACTCATTTTGTCTTGAGAACACCAGTTGGAATCATCAAATAAGATACTTAACCACAAGTTTGAGTGATAGGTTATGGAGGAAACTAATGACATCAAACAAGTCTCAGATGACAAGTCTCTGTGGCTCGCACTCACGTCATCAACTTGCATTTATCGTATTTATCATGAGATGGTAAATGTTTATCATGGAGGATTTTACTGACGATATATCGTGAACGATAATTTATTACCCATCCCTATAGAGATAAACTTAAAGCAGCTTTAAGAAGGAGAATCATTTCCAATATTTACATCCTAAGGATCAAAAATATCCTTGCAGTAAATGACTTCTATCTTTTTCTTTGGTTTTAATCTTGTAAACATTTTCACATGTAATCCTGCTGAATACTCTGTCAGCTTCATGATGATGTTACCCTGCCGTGATGATTTTTTAACTGAATTCCTCTTCTGGGATTAAAAAAGTTATTCTTATTCTTAATGTGCTAGACGTCTGATATCATCAGCTCAGATGTATTTACTCTGTGACTTTTCATGTTAGTTATCATTTAACTGATCATGTGACTGCTATAGAAGAGGCAGCTAGCAGACATTTTCTACTTGCCCTTATGAAGGCCTAAATAGCTGCAGTGCCTGGGCATGTTTCACATCTGCAGCTCTGGAGGATTAAAGGCGATTCATGAATAAACTCTGAGTACCTTATGGGAAAGAACAAAATAGTCTGCTTTCACAATCCCAGTGACTGTAGTGTTGCATCACTTCTGAATTCAATGGTTTGTAAATAGTTTAAACTCTGACTTTAATTGAAATAAGTGCAAAGACAACATATTAAATGTATGCTCAATTTGAATCTGACAACAGCGGCAGGTTTCACAAGAGTTGTGCAGCAGCGTCAGATGAGCGTGTATATTTTGAGAAGTAGTGGCATAACCAGCTTCAACATTTGATTTGTTGTTTTTGCAACATATCCAATTAAATACAGACTCGCAAACCAGCTCTGCAACAACACCCACTCATATCTACCAGCAGCAGTGCAGAGTCTAAATAACATTTTTTTCTTCCACTTGCTTTCCTCGTGTTTGCAAAAGAGCCGTGAAATCAGTGATAGTAAGACATCCAGTACCAGCACGCCATCGTAGGCTCCAGGCTCACTGGTGAGAAAGGCAAACATGACGCACAGGTAGGGGTTCTTCAGCTGCATCCTCAGAGAGCTGCACATCTCTCTCCACAAGGAGGACTTCTCGTCGGTGTAGCCTGACAGCGCCATGGCAACCACATTCAGGTTCAGATCGCCTGTGCAACAGAGGAAGTCAGGTAAGCAGGTTTAAACACAACAAGGAGTCTTTACTGTAAGTGGAGCCCGGGGGTCTGTTAGTGGAGATTTTAAGGGGGTTGTTAAATGTAAGCTAGCTTTCAGGCTCATTGGAAATAAGCTCAGAGGAGCAGGAAAAGCTCTTTTTCTGCAGCTGGTTGACACTAAAAACAACTCCATCTTTATCCGATGACACTAAAAACTTAATCAGGGAGAAGCATTTACGAGAAAGTCCTGAGAAGATTCGGGAATCTACCGAAAAGAGGCCAAAAATCTCCTTCTTCTTCTTCTTTGTTTATTTACAGTTTATAATAATGAGGGTTTTTAAGGCCAAAGTGATGGTGCAAGAGTTGGAGAGAAAACACTGTAACTGTGGAGCAGGCTCTGTTGACACACCTTATCTAATGACTCACCCCATCAGTCATCCTCAGGAAACACTCATTAGAGCACACAGCAGAAAAGCGTTTGACCTACATTGGTGGAATTCTTCTATGTCAAGACGTGTGTAAACAGCAGTGTTCTCTCTCCGTTTCCATTAAAGCTCAGTGTGAAAAAGCGCTGCAGCTGATACAAGATGAGTGTTGTGTGAAAAACAAGAGTCTCCTGCTGTTACATGTTTGGAATTCCTGGAGATCTGAAATTCATTTGGTAAACGGCTCAGAGGGGGAAAAAAACAAGCACTCGGTGTTTATCAGGATTGTACAGAAACGTACTTTACGACACGTTTGAAGTTTGTTTTTGCCTCTAAAATTTAAAAATCACATCTGAACAGCTTAAATATGTCAGTTTGTAAACATAAATGTGTATATAACAAACACATATATCACTGTTTATATCACATATGCAGTTATTCTCGTCTTTTCCCTTCATTGTCTTGCACTCCTTCATGAATGGCATACACACCCTTCGCAGCGCTGGCGCCCTTGTTGAGGATCTGGATGGCCCGGCGGATGTCCAGGTTGAACAGAGCCACAGCAGCCGCCCGCTCCCACTCCCGTTCCTGCTCCAGGGATCGCAGGAAAATCTCAACATCGATATCTGGACCTCGTCCGATCCAGCCACAGAGCCGCAGGGCGAGGAAGCGCTCCTCGCTGAGGTAACGCGGTACATCTGTCTGTCGGTCTGAGCCGCTCCAGCACCTGCGGCTCTCTGTGGTGCCTGAAGAAACCAGGACAACGTATACAAAGAGCATTTAATGAGCTTAATTTAGCAATGTTACTTTAACTCATAATCATGTCTGAGACTTACCTGAGCTGGTCTTTACGATGTTCTTGATACCAGAATAGACCACAGACTGTTTGTTCCCCTGTAGTTTCAGCTCCATATCCTCTGCACACTGCTTCATATGTGAAGCTCTTATAGGAAATGTTATTGATACTAAACAATATTATTGATAAACATGGCTGATCGAGGAGGAGAAGAACTATTACACAGATTTTATCACATTTCTTCTATTAAAAACGAACTGAAAGATGTTTTACTCATAAATAATGTTACAGGTGACAATATCAGATTGATTAATGTAGTTATATTCACTGACAACATTCATTCCTGCACACCATCAAAACTCCACAATCACTGATCCGCCATGATAAGCAGGATGGCGTCCTCATAAACAAGGATATAAAACAGGTCAGACCACAGAGACTTGAGCTGAGGATCGTTTCCTCCTGCCAGCAGGTGGTTCCTCCACACCTGAACCGTGTCATGCCCGTACCTGGACTGAGCCCTCTGCCTCATCTTGGTGGCGATGTCTTTCTCGATCGCGCTCTCCGCCCCCTCGCCCCCGTCCTCCACGCAGTCGTACAGGTGTCTGCCGCACGCCCACATGAGCGACGTGGTGGAGCTCCAGGCCAGCGAGATGCGCTCGAACACGGTGAAGTCGGTCATGACCCGATTGGCCGCCGACACCACCACCATGCGGTTCTGAGAGGACGGGTGCCAGGCGAAGCTGCCGATCTGGCTCTCACAGGGCTGCACGCTCCTCTCGATGATGGTGGGCTCTGTCTCATCGCCAATGGGGGTAGGAGTGTGTTGCATGTCATACAGGCGGATAATGTTGCTGTCTCTTGTGAGCGTTGCGAGCAGGCCTGTCCTGGTTGGACACCATGCCACCTGGAAATAAGAGAAACAAACATCGACTTTATCAGAATAAAACTGCAAAGAACTTTGAGTTTTTTATTATCTAAAGTCAAAAATATAAAAGTTTTAGAGGATTTGAAGAAATCTGTGCATAAAATGAACGAGGCTGATGACTGACACTGGATCACATTAAATACAGAGATGAATTTTGTAGTGGAAGTCACTGCATGGAAATCACAACAAAGTTTGTTACTGCATCCACAAATGTGGGTTAGAACTGAACCATGCAAAGAGGAAACCATGTGTACATGTGATCCAGAAATGTTGGTGACTTTTCTGGGCTTAAGTTTATTGAAGAAGGACTAAGTGGAAGAGAAAAACCCGCCTGTGGTCTGGGGGATTAAAATTTGAAAGTTCAGCAGAAGAGACCCTGAACTGTTGAGCAGCTTTAATCCTATGTGGAGAGAATGGGCCAGAATTGGACTTTCAGAACCACAGGAACTGGTCTCTTTGGTTCCCAAACTTTTACAGTGTTGTTAACGAAAGAAAGAAAGTGCTATTTTCAATCAAATAAAGGTGTTAAAAGTAAACATGCACCGGTCAATCAGCGTCTATTCCCTCAATCAGTGATCGGCTGATCCTTACACATAAAACGATTTTATCCACCGATCTTATCTACCTCAGCAAAGGTCTGAAATCAGCCGTTTTAGCATTTTGCTTTTGCCAGAATGACAGGCCCGTCCACCAGTTTAGTTTGTTCTGTAATTATTATTTTACCAACTTCCTCAAACCTTGTGATTTTCTTTATCTGTAAAAGTAAAATACTGCTGTGCACTTTATTTTGGTAAGAGGCTCAAAACAGTATATGTGACCTGTTGCCCAAGTATTTTTAATTTTCAAAATGTGGAAAACAAAAGACTAAATGAACTGAGATAATTAAGTAGTTTGGACAGAAATATTCTAAACTTTTCATTTATATTTGAGAGAACTAACTCATGTGCAGTTAAAACAAACACAAAAAGGTTTGTATTGTTCCACAGGTACTGTTTTGCTCATGTCTTCAAGAACAGAACCGTACCTTAGTGAGGGGCTTTGGCTGCTCAGTTAGTGTGAGCACAGGCTTCTCAAACTTCCTCAGGTCCCAGATGGCCACCTGGCCTTCAAAGAAAGAGGCCACCCGGTCATGGAAGTGTGGGTCTACCGTCACTCCCTGGATGGCCTTGGTGTTGACAAACGTTTTCTGGCTGGTGTTTCGGAGGTCAAATATTGCAAGGTTTCTGTGCATACCAGCCAACAGCAGCTTTGGGTCGCGGAGCAGCCAGCAGAGGGATAAGCAGGCATCGTTCTGGCCTAATTCGTATAATGGTTTAGTCACTACTGAGCTAGAGTCCAAATCCACAGATGAGAGGCGAATCTTCTCCGCAGTGACACTCGCCTCTGGGGAGAACTTACTGCTGATGTCCCATATGAGGACAGAGAAGTCTGCTCTGTGTTTGTCCAGCCCAGCAGCCAGCAGGTTACTGTCCACTGGGTTCCAGGCTAAAGTGTTGCACTGGCGTGCATGCTTGGGTACAAACTCCTTCCCCACCAGCTCTTTACATGTGGAGTTGTGGTTCTGGCCCAGGCTGGTGAGCACCACTCTACCATTAGCTTGGCCCACAGCCAACAAACACTCCGGCTCATGCTTCGGATACCAGGCCACACATTTCATATACGGGGTGTCGGAGTTAATGGCGAGTAGAGTAGCAGCAGTTTCTTCAGAGAGGGGGAGCGTGCCTGCCTTGGTTTCTGCACTCCCCACAGGTCCAATACGATACAATCCCAGCTCAGAGTCACAGATGACATACCGGTCCGGGTGGTGAGGGGACCACAGGATGTCCGGCTTAGAGCCACTCATGATTAAGCAGTAGCTAAAAGGATCTCAAGGAAATCCTTTTTCTACAACCTGGAAATTGAACAGATTGAGAATGAAAACAGTTCATGTGGTGACCCGAACATCACCTCACACATATAGACCTACATTAGCTGACACAGCACATAGAAATCCAAGAGAAACATCCAAGTAGCGTTTGTTTATATTACAACACTTAATGTCCACAAAAGCCTTGTGCCCACTTCTTCTTCTTTGGTTTCATTGGCAGACTATAAACCAATATTTAAGGTGTATGCTGCCATCTACTGCACCAGAATCTGCAATGTCATATCTGCATGGAGGAGTTTTTTTTCTGTATAGGGGAGAGTGGGATAAGATGAGCCATTTTTCATATTTCGGATCACTACATCAAGTTAATCCTAGTTTTGTCTCTAATTAGTGTATCTGCATATATTTTAGGATGTTTTGCATCCCTGCAAAGAACGAGTGTAAACAAAACTGTCTTGATGATATAGCCTGCCACAAAAAGAGGTCTCCTATGGTCAACTTACCCTGTGTATGGGGTAAGTTGACCATAGAGGTGGGGTAAGTTGAGCCCTATCCCTACCAACCCCCCCACTGTCCACCCCAGTCCTCCATCACCTTCTCTTTCCCTAAATAACAGTCACTTCTTCACATTCATGTGTATTTTTATCTATTATACACTTTTCAACAGGTACAATATTTCTCATTATTATTATTGCATAAAACTGCTAAAAAGCTGTATTGTAAAAAAAAACATTTGAACATGAGAATGTCTTTAAGTGATTCAGAACATTCACAGATCTGTATTTTTGAAAAGAAAAAGTAAAAACATTTCAACAATCTGAACTGAAACTCTGATCCTCTCATCAGACTAATTTACTTTCTCAGTTATCCCTGAACTACTATCATGACTTTATTAGTCCTCGAAGCTAAAATGTTGGACTTTTATTCTAGGTTTTTGACCTCATGTTGTAGCTCATAGATACCACAATTGATGTATAAAACAAATTTAAAATGATCTTTTTTGGTCTGAACACAATTCTTATCAAACTTATGACAGACTAAATTCACTTTCAAGAGGGAAAAATGTTTTTTTTTTTTTTTGTAAATAAATGTCTAACCCCTTCACCCATGTGCTTCTAACCTTCACAGACTCCATGAATTGATGCCCATCTCCTAAATATTTGGTCACATGATCAATTTCTTTTACCGTTTCCAAGTAACCGGGGGTGGCTCAACTTACCCCACTCTCCCCCACCCCTATTTCTAACATCTCTTATTGCATCCCAACTGCAGTGTCTGCAGACACAATGTGTTCTTCTGATGCATCAGTCAGTGATTACGTAAATGTTCTTAATCAGCCCAAATAATCAGTGATGTAGTAGATGTAGCTGTCACACTGAATAAAGATGCTTTTCAGAAGTTGAACATCCCTGTGGTTTTAAGTATAAACACTCAAAAACTCTGAGACTGTGGATTTCTGATTTTCACGAGTTAACAAAATCATATTCATTAAATTTCAAACAAAACAAGGTTAAAATAATCTATCTATAATGAATTTAGATTTAATGGACTTTTGCGTAAGGTTAAGTTGACATGATGACCTGTAACTACGACAACCACAGACGCGTTTGACTCAAAGTCGTCAGTTAACACGGTTACCAATTTAACCGAAACACCAGCCTCCAAATACTCTCATTTGTAACCCTTTGAGTCTTTTCCACGGACATCCTGAAACCTGATGAATAATTGTTTTTTCTTGCTTTTCAAGGATCTTATCTCTGAGTTGTCGTTAAAAAAAACCAGAAGAATAAAGTGAACTGAATTGAAGGGGTCATCTTAAACTCTCTCCTGATGTAACCTTTGTATAGGTGTTACGTGGTCTGAACAGTTGATTACTTTACCTTATATAAACTACAGAATACAATCCCCCAACGTTTGCAGGACTGAGTAAGCCATAACAAGAGATCCATAAACGATGTTTACACCACATCAAGTCCTAAAGTGCTGCAGAAAAACTGACACTCAAGCTCCAAGTTTGTTGTCATGCTAACTCAAACATGCTAACGGTAACGAGTGAAGGACGAGCTCCAGAAATAAACGTTTAACTCGAGCCGGTTTATCTCTCAGCACAGTACAGAATATCATTTCAACGATGTTTGATTACTTACAGGCAAACAAAGTGTTCGAAAGAGCAGGTGGATCTGGTTTTAGCATACACATGTCGTTGAGGGACACTCCGAGCCCAAACGGACTGTTTTGTGTTACAGCAAAATATGTCCGAGATGCTTGAAGTGTTTGCTCCAGATAGTTCCGCTTAAGTGTGACGAGCATGGATATATAAAAGAAAGGCTAGATGGAAGGTGAGTAATCTGCATGATCAAAAATACTCGAAACTCGCTGAAATCTTGACAGATTTACGAATGGTTTTGTTCTTTACAGACCATAATAGCGTGGCTATGAGTCGGGATCATAGACTGTATATAGAATAGTATAATATAATATAATATAATATGTTATAAATTTCAATATGTATTATTTTCAATATAATATAATATAATATAAGTCATAAAGCACAGTTGTTTCATTTGTGCGCCTATTTTTTATTAATTCATTTATTTACCGAGCAATTTTGCATCAGTTAGAGAGGCAGAAATGCTCTTTTGTTTCAACATAACTGAAGTTGCACATGATTTCCAAACGGTTTGGTTTGTTAAAAATATCTAAAATTGCAACATGAGGCAGAAAAATATTAAAAATAAATATTTATATATGTTATTGTTATATGTTATTATAGTTATCTGTATAATAGAAATATTACTGATATAACATACATATAATGATTACATGTACACACACAGTAGACTGGAATGTTAGGAGTGGGCGAGCGTCCCGTAGCAAAATGGCCGCCATGAATGGAGGTCGGTCTCCATTGGTTTACAGTGTGCGTAAGACATCTAGCGTTTATACATATATCTATGGTGATGAGTACGCTTGTCCACAAAATAACAGTAGACCACGAGGGGGCGCTGTAACCAAAGAAAATAGGTATAAATGGCAGCAAAGATCTGACTCCAAACCACACTGACGGACAGGTAATTAATCAGATGGATTGAGGTTTCTACTGTTTAGATTACCATTCGTTCCCGGGCAGTGACCAGTTTGCGCTTTTCATCGGATTAATGTTGCCCTGCAGCTGCAATTAAATGGTTAAGAACTATTTCTGCTGAATATAAGAATCATCCTTAAAACAATCTGCTATTCGCATTAGTGGGCGATAGAGGAAAAGTAAAGTAAACATGTGGGACTTTTACGCAAACGCATCCAAACAGTTTCCATGCGCAACAGTACAAGAGAAAAAACAAAAACAACGAGAAAAAAATGTGTGGAAAGTTACTAAATATGTCTGTCCATGGGAAGAAAATGAAACAGAGTGTCCCTGGCGAGAAAGTATAATGCAATAAAGCTTTACTATTAGAGATTTATAACGTTTAGGTCCATTTATTCTTGGCTGCTCTGTTTCTGTGATTATCTCAGGTGAAAGGAACCTGCCCACCTCGTCTGTTCTCTCCCACCAGTCTGCTGTAGTATGTTTATAATATCTACCCTCATGTTATTGTGTCAGTGAGTGAGAGACTTAGGAAAATAAAGGTCCCCCTCGGTCAGTCATGAATCGCTGAAGTGGACCCTCGCTGAAATGTTGGAGCGGCCCCAGAGCCCCCGGCTACGCACACAGCACATCAACCCATGATCTCATGGTCCTCACTTCATCCCTGCCCGATGTATGGGAGCAGACATCCGCGCAGAAATGCCCCCAAAAGAGCCACAGCTCACCGGACAACGTGCACTGACCGCAGCCAAATGAGAATCTAGGTAAAATACACATATGTTTTCTCTCTTTATTTTTGCATGCCTGATTCAGTTTAAACTATTCGCTAGAGTACTTTGACTGCTGTGAAACACTTTGAATAACAACTTTAATGTGTGTACCACAGTTTCAACAAGATTATTGGCACAGAATAAAGAGATTATGGCGTTTAGTGGTGTTTGTATACTGCATATGGACTGGATTATGTGATAGAATTTAAATACATAATTTGAAATTGTTTGTATTAATTCTTATTTGCAGATTATTTTATGTATCTACTTATTTTGGTACTGTAATATTGGGGGCATTTAGCACACATTTCAATAATTAAGGAGTTTATTATCACTGCTAGAAACTGCATCTCTCTGTTTGGGTGTGGTTACTACTGTCTGAAGCATGCTGTGTGTCTGTAAAATACATGAATCTTATGTTATTCACTGAATATTTACTGCTATACACAGACTGTTGCACCTCTGTACATTGTTTTTGAAACTTTTCTTTTTTTCTGCTAGGATGGAAATGTTGCTGAGGGGAAACCTGAGGACAGGAGTGGCGCTCTGCCTTCTGCTGTTGGCTCTCAGACACGAGGCCACAGGCCAGAGAAGGAACACAGGACGCAGCAACAACTACAGGCTGCATGACGATGGAGGAAATGGTAATTTCGTTTATATGAGGTATCCACATGTTGGTGCTGAAGGTCAGGTATTTGAGACTACTGTGGGTGTCTCCAGGTGGGAGGATTATAGTTTGTACTGAGCAGCAAACAGATCAACATTTGAATAACAGGGGAAATAGCATCCAAATCAAACATCATTTATAAAAGAGGTTTTTCTTTATTGGTTGTTGCAAGTAATGTTAATGAAATTAGAGTAATATCGAGCCAAATACAAGAAAACTAAAGATGGTTAAACATTTAAAAGTGCAACATCCTGGAAAAAGAGAGGGAAGGCATCACAGGGTTGTGAACTGGTGCTATATGAGTAAAGAGTGATTCATTAACTGATTTATAAAGTGGAAACAACAGTGAAGATGTTAAAGATATTTTCACCACCAATCAAGACCTGTTAAGGTTTGAGTTTTTTGCCTTGTAGACATCAACAACTACGCAAAATGTATATATTTCTAGCATTATTGTTTCTTGCAAAGTGGAACAAACTCGAATCTTTCAGCAGAAATTCTTCAGAGAAAATGTTGATTTAAAAGTTGCAGGTACACAGGAGTAATGAAAAGTAGCATGAGTCAGTGTTTTTTTTTTTGTTGTCACTTTCAATCAGATTAGCAGTCGGGTAATCCTTGGTTTGAAAGTCAAACATCAACGTTTTTTTAAGGGTTTTTGTGCTCATGATTGTACACATAAAACAGAGCTCACAGGTCTAAGAGGCCACAGGCCAGAGAAGGAACACAGGACGCAGCAACAACTACATTCACGAGAATTTGATTTGCTGTGTCTCATTTCCTCTCTCCTTATTTCTGTCTGAAGGTCAGGTATTTAATCTCTTCACAGTAAAAGGATTAGAGTTTGTACTCAGCAGCAAACTAGATCAACATTTGAATAACAAGGAAATAGCATCCAAATTATCATCTTTGCTGTGCACGCTCTTCTCTACATTTACCTGAGTTTTTGTTGGTTTTCTCCTCCTGCAGGTATGATGTGTTCACTGGAGGTGGCTTTCATCCTGGACAGCTCAGAAAGTGCAAAAATCTTCCTGTTTGAGAAGCAGAAGGCCTTCGTGTTGAGTTTCAGCACCCGTCTCGCCATGCTGCAGGTCGCCGGCTGGACTCTGAGGGTGCGAATGGCCGCCCTTCAGTACAGCAGCTCTGTATCCATAGAGCACAGATTCTCCGACTGGAAAGACCTGGACTCGTTTCACAGTCAAGTCAGCACCATGAACTACATCGGCCATGGCACCTACACCACCTACGCCATCACCAACGCCTCACAGCTGCTGGTGCAGGAGACGCCAGCGGACAGCGTCAGGGTAGCCGTGTTGATGACAGATGGGGTGGACCATCCCCGAAACCCTGATGTGATTTCAGCTGCAGCAGAGGCCAAAGGTCACGGTATAAAGTTCTTTGCTGTGGGTTTGTCAGACATTGCACAGCAGAGCCAGAATAATGCAAAGCTGCGTGCCGTCGCGAGCACGCCGGCGCAGCAGTTTGTCCAAAGTCTTCTCAACCCTCAACTGGAGGAGAAGCTGCTCAAAGAGATGGTGAGTTTGGCTTTTTACGACCATCACATGTTGAAATACTGAAATAAGCACCAATACATTTACAGTGAATGACTATAGCCAGTAAGTCAAAAGATTTAGAGCTCCCCCTGGTGACTGGCTGCAGTAAAAATCTTAAAAGTATATGACAGACTGAATAATTGCAGACTGATGCCCCACTTGCAGTTCTTGTAAGGAGAATTAAGTTGAAACTGCCTTTTTCACATCATGGCCAGGGGACTACAGATGAAAACTAGCCTTATGGCTAATTCTGGCTTTTTTTAACCATGTGTAATCATGTGTTTTATGAAATTGCGCTGTCCCCTTTTAAATAAACTAATCTAATCTAACCTAATCTATAACAAGTATAAAACTACAGGAATGAGAATTCAGGTGGTCAGTTTCCTGCGGTGCTGGCTGAACATACAAAGAGGTCCAAAGTGTAGCAGCATCACCAAAGCTTCAGTACAGCAGCTCTGTATCCATAGAGCACAGATTCTCCGACTGGAAAGACCTGGACTCGTTTCACAGTCAAGTCAGCACCATGAACTACATCGGCCATGGCACCTACACCACCTACGCCATCACCAACGCCTCACAGCTGCTGGTGCAGGAGACGCCAGCGGACAGCGTCAGGGTAGCCGTGTTAATGACAGATGGGGTGGACCATCCCCGAAACACACATTAAACTTCAGATCCCTCAGGTTGATACAGTCAGGAATTTCAATGACTCTTATGTTAGTTTTCATCACCGTTACTCCTCTACTCTGATAATCTGGTCCAGATGCCAGGCCACCGGGAATTGGCCCGATGATCCTGATGGTCCAGTCCACTACTGGTTATTACCAACGACAGTGACAGAAACCATGTCTGAGAAGAACTCATGAAGAGATGGTGAGTTTGGCTTTTTACGACCATCACATGTTGAAATACTGAAATAAGTACTAATACATTTACAGTGAATGACTGTAGCCTGTAAGTCAAAAGATTTAGAGCTCCCCCTGGTGACTGGCTCTGTGTGTGGGTCTACCTAGTAACAGCAGGACTCTTCACAGGAAAAGCACCTTATTTGACAGTTGGATGTCTGTAAACTTCTGGCTAAATTTATAAAGTTTCAGACTCTGGCAACCCCCAAAAAAGAAAAAAAGGTGGACATAGCTCTACACTAAGAGGATCGTGACAAAAAAAAACTGAACCAGATCCAAATGAAACGTACCTTAACATCTATTGAAAAGATCTAGGTCAGCCTACAAATGCACAACTTCCGAGATAATAGCTGCAGCCGCTGTGGCTGACTGTCAGCAAGAAGATGCTTCAGTGGTTATCAACTATGTGCCACTGATGCCCCAGAGTCTGCAACCTCTAATCACAACTGAACACCACAGATACCAACTCCCTGTATTCTCCCTGTCCTTTTGATTGACAGTGAAAAAAATACCCTATATAAGCTGCTGTTTCACTTCCTATAGACGCACCGCTGATCTACTGCACATCCAGCTGCCTGTTATGTTACAGCAGCATGTAATTTCTTTACCAGGGTGTTTACGTTCTGCCTCTTATTCTGCACTTACTGTCCTCAAACCGGGTTCACATCCCAGCGACAGAGTTGTGTCTCCATGAGGGGATTTTCCGATCTGCTTTGCATTTTCCACACACACACATGCAGAAATGTCAGGGTCAGGGCCTGTCTGAGAGAGTGGCACCGCTTGTTCTGCTTTCCAAAAATGTGTGATATCATTCATTCTCATCAGTTTCCTCCTAAAAGACAAAAAAGCATAAAAATAGAGTTAATTCATGATATCTCAAAAATGTAACCTTTCTGAGTTAGTGCTGAGATGATTAACCTGTAATTAAACTCTCACCATTGATGTTTATGTCCTTGTATTTCTCTTACAGAGTGCAGTCGCAGCTGAGGGGGTAAGTATCACTCCTCTAAATAGTTGGTTAATAGTTTGGTATATGTGAGACCCTAACATAGCATAAAGAGCTCAAAGGTGAGCCGCTGAAGGAGTTACTTTAACCTGCAGCACTTCCAACTACCAGTAGGGGGGACTAATTTAGTTATAAATGCATCAAACTGTTGATTTGACAAACTGCCTTCTGACCTGACGGTTAGTGTGTTATTTTAACATACTAATGTACGTTCAATTTGCTTCCTATGACTTTGTTAATAACATACAAATCAAGTCCGAGCTACAAATGCCAAGCTAGCACATCCAGTAGGCAACCCATATAATTCAACAACAATAACACACATACATTTATGACCTTAACAGCCATGTAGCTATTTGCATTTATGTTTGACTAGATTCAGAACTCGTTGCTTAAACTGTATATGTAAGTTCATTGTTGTAATCTTGCAAGTTCTGTTATAGTTGTTTGAGAGGCGGATTGCAGAAATTCTGGTCAAGCTACGACTGCTAAGCTAGCATCCCTGCTAGATTGTCAAGACTTATAAAGCCATGTAGCTGTACGAATATTGTCTTGACCACCCATAGAGTGTGTTATTTAGAATTTGCTGGCTGTTGCTAGGTTACAAGCTCCACTACTGCATTGTTAGAAGAGCTGCAGTAGATCTGGGGGTGGTTAAGGATGACAAATGAGTATGATCCATCTACATCATCAACAAATCGGCAGATCTCTGTAAGGGTTTGGCTACCTTTGACGAATAAGTTGCAACCAATATAGTCCCCAAAAGGATTTTTCTTTTTACACCTGGTTGTACCAATAGAGTTCCAAAAATAAGATTTCTATTGTTTAATATGTTTCTGTAATTACCAAAAATCCTTAGCGAATCATTCCACTCAAATAGCTCCCCTCTTACGGTGTCTGTGATGGTCATAGCTTCTCTGACTTGTATTTTCATTCCTCATAGTGTCCTCAGGCTCAGGTGTGTTTGTGTGAAAGAGGAGAGAGGGGCCAGCCAGGAAGTCCAGTGAGTCATATTTACTTCTAACTTTTTCAGACATACTCAGTAACATTCAGACTTTTAAAAGCTGTAACAACATTTTCAGGGTAGAAAAGGAGACGCAGGCTTCAGGGGGGCGCCTGGTCAAAAAGGAGCGAGGGTGAGTAAAGTCACAGAGATGAATTTGGTGTATGACTTCATGATGCTAATGGTAAAGGTGTTTCTGTTAAAAAGGGGGAGTCTGGCTTAAGTGGTCGACCTGGAAGTGAAGGCCCAGAGGTAAAAGATTTTCCCTTTTCCTCTTCTATGGTAACTTTTCATCAGAGTCAGTACAGACCAAAACTGTTTCTCTTTTACAGGGACGTCCAGGTTATAAGGGCAATAAGGTGAGTAGTAAAAACACTGACCAACACATGTTTTTATTGTTTTATATTATCATAATAACTAAGCAGAGGGTGTCTGTATGCTGTATTTGGTCTTCTAGGGGGAGAGAGGAGACTGTGGCACTCCGGGGGAAAAGGGTGACACTGTATGAGCTTTACCAACTACACTATGTCAACTAATACCATGAACTTTATCCTCATAATGAATCAAGTGTTAAAATGCAGGGACCTGAGGGACCTCCAGGCCCGCGAGGACAAAAAGGAAATCAGGTATTGCACGGATATATATTCTCAGAGTATCAGAGTGAACATGGTCGATATTACAGGCTAGTTCTTGGAGGTCAGAATAACATTTAATAAGATACATGCCTCAGAGCTGCAAACATGTCTGTGGATGTCACGCTATAGAGAATACTTCACATGGTAAATACGTCACTGATTTAATCCATTATTTTTTATTATTACTCGGCTGCTGTTATTATTTAACTTGGTGTCTGAGTGCCTTGGTGCAGCCTTACAGAGTCATGTAAACTCTCACACAGAGTAATATTGAGAGAATTTATATGATCGTCTCTCTTTTTAACACATTTTTGAATTCTGAAGTAATTCCCTGATTTCTTATTTTACTTTTTTTACTCATTTACTCATTGAACATATGTTCGCTGCCTGAAGTTAGTATTGATACACAGACATCACAACAGTTTGTCCACTCTCTAATATGAAAAATGGAAGTGGAATTTGTCTCGTATTCATCTCTGCACTAATGGAATGTGAATATTGGCTTATGGGTAATCCTGATACTAATGTGGCTGTCCAAAGCAGGGAATCCAGGCTTGCAGGATATTATTCTTCTGCAGGAACAGACTTTGTGAGGTGGGATTAGTGCAGCCCTGCTCTACTCTTCCTCCTCTGTGCTACTGGCACAGTGTCAGTATAACCTTGTTATTTTTTTTTGAGCTTGGCATGAGAATTGAAGGACATGAAAGCCATGAATGTTGGTTTTAATCCCGATGTTCTGTCCATCGAGTGGTGATGGGCGGGTCTTGACCTGGAGTTTGGTCATACAACATGGGGGGCTCATGGATGAACTTTTTTGTGTCTGACTTTTGTTGCAAGAAAAACAAATCACCTCAGTTGTGTGAATGGAAACGCTTGGTTGGATACTGGTTGGTTGAAATGCAATTGCAATTTTACATTTTGCATTGAGGACTGTTTAAGATTTGAGTTTTGTGTTTCAGGGCGCATTAGGACCACCAGGAGACATGGGCGCTGAGGGCCCAACTGGACCTAAAGTGAGTGTTTACACCTGAAAATTGACTGTGATTCAGGAGAACTTTGTTTATTTTCAGCTCTGGTATGATTTCACATTTAAATACTTGGTAACACTTTACAGTAACCATAACTGATAAATGGAAAATAGACAACCTTTCCACTTTTAAAACACTTCTGAAGACGCACTTGTTCACTTTAGCTTTTGGGGAAGTATAGCTACTTTTATTGGGTATTTTATTTATGTGCTATGTTTATCTATATTGCTGTTTTATGTTTTTATATGTTTTATGCTTTTATTGTTTTTATAATTGTTTTTACTGTGTCTGGCTATTTACTGTAAAGCACTTTGGTATGCCACTGGCTGTTTTTAAATGTGCTATATAAATAAAGCTGACATTGACATTTATAAATGGTAAGCAGATAGTTTATTAATGTTTAATCATCATTTATAAATGGCATATAGACCATTAATAAATTGTAAATTTTACAATTTTAAAAACCTAACCCCAACTTTACAATAACCATCTAAGTAATGTTTATAGATGGTTTAAAAACAAATATTAACCATTTACAAGGTGCTACTGACACACATTTAAATTACAACCAATATTTAAACCCTATGTAAACCTTTAATAAATAGTCCATTAATAATTAATGAAAATTAATCACAATTTCATTACTTGTTAATGGTAAAGTAACTACAAACTTACATTAATAAACTATCTATTTGCCATTTATAATTGGTCTATATGCTGTTTTTAAATTATGACTAAACATTAATAAACTATCTATTTACCATTTATAAATTATGGTAATTGTAAAGTGTCACCAAATACTTTTACAACATAGTTAGTTTTCTGATTTTGTGAAAATATTTTCAAAAATAATGTAGAATTTTGTTTGAATAATTTAGTTATTTTCCAGAGCCTAAATTTCTACCTTTAATTTCCTAAAGACACGCACCATTCATTAAGTCAGTGATGTTTAATTGGGTAAGCAAATTACCATTAGAGTCCTGGTTCTTCGTGCACTCACTGCACTCTCCAGACATGTTCCCACACAACATTTGTACTGTCACTTTAGATTTGGGTGAAAAAGGAGGAAGAATAAAACTGACCTTTTAAATGTGTGCCCAGGGCTAATAAGATGCTGATTCCTTCATCACCACAGAGCCGCTCAGCTGCTGTTCGACAAAGATGTCTTTATCCTGATGACATAAAAAGTGATTTATAACGCGTGAAGAAAAAGTCCAGATATGAATCAAGTGAAAGTTTTATAGCAGGACAAAGTGCCGGTCTTTATTTCCAAACAGTAAGTCAAGTTGAAGCTCAGCTTGATGGATTTTTGTGGCATTTAGTTTGCTATTAAATTCTCATAGTGTGTCCACAAAGGCGACATGAACATGTGCACAAAGGTTGAGGTTTTGCTCTGACCTTCTTGTAGTTCCGGCAAATTGTTCAGTTTCCTGCGTTATTTATTTTTTTGGCATCAAACTATGTTTTTCATTTTAACAAGAGTTTTGCTTTTTGCGTGTTTAATCGTGGAAAGTTAAGTTGCGTCTTTTTAATATCAAATTAAGGGTTTGTAACGCGCATTGTGTTCAGGGATCAGAGGAGAGAACTTAAGGGTGGCGTCATCTGCATAGATATAGAGCAATCAGTTGGTACAGGTTAGAAAACGAGGCCAAAAAAACATTTTAAAAAAGACAGTTTCTCATTGATTTACATTTTAAATGTTTTAACAGAGTTGATCTATTATGACATGCTACTCTTGCTTCACTTGCAACAGGGAGACCGAGGGCCTATGGGGGTTTCTGGACCACCAGGAGACATCGGTATTGGATTCCCAGGAGCCAAGGTCAGTTCTTTGTGTTAATCTAAACTCCGTAAAAACATCCTCTACAGCTGTATTATCCTCCTAAAATCAAATGTACCCTTAATGCATTCTCAAGTGGGCTGAGGATGTCTGGTTTTCTTCTCAAGGGAAACTTTTTTACCTTTCTTCTGGAGACATTTATGGAGCGGCTTTGCGTGATTTACAGTTAAAAATAATCTCCATACTGGCATCTTTAAAAGCCCCCATCTCAGCGCTTCACTTCGGTTGTTCTACCACTGATTTATGTGTTGGTTAGTTAGATGCTGCTTCTCTGTGTTAATTTTTACAGTTAGGTAGTCACAAAATGATCTATAACGTCTCAGGCTAGCTGTTAAATGTTGTTCCTTTGCCTGCTGTCATATTATTTACAGCTTGTGGTTTCAAGCATTTATGTAAGGTCTCTCTGATGGAACAGCTCCAGGTTTCAGTGTTAGTTGAGATGTAAATCCAACTTGTACTAGCCTTTGTTTTTAAAAGTGTTATTTTTGCTGTGGTTCAATATGAATATTCAACATTATAACGTTATAGTTTGTATTTAATTACAGAGCAGCGTAAAAGGTTTCCCTTTAAACCAAACATTTTTATTTGTGGGGTCAAAGCAGCTGTTACTCTAAAGTTAAAGGACTTTTGTGGAGCTAATAAAGTTGCTTATGCCAACTTGAAACTTGTTCCTTCATGATAGTAAAAGAGATGATATGGTCTAGAAGAAGTGTGCTGACTTTTTTTAATGCTCACAGGGTGAAAAGGGAATTCAGGGGAGAGCAGGTCCCATAGGTCCTGTTGGGATTGGAGAACCAGGACTTTCAGTGAGTATGAAAACAGAGGATAAAGATGCTGGTGTGAGTCTTGACTCTGTTTTTAAGGAGATGACGTAAAACTGGCAAGATAGGTTAAACCTTGTAAGACAACTGTATTTCAAAAGTTAAAAAGTGTAAGGGTGTATACATTTTTTTTCTTTTGAGTGCTCCTGGTAAAGCTCAACATCTGCTTTATTATATTTTACCCAGTAGCTGTGCTTTTTATGTGTGAAAGGCTGTCAATCATGAGCAAGTTCTCTGTGGTTTTTACTCACATCCATTTAAAGGATTTCTGTAAAATGCAGTTTGACACATTTCTGCTCCCTGCTGCCACCTGGAGGACTACTACTGCACCTTCTAACTGGATGATGGACTCCCCCTTTTTTAAAGACTTCTTTACTCCTTTATATCTGATAAGAAAGAAAATTTGCAGAATATTATTTGATGCTTTTTTTTGTACAAGGGACCTCCAGGACAACCAGGAATACAAGGAAGCCCTGGACCACCTGGAGAGGGGTTTCCAGGTCCAAAGGTGGGTTTAATTTGTAACTCTGAGTGGGGAGTGGGCTTGTTAATTTGGGGATATTTTCTTAAATACAAGCAGAGCAAATGAAAAACTGTTTCAAGGATCTTTATCAAGAATTGTGCATTTACTTAAAAAGCATGTTTAGAAGTGAAGCTCGGGTAACCATTATAAAAGAGCTGTTTTATGAACATTAGTGTGTTCAGTGTCAGACCTTCTGCTGCTGTTTCAGGGTGATCGAGGATATCAGGGTCCGAGGGGGAATCGGGGACCTCCTGGAGTTGGGGTCAAAGGTGACAAGGTACAGCTACTCGAATATCCACAGACATGCCTGTCATGAAAATAAAAATGATTTGACCTTAACAAGTTATTAATACCAGACTGTGAAAATATTTGACAACAAGGGAGTTTAAGTGGTAAAAATGTCTGAAGTGAAAGGAGATTCTTCGGTCTGATGATTCCTGTCAATCTATTAATATTATATATGATATTTCTAGAGCAGTAATGCTGCTCCTGTAAGGTTAAGTTTAATATGACTACTGTAAATATAAAGAATCAGCTCAGTCTAAATGTTTTTACACATCTGAGGAGTTTAACTTACAGCTGTGATTTCTGTGTTCACCTCACTGTATTGCGTGAACCATCTATTTAGAAAATGTCTATATTTCCCAGTTTAGATAAACAGACCAGTCAGATAGATAGATAGATAGATAGATAGATAGATAGATAGATAGATAGATATGTACTGAACCTGTTTTGAATTTCCCTAAAGGGAGGTCTTGGACCACCTGGGATTACAGGTCCTGTTGGTTCTCCTGGAGTGGGATTTCAAGGAGAAAAGGTAAATGTGGTGTTCGTGTATATCAGACGATTAAATCCTGACTGAAGTTTGTGCTGCATTCACAGCCACATACAAACAATGACATTGTTGGAAAAGCTGCCACTGTTCACCACCTGCTCACTGTGTTTTGGTCGTTGAATTTGTCTCTGTCTCCCAGGGAGATCTGGGTCCCGTTGGACCTGCAGGCCCCAGAGGAGCTCCAGGTACTGGAATCACTGGGCCAAAGGTGAGAAAGGAGGGGGGCATCTATGATCTATATTTATCTATATTTATCTCAGGTAATAGTGATGGACAGTCAACTGATTCTCTGTCTGATTACATCTAAATTACTTTGCATATTTTATCACATAATAGGTCTGATTAAAAAAAACTGGCCTGTCAATCAAATGTATGTTTTAATCTGTCGTCCCCTCAGTCACGGAGACAGCTCCAGTTTTGACTCTTCTATTTATATCACAAGCTCTATTCTGTTTAATCTCCTAACACCTGTTTTTAATCTCTATTAAAGGTGATTTCAGATTAAAATTATGATCAAGTTTTACACAGATGCTCTTATATTTGTGCAGTTTTTGTTGATCTTTATGGTGTATTTTACTTTCACATCTACACTCAAACCTGTATTGTTGGATCTTAATACTTGCTCTGGTATTATCAATATTTTTCGAATCACATTCATTTTAAGTGAATAAATAAGACTTCACATACGCTGTTACTTTCAGGGAAGTCAAGGACCTCCAGGTGATCCAGGATCACCAGGTGCGAGAGGTGTGGGACAAGCAGGACCCAAAGTAAGTCTTTGTCCATCACTCAGAGGTCAAATAACCTTTTCTCATTGGTTCACTGTATGTCCAATCAGTCTTCCTACTGCTGATAATGTCAGCTGTTATTTCCTCTTTCAGGGTGACCCTGGATCTGAGGGGCTTATAGGAATACCAGGTCAGCCAGGAGAGGATGGATCCCCGGGACCAAAGGTTGTAAAAACGTCTTTTTTACTTTTTTCCTAATATTTCATGCCAGTCTTTTGCTGTATTGACTGTTTCTTCATGACCACAGGGTGACATTGGGTTGCCGGGGCCGAGGGGACCTGACGGTGCTCCTGGTAAAGGTGTACCTGGAGCAAAGGTAACGTGATGCATCGATGAAGATGTATTTTCCAATAATTAAAGTCAATTCAGAGTATTATTGAGAGGGGTATGTGACGCAGTGTTGTGTTGCTCTGCAGGGGGACAGAGGGGACAGGGGGACAAGAGGTCCACCAGGTGCAGTCGGCCCTGTTGGTCCAATGGGACCAAAGGTAAGTACATGCTAACCAGAAAAAAGCAAGTGATGTAACAACTAAATATTAACATTTCTACACACAACACATGAAGATACCTCCCTGAAGGACATTAGAGGCTCTGTGAAAATTAACACGACATAACTATCTGAGGGCGCCACTTTAGCTCGGCTGGTAGATACTCCATGTAAACAAAGTATTTCTTCTCCTTCAGGGTGAACTTGGAATAATGGGGCTACCAGGAGCACCTGGACCACCTGGGAGGGGAATAGCTGGTGCAAAGGTAACATCAAAATCACTCAGATTTAACCATAAACAGCAACAGCAGGTTGACTTATATGTTTATTTTTGTGTGCATTTTCAGGGAGACCCGGGTCCAAGGGGTGCTGCTGGAGCCATGGGAGAACCAGGGATTGGTTTAAGTGGACCAAAGGTGGGTTTATCTCAGGTGTGCAGAGTGACGGTCATGACATGTATTAATTTAAAAGGTGTGTTTTGGTTGTTAGGGAGACAGAGGGTCACCTGGACCTGCTGGACCACCTGGACTGAAAGGTGACGGTTACCCCGGTCCACCAGTGAGTACAAACTTAGATTATAACCTCACTTTATATTCACTAAAATCAGCCGTTACTGTCTGGTTTAATCGACCTCTGTGTCTCAGGGGGTTTCTGGACCTCCTGGTCTGCCAGGAGAAATTGGAGCTGATGGTGTCGGGTTACCAGGACCAAAGGTAAAAGTTCGTCAAACATGGACGGTATTTTATAAAACTGGAATATTGTTAATTTTGGTCTTAGAAGTTTCAAGATTTGGAGACTTTCAGGCAGTTTTTTTAATCTCTGTTTGAGATCAGACACCAAATATAGTTCTTGACAAATGTTTATGAATAATTTTGTTTCAAGGGAGACCGGGGTCTGCCTGGACCTCCTGGACCTGCTGGGCCACCAGGGATTGGTCTGATGGGTTCAAAGGTAATCTGTCTGTTTCCTAACAGCAGTGTTAAAGTTGTGGGTTTTGTTTTTTGGCTTGTGATGGTGGCGTCCAAAAGACTCACAGTTCTCCTTTTTTTCTTAAGGGTTCTGTCGGCAAAGTGGGCCCACCTGGTCCACCGGGGTTACCTGGAGAGGGCATCCAGGGTCAAAAGGTATCACTATACACTGTCAGTTACAGACTTAAGTAAGAAAAAAAGGTACCTGAAGAGGATTGAGGACAGTAGAGAGACATTTTGGGGACGTCAGTTTTTCTTCTCTGTTTTTCAGGGGGAACCTGGGTTTCAGGGGATCTCTGGTCCCAGAGGTCCTCCTGGACAAGGTCTGCAGGGGGACAAGGTAATAAAATATATCGTCAGTAGTGAAATATAAAGAGTTGCATCAAATCTGAAGAAGAGCATCCCGAAAGTGCACATAAAATAACAACGCAACCTCCAATACAGAAGGTTATTAAGGCTGGTATCTGTTTTCTCAGGGTGAACGAGGATTCAGGGGTGAAAAAGGACTAAAGGGAGAGAGAGGAGAACCTGGAGAGGCCGGTGCAATCGGACCTGTGGTACTGGATTTAGTTTTAAGAGTTACTCATGTACCTTCAACTACATTGTACAAAGACTACTAACGACTTTTTCACATTACAGGGTAGAGGGGGTCAAAAGGGGGAGCCTGGTCTTACGGTGAGTCAAGTCCATCAGTCCAAATACAGAACATTATCACAGCAGCAGCTTCATAGACTGTTGACCTCGGGTCCTGGACTATGTCACTTTATCCTAGTTGTAGAAGTCCTGCAAACATTGTGTTTGCTGGTAGTCTGTTGGCATCTACAGTAGCACCAATGCTGTTTACTTTCAAGTTGACTGGGCCCCATTTGTAATGATCTGAAGTATTTATCTGCAGTAGGCTATATCTGAATTTAATCGGAACGATACGAGCGAGCAGGAGCGTCTGTTTGTAGAGTTTATATTCAAGATTTCTCCCAAAAACTGGCACTTCCTCAGATCCTGACCACCCCACCTTTAAATCATTTTAGACATGTGATGTCGCAGAAAACTCAAAGTATGAACCAAAGCTGCCTCTTTCTTACAGAGGGAAGAAATCATCAAAATAGTGAGGTCCATCTGCAGTAAGTAATCGAGGACTCAGAAGTTGATATTTTGGACTTGGTGTTTGTCCTCTTTATGACCGGTCCTTCTGTCTCTTCAGGCTGTGGAGTGACCTGCCGTCAAACCCCCCTGGAGCTGGTTTTTGTGATCGACAGCTCAGAGAGCGTCGGCCCCGACAACTTCAACATTATCAAAGACTTTGTAAACGCCCTGATCGACCGAGCTTCGGTCAGCAGGGACACCACGCGGGTGGGTGTGGTCCTCTACAGCCACATCAACATGGTGGTGGTCCACCTCAGACAGGAAGCCACGCGTGATGAGATCAAGTCCGCCGTGCGATCCATGACCTACCTGGGCGAGGGCACGTACACAGGCAGCGCCATCCATCAAGCCAACCAGGTGTTCAAGGCGGCGAGGGCGGGTGTGAGGAAGGTGGCCATCATCATCACGGATGGGCAGGCGGACAAAAGAGACGCCGTCAGTCTGGAGAGCGCCGTGTCGGAGGCTCAGGGGAGTAACGTGGAGAGGTTTGTGATCGGGGTGGTGAACCAGAGTGATCCCCTGTATGAAGAGTTCAAGAAGGAGCTCAATCTGATGGCCTCTGACCCGGACAGCGACCACGTCTACCTGGTAGATGAATTCAGGACGCTCCCAGGTGAGCATGACGGCCACATAAAGGGTCAATTCACCCAAATTTCAAAACAAAGATTTTGTCAAGAGTAAAGTTTTGGTTTGATGTGACCCGAGCTTCAGTGATCTGCTATCTGAACTAAACGATTTTCTGCAGCTAGCTACCTCAAACAAATATGAGAAATTTGCTGTACTGTGGGGTTCCCCAAGGCTCCATTCTGGGGCCACTCCTGTTCAACATTTACATGCTCCCTCTAACTCAAATCATAGCAAACAACAAAATATCTTACCATAATTATGCAGACGACACACAGATTTACATAACCATATCGCCAGGCGACTACAATCCAATACAAACACTGAGTCAGTGTATTGAACAAATCAACGATTGGATGTGTCAGAATTTTCTTCAACTAAACAAAGATAAAACTGAAGTAATTGTATTTGGAGCAGAAGAAGAGCGATTAAAAGTCTGTGCTCAGCTTCAATCGATAATGTTAAAAAGCACAAACCAAGCCAGAAACCTTGGCGTTGTCATGGACTCAGACCTGAATCTCAACAGCCACATAAAGACAATTACAAAGTCAGCCTACTGTCACCTGAAGAATATATCAAGGGTCAAAGGACTGATGACCCAGCAGGATTTGGAAAAGCTTGTCCATGCATTTATCTTCAGCAGACTTGACTACTGTAACAGTGTCTTCACAGGTCTCCCCAAAAATCCATCAGACAGCTCCAACTGATTCAGAATGCTGCTGCTCGAGTCCTCACTAAGACCAAGAAAGTAGATCATATCACTCCAGTTCTCAGATCTTTACACTGGCTTCCCGTCTGTCAAAGAATTGATTTTAAGATACTATTGCTGGTTTTTAAAGCACTGAATGGATCAGGACCAAAATACATTTCTGATATGCTGATACGTTACGAACCATCCAGACCGCTCAGATCATCAGGAGCAGGTCTGCTCTCTGTCCCCAGAGTCAGAACTAAACGTGGAGAAGCAGCTTTTAGTTTTTATGCTCCTCATATCTGGAACAAACTCCCTGAAAACTGTAGGTCTGCTGAAACTCTCAGCTCTTTTAAATCACAACTGAAAACGCATATGTTTGCTGTGGCCTATCATTAAATCAAACCTGAGGCCTTTAATCAACATCTTCATCATCTGCCTGTCTTGATCTTTTTTTCTATCTCTCCAATCTAACCTTTGTTTTCTTTTATCTTCAATCTTACTTTAGCTTTGAATGTAACTTTTAATCTGTTAAATGTCTTTTACGCTGTTTTTACTTTTTAAATTGTGTTGAATGTTTTGCCTGCTTGTTTCATGTAAAGCACCTTGAATTGCCCTGCTGCTGAAATGTGCTAAACAAAAAAGAGAAATTTGCTGTACTGTATAAATTGACTTTACTGTTTTCTTTCAGCCCTGGAAAAGAAACTGCTGAGTCGCATCTGTGAGGATGGAGACCGACGTTTGTTCAGCACCATCCCGAGCTCCAGACTGCCTCCAGGAATCCCAGAGGCCTCGAGTAACGTTCGAGAACCCCCGTACAGGACGGATACCGACACGCCCACCTTCACAGGAGACTTCAGGAGACTTCACGCAGGGGTGAGGGAAACAAATCCGTCATTTTGCTTTTTGAAACTTACCTGAACAGGTCTGCAGCAGAAGGATGATCCTCTGTTCTGTTACAGCCCGGCCCACCAGCACCGCTACCCAAAAGAGAACCCATCGCTCCACAGAGACCCAAGACTGACGATAGATCCTCCACAGTCACTCAGAGGTTGCCATTTTTTGACTGGGAGCCCTTCAGACCTGTGACAGAGTTCGGACCGCAGTTTGACATGAAGGATCCCGACCGCCACAAGGTGATGACGGGAGCCGTCGGGCCTGCGGGTCCCACCCTGAAAGTCCTGCCTGAGGAGAGGACGCCGGCGCCTACAGCCACAACTCCTTCTCTGCAGCCATCAGAAAACCTCAAATCAGGTTATAGTTTACAAAAGAGAGGAAGATGGTGGAACGAGGACTGATTTTACTCCAACTGTGGGCTACATGTTGATAATAACCATCTTGTTTTGATGTTCCCAAACAGAGCGGTGTGGCCACGTCCTAGATCCAGGACCTTGCCGGGACTACGTGGTGAAGTGGTACTACGACGCCACGGCTAACTCCTGCGCTCAGTTCTGGTTCGGAGGTTGCCTCGGAAACAACAACCAGTTTGAGACCGAGAAGCTCTGCAAAGAGATCTGCGTCAGAGCCTAACACCTCACAGCCGTTAGTCCTAAACATCCCTGATAATCAAGTATTTTTCTGTGACTTGATGTCCTAGTATTAAACCTGTAGTTACTTTAACATGGATAGTTATGAAAAGTTACACAAGAGGCATCATCAGCGAGTCAAATTACAGATTAAAATGTGAGTATTTCCTTTTTCTCTGCCTGAAGGACTTTGGTCTTAATCGTGAACAAGCAAAGCTAATGCAGATAATGGACTTGTGATGTTACTTACACACTGTTGAACAGCATCGTTGAAAAAAATAAAAATAAAAAACTTCATAACCACTAACTTTTATTTAGGAAAAGTAACCTTTTTTTGTATTTTGTAAGAAACTATGATGTATTTTTTGTACATTATGTCCCAAGTTTTTTTTAAGTGTATGTTTTTAATACTGTGAAATGTCATTTAATAAAAAAAAAAAATAGACAAATGAAGTGCAATTTCATGCATTAGAGGATAGGCCCATATTTAAAAGGTAAATCTCGTTTGACAAATGAATCAAAGTGTCAAATAAAAGAAGAAAAACTCACCAAGAAGCAGATTCTCCATCGAGGAGATGACTCAGAGAGAAACTATCTCCTCATCCTGAAGTTTAAAGTTGTGCATGATTACATGTAATTACCGCTCTCAGAAATATCGTCTTCATCCTCTGGAGAGCTGTGAGGTTTCTTCTCGACGACTTCAGGGCAACATCTTCAGATAAATGCAAATTGTGGGTCGTGCTGGGTGAGAATGGCGGGTGATATTTCGCATCCTAGCTGTCTTCACTGATGAATCATTATTTGCAGAGCTCACTGTTCCCTCCCTGTCTATACGAGTAAATGAAATAAGATCAAAACGAATGAAAAGAGCCGAAAAAAGCAGTCCGAAAATAGACATTTAATCTTTGGCTTGATTGTACACACAGTCCTCCATTCACAGAAATATTTAAATCTTAAATTATCAGAGAGGCATCATTTATAGAAGACAAGAAAAGAAGACATGATGATGTATCCGGGATCTTTGGTCGGGTTTGGATCGGTCCCGTTAAACAAGCCGAAGTAGACGACGGTGTTGGATTCAGATCCGCTGACGTCGAGCTGAAAAAGATAGAAAACTATGAAAGATGCACACTGTTTGATTGGAAAAGGAAAGAGAAATTAAGAAAATATGAAATTAGATTTTATAAAGACACACAAAAAGACAGTAACTGTAATTTTTGAAGGTGAACTTGGACAATATCATTCATTCGATGTTTGACCGAGCTCACACCATCAGCTTCCAGTCGTCCCTGCAGGTTAACGTCCTCATGCCTGTGCTGCTTATGCATTGCTCCAGTTTAACCACACTCAGCCTACATACAACTTTATCTCTGTTTTCTAGATCAAAATGCTGCCAAACTGTTCAGTCTCGTCATCTCTGCCTGTTTACATCCAGGTAGTGAAGAATTAAAGCATGTCAGCAATCATCGATCTGAGATACAGCCCTTGTAAGTGCAACTATTCCTTTAACTGAATAGTGAGAGTAATAACTTTTCAGATATTTGCTGACACACTTCTCCTGTAAATATGTTAAATCTTGCTGTTAAAATGGGCATTTTACCATTAAACCCAATGGGGATTTCTTGGCATTCAAAGAGGACACCAAAGCTGAAGGTTTTTGCACTCAATGATCGACTCGTCAGGGCTCCCCCACAAACAAGCGGCTGCTGGAGGAGAGTGGGTGAGTTGTGTTTAGTCATTTTGCTAAAGAAATTAGTCAAAGTTAAAAAGATGTTTGGTGGCTGGTACTATGGCTGGGACCCTATATGTTCAGTTGATGTAGACCGCTGTGTATTGCTATCGTGCGGTCGTTACTAAAGTTGGAACTAGAGAAGCAAGCAGTCGGCAACATTCATCTCTGGAGGGGGTGTCTTACCCGGTGTTATGGTGTGTTCCACCCTAACTTAAATTTACGCTGGAATTTCCCTTTAACACTAGAGGCTGCTTTTTGCGAACAATGAAGCAGGACAGGGAGCTTTTTATAATCATGAACAGCTTTGGAAAGAGACCCAATTTTCTTATTGTAACAGATAAAAGGCACCAATCACAATCAGTCATGAGGTGAGACGTGTACTTCTGCAATCTTGCAGTCAAATCTGAGATCTCAGGACTGTGCTGCAGATAACTGCAGAGGCAATCAAAGAGCTCCCGGCGGAGAAAGTCTAAGAGTTGTACATGATTATATGGAGAGTTTTGAGGGTTAATAACTCACTCCAGAATCCTTAAGCACTTTTTCTGTCTAATAGGCTTACTTCAGTGAGACCTTTATAACAGATTCTTGTGAATCTAGTGTAGGAAGAGGAGCCATCAGGGATTTCAGCTTGTCCCCCAATGACCCTGAATACATCTGCGCTGAGAGCAAAGATGTATCATTACCGTAAGTGGACGTGATGAATGGAAGAGCATGTAGCTGTTATCTCCCGGACTTTTAAAGTACTCCTGTTGCTTTTTTTGAACCCCTGTTTTTGCTTAATGAAAAAATATCTGCTTATTACACGGTGGATGGCAGATAGTAAAGTGTTCATTCTCAGTACTACCTGTCATTCAGTCAGTTTTTACTCCAACAAAAAAGAAACGATGATCAGGTTTGAAGGTTGTAAGGATGGAGAGGCTGTACCTGCTTGGTGATGTCGATCCTCCAGGGATCCACCTGCAGTCCGTCACACCAGCCTCCTCGCCCGTACAGCCATGTGCCGTGTTCGTTCGGCACCGCGCCCTCTTTGACCCTCATGGCACAGCCCAGAGGTGATCCTAAAAGGTCACAGCAACAACCTCATGTGTTTGAACAGCTCCACTTTGATTTAAAACAGTCTCATCTTCTACCTTCAGTAAACCCTCACCAAAGGCCGACCTTTCTCACCTGCAGAGTCAAATATGAGTGTGTTGTTGTAAAAAGCGTTGAACAGAAAGTGATGGGAGGTGACACAAAACTCTCCACAGCTGTTGTCGTCGCTGCCGTGCGCTGTGATGACGGCGTACAGCTCGACCTGCAGACGCACACAGACTGACAGCTGCTGAACTGGGACAGATTTACAGGAAGGTCTTCAAAAGCATCACAGAGCAGATCTTTGTCACCTTCTTGGTTGACGGTGGGACGGCGAATTTGATCGGCTTGAATCTCTTGTTGTAGTTTTTGTCGAAGGTTCCCCCGCTGTACAGAGGCATGAGTCTGAAAGGATGCAGCCTCTCCTCTTCACCATCATCGGTGAAGTTTCCTGTAGCTTTGAGGCATAAAGAAACAGCATGTTGTCCTCAGACTGTGCAGGTGCATGTTGATGAAGCTTAAATTAGTTATTTTTCCCCGCAGAGATTCGTGGGTGGTCGTACTTGTGAGTCCTGGACCACATCCGACTTCATTCATACTAGATCAACAAACCAAGAGCTGTCAGATGATTCCTGCGGAGTTTACTGGCACATCTGATGCCCGACAGGCCCATTATCCTTTGTGTCAAACACTAAGTCAGAATATTTCCAGGAACTACAAGACACATCTTTCCAGGGCGTCTTATTTTAATCCAAACTATTTACTGACAGTCTGTTCTTTCCTGCAGGGAGTTTCCTCCTCTCTGCTATTAAAAAGTTCTCCGGTGAGATAAAAAAAGGGAGCGAAAAGGTTCTGAGGGGACGTCACATCTGTCACATCTCTCTCACTGTGACAGAGGGAGAGCTCAGATCTCAGCGGGACGTTTTTTTTCTGAGGGGAAATCAGCATGGGGCGATCGAGACGAGGCTGTTTTCAGTAATCTATGATGAAGCTCGACTGCAGCTGCAGCGGCTGAAAGGTGGCTTCGATTTCATCTCCACAAAGTTTATCTTATATGTGATCATATGTAGAGTGTACTATAAATTAAAAGGGTATTTATTGAGTGTTTACCTGTCTCATTGCTGATACTGAATCTCAGGTTAAGGGAGACGAACCACGGCATCGCCCACGGCACTGTCTTCATAGTGAGGGTGCATTTGCTGCCGTCCAGCAGGGGGCGCAGGGGGGACACATTTGTCAGCCAGCGCCCAGTACCTCTGCCAGAATGAAACACAGAAACTTATCAACTAAAAAGTCTAAGAAGCAAAAACTAGCAGCTTCAGAGACACATGACCAATTATGTTTTACCTCCTGAAGGCGGTGATCCATCGACCCAGCTCCGTGTTGCAGTACGGACCGGTTTGATCGCAGCACACGAACAGCTGCACCGTGTGATCCCAGTGAGCGCAGGTGGAGTCTCTCTTTCCGGGACACAACAGGGACGCGTCGAGCTCCAGCAGGTCATAGTCCAAGAGTCCTGCAGAGAGATGTGGTGTTAAAAAGCTCATTCATCGCAGCATTACGAGTTCACACTGATGCTCTAATGCACGGTTCCTGACCCTCTGTTTCAGCTGACTGTGGTTCTCAGAGCAGTGTTAGTTCTCTAATGGACCTTTTGGATCAGGGTGTCTGAGTGTTATGGTTTTTATCATTATCGGTTTGTTTGCTGATAAAGTTTGTGAATAGAGCTGGACTTTCTTTGCAGGATTATGCCATCTGCATTCATCCAACATTCACAGCCATTAAAAGGATTTTTTCAACAAGTGTTTGGTCGTTTTGGATTTGTCTCTGGACTCTTTAGATTACACAGGATAAGACCTAACCCACAGTCTGTTAGTAAATCTTTAAACCTGTTTCCTGTCAATGAAATTACCTGCAGGCATGTCGACTGTAGCCACGGCTCCTTTCTCCCCCTGCATCAGGACTTTGTCAAAAACAGGAACAACCTTTGCGGGTCTCCGAAGCTTCATGAGCAGATCTGCATAAAAATCAAACCTGGAGACAAAAGTCGCAGATGAAGACCTTGCACAATGACTGCTCAAGGTTATCATTGAAAGGAACAAAATTAAGAAAACTAAAATCACAAAAACATCAGATGAGGATTTAGAAAAACTGACACTGACTGTTTGTTTACAACACAAACTAAAATCAAATGAAATCATAAAGAAGCTTTCTTTCATTTTCATCTTTGACACAAGCACCCTCACTGACACAAGGCCCTCATGGACTGTCTTAAGTGGAGTCTCATGGCTCACAAATGACCAGTGTTCAAGTTTCTGCCTCTGTCAAGGCAAATCGGTTAGGATCTTGGGGTGACCAATCAGGTAAAAAAAGGGGGCACCCCTAACTCTGAGGCTTTCTTTGGTAGATGATTGTGGTTGTTCATCTGTATGTATTTTTCTAACGATATGACATTTTCTGTTCTGTCTCTGCAATATCTTTTTGGCTCTTCTGCATCTTACCATTGACAAGTTTCCCAAAACAAGAAAACCTAAAAGCAACTCTAAAACTTATCAAAACTGAGCAACATTTAAGCATTTGAGGACGATTGAAAACTAGACCAAACTTAAGAAAACAAAAACAATTTAAAGCCAAAGCGAAATAAAAAATCATTACATTTTTAAATATAATAATTAAATCACCTTCACGTGGATAATAAAGTTGACCTTGAACCTTGAACCTACCACTGTGCCTGCCAGTTGAGGAAGCTGAACGAGGGGTAAAGAAACCAGCCCATCTCAGCCAGCACCCCCTGCTGGTCAATACTGAAGAAGAAAGTTGGGGAGGGGGTGATCTGGAAGGTCACATACAACTGCTGTCCAGACCTGCAAACCACATGAACTTCAATAAATCCTGCCACCGTGAAAAGCATCAATGCAAGGAAAGAAATTCAGATTTTATGAAGGATAAAACTAGAAAAATTATGAGTCAAATTATTTTAAAGGGCTATTTCAGTATTTTTTAGCAGGGTCGTTTGAGTCACATGTCACAAGTAAGGGTACTAGAAGCAAAACTGCCAACATTGGGGTACATAAAATACCAAAATTCACAATATATCAGTCATTTATGTATATATTTGTCTGCAAACCATGCAAAACAGAATGGGCTTTCTTGTGACACATAATTTATCTAACCTCACTTCTGGAAAATAGCAGAATATCCCTTTAACCTTCACAATGTTCTGTTTATCTATGTCAAAAGGATGTTATGAGCCGAACAGAGGATGGGTTTAATCCTTACTGAAGCGCCTGAGCGACTGAAGGCTCATAGTGCACCATGGAAGCAGGGATGTTGAGTGTTGTGTTACATTCGTCCCCATCACAGTTCATGTCCTGGAGCGGGTTACCGAACATGGCGTAGACAAGGACACCGGAGGCGTTGGATTTAGCCATGTTCTCCACCTGGAAAGAAGCACAGCAACCAGAGTCACAGAGTCACATACGATTTCTGAGGCAAATGCGTCACCCCCTGGACACAGCTTGCTCCGTTACCTCTGATATGAACTGACCTTGGTGAAGAAGGAGCAGTTACCCTCGGACACCCAGGCAACAGCGCCCGCCACAGAGGGGGCAGGTTCGCACCCATCACCTGCATCGACTAACTGATGAGACTTTGGACCCCATCTTGTCATGAGCCAATCGTACCTGGCGTCTAATCTCTTGATTATTATCGGGATATTCCACCCTGTAGATCCAGAAAATTAAAAAACTCAGAAAAATTAAGACTGTTCATTTGCTGCTTCGCACTGAAAGTTTGTGCAAATTTGAAGTGTTAGAAATAAAGAGGTAAGAGCTCCAGTGAATGCAGAAAGTTTCATATAGTGTATCACCTGAAAACTCACTTTCAATGGGAAGGAATAATTTTATAATATACAACAAAAGGGAGCCTAAAACACTGCCTTAATTGTTCCTCGTTCTAGTATTTCATGCACTCATTGACTGTTATATTGTTTTACAAAGTTTGCCAATAGATTACTTTGACAAACACCACTTTTGATGCAGAATTCCTCCCCATAAGAGACAAAAAGCGACAGCGGACTGACCCTCGGAGGTGAAAACAGCCTGAGAGAGGACACAGCTGCGAGATGAGCAGCCCCAGTAGTAAAGCACACTGGGTAACCAGTTTCCCAGAGTGAAGACGGGCAGAGGACAGATGTGCAGCCTGGACAGGACCTCCTTCTTACCGCTGGAAAAAGAGTCACACATGAAATTAAGAATACAGGCAACTAAAGCTTAAACTGAATGATTGTTTCAGCAGCTTTCATAGAAATACCACTGTAGGACAAAGATTTATATGAAAATATTTCATAGATGAGTTCCCTGGCGCTTTTTTTATTTGCATCATTTTATTTTCACAGCCACTTTGTTTTGCGTCGTTAATTTCATTGAGGCTTTTTAAAAAAATTTTTATCTGCACCATTTCTTTTTATTTGCAGCTGGCTTCAGTTTCTTTTTGTTTTTTTGCATTGATAACTTCCATTGTGACTTTTTTTTTTGCATCATTTTTTATTTGCAGCAGTGGTGGTTCTCAGGCACTGTAGGGTACACAACTGAACACAACACTAAAGTATATGTAATAAGGTATATGCACAAGAGTATATGCACTAAAGTATATGTACTAAAGTATATGCACTAAAGTACCTACATTAAAGTATATGTACTAAAATATAAGCACTGAAGTATATGCACTAATGTATATGCACAACAGTATATGCACTAAAGTATATGTACTAAAGTATGTGCACTAAAGTTCATGCATGAAAGTATATGCACTAAAGTATATGCACTTAACTACATGCACTAAAGTCTTGTGGGTCACCTTTGGACCGCGACCCGGTGCAGCTGCTCCCTCATCCACAGAGCATCATCGACCGAAGAGTCGTCCAGGGACAGAAACAGGACCTGGGTACTCTCCGGTAAGTCCTGCACCAGGCTGGTCAGGGACGACTCGGAGCTCCACAGACACTCGAGAAACCCGGACTTGTTGGTGAAGGCGTGGATGATGAGAGATCCCTGCTGGGCTCCGGGCTGGAAGGAAAACTCTCCATCCAGAGTTCGGATCGTGAACGCGGCTGCAGGGTCTCCTGGTTCCGGTCCTGCAGATGAGGTTGTAACGGACCTCACACTCACTGCGTTATTATCGTGGGAGTCACAGGCCGCAGTATCTCCGATCAGTTTCAGTTTCCCTTCTGCTTTACTGAACTGAGCTGTCAGAACAACCAGGCAGCAAAACATCGAAAACTTCCCTCCCGACAACCGCATATTCCCCCTGACAGTGAGCGTCCGTGAACTCACCATCGTCTCTCAGTCCCTAACATCTCTTTTTTTTCAGAGTTTATGTAGATTTAAAAGGTCAGACTGCTGTTAAACACGTTCAGAGGACGTTTTGACAATCTCGATAATCTTCCTATGAGTGATTTGAGTTGGAGGCGGGACGAGCGGCAGGCTACGGCGGCTCTAATGGGACAAGACTCTCCCAAACGCTAAAAACGACCATTGGTGGGGAATTCGGTTAAATGATCCAGTAACGAATTAATTTAATATGTTTAAGAACATACGTGACCGAAGTTTATCGTTATCCGTTTAAATCCCTGAGTGTGTTTCGTCGTGAAATCAAGTTGGGCGGAAAAAACAGTGTTTCTGCGCTTCACGATTAGCATAACGAAAGATTTTTTTTTCTCGCGAGACTTGCCAACACAAATAGAGACTCGTCTGACACTTGTTGGTCTTTATTTCTAAAAAGCTGGTTTAACATTTTATAATCTTACTATCACCAATGTGACTTAATGTTTGTAATTTGATGATAAATTATAAAATATTATAAAATTATAAAAAATTATATAAGTAGAAGATCGCTAATGTTATTGATTTTCTGGAAGAATTAGAAATATTGTCAGAAATCCTTTTCAGGTTTAAAGTACCGTTTCATTCCGACTGTCATAAAAATCTACTTTATTATTAGATTGAAACTCATTTTGTCGTTGCTCCCTGTTTGCATATGTTTAAATAAAAACGTTATAGTGAAAAAAAACTGTATTTCCGATGTTTTATTTATGTATTCTACGTTAAAGATATTTATCAACCTGAAAGTTAACATAAAATTTGAAATAAATAAACTTAATTAGCAATTTTCTCTGACAATATTTATCTAATTAAGCCAACCCACCTAAAAACAGTTATTTAAAAGTTACATGGACACCTAAACCGTTTAAGTTTTGAATATCTCTTGAGGTGAAAGCCTCTTAAGTCCCGAAAAAAGCACAAAGTTTGTCTTCCAAAAACCTCACTACCTGTGATATAAATTTCATCACTTAGAGGAATAAACTGCTTTGAGTTATTCAACCTATATGTGGGAAAGGTCATTTTAAGGTACGAAATTTGGAGTTGCTGTTTTTTTTTCTTTCTTTATTGGAAATACTTCAATCACTAGATAAGACAGAAATCCTTGTTAGTGGCATCACTTTGCTGTCATAGCAGCCTCAGTTTCTGTCATTGTTATTGTTGGATATAACCTGCAGGTTTGGGGATTTGGGCACCTTATGAGGACATTTTCATTTTTGTCACTGTGAGTATTGTCTTCTTAAATATATATATATATATGTATATATAAATGAAAAACCTAGATTTTAATGTAAAATCGAAGCCCAGTGACTCACCAGAGAGGGACAACATCACCCACTCCATCAGTGCGTAAAAGCTCTTGTGCGCAAATGGACCTCCGTGGCGCAAAGAAGCACCAATAAGGGAGACTGCTCTCTGCAGTCAGCATCTACAATAATACAGCAGCAGCGAACTGGGCATCACTTGCACAAAAGTATATATTGATACTCTAATCCACGCTAAAGGTGTCAACAAAGAGGGATTAGGGTGAGATTACGCACGGTGTGCATCGATGGAGCTTCTTAAACTTGTTCTCGTGATTGCGCTGCTTCTGACAAACGTCCTCTGTCAGGAAAAGGATGTCCACAACTGGGAAGAAAGCTTCGAAGAGGTAAGACCTTTGAGCTTGGAGAAAATTTAATGGATGCAAAGAAAAAGTCATTTCGCAGCATTACTCCAAATTCTGGACAACTATGCTACAACTGGAATTTATCGAGTTTTATTCGGGAAGATTACAATATCCTCATTCTCTCTGTTTTGGGTTTGCACCAGGACAAATGGGCAAACTCTGGAGGAATTCAAGATTTCTTAGGAAGAATGACGAGAAAACTGGGACCACGCCAGTATCTTGGACTCGTGGGAAGAAAGGAATTCGGTGAGAGCAATTTACACCAAAAATGACCTTATATGTGTTTAAGTCAGCTGCACTCTGGTTTGATTTCTGTCTTTTTTCTCTCCAAACAGCTAAAACACAGACAGCACGTAAACGTAAGTAGTAATACTTCATTTGATTTCAATATCTCAAAATTATTGATGAGTGATATTTTTCACATCTTTTTCAATCTTAGGGCACAAATTTCAGACTTTTGTGGGTCTGATGGGTAAAAGAGGCTTCGAGGATTAAGGTACGGTACTTCAAGATTAATCTTGTATAACCTGAAGAGAATTAATCTGCTTGGTAACAGATATTTTTCCCCCTGCAGGAGCCTTTTGAGCTGCTTTCAAGATCGAGGATCTACGTCTTTTTTTAGTTTTGCTTCATTTAATAATAATGACATGTTTTTTTTTTCTATTATGATATTTTTTAAGGAGTGTCAGACTGTTAATGTTCTGTAATTCAGTGTTATAGTCACATATTGGGGTTGCCAATGCTTTAAAATGAGGAACGGCGCCATCTAGCGTTTGTTTAAAATGGTAAAGACTGAACTCTGTGCGTTACTGGGAGAATGTATCCATGACTTTCTGTTTAAAAAAAAGAAGTGCCATAATCTTAAATATGTTTACATTCATTTTCATAATAAAGCCCTCTCACGCCTCAGTCTCATCACAGGTTTATTAAGTGACTTTGTACAATACAAATGAAAAATAAAATTAAAAATACAGAGATGGAGTACATAGCCAAGCAAATTGCGGTGTCGACTCTTCATTTTCCCACTGATCGGTGTCCGCAGCAGAGTGATTGAAACTTTTTTACTTTTCTTTTAAGAATTCAGGGTCACAGTTGGAGGTGTGTTTCTTTTTTCTAACAGCGGACGCTGCTCAAGTCTGAGGAGGTTCTCAACATACAAAAGAAGTTATTACTTTAGCTGGCTCGGTATATAGAAAAATAAACTAAAGTGAAATATAACACTTGTGAAGTTATAAATGGTGGTCCAAGGCTAGTGGAAAAAGCTAAACACAAAGGAGAAAAGAAAGCATAATGTTTAAAAAAAGAACTTTTAGCCATTTTTTTACGTCTATAAAAAGGCCCAAGGTGCATTTTTGTCGGTTTTTTTATTGAGTTCAGATTTTTTTTGTTGACACTGTTTCATTTTAGACCGTCACATTCAAATAAAAAGGGTTACTCATGAGTTACCAGATACACTCAAAATAAAACAAAAAGGATTAGTTAATGCCTTGTCCTCATTTTACTTTAAAACACAATAGAAGAGCGGGTTAAAGGTCATATACTGTTACTTTCAGTTTTCCTGTAAACAAATACAATTCACCAAAAATTGATTGTACAACAGTCACACATGACTCGGGTTAATTTTTTTGTCTGCAGTTCTCTCCTTAAAACTGTACACATCAGTCATTTCAAAGCAACCTTGGGATGAAAAGAAGAGAGCAGCAAATAGGGGCGGGGACAGTATATCAGTTATAACAACAACAATAATAATAATAATAACATCAATAATAATAATAATAATAATTCAAATAATAATGAGGGTTTGGCCTTTCTAAAAATGGGTTATTGATTTCTGTCGGCACATTTAACACATTCTTTCATGAGTATGAGTCCCGAGGCAGCGAGGAGGCTCTGCGGTGGCAGTTCTGATGGAGAGTTCATATCGACCCCCCCCCCCCCCCCCACCTCCTCACATACCTGCTCTAGCGCTCCCTCTGGTGGTAGGAAGCAGGAGTGCAGCTGTGCTGGCAGACAGAGCAGGGGAAGGGTGGAGAGGAGGGGGGAGGGCGGTGGGGAATGGGAGAAGGGGAGGAGAGGGGGAGAAAGGGGGGAGGAGGTGGGTGATGTCAGTGCCACACACTGGCGTCCTGACCGGCAACGTTGGCAAACAGAAAAAACTTGAGTTGGGGTGGTCCTGCCGTCTGTCCTTTAAAAGATCTTGCCTTTCTTTTTGTTTTTCTCCAGAGTTCTGCAGAAGGAGAAACACAAAACTAGATCATGAGTAACATAGAATCACTCTTATGAGGACGCTCTGTGTAGAGGGGATATCCATACATTCAATTAACTTTATTAACTGGGAGGTTGAGGTCATTTAGATTATTTTCTTTTCATTTCAGGATTAAAAATCAAGTTTTCACATCATAACTGATCATTTGGCTCATTATCCTGAGATAACAAACACGTGTTCTCTGATCACAGGATTAGTTTTCTCGTGATCCAGAAAACAAAACAAGCTGTGATACACCAGACCAGACATGCCACGCTGTCATTCCTCACACCAACACCAACAAACGCAAGTTAAGAATAAGAATAATTATAATAATAATGCATCAGATTTCATACAGCCCTTTATCAGAGACCCTCAAAGCGCTTTAAACCGGATACATCATTCATTCATTCGCTCACACAGACACACCCTGGTGGTGGTAAACTACCTTGGTAGTCATAGCTGCCTTGAGGGAGACTGACGGAAACATGGCTGCCAGTTTGCGACTACGGCCCCTCCGACCACCACCACACAACACTCACAATCATACACCAGTGGAGGACACACTCGGGATAGGAGGTCGAACTGCCAACCTCCCAGTGATTGGACGCCCGCTCTACCTCCTGAGTTACTGCCGCCCTCCTACATGTTTGTTTTGTGCTTCTACAACTCTGTAGGCAGAAGTTATGATCATCTTTGGACTTTTGACCCCTAAAACAGAACAATGTTCACCTGAGAGCTATTTTTACCGCTCAACATTTTCTGTATGTTTTGATTTCACTAAATAAACTATGTTAAAAAAGTATTGGGAATATTTTAAAACCTTCATTTTAGTTAGTATAAAGTGCTCAATTTCAGTTACTGTCTCTTTAAGAACCCAAACGCCCAAATCAAGACAAAGAGATGAAAATGTCACAATCAGAGGAGGTGATGTTTCTTAAGGTTTTTGTCATGTTTTGTTCACCAGGCTATCAGACGATGTTTTCCTTTGTGACCAAGTTTGAGAAAATCCAGTGTCTCCCTCTGTAGTAGGGTCTTTTGGTCATAAGGTGGAGCTAATCCATCACTGCCCACCACCAACCCCCTCTGAAACTAATGTGCATGTCATTCCTACAGTGCATGCATTCTGCAGTAAATATGAGCTTAGAAATGTGTGAGGTTGGAATAAAGACAGCTGAAGACTGCGATGCTGTCTGAGAGTGAGAGCTGCTCGTACCTGGAGGCCTCCAGTTTCTGCTGCTCCAGGCGCTGCTGGGCCTCCCAGTTCGCTCTCTCCTCCTCGAACACACGTCTCTTCTCCTCCAGCTCCTTATGCTGAGCTTCCAGATTCTTCTTCATCTGCTCGTGACGTCGCTGAAGCTGCAGGAGACGGGCAGGAAAATCAAAAACTATCATTAACAGACCGATGACAGGAAATCAGAGCTGCAGAGGAACAAGTCAGCGGAAAAACTAACGTGAAAGAATCCAAAGACAATTTTTGGAGCTGGAATAGTTTGAAGAAGAGCGGATGATGACATGTAAGGTTTTCTGCTTTTACTTAGAGAGGAGAGGACAGAGGACAGAGGAAACAGAGAGCAGGGAGGGACGTGAGGAAGGAGAGGACCGGGCCAGCTGCTAAAAGGAATAACCTCTGTATATGGGGCACGTGTGAAGACTGCTAAACCAGCGGGCCTCATCTTAACTTTGAATCATTTGACTGATAGTGTGTTTTTCTTAGTTTTCCAAAAATATTGCTATAATATTGTTGTTGTGAGCTGTTTTTGCCCACAATAATAGGGAGGAGAAAATCTGATATAACAACAGACCTCATTCAGACACACTGAAATTACATGATATCAGTATCAGAAGGTAAAACTTAAAAACTTAACTACAGCCAAAATTCCAGTCTCATGTTTCCCTGATTTCAAGAGGATGTCAGAGGTCCCATCATTAATAGCTTGGCCAGTTTATGTCACACACTTGGGAGATGTTTTCTTCTCGATAACAAGTTTTTGGCACAACTTTTGCACAATTCAACACATCCTCCTACACTCACACAGAACCGCTGACACACGTCAGTGAAAGAGGAAGGAAGGAGAGCAGACGAGGATGAGTGAAATCACATGAACTGCGGCGTTTTCGAAACCAGGTCCCTGTTTTTCTGTGTGTGTGTGTGTGTGTGTGCGTGTTTTTACCTCTGCTTCAGAGTCTTTAAGCTTCTGCACTTTTTCTTTGACTTTCATCTCGAACACCTGCTCCATCTCGATCTCCATTTTCTTCATTTTCGTCACGTGCTCTCGCCTCTCCTCCTCCATCTGGGCCAGAGGACTCCTGCACAGGAAGAATGTGAGCGCGCACACACACACACACACAAAACCACACAAACATACAAATTTAGACCAGCACTGCAGGCATCATGATCAGTACGCTGAAACACTCTAAACATTCATTTATCTCTACCAGAACAATAAGCTGCATAACTTTATCTGTTTGTTGTCTTCTATCACTAAACATTTAAACTAAATTTGATTTTATTTTAATATTTCTTCTTCTCTTTTTGCAGGTTGTTTTCATGCATTTAAAAGAAAGAGAAGAAGAGATAAAGAAGAGCTTATTTTGCACTTTAACCAGCCAGCTGAAAGTAAAAAATCTGAGCTGACAGAAAGACAACAAACTGACTATAATCCAAGAATATAATAACTGTATCAGAACTACATCTGCGCTCATCTTCAAAAGAGAGACATCATATCGGGATTCAGGGAGAAAAACTGAGTGAGAGGTAAAAAGACGGGATCCCACAAGGCTGTGACAGGAACAGGAAACCAACCATGAGACGTCACTGCGAGCAAAGAGGACAAAATGCAAGGAACCTGTGGACAGCAGCTGTTAGTGCGGGCGGTGGTTTCGTGTTAGTAAAGCTCGCTGAGACCTTTTGTTGCAGAGAGACACCTCACGTGAGATATGTGGAGGGATGGTGTGTGAACAGAGTAAAGCCAGGAGTAAAATCCAACCTACCCTGATTTTAGCGTTGTGACAATTTAAACGACATTTTAGAGGAACAAGGGCGACGAGAAACAGACGGCAAGTTTTACCACCGCAGACCTACATTTAGAGACGCCGACAGAATAAGACAAATATCTGAGCGCAGCAGGGCAGGATTGTTGAAGTACGTGCTCTAGATTTTTGTTGATACTGGCGATTACGCAGGAAGGCAGTTCATACGGAAACAAAGGAGCCGGCTGTGATCCATACAAACATAAACTAGGAACACATCTGCAGTCCTCTGATGACCATTTAGGTTTAATTTGTGTCTATTAACTGATATCTGCATAAAACCAAAGCTAATGGTCCACATTTAGACACCGTTTCTGAATACTGACTCCATTCTCTCTCATCAAGTGGAAAAAACAATCCTGTATTATGTTATCCTGTTAGTGGTTTGTGCTCGTTTACATCCTGATAGTAGAGAATTAAAGCATTTTAGCCTTTGCCTGTAATTGAAGCCACAGCCCGGGCGAATGGCAAGTAGCTGCACTTCAGTTTGGACACAACATGACCGAAACTGTAAGTCTCTTGGCTACACCTGAAGCCTCGAGAAACAAACAGACTGGATGTCATAAGACAATAGCCAGCAGGTCAGTGTTGTTTTCCCCTTTTTTTCCACGACGAAGACGTGACGTTGACGAGCTAAACATAAGTCTGACATGACTAAAATGTGACGAGACGAATGTGCGTTTACGTTGACGAGACGAGACTAGACGAAAACGTTAGTGGTGGACGACGAACAGAGTTGCAAAATTCATGAGCATTTCATCAGTCAAACGCTAAACATATATTCTGCAGTGTTGTTTTCGCTGCAGCAGGTTCTTAGATCGTAACAGTCAGTATGTTTACACGACACTCGAGAAAACCCAATGATTGCCTTATTCCGATTAAGACCGGTTATGATCAATTCGAATCGCTCCATACATCTCAAACTCGGGTCTCGTTTGTTAATCCAAGCAGTAGCAGCAGGTGGAACCAGCGCTGAGAGCACAATTCTAAAGTTCTGCTTTCAGAGAAAAACAGGCCATCACATTCATAACTGACAGGCTGTATTCATAAATGTGTTAATTCACAGTCCCCCCCCACCCCCCGCTGTTCCTGGAAAAATCTGCTGACAGAGGGAGGTTGGTTGGGGGGGTTCAGGGTTGGAGGGAAGGGGAGGTGGGGGGAGGCAGGCCTAAGTCAACATGAGAGAGGAAATCACCCGAATGCAGCCAACGGGAGAGGAGAGAAAGGAAGGGTTGAAAATCAAACACAAGGGTCTCATAAAATAAGAAAAATAAGCCCACTTACATTCCTTCAACTGTGTCAAGTCTAAAAAATGAAGACACATACAACCAAACACACACACACGCACACACACACACACACATAGACACACACACACAGACAGCATGCAATAATGAGCTCATGCACTAAAATAAATCAACGTGGTCTAATTGAACATGTTCTGTGATTTCAGAGCTTCGATGAAAACAGCGTCTGCTCTGTGAGCAGAGTGTCGAATGTATTAGCAGATCCGCTCAGATGTTCAGCTGTGTGTTAGCATCAGCAGTGTGAGGCTGCTGTGAAGCCGTGGTGCTAAGTGAGTGAGTGAGTTAGCCGTTTGCTGTTGGCTTGTTACTCCATGAATGAGGAAGCAGCGTGGTGCTTTGAATGAGAATCAGTGGCATGATTTTATGCAAAGTAGAGAAGCGAAATCACTGAGGGTTTGTTGATCATCACCGACAGACAATGAACGGACAAAGAACAGAACCTGAACACCCCTGAACATAACAACCCCCACACTTTAACAATGACACGTCCAGAGAGTCGAAACGTATTCAAACAAACTGAGCGAGACTTTCTTTTTCTGCACATCCTTGACTCTCCGTTAGTCTCAGCAGCATTAACCAGAATTCATGAGACAATTCATGTCGACACTGAATAGCTAAATACTTCATGGTCTGGTGTTACATTCAGTTGTTTCAAGTCTAAAGCATGTTTCAATGTGAACAAACCAGCTAAAGGTGTTGTGCACAACCGGGATGCTTGACTGGAGGCTGCAGCCGTGTCCGAGCTGGTTTTGGAGAGCTCCACAGAGGACGGGAACATTACACCAGATTTAGATTTCCTTACCTCCTGAGTGTATCACACATGATAGACCTGACCTTCACTACAAACGCATCTAAAGCTGTTTTCTTCTCCTCTTACAGACAAACCCGACAAAACATGGCTTTTTATTTTTACTACTAAACTGAAGACTCTTTGTCTATGAGACTAACATGAGTACATCCGTTTCTTTATCAGCTTCATATCGCTGAGTTAAGCTTCTTTATAACTTACACTAAAACTGTGACTCTCTCTTTATGACTTTTTTGTCCGTGTAGATTTTTATGATCCTGCTCCAGTGTGTTAAACAATTTTTACACCTTTATATGCTCTACAACTAAGCAATAAAACCAGTAAAATGTAGTTTGTTGCTATGGAAACAGTATAATTTAGGGGAAAACTTTTTTTTAGAATAGAATAAAATTTTTGCACCCTCCTCAGCACTATGACCACCTTAACATATTTAACACCAGAACCAGCTCTGTTCTGTGTTTTCTAATCTTTGAGCCCATCCTCTCTGCTCTGACTGCAGCTGCTGTCTGTCTTTCTCTTAAACGTCGTCCGTTACTCACTTTGTGGACAGTTGACCTTTAGCCCTGTTGTTGTCCACTCCATTGTAGGTGACGGCAGCCAGCTTCCTGCTGCGGTAGTTTTCGTAGTGGACGTTGTTCGTCACGTCTTTCAGGTCCTGCATGTGAGTCCTGGAGAGAATTCAAAATATTTCAGATGATCTCTGAATCATGTTTCCTCTGCGTTTTCAGCCATAACTCTATCTAAAGGTACTAATACTTATTTGACATTTATAATGCTCAGAGCTTCTGTTTAAAGCTGCCTGTTTGGTTTTAGGTTTCATGATCTATAAATAAAAGGAGTTTTTCTCTCTTTTTGTGATTTGGTTACCTGATGAGCATGTCCCTGAGGATGGTGAAGTCGCAGTGGTCGCTGTTCTCGACTAAAAAGAGGAACAAAGAGTCAGTTAAGTCATCAGATGAAGAATAGATATGAAACCTTTTTATAATGATACCAGGAAACGTTGGTACTGCTATGTTCCTGTTTTTGTGACCCATGTGATGTAGCTCATGGGTACTTCATTACTACACGCCCTTGTTTTAATATTGACTCATTTGAAGCCGCCCACTGTTTTAGGGGTTGTTTGGAAACATCTCTTCTTCCTTTCTGAAAATGAATTTCAGCATTTTTCACTGCGGTTACAGTGACCCCAGCCCATATTCGTACCTTCGGCGACCCCCCAGGGGTATTGTCTCCCTCTGACCCTCTTGCTGTTCACCTCGATGATGGTGTTACTTCCTACAACAGCCAATGGCAACTTGTCCTGGTTCAAAAGAAAAAAAGGATTATTAAAGGAAAAATGTGGGTCTTGGTTGAGTAAAAAAAGAGTAAAATGTCAGGCAGCAGAGTACCTTAATCTTCTTCACCAGCCTGTTCTCCTCTTCATCATCCGTCTCTGGGAACTCGTAGATCTTTATTTTGTGCTCTTGGATTTCCCGCATGATCTAAACGGAAAAGCAAAGATATTTTTATCATCCTCTAGATAGATTTGATTAAATATGGCTTATAAAGATACCAGCTGAGTATGACTTCTTCTAATGCAGAGAAATCTAATCAGCGCTTCCCTCCCCAGAGGGAACAGCCTGAAATGCTTCTGCAAGCAGAGAGGTTTTCATGATGCACACTGGGACCACCAAACCAACGATGACAGTAAAACAAACACCGTCTACGTCGTCAGCAGGAGCTTGCAGCTGTGGAAACATCTGACCTGTTTCTTGAACTGTTGGCATTCCTCAGGGGTGAGGGTATCTGCTTTGGCGATCAGCGGGATGACATTGACCTTCTCGTGCAACCGTTTCATGAACTCGATGTCCAAGGGCTTCAGCCTGCACGGAGAGAAAGAAAACAGATTTACGCACAATTCAACTGCACACTACAGGCTGTGATGAATTTATCTAAATCACCCTGTACCTTTAAATCACACTTATCTTATCTTCACACTTTAACACACTTTTAAAAGTAATAAAACTGCAGTAAAGTTTTGTCATCTTAGGAGTTAACTGGATATTTTACAGCTGCTTCTTTTGTTCGCTTCATCTCGGACAGGGCACAGATAAGTGGAGCAAAACCAAATATAGAGCTGATGACTGATGTTTGTTATGTCTAAGAACACGACCTTGTAGCCATGAGAAAGTGCTGCTTTTGAATAAATAGTCTGTGGAGTCAGGGGGAAAAACTGAGTTACAGCTCAACATTTAATATTCACTTATAACAGAAATGTCACTCTTGGTAAAAATCTGCCCTGAAGCAGGATCTGATGCCGTTTTATTGAGAGTGGGATTTGTCTTTGTCACAGAGCCAACAGCCACGCAGGTCAGTGTGGAGCTCTGAGCTCCTCTGACACTGAAGAAAACCCTGAATTCATCAGCTGACAGCAGAACTGTTATTATCTGACAAAGGAGCCACGATGAGAACAGTTTAAACGGTCGTCTATTTATACCGCTGACATTCTGCTGAAGACTTGAGTCAATAACGAGCAAGAAATGCAACTGCTTTGATCGTCTGTGTAACACTTCATAGAAATATAACATTGATCTATGGAGCAGTTTTTAAACACCAACAAGAATAAGAGGAGATATCAATACTCCATGTCTACCTGTTTTTATCAAATCCAATCGCAGACACTGAACTATGCACCAGACACCGCAGCCGCAGCCCTTAAGGTCATGACTTTGCTTTGCTGTCATCCTTCACAAACTAACCACAACAATAGGCTGCTGACAGGCTTCAATTCAGAAAACCCCAAAACATCAGCTTCACTGTGATTTACTTTCACCATGTTGATCAAGACTCATCCTGGTCCAGCAGAAAACAACATCAACATATTTTTGAACTTCTCTATCTTTCTCTCTCGCCTCCATCGTGTTGTGACTGAGTTAAAGCTCCTGTGAGAAGTTTTGGCTGGTAAAGAAACTGGCTAGAATGAAGACTGATGAGCTGCTGGATTTTTCGTTGTAGATATCTTGTTAGAAAAGTTGTCTAATAACCAAATCAAAGTTAAAACATACCGTTTTGTCCACAAAGTAAATACAAAAGAGAAGTTTCTTATGGTAGCTTTAATGCAGAGTGTTTACAGACTGAAATACACTCACATGGAAGCACCTACTAAAAATCAAGAAACTCCACAAATACAAAACACATTAACATTTCTTGATGGAAAAAGAGTTCTTCCTCTGAGGAGATTCACAGGGTTATTTCAGGGTTACTGTTAGCAGAAGTTATGATCGTCTGCATATCAAAGAAATCCCTCTGTAGTCTCTTTATCTTTCCTCTTCAGCTCTTCTGATTTCACACGACTGAGCTCTCTGTCCCGTGAAAATGAAGTGCAGTGAAAGGCAGTGATTGAAAGCTCTGACGATCTGAAACCAGCACTGAAACCTCTGATTGGATGTGGAAGCTGAATGGCGGTTAATTAGTAATGCATACCAAGAGAGCACACACACACACACACACATTGCTCTTGACGGATGTTGTAAACTTGCTGCGCCTCTTAGCAGACATTACTAATCGAACACTGGTCACTGTATTAGCAAAGGCTTTATAGAGAAATGGGTATCCACTCTCACAAAACTACTTGGATGTCTTACAGATCAAACTTCAGAGGCATAGGAGATCATCATAGTGAGAAGTTAAGGTGATTACCATGGTTACTTTCAGTAGAGGAGAAGGTAAAAAGAGCTACACTTTAGACGCACAACACTGAAAGGTGGGGTAGGCAGGAATCTGTTATAGAAGCATCTTTTAATGAAGTGTATAAACAAAAAGCTTTTATTATCAGTCAGTAGCTATTAGTTGTTGATGACATTTGGTAATATAACAATATCTCTGTGTTCTCTTATGTCTGTGTAGTCAACATTTGAACATTTTTTGAGCGACCCGCTCTTTCTGACTGTATACAAAGCCGTTCTTTGCCTCCCCCAACCTGATTGGTTGTGAGGCGGACACTGCTCCCCCGTGTCGTTCACGAGCTCAAACAAAGTTAGCGTGCTACAATATCGGACAGTAGAAATCAACCAGAAAGTTCGGAAAATTGTCTGAATCCTCCTTTGACCACGACTGCCGACACTAGCAAGAAAACAAAGTAAATACTGGAGACTCTGGAGGAATAACGGGCGCTTAAAACGGAGGTAGACCGGACAAGAGCTAAAAAGCCGGGTCAACATAAACGATGGGGGACACTTGGGGATCTTGGTGACCCTGTAACCTTTCTGCTGGACAGGTAAAGCGCTTTAACAAAGTAAGCCAAGTGTCTGTAACAGAAGTGTTTCTTGTCAAACGGACCTGCTGTAGCGTGTTGTAGCGCCATCGCTAAACTGTTGACCTCGGGTCCTGGACTATGTCATTTTATCTTAGTTGTAGAAGTCCTGCAAACATTGTGTTTGCTGGTAGTCTGTTGGCATCTACAGTAGCACCAATGCTGTTTACTTTCACCTTGACTGGGCTCCATTTGTAATGATCTGAAGTATTTATCTACATTATATCTGAATTTAATTGGAACGATACGAGCGAGCAGGAGCGTCTGTTTGTGGGCGGGGCTTACTGGAGCGGAGAGGGAGGGGAGAGGAGGAGCTGAGGGGAAAACTGGTTTGGAGGGGTTGGGGTAGAGTTTACATTCAAGATTTCCTACCCCACCTTGGAGCACTTGTCCAACATACACTGCATTTAACTTCCTCCTTGTTTTGTTTTGGCCAAGCGTTACACCTCTTCACCTGTTCAGCCATCATCACAACAAACTGACCACCTGTTGCCTCATAGGACCCACAAGACTGAGTTTCAGGTTAAAAGTGGGGCCCAGGTCCTCGATGGAACCGGGTTCAGGCCACATGAAGTGATTGAATGTTGTTTGTTGTGTGTGATCTTTTCCTCAGTGAGTCTCTGACCTCAAAACTTCAAGCCAAACCAGTCACCAGAGTTCAGCTGGGAGCTCAATGTCCAGATTGTCCCTCAGTGTTGGAGGTCATTGTGCTTGTGTGTGAGAGCACTCGGCAGCTGCTGTGAGGGGATGCTCTGTCCTGTGTGTGTGCGAGTGTGTGTGTATGTGTGTGAGAACATACGCTGCTCATCCTCAAGGCTGAAGTACAGCTTGTGTGGTACAGAGGACAGGCTTGTACAAACACAATGTCTCACAGAGAGGACAGACGGACTGACAGATCGAGGAAGAGGAGAGAGGAGGACAGAGGCTTCTTCATTGTTTGCAGTCAGTCAGTCACGGTCGACAGCTTTAAGGACGTGTGAGCACACGGACAACAATCGCATCAACAGAAATGGAGCTCCACACGGCTGACACAAACACTGTCCTCTCCTCCAGCAGTAAACACCACGAGCTCCCTTTGTCTTTTGTCAGGATTATGATCCCTGATTTCATTTTAGCTTCATTTTAAATCACTGCGGACATTTTAATGAGCTTTCAGCCAAACAGCAGCTTTTGTTTCAGGCCAGGAAATAACCTCTCAAGTTTCTCACTTTTGCTTCGCCCACACCATCTCCTGTTTGACTGACTTGGGCATAAAAAAGACACTTTTTATCCAAAGAAAATAAGCACATCTGAGCTGTCAACGGCTACAAAAAGATGGAGTGGCTCGTGAATTAGCTTTAAAATTACAATTCCTCACAGACACGTCTATGAAGAAGTTGTCGATCTGTATCAACGGCCGGGCAATCTGCCAGCATCTTCAACTCTATTACTTATAAACCCCCCCACTCACCCCCCACGTTTCCCCTCCTGCGAGCTTCAAGTTTTAACCCCTATTTTGTGAGACGAGCTGACTCAGTCTCACAGGATCATTTGGAGCAAACAGCCTGGGGGGAGCAGTTTTGGAGATAGAGTAAGACAAGACAAATATATTTACTGCACACACTCAGGAGCCGCAGAGCGTGACCTTAGCTTCGGGCTGTCGGCCAAAGAGCTGCTCCACAAAGAGAAAAGAGTTCCTGCTCATGGAAGAAACGCTCCATTGGCTGTTTTCCTGGATTGTAAGGCGGCTGTGTGATCTGAGGTTTTTGAAGTGAAGTCTTTTACCGATTTAAAAGATTCATAAATGAAAACGGACATTTCCTGTGTGGGCAGATTCACCGATTATTCATCGCAATCACCAAGTGAAGGCTGTCAGACTTCTGCCCAAAGACCCTGTTACTGCCACTCATCGTTTATTCTCCGTGTATACATGCAGCTGAGAAAATCGAATTATTGACGTGAACGTGTCCTCCTCCCCAAAACTAGGGGGGTATAAGGGTCTTTTCAGCGGCACTGTTTCAAGCCTTTTTTAAAGACGTCTTCGTTCCTTGTTTTGCAACCGTCCATATACTTCAAAATGTCCATTTCTGTCAGGACGGAAAGCATAATGCCTCTCTCCTCTCCTTGTTGTTCTAAAAGTGGACATTCTTTCGTGCTTCAGCCGTGTTGCAGTTGCTTCTGAGTCGAAGTTCTTTAAATGATAGCACCACTTCTTCTCTGGTGTTTTTGTTCCGGAGTTACAGAGGTTGTAGTGCACTTGTACATGCACTGTCCAATCACACTCCGACTACACTGGTTACATGGTAGAGAAAATCTAAATCCAATCACATTATCTGGGTGTCTTAATCTGAGTTCTGCGACTCCAATCATAGTTCTCAAACTCTGATTACAGTCTGACTAAAGTGTTTGCATGAGTTATTGCAGAGTAAGGCAATAATTTGGTTTTCTTGAGTGTCATGTAAACTTACTGACTGTTTCATCTTGTTCACTGAGCTGACCCCCTATATTTTTAGATTAGCTTCCATTTCATTCACATGTTCTGTATATAAAGCTTCAATATCAACATGTCTGTAGAAATGGATTTAAAACATTAGTCAGCCAATACTGGTTCAGTCCATCAAACATATTTTCTATTTATCTGAAGCAACAATCCCTGTGAGTCCCTGCAGTGCTTCTCTGACCTCTGATTTCCCCTCATCCACCCGTCACTGTTCACAGATCCCCCTTCAGTCCTTTCTTCAATCCCTTTCTTATCAGCAGGCTCTAAATAAAAGTGACGTACCCGTGTCCCGAGGGGGCGATGAAGTACAGGCAGCAGTGGATCCGGCTGTCAGGCATCTGTCGTCTGTTCACCCGAGATTCTGAGTTCAGGTAGTCTTCGAATTTGCTGTCTATGTGGTCGATGATCGGCTGCCAGCTTTGGGGTACAAACGACGGACACTGCTTAGAAGAACATCCCCACAAAAAAAGGGAACAAGCGGATTTGACACGTTCAAAATTCTTACCAGTTGCTGTTGTCGACGGCATCTCCGAACCCTGGGGTGTCAACTATTGTGAGCAGCAGCTGGACTCCTCCTTCCTTTATTAAAACTTCACACTGCTCAACCTGATTAGAGAAAATAAAAGAGAGTGAGGGGAGCGCTGGGTTAAAAACACGTCTTTGAAACAAAACCTTTCAAGTAATTCATGAATTGAAGAAAAGTAAATACAAGGCAGGGTTTGAAATCATCACAGCTCCAGGCTGATAACATCCCCGATCATATATTTCACAAAGAAAATAGTTAAAGCTAGCAGCATGTAGCAACATGTCCACTCACACTGTGCTATTAGCTAGCTATGCTGGGAAACCAGAGAAGCACCCGAGCATCTGGAGAGAGCTATGCTGTCAGTCAGGAGCCAGACAGATAAAGAGTGAGCACTCCAGGCACTTAACTTTTGGAACAACGTTGTGTAATTGGGGGGAGATGGCATTTATGGCTGCAGCTGACAGTCTGACTTGTTTAAACCTAATATATCAAATAAGGTTGTCCCCGAGGCGTCAATCATCTTCTTTCAGAGTCTGTCAAAACTTGTGTTTTACAAATCAGGTCAACTCAGAAAATATTTTTAATCCTAAAAGTCACAAAAAAATCTACAACTATTAAAGACACTCTCCTCTGTCCTCCAAAATCGAGAGCATGTTGGTTTATTTAGGGTCTACTGAGTAGGTTTGGTTTTTGTTTATCAGGGTGGATGATATTGTTCGACTTGTGTCGCACTTACAGGTTAGATAACCTGAGTGGTTGAGGAGTGGAATATGGAACAAGTCAGAAGTGTAACTAGGGGTGAGATGATGCAGTGCCTGGTATGTAATTATCAGAATTACAATTAATTCTGAATTCAACAGGGAGTCAGTGGAGTGATGTGACAGCGAGGGAGATATGAGACTGACAGCTGTTCAAGCTTATAATGCGGCTGCTTTATGAACCAATTAAGAGCAGTGTAAAGATGATTGACTTCAGCAAGTAAACAGAGATTTACAAACATCCAAACAGGAGAAAATAAAAGAGTGTTTTTAAAGTAAAAGAATAACACTCTTCTCAGGACTGAACAAGTTTAGTGATATGGTGATGAAAGATCATCTGTTAATCAGATAATACACAATTTTTTTTTATTTCTTAAACTGTGGCATGTAAAGAGAGAACAGGAAAGGCCCGGGTACTGAACCCTGGGGAACTCCAAACAGCACAAGAGCAGAGGAGGAAACATGATTATCAATAAAACAGGAACCAGTTTTAGGCTGTACTAGAAATGTTGCTGCAGTGATGTAGCCTGAACAGAAATACTGTATGATTGATTATATAAAACGCAGCAATTGAATCTTAAAGGACTGGAGCATTTGCCGTTGTTTGCATATTTATATTAGCGACCCTGAGTAATGCTGACTTAGCGCTGTGTTTGTTGTAAAAATCTACTTTTAACCGCTCAAAGACGTAAAGACCCTTGAGGAGAAGTTATTAAAAGTTGGCCGGGGACAAGTTTTTCATGGATTCTGGAGAGAAACTGGATTTTTGAAATCAGTCTGTGTTTTTTTTTTACTAGTGCTGGGTCTAAAGAGGGATTTTTAGAAGTGTCTGGATCCTAACAGTTTAAAATATTTAGGGAGGGAGTCAGATGACAGCGCGGAGTTGATAAATGAGAGCAGACTGAGGACTAAGACAGGATACACTTGATCCAAATTTTAAGTCAAAACGCCAATTTTACAGTATTACTTGGGTAACGCAGACTACTGTAAACCATCAAAGAAAAAGTAAAATAACACAAATATATATCATTTTTAAAGGTAAGTGATTAAAACAAAAATCAAATATCTAAATATCAAATGCTCCTGTCTGTTCTGTCACAGTAATGCTGTAAATCATAATATTTTCTGAACAGTGCAGACTTCCTGCATGTTTCTGGTCTAATTGCTGTTGTCGCTTTAATCTGGCAAACAAAGAAGTTTGATGTTAATAGATTTAGCTGAGAGGCTTTTAGTGCACTTGATCTCCGTGGGAACAAACTGTCAAGGAAACACTCGGAAAAGAAAAAACAAGAATTACAGACGACATTTGTGTCGTGCAGACGGATGTGTTCAGAGATGCTACATGTTCAGTTTTTGTGGGTTTTTGACCACATTTTCAAATAAAACATGATGATTTGGAAGGTTACCATAGCTGCTGGTGGTTTGGAGAGTTTTATCAGCTGATGTGCAAAACTATTTTTCAACTCAGATATTTGGTCTATTCAGTGCAGAAAATAAAACCTGCAGCAGTTTCCTTTCTGTGTCTGTTTTTTTCATGGTTCAGTGCATGCTATCGCTGCAGGTGTTTTCACCACTGTGTCCAACATTTTAGTTTGAAGACATTCATTTTCACGGTGTACCTGTACAGTCTTTTTGATACGGTTTGAGGGTCCAGGATACTCTGATGAATACAGGTCCGTCAGGAACAGAGAGTTGATCAAAGTGGATTTGCCCAAGCCTGACTCACCTGGAAAAGACAGAGGGAGAAGACGACTGAGTATTTTCAGAACACTGTGACGATCTGTGACATTCATGGAAGCTTTTCAGACATTCAAACATCACAAATGTATGTAACAGAAACCTGTAGCTCTGTATTTTATCCAAACAAAGGTCACTGTTGACATCTTAAAGACAGTCAAAGGGCATGTCTCTTTCCGAGGACCATGCTGACATTTGCCCGGCACATTAATCCATTCGGTTTAAAGGCTAAGGAAACAACAGAGACAATGCCTCTTGTTATGTGCAGCTGGCTGGCTGTGTGGTCTGGGAGGCTTCTCAAGCTTGGTCGGCCACTGAGCGCCCAGTTTCCAAGCTCCCGGTGAAAAGAATCATTAGTGGAAATGACCACTGACACTGCCTGCCTTGGCGGACGGCCACGAGTCAATATTTACCGAGCTAACATTTACAGCGCAGTTCCAGGCGGAGTGCGATGTGTAGGAGCTGCACTTGTGGCTTCTGTTTGTTGTACATTGTAAGCATGGCATGTCACTATGCGGTATGGGTATGCGCTTGTTCATGCCGCTGCAGAATGAAGTGATGACAGCCCCGTGAAACGAGCTTCTCTGCAGAGTGTGAGATGAACAGGTTGCTGGGTCATGTGTGTCACGAGGCATGGGCAGAGCAGACGTGCCAGTCACTGCTGGTAATACCAGTCCCATTTCTCTCTCTCTCTCTCTTCTCTCCTTCCTTTACTCTTATCTTTCATCCGCCTTTCCTATTTTCACAGCACACTGATGACGCATTGCGTTTCGCAGCAGGGACATGTGGGCTCACAGCTCGTCTGAGCCAAGAGAAGCTGAATTTCATGTTTGATGATTCCACAAAAACAATGGCAGCCATTTAACTACCACCAAGCCCAGAGGACCCTCTCTACTGTCTTTACTGCGAGATGCAATGCCATTGTATCTCCTCTAATTACTCCCTGAATGCGTTTTGTTGCAAACACACTGAAACACTCACGGGCCCCAGAGGACCGCTAGTTTCACGGCATTGACAAAGGACACTGCAAAGAGCAGGAACAAACAAACCAAAGTGCCTCATCATGGGGATGTTTTAATGCGAGTACTTCAGAACAATAAAAAAGCTGCAACAACCAACAAGCACAGGACTTTCAGTTCATAGTCGGAGGAAGAAGAGACGCCGTGCAGATTTCACATGTTAGAAACTGGAAGAAGCAGATTTTCTAAATTTTTTACAGCTCAAATCAATAAACAGATGATTGAAAAAGTTGATTAAACACTTCAGCTTTTAACGGACTGCTCAGTAACTGAAATGTGTCAGCGGCACAGTGAGCACAGGGCCCGCAGAAACGAAGTGGAGGGAACACGACGGGATGCAGGCTATTCTTGGAGGCATGCTGGGTAAAAACTCTGTTGGTCCCACCACAGGAAATGGTTTTGACCCGAGGACTTTCTCCCTCCAAACAGGGCCAGATCAGCCGAGGAGGATGTTGGCCTGGTGTCAAACACCACATCCCGGCATTTGAAAAGAATGCCTGCGTTTTTGATTTGCTGCGAGCCGCTTCATAAATCCATTTAAGTGTTTCTGTCCTGGTGGGGGGACGGGTTTAAGGATGTGACACGAGGTTAATTACATGAAAGAGTAACGCAACAGTCCTCTCCTCTCTGATTCAGCAATTAACACTACAAAGCTGGGACCGTGTCTCTTTCTGGCTGCACACACACACTCACACACACTCACACACCACCTACCTCTCACTTTAAAAAGCAAAACCACAGCGACAGATTTTAAAACGGAAACCGCAACAAATACAAAGAAACGATTCATATAAACAAGAGCAAACAGAGGGCTGAGCAGCATGTGTTCTTACCGACGACCATCAGGGTGAACTCGAAGCCCCTCTTCACGGACTTTCTGTAGACCTGGTTGGGGAGGCTCGCAAACCCAACATATCCTTCCAGATTTTTTTGCTGCTGTAAGAGAGAAATGAAAATAAACACATCAGAAACCATGAAGAAATATTATCGCGAACACATTCCACGGCTGCAAAGCTGAGAAGAAACGGTTCCCACACGGCTGCTTCTTTAACCCACTAAACCCTCGTCTTCAACAGTTTCAAACATCAACATGCAGAGTGTGGCAGAATAATTACTAATATAAATCTCAAATGAAGTGGAATAGTAAAACCAAATTAAAAGGGAATAAAACAGATCAGTTTCCTTCTTTTTATCTCACCTCACATCAGACCACTGTTCTAGTTTTTCAGCTTTAGGGCATCAGTCACATGGATATTAAGGGCGTCCTGATCAGCCTCTCAAGCCCCTGATCCCGATCTGATTTTGTTTTTTCATATTGAGAATCTGCCAATGCTGAGTTCCGATCCAATACTTGTATTTGCCAAAAGCCAATCAGCCATAAAAATGCCTACACAGGCTCTGATCCAACAGTTGGGATCGGGACATTCCCAATTGATCTGCTTCTCTATTCTCTCTGTACTCGTCAGTTACATGTATGGAATGATTTTGCAATGGCACATCAGGTCTGCTGTAAAATTTAGAGTTAAGATGTTTGAGGATGCTTTCTGTGTGGGGTCCAATTGCTGGCATTTAAGGAACTACATTATTTTGACCTGCGCTGAAAAATAAACAATAAAATAGTATTCTGTATATTTCTTTTTTGGGAGGTAATTTTAGACATTGAGATCATTTCTGTACTTACTGCTGTTTTGTGAAGATCAATATGGTGGAATCCCAAAGTGCAGGGGCAATCCAGTATTTCCGGGGTCAGCAAGCAAAGAGAGACAGGGAGAGAAAGATAGAATGAGAGAGCACAAAAATAAAAAAAAGCAACAGGGAATCAATCTGAGGCCATCTGACAAACAACCCATTCTGTGTCTAGAATCAGTTCCCAAAGCTGAGGGGCCTGGGGGCAAAATGATTCATGATCTGGGCTACGATAACAACACAGACAGTTGGCCGGTGTGGTACATATTCCACTCCACTTGCTCCTTTAATGTCAGTAGCACCATAAAGCAGGGGCCCGTTCTCGGCTGCTGCAGCTTTTTCTTTTCGCCTGTGGCGAGGAGAAGATTTCTGGCGATATCACTGGAGCATCTCCTGCCTACTAACAACAGCCCACGTGTCTCTGGTGTGACGCTGTGGCTTAATATGCTGATTTGCCCACAGGAAGTGCAGTTAAATATCAGCGTAATCAAACTTCTTCGGTTTGTTAATCATCACTTGTTGGTCCTGTAATGAATTCGGGATGAAGAAGGAATTTGGACTGAGCAATAGAAGTTCACTGATACTGTGAAGTGAGCATGTGCAATAAACATACTGCACAAATCTAAACTTATCGAAATAAAGTTAGAAATCTTTTAACACAAAAATTCAATGTTTTCTCTCTTAGTACATTTTTAGAAGGCCAAGGTTTTCTTATTCTTATTATCATGCTTTGACACTAACCTGCCAACTAACCACAGATTTATTAGTGATAGTTTAGAGGAGAGAAAACTGCTTTTTTGGTGTATGATGGATTAAGGAGACACGGCGCAAAGACAGGTAGTAAGATTGGTAAAGCAGACAACAGAAAGTATGAGTTATTTTAGCTCCTATGCATTCTTGCATTTCTTCTTCAGATTATTTACCAAACTTCTAGTAAGTGGTCATCAATATTTTTTTATAGGCCAATGCCCATGGTATATATCATATCAGACTGTTTCTGTATAGCATCCATGATTCCATGCACATCACAATCATATCGTCACCCTGTTAAAATAATGGCCCCAGTCATTTTTGACGAAAATTAGTAGGCCAAAAACTCATTTTTGTCAAAAAAATGACTTTTTCTTAGCAAGAAACATGTTTCAGGTGAATTTCATTCATGAAATAGAAATAATAATGAATAAAGTTAAGCTCTATATTTCAGAACATGACTTATTATTGTGAAAAGCTATATTAAACTGCATTATTATACATCTACACTGCTTTCACATAAGTGCTATCCAGTCACTGTTTGAGATCTGGTCGGCTAAAAAGAAAAACTCTGTTTTCATTTAAAACATTAATGTTGCTTCAGAGCAGCCACACTGACCAGACTGCCTGCAGTGTCTGCAGACATCATTTCTACAATCGCCTCATGAGTGAAGGTATTGATTATTTTTAAAAAGTCTGTAATTGGTCTGACTGATTAATTGACCCAAATCTACTTCTACTTGTGATGGTAAAATTGAATTTTTTTTTCATGTAGTGCAGGTCTAGTGTCAGATTTGTTGTTAAAGGGTTGAGCAGTTCAGGTAAAAAGAGCTTTCTTTTGGACTTATAATAATAATAATACATTTTATTTATAAGCGCCTTTCTGGACACTAAAGGACACTTTACAGAGTCAAAACAGCAGGATAAACGCAATAGAGAAAACAAAACAACACAAAACATGACAAGGTCAATTATAAGGAGTGCGCTAATCTGAACAGGTGGTTTTTTGAGTCTGGATTTGAAGAGAGGGAGAGAGTCAATTATCCGGATATCAGGCGGGAGTGAGTCACAAACCATGACAGAATTGTCACATTCTATATGTGTGTATATTAAAAGATCAAATTAACATGATTGATTTCCTTTTTTCATCCTGCATTACAAAGACAGAAAACCTCTCACAGTGGTTGCATTTCATTATCCAGAAGCTCTCATATGAATTAGCAGATTATTGCCAATTATCCTCTACGACAGCAGTTTTTCTGTAACCTAACACACTGAGAAAAAATGTCTGATGTGTCATTTTGAATGACAGCTGTCTGTTTCCTGTCAGACAATGTCTGAAAGGAAGTGGCAGCAGATTGAGGACGTAACTTGAGTTTCCTTATTCAGGTAATTTACAATAAAACAGATTGATGCCAAGTTTCAGGTTTATAACATACAGACTCATCAGGGTCCATGTTTTGACTTTTTTTTAAGATCAGTGGCCTCAGACTCCTCAGACCTGATAGGTACTAGATCCACTTTAATCCAGATTAAAAGCCAACCCGGTAACCTCCTTATACCTCACCGTGGCACATCTGACTTGTTTGTGTCTAACTGCCTATCCTTGATGCCCCAGCAAAGGCAATTTAATCAATCTATTGATCACGCACGGATGCAGCCCCCCATCTCTCTCTGGCACACAAAGGACAGAAAAGTGGAGGCTTTGCATGTGAAGCAGCATTTCGGACTCATGCACACATCAGCATCAGTGATTATGATCCTCTGCTCACTGTAGGACTATCATCTCAGGAGTCAAGTTAACCTAAAACAAAGCTAAAATGCTTAAAAATCCCGGGGTGTTATATCCCTCTTTATTCAAACTGACTACAGCTTCAGAGGGAGCCGTTAGTGAACGTTACATACTAGAAGTAAGCTAGTTAGTCAGTTTGATAGTATTTATCGACAACCACTGAGTTACATTAATATATTTGGATTTGTTAAACGTTTACAGAAATACTCAGGCAGGAAATGACTCTCCCGTTAGGCTATGCAGTCTGCTGCCGAAGCCAATGCTAACAACTAGCCAGCTAGCAGCCCATCCAACTGGAGGCGGACGACTGGGCGTTGGTTACTCAGACAACTGCAGAAGCTCAAAAAAGCTCCGAAAAGCGAACCTCATCCGACTTTAACCGTCACAGATTAATTTTACAACACCACTCTGAATATAAGCCGTGAGTGTATGTGACTGCAGCAGTCTCACCCATAACGTTGACGCTCCCGGCCGCCTCAAAAAAACGATCATTCACAAGCAAGCCGACATTCCCCTCCTCACTCCTCCTTCTGCTGCTGGAGCTGCTGCGCATTAGCGGGCACGTAACGCCCACGACACTCAACGGCTCTACGCACGGAGACTGACGTAAATCCTACGTGAATCGAAGAGGGAAGCACACCCCATTCTCGCGAGAGCATGTAAATCTTTTCAGTGCCCAGGTGTTATCGCGAGAAGTTACCTCCAAATGATTTTTGAGCGGATGTCTTCTCTGTTTGAAGATCTGAGCAGAGCCGGACCAAGCCTCAGTGGGGCCTTAAGCAAAGTTTGATTTTGGGGGCCTCTATTTCTGACAATAATATTGATCGTTGATCATTCACACACCTTAAAGGAAAGGCTTCAGTCAGAATTTTTTTTGCATTTTTCTTTAACTCTTTTTGTTACAACCGGGATAACCAACTGGGACAGTTTTGACAGGTGTTGCCTGAAACATAAGATAAATAAAACAAATAACCTGAATACCCCTGCTCCTCCTCTTTGCACGCTTGAAAACCATTTTGACATAGCTTATTTTTGACTTTTTGGCACTGTCTCTTTAAAACATCATATGACACCAGAGGGGACAAACGTTTGTTTTAGGAATTTACAGTTTCCTCCTGACATTACTCAGCTTATTGTTTTAATAATTCTTCTGTCAGTTAAAAATTCAATTTTAATGAGAGAGTTTAATTATGGTAATTTCTGTGTCGAGTTTGACTTGCTTGACGACATTGCAGCTCCACAATACCTGGGTCTAGGACAATGGTTCTCAACTGGTGTCACTCTGGGACCCACATTTTCCCATAGTCCTTCAGTCGCGACCTACTTTTATAAAATTCAAACTAAACAAATTTATTTTTATATATATATAAAAAAAACTTTAAACATAAATACTCTGTTTTTATTGAGTACAGTGCATTTCAGAGCACATGGACTGAGGACGACAACTACTAGAGTTGCATATACAGAAAATATCAAATTGAACAATATAGAGACAAAAAAAAAGCATTTTTACTACATTCAGGCAACATTAAGATAGATAGATAGATAGATAGATAGATAGATAGATAGATAGATAGATAGATAGATAGATAGATAGATAGATAGATAGATAGATAGATAGATAGATAGATAGATAGATAGATAGATAGATAGATAGATAGATACTTTATTAATCCCAGCGGGAAATTCAAAAGGAGGACCACAACATAACATGTGCCTTTCAAAATAAAACACGTGAAACATCAGATGCGCATTTAACGTTTACCCTTTTGACCAGCTGTTCGCGACCCACCCAGAACGTGGCCGCGACCCACTTTTGGGTCGGGACCCACCAGTTCAGAACCACTGGTCTGGGGAATGTATGAAAGTCGAAAAAAGTAGTATTGTGTGTGTTTCCTAACGCCAAAACAACAACAACATCATCATTGATCATCCTTTCAATCACCTGTATCGGATCGGGTCAATACTCGACTTCCGAGTCCAACCGGAATACTGTAACAGCGTCTGTTGTTGCCTTGGCAACACAGGACTACCTAATACTGCTAACTTGGATTGGTTAAAAAGGCAGCGGAGCTCTGCACAGTCCGTTTTTATTCGCTATTGTAAGAGGTGTCTCTGGAATAAATAAGTAGGTCTTTATCAGCCGAGTATGTTTATGTGGCAAACATCGTATTTTGACGATTAAATCAACCGTCTGTTGTTAGTTTGCGATGTTGGAAGAAGGGTAAGAGCCGCCAGAGTTGTCTTTGTAACACTTCTTTAAGCCTAAATATCGATTATATAGCTATCTGTCACTATAGAAGCTAGTGATGCTGCTTTAGTTTCATTTTGAAGTGTCATTTTGTGCTAAAACTCTAAAGTTGGACCACAGGTAACTCACGAAAACAAACGGGGAATGCTGAAAATGTCTAATCCTGTTAAAAAAGTGAGACAGGGAGAAAAATTTCCCCTAAAATCCAAAGGAAGCCAAAGCAAGTAAGCTAAATCATGTGTAGTTTTTATATATTTAACAGCCTGTTCATCAATAACACTTTCATTTACCTGATCAGCCTGTTTTTCAGGGAATCTCATGATCTCAGGAGGCTTCAGTCCCTGCTCGCCAAAAGGAGCTCCACACCAGAGGTGAACATCAACAAATGACGCCACGCTTAAGGAGTGTGTCTAGACTTTTTGATAAGGATACAGACCAGCTCAGATTTCGTCAGCCTGTGTATATATAGCTGATGAGAGTCTCTGTGTCGCAGGTGGCAGCGCTGAGTCACAGTAAGGCATGCAGCAGTGGAGCCAGCAGATCTCAAGGCCTGAACTCTCCGAAGGACTCCAATAAACTGAAGAGCGGAGCTGATTTTAAGAGTGAAGCTGCTGAGCTGGAAAAATTCAGGTTTACAGTCTGAATCAGAGAAACACTGCAATCAAAGTCCTGCAACACCACATAAAATATCAAATACATAAGGAGAGACAGGGTCATGTTGATAGACTGTGTTTTAAAAGGACATTTTGACACTGAAATACTGATCACCCAGGGTCATGGTGACACTTGTGCAATAATGTCAATTTTTTGGAGAAACTATGAGCCTGTTTTTGCATTTGTAAGTTTTTAAAAACATATATATATCACTCAAAAGTAGTCAACATTTTTTACTTGCTAAACATGAAAAATTACATCAGCTGCTTTTTTAAAAGACTTACACACAGTCTGTACTAATTCAATGATGACTATGGCCCCTCATTTTCAGTATTAAATACAGAGACCAAAGACGTTTCAGCAGCCACCCTCTTCATGCACTTTTCTCCGACATCCTCACATGTTTGGTCAAGAATCGACTCTGCAGGTAACATATTCGTAAATTGCCGTCTAATGTCATCTCTCTCTTTACTCTTTAACCCTGTTTTACTCGTTCTATAGTGAATGGATCGACCATGCACCCCCAGAGTCTGTGCACAGAGTTCTGATATGTCTGAGATTACTCATCAGGGATCCAGAGTATCAGGTACAACTTCAACAAATGTCTCTTTATTACTTTTTGTGTATTTTATTGATGCATACGTTTCAAATTTGTTTCTGTTTTCATTGCATCTTTAGCGAAAACTCCAGCAGCTCCAAGGGATCAATTCACTTGCCAAGGTAGAAGATTTTTACGCACATGCCTCAACAGGCTTTCTTTCTTTCCCATGTCATCCTCACAGCTGCTCTATTTCTCTTCAGTATCTAGAGTCTGTTGCCGCCCGGTACATATCATGTGGCGAGCAGGCGTTTGCAGTGCAGAAGCTGGTCACAATGACATGTGAGTAAACCTAAAAGTAACACCGAGGTGCTGATAGTGTGAGGGATTTCGCGTGTTCTCATCAGCGCCGCCTCTGCAGACATGTTCCAGAAGCTGTCTGCTGATGAAAATCTGAGAGTCTGTGTTATCCAGAGCGGCGCTCACAGGGTGAGTGATAAGTCCTGATAATGTCAGCTATGATTACGTACGGTTTGTTTTTAAGTTATATCCATATCTGAGCAGGAGTGGAGCCAGACTTATTCCACTGGGGTGGCCAAACTGGGGCAGTGGCGGCAATAAATATGAGCGCAAACATCAATTTTCTCCTTCTATCAGCTTCAACCACTAAAACAGATGGATGCTCTTTTCTTAGTTTGTGACTTTATAAAGTAAGAGCACTTTTCCCTTCTGTACTCTTTAAAACAAAAATAAAGTGCTTGTCCAAGGACAGTTTTAAGTATCAACAAAAGGAAAGTATGCAGCAGGATGTAGGGCTGTTAAGTGATGCTGTAATTTAGCAGGATGATAAGATACTGCCTCATGTCTCCTTTACATTAGCTGTTCTCTGTTAAAGAGGAGTTTTGGTCTATTTGTAGACACTGGTGAAGCTCCTCTCTACGACAGACAGCAGTGTGCTGCTGGGAGCTCTGCTGGCACTCACCACTCTGGCTGAGAGGTAACAAAATACTTCATTTCATGCACTGAATACAGTCATGGTTTCATCTGCTAAAAGATATTTTCCTCCTGCAGCCCAGGATGCAAAGAAGAGATTGGTCGGCCCCCGATTGTGGAGAACCTGCTTGTGATACTGCAGGAATATGACCTGCTGTCAAAGAGGTCAGTGTTTGATGTGTTTGTCTGTCCGTCTTACATGTTTTGTTGAAGTTGTGGGAACATGTCTGTGTTTATTAGGGCTAAAATTATTCTTAGACAAATAAATCAAGTCCTGATTTGTTTTGGCTCATGTCGTCTCATTTAAAAGTACCCAAACAGACCGAATTTATGACCCTTTAAAAGCTTTTAAGTGCAGCCAAGAGGGAATGACTTGATTTAAAACGGTGAACTGGCAGCAAACACAAAAATAATTTGTAAACAAACTGATCGTGGCGTTTCTCCAGAATGAGCGCAGAGCTGCTGAGGCTCCTGTCCCCGGTGAGACAGGTGAGGGACCAGGTCAGGGAGCTGGAGGGTCTGCCGGTGCTGCTGAGCCTGCTGCACAGTCAGCACCTGAAGCTTCTGTGGAGCGTCGCCTGGGTCCTGGTCCAGCTCTGCGAGGATCCCGACACCAGGACGGAGATCAGGAGCTGGGGCGGGGTGCAGCAACTGCTCCGTTTGCTCAGCAGGTTTGAGACACAAAGTGAAATGATTATTTACTATATCCTGTATTTCTCAGGACTCACAGGACGCTTATCAAGAGAAGAATAGTTCAAATAAAATCTATCCTAACCTCCATATATGGGCATGCACCTCTGACACTTGTGCAAGTGGTGCTCTGGAACTTAAAAGATCCTCAACAAGGTCTAAAGGCTGACAAAATGCTGTTGCATTATGGGAATTGTAGGAAGAAGAGAGCAACACTGAAGTGCTGCAAAACATTTTAGTATTTATAAAGTGAAAAAGGTTTAAGTTTCCACTCTTCCATACAACAAAACATATTTTCAGCTTATTTTTATGTTCTGCATAGATGTATACTGATCTACATTACTGAACTCAATCCTATAAAATACATTGAGGGCCAGAGATGAGTGCAAAAATATCAAAAGAGGAGGAAGTTTATCTTTTAAATTTTTGAAACTAAAAGGAAAAAAACGGTTGGGACTGTTTGAAATGTTGCAGTACCTCTTGCAGTGACAGGCAGTACGTTTCTGACCGTTCATCCATCGAGACGCTCTCCAGCGCCAACGCAGCCGGACGCATCCAGAGAGAGCACATCAGAGAGGAGCTGAGCCAGCAGGAGGAGACGGAGAACACGGTGGCTCTGCAGTCAGGTCAGGACCATAGACTGTAAAAACATGGACACAGTGTTACTGATGTCACCCACTGGTTTCTGAAAAGAGATTCAATCAAACCTTAATGACACACATCCTCCAATTTAGCCACGCCTCCTAATCATGCAATTTCACAAATAATGCTGAATTTTCTCCTATCAAACCTTTCTTAGATTAAAAATCTGTGTCTGTGTCCTGGAAATGGAGATTGGCTTTTGCAGGCAGCCCCAAGTGGACACTTTAAGAACTGCAGTTTTTGCAGTAGCTTCATTTATTAACTCTGTAACCTGCTGCTGTTTAACTTCTCATAAGTTGTGCAGAAAAAGCGGAGTTTTCAGTGAGTTTTCTGGGTAGTTTTGTTGCGCTGAAACTGGAAGACGGTTAGAAAATCATTACAGTAAATCCTCACCCCAGAGGAGTCTTATCAGAGACGGAGAATGTAAACATTAAGGAATCCAGACCTCAGGGACCGGACTCTCTACAGCTCTGATTTTACAGGAAATGTTTCTGTAAGTAAATGTCTCAAACCACAAAAATTTAAACAACACTGAAAATGTGTGAAAGACGTTTTGCCAGATAAATATCACTAGATAAACTTTCATCTCCTGGAGTTTCCGTGTTTCTTCTTGTGTCTTTCTCCTCCTGTAGTTTGGGAAGTGTTTTGTTAGTGCTGACAGATGCGTCCTGATCTCTGTCTGAGACTACAATCCTGCTCGTACGGGATCCTAAATTAATACAGGTCTCTTTTAATCTCTTTTCCAGCCTGCTGCACAGTTTTGACCGAGCTTAGTCTGGATGACACATCTGCTCATCACATCGTGCTGGTAAGAAAGAGACCTCACACAAAGAGAGTTGAGACAATAGAAATAAATTAGAGTGAAGTCCAATAATACATGAAACCTTTTAAAACATGATATCAATTGATTTTATATTCTTTTCTTAGGAGAACGGGGTCTACATCATCGCAAAGCTGATTTTGCAGCAAAACTCAGGAACAAAAGTCACATCTTTACAGGTACATGCATCATTTATGAATAAAATAACACCACAATGAATGATTGAAGCTATAAAACCCAACAGAAACTCACACGTCTGTTTATTTGTTTGCACATTTGCAGTGCTATGTGTTTCGGACCCTCAGGTTTCTCTTCAGCGTGGAAAGAAACAGACATATTTTCAAGAGGTGATCTTAAAATCTTATTCCTGATTTTCACATTTCATTGTAAAGGTCTGGTACACCTAGAGAGAGGCTTTACATGATCGACAGCTAAAAAAATCCTTGTTTATTCTGTGCTTGGAGCTCTAAAAATCCCTTATTTCTGCATTTTTCCGTCACGATCTGAAACACTTTGTTTTGACTCCTTTTCAGCTGATATAAAGTCGTACACAGACTGTAGGGTGTTACTTTTTACACAGCTTAGCAGTCGAGAAAAGACTCCAAAGTTTTGGTTTTACAGCAAGTATCTGAGGTTACTTTTAGAGACCAGTTGGTGTTCCAGTTTGTGGTTCTAATTTTTGTGGATGGAAAAGCTCCAGAACTCTGTAAATCCAGGTCGGACTGACTTTTTGTTTATGAAGGATTCATCGGTGTAGTCGTGAGTAAAAACAGCTACTTTGTGACTGTTTTCTGGAACCTTTCTGAAAAAAATTACTGTGACTTCACTTTAGGGCAACTTTCAGAGATGTACTGAGTCAACAAAGCGCAGAGTAGGAAAAAGTGAAGCGGTGAAATAGACTTTCCAGCTTCCAGGTGGGCGTTCAAATAACAGAGCAGGAGGAAGAGCTCAGCTTGAAGCATCATCCTGATAGGTCGGCACGACCTGGTTAACATCCCTAACCCTAACCTGGGATTATACCACCATTCGTGTATTTCATAGTAGGAAATTTGGAGGATGAGTTTGGACATCTCACATTGTTATTGTTTGATAGAACAGATCACCACAATAGATCTCCTTTAAAAGTAAATAATCTGAAGTTCACATCATTCATAAGCTGCTCCTGTTTTACTGGATGTCTCCTCTGGAAAAATCTCTCTTAAATCTTCTCTGACGCTCTTATATAATCCGTCCTCCTGTCAGACTCTTTCCCACAGACCTCTTTGAGATGTTTATTGATGTTGGACATTACGTGCGGGACCTCACGGCCTACGAGGGACTGCAAACCAAAGTTTCACTCTACACTGTAAGAGAGCGGCTTCTGGGTAGATCTGTCTGTTTATTCATCTGGTTCATGGCTGTTAAAAAAACTAACATAACCATCATTTTTGGGGGGTCGATAAACTGAATATTAAAGGTGATTTCTTTAAACACAAATGAATGGATTTCTGTGTGATTTATAACTCAGGAAGAAGAGCTGGACAGTCTGAGAGAGAGCATCAAAGCTGTGGACCAAAACCGCCCTCCTCTTAGAGTCATCAATGGTTACTCCATACTGGACCACCTGGGAACAGGGGCCTTTGGGAGCGTCTTTAAGGTATGACAATCAAAAATAGCATCAGCATCGGCATCAGCAGCCAACAAGGTCAATCCAGGTCTGTTTTAAAGGTGCAGTGCATAGACATGGTAGAAATGGAAATAATTAGTGATATCTAATGTTCAGATTCTAACATCATACTCCATTTCTACCAAGTCTTTAATGCTAAATACTGAATAAATACTGATTTTGCTAACAGGTGCAAAAGCAGAGTGGTCAGAACCTGCTGGCGCTGAAGGAGGTGAACCTTCATAACCCCGTGTTTGGCAAAGACAAGAAGTCCAGAGACAGCAACGTGGAGAAAATCATCTCTGAGCTTTCAATCATCAAAGAACAGGCACCGAGTTTCAGTTTCAATCATTAAAATTCAAACATTACAGCCCGTCTAACATGTAAACCACACTGTACGGTGTTCACTTCCTCTTTGTTCTTCCTCTCCAGATGATGCACCCGAATGTTGTTAAATATTATAAGACATTTCTGGACGGTGAGGATAATATTTTTAATCCAAAATGATTGTGAAGAAAGAGTGATACGATAACAATAGATCCTGCTGATTTTAGGTGAGAAGTTGTACATCGTGATGGAGCTGATCGAAGGAGTGCCGCTGGCCGAACATTTTAACTCTTTGAAGGAGAAGCAGCAGAAGTTCACAGAGGACAGAATCTGGAATATCTTCATACAGGTAACAACTCGATAATCCAAACTATTATTTCACCAAACTAATCAGAGGTCATGAACGTTTTGTTGACTTTTAGATGAGTTTACTAAGATTAATGCATCACTGTCACATTGTGGGTTGTGTCTTACATATAACACCCAAACCTTACACTTAGACACCAGATAACTAACAATATCCAATGTAAAACGTTGTGAGTCCCTCATACCTCACTGTTGTTCTCCAGATGTGTCTTGCGTTGAGGTACCTCCACAAAGAAAAGAGGATCGTCCACCGAGACCTCACACCAAACAACATCATGCTGGGGGAAAAGGACAAAGTCACCATCAGTGAGAGTCCACTCAGAGATTTCCACTCATGCTGCCTCCATCGTCTTATTGTTAAAGTTGATCTGATGTTTCTTCTCTCTGCCTGCAGCTGACTTTGGCCTGGCCAAGCAGAAACAAGAGAACAGCAAACTCACATCAGTGGTCGGCACCATCCTTTACTCCTGGTGAGGATTTAAATAGTTTTTCTACCAATATTTCTTTGGTGGACAGAGGTTCAACTTTAGCTGTTTGTATTTTTAAAAAGTGAAGGTATTCCTGCCGCTTTTACCCTGGAAAATAAGAAGCTTTAAAGCTCCTGTGAGGAGTTTTTTGACATCTATGAAGTCAATGGAAATCTCTATTAACCATCAGGGACAAGACCGATGCAATATCAATACAACTTGGTAAAAGTTAGGTCTGTTTTCACAAATTCCACTAACAAAGTTATTTATTTATCTGTTAAAAGTATGTGAGATGATATTTTTTATCAAAAGATACTTTTTAAGCCTGTAGAGGACAAAATCAGTAAAGACTGTTTTGTCCACAGGGGGGCAACAAAGCTAACAGAAACTTTAACTTCCTCAGAGGAGCTTTAACTCACATTGAATCAATTCTGTGGAGAACTATGAGAAAAAAATAAAAAACAACCATATTGACATCATTAGTCTTCTCTCTGATGGTCTGTTTTTGCTTTTCTAACTACTATAGATGTCAGGATTGGTACACGAAAGGAAAGAAAAAGGAGCAAAGTTCAGATCTAAAGATTTATTAAAGAAAATTCAGAGCAAAAACTCGCTCTGAAGATGTACAACTGAAAAAAACATAAGGAGCAAAGATCCAACAAAAGGCGCAGAGAAAAATCACAAGGAGAGTGAGGACTCACACATCGACTTCAACTGAGACATAGAAACAATAAACCAACGAAGACAGAGGGAAAGGACAGCTATTGACTATAAATACACACAGGGAAACGAGCAACGAGAGGCAGGTGAGACAATTACTGAGGAGGGAAAACAAGACCAGAAACTACTACAAAATAAAACAGGAAGCACTGAAAACTGATCTAAAGAATAAAACACTGAGAACATGACGGAAACAGAGTCAAACACAAACTGAAAACTCACAAGACAAGATCACAAGAATGATAGGGAACAGAAACAGGAGGGGAAAAACACACAGAAAATACACTCAAATAACAAAACCAGGAGAAAACTAAATTAACAGAACATTTCATGACAATAGAGACTGTCACTTATTTTTATCACTTCCCTAAAGGAGTTTAAAACAAGGTTTAGTTTTGGATGTTTGTCAAAAAAAAAAATCATTATGTCAAATCTTTTGATTTTCTCTGTCTGTGTGTGTTCGTGTGTGTTTTAGTCCAGAGGTGGTGAAGAGCGAGCCGTACGGGGAGAAAGCAGACGTCTGGGCTTTAGGCTGTATCCTCTACCAGATGGCAGCTTTACAGCCTCCTTTCTACAGCAGCAACATGCTGTCGCTGGCCAATAAGGTTTCAAACCACCTCACAGACTCGCATTAAACAATCTGGACCTGAAACTGTTTTCCTCCATCGTTACTCTGACAGTAAAACTCTTTTCTTTGTCTTAGATTGTGGAGGCCGACTACGAGCCGATCAAAGAGGGGACGTTTTCAGGACGAGTCTCAGAGATGATCAGATGGTGAGACAAAGTCAAAGTCACACTTTCATTCTGCTCTATTAGTTTTTCTGATAAGGTCTTTAGATTTTGGATCCATTATGAAATTTAAGGTTTAGAGCAGTCTTTCCTGGGAGTCGCTGAGCCCCATCATGCTGTAGGTTCCTCTGGATCGCTGCTGCAGACATGGACGTGTTTTTTCAGCTGCTTCAACTTCGTGCTTCCACCTCACCTCTGTCCATCTCCCTCTCTCTCCTCTCTAAACCAAATTCAGTCTCAGCAGATGACTGTCTAACATGAGTCTGGTTCTGCTCGAGGTTTCTGCCTGTTAAAGGAAGTTCTTCTTCTCTACTGGAATTTGCTAAATGCTGTGAGAGCAGAGTCTAGTCCAATAATTACGAAAGTCACCCTCCCCCCTGACATATCTCTGTTTTTCTGTCACATGACTTACCATCAGGTGTTTGAGTCCAGATGCAGACCAGCGCCCGGACATCGTGGCCGTCAGCTCCAGGATCTCTGACCTCATGATGAGGCTGATGGACGGACTCTTCACTTCCCAGAATGCACTAGAAAGGAGAGCAGAGAGAGACAGGAAACGAGCGCAGAGGTACTTTGTGGAAAGAAGCAGGACGAGCTGCTGTCACTCAAACCTCACTCAGGTAAAGTGGACATTAAAGTCATCAGGGCGTCCAAGTCTGGACTATGTAGCTTATGTTTGTAGATGAAATGTTAAAGCTGTACATACCTCGTTTTTCTTGCAGAGTTTTTAAAACAAGTTTCTTTTGTTTTCGCAGCAACAGTCCTTACTGAATAATGATGCCATGACGCCACGCTTTTCTGCGGCCTGCAGTTTGAACCACAGCGAGCAGGACATCAATCCAGGTCAGGAGTCGACATAAACAGATAAAAGTCTGATTTTAAATCCTCAGTATGCTGTTAATGGTTAAATGTGTGTTTCCAGATCATTCTCTGTATGGTGGAGGTGATTCATGTGACTCAAAAATCGACTCTGCCGCTCTCAGAGGGAAACACGAGGGTACGTTTTCTCTGACAAACTCGCTGTTTTCTTCCAATTAGTCAGCCACTGCATCAGAAATAAAACACCAAACTTCATCTGAGAGGTTCAGGAAGTCTCTCTACTCGACACTGTGTGGATTTTCCAAGTTAGGGCGGCAGCAGATGGGAAGAAAACAAAGTCACTCAAAGTCATGAAAAAGCATAAAAAAATAAAAACGCATTAATTTCAGATCGTAATTACATCAGTTTTATATTTTGAATTTTTCTTATATAATCAAAATATTAAGTAGAATGACTAAAACCTCTGATAGTGGTGACAGCAAGACTCCCTTTAGGCTTTTGAGGGTCATCTGAGGGCGTGGCTCAGGACAAATCAGAATTAAGACCACGTCTGATCATTTGATCAACACATGCACGTGTCTGTCTACCACACACATAAACACACCAGTGCGTTCAGAGTAAACATGTCTGATCATGCAGATTTTGTGCAATCACACACACTGTAAAGTTACAGGCCTGGGGGAAAGGAGCAGCCTATGTGAGCACTTCTGCACTTAAACATATTTACTAAATGAGCAAATATACATTTTTGTTTGTTTGTTTGTTTGTTTTGCTGAAAGGATTAAAGTCCAGGGCCTGTGTCACACCTGATGAAACTGTATCCAGGTGAGTGAAAGTTGTTGTTTATTTCTGTTTGATCTTTACAAATATACACAGAACTTGAGCAGCATTTAAGGAGTTTGATTTGCTCCATGTTTATGTGGATAATTCGTGCTTAGAGGAGGATTTTGATTGAAAACGTCATCAATTTTCAATGATTTCTGCAAACTACAGGCTCCCTTTGTTATTTTCTGTCTTATTCATTCATGCGACTGGTAAAGAAACGAGTATTCACAGGCATTTAATCAATCCACATCCGATCACTTCTATTGAATTGTTTGTTTTTAAATTTCAGTGAGGATTACGCCTCTGCGAAGATTAAACCCAGACCAGGTACCTCTGCTTTCAAAATAAGTCACTTTAACTCATCAGTTTCTTGGTTTACATAAGCTGTTGTTTGTCTGGCCTCAGTCAGCGCGGTGTGTATTTCCTCTTCTCTCAGTTTCTGCAGGGATTTGTGTCTCTCAGAAGAAACTCCGACAGATCGACGATCCCATTCAGAGACTCCTCCTTCAGCTGCACAAAATCATCTTCATCACTCAGGTACCATCACACCCCTATATTTTTTAAATATCTGATCAATTCTAATTAATTATAAACCATAATACATAAAAGGGTTTTACACATGACTTCTTTAACTACATGGGCATTAAACTGTGGCTAAATCAACTAAAAATATAAAAGACTGACTCTACTTTCTTTCCAGCTCCCTCCATCCTCACACCACAACATCAAACGCCGTCTCATTGAGCGGTTTAAGAAGTCTCTGTTCCTCTGCGGGAGTGATCCGTACAGCCTTAAAGTGGAGCTCAGCAAGGTTTGTAAGGTTCACTCACAGTTCTGCTGAAGTGCAGGTTAGTCTGCCAAAACAAACAAACACAATGTCGACATATTAACGTTGTTTGTTTTGTGAAGAACCTGCAAAACCACAAAGATGAGAGGCTGGAGCAGAAAGGAGTGTGGGGTCGACAGGAATGAAAAATGACTTGATTAATATTTATCACAGTCTTTTCTTTCTAAAGTAGTTTCCGCTGACAAAACATCTCCTCCTGCTTACTTTTTATTGTGAATATTTGAAGTGTAAGGTGTTCGGCCGACCCCCTACCCCCTCACACCAGCATCAGGCAGTAAAAATATCAGGGTATTAAATCACTAATCCCGCTGGTGATGGTTTTGTTTGCATCTAAATTAATTTGAGTCCATCAAAAAAACTCTTGACAGGAGCTTTAATCGAGACTCTTTCCTGCTGCAGCTCCTCCAGGCCTCTCCAGACCTGATGGAGTTGGGCTCCACCAGCTCAGACTGGTGGCCTCTGGTCCAACACTTCAGTGAAAACCTTCACACTGATGACCACACAGGTAAGAGTTACACCTCACCTTTAATGTCACTGAATCCAAAATACAAACTGAAAACTGATTGACTACAACAAGCTCATAAGTGTATTTTTGCATTTTTTATATTATGAAGTAATATTTCATCCACCAGATTCTTGTTACCTGGATGTTTAATTGCAGAGTTGTTGTTTTGTGTCCTGTAGGTGATGGGAACCTCAAAGATGGAGTCACCTATCAGCAGATGCAGGTCTGTTTGTCTGGAGTTTATCTCTGTAGATGTTTGTCCTTGTTAGGATTAGTTTAAGCTGTGTTTGTCCCAAGAAGGTGTCTCAATTTAGAGTAAAGATCTGTTTTTACTTTAAGGTCATACTGAAGATCCAATAAATCAGGGCTGTAATCAACCAAAGACATTCTTGGTCGACTAAAACCCTTAAATTTTCGACCAATAATCGCTATTCGGCAAAACCACCGGACGTCGATTAACGTCTTCCGGTCTCCAGTGGGTTGGACGAATCCAAAAATGGTGAAAACAAGGGGGTGTTCTAAGACAGGGTGTTACCTGTGAAATTGGGGTGCTCTGAAAACACCCCCATTAGCACTTGGTACATTCCTTCCGATGACATTAACTAGACTGTAAAATGACGCGGGAAAAATCGAGTCGACCGATCAGAATTTCGGTCGACTCAGCACATACCGACCAATTGATTGACCAATCGACTAAGACTTTACAGCCCCACAATAAATCGCCTCTCTGTGTCATTTACTCTTTTAGGCGATCATTGAGGAGCTTCTGGAGGAGAACAGATACTATGAGGCACCAAACTCCAGGTGACATGAACATTTATATGAATTACCAATCGCTCATACAACAGACAGACACCTAATACTCTGCTGTTTTTTTGCATCATTGATCAAGTCAGATTTATACTTTATCGTACAAGGGAAATGACTGCAAAAGTGCTGTAGAAGTTTAAAAACACAAAATCAATAAAAGAGGAAAAAAGAGTAAAATGATCAATAAAAAAAGAATAACGTCACAAAAAATAAAAGCAGAAATAGTTACATTTTATAAGGTGAAGATGTGAAGATGAACAGGAATTAAAAGCTAAGACAAAGAAATCTGACAGGAGAGTTCTATTCACTGAAAACAAAATCAAAATGATATATAAACTCACCCAGCAATGATCATTTTAAAAATCAATATTCCTTATTTACATATTGAACATTCATTGTAACATTTTGTGTTTTGATTCAGAGAGAAGAAATGACCAAGAAAAAAAAGGAGTGACGACCATGGATATTCACTCTCAGACGTCACAGCAGCATCTGGAAAAACACAGTTTATTTCAGATTTTCTCAGGTCTACATCCACTAAGAGACAAAGTATGTCTGCTAGAAATGAACATAAAATTCTGAATGCACTGATGTTTAGGTTGAGGATTGTACTTCGACATGTCAAAGTCACTAAAGACGAAAGCTATTTCATGTTAATCTGACCATCATTCGTTCATTAACGGCCTGAAACAGGAAAACACATCCAACAAGATCAGGTCAAACTAGTCGGCAGAAACGGCTTATTTCATAAACTCCACATTTCACCTGCATACACACACACCAAAACCTCCCAAACCTCTGAATTCTGCAGAGCTGTTTTTGTACTTTGAGCTCCGGCTCCTCTGTTTCTGTGTTTTTATCAGGTTTGTCAAAATTCAGCACTTTAAATCCTCAGGATCAGACTCAGCTGTTTGACTTTTCACTTGCCCTCGCTGCAGGACTTCACATCACACCGTGTTGTTCATGGATTTAAGCCAATTTTCCTGACGTACAAAGAGCTGCAGCTTAAAAATCAGGTCAGGTCTTCCGATGTTTACCACTTTCTGCTGGACTTGAACAAAATCAACATGCACTTTGAATAACTTATCATTTTTAATATGAAATATGAAATGTGCATCTGTTTTTTTTATGTGGAGGGCAGCAGAGGGAGCACTTTCTCATGCACTTTGATCCAAGAGAGATTCATCTGTAAAAAGCTCTGCGTCTAAAGGATAAACTAAATAAACAACCTTTAAGTCAAACAGCACACAGCAGTTTATGTCAAAGAAAGTATGGACTGTTCTTGTTCTGCTTTGCTGGACTTTGGAAAACCTTTGAGGTCATTTTACAGGAATATATGATGACATTAGGAGTGCTGCATCTGAAACAGGTGCAAGAGAGTCGATAAAGTAGCAACAAACAAGGTGTAGAAAATGAAATATTCAACGCAGTCAAAGTATACCTGAATAAGAAACTGAAGAGCACGTCTGTCTTATCAAGTTTGATTTATCAGCCTGATGGTGATAATTGAAGTTGCAGAACTACAGTGGAAAAAAAAACATTTAAAAGGTACAAGTACACAAGTTTTTGCAGGATAATACATTTCTAGTATACATGAAAAAAACTTGTTTTAAATAAAGAGCCTTTTAAGACAAATTTCGAGTCTCTTGATTGACTTTTTTGATTCATAAGTAGCCTTTTACTTCAGCTGCACAAGGTGGCGCTGGTGTTGCATATGTAGTTTACAGTCTCTTGTGGTTGGACAGGTTGATCCTGCACTTACAGATTTACTGTTTTCGAAGATAAAAGTTATTTTGAGAGGTTAAATGAGGAAAAAAAACATTTAAATAAAAAGTTTGTTCTTGTTTTTGGATATTCTCTCATAAATGTTTTCTTTTTGCTTTTTTTTTGATGAATATTTAGATGTTTTTACAATAAGGAGATCATATCAAATACACAAAAAAGTGTAAAAACACTTAAAGTTAAGAGTAGGGGAGGTCCTTATAGATTTTTTCATTTAGTTGTTTTTAATCTTTCATTTTTGTTTCTCTTGATAAGAATTAGAATAAGATAATAAGAAAAAAATAACTTTATTCATCCCCAAAGGAAAATCCAATTGTCTATCCTCTCATTTGTTATGTCTCTAAAAGTCATCTACTATTTACAGGAGTTATATTTTTCTTTGGTGCGATAAAGTGTAATTGCTAACACGAGCCACAGGGGGCAGTAGAAGCCAAGATTTCAAGAGAGGATGACCCGCTCTATGAGTAGCTACAGAAGTAACCCAAGAATTCACTTTTAGATTTAAAAGATGAGAAGACACACACAAAAAAACTCAGTACACAAGACTTTAATAGACCAACAAAACATATGAGAAGTGATCTGTTCCAGGTTTAATACTTTTGTAAAACATGAAAAATGTCCAGAAATGGAAGCTGTTGGCACGCTGAGAGTAGGCACATGATCTCTTTCAGGTTTGTACACAAATGTTATAAATTATCACAACGATTCATGGAGAGTCTGTTGTTTTTTTTAGGCACAATTACCGTCCAAGTTCCAGATTTAATTACTCATCAAACATTCCTGTTCATGTTTTCGATTTTTGTCTCTTTCACTGGTGCCTTTGGAAGGGTGTACAAGTTTTGTTAAATGAAATACAAAAGTTATCGCAGTAGAAAACGCTTCAAAATTAGGAAGAACAAAGAAAAGATCAGTATCGACAGAGTAAAATCGGTTATTTTTAGGAAAATTCAGGCCTAACTGTGAATATACCATCTGAGATTAAAACATGTACTTAAAAATAACACTGTTTAGCTTACTTACAATGTACAAAATCTTTATATATATTTGATACTGCAAAACAATTCACTAGAGTTTGACTTCTGTTGGAGAGAAAACAGAAGGATAAAGGTTGTCTGGATGTGATCGAAGGGCTCCTGAAATAAAATAAATCTGTTCTGATATTTATTTGTTCGTTTATTCGGTAAAAACAGGTATGATAATAATAATAATATTAATACATTTGTGGTTTCATGCTGCACTTTATCTCACAATCTCTCTTTAGGTTCTGACTTTGTTAGTAGAAACTACATCTCCACGTTTTTCTGACAAAATAAGAACAGTTGATTCAAAATATTTTAGGGTGAAAAAAAACTGATTCTAATAATTTTGCATGTTTTATTTCAAGACTACTGGCTGCTTATTAAGTAGTATTTTTGTGCAGTTTAAAGGTCCTTACACACCCAGGCAGACGCAAGTATAGAACGCAAAATTACGAAATATTCAGAGGCGAATTATGACACGCCTGACTATACACATCAAGCCCGATGCGATTTTGCAACTTTCCGGGGGGGAAAAGGAAGAATCCCGGGGAAGATTTGCCGGGGGAAGTCCCGCCCCCTTGCCTCTGATTGGCCTTTGTAAAAAAGCACTCTGTTCTCCGATACGTAAACAATCAGCCGGTTGGCCATGTTGGATATACCGGTGAATCTGATTGGTCATTAGTGGACACACAGTATGAGAAACTTTGGAAAAATTTACAGTGAAACGAAAAAATAAATGCTGCGATATCGCAGGATGGGAAAACATCGCTGTTGTGAACGCTTGTACTGACAGGATACGGGTTCGAAAAAAATGTTGACGTCCGAAATAATCGCACGACAAAAACAGCCCTGGTGTGAAAGGACCTTTAGGCAAGAAGTCGGATCACTTTGTAAATTTTCCTCAGAAAAGATGTCACACTTTGGACAATGAACTACAGAGTATTTCTTATCATATTTGCCATAAAATCTCAGACTTTACCCACAACTTGATATTGATATGGATCTCAACCTCCAACACGCCACTCAGAGAGAGATATTCAAAAATCGCTGACTTTTCCTTTAAATGTATTTACAGTGTTTCGTATTTTCTGTGAACTGAGCTGTATCTGCATCCGCCTCTCATGAGTTATACTTTCATATATTTAAAGTTTCCCTTTTGTAAATATAAATCTGCCTTTTTCTCTAAATATGTTTGAGTTAAATCAGAGCTTTTCCTCTTTACATGTTCAAAAGACAAAGGTGAAAGGTGAGAAACAAACTATTTTTTCTACGCTAACTCTAAAGATGTTGCTATTTCATGAGGTAAAATGAATCTGTGTGACATCTCATGCAAATATAAATACAGCAGGAACCTGAAACAGAGACGCTGGAGCGGTTACGTGAAGTCTGCAGAGAGGGGAGTTAGAAATAAAGCACAGATTTAACTCCTGCATCTTTTCCTCCTCAAGGCAGAACAAAGAAACGAGCTCTTCTTCAATCAGCTTCGTCATTAGTGTAACAACTCTTAAACACAATCTGTGAATATCCACTCACTCTTCTCCAGACAAACACATGAGGTAAGACACAGGACTCCCTCTGGACCGCAGCTGGAGGACTTGTTAGTGTTTTTGTCCAGGAGGGAAAACCGGACCGAGAGTCTTTGAGCAGCTTCAGAGTGAAACTTGAAATAAACTTGAGAGGGTTTCATGTGCTGAGGGGAGCGGCTGTGTCCGAGTGTTTGTTCTGGTGTTTCTCCAGGTTCTGCAGATCCTCCAACATCTCCTCGATCAGAGGGGGCATGGAGCCGGGGATCTCCATCTTCAGGGTCACCACCCTCTCAGCTCCTGTGGAAACAAACACCTGTGTTCATGAAGTGAACGTCACACCTGTTTATGTCCATACCAGATACAAACACTCTTCATATACATGTAACAGTTAAATGACCAACAAGGAGGGAAGGAAGGAAGGAAGGAAGGAAGGAAGGAAGACAGGTAGGTCGGTTAGAAGAAAGTTTCATTCATTCCTTTTGTTTTCGTCTTTTTTCCCTCTTCCATCCTCTCTTTTTTCCTTCATTTCCTTTCTTCCTTCTTTTCTTTCTTCTGTCCTTCTATTCCTCCTTCCATCCTTCTTGTCTTTCTTTCTTATTCCTCAATTTTTTCCTCCTTTCTCTCTTTCTTTTTTCTCTATCCATTCCTATATTCCCTTCCTTCCTTTCCTCTTTTTTCCCATCTATTCTCCCCTTCCTTCCTTCCTTCCTTTCCTTCTTCTCTTCTTTCTGTCTATCCTCTTTTTCCATCCAACCTTCCTTTCCAATCCCAGTATTTCTTCTTCTGACAGCCAAGACTTGAGAGAATGATGTGCAGGTGAGAAAAGGCTTGGTCATCTTCTCTTTTTTTAACCTCTTAGAAACGTTATTGTTGTTGCTCTCTGACCTTTGGCGCTGATGCTGCGCAGGTCGGTGATCTTCATGAGGGCTTTGGGGAACATGAGCGGCATGCTGGGTCGCCGTTTGCGGGAGTAAATCTTCAGCGCCTCCAGCAGCGGCTCCTGCAGCACCTCCACCTTCGAGGGCTCCTCCAGATCCTGACGGTCTGTGCAGACAAACAGATCAACTCCGTCTTTAACAGACAAACTCAGTCTCCATGACAGGTGAATGAATGAGTAAAATCTCACTTGTCATAATTTATTGTTATATTATCTGATGTCGTTTCTTCAGTACCTCCAGAGACGAGACAGATGGCGCTAAGGAGTCCGCTCTCCGTTTCGTCCATCTGCAGGGGCAACAGCTGGCCAGCAAACGTGAACACCTGATCAGTCAGAGGTCCAAATCCGGCATTATGGATCTGAGTCCGGGTCAGGGTCAACCCATCGGAGAAAGTCATGGTGTCCTGGTCCGGAGTGTAGCGAGTGCAAATCCTCAAAATCTGCAGAAAAAGAAAAAACAAAGAAAAAATAAAGTTCATGAATGTAGAAAAAAAAACTTTACAGGAGAGCAGAAGCTGGGTCAATCGTATCGTACTGTATTTATGAAAAAACGGATGTTTATTCTCTAATCCCGCTCCAGTCTCAGTCGTGACTATAAAACATTCTGCATAAAGAAAATCATTAAAGCTTCAAACTTCACCAGCAGACACTTCAATGTGAGCGCTCAGTATTAACCTCTGTGCCCCAAACACAGGTACCTAAACTCAGTACAAAGAGTTAATCATGATCATCTTATTTAATTATGCAGGTTATGAAGCCGCATAAGTAACACTATTTCAGAATCAGAGAAAACTCCAATTGGAAACTCCTCCTTTAAAAGTCCGACTCTTAGACTTATAATCCCCTCTCGTACAGAGTAAGAGCAGCTCGTGTAAGAAGAGGGATTAACAGACGTCTATCATTTCACAGTCTGTGTGACAGATCTCAACCACAAGGCAGTGAATCCCTGAACAAAGTTAATTTAGTTTTCTTTATTTTTGTCAGTTCAAGATCTTGAATCATCAGAAATTAAAAATGGGGAGCAGAAGAGTGGATGTACCGAGTTAAGTCTCATTTCAGAAAACCAGACAAAAGAACGACCAAACGGACACAAAGTGAAAGTTCCTTACAGGAGCTTTAAATTTTATCCTTCATTTTTAGGAGGTGACACTTAATTTGGGGACAGAGATGTGTGTGTATGGTTACCTTTGAGGATGAAAAACACACAAACAGACTGAGAGGAAAGTCATGGACTTAGTTGCCATATCAGATTTAAATAAATATCGTAAGTTTTGGGATAAAGAGCGATGTTTTTCCTCAAATTTCTCCTCCACATATATTATGTTCTGTTTCTTTGTGTATCCATTAAGTTGACCTTTCATTTGTTTTGTGACTTGATGATTTCTACATGAAAGGGTTAATTTCCAGGCTACAGTAGAGACGAGGTAAACGAGTTCGTTGTTCGGGTTTTTCACTCCTCTGATGTTTCCTTGTCGGCTGCATCTGTAAAAATCTGTTTCCTCTTTGTTCTGATGTTCTCTTTTGCAGGTATCCTGTTTTTTATCAATGTGAATTATTTTAACTCCAGTCGAAGTCGGTGCCAAATAAAGTTTTAAAAACCCGAACAGAAAGAAAGAAAGCCTGTGTGATCCCCTTCACCTGTGTTACATAACTCGGGTTTAAACTGGTGCCAGAGAGGGAGTGAAAAAAAAAAACGAAGACTTCCTCGAAAGCCTCTTCAGGGAAACACATGTACAGTCCAAACAAAACAGAGTGGTTGCTAAGTGGCACTCCCCCGGAACGTCAGAGTCAACGATCACGCCCTGTGGTGACGACAGACGAGCAGCTGCTACTCGTCAGTTTGACTGTAAATGTCAGCTGTCAGAATAAGTCAAGATCCACTAAAGGTTAAAGCTCCTGTGAGGAGTTTGCTGACCTTCAGACTGATGTTTTTGTGTAGTTCAAAATAGCAAACAGGACCATCAGATTTACAAGATTGTCAAGTTTAGGACTTTAAGACAACAGAAAGATGTACCAGGATGTCCAGGCAGGCGGTTTTCAGCAGGGTGATCTGGTCTGCGATGGTCAGGCCGGTGAAACCAGGCACCCTCTTTGCAAACTCCACCACCTTGATGATGCACTTGGTGGCGAGCTCGCTGAATTTGTCCCACAGGCCGAGGTCGAGCTGGATCCTGTGGTCCGAGCTGGAGTTCTGGGACAAAAAGAAACAGTCTCATGTTTGTATTTGTTATAATTACAGAGAAAATAAAACAGAAACACTAAAAGATGAGGTTTCTCTTTGGACTTTGAAATGAATCAGAAAATTATCTCTAGAGACAAACAAACGACATTTTTAATGAACAGCTCATCAGGTTTATTTTTCCTCCTGTATTTCCTTGTGTTTCTCGTTCTTCCCAGCATCGCTCATTTCTGCTGAGTGGTCAAACCACAAACACGTGTTGTGACAAACATTCGTGTATCATTATTATTATCATTATCATTATCATGAGGAAAGGCGCTCCCTGCTACATCCTCCTCCTTAGATAACTATTATGTAACACAGGGATTTGCAGTTATGTTGATTCGTGACGCGCACGACGATCTTTACATTATGTATGAATGAAAAACAGTCCTACAAGCACCTTTTATAAGAGGCTTTGTTGAGCTCTCTTTAGTATAAGATTCAAACCATATGATTCACGAATGAGCTGCAACCCCAGTTTCACAAAAGTTGGGACATTGTGCAAAGTGTAAAAAAATCTTTACCATCATGTGGCTTTACCTCTAATTTTAACAACTCCGTACATGTTAAGAAACCAGAAATGTTGCCTCATTTGTGCCTGATGTAGGATTCTAACTGCCAAACAATCTGAAGTCTCATTCGTCATCTTGCATGTTTATAACTCAGACTCTTCCACTAAGAAATCCAGAATGTGTTTTGGTGCTGTATCGCTCAGATTTGCGAGGTCCTTGCTGAAAAAGGTCATTTCTGAAAGGCAGCATATGTTGCTCCTTATTGTTCAGCATTAATGCAGACATCTCCCCTGACATGGACCTGTACGCTTTCAAATGTCCTCTCCTTTTCTCTCCATGATTTCCAAAAAAATGTCAAATTTTGATTCTGTTTCACCTCAGCCCACCTTAAATAAGTCTGTGCTTCTGGATCATGTTGAAGACTCGTTCTCTCTTTATGGTTTGTGTTCACAAAGACTCGTTTTTTACAGTGACTTTGGTCCCATGCAGTGAATATCACTACAGAGACGCATCTGTTTTTAATGCAGTGGCACGAGAGCACAAAGTTTAAAGTATGAAGAGGATTAGGGCCACAAGAGGAGAACAAAAATTATTACAGGAGGGAGATTTTATTAATTTCCATTTTGAGATTAAAGTCGAAATTTTTAAAAAGTCGAAATTCTGACTATTGACATAATTTAGATTTTTTTTAATGTTAAAATTTCAAGATTAAAGTTAACATGAGTCAAGTCAAAATTTCAACTTCTTTGAATTTTGACTTTAATCTCGAAATTTTGTCTTCAATCTCCTTCCTGTAATTATTTTTTTTCTCTTTATGTGGCCCTGATCCTCTTTCGTATTAAAGCCATCAAGTAAAGGCCATCCCTGAATCTTTTCATATTATTCACTTCAGATGACGAAATCCTGAAATTTTACTGTTTCACTCTTTGCTTTCGCACTCATCTTATTTTGTGTTTTGTGTCTCCTGCCCCAACCTCTGTGAAATATCCTAAAATTCTCAAATTCAAATGATGAAATTATTTTTATAAAACACTTTTTTACAGTCTCAGCGTTAAATATGCTGTCTTTGTACTTCATATCAACATAAAACTCTCCACAGCGTTGATCTTCTCCACTCTGAAGGTGATATTATCTTCTCACTCACTGTGGTGTATTTTCCCAGCTGGCAGAGAGAGGGGAAGGTCTCTCTGTGGGCTCTGCAGATCTTCTCCACGATCAGCCCCAGCTCCGCCGTCAGCTCGTACGTCTCCATGATCGTCATCTTCACCGCCTCCTTCTTCGCCTTCCGCCCATTCCTGTCATTTCTTACAGCTGAGGGAAAACACAGCGCAGGTTAAAAGACGTTCAGACACACGACCAAAAGATAAACAAACAGATGTGATCATGTGTGCTAAAAATAGATAACAGATTTCCTCTTCAGCTTTATCTGGACAGTTCGCACAAAAACTAATCGGTTTGAACAAGAAGTTTTTAAACAACTCGGCTATGATAACGAGGAAAACCGAGCAGCTGATGGTGGCTGTCCAAAAACAGACACAAGTCTGAGCGGAGGTTGGACTTAAGGGTCACCATCAGGACTGAAACCACGTCACCAATGTCTGAAATTGATCAAAACTACAGAAAGAGTTATCAGTTTACAAGTTACACTCACAGTACAGTTACATCACACGGTTATGTGACGTCTAGCCAGTACATTAGGCGATGTGGGAGGGACATCAGGAGAAGCAAATAAACAAAACCAGAGGGGAAGACATATTGGCAGTGGAGATAAACTAACACAACTTTTTAATTGATTTATTTTAATGATCGACTGAAAAGTCAAAGACAGAAACAGATGATGGGCCTCAAACCCAAAATAAGCCCAATAATCAGCAGGACCAAAAACCCAGAGAGGCCGACATGCCTGATGTTGTGTTCACACCAAACTCAAATAAAGAGTCAACGCAAAGGCATGATCAGTTATGAGGTCTGCGCAAATTTTGGAAATTATTCTACACAGTATTCGCTTCATTCACTCATACCTCATCATAAGATAAGATGTTCCTTTAATAGTCCCACGGGGGGAAATTCCAAATCATTAAAGATTTCCTGTTGACATATTTTATGAAAGTGGCGCTGATGGAGGTTCAGTCTTCTGATGGTGACAGTATGCAGCTACCTGAGCTACAGGAAATGACTTGTTTTTAATACAGACGCAGAAACAAGGAGGAGCTCACCTGGAGGAAGGTGAGAGAGAATGTCGATTTATCTGTTACATCATTTCAACACAACAAACCCTCACAATGTTTCACCTCTTAACTATGTTTGATAAGGAAACCCTCATCTCTTGTATTAATTTGTGTGTTTGGGATAGAATATGGCGCACAAAAATGGAGTGAAACAAGCGAATAAACACCCTAGACCGAACTATGGTTACTGGTAACTATGGTAACCCCCTTAGTTTTCCACCACAGCTGACTTTGAGCCCCTATTCATGCTGTGGTAAGTTAGTATTTTCATTTCAAGTGTGGTTTGGGTGTTTGTCGAGCTGAGAACAGCGACGAAGTGTCGGTATTTTACAACCAAGTGGAGAGAGTGTTTCACAAGTGGATGAATATTTTCCAAAAATAACTCTGCGGTGTAAAAAAAACTGGAAACTCTGGCGGAGTTATGAGGGAGCTCACCTGAACTATGACAAAAATAAACCGAGTATGAAAACAGGATTCAGTTCAGGTCAGGTGGAGAAGAAAAACAGTTTCTGAGAAGACCTGTCTGTGAGCCGTCTGCTGCAGTGAAACTCCGTCTCTGGTTAAGAGAGTTGGCTTCCAGCTGAGTGGATTATCTGTTACACCGGGGAGCACGTGAAGCCGCCTAAACCAGGTTAGCCTTTCATAATCACTTCTGTAACCGTGTCAACACGTTTCTGTCGTCCTACTGACTCGATCCGAGCAGCTACACACATGTCTGCCGCGTCCAGGATTATGCAACACCTCGCTCTCTGCTGTCCTTACTACAAATCTCCTCCCCCTTCACCACCTCCCCACCTCACCCCCTCCTCCTCCTCCTCTTCCTCTTCCTCCTCCTCTCTCTGGGTGCCCTACATTTAGTCGTCATTGTGTAAACACTCCTAGTGAGATCATATTACACAGCGGCTGAGGCAGACGGCGAGCGGTTACATAGCATCCATCTGTCCGATACATGTGATGTATTTATGTAATGTGTGAGTGTCTGAGAGTGGAGGAGCAACAACGGACATGTGGAGGGGTGGATCCTTCGCTGCAGCCCTATCGCTATCCTACAGATCATTCTACATAACACACACACACACTCTCTAATTTAGGTCACTTTACTTTTGGGTAACTCAGAGTTTGTTTCTGTCTTTTACGAGTGTTGCTGCTGTTCATCGTGCAGTTTCAGTCTGTTTCTCTAAAGTTCTCAGCATCAGGATTCCTCCTTCATCGTGACTCAGGAGGTTTTAATATGACCCATTAACATCGAGAAACTGGGTTACTCTTTTTTTTACTCCAGAAAATCTTTGAACTTTCCAAGTCAAGAGGAAAAAAGCTTGTTAGAGACGTTTCCAAGACCAACATTTAGGAGACACTGTTTCCCCAGCCACCATCAGGGTCAGCTTCCTAATTGGGAAAACCAAAACAGCCTCTTTCCTCTTGTAAATCTCACATGCTTTAGTGTTTTGCTCATGACCAGCTGGTTTCTGGAAAAATAAATCATTGACACGGGGAGAGAGCAGCACAGAGATCGACCCTGACCTTTGTTTCTGTTTCACTGTCCAGGCTTTCCTCCTCCACATTACTGACCGACAAACTAAACAGAAACTCATTAGCTTTTGTGAGAAAGATGATTAAACTTTGTCACAGAGATTTTTCAGCTCTGTTCTTATACTCAGAAACAAGATGAGATTCACTAAGCTTGCCATCTAAGATCTCTTGTCACTCTCTGTATCGTAATCTGCAGTGCCTGACTGACTCCCGCTGTGCAGGTGATCAGAGGATGAGATTCTCCTGCTCATGCAGAGATAAACTTTCATTGTCTCATACTAAATATCAACCTTTTTATATCGCTGTTTTAGATGTTATGTACAGATGGTTACTGCTGAAGCTAATCTGCACAGTTAGTTTTGGATTGTTGTAAAATAAGATGTTTAAGTATGTCTAATTTCCCTCATTTCACATTTTAAAACCATCTAAATGAACATGCTGCTGATGGATACTGTCAACAGATCGGACACACAAAGTAAAGAGACACAACAGGAGGAGAAGAGTATGCGTGTGTGTGTGTTTGCTTTTTCCAGTAAAAGCAAGTTTAAGTTGTTTGTAAACACATTTAAAGCTCCTGTTGGGAACTTTGTTTTTGTGTCTTTTTTGGCGCCCCCTGTGGTCAAAAGAGTATTTTTTTTAAATCATGTCCCCTACAGGCCTAAGTAATGGCTTTTGACCAGGAATCTAATCCTGCTGACTTTTGATGGTCCAGAGTATTATTTACAGTAAATTTTAGTATAAACTCTACAAATAGGACCGTTTCTGACACATACCCCCCCAACACTGATTTAGAGCATTTAAAATTAGGTTTAAAAAGTGTCAGTCTTGTTGCTGATGGTCTTGTTTGCTTTCAGATGACATGAAAAGACATCATTACGAATTATAAAGCTATTTCACAAATGACAAAAAACTCCTGATAGGAGCTTTAAACTCCTGATAGGAGCTGCTGTGACAAAAAAAATTTCCCCCATGGGGGATCAATAAAGGAATATTCTACATTCTATTCTATTTAAAATGCTCATAAATTTGATCCAAACTTGCAAAAATAAAAATGGTTGGATAATTGGAGATTTTTGGCCCCTTTAGCAGCAGGGTGTAAAAAAACAACTTAAAACCCCTGCAGGTTTCCTGATTAGAGTTGTCTAGATTTTGACAGCTTGCTTAAATAGTTTGAAGTGTAGATCAGGTTGTAAAAAGTACAGTAGGCGTTAAGGAGTTTCTTGGAGCTGGTGCAGTTGAAAGGGTTTCCATTTTAGTTGTAAAATTGTTTCATTTGGAGTCACAGGTAGGGATGGGCGATATGGGCGAAAAAAATTATCATAGTAAGTTTTGCCAATTTGGTGATAAGGATAAAAGTCACGATAAAAAAATATAATTCCTATCAGTGTTTCTGAATCATTCTGTCTTGAGGACACCACAATCATAGTTCTTGGATGGCGCTTACCAGTGGGCGTAGTAAAATTAGATACTTAAACACAACTTTAAGTGGTAGTTTATGGAGAAAACTAGTGACATCAAACTGAAATTTCAAGTCTGAAATGTGAAAAAACTTAAAACATTTATTCAAAACTCTTATTGCATTTATCGTGAGATAGCAAATGTTTTTCTGATGATAAATCGAGAACTATAATTTATCACCCATCCCTAGTCACAGGGAGTCGAAACAGCAACACAAACCCTCTAAAAACAGATATTACCTCCACTTACTCACATGGCTGCTCACATGTTTCTTCTTATGATGCATTCAAGAACACTTAGAAAGTATTTGGTCACCATTAAAATTAAACACATGATGCCAACAGTACACTTTGTTACCTGTGAAGAGGTTAGATGTTTTGCACTGTGCCAAACTATTCTAAATAGGAGTGTTATTAAAGTTTCTCTGTTATTATACTGCATGTGTTCGGATCAACACTACACGAGTTTCTTTTGTTCAAGTACGCCTGTAAACCTCTCATCTTTTATGATTCACTTACATAACAGGTTGTGCCAAACAAAAATAAGAGGCCTGGGTTAATAATCACCTTTTGTGACAGTGACCTCTGAGACATTTCCCTCTCCAACCAAAGAGACTGGAAATCTGTCGTCAACTATCAGTCGAACCCGTCCTTGAATCTGTTGTTACCTGCTCTCGGAGTGTTTATAACAATAAGTCAAGATTCACTCGAGCTTCTTTATCTCTTTGAATCACCAGAGGGAGACACAGAGAGGGAAACTCACACTCCTTGGACATTCCCACGGCGAAGCACCTCTGCAGGCGGCAGTACTGACAGCGGTTTCTGGTGATCTTGTTGATGATGCAGTTTCTGTCCCGGTGGCAGGTGTACACCATGTTTTTCTGCACGCTGCGGCGGAAGAAGCCCTGCAGAGAGAAGGTATTAATAATTTGAAGTTACCACACTATGAAAACATTCCACCTGGAGTCTGTTTGACAAGAAAAACAGGTTTGTTTACTCAAATTTTTAAAGGGTTTTTAGGGGAGTATTGTTGTGCAAACAAGAACACAGGAAGATAAAAATGCTGCAGTAAAGATGACATATTTATCTGTTTGACTTAAATACCATAAATTAATCAGTACATGATGAAATACTTTAAGAACTATGCCAAAATCTGATTCACTGAAAGCATTAAAGGAACAATCAGTGTTTTAATAGACAGTCATAAATCCATAGGGACCATGAGTTTCTGTACAAATACATGAAAGGGAAATATCCTGCAAATAAATCCTTACATTGTGAAATAATGGCCTTTTTTATTTCAATGTTTGAGTGACTTTAAAGCAGAAGAAAATATAGTTAGGAGATATTGTGTATTTACAGCTCCTCTGATGAGTTTTTAGCTGGTTGTAGAACAAAGTGAAACTGGAGTTTTGTAAACGCAGGCGCATCCAATCCTCAAGTTTTTAAGTTTTGCCATGAGACAGGAAATAATCTTGATTCTATGTTGTGAGCTGAACATGCTCTAATCTGACCCAGCTGCAACAAACAGCTGCTACAAACCTTGTAGCTATGAGACGCTACAATTTAAACAGAGGAGTGAGCGCCCGTTCATGCAGCATGCGGCTTTAATTTATGAAGGCAAAAATTCTAAATAGGTGACATGTGACACTATAAAAAAAGTGCATCTATTTGTCCACAAGGGGCGCCGACAACACGAATTAAAAGTTACTCAGTGGAGCTTTGATCAACTTCTTTTACGTTAAAGCTAACATAGTGGAGAAACTGTAGATGTATGCAGATCAATCACTTTTACAGTAGAAATTCCCTAAAATGCTTTTTGTTTTTTGGGAAAATGGAGTTCAAATTTTCGCAAAAATACAAGAACTTCGCACAAAACAAAAGCCATTACCTGGCTTTCTTGCTAATTATCCCTCTGTGCTAAGTGCTTGAATCTGATTGGTCAGAACTCCTGAACAATAGTAATTAAATCTAAATAGCAAAGGCAACACAACCTGATCACACATAACTGCATCAAATTATTTAGTGGAAAGAAATAATGGCATATATAGTGTACTGTTTCTGATTCCAGCCTCACAGATAAAAAAAGAGGGCAGACTGGACGTAAAAGCATGAAAGAGGGTCAGTGAAAGACATCTACCGAAGTGAAGAAAACATGTATACAAAAAAACACAAACAGCAACAAAGTATGGGCTTTCACAGTGTTACAGGACTAATTTAGGGAGACGACACCCTGATAAGAGTTTATCATACAGACAAATGTTAAAATATCGAGATTTATAGACCCCAAAAAGCAGCAACGACAACAAAACAAAGAAACTGAACTATGAAGTTAACTAAAAAACAGATGAATTATTAAAACAGACAACTACATTAGACTCATTTTCTTTTGTGTAACTGAAGCTGTAAATCTAATTGACCAGGATGTTTTATCTGTGTATTGATTTCTGTTACTGTAATGTTGACAAAGATACTGCTGTTTAACACGCATCAGGACAAAGTCCAGGCCACCCAGTGATGCTGGTGTTTCCTCTGAGCAAATAAAGAAAATCAAAAACTGATAAAGCATTCAGAGAAAACCACTTACACAGAATAAAGCTGCAGATCCTTTTATTTTTCTTTTGAGCTTTGTCGTCATTGAAAGGGTTTTATCCTGAACTGATAAACAGTCTTTATCCTCTTATAGCGGCTCTCATGAAAGCAGTCACCTCCCCGTGTTTCTCAGCACTCTACTGGAGCATAACAAAAGTGTATTTTTTTCCGTGTTAAGTGGACCACAGGCTTAACGTGTTACCTTGCAGCCCTCGCAGGCGCTGACGCCATAGTGGTAGCCCGAGGACTTGTCTTGACACACAAAACAGGGCTTGTAAGTGCGAGGAGGGGGTGGTGGGGAGGGCGGGCTGGCGAACAGGTCGTCTGAGCTTGAGCTGGAGCTCTGGCTCTCCACGGCTGCAAAACACACAAGACAAGAAAACACACATGACGCAAAATACAACACAGTGTGACTAACAAGTCCGCAGACTCAGATTTGACCCGTCTGAGTTTGTTTTTGTAGAGCGAGGTGGAACAAAGTTTCTGTAAGTTTTGATTTGCTTTTGAAAAGTTAAATAAAACAAAAACAAGTGACAGTGATAAAATACTGCAAATACTGCAACTGAATTGTCAAAATATTTGTTCCCTCCAGGGATTAATTAAGTTCTTCTTATTCTTATCCTATTACTTATCGACTGTAACATGGTTTGTCAGGAAAGAACTTTTCTAATGTTGAAGGTCAGTCAGTCTGATTAAACCTTATTTTGCTGTATTAAAACAAGGTAATTATAAATAAACTTCATTATTTTGTGTTACAAAACATCTAAAATTACAGCAAAATTATACGGTGACTAAAGTTTTTGATAAAATACCTCAAGTCAATGATCACCCATCTTATCTTTCTTTATCAGACTTTTTGAAGCTGCAGCAGATAAGCCTCATATCTGCCACCACTAAACTCAATCCTAAACTAAACTATTTGGTAAGTGCAAACAACCTGGGCCAGTTTGTCTTTGTATTCAAATTAAGCACTTTTTTTGTTCTCTTACTCATTTGTAACTTAAAATGAACATGTAGAATTAAATTTCAAAGACTTTTGTGTTGCAACTTTTGGTTATTATTGACCTGCTCTGAATTATTTTGGACCTTATTTAATTTTATTGAACTTTAACCTTCAGTTTGACTTGACCAAAAACACCACAGACACCCCTGTTTATGTCAGAGTCTGGGTTGGGCCACCCCAGTCTTCGAATCTGGACATATCCCTGGCACAAGTGCTTAAAAGTGCAATAAGCAAGTGTTCCAGTAATTAAACTGATTTGAAATTGAATCCAAGAAGCCACCAAATCAGCTGCTTTTAGGTCTATTATTAAAGGACAATAAGAAACTATAACAGTGAGATACCAGCACAGGATGTAGTGTTAGTAAGTTGGCATCTATGGGCATCTTAGACTTTCCTTCTCTCCAAAATCCTCAGCAGCTGCACCCATTGTAGCACAGCTTCAGCCTCCATTTTCCAGTTCAGTGTATCATTCAACTACATTAATAACAACAGTGACCCCCTCCCACTCAGAGACCACTTCTCAGAGGAGAGCCTCCGTACTCTGTGGGGCTCGCTCAGCCTCCCCGCCAGCTCTCTGTTCACCTCCACGGCGAACAGAAAACGAAGAAAGACATTCTGAGAAAGGGACAAAACGAGAAAAATTGCACATCTCCATCCCCTTGAACCCGTGGCCTCTGGTTGAACCTGGAATTAGTGGGTCACACGAGGACACCACCCCCCATCAGCGAAGGAGCCCGAGCGCTCTCCCAACACAAAACAATGCAGGAGCATGCCACAAGCCCAGCTGACTGATGAGAGGGAGGGAGAAGAAACAGAAAGTGTGTGTGGTGGGGCGGTGTAACTGATTTGGACTGGAGGAGAGGGGAGGAGGGCGCCCCCCACCCCAATTTAGGTGGTGTTATTTGATGTATCGACGATGCATTGTGTGGCTCTACATGCTGCCTGATGTTGATTTCAGTTATCCTGATAATGACCAAGAGGATCATCGCTCTTGTTTCAGATTGACCGAACCTTAATGAAGCTCCTCTAACGTTCACAAATGAAAATTCAATAAATGCACTTCCTTTTAAAGTCTGTCGTTATTGATTTATCAGCTGATTAGTTTTTAGATTCATTGATTCGATTATCCTGAACATATAATCTTGTAGGAGCAGAAAAACTCATTTTCAGTTGGTTCCTGATATTATAACTTTTTTCTATCTTTGCCTATTCTTGATCAAGAGCATCAAATATATTCATAACAACAAATTTTGAGGCTTTTTTGGTGGGAAAAATTTTCAGCACATTGAATCGGTTCTTGATCATTCTCTTTCAAGCAACATGACTACCAAAGGGTTATAATTCAGGGTTATTTCATTTGTCAAGAGTATTGGTACTTTGTCATCCCTCAAAATCAGATGAAACTATATAAAAAGAAAATAAAACATGTTGTAGAGACAGCTTCAGAAATGGTGTTTTAACTGTCTCTCAGAAATAAACTACAGTTCAAAAATAACTAAATAAAAAGTGAAAAGAAAATCTGTTTCATGTGTTTTTTTACCCTTTGAAATACTTTAAACTTTAAAGAAAAGAACATTTATTTCAAGTACTGCACATAATTAAGTTTCTTTTTCCTACTCTTCTACAAATCTAAATACTATAATGTACTTTTCAATTTTACTTTATTCATCCAGCATCTGAGTTACATCCTGTTACCTCAGAAGACAAAACGCCATCTTACACTCTGAACTTTCACCTTCAAACGCAGGACTTAAGGGTCTTTTTACTTTTATTGCACTTTTACTTCAGCATCTCCAACTACTTCCTCCACCGCTGCAGTCTGGCTCTTCTCTGACCTCCTGAGCCGATGACCGTCCGGTGAACCCGCAGTGACCCCAAACTGACCGGCCCTGCTCGCCTGGTCCCAAACACAGACCACCACAACACTTTCATGAACATCTCCGCGCTCTGAGACAGAGCTGTGCTTTCTGCAGCTCACCGAGTGCCTCTATATTTAGCTTTTAGAAAAATAGGAGAACTCCTGCAGTGTTTAATAATACACAGCATTTGATCACAGTCATAACTTTGCCCTAAAAGACAGGTTTGATATCCAAACAAACACGCTTCTTCAACACTTTCACTGAAAAATGGTTAAGATAGCATCCATTACACTTCTTAGTTAGGGTTGCTGAAAAACACATATATTGACATTTTTCCTACTTGCCTTTTTGATGTTGAAATCTTAATCATTAGACACGAGAAATGACAGTTAAATAACAACATTAAAGTAAAGTTATTTGGTTTTTATTTGTGTTTATACTGTTAAGTTTTGTTGTCTTTCATTTCTATGGTTCGTTTTATTTGTTGTCTTACCTTTAATTTACTGAGAGTATATGGCTCTGTCATTCTGGCTCTGTCATTTGTTGTATCAATACATTTGATCATTTAATTCCTCCTGTATATTACTCATTAATTATTTGCTTAATTGTCATGTCCCACTTTATTTCTCTGCCAAAAGTGCTAATAGATGTAAACTTGATATCTGACTTTAAATTCAATTGTACAACTACGATTTCCAGGCCAGATTTATAATAATTAAAATATTTCTTTGTATGCATGCTGCAGAACGTTTGCATAGCCTCATTATACCATGCATCTCTGATTTTTATTCAGTGTTTTAGGGTTTAATTGATTTAATTATAGTAATTTTAGCAACTCTTGCGCACAATCCTTAGATAGTTTACATCTGCATGCTTCATTATCACTTACATTTTCACTTCCCTGTATTTTTCATGAATGAACAGAGTGCATCTTGATCAGGACTACAGGATACTGGCAAAAACTGACATTGATATGTGTCTTTTTCCTGCAAGATGTTTATATTGAAGCATTTCAATGTGAAACATACGTGTATTGAAAACACATAATTCTTTCTTTATAATTTGTTATTTCAGATCAATTTTACAGTAATATTATGGACCTTATCTCTGTATTTTTACCACTTGTGTGATATGACAAAAAGTGCAGTTAATTTATCCAAATCACTAACATGTGTTCTTAATAAATAAACAAGTATTCAAGATTGCATGTTAGCCAGAAATAACCCAGTTGCTATGGGGGATTATCTTTGTTTGCAACATGTTTGTCCTGAATCCAAAAGGCTCTAAATTTAAGGTCAGTTGACGGCATTTGACTGCATCAAAATGGTGCAAAAGTATGGCAATATAAGAAGCAGGCCTACATCTAACAGATTAAACACAAACCATTGATTTGGGATGTAAAATCATGTCTTAGTTTTTCAGAATAAACAAAAGATTTTTAAGCATTTATTGCAAATGCCTAAACTGATAAATTTGTGATATATTGTGCAGCCTTAACCATGATTTATTCCGTCTCTCACCTATAATCAGATTCTGTATTCCAGTCTTGAAGAGCATCCTAATGTTTTACTATATTATTGACTTGTCCCAAAATGTCAATGAAGCTCCTCTTGAAGGTGTTGTGCTATTTATTAAATTTTTATGAATTAGTGAGTTAGTGTGTCAAAGACATAGCAGTATTAAGGGCCTAATGATGCAAAATCAACCATACATACACAAGATGGACTTTCACAGTATGAGCAACATACTTAACACTAGCTTTTCTTCATATAAATGACTTTTGACAGGATAATAAGCCATCTCTTTCCACAAGGACACTGACCAAAACATGACTAATTCAGATTTTAACCAGCAGTTTCCACCTACACTGTGAGCATCGGTGCTGCTGCCAATCTGCCTCCATCAGAAGCTCGGGGAAGTAGTCTGCCAGGTCATCCTGGTCCTGCTTCTGCAGCATGCATGCAGGGCTGGATGTTGTGTAGAAATCCATGAATTCTCCTGGACCGAAAGCTTGAAATTCCAGATAGTCAAACATGGTGCCGTTTCAGTCTGGAGATATTGTCCGCATGGGTAAACCCTCTCAACAGGGCGGGCTCTCTCTCTCTGGTTACAGGTTTTACGGCTTACTTTTAGCTGGGAAACATCCCTGTGGTACATTCAAGGAGGCGTGTGCGATCATAAACAGACCTATATTGTCCGCAAATGCTCGGAAACTGTTTGCATGTTGACACGCAGCAGACTGTAGTTCGCCAACAGGACGAAAACGGTTCAACACATCCAGATCTGAGGACTATTTTGCATAACAAAGTTTGTCCCGAGACTTCTTCTTCTTCTTATCTCTTCTTTATTGACGAATGTCTCGACTCAACCTGCTTCATACTAGTTATGTCAGAGCGAGCGATGGTGTTACCTAATGTATGCGAGTGAACTCTCCGTGAACCTCCTCCGCTGCTGACCTCCCTATGACCCAGCCGCTGTCTGACATCACGGTGGAAACGAGACCTGGAGTCCTCCACACCAATAAAAGTTTAATATATGGTTTTCAAATTAGAGTTTCCTCTCTATATTTGCGTTTTACGTATGAAAAGTATCGAAATGTAAAGAAAAAAACGAAAGAAATCGTGTTTTTCAGTTAAAACCACGATGCCTACATTACCCACAATGCAACATCGAACTGACCAAACCGTTGACTCTTAAGGATTCCGGTGCGTTATGCTAGTAGCAGCTAATGTAGCTTTCTAAGTAGCTAGTACAGATATAAAGAGGGGGTCATAGTTAATTTACGTTTTTTTTTTTTCATTTAACTGGCCAAAAACTGCAAAGTTATGTTGTGTTAAATGAACATGACGGCAGTTTTTCTTCCAAGGGAGGTTAAATTGCCGTCATGCTGTTGTGCTCCAATCCAAGATTAAAAGTCACATAAATTTGAAAATTAATGGTTGTCATTTCACAGAAATGTGAGCGGTGAAATTAAAAGGAACAGGGACATATTTTAAGTTTAATGAGCATCTTCAGCGCAGTCACGTTTAGTTAGATGACATCAACTGTTAGCATTCAAAAAAACCCAAACTGTTAGCATTCAACCACTTCATCGCAAACACTATCCCAGATTGGCACTGCTGTAAACTAGCATTTAATGCCTTGACTCAAGATTTTACCACTTTCTGATGTAGAGATTAACATTAAATTACCTCTTAGATAATGTATTTTCCTGATATGCTTGGGAACGCTTGTGAAAGAAGCTGAAGAGGGTTTAAAGGCTAATGCTAGCTGTCTAATGTTAGCTAATGAGAGAGCTAAAATGTTAAATTGTTGGCTCAATTGCTCTCAGATTTCTTCTTTTCATAGTTTTTCAGTTGCTGAGAGATCAGGAGACGGTCTGACTGACTGGTTTAACTTACTAGATCATAAATGGGGACAGTAGTGGCTCTTTAGGTGGGTTGCCACTAAAACGAAGCGGCAGAGAAATAAGAATTAAGTTTTTGTAATGGGGCCAGTGACATGGATGAAACAGAACTGTTAACATCATTTAAAAAGATGAATGTTGTTGTTGTTAGTTGTGTAGCGTTTTTTTTTTCGTCCAAAGTTTTCAACAAATACCCCAATGGTATTTTTACCATATTCGTAAAAAGAGAACTGATATTGTGACTACCCTAGTTTGCCTGTTTGAATTTTAACGAGCTACACAGTATGATAAGTGTCTTTTAAATGTAGAATTTCTCTCTGTATGTGTGATATTAAATACAGCAGGAGAAAACTAAAAACTTAGTTATAACCACACAGGTGTGTGCATCTGTTGCTTTTATCATCAAGACCACTGAAAAATACCTAAAAATATCCAACCTTTTTTACCCAAGCTTTATATGAAACTTAAAACTGTTATTCTAAGCTTAACAGTTCATGAATTTTTAGAAAACAAAAATGCTCAAAGGTTTTCAGGAAGATATCATAAAAAGAAAATGTGGAATTTCCTTTAAAACTGAAAAAACATGGGCTGTAAACCTTTGTTATCCGAATGCTTTAACTCTGGATTTATGGTTCGCCATAAAGGGACACTTGTCTGTTTAAGTAAAGGGCATCAAAGCAAAGCAGATGACACTGATGTTCCAGTATTGGCATTTCATGATTGAAACCATGTGGCCTTTCACAAAATCAATACTTTTTACCCCCTGTTTCTCTTTATTCACATCCACTTCAATTCTTAATGCTTGACTTTAAGTGAGAATTATTTGCTGTTAGGAGGATCCATAATTAAATCTGCTTTAAGATAAAGTAGGTCAGCTGTGAGACTGGTGGATGGGTGGGGGAGAAAACCTATTCCACATCAAAATAATGGTCCCAATTTACAGCATTTTCTGACTCAAAATGACTGGAAATGACTTCCAAGCCATTAGATAATAAAACAAAAATTAAACTAAAAGAAAAAGTGTACTCACAAAAACAATAAGTTTTAAACACCATCTGTGAATGTTGAAACAAACAAAGTGATACAGGCCGGGAATGCAGAAAAAGAAAGCTGTTTTGTTTGAAAATATAAATACACTTGATCTCCTTCAATGCCACTGCTAACCCCATTGTGACATAGAGGCAGCACAGATCCAATGTTAAAGGAGGCTAATTACTCCCAGTATCTCCCACACTCCAGGGAGGCGAGGTCATCCAGAGGACAGGCATGTGAAACATTCCTGCAGCCCGCTGCTCCTGCTGGACCTCCCTCCCAGCGCAGTCTTCCCTGTCCTCCTTTCTCCTCCTTCATTCATCCTCGTCTTCCCTTTCTTTCCTCTGTTCCACTAAGCACCAATCCTACTTTTTTTGCCCTCCATCATAACATTCATTCGGCCTTTGTTTCCCTGTTAAAGGAGATCTATTCAGCCATTGATCAATTATGTTTGATGGCAGGGTGTTGGGATGTCTACTGACTTGCTAACATGATACTTGATGTTGAGTGGACAGCCAAGGCTTAGTAGGGATTTACTAATATTGAAGGGATGCCATCAGACATTTGATCCATGCTACTATACAGAAGTTAAGTGAATTTTATGTTCACCAGTTTCATCAACTTCTACATTCAGATTCTGCTGCAGTGCTGTGATAAAGATCCACCAAGACCTGATTCTGTGCAGATTCTGTTTCATTTTTAACCAAATTCCACTTTTTTCCATTTCAGTTCTTCTAAATTTAAAGTGTTCTTTATTATATATAGTGCATGAATAAAATTTTAGAAATTCAATAGGAAAACATCCTGTAATGAATACTCACAAATGTCAACCAAAAATACAACAAAAAATGCTGCAGTCCAGCAGAATCATTCAATCGTTCTGTGAAGTATATCAATCAAATCAATCTAATTTTATTTATATAAGTATATAAAACCTTCCTGTAAGTTGTGATGGATGCTTCACTGGAAACAGACATTTCTGAGGAATATCAGCCAGTATGTCCTCAATGAAATTATGTCTTGTGTTTGTGGGTGTGTTCACATTAGAGAGAAACTGCTGAAGCACACCACCTCGCTCCAATTTACTTATAAATTTTTGATTACAAGTGGTCATTGCAGGGCCAGCTGCAGTCGCTATCTCCTTAATGGTGCTGTTATCCCAGGCACCATAAAAAATAAAAAAAAAATTAAAATTGACAATGAAAACCTTTTTTGAAACTCTGCGTTTCATAGTTGATTCATTTTTCCTTGTTGAATGAATACTATAATTCAGACCATAGTTTCTTCTTCGTGGATTTCATAGGGCCGTATGTGCGAGGTATGAGCAAACAAAAGTCAGTACTGTACATACTGAAATGTTTATTCCTATAATCATAATGCAAGTAATACACCAGCTGTTCAAGTTTTGACTCCAGTTTTTGAGCACCCAGTTAGAGATGCACTTATAATGAGAAACTTAAATGGTACCGATCATGATCAGGTCAAAGCCATCAAGGAAATCCACGAATAATACTTGGCTTTGTTGAAGGTAACAAGTCCTTTTCATTCTCTCCTAACTTTATTTCTCAAGCAGGCTTTGTACAAATCTGGCGTTCCACCAAATGGTAGGTGGGAGGCTAATGGCCAACTACCTTTTAGATCCTCAGCTTCCCTTTTGCTTCTTTACAACCAGTTGTAAACCTTTACCCTGAGCCTGGCACCATTGAGAGGTTATTTATTACTGCAATATATCTCTTTATTTTCACTGTCACACAAGCAGCAATGGCATGACAAGTACTGAAGAGGTTTTAAAAGGCTCTGTTCGAGTCAAACTCCTCTTTGAAGTTGAATTTCATTTTCTTCGTGACGAGGAAAAGGCCAGAAAAGATGAATTAAGGATCTGCTCAACCTTTCTTGTTGATTAATTAACAGCAGCCATGGTTTTTTTTTAATATTTAAAACATGTAATGCCGATTTCATATTTGGTCTTGGACTATACATGGTGTATTTTGGGGCTTGTAACCAAACCTCAACTCTGACCCAAACATGTACTTATACTTGGTTCTCTCTGTGCAATTAACATAAAGTGGGATGAAGGAAATAGCCTTTGTAAGTGGCAATGAGGCATTTTCTTCTCCTTTTCAATCAAGCACACTGTAATATGGTTTCTCTAAAATGTACTAAAAAAGTTCAATTTTTAAGTTTTTTTTAAAGTCAAACTCAAGGTACACTTTGGATTGAATTATAATGGAATGAGTTTTGGGTATCACAGAGATTCAAATAAGAGTGAGAACACTCCCAGTTGACTCAGATTTGGTGACTCATGCACTGAATCATGCTTAGACCAGAAATCCATCACAGGATTAGTGCAACTGTCACTGTAGCGTCTGTAAACTAGTTGCCTGCTCCAACAACTGAGCCTATCTGACACCTCAAATGATGGTTTTTAGGCCAATAAGTACGGTTTCAGTTTTTAAAAGATTTATTATTCATCCTTTTTGACCTTTATGTACAGAATGGTGTCCAATCAAAACTTTACTGTCCATCTAAGTTTCAGGGAGTACATCATTCCTGGTTGAATCATGTTTAATTACCTAATTCATGTGCAAATAACCCAAGATGACAACATTAACTCCAAGCCTGGTATGAATCATACTTAATCTTTCATAGATAATGATTTAATTTGGTGACACCGTTTGTTCAATTCTTAGTCAAGTTATAATTTAAATGATATGGGTGATGTTTCTGTATACGCATTTGAAAACACTAGTATGAGTTCAGGCATACCGTGGCATGTACCTTCAAACTCACTTTGGTACTGTTATGGGCTGGAGGAAGCAATAGAGAAAATTAAATTCAGGCAATAGAAGGAGGGGACAGATTATGTGCAAATCTAAAGAATTTATTATTAAAAAACAAGAAAAAGTTACAACCCAAAGAACAAAAAACAACGACTGAAGAGAAGCTCATCTGTCTTTAACAAAATCCAAATATTTCTAATTTAAACTACAACAATAACCCACACCAACAAGAGTATTGAAGAGCCCCACCAAGCACACATGAAGCTGAGGGCCTTTTGACTGTGGATTCTTTCCAGTCCTTCATTTTATGCTTCAGATCTAGATTAAAAGACGGCTTCAGGTGTGATCACTCAGGTGATGCCAAGGAGAGAGGGAGGGGACCAGAACAGCACAACACCAAACAAAAAAACTCAGGTTACATAGTTTTGCACACACTCGATGAATATTAAGTTGTACCCAAACATTATTTCATTACTTTTACTTTGTTTCTACATCTATCAGAAGACCAGCTAATACATAGGTTCTGCTGTTTTAAAAGTCTTGTACTTGTTTAGTAAGATGCCACTGAAGTTTTTGGCTACAGGCATAAGGACAGACCAAAATATTCGAGCTGAAATAGAAACAGAATATTAGAAGTAAATACGAGGCTTTTCAAACAGTATATCTCAGGAGAAAAGATACGGATCAGGTTGAAAACTGGGCAGAATTTTCGTTCCTCCTGAAATTAGTGATTTCACCGAACTCTTTTAAGAGGTACCTTAGCCTGCCATCACTTTGCTGAGCACTGTTTATTCTTCTCTTTGTGTTTTTCCTTCTCCTGTTTTCTCGGTTGGATCGCCCACTTAATGTGAAGTGCCCAGCTGGGAATGAAGAGAAGTTTGATCAGCTATCGTAAACAAACAAGGACAGTTTTTCTCTACATTATCAATTCCAGTTGCCCTTTCTGATCCAACTTTTGATAACTATTTCATTTTCATATCTGTTCGCGGTGCTTTTAGTACTCAAAGACTTTTACCTGTTTTAGGAGTTGGGTGTTTAAAACCGGATCTCCTAGGTCAGCATCAGTCTGAATCTTAATCTTCAAGATGTTCATCTGTTTGGGGACTGGACACGTGACAACAAGCCAAAGATAGAATTATTTTCAACTCACAAGGGCAAAAAAATGACCCATGAAATGTTCTCTATTTTACCATCTTGGCACCAGAAGGGGAGCTTTTTTCACAGTTATTGTCGTTCCACTGATGCTGACTACCTCTGGACACACAGTACTGATAACCATCATTATCTGGATGTCCAGGTCGCCAGTTCCTAAAGGAGCTCTCTCTGTTGTCGGACCACTTCCACGCTTCTCTGGACAAGCCAATCCACATAAACATTGTATCTTCTTCTTTTTGTGCCAGCACCTCAGCGTTTTCCTGAGCATTCTCAATCATAGCCAGGTCTGTGTAATGGGTTCGACAGTAAGCCTGGGCATCTTTCCAGGTCTTCACCGACGCAATCATCTTAAAAATTTTTGGACTAGAGGAATTCATGGCTGCAACACAGAAAAAATAAAAGTTTGAGAACATGACTGTTACTCTTCACAAGCAATTTTAGTACATTAGAAAGTATGTCTGTAACTGTATCATCAATATCACAATATTTTGTAACAGAAAGTACACCTATGATGACAGTGGGAAATTATTAAAATCTGGTTTTGTTAGGGATCGGAAACAAAAAAATCTCGATAAATTTTGAGCTTATAAAATTTTTTATCAAATCTCATGGGCCAAGTGATCTTAAACCTCATCAAGCCAGATTTCAATCAAATCACGTCCTTTCTCAGTCAAGATTTTGTTCGCTACTCTGCATCCTGGAAAAGCCTCCATGCTACTGAACTCACGGACAAAACACTCCGGCCTGTTTCAGTTCGATTGCAGTTAAAACAGTTAATCCCGTCTTCTCCATGTTGATTGATAAAACATTGATCAAACTATAAAATCAAAATACATGTAAATTAAACATTTCCAAAACACGTTTTCTTATATTTAAGTTGGCTCTTATTATGCTTCTTTACAACAGTGTTTATTTTTAGTGAAATTTGATTTTGATAAGTTATCTTATTTTGAAAAAGATGATTGACAGCAGTGTTCTGTACCAGATTACCAGAGTCTTACCTGTATAACAGGAAAAATAAAACTTCAGGTCACATCTTTTATCATCCCATGTCCCGTGTTGGTTAAATATTACACAAAACTCTCCTCCTTTGTAGTTGTCTGGCTTCTGTTTATACCAGTTTTGATAACCAGTAATTTCACCAGTGCTTGACCATCGCCATGAGTTTCTGTCTTTGCTTGTGGTCGTCTGCCAGGACAACGGGTCGTCGTTCAGCCCAATCCATGCTTGTTTTGGTCCGTTAAAGTGGCTGATGTAAGTCTGGCTTTCAATCGTAGCCAGGTCGCTGTACTTGTCTCTGCAGTAATGTTGAGCATCTGTCCAGTTCAGTTCCAGGTCAATGTAGTGAAAACGACACAATTCGTAAAAAGATGGTGTGCAGAGTCCTGTGGAAAAGAATAACATCTGGAACTGCGAATTTTAAGATTTTTAACACTGAATTTTAAAGTACAAACAATCTTGATGGAAATAAGATTGTGTCATGTGACCATTATGTTGTGCTCTACTGGTTGGGAATGAAATTATTTACTTGCTTAATTTGCATATTTTTTAAACACCTGCATATGTTGTAAAGTCCTTGTCCTTGTTAACCTACTTGGATAAAAAATCTGATTCTGATTTACTTGCTTAATTCATGCTCTATTTAAGTGCCTGATCATTCTTATGCAAGTGCCCAAACATGTAAATTAATGCAAAATGGTAATTCTTTTTACCAAACATGGTTGAAGGCGACAACATGGTGAGGATTTTTGTTTTCACACTTTACCAAATAATCCAACCTCCTCACTCACTTTCCTACAAGTACGCTCTTTTAGCGTACTTTTCCGCTGATCACTACCATGATCAGTTTCAAGATTAATGAGTTTCCATCATTAAGACGTGTGTCAACAAACAACTCACATACTGAGTGGCTCTCGAGTTGTAGGTAATTCACCGAAATCCACATTTTTCAACTTGTGAATAAGTGAAAAAAGTGAGTAGCGCGTTGAAAATTTAAAGAACTACAAAATTATTTATGTTGCTCTACAAGAATATGTGTCAAGTTGAACTTATGCACCAAACCACAGTGTCAGCTATCCTGGATCCACTCAACTCATAGTAAACATTTAGTGTATCTACGGCCGTGCATATCCTCCTAAGGTATTGTCTGTCTGCATAAAATACTGACATCAATCATCAAAAGTCCCCTGTTTTTTAATGTTTGATTTTAAGCTTCTGTATCTTATAAGAACTATTTAATTGAAGAGTAAAACTAGAATTGAATTAAACAATGACATAAATGTATTAAAAGACGACGTAACTCTTACCGAAGATGGAGAAAAGCAAGGGGATGGTGTGGTCCATTTCTGACGTCACTGAAAAGTTAAAATAAAACAGAATTTACACAGACAGATAAAAAAAAACACATTGTCCAAACCAACAACCAAAATAGAAAAACAGTCTTTTAAATGACTTATTAAAAAGGAGATTCTGGTTCTGATAAAATCTACTCACATTAATATTCATCAGTAAAACCGCAAACTCACTCCTCCGTGGCTTGAACTTGCAAGAATCTGTCCAATACCTCTCCCAGAGTCTCCAAAGCTCCGCTCTTTTAAGGTTCAGTCTTTGCATGATTTTTATATTCAAATGGACATCCTGACAAAAATCCCTTTGACCTAGACCAGTGGTTTCGAAACCTCTGAAGAGGGATGAGTCGATACCATCAAAACTCGGAAAGTCAAAAGTCTTGATAACAGTCTTTATTTTCGACTATGGTTTAGCCACGGAAACATACAGTGAAACAGAATAACTCTTCTTTAGTCTTTTGTTACCCTAACCCTGTCCCTGACCCCCTAACCCTAACTTCTAAACTCTATCTCCCTAACCCCTCTTTAGTCTTATCATAACCGTAGCCCAAACCTTTCTTTAGTTTTCTTATAAACCAAAAACCTAACCCCTTATCCTAACCTTACCCTAATCTTGTACCGGATACAACTTAACCAAATAAGGCCACGTTGTTCAAGATACAGATGTTGACATCCTGCATTGTCAAATGAGTGTGGCTCCAAGTCAATTAAAGCTGAGTCTCTATTTCCATATGAAAATGAGTGATCGGTTACAGGTCACCTTGTGATGCTGGAAACTTAGAATTCAGTGCATGTATGAGAACATTTGGCAGCAATGAGACACTTCATCACCAATCACTGCCTGTACTCTCTGAACAAATGAGAGAACAAATGAACACAGAATCAACTTGAGCCAGAAGTGTAAATATTTTAAGGAAGTTTATTGATTCTTAGTTAAAAGTCTTAACACAGCAAAGGAGTAATTGGTCCTCATTTAAAGGGATATTCTGGCGTAAATTTAAGTTAAGGTCAAACACACCGTAACACCGAGTTAGACACCCTGTCGAGAGATGAATGTTGTCGACTGCTTGCTTCTCTAGTTATTCTCTAAATGCTTCCATGTGCAAACCTCAACCAAAACGCCACTCTATAGCCTCAAATAATGCTCAGAGCAGCACCTAACTTCATCAACAGGACATGTAGGGTCCCAGCCATAGTACTAGCCACCAAACATCTTTTTAACTTTGACTAATTTCTTTAGCAAAGAGACTAAACACAACTCACCTACTCTCTTCCAGCAGCTGCTTTGTGGGGGAGCTCTGACAAGTCGATCACTGAGTGCAGCGGATCATTTCCATGAAGTAATATTCATCATAATAATTATTTTGCACTGTAGACGCGGTAGTTCTTCTGCCTTAGTATCTTAGTCTGATTACATTTCCATGAAAAAATTGTAAATGTTCGTCCTTGAGCTGCGAAAATTTATGCCGAAATATCCCTTTAACACAGCAAAAGAGTAACTGATCGTCATTTAACTAAGGAGTAACTTAGTGGCACTTTAAAAACCATGTAGCAGATACATATGCATTGGTATATCAAAACTAATAACAAGCAAATATTCTTTTTTTCTTTCCTGACTTTAATTAATTCACTGTCAAACACAAAGCACACAGAAAATCGAATCCAAACAAGCCCAGGGTCTATATTTTTGTTTTGGTTTTGTTGAGGGTAGACCTGAGGAGAACTTCCTCTGACCAGTTTGGTAAACCATCTTCTCAAACAGGTCCTGGTGCATCTCTGCAGAAGTTACTCTCACTGGCCGAGGACATACCTGTGATAATGATTAAAATAATAATAAAAAAGACATGAGCATTTGGGAACATTAAAAAAAAACATTTTACTATCTGTGTAGCTGTGTTGTTATGGTTACCGTCTTCTTGTTGCTGCTCTTGTGCTTTCACTGGCACCTTCCTCCAGGTCACTTTCAATTCACCCAATCCCTGTTTGGCGAGTGCTTTCTGCAGCTGCAGAGGGAGAGGATATCCTGTTATGAGTCTGACATTATTTATTTAAATGTGCAAATGTGTGATATTGATCCCATCAGGAGTACATGTCATATACGGGACTTCTTTCGACACTCATGAGGTTGCATCTGGATGGTGATTACAAATATATTGGGATAAACTCGTAATAATGTAACACGTTTTCAGTTTTCTAACCTTTTTGGACTAGGACAAAGTCAGGTGACCTCAATATAATAAACGCTATAATGAAAATAAGAGTACTTTAAAAATGGGGGGAAAGTTGCACCACCAAACCAGATACAGAAAAAGTTTTAAATAGAGTTCCAGCAGGAAGACTTCCATTTTGTTCAGCAATGTGCAGCTGTGTAGCTCTTTCCAGTTTTTGCCGCCCTGCTAGCTACCAAGTTGTAAGGCGTTGATGGACCCGCTGCCCACGACTCATTTTCTGAGTAAAGCCATGTCTCTGGTCTCTGGATGTCTTGCATTAAAGAGTCTTTCCAACATAGACTGTATATACTATGGACAACTTGGTTCAGCCTCCCGTTAGTATATGGATTTGAGGCCAAAAAGCTCTTGGTATTTTCTGTGATACCCCCGGGTGAGCTATGCAATCCCTGAACGCCCATAGGCTGTATCAGATGTCAATCATAGCAAACATGAACCCCTTAATAACTTTTAGAAATGGAGCTTCACAGAAAAAAAGAGGACTTGAGCACAAACCAGTCTGACAGTAACTACATGTCAACATCACAACCAGGGGGGAGAAAAATGTATATTCTGGGTAAAAATGTCTAAAGTTTGTTCACAGCTCCATAAGCTTTGCTGCTGGAGGCGGAATTTATGACCTATACTGCAGCCTGTCACCAGAGGGTGCTGTTCTCGGAGTAGCTTTACCCAGCGAGGAGGCAGACTATGTCCATTCTATATACAGTCTATGCTTTCGAATCAAACCAGCACACAACAATTTATTCACTTAATAGTATACCGGGGGTTTTATTAAATGTATGATAAGGAAGTATCTTGTTTTATCGTCTATAGTCATGCTCGGTAACATACTATACCACACTTTACCTGCTGATTCAATCCAGAAATTAGGGTTCCGTTTTCCATGTTTGCATCAGTTGCGATCTTCATCCTTATCATCGTTTTCCTGACTGCCTGAGCTGCACAGATCACAAACACAAACAGAAGTTTTTCACAAATGTAAGACTTCTCTGATATTTAAAAAGTAAGTTAGTATTATTCAGATTTTGAACTATTAATTGAAAAACACAAGACGGGTGTTCAGATGACGTATTTTTTTGAGACCTGTTGAGTTTGAGGTTGAGTTTGTCTCCCGAACAGCTCCTTCATGAGAGAGTTCAGAACTTTCAGGGCTGTCTGTGGTTGTCTTTTCACTGTAGCAGAGGAAAGGTAAAGGTGTTGTGCAAGCCTCATCCGTCCAGTTTCCATCAACCATCTGTACAGCTACACAGTTATTTGAGCCCGGGTTGTCAGGTTGTCCAGTTTGCCAGTTTTGAAAGGTGACATTTGTTCCTGATTCTGTCCAGGTCCAGGATACAGACCTGGAAAGACCAATCCAGTGATTGTCATCCATACCCAGCTCAGCTTGAAGTTCAGCATTCTTGATTTCATCATGGATGTAGGCCAGAGTATATCCTCGAGCTTCACAGTCAGTTTTGGAGTCGTTCCATGACAAGTTGTTGTCATAAACGTAAAAACCATCCTTGTCTGTGACGGAGATAATGAAAAAGTAAAAGATATAAAACACAAAATGCTCTTAAATAAAACCAGGAAAATACTAAATTAACAGAACATATCCTGAAGAGTATCCTGAAGTTGTTCTGGAGCTTTATACCAAGAATGCTTTTAAATAAATAACCTCTAAATCTTATTGACTGATCTGATTGTCTGATTGTCATTCCTTAATAACTGTGTTAGTTGTAAGAGGAATCCTGCAGACCACATAGGGTGTTTTCTCCTTAATTAAGCTGGTTTTCAACACGCACACACAGGCAAGAGAAGTAAATCTAGAAAGTAGAAATCTACTAAACTACATTAATTTTGGCTCATACCCATACAAACATGACTTCTCTTGAGAGAGCAGCTTTTATCGATCCAGTATCCGTCTCCACCAATGGACCCACAAAACCCATCACCCATGTTGATCCAGTTGGAGTAGATGAGCGGTTGTCCGTTCTCCCAAGTCCAGGTTGAATTGTTCTGATACAATCCTATCCAGGCCTTTCCGGTGTACCCCTTGCTTGAAATCTTTATTATTGTTTCCACGCTTTTGCTGCTGTCCACTTGGGCGAGGCCGATGTAGTTGTGTTCGCAGTAATCTGCTGCATCATCCCAGGTCGTGTTAGTATTGATGTAATAGAAGACATCCTGGGTCTGCTGGAGGGTGAAGAGGACGGAGAAACCTGAGGAAGGATGAGAATGAGGTGGAGAAATTCAACTGGAACTTAATATTAATGCTTTTATGACATAAATCATTTTGTGCGTTTTGTTTACTTCATCTATCAATCTGCACATCACATTTATGCTATTTCTGTATATTTACCATATTTATCCTGTTAAAAGAATCTCAGGTTCATATGTTTACATTGTATAAACTTCATATTAATCTTGTTTCATATTTTCTATGTTTTTTATCTATCTTTTTTCCAATGTTTTGCACTGATATGGGTGGCTTTAATCTCATTGCACTACGTATAATGACAATAAAAGGCATTCTGATTCTGTCTATTCAGATAGATTGATGGTTACTGTCTCTATGCTGCTAGTATGAAGAAACAAATGCATAAATATAATGGCTAGATTAATAAAAATCCACACACTAACCACATACTAAACATTCAATCTTCATTGTTTCCTCTTTTTAATATTTTCTGATAATAAAACGTGAAGCTCTGCTCACCTGTGAACAGGAGAACCACGATCACAGTGCTTCCCATGCTGACCTTGAATAGCTGTAGAAGACGATAACGATGCTGTATTATTGCTGTAAAAGGAAAAAAGTACAAACCTTAATAGATAGATAGATACTTTATTGATCCCAAACTGGGAAATTCACATGTCACAGCAGCAAAAAAATACAAAATAAAGTTAAATATAAGAAGTATGTACAATACAGACTAAAAATACCAAGTATATACAATAAATACAGACTAAATATACTAAACATCCTAAGAGAAAAAATTGAGATATGAAGAACGTGGGCTATTGAAATGAGTAATAAATATGAAATGCGAAATATACAGATAAATAAACAGACAAATTAAGGTGCTCAGTTTTAAAAATGGACTATACAGCAGTTGATGTTAATGTTGTAGTAAGAGATCAGTCAATTTTAGATAATATTCAACCAGGTAAAATGCTGCTTATTTTCCAGAGTGGAGACTTACCAAAGTGCCAAAGTCTTCAAACATGAACAGCTGTCCGTCCGCTGGAGAGTCAGTCTGCCGCCGCTGTTTCAGGCTGTTTTTAAAATGTTATGCAAATCAACACCAAATGGTCCACAGCTGAATTTTTATATTCATTACAGTCAAACTGGGGGAGTAAAATGTGACACACCCAGACTTCAGAAATACGATCAATCTCTGTCACAGCCAGGGAAAAAAGTTGATCATCTTTACACGTGCAGGTTTGAGCATTAGGAACTGAAAACAGGGCGTCTTGTACATTTGAAGTTGGCAGGTGGTAAATATTTTGAGCTCATTAAGGTGTAATATTTTGAGTTGACATTATTGATGTAAAACATTGTGTGCAGTTGATTTTACGAGTCCATTCAAGTATCATTCAATCAAATCATTTTTTTTGTAATTGAAGTTTTTATTTAACTTTCATATTTTAAACATTATACAGAAGATATCAAACTTCAGCACAAACAAAACAACCATATTGATCACAATTACACATACCAAAAACAAAACATGCATATATATTCATGCAGAGCCCAACCCATAAACATAACATCACACTGCTCAACACTAAAACAGAGTCTACCGGTGTCTTCATCTCCTCACATGTCATACATACTTATTCCCTCTTATATGATTCAGAAAATGGCCCCAGACCTGGTTAAATTTCTCTTTGTCATCATTCAACCTTGCTCTCATTAGTTCAGAAGAGGCATTATCAATCAGCAGCTTCACCCAGTCAGTAAATTCTGGTCGAGTCTGACTCTCCCAGTGGCGAAGAATGACTCTAGCTGCAGTGCGATCAAAGAAGAAGAAATCAATATTAAGAGAAAGGAATTAAAAATAAAAATAGATTGAATTTAGAATAAAGATTAAGACATAATCTTTTAGATTATATTAGATTAAGATTTAGTGTAATGTAAAAGTTCTTATGTAAGGGGTTAGGATGAAAATTTGGAGTTTTCTGAACTTGTTTGGGTTTACAGTGAACATGTTATATACAGCTGTTTTTGAATCAAGTTACAGTTAAACCATGAGTATCAATCCTTAAATGAAGATATGATTAAGTAACAGCTTTGCTTTACTTTTGACTACTAGATAATAATCTTTAAAGAAAGGAATTGTGGGAAAACAATATTTTAAATAATAATTTTATCATTGAATATTTATTTACAAGCTCATTGAACCTTATAGGAGAGCATTCAAATTTCTTATGTTTGAAGAAAAAAGTTTAACGTCTTTTTTTTTAACTTGATATGACACTTAAAGGTGCTGTAAGGAACTTTAAGAAAACTGCATAAGTGGCGCTCATCCTCTATTTCCTTCCTAATGTTGCTCTGCTGTGATATCATGTAGTTGTGCTGCATGGTGACTCCTGACACTGAGGGTCTGACTGATGTTTTAAGCTGATCGAAATGGATCATACCCCATGTAAACAAATTGTAATGGTACACACTGGTTAGCACTTTGGTAGCCCATTAGTTTCAGCACCCCGACCCTATGAAAGGGGTTAAATACAGTAATAGGGTGGCGGTTATAATGTTATCGCCGATCAGTCTATATCACAAACTTTATTCTTTCCCCGGTGTATGCAGATATTTCACTTCACCTGTGACACAAAACAAGTGACTGCAAATCTTTGAAACATGCTCTCGTCTTCTGATGCTACATTTCAAACTTCACTGGACCTGAGTGGTTTGTTTAATTTTGAATGCATCATTTCAGGTACTGTGAATGCAAACTACTGAAGGTTTGTTGTTTCTCTGTCTGTGTTTTTACAGATCAGGTTCCTGGAAAAATAATTGCAGTGAAACAAATCAGACAGAATCAAACGAGCCCTGCAGAGATATGATGCTCACAGGTCGAGGATGCAAACTAAAGTTTTTAGGTTACACGGAGCATGCAGCCACAAACTTTGTTTACACTCCACAGAACAGTTTTAACTTTAAAAAAGTTGATATCCACTCATATTTCATCATCAGTTTGGGTAGTTCAGAGGAGTTTTGTGGTTAAATTTTAAAATGATTTAATATTTAACCATTGTTTCCCATTAAATACAACATTTTGTCTTGATCATACCTGGGTCCATGTTTTTGTTGGGTCACTTCTTGGATTTGAATGAAACATTTGGAGAGATTTGAATGTGAAGAAGATCAAGTCCTGTTGAAACTCCACCATGCAGATGTAAATCCTTATTGAGTATGTAAAACTTTGTATTTCTTGGTCCAGATTTACACTGAACCAAAATATACACGCAACACTTTTGTTTTTGCTGAACTCAAACATCTAAGACTATTTTATGCACACAAAAGACCTTTTTCTCTCGAATATTGACGACAAATTTGTCTAAATCTGTGTTAGTGAACACTTCTCCTTTGCTGAGACAGTCCGTCCACCTCACAGGTGTGTCATATCAAGATGCTGATTAGACAGTGTGATTATTACACAGGTGTGCTTTTGACAGGCCAAAATAAAAGGCCGCTCTAAAAGGTGCAGTTTTATCACACAGCACAATGTCACAGATGTCACAAGTTTTGAGGGAGCGTGAGATCGGCATGCTGACTGCAGGAATGTCCACCAGAGATGTCTATAAAAGTTTTGTGTTTTGTTCCTTTTCTGAATCTTGTTAAAAAAAAACAATTTTATAAAGTGTGCTTTTACTGTGTATGACTTTTAACTTAGCTCTTAATTTTTAATTTAGTCTTAAATCATTTTATTTTGTTTAATTTTTTCATTATTATTTTCTAGTTATTTGTTTGTTTGTTTTACCTTATTTCATCTTATTTATTTATTCCACCTTCTCATTGTCATTATTTTTCTTTATTTTTTTTTTACTTATTTAAAAACTTTTGACATGGTGTTACAGATATATGTGTGTGAGTATCTGTGTAGATGTGTCTGCATGTGAAAGTGAGCATGTACCTGTGTGGGAGTGTCCCTGTGAGTGAGTGGGAGTGTCTGTGTGAGAGTGTCAGAGGACATGCGGCTCATTCTCTCTCATTCTCAGCCCAGAGAGACATTCTGCAGTAGAGCAGCCTTAGTGTGATTTTCTCAATAGTGATTGGAAAAGTGATTTATTTTTGTTTAGACCGAGTGTTGTCTCTTTTATTTTCTTTTGGTGAGTTTTTGTAGCTTTCACCTGTTTCTTAGTTAGTCGTCCTGTTTTGAAAAGGATCGCTTCCTGTTGTCAGAATTATGATCGTCTTTAGTTTTGTGAAGATTGTTTTACTTTTGTCGTGGTGCTGATCTGAGTTTCATTATTAAAATACTTCAGTTATTGCACATCCTTGTCATTCTCTCTTTATTTCCATCTTTACCTGTTTTTTGATTGCTTATCTTGTTAGTCCTGAATACCCCTAGCCTATCAGGATGTAACACATGGTTTGACTTTCATCTTTTATTGGTTTCTAAATAATTTCTATTAACTGTTTTGGAAAATGAATGTTGTCTGTATGTTCTTCCTCCATTTGTTTTAATGTTGTGAAGCACTTTATAACTTTTTTATCTAAAAACTGCATTTTTCTTACGAAAAGTGAAACAGGCCTACAATTCAGAGGCCTGTTTTTAACTGAGCTTTTGTTTTTATGTTTTTATTTTCATGTGCTGATCTGTGCTTGCAACTGTTGTCTAAGCACTTCGTAAACTTCTGTTTTTAAAGGTGCTATATAAATAAAATTATTATTATTATTATTATTAAATGAAGTCATTATTGTTGAACTCTGGGACCATCAGACTCAGCGATCAATAATCATGTGCTGCAACCTACTCGTACAGCAGCTGATCTAACCCAAATGCTGCAGCTAAATAGCTCCATCTAGTGGTGAAAAGAGTTACTGCTTCTCTTCTGTAGGTTCATTCATTCAATCAGATGAATAAAAACACAAACTCCAGAGTATACTTCATTTGTATTTATTTATACTATTTCATATTTATATTCTATGTCATCAGATATTTATATATTTATAGATATTTATATAGATATTTACAGATGGCAGTTCTGCCAAACAGAGAAACAAGTATTTCAACACAATATGGATAACAAAAAATAAACACGTGTCAAGTTCAGTGCTATGCTGAAAACACACAAAGTTCGATAATAAAAATTAAAAAGTCATAAAAACCGGAAAATGGGCAAACAGCGTGGTGTGACTGCGTTTACATGTACATGGACACGATTCGGTGTCACACCGTTCAAAGGTTTTGTGAAACTTGGTTTTTCTGCTCCAGAACATGTGCAAATGTAGTGTTGCGGAAAAATGGCGTCATCAGCTCCCCCAGAAATCACCAGGCAGTGTACAGGCAGTGTAAAAAAAAAAAGAAATGTTAAATAAAGAAAAAAAAAACATACATCTTTTTACACGCTGGGGACAACAAACTGATGCTTTCTGAGGCAAGGGGAGGAGATCCAAGTAAGAGTTATTTGCATTAAGTACAGCCATGCATTAGCAGCGATCGTCACACATTCAGAGATACAGATCTGATAAGATAGCTTGCCTTCTCTGTCAAAACATTGGACCAAACAGACATGCGGTGTGTTCACTTTAAATGTCTCTCACACGTTCACCTGCTCATCAGAGAATACACTTTGGAATTAAATGGCCTGTGGATCCACTTGTCGGTTTCTACTCTCTAAGCTCTCCTAAAGCCAGTTAAGTGCTCTTATTTCACTCCCCAGAACAGAGAAGCACCTTCAACGTCACCAAAATCATCAACTCTCTCACACACACACTTGCACTTGCATGTGTTTGTGTGCAGCAAGCGTAAGCTATCTCTTCTATAAATACAGTACGTTTTTACTCTTCTCTCCTCAGACCCCACGCGGTCTGCTTAACAAAAATAGATTTAAAAAACTTTCATACATTCTAGAAACAGACAGACACGAACGAGGGTTGGTCGGCGAGGGAGGGGCAGTAAGAGGCAGGTCCTGGTGGAGGTGTGTGGATTAGGGTGGAGGGGCACCGGTGGGGTCCCCTCCCTCCTCAGGAAGCTTTCATGGGTGAACCTTGAAGGAGAGCAGTTCTTCTGAGTGCATGTTGTTGAGGGAACGCAGCTCAGGGAGCTTGAGCAGGAGTTTGGTGAAGGTGGTGGCCGACTCCTCGCCGTGGTTCTGCATCACGAGATTTCGCAGAGCCCGGATCAGTTTGTCCTGCAGGGCCTCAACAGAGTTCAAGTCCTGGATCCCTGAGCGGTCTGAGAAAATGAAGAACGAGGTTAATGTCAGGAGAAAGTACATCATGTTTAAAAATGGACTAAAGCATCTTCAAATGTGCTAACAGGATATTTTTAAAACTTACCGGCTGAGACGAGCACCACGGCTGTGAAGAGGCTCATTTCATCAGAGTCGAGCCGCAACGCTGCGAGCTTCTCGCTGAACTCGCACATGGAGTTGAGCAGCTCGCCTGCGCCCAGCGATCGTAGCGTGTCGAGGCTGTAACGTTTGCCGCTCAGGAAAGTAACCGTCCTCTCAACCATGTTGAAAAGAGAGGCGAATCTGACCATCAGCACCTGTGAGGACGAAATAAAGAGAATTTTAAGTCTCAGTTTTGAAAGTTTGTGTTCATTAAGAGCATCTCATTTCTATTCCAACTGTTGTCAGAGTAAATATTAGTCAGCACACACATGGCTGAAAGTCTGCTCTGTGTTTGAACAGGCCGCCCGTCGTGTTTGACTTCAAAGCTGTTGCCGTTTTCACTTGTTTGCTCTCTTACCTCGAAAGTTCCAGCTTTCAGAAGGCTGACTTGGTCGTGCTCGGAGAGGTCACGGAAGCCCGGGATCCTCTTGGCGAAGTCGACCACTTCCCGCACAGCGGGGGTGAAGCTCATGGAGAACTCCTCCCAGATCTCCTGGCTGGGCTTTCTGGGGTCTACGTAGGGTGAGGTGTTCATGGGACAAACCTGGAAAACAGGAAGAGTGACGGTCAATAAATGAACAAGATCAAAACTTCGACTGTAAAACGTTTGAAATATTGAAAAATCAATCTACCCACCAGGTGTGCTCTGTTGCTCACACAGTGTGTTGGTCCTTTATAACCACTTGAGGCAGATTGTGTGTGAAATTGGCTGTCTTCTGATGGCTCAAAGCTGGGGGCGCTGTTGAGCTGCTGCTGCTGAGGCGGCTGCTGGTGAACTCCTCTCTCCTCCCTGTAAGCAGTGTTAGTGACGTGTTGGCTGTTACTGTACGGGCAGTGCTGGAAACCTCCCACTGCCGCGCTGTTGTTCCAGCTGTTCCAGCTCTCCTGCGGCTCCTCCATGCGGCTGTCGCACCCCGTCTCGAGGGCAACCGGCGAGGGCGAGGCCTGGTCCTGCCTCGGCGACCTCTCCTGGTTGTACGAGAAGGCATCCTGGTGCTGCCTGCTCGACACCGCCTCGTCCTCGCCGCTGTCTGACCCGCAGGAGGAGGCCGAGCTGGAGTTGGTGTCCATTGAAACGACGGACTCTGAGTCCTGGGGGCACTGAGGGGAGGAGGGGTTGGAGCAGGAGGGGGAATCAGAAGCGGAGGAGGAGGAAGAGGATGGCGAGGAGTTGGAGTCGTTGCTCATAGCCTCCATGGGCAGCGAGGGGCTCTGGTGGCCGTGGAGCATACTGTGAAGCTGGCTGTTATTACTCATCATGTTGTTCATGGCGTTCTGCATCTCCAGCAGCATCCTCTGCTTCTCCCGCTTCGGGATGCGTCCGAATCTGACAGCTGAGAAGAGATGAAGTCGATTAGCTTTGTGTGAAGATTTAAAAACAGGTGTGTCTCTACAAAACAAAAAGTGCTGCTCACCATCTCTGGACATGCCCACAGCCAGACATTTCTTGAAGCGACACTGCTGGCAGCGGTTCCTGTTGATCCTCATGATGGTGCAGTTCTCCATCTTAAGACACTTCTTGTACTGGATGTTCTGCTGGATACTTCTTCTAAAGAAGCCCTAAAACACCACAAGAGAGGCGCTTTCTTGTCATGTTCTCACAACATGTGTTTTTTTTTAACTTCCAGGAAAGAAGTCAACCAAACGTGAAGAGGAAGTGTGTTCCACTGCAGGAACCTGTCTCACCTTGCAGCCCTCGCAAGCATGGACGCCGTAGTGGAAGCCCGAGGCCACATCACCACACACTTTGCACAACAGCACCATACCGTTGATTTCTGCGAGAAACAGGAGAAACAGTGATTCACATGCACCATATCAGACACTCTAACTCTCATTTCTAGAAGAGTTTGTGTTTTTCTTACTCGTGATGCTGCTCTTAGCGGACGTGGAGGAGCGACCCGCCTTCTCCACGCCCTGTCCGCGCTGGTTCTTGGTTGGGGGAGAGATATCCACCACCATGCCTACAGCTCTGCTGGGCAACGAGGGGCGGGAGGGGGTGGGCGATGTCGACAGGTAGCCGCTGCTGGGGCTGGTGCTCATACAGGACTCTGGGCTGGAGGCGGAGCCAGAGGAAATATAGGCTATGACTCCTCCTGTGGAAATAAAGAGAGAATGACATTTTAAGACGGGTAAATCACTGAGTCTTTAAAATAAGTGCATCATGCTCATTTTTAGTGTCCTCTTATCATGTAATTCTCCTGTGGCTGATTAGGCGAGCTCTTTATCACCACCTGCTGTCTCAACCTGGGATTACGCCAACACATGTTTCACCCTCAGTTCTATTTATGGATATGGAGGATCTTTAACTTGATAAATTTGTAAAATATGAAAAATTAAAGTATTATCTCTTTGAATTTAACTTCAACATCTCTGTAGTCAGATGTTTACCTTAACTTTTCTACTGCATGGCACATGTTGTACATCGATAAATAAAACAAAAAGTAAAACCTACATTTTACTTTAAGCACCATCCCTGTAGAGAGGGATGATAACAGTAGTTTGAGTGTAACAAAGGTGGGTAAAAATAGCTCAGTTTGCCTAATAAACGCACACACTTTTCAGTAGGTTTGGAACAGGTGCCTCTGACACGTTTGTGTGCGTTTCTCGGTTGGTCTCTCCACCATATGAGATTGACCTGCTTTATAACCTCGAGTCGTTGGGTAACATGTTACATAACATGACTGGGACTCTATGGGAGTGTGCTCCGCTGACTGACGACCAGACAGGGTCACTGAAGCACTGGAGCAACATAACAGTAGGAACAAAAGAATGCGAGAAGGGAAAACATCCAGAGATTGGTTATGTAATGACATGATTGGCAAGAGGACATTTCCGGTTTACTATTTTCAAAAAGGACACGAGGGCTACAAAACTAAAATTAAAACAACAAATATAATAAATGTGTTTTTTTTTAAAGATTTTACAGCAAGGTGGGAGTAGTTATGACATGTTAATTGACTTGTTTAATGCAGTTTCTAAATGAGAGGTCATACACTTGTTGAGTTGCTGTTGTTTAAATGCCTGTTTACAGTCTGGTGCCCTTGAGCAAGGCACTAAAGTGTCCCTTTGGCAGTGTGACCGTGTCTAAAAGTGTCAAGTGAAGTAGGGCAGTAAGCTCCTTTAATCCTGACATACTTGGTCCCTTCTCACAAAATAAAATTAAAACTTTTTTAATGTAAATTTTAATTTTTTTAACATTTAAATAAAGTTTGTCTTATCGATTTTGCTCCTAAATTTAGAGTCGAGAGCGAACGATTACCTAACCCTAACCATGACTGTTCCCTTTCACGGCCCACCCACACGTGGACCTGTCATGAATTTCTGTGAAAGCGAAGCGCGAGGAAGGGAGGGAGGAGGAAGAGAATCTAGGTCAGCGGCTGTTGTCTCACCCCGTCTCACGTGTATCATGCAGGCCAGCCTCGCGCCGGGTGAGAGCTGTGTACAGTGGATTATGCAATGATCTACGTCACGGGCGCCTCTCCGGCCAATCGGAAAGTAGTTCGACTGAAGCGTGCGCGGAGAAGGGAACGCCCCCCGACCAATCAGAGGAGTGTTCCAGCCGCGTGTACACAAACAGGCACATGGCTAGGCTACGGTGTCCATGTGAGTGAGCGGGGCCCGGGGAAGATAAACACTACAGGAGGCAGCAGCAGCAGCGCCGCACTGACACTCCTAACCCCGATTTAAAACACGGTAACACGGATAGAAGTGCCTCTTTAACACGGTGGAACAACTCGACAACTTTGTGAGAATACTTATGAATGTGTTTAAACAAATTTAGGACACTAAGTTCCACGTTATGAAGCTGAAATCGAGCCAGAAAGAGAAATCTGTGACAGTTCTGGGACGCCATTCATGACCCCATAGAGACCCTGTTATACATAATGATACTTGGTATGAAGCGTTTAGAGGAAATCTAGCCACAGGTTGCATCATTTTTTTTTACATTTAAAGGCTGATTGCACAAATACAGCTTTTGCCCTCCAGTCTACTTTTATCATTAATAGAAAGATGCTGCATTATAAAACTTAATGTACATGTTATTTAAGCATATTAAGCGACTTTTATGTGTATATCTATGGTATTAATGTTAAAAAACAGGTTCACAGTATTGTCCCTGCAGAGTGCATGCATTTTAATTGTTTTCTTGTACATGTAAAAGACTTAAAATTTAATCTTCTTACCAGGTTTGGCTGTCCCGATGTCCTCAGGCATCTTCAATGGAGGAAAAAAAGGAAAATCTCCAAACTGATTTTCGACCAAACTCAACTGTCAGTCACGACTTTTCTGCCGCCGTGACGAAAAAACTCAGCAGCTGTGGACTAAAACGACGGTCCCCACGCTCATATTAGGCTTCAGTGTCGGGAAATGAGCTGCAGGGTTTCGGAAAAGAACAAGATCGAGAGTACGTGCGACTGCTTCCGTGGAACTCCCTTTGGTTGTGTGACTGCGGGATCGTCAGGACTAAATGTTCTCAATAGTGGGCTTGGCCATGTGACCCATTTGCCACGCCTCTCCGCCCGGTTGCTCGAGCCACTTTAACCCAGTGACACACTTTTCGGACAGTGGTGGGGGCGGAGCTAAGTGCGTGTTCTCGACGTAACAGAGGAATGGTAACACGGCAGTCACGTTGCACAGCACAACTGGAGGCTGCAGCCACGAACAGGAAAGTATGGCCATGCCGCGTGCGTTCCTGTTCCCACTGTGGACGGTCGAGTCATCGAGTTTTTTTGGCCAAGAACGTGTTTTCTTTTTTCCAGTAGTATGACAACAAGCTGCAGCAGGCCATACTAACCTCTGAGTACACGGAGTTCACGTGTAAACAGCAGAGAAATAAGCGTGGATGTGGGGTGACTGAGAACGTGCTCCTTTACTGTACTTCGTCTAACTTTGAGATTTCCACTTTAGAGTTTCCATTTATGCTGTTTAAACCCCCTGAACCCATAATAATTTACTGCACTGAAAGCTGCATCTTCCCTTATTGCATTAATTTAAAAACAAAATAACTTTGTATTATTAAAATAATTCTGTGGCACATTTTCACTCAGATCAGATCAACACAATCCAGGGCATCCATTTTCACTACAACCCCACTCCCTTTAAATTTAGGACAGTGGGGAGTTTTTGACATTTATGAACTAGACTAAAATATAGGGGAGAGTGGGGGATACTTTTACCTCTATCTTATTTTGGCCTTACTGTCTTTTAGCTTTTTTTTATACTTGTACTCTTTTCTTTTTTTCATTTATTTATTTAACCAGGTTTGTCCCATTGCGATCTGAGGATTTCATTTGCAAGGGAGACCTGACCAAGAATGGCAGCAGTACATAGTTAGAACAAACAGTCACACAGACTCAATACAGGACAAAGATGTGAGGAAACATCCGTTAAAACAGAGACGCTCTGAGAGTTTGTTCTCAAGCTTTTGAACAGCAGGTTTAAAAACAGTCAAAGACACCAGGTTTTGCCCTAACACCTTCACCCATGTGCTTCTAACCTTCACAGACTCCATGAATTGATGCCCATCTCCTAAATATTTGGTCACATGATCAGTTTCTGGGGGTGGCTCAACTTACCCCACTCTCCCCTAACTTTACATTGTTCACCTTATCATGCAGAATAATTTTGTGGCACATTTTCATTTAGATAAATACAATCCAGGGCATCCATTTTCAGTACAAACCCACTTCCTGTAAATTTAGGACAGTGGGGAGTTTTTGACATTTATGAACTAGACTAAAATGTACAGTGCAGAAATGGGGACATCAGACAGACACGGACTGAAATGCTCTCTTGCTCACCCCCTCTGTTGGCGTAGTTGGCCGAGTGTTTTCTTTCACCTATGGATATAAATTTGTAGGCTTCATCAAGTAGTGCAAAAGTTATTGTTTTGTAGTAAATACCTGCACTTCTTTTTCAAATTCAGTTCCAGCAACACTTCTCAAACAAAGTTGCGTCAGTGGCGTGTTTACCAGTATTTCATCACCTCTTCTTTTAGCAGCGCTGTAAACATCTGGAAGTTTTGGAAGTGTAATTCTCTCCTACTCCTGCCTGATTTAGGATTTAAATAAATACATGTCTTGGGGATTTGTGTAAGACGTCACTGCATCCGTCCAGAGTGTTTTGTTTAGCCCTTTTATCAATGCATCAGTTTAGAGCTGCGTCATTGTTCAGAGCAGAGAACATAACATTTTGGTATTTCACCTTTAACAGTCCCATGTTGGTATCATGGAAGAAGAGCAGATTATGAATTTACCTGCAGCTACATAAGATGCTGAAACTAATATTTAAAATAACAGCTGATAATGAGGTTTGATGAGATCTTCCTGTAATGTCTCTGGTACATGTCGTATAAATTGCATGTTGCTGATCTTTTCTCAAAGACTGATGTTGTCTTTCACATTTGACCATAAAAACAAAACAGCATGTCAGACACGTGACTTTTCCTGCCCAATAAATAACCTATTTTCTGAATCAGCAACATGGACTTTAAGTGCACCTCTTGTGAGAAGCTTTATTATATTCAACACAACATAATAAACCATGCCTATCACGTTTCTTTTCCTCTTTATACCGCCCATCCTGAAACCACGGCCTTCTGTTTTGTATTATCTCCGTGTTCTTAAACGGCATGTCTCTTGTGGACTGACATGTGACTTGGAATGACACCTACACAGACTTACTGAATCATTTACTTACTTGGACGACACTCATATATACAAAACAGGAGAAGGCCTAAGTCATTCAGCTCTAACCCTCATGAATCATCCGCCACAGTCTGTCAGACCTGCTGCTGAGAGTCTGTTTTAATGTCGGGTTCATTCTTGGTTTGATCTGCCTGTTACTGAGCTGTGATAACCATCTGATTTGGAATTAATCAGATTTCTTATTCATGAACTTTGGAGATTCTTTATGAGTATCATGACAGAGGGTGTGCTCCGATACTTACTAGAAAGGGTCCTTTTTCTTTGTATAGACTGTATTCAATGAAATGAAACTGAAATTACGCAAGTGCACAATTTCGACCACCGCGGAAGTCCCCAAACTGCAGCTGAAATCAGAAGGTAGGTAATTGGGCCAAATTTGGTTAAGGTGAGGAGACACCGGGTTCTACCAGCTGTCAACTTCAGCGAGTTTCTTTTCATAAAGCACATGAGTAAGATTTAACCTTTAGATTTAACAGAATTGACTTTGTTCATCTTAAACCGCAACGTAGGAGGCTGACGGTCATTCACAAACCTGCATTTATTCTCGACAGGATATTGACGTTGTCGAGATTTCAGCTAAAATGGACAAAGTTGGAAGAACAGCAATTTCTATTGTGTGTTTGAGAGTTTTCTATGAGTTTCTATTCAGCACTACAATACAAGATAGAGTCATCTGCATACAAGCGGATGTAGCAACGATTCAAAGAAGAAATCCTGTTGTTAGTGAAGAGCATGGGGCCTCAGATTGATCCTTGCGGCACACCTTTATTGATAAACAAAAAAAAAAACAATCAGGCCTGACCTGTTGTAATAAACTGATGTCTTTCATATAAATAATCCTGAAACCAAGCACATGTATTTTCAGAACATCCGATATGATATAATTTTTTTTTTTGAGAGAAGGTTATAAAAATCCCCCCCGTCTAGTAAAGTTATTATGTCATTTGTGAGTAATGTAATAGCTGAAACTGTTCTATGGTTAATTCTGAAACCAGACTGGTGCGTGGGGGAAATGATGAGAAGAAATTACTTCAACTACAGAGATGTTTAGGAAATCTTTTGCCACCTTCGATGCAAAAAATAAAACAAGTTTCTGTTGGTGTCAGCATTTACCTACAGCCCCACTAAACCACCGTAATGACCAAATTTTCTTGATCATGTACAAAAGCAGGGTCACCGTGAGTTACATTGACATTTTGATTTTAGGATATATAAACATCCACGCTCATTTTAATGTTCCTGGGATGATTTTTGTCAGTTCTGGCGCCTGTTGTGGACAAAGCAGTTTCTGCTTGTCTTGTCATTTTAGTACCGGGACTCTTCTACTACAGAGCCATGCAGTTTTATTTTTACAGAATGTGATTTGGCCTTTTATTAGGCTAACTATTAGAAGACTTTTCTGAGGAAGTATCATCTGGATGTCGGCAATTGTTGCTCCTAATCCTGTACATATTGTAGAGCAGTGATTATCAACTGGTCTCACTCTGGGACCCACATTTTTCCATGGTCCTTAAGTCGTGACCCACTTTTATAGAATTCAAACCAAGCAAATTTTTTTTTTTTATAAAAGACAACCTTTAAAGACTCTAATCTTTAACATAAATCCACTTGTTTTATTGAGTAAAGTGCATTTCAGAGCACATGGAGGGGACAACATGAGGGCGACAACTACTGAAATTGCTCATACAGACTATTTTGACCAGCTGTTAGTGACCCATCCAGAACGTGTCTGCAACCCGCTTTTGGGTCGGGACCCACCAGTTGAGAACCACTGTTGTAGAGCATTAAAGGCACCGTGAGGGGCAGAGAAACAGACTGAAACTAACACTGAAGCTTCAAAAGTGAAAAAGACCATCAGCAAGGTGGCTGATGTTTGAACTGCAGTGAGAGGGGAGGAGCCAATACAGGACAAGAGGTGTTACTTTGTCCACAGGGGGCGCTAATTTCAACACAAAACAAAAAAATCCTCACAGTAGCTTTAATGGTCTCAGGTATGTAAACTGACCTCATTCATCCTCACACTATCATGAATGCTGACTTTTAAACTGCCTGTCTTCCTCAGAGAGCTTCAGACCATCTAAAGTCCCCAAGGTTTCTGGATTTTGACTTTTCACAGTTTCCATTTTGCATAATCTGGTTTAAACTACTTGTGGAAGAAGTAACACACTGTGTTCACAGACAATCATGTATCAGATCAGTGTTTTAGTGATTGATTTTTCCAGAGTCTGGGGGCTTAAACAGCCAAAAGCAGTCACCTTTATTTTATAGATGTGAGGGTCTCATGAGGAGGATCTTATAGGAGGGGGTTTAAACCTCTGAAATATAAACTGGAGATTGGCTATAAAATGCTTGAAAGAGTCAGTGCAGTGAAGCTGAAACTGCAGGGATGTAGGATTTGTGATTCACCCTGATTAAAAGTCTTGGCTGCTGAAAAAATTAGCAGTTTTTGTCGAAGCAGATTTAGTGAAACGGGGGAAAAGTGAAGTCCAAAAGTCAAGCCAAGAGCAGATGATGCATGAATGATTCATTCTTTATCCAAAACAAATAAACAAATTATCTTACATTTGCATTTTTTACATTTTTAAATCCCATTTCAGAAGAGAGTGCAGAAAAGGGTTTAAAAACATTTAACAGCATAAGAAGTGAAGAATGATCAACATGTGTGCGACACATCTGAAGGAAAACAGATTTTCACTCAAACGCGTTACTTTCACTTACCCCTGATGTCTCTTTAACATCGTTTTTATTTTACTAGAAACCTATAAAGAAGTTTCGATGCATCACACCCGAGCAAACCACCACAAACTGAATCAAAATACTTCAGACGTGATCACAGGATCTGTAGTCCCGCTGCTCTATTTTTAGCCTGACAGACTGTTAATGATGCTGGTGATGGGAACACTGTGTTCTTTACATTAGAGGTCCCTTCAGACACCACAGACCGGCTGCTCTTTACTTTGTGCGTTTATCCAGAGATGATTGAACGCTCACTGTAGCTCAGACAGGCTGGATGACAGCTGAACAATACACTTTTAATTTGACTGTTATCTTCATTGTGTCTGTCCTGAGTCCTACCTTAAACAACCTCTGACCTACATTCCACTAAGACGTCCCTCCTTAGATTTGCATATCTTACTTCATAAAGTAAGTATAGAGGGCAGAATCAAAACACCGCAAAAACTGGGTTACTGCAACTATCTGAAGTATGCTGGCGCTCATGATATAGGTGGAGAGGACAGAGTGTTCTCCGCATTGAGGGCTCTGCCAAACACTAAACAGCACGAGCTGCACGTGCCTGTTTGTTCAGTGCACATCAAAACGCCCAAATTACACCAGGATTAACGTACAGTGAGAGCACTTATTCAACCTGACTCACTTCACACGTAACTTGATGTAAATAAAGGCTGATATGGGGCACATTTATGATGTATTATTACACCAATAAAATTAATCTTGGTTATAAAAACAGGTCAACCGTGTGGGTCACTGTTACTTTTAATGTCGAGTAAGCACCAGTCTAGTAATAATAACACAGGAAAGACTCGCAGACGGAGGTTATGGGCTCTGCCTGGAGGTTATACAGAGCTGAATTGTAAAAAAAAGATTTAAAGATTAAATGTTTTTTAAAATTTATGTGTATTTTTATCCAGTAAGCATCTCAAACTGAGCTGTTTGAGTCAAGAGATCGCTATTATATGAGTATTTTACTCTTAAAGCTCCCATGAGGAGTTTTTTTTATGTTTATGAAACAGACTTTAATTCATGCTGATGTTTTTTTTAAAACATCCAAATGCAAATCAGACCATCAGGGACAAGACTGAAGATTTTTATATCCTAATATTCGACTCCTGAAACCAGTGTGAGAGTGCAGGTGTCAGCCTAGAGACAGTCCTGTTTTTACAATATTCTGCATGAATGAAACATTTGACTAAAAACAGACAGCTGCTCAAAAAAAACAAGCCAGAGCAACATGAACAGCAAAGACTGCTCTGTTAAATTTGACTGAAACCAAAACATCCTCACAGGAGCTTTAAACTTAAGAAAAATCATTTTAATAATTGGTATTTTTGAGCACTTAGCACAAATTTACACCTAACATCAATATTTTCCTTTTAGTCTGTTTAAGAATGACAGGAAAGTAATTTTGAAATGTAAAACTGTCCTGATTAAGACTCTCTGAGCTCCACAATCAAGATCCCTGATGAAGTTCCTTCAAACTAAACTTTTGTCCTGAACATAATTATGTGGCGTGAATTCAGCTCAAGTTACCATGGCGATCTGTTCCGTAAGAAGTGAATCATCTTTGTCCTGAAGTCACCTCCATGTCTGACATTCCTGCCCCCCAGGTCTTCATCATGCTCTCTAAACTACCGTCAGGTGTTGTAACCTGCACAGCCATGAGCTTTTTTTAATCATACCTGCAGATAAAAAAACAGAAAGTCGAAGACGTATCCTGGAGCTGTTGAACCTTTTTTTCCAGAACATGTGGATTTGAAGTGTTTCATATTTTGAGTTCCTTCTAAAACAAAGCAGATACGATGTCTACAAATAAAGAAATGCCACCAAAGACGATGAGGAGAGGTTTTTTTTGGGGGGGGGAGTATAAGGTTCTATTTGTGTGACATGTTACCATGGCAACACAAAGTTCCTGCCTCTGCAGAGCTTGAAACACATTCGATCCCTCCACCTTAATAAAGTGAGCTCCATTCAGCTGTGGGAGTGACTCCGAACAGAGTACGCTCTGTAATAGAGTGGAAGTGGGGACACACTGGCGAGCTCTGAGTGGATATTTGGCTTTGGTTGAAATTTTTGGTCACATCATAAAAATATTCATGTGCGCTGCAGTGTTGGAAAAGAGATGAAGCTCTGCCTTAATCACAAACTTCACCAAAATCGACCGAAGTGCACATTCTTTCACAGGAGCTCTGATACCCTCCCTGACGTCAACAGATGCATATCAAGCAGTAGGAAAGTTCTGGAGGCATGTCTGGAGTCCGTGTGTGTCGTCTAATGAATCTGATTGAAAACAGATTTTCTCCCTAAGCATGTCCCAGAACCAACCAAAAAAAAAAAATACAGGAATCTACGCCAGTGATTAGTTTCTCTGTTTCCAGCTACTGTAGAAACATGGAAGTTCAATCACGTGGATCCTGTGAAAGAAGACACTCAGCAAATAGATATGAAGACCTCAGGTGACTATACGCCAAAGAAAACAGATCTATGTCGGGGCCTGGGAACGCTGAGAGGAATGATTCTGTCTCTCTTCCCTCCTTCTGTGTAAATGATCATATTTAGAGGCTTTCACATGCCCTAAAACTCACAGTTTGAACAGTAAATATATGATTATTGTTAAACTCGGGCCATCCCTGGAACTACAAAAATCCTCTTGCTCCTTCACCGTAAAACCAACAGGAGGTTTTGGTTCGAGTTTTATATTTCTGAGTGACAGGGTGTATATTTGAACAACCAAACTCCTACGATGGTTAGTATAAAGTAGACAGACTGAAAATCAAAAGTTATCAAAGAACTTTTTCTCACCTACTCTCTTCCAGCAGCAGCTTGTTTGTAGCGAGACCTCAGGCGAGTGCATTACAGACTACAGCGGGGTGACGCAGCTCAAGGAAGAACATTTATGATCAACAGGACGTTGATTTAACTTCTCCATACAGTCTTCAGTTTGATATTCTATTATAAAGTATATAATCAGGATCCACCACTGAATGCTCATTTCTTAATTGCAGTTACAGCGCCACCATGTGGACAGGTATCGTTCACATACAATAATTCACAGGTTTGATCCTCAACTCATCTTCACCCCCTGTGAAACACACGCAGTATTAGCTCCCAGAAGTCCTCTGAACAAGTAAGACAGGGTCTTAAATGGATCGTCATAAACGTGGTTCAGTCTCAGCTCTGACTGCTGGTTAAAGGTGATAATTAAAGGGATATTCCAGCGTAAATTTAGGTTATGGTCAAACACACCGTAACACCAGGTTAGACACCCCCTCGAGAGATGAATGTTGCCGACTGCTTACTTCTCTAGTTAAACAAACTTGGTTGAGGTTTGCACGTGGAGATGTAGACCGCTGTGTGTTGCGGTTTACATCTCCGACCTCACCCTCGTTCTCTTTCTCTCTCCCTTCCTCGTCTCTCTCCTTCCCTCTCACTTGTTCTCTTTCTCTGCCCCTACCCTCTCTCTGACTGTTGTGAATTGGTACTATATAGATAAAATTTGATTGATTGATTGATTGATTGATATTGCTATCGTGCGGTCATTGCTAAAGTAAAGCCTAACTCTGTGTTTGACCATGACTTAAATTATGCTGGAATGTCCCTTTAAGTGTTTAGTTTGACCTTAAAATCTCACATCTGAACTCACAGGTTTGACTTGAACTCATGGTGATGGTGCCACTGACTAATGTACAGGAATGGCGTCACAGTCCACATGCCCTAAAGAGGATTAAACGGCGAGGGCATACACATCCATAAATTAGGACTTGGTATTTTTCCAGCAGGATTACATATTTCCAACAATCCGCCCTTCAGTCGACAATGAAAGAATAAAAAGGAGGCAGAGCAGACTTCCTTTCCATTGTGTTCCTTTATTACCATATCTGCGGAGATAACTTAATCAGGAAGCAAAAAATATACCAGACAATAAAGTACTAAAAATCTGAGATACAAATAACCCCCCAACACATACCACCCTGAGCCCCCCCAACCCTCCTCCTCCTCCTCCTCCTGCTGCTCCTCCTCCTCCTCCTCCTCCTCTTCGGCCGTCCTCTGTGGGTTTATGTGGCGTATCGCTTTGTCCACTGTTTGGCTGTTCGGTCATGTTCTGCTCTGTTAGTCGTGTACTGGGTGGCAATGCTTCCTACCAGGGGATCGGCTGAGAGGAAAAACACCAGAAAGTCAAATCAGGACAAAAAAAAGAAGACACTATTTTTTTTAAAAACAAACCTGTTATTCTACATTTCGTTTCGTTCCGCGGTATAAAAACATCTGACTCTAAAATCTGCCTCGCCTCTTCAGCTTTTAGCGTAAAAAACAACGGAAAATCTGCCTCCTCTTTTCACCACAGGTTAAAGCCACCTGTTTCAGTTCTGCCTGATCTGATTTGGAAAGTTATATTTTCAGAATATGTGGCACAATAAGGTGTACGATAGACTGTTGACTCATATGTTTCAATAAAGCAGCACATCCATGTGTTAAAAAAAAAATTGGGTAGAATGTGAAAAACTCCCCGTCTGCTCTCACTCTTGCACATCGAGTAGTTTTTATAAAATAAAAAAGCGTGCCCACATGACGCCGAGTTTCCTGTCATGCTGGCACTCAGTTATGTTTCCAGCATAAGTTTCAGGTTTCTGTTGTGCAGCGAAACCGCAGACGAGTGTGTAAGGAGGTCAAAAAGATGGTTTAAAGTTCACTTCTCAAAATGCGCTCCAGTTTGTTTCTTTCTCTCACCTTGGACGTGAACATGAGGTGAGAGACCACGAAAAAGTAGGTGAGGACTGCGTGAAGTTTCTAAAAGTCAGCAAAACAAGTAAGTGGTGGCGCAGCAGCTTCCCTTTGGCCTACATCTCCTGGTGCTACAGGTGGTGCACGTACAGAAATGATGAAGACGTACACTACAGGCCAAAAGATCATAGTTTCATATAGATAATTTGCAACACAACAAACATGACTATTGTGTAAAGAGTAACTTATTTGAGTTATTGTTGCTTAGACTTTGCTTTCTTTAAAGTAACCTCCTCTGGCTTTAACAACAGCTTGGCATATACCAGGCATTCGTTCCACATGTTTTCTAAGGTATGTTCCAGGGATTGCATTCCAAGCTTTCTTAAGTTCATTAAAAAGAGACGGCTGATTCGTGGGACGCGTTTTTCTGACCGATCGATTCAATTCATCCCGCACGAGCTCAGTTTGAGAAAGGTCTGGAGACTGAGGGGGCCAAACCATCTTTTGAAGAACACCTTCCTCTTCTTTTTTGTCTAGGTCACCCTGACAGAGCTCAGCAGAGGGCTTAGGGTCATTGTCTTACTGCAAAACAAACTTATGAGCCACAAGTCTGAGTCCAGATGGAGCAGCATGGTGCTGGAGGATGGAGTGGTACTGTTCCTTCTTCATGATGCTCTTTACGTCAAACAAATCTTCTACTCTGTCACCTCCAAAACATCCCCATACCATGGAACTACCACCTCCATGCTGAATTGTGTGTGTAACACGTGGTGCTTTCGAAAGTTCACCAGTTTGTCTGCGGACATAGACTCTGCGTTTTGAAACAAAAAAAAAAAACTTGTTTCTAGTCATCATAAGTCCAATTTTTGTGAGCTTTTGCCCGCTCATATCTCTTTTTTTTGCTCTGTGGACGAAGTAGTGTTGTTTTTTTGCAGATACACAACCCGTCAGACCAGCCTTTCTCAAACGTCATTTTACCGTTGTCAGAGATATGGGTTTCGACCTTGTCATGTTGATTTCCTCCCTTATTTTTGGTGCTGTTTTTCGCCGATCTCTCTTACTGGTGACAATGCCATGTTTATCCTCTGCTTTTGTGGTAACTCTCTTTCGTCCAGGTCTTCTTCTATCATCATAACTTCCAGATCCCTCTAGTCTCTTCAGAGTGAAGTGGACTCCTTTGTTAAACACCTTTAGGCGTTTTACAATTTCTCTTTCTGTGTATCCTTCTTTCCTCAATGTCCAAATCTGTACTTTTGTTTCTTTACTCAGTTGCTTCTTTCCAGCCATTTTTGCGGTAGTTTGAAGGCAGTTGAGATTTATTAGGATTTTTGTCTGCAGACTCTAAAAAGCCAAAAAGTTGAAGTGAATAATCCAACTGTGATGTTTTTTTTTGCTTTTGCACTGAAGTTGTGACTCTTGCAAATATTTTCAACCCTAAAATTAAGCCCTTATTTTCTTTTGCTGACATATATTTAGCAATGGAAAGGAACATCTGATCATGGAGTAAATACATCCCAAAATACATAAAACTCATGCTGGATTTAAAAAAAAAAAGTATTGTGAACAAAAACTTGAAGTTACTCCCAACTGTTCGGCCTGGAATGGTCGTGCTTCCAAACCTTTGGCCTGTAGTGTACATACCCTGGTAGGCACATCAAATCTCAGATTAAGACGGTTAATTTATCGACCCGCTGTGAGAAAAGTCTCGGAGCTTTCTTTAATCGGCTCTCCGTCTTACCTGGGTTACAGTCTGTGAGCAGGGAGCAGATGGACAGCAGCACCTTGGAGATGGTGAGGGCGGGGCTCCAGTTGTCCTTCAGGATGTCCAGACAGATCACCCCCTGACTGTTGATGTTGCAGTGATAGATCCTTGTGCGAAAAGTGACCTGCACACACACGGGTGAACAGTAAAAAGACTGGACTCGTCTCTTTTCACATCCCTTCTTCTTCTTTCATTGTGTTTAAGCCGTTTGACTCCCAGGTCAAAGCCCAGGGTGCTAACTGCAGAGAAAGCACTGAGGCCGCTTTAAGTCTGACTGAGGTGTAAACATGCAGGAGAAAGTTGATCCCAGACCAGATTATCTCGGATTTTTCGTCTGGCTCGGAGAAATCTGACGTCGTGGGATTTTAGTTTGACTGACTTGATTTTGCGCGTTTAAAAAATCCTGTTTCAATCAAACTAATATAATTTTTTTTTTACATGTAGATCTGCTGACCTAGCTGAGCGCACTTTGACATGTGACTGTGGGAGCTGAACTGCAAACTGAACGTCTGATTTTCAATCTGAGGGCATCTCTGCATCTCTAAAGTGGAACATGGTGTTCCTTTTCTGGTGACATATTTATCCAAATTTCTAAAAACTCACTGAATTACGCGGATATTACTCTCTGATTTGAATGATCGTTCATAACCATGTACACCTGTTTTTATATCCTGTTTTTTCTGCTCTCAAAAACAGTCAGCGGGGGTCATATTTGATTTGACACGCTTCATAAACGAGGGCTGTCGTCACTCGAACAGGTGGTACTCTGTGTACTCTCTCTTCCCTGTTTCCTGCTCTGACTGACTACTGTCCTTTTTACTGTAAATAAAGACATTAAAAAACCAGGAAGTCACCTTTAAAATTCAGCAATTAAAGTTTTCAAATAACTTCAATTAAGGTATAAAATCAGCTGTAAAAATAACTCAAGGCTGTTAAAACTAAATATGCTGAGGCTGAGCTTGGGTGAGTCAGATCTGCAGATTTACAGCTTTTCAACCAGCAGTCGCTTTACACTGTGTGTGTGATCTGTGAGGTTTGAAAGCCCTCTAGTGGCTGAAAAGAGGAACTTCAAGACGACAGGAGAAACCAGGAAACTCACTCTCAGTGTGCTCGGATATTGTCTGTTTATAGCGTCACTAAAATTCCAGTTTTACCACAGGGACAGGACTTTATTGCGGATATAACAGACATGTTTCCGACATTTACTGGCTTAATTCACTTTAACGATGAGTCTCTTAAAAGTTTATCTCCTCCATGTCTAACTAAAATCAGAGCAGAGGATGTTAGACATGAGTGAAAAAAACTTTAAGCTGCGACATTTTAAATCTTTTTACTTTCATTCATCTGTTTCAGGAATGTAAATCTGTTCAAACGGCAGAGACGTTTTCCTGAAAATCCTGTACCGTTGGAGTCAGGGTTGGGCAACAGGTCGGAATGTACAGTTCCAGATTTGGCAACACATTTTCCATCACGGGTGCTAATTGGGGCAGGTTATACGACATAATAATAGCTGGACTCTCACGTGATTGCGATGTGATTGAGCTGCCTCGCATACTGGTGTGGTTTGATCAGACGTGGAGGAGGAGGAGAGCAGAGTTTAAATGAAGGTCCGTCTGAATTAAAGTCTTCAGAGGAACTTAAATGTTTCAAACATTTTTCTGGTTTAACTTTGAAAACTCTCATCATTAAAATGTTTATCTAAATCACTATTCAAACAGAAGAAATACTGAGTTTTCAGGCTGGTTCAGCACACGCAGCTGAAACCAGAGTGAATACAGCAGGCAGATAGTTGTACAGAAGACGGTCAATGGCGCCCTCTACAGGAAGAGGTTAGCCACTTCAGGTCAAAGCTGAAAACCCTCGACTGAAGCACATTCATGTAAAAATCATGATGGAGGAAAAGATGAAGCAGAAACAGCAGCGAGGACTTCAACCATGTCAGAAGAAGCTGATTGAAGAGTTTGACAGAGAGTGGACTGAGGCTTGAGTCGGTGTATTAAGAGCGACTAGACTCAGACATCTTCAGAGAGAGAGAGGACGACTGACATCAGGACACTCCTGAACCAGAGACAACGACAGACTTGTTCTGAAACGATCTGGACTATGATTATGGGGTGCTGTGCCACCTGCTGGTCTGCTGTGTTTTCTTACATCTAGGGACGGGCATTTGAAGACAGTCCCTTCATCGATTAATCATCAATTTGATCGTTTTTTTTAATCCCCCAGGACTGCACGCTACATGATCACTCACGCTTCCTTCCTGCCCGGCTACCGTTATAACTGTTGAATTTTTCTCATTCATGAAACATTAAAATTGGGGACATTTCGGGGGACAACTTTAGTCGAGGACAGGTCATGCAAAACAGGGACTGTCCCCTGAAATCGGGGATGTCTGGTCACCCTACAGAACCCTCTTGCTGGGAAGTAACTGATGGTAGACTGAGACTGAAAGCGCTCGGAGGATTCATTAAGACCTGAGGACTGCACCTCATCTTAATGACTCTAAAACCAAACTCAAAACTTACCTTTTTAATCTTTCTTTTAACTGAATTTTATATCATTAACTTTGTTTAAGTGTTTTAGCATTTATCTCTTTATAGTTTATGGCTTAATAGTTGAGCTATTTTGTTGCTCTTATTTCAGTTTCTTTTAATGTTGTCTTTATTTCATTTTATTTATAATTTCCTAAATTTCACTCTATGTTACTTCGTTTCCAGATTTTAACCTAACACTCCATTGTTTCCTTATCTTGAGTTTTATAATGATGTTTCCTCAGTGCGCACACTCCTGTTTCCACGAAATTAAGCCCTTTTCAAGTTGATGCATTTTAATTCTGTTTCTGATGCGTTTAGATCGTGGGGTGGGAATGAGGGGATGGTCTGGTGTAGATTTGGGTATTCTTTTAATCTTGGGTTGGGGTGGACTTGGGTATTCTATGTTTCTTTTATTCCTTTTTCTGTGTGAAGCACTTTGCTCTACATGGTTGTGTATGAAAACTGCTATATAAATAAACACTGTTTATCATTATTATTATTAACCTCAGTCAGATGTTTGTGCATCAAGTGGAACATCATTGGAGTCGTCGTGTTTTACTTGTACACGACATCGTGATCTTTGCTGGAAAACAGTTGGAGGACAGACGCACACTGTCAGCCCTTTTTTAAAAATAACGTTAGATTAATCAGAATTTTGTTCTTAACGATAAATCAATCGATCGTCAATTAATCGAGCCCATTCCTACTTATGTCTAAAGTCCACGCAGCTGTCTAACAGGACATATTAGGGCATTTGCTGACAAACTTTATAGAGAGACTAACTTTGTACCCGCCCACAGCGCCAAAACTTCTACCTAACAGCCTGACCATGTGACTACTGAACACCTCTGAGGGGAAAAGGTCGCCATGACTCATGACTCATGACTCAGCTTCGTTATATTCTGAATAAGATCAGATTGTTCGTACCTTGGGGGGTTTGAAGGGGTAGTCTGGTGTAAAGGCAATGTCCAGGAAGAAGACTCCTCCTTCATACACGGAGCCCGGCGGTCCCAGGATGGTCGACCTCCACTCATAGATGTTGTCTCCTTTGGGGCCAGCACTGCGAGCGGAAACATTTACTTTAATTACTCCTGTATATTTATAGAGTCAGTGAATGTTTTTGTCTCATGTTACATCAGAACATCCAATCAGGACGGACAAGAACAAAATCAAATACAGAGGGATAGAAACACCCGCTCCAGTCACGCATTCGTTCACGCTCTCTGTGGACAAACTCAAGAATCGCTGCACAAACGGGGTTTTATGAGGAGTTTCACAAAATCTGTGCAACATGTGTCATTAAAGGGAAATTCCACAAAACTTCAAAGTTTTCGGTGATTTCTGCGGCTCGACGGATCAGAAGAAAAGCATCAAAGCGTGTCGCATTTCTCGTGGCCGTAATTAAGAAACTGGAAAACTTATTTATTAAAACCAATAAATCCTCCACGCAGATTAATTATCATGACATCTAGACGATGCTTTTCTTTGAGGGTGAAGAAAGTTTTTCCCATGGTGCATCACTCAGAAGATGTTTCCCTTCAAAGCGGCTCCCCTGTGATGTGTCTGTGTGTCATGATCTGTAATCTGTATTGATTTTCCCTCAAAGCAGACCGGCCTTTATCCCTCCAACATGCAGAACATGTGGTCTCGCACCCCTTGGGGTTATGAATACAAGACATAACAGTATTGATCCGGAGCTCCTCGGGGGGGGGTTTGAGGGGGCAGATGTTACGCTCTGCTTTTTTGATCGGCGTCGACATGAGGCTTCGGCAGAGTTTCACGACACCGTGTGGAAAATTCAGTTTGAGCGAATTAACTGAGTGATAAAAAGACGAGAAAAACTTCCACCACATGAGAAGATTTCTCTCCTCAGAGGCTGATTTTAATGATTCAAACACACACACACACACACACACACACACACACACACACACACACACACACACACACACACGCACACACACGCTCCCCGTCGGCCTCAAAACACCAATAAAGTCCAATCAGCGGTGATGACGGGACATTAAGGGATGCAGCAGCCGGAGTCAGGATCAGTTTCCTTTTCCTCCATCGTTTGAGAGAAGCCGTCTGAGCTTCATCACATCCAGTTATTAAAACACTTTAACAGCAGCTGTTTTCAGGGAGTTGATTCAAGATATGACGTATCAAAAGTAGTGCTGTAAAGTCCTAGTTGACCGGTCGACTTATTGGTCGATTCGTGTTAATGCTGCGTTGAGTTACCTCAGAAGTCAGATGTTGGAGCTGAAAATGACGTCACGTCTGAAACAAGATGGCTACATCTACCAAAGTTATTTTAATGCTTGCCTTATATTCCGACAAAATTCCCACCCCAAATTTCCACAGCATCTGGAACGGCTACGAAAAGGCCGTATCCGCCAATCACAGCTGATCCTAGTCATTCAAGTTAACGTGTCAATTTCCACAGGCTTCTTTCCGTTCCGCTGCGGATCGCAGGATTTCTATTTTTCAGGACGCCGGAGCATGGCGAATAAATTCAGCACAGATTAACCCGTGCTGGAAAGGAAGTAGTGCACAGTCACAAAATAAAACATTCGGATTCTTTTCAAAATAAAACACTCCGTGTTTCAGGGGGATCATATTTCACACCATGTAAACGGGCGGAGACGAACAAGTGAAAGGTTTATAGACAGCATTTTATCTCGATGACACCATGGATGAGGAGATACTGATTCTAGAAGTCTAGAAGTAGATTTCCTCCTCTGGAAGGACACAATCTACTGCTTATATGGTTAGTCTATGTGGCTGTCTTTATAAAGACAACTTGTTATTGTGTGATTGAGCATGAATCTGCAGGTTCTTGTGAGTTCTCGCGATTCCTGCTGTCTGTAATCGGCCATGAAATTGGCCTCACAAACAGATCCGGTAGGAATTGGCGGACAGTGAAAATCGCTGCAGTTCCGCATCAGGGCTGTTCCGGAAGCGGTGAAAATTGGGGGTGAAGAGCATCCATGTTAATCGACGTCCGGTGGTTTGCTGAATATTTATTTTAATTTTGAGCGTTTCATCTTTCATGGTATTCAAGTATTAGTATATTTTTACTCCTGCGTCAGTGCCCCGCCGCAGAGTGGTTCGCCGTTAGGGTCGTGACCCCTCCGTGAGTCGATCTTTGGATGAAAATTTCAGGGTTTTAGTCGACCAAGAATATTTTTGGTTGATTACAGCACTAAAGCAGAGGATCAAATGAAATATAAAGAATCTGTACCTCGCAGTTTTGGCGTTGATGACACTCTGAATAATTACTGTCTGAGGTGATTAAAACAATCGGCACATTAATCAAGCTCAGACGATAAAACCAGACGGAGGAGAAGCTGAACCATCGCTCCAGATTCATCCGTATATATTTATAATTCTCCTTCAGTGACGAGTAAAGCCTGAGCGAACATTTCTGTAATAATTGAATGCATTATCATATACCACCAGAAACTCAATTAAACATGGTTTTTAATCCATCATGTTGCGGGCAGGTAGTGTTTAAAGCTGTCACACTTCACTGTTGTAATTAGGCGTTTCATTATGAATTCGCCTAAATGGTACGAGGCTGTCGCTGAAACCTGCTGCTGCTGCTGCTTTTGTCCTTCCTTGTAAGAACTCGCAGCTGCAGTCATCCGTCTCTAATCCGTGATTTAAGGCGTTAATTTAACCGGGAACAACATCGTCTCGGTGCGGTCATGATACAGAGAGGACCGCATTTATCCTGTGGACGCCACTCCGAGCTTTGCTGTGATTTCTCCTGATTTAAGGAGGAATTTCACAGATCCAGAGGACGGTGCTTAAAGGTGCAAATGACCGCTTCACTGTTCAAAGTCTGCTGAATATATCATGAGGCAAACCGATCGAGTGGAGGCTCTTTTCAACACTCATATGCTCAAAATTATGAGTTTAAAGAAAAAAGAGGTAAACTTTTGAGTGATCGAAAATCGTGGAGTTCAGGTCTGATTAGAACGGCAACGAGTAAACTGAAGTGAGTCCAGGTAGTGGATTCATCTGCCCCTCACAACGACCAGCTAAAGATTGACTTACACCACTTTTTTCAAAAGGCAAATAGCTGCTATAAAATATGATATATAAAGTCAATCACATCGTTAATTTTCTTATCTGCATTTGCCAAAATACAACAATTTAATTACATTAACACGTGAGAAACTGCTGTCTTTATTAGATAATTAAATGGTGTCTTCTTCTAGAGAAGACATTGTTTGGCTCAGCAAAGTATCGCCACTCAAACTTTTGGATTTCTGTCCAGCGATCTAAAGTTATTGAGAGAGAGAGAAAAAAAAAAGGTAAGTCTCTGTTTGTCAGAGTAATTTTTTCTGTTCTGTTCTTCAGACTCATTTTTTTTGCTATTTTTTTTCTTTTCTCTTTATTGGACCATTTTTTTTGTTCTGTTTTTCAGAATAATTGTTTTTCTTCTTCTCTGGGATCGTGATCATTTAAAAACAGACGCTTTCATTTCCCTCTGCTCCATTTATTGGCAGCAAACATGGCCCACTTGTTTCGTTTAATCAAGTTTTACTTTCTTTTGGTTTCGAGACACTGAGAGATTCTCCTTTCTTTAAGTCAGATAGATGGAATCATCACAAGTTTGTCTTCTTTGTGCAGACACCTCAGGATTTGTATACCCTATGTTTCACTAATAACATGCTTTACTCTCATTGACCCTGTAGTCGAATTTATCTAGGAGCTGGAGAATCCGCTGATTTGGAGCAGCTGCAGTGGTTAATGTTATCTGATTGTATGAGATTCTTGCAGGATTTTTAAGTATCTCGCCTAGTTAGGAAAAAAAAACAGTCTAAGAAAACAGAAAGACGAAAACAAAAAAAGTACAAAAAAAAAAAAAACAGAATAAAAATGTGTCTGAAAAACATAAAGAGGGGAAAAAAATGTTAGTACAAAAAGACAGAAGAAATAAATTAGTCTGAAAAACTGTTAGTGAATATGATACAATTCTGTAAGAAGCTGCATTATTGGGGTGAAAGATGCATTATTCTACACATCATAACAGAATCTATATCAAACAGTAGGTGGTGACCGCTTCAGATTTGATTGATTGTAATTGGAGCCGGAAAATGTGTTTCCTTAAGAAACGATGATGGTGATACCGGCCTTACGATATGATATAGAGTTTGTCAAAATGTCGTTGGTTGTCCTGATTAATCGTCTGTATTTACTGACAACACTAACACAGGCTGAGCTCAGCTGCTGTGTGAATAGCTGATGTTAGGTGATACTATAAAGAGCTACACGTCTGCATTCAAGGCTGGACATTGCTGAACACAGTGAATGTTTTAACACGGGAACAGAGTTTGAGCCTTTCTTACAATAATTACGGTATTTTTTCCTCACATTGCAGCAAATTTTCAAGTGTCATTATTTGCAATAAACCCATTATTTCCCATTACTTGAACTCTCCTCAAACTTTGCAATAAATGGAGACCCATTACAAACCTTTCATAACACTCTGAATATTCATTATTAATTATTAATTATTATTATTATTATTATGCACTAAGTGGGAAACATGATTTTATGTTCAGACTCGATGTTTTCTCACTCAGTATGTGTACATTCTTCACGTTGGATGTCGTCCTGGATATGTTAGTTGTACTTTCACACCGTTCTGATGCAGTCACATGGAGCTCACACTCTCTATCAGCTACCCTCATATTAAGTGACGCCGGTTAAATGTAGAAAATGGATTCAGGAGGGAAATACTGCAAACACCTATCTTAGCAGGTGGCAGTATGCCTGATATTCGCTCCTTAATGTTTGCTTATTTATCGCACTTTGCATTATTAAAGAAGGTAATCACACGTCTGGTATTTTCTCAAATCCAGCAGATCTTCTACGTGTTACAGTACAGCATCTGTAAATGCCAGGTGCTGCTCGCCTGCAGCAAACAAACAGCTTGTTCTCTCTCAACAGACTGACGGACAGATCGCTGCCTGTAAGGTGACAGGTAGACGGGGAAGAAGAGCGAAATCAGCCTGAGAAGTTGATGTATTATACATGAGAAAACGTCTGGAGAAAAATGTCAGCAGCAACAACAACAACTAACAGCAGAAACAGGTTTTTTTCTTCTTCTTCTGACGAGAATAAATAGCAGATTTTTTCCCCGGTAAGCAGCGGCGTATACATCCAGACGGTGTTGATTTTTGGGCTGCTCTGTGGCCTGAGGTGGCTCGTTTGATCTACTGAGCCAGTCTACTGTTTTTCTTTTCTCTTTTCACAGAGAGGTCAAAGGTCAGGCTCGGCTGCAGCACAGCGCCTGCAGCGGGGAGAGATTCAGTGACTCGCCTTTAGGACGCCGCAGGAGGGAGGACGCCCGCTGTGATGGGAGCCTGAACCCCAGACCATCCAGGTTTTTACAGATAATCTTTTAAATCCCAACACTACGGCCAACCGAGCTGCAGAAGGTCAGCCTAATCAAAGTCCTCATGCTTAATAGAACATGAAATTACAAGTTATTTTTCTCGTTATCAATTTTTTTGCTGAATTTTTCCCAAAATGATCCGTTCTGACAATGAGAAGTCGACCTTCAAACACCCTAAATGTTAAGTGTGCTTCGTCTCTGGGTTTAGGTGGTACTACACAAGTAAAATGTTGGAACAGTGAGTTTAATAAATACACAAACATGACTGACAACGACAAGGTTTCAAGGAAAAACATGACCTACCTGCAGTTTGGCGGAGGGTCCAGTGTGATATCAGCCAGCTCTTTCTGAATCCTGCATGAAAAAGTGATGAAAGTCAATCACTGTAAAACATTCAACAATTTCAGTTGAACAAATTATTAGAAAAACAACCTTTTATCGAGATTTCTTCTGTAAATAAAGTAGGTAACAGGGGTGTGTCCAGAGGGATGTCTAGAGGGGGCACTGGCCCTCTCATTGGCCACCTCAACATAAGTCTTAAGTTAAAATCAATCATTCCGGTTGTGCTGCAATCATGCCATAACAATCATGCTTTAAAAATGAGGCCTGTAAGGATGTGCTAGAAACTGCAGTTCCTCGAGTGTCCACCAGAGGCTGGCTCAAGAGGTTGAGTCCAAGTTTTGCTCTCTCCATTCCGTTCTCCGTTACTGTGTAGTCAGCTAATATATAAATAGTTGGTTTTTAAAACCAAACGTCATCCTAATTTCATTCATTCCAGTGCGCGTAGTGTTGTTATGTCTGTCAAAATGGCCGCACTGGCACGTTACGCACCACGCCCCCGTGCTGACGTCGGCGCTGCTGGGACCCTATACTGTTGATGAAGTTAGGTGCTGTTCTGATCATTATTTGTGGCTGTAGAGTGGCGTCTTGGTTGAGGTTTGTTTATGGCTCCTCAGACCGCTGTGTATTGCTATCGTGCGGTCGTTACTAAATTTGGTATAACTAGAGAAGCAAGCGGTCGGCAACATTCATCTCTGGAGGGGGTGTCTAACTCGGTGTTACGGTGTGTTTGACCCTAAATTAATCTTACGCCGGAATATCCTTCAATGCTTTCTTGGCCACCCCTGCTTATGTCAGTAGGCCACCCTGTCCAAAAAGCTCGGACACGCCCCTGCTTGGTAAGCCTATTCATAACGGCATTCAAAAACTTGTGGTTATAAATTCTAGGGTTTATCTATCCTTCAATGTAACCACCTACACAGCACAACAACTCTTCAGTATTTATAGTCCGAGTTAAACTTTCTATTTTTTTGTGAGTGATAAAACCTCTTGAAATGAAACAGTGAGTTAAACTTAACTTCAACCATCATGGGAGAGACAAATCCCACGTTCGTCAGCACCTGTTACCCGCTTACATCATGTCATATTTATGTCCTCCTCTCTGAATCAGCAGCTGAGTGCGCTCGCTGTTGTCATCATGTGTTCGACCACAAATAACCAACGCAAGAATTCGGCAGGGAAGCTTTGGCGCAGCATAACAAAGAAACATCTGCCTCGGCCTTTGGGGGATGGTATTACATCTGAAGATATTTCGATGGAAAATTGATCATTCCTCCTGTTCACATCGTTAATTTCTGAGTTATTACAACTCGTAATACTGCTACAATCATGACGTTATAGTTTCGAAAGCACAAGGACAGTGAGAGGTTAAGTCAGTTTTTTATGAGATTAAAAAGGGAAGTTTTGTGAGTACCTCATGACCATGTACGTTATGGTCTGTTGAGGCTACTGTCTGAAGGGAAATATACATGTGTTCCTCTTTGATGGTGTTTTTCTTCCTGTATGACATCTGGGCACAGATGTTAGAGTACTGAGAGTGCTAAAAGAGTACTGCTTGTTCTTCTGAATTTTATGGCTGGGGCTTTTTTTGTTTGCTTTCCAACCTCCCTATAGCTGCACTGGAAGCATCTATTTTAAGTATTTGTGCAAGAAATCAGCGAAATGCATCAACAGTCAGTTTTTATTGGTGTTAGGAGGTGTTTCACAGGTCCAAAGGAAGACCCCCCACTGACTCTCAGGGAGGAACAAGGACAAGGTGGAACAATAAAGGAAAAACCTGCATGATTGTGGGATAAACTAAGAAATCTGTCAGGACTGATTATTCCGTACTCATTCTTCAGTTTTAGTTTTACCTTTTGGCGCTGGTGGAAAGCAGCTTAGAGGTCTTGCTCATGCTGGCTTTGCTCTCCCGTTTCTTTTTGCAAAGCGAGTCCCTCTGTCTGGTTTGGCTGGAGGAAGGCGGTGATGAAGAAGAGCTGGTGCTGGCACGCGAATCCTCATCCGACATACCGGTTTGGATAGGAGAAGAGCCGGGACCTGAGGCAGAAAGAGAAAGGAAAAAAAAACGCACATGAGATAAGTCATACGGCAGCTGTGAGGGGTGGGGCTGTTTCAGGATGATTTTAACAAGCAGATGCTAACTCGTACTCACAACTCTCATAATTCATAGAAAACTGTTTTGCTATTTATAAAGAATTATTTGCATGTTTTGCCGCTGGCCTTCAAAAGAACCACGTAAGACAAACTCGCTTAAACGTAGAGATTAAAAAGGTTCGGAAATAGTTATAAGATGTGATGAAATCGTTTGGGGAATAAAATGTCAAAGAGTCAAAATTAGGAGGCTTAAGGTCAAAATTAAGAGAGGAAACATGATGAGGTTGTGTCATTCTGAAATAGAAATATGAATCATGTGAAAAAGAGTCGTGGTTGTGAAATAAAAAGTTGAATTCTGAAGAAAACAGCAAAGAGATAAAATGCCAAAATATGAGCTAATTATAAGCAAGTACAAGATTACGAATGGAAATGACTGAGATAAAACGCCCTATCACAAAAACACACACTTTCTATTGTGTAATAAATGTCACTGTCGTAATTCCAACTCGATTGTGTAATTTTCTAAATCAAATTTTAACCCTCAACATGCCAGAATGACTATTTTTAACCTTATAATTATGAAACCTCATCATTTGTTTTTTTTTAATTTCTCAATTTTCACTTGGGATTATGGGACTATACTTGGGACTATAGAGCTGAGACTTTCTATCAAGTAATTTACATTTTCATCTCAAAATCTCTGATTTCATTTCGTAATCTTATCTTTTCATTCCCACAATGATGACTTTTTTCATAATTTGACATTTTTTCTTGTACTTCTGACAAATAACAGGGATTATTTCATATTAAAGGCAACTTTGGGGCTCTGTCCCATTTTCATGCCTCTTATATTATTCTTTTTCCATATAAGATATCGTAGTAAAGCAACTATTTGTTTACATAAATATATGTTTATAAATAGGTATGCCACATTCATAACTCATAAATCAGGGGTGTTGACAGTGTGGACAGCGGTTTGCTTCACTGTTCGCTTTTGTCAGTAGCGACCATTTAACGTTAATTAACGTTCGCCTACAAGCTAGCGAAGTGCAACATTCACAACCATACTTAATGGATTTCACATGTAACAACTGTAAAGTCGAGCTAAACCTGATATCAATTGATTAAATCCTATGTTTGTGTTTTGCTGGTTAACTGTGGTGGTGACCCCGTTCTTTAGAATAGGAAGCAATTACTACCTGAAAAGGCTAACCCCCCCCCACCTCTCCTATTCTAACCCAGGATTTCCACCGCATCCTGGATGGTGTTGATTTTCACTGTACGCCAATTCCTACTGGATCCGTTTGTGAGACGAATTTCATGGCGGATTACGGACAGCAGTAATCGCGAGAACTCACAAGAACCTGCGGCCGATACAATCGCGCGATAACAAGTTGTCTTTAGCGCTAACCATATAAGCAGTAAATTGTGTCCTACCAGAGGAGGAAATCTACTTCTAGACTTCTAAAATCAGCATTTCCTCATCCATGGTGTCATCAGGGTAAATGCTTTATATTCGGACAAGGCAAGCTCTAAAATAACTTTCGTAGATGTAGCCATTTTGTTTCCACCTCCAATTTTGTTTTTGAAACGCTGGTAACTCGGGTGTGATGTCATTTTCAGCTCGGGCTTCTGACTTCTAAGTTAATTCGAACGCACTTTAACCTTTCATTTGTTCGCCCCCGCCCATTTGCATGATGTGAAATACGATCTGCCAGAAACACAGAGTGTTTTATTTTGAAAAGTAGACGGATGTTTTATTTTGTGTCTGTCCCGGGTTAATCTGTGTTGAGCTTATTCGGCATGCACCGGTGTCCGGCAAAATAGAACTCTTGCAATTGGCTGCAGAGTCTGGCGATCCACGGTGGAACGGAAAGAAGCCGGTGGAAATTGACACTTTAACTTGAATGGTTACTATCAGCCTTTTTGTAGCCGTTCCTGATGCGGTGGAAACTGGGGGTAACAGACACCCCTGACCCAGGGTCTTGCGGGATGAACCCACAGTGAGACTTACTCCTTCAGTCTGAGCAGCTTCTCATAAAGGCGTTCAGCTCAGCAGTTTACCACCATTTTCCTACAACGATGGTTATTATGACATAATGGGGTGTAAAGCTGTTACAAAGAGGCACACATCGGTACGACCACCGCAAGCGAACTGACGCGGTAGAGAATTCGTCCCCATTCATTGTGTATTGCAGGCGGCAGGTTCGCCGCTTCGACCATGTTGGGATACGGAACGATGCGAACCCAGCCGGTGGCTCCACTTTTCCTCAGCCTTTCTGTGTCGATATCGCTCATTATACGGCGATGGTTGAATAAATCACCCATTTGGCAGACTTTTTAGATTAAAGAGAGCCCTAAATTAACGCCAACAACTGTCAAGCGAGGCTAAGTTTGATGCAAAATAGTCGTGTGCAATGAATCCGTACGAACACCCAGGCCCAACGACTTCAGGGACCAGACTACTTCTTGGAGTGACGCGTTGTAAAGCTGCTTGCTAAGCATCCTTAACAAGTGAATCCACAACCCGGTAACCGTGACAGATGAAGCAAACGACGTTAGCCTCGGTGATAACATAAAACATTAAGGTTCTGTAGGCTTAAAAGATAGTGTACAAACGAGTAAGTCAAGACTGAGAATATAAACGACCCGTTTAAAAGACAGCAGCCAGGAACCAATCCACTCCTGCACATAGCCGGAGCCCATTTTCCGTGCAACCATTAACCTCGACCGTGTTGTTTGTTTGCTTCTTTTCTGCGTGTGTACCGACAGACTTCACCTAAGCACACACACGGGCAGCAGACCCACCCGTACACTCACACCCCTCGGTAAAATATCGGCGTCAGATGTTTTATTTCGCTCGCTAATCAAACTTACCCAGTCTATTGTGTCTGGACCTCCGCCACAGTCTCGGCTGGCTGGTGCCTGTCGCCCTCTGCGGTACGGAAGTAGCCTACCGCGGCTGCAGTGGGCTGTGCGGCACCGGTCCTACTCTGGAAACACGGCAGCCTACATCATGAATTTTACACACGATTAAATCAGCTTTTCACAGATAATGTGACTTATTTAATCCTGATATTTATTATTCAACGTCTTGGTCCGATGGCAATTTGGATGATACATAGATTAAAGTTGCAACAGGAGGTTTCATGCAAACTTTAAGATTACATTAACTTTTGTTTTCACCTGATCATAAACCTGTTAGACTAAGATATAAAAAGGATTAGGCTTTATTGGTGAGATTATGTGACAGAAAAACAGAAGCAAGATATTGAGACAGCATACAGAAATGCATAAATACACAGGATGCAATTTTCTTCCAACCTTTTTTTTTTGCTTCATTTGCTTTTTATTGTCCCTTTAATGCCACATTTACTTTTGCATAAGCTTGTAGAGAACTATCTGACTAATTTAGCCACTTCATATTAGTAGATACTTCCCAGTTGTTATCTTATTAATACCCCACAGTAGACTGGTAATAACAGCCACATTAGAAAGGGAAAGTAAAAGAAATTGAAGTGGGATAAAGTTGTGATGTTGTGTTAGAAGTCATAATATTCTGAGAATTAAGTCATTATGTTGCAGAAATAAATTCATATCAAAAGAATTAACTCATTATTTAGTGTAAAGCAACTATTTTATAACGGTTTGGTCCTAATCTGCCTGTAATTTACTGATTGATAATCATCCAGTTGCCAGTTTAGTTTATTCTTGTAATATTACGACTTAAATGTCCAGATACTTTGACTTTAATTTCTTATGTCTTCATAACTTTTCAACTTTATTCTCACATCAAAACTTTATTTCTAAAAAGTTTAATACCACAATTTTTTTGCAGAAACTTGTGGAGAACTATCTGATTAATTGAGCCACTCAATATTAGTAGATATTTCCCAGTTGTTATCTTATTAATTCCCCGGAGTAGGCTGGTAATAAAAGCCAGATTAGAAAGTGAAAGTAAAAGAGATTGAAGTGTTAATATTACTTGGATAAAGTTGTGCTTTTATAGAAATATTGGTCATATTATGTGACAAAAAGTTGTTATATTGCAAAAACTTCAGAGTCATTCTGAGAATGAAGTCATCATGTTGCAAGAATTAATTTATATCAAAATAATAAACTCATTGTAAAGCAACTATTTTATATTGGTTTGGTCCTAATCTAACTGTAATTTACTGATTGATAAGCGTCCAGTTGCCAGTTATTCTTGTAATATTCCGACTTAAATCTCCAGATACTTTGACTTTAATGTCTTACATCTTCAAACTTTTCAACTTTATTCTCATATCAGAACATTATTTCTAGAAACTTTGACATAAATCTTGTGATACAACAATTTTATTCTCCAAATAGCGTCACTTTAAAGCTCCCGTAGGGAACTTTTTGCTTGTGTTGACTTTGACGCCCCCTGTGGACAAAGCAGGAACCCTTCCTTTATTGCTGATTTTGTCTCGTCTTGAATTGACAGCAACATGTCCTCCTGTTGTCTCTTCACAGGGAAATTATGACTTGAAGTAAATATTTGAAGTGGGAATAAGATTAAAAGCTGTTTCTTCGGCGTATGGACCCGTTCACTGCAGTTACGGTCGTTAGAAATTAAAATATAGAAATCATCAACTTGTCACCAAGGGTCTCATTTGCTTTCATATATCACAAAGATGCATCACTGTTCATTTCAGCTTGTTTCAAAAATATCCACAGGAGCTTTAAACCTGTAACACAGAGGCTTTAATTAGCACGATATGACTTTTTTCTGGTAGTAAAATGGCTTTAATATTGTACATAACAATACACTAAATACTAAAAAGTGCTGCATCCTAACTATTTTGTCAATATTTATTCGTCTCTTTCTAATAGTAAGGTAATAAAGTGTGTTTTTGTGGGTGATAATTTGTGTTTTCCTGTGTTCTTGTAACGACAAACATTTCACAGATAAACAACCACAAGATTTCACGTTTCACGAAGTGATGATTAAATCTCGCCGCAAAAGAAATTTCAGTAGATCCTCATCGTGGAGATCCTTCGTAGAGTGTTATGTGCTGTTTACTATAAGCAGGTTGTTGTTGTTGTTGGTGTTGTAATGGTACTACAGCGATGACTAAACTGCTGCATCACAGGCCACAGAAACTGAAAAACCACTTAAATGAATCACATCTGTGTACACATCTAACAGTTTCTCATGCTTATTATCATAACAGCCCAGATGAGTGGAACATTTTCAGCGCATGCAGCCGCTCACCAGCACATTTCCACTGCTAAAAGGTTATTCTGTAGGTGTTAGAGTGTTGTAGTATACGGCACCCACCATGTGCAACTTACACCTTTGTTTTTGTGCCGTATCTAGCGTGATTACGAACAAATTACACATTAAGAGATTTGTAAGGTGGAAAAAGATCCTTCCTGCAGGTAAATGAGCTGTGAAGTACACGGTGTACCATCACCTGGTGGCGGATGTGTAAGTGTTGAAAAGGTTAATAGGGTAATCTCGTCACATTGTGAGTGCTGCTGTGTCAATATTTTAACAGCTTCATGTTCTCACCTTTAGCCCCCTTTAAGTCTGGCTTTATACATTTCATATCAGGTTACAGAGTGAGTCAAACATTTCACTACAACATGACGCTGCAGGACTGTCAACTTAAGTGTTGTTTTTGCAGCACCTACTAATGCAGGCAGGCAGGCTTTTTTTTACCAGTTTGGCAAGCTGTCCCCTCACCTCCGTTTACCAGGATATAACGGCCTTCCTATTATCTCTGCGCAGAAAAAGCCAAGCATTTAATTATCGGCAGTTTTCGTTTTTGTAAATCTGTTTCCACACGGGTGGAAAATAAAACCGAGAGAGCAGAAGAGGCTGATTCAAAACCTGACACAGACCTTTGCTTAAAAGCTTTTGCTGTATTACTAATTCATAAAGCCAAAATTACACGACCCTAAAACACACCATGTGAAATGATTTTAGTACAAACAAGTAAAACGAGTAAAGCTTTTCTCAGCAGGTCCATTATCGAAACCTCTCCTGTCCTGTTTTATCATTTTCAGATTTTAGAAACTAACATCCTCAGTTTTTTGACGCATTTCTCATGAGTTATGAAGCTTGTCAACAACTCTGATTTTTGACACATCCCACGTGAACCTGTTTAAAGTCAAGCGTGAGTGAGATGTGAGATTTGCATGTGTCAAAATAATACTTGTGACGGTTTGGTTTCTGTCAGCGAGTGAGTTTTACAGTCGTTTACAGGTAGTCCCTCCTTCATGAGTAACTTCTCTAAGTTAATGATTTTCAAGGAACTTTATAGTCTGATTAATCTTTTATAATAATGTAAGTTAGGAAACAATGAAATAGGAGAGGTTGATGAGCTTGTAAAACAGAGAAAAGCCTGGGAAATACATTAGCGTTGGTCCTTTTATTCTCCATCTGATGAGTTATTTTAGTCCTCAGTGTCTTAAAGTCATGGTTGACGATTAGAGAGATTGGTAATTATTACGAACCTCGTTTCTATGGCGATCATGGTCCGATAGTGCCATCTCCTCAAAGTGAAGAGAAAAAGGAACGGAAAATATCCATTCACTCTAGCAGGTGCAGGGCTGCAAAAACATTAGCCAATGGGCGCCATCCGTCCCGGACAGCTCCTATTGGTCAATCTCCTGCTCCGCCTCTCCATCCAATCACCTCGCTGTATTCGACACACCCCTCTCCCATAGTTCTGACTCGTCCCCTCCCACTCTCCCAGCCCTCCTCGGTGCTCTGAGCGGCTAAAAGCATAGCCAAGTGTAGCAGCTTAGCTACAGGAGCTGTGATGGAGAAGGATGCAAAAAAAAAAAAACACTTCTGTTCGCCCCACCGCCAAAAGTGGGAAGAAAACGCAGGCCGACAGAAGAAAGGGCGGAGACAAAATGGAAATGTGACCAAGCGAGGAATCTAACACAGTAAACATCGGGTCATCCTTCGAGCGGTGGAGAAAGCTTCGCCAGGATTTGGGTCTGAAAACAGACGCCGAGACAGCAGAGCTTTTGTTGATCAGGTCATTTTTCCGCCTTTTATCGTGGCACATGTTACATAAATAATTCTTATTAGTCTCTGACATGTCGACACGGTAGCTCTCCAGGCAGCTGCAGACGGCGCTCGCTAGCAGAGCTGGCGTTTACTGCCGCTAGTCACTATCAATCCGACATGGTGAATCCTATTTGAAACTAGCGTAGGATCTTCTGTTGGCCGGCTTCTTGCTCTGCCAGAGGGGGTGTGTCGTGGGGAGGGTGATACTGTTTCAGGTGGGAGTTATCGAGGAGCACAGGGGGGAGAGGTTTGTGACGCTAAACTAACAAATGACATCAAAAATTGGGTCATTATCAACCCACTTGACTTCTTCCATCCAAACAATGTGAGAAGAGTCCATTCATGAGTTTCTGGTACACCCTGTGCAGCTCCCACCGCTTTCAGGAGGTAATAAAAGCTACAAGTTACAGCAGGAGTCATAATGAGACTACAGCAGAAATATGATCTGAACTGGATTTTTTACGAGCCGAGATATCCCACTGTCGAGCTTTATAATCGTGCGTATGTGGAGCATAAAAGCAGGCGGGAGCTGAGAGCTGGAGTTAATGGAGGATCACTGAGCTGATGTAAATATTTGTGGATGTTTGTGAGGCTGCAGTCAAACCCAAAAAATCCCAGACAGAGCCGAGAGTCTTTCTTTTTTTTTTTTCTCACAAGCCGACCACAGTGTGTTTTATTGGGTGCTTCAGTAATACAAGTGCACAACAAACCACTCTGCAATTGCAGAGGTGGCGGGTAGCCAGTAAATATACAAGTCCTGCCTCTTTCACAGGCAGACCTATACTTTTGTGGTCTGCCTCAAAAGCCTTTGAAAAAATACATACAGTACAAACAAAATCAGAGGAAGTTAAAAAGCATGAAGGATCCATTGACGCAAACCTTCCTGTTCCATGCAGGTAACATATCAATGACAAATACCAAATAAAAAAACAACAGAAACAAAAACACAAAGAAAAATAAAAGCATATATTCTGCATGTTTGTTCCAGGTGCTGCTAAGAAAATGAGAATACATACTGTAGAGCCGGAGGACAATGCGTTATGATCATTATAATATTCTGTGATTTACTCCAATACAATACTTCCAACATTCAGATATTGGAAAATAAAAATCCCAATCTACTCTTTGTATAAAAAAGAAGCTTTCAAGTCAACAAGGAACAAAGGACTTTTTTTTTTCTTCTTTTGTTTTTTTTTTTTGTTTTTTACACAGAAAAGGTAGATAAAATGTCGGGGAGGAGGAGGAGGAAGAGGAGGAAGAGGAGGAGGAGGGTGATAGGAGGGCGGGTTTACCGTTGCACTTAGTGAGTGTGCTTTGACAGACTAATAAGGGTGAGAGCGAGAGGTAGAGAGAGGTACAGTGAAGGGGGGAGGGGTAAAGGAGGGGAGGGTTCTCAGCTGTGGAGGGGCGGTGGGGGGGTCTATGTGGCGTATCTCTTCGTCCATTGTTTGGCTATTCTGTCATGCTCTGTTCTGTTGGTCAGGTACTGTGTGGCGATGCTTCCCACCAGAGGGTCGGCTGGAAGACACAAAGAGACACAAAGAGACACAAAGAGACACAAGAGTGAGAATCAGTCGAATCCAATTCAGGTTTATTTAAAAACAACAAAGCGCTGACCAAAGAGCTGTACAGTAAAAATTTAAAAAACGATAAAAAACCGACAATTAACACGAACAAAGAAACAAAGACGAAGGAACAGATGGTTCAGTAAAAACAGGATTAAAAGGCCAACTTCTCAGGAGTTAAAGGCCAGGGAGTACCGTATTTTTCGCACTATAAGGCGCATTAAGCCAAACAAAACAATCAGATAAGTCCAATTTGATTTAACTCATTCAATAACTCGGTGAGGCTACAGTAGCTGCAGTGCTCCGACAAGCCAAAAGGATTTTAAGTGCACCTTATAGTGTGAAAAATACAGTAAAAGTGCGTTTTCATATTTGATTTAAAAACAGGACGTGAGGGGGACAGTCGGACATGAAGAGGAAGAGCATTCAGAGAAAAAGCCCGGTCACCCCTGAACTTTAATATGAAGTTTAAATGTAATAAGAGTTCATCTGGCCTCACAAACTCTTGATTCAAGAGTCCAAATCATCTTTTAATGAACTCTTTTGCAGTTTGGAGATGGACGTGTGTTTAAACTACTAAACATCGAAAATACTGCCTGCAGAGCAAACACATGAACACGACAGCTTTACATGAAACCAGCTTTTTAATAAATGAGTCAGAAAACGACTTCCTAACAGCCGAACCAGCGCAGATATTTGTTTGATAAGTTCCAACATGAACATGAATTCAGCTCGATGTGGGACCCTGTAATTTCAGGTTTAAAGTGATTATTCATCCTCACTGTTTGGAGCAATCTTACATCTCTGAGTTGGTAAAATATCACTCATTATCATAGGGAATCATTTTTAAAGATGGTATAAACTGGAGGATGAGAAGAAGCAGAGGGTTTCAGCAGCTGTTTTATGTTGAAGTTGTCTTCGCTGTGACAGATTACATCAGTTATTAATGTAGAAAAGCTCAGACTCATCAGCAGTAAGCAGAGACTCTTCCATCAGCAGCACAATGAGAGACTTGGTGCCAAATCAACATCGCTGTTGTAGTCGACGTTTTCACAGCTCCGTGTCACCGCCGTTATTCTACTCTGTAGATTAATCATCACCTGGTTATAACGCTTTAACGTATTTGACAGGTCTTTATGTTGCTGTTAGTCGATAAACGGGAGATGACAGCAGTTATTGTCAGCTGGTAGCCTGTTAAGAGGAGCCCAGACATGAGAGTCAGCACTTTTACAGACACCCTATTAGGATAAAGGCTCATTTATGCTCGCCATACGTATGAAGATGTACGCGTCCGTTTCAAACGATGGTTCCGTCACTGCCCACATAGATGCGTCCTTTACGTTGGCATGGATGTTAACCATTAACTTTTGACTCCAACCACTTTTGGCCGGAGTCAAAAGTTTCTGACAACAACAATCAAAAAGAAACACGGCGACTTTGGAGGAGCGAGTGATAATGTGTATTTTGCACAAGAGACAGAAACTGAGGCAGTGTCGGAGGAGGCAGTGGTCGGTCAGGACACTAAATGCTTCAGGGTTGGAGGACAGAGAATTCTTCTCTCTGGTAGTACCGATGAGAGAAATTGACGATGATCGTCATTTTCAGTACTTTAGGGTGTCTGCCGGGTAGTGACAGCAGCAACACCGCCCCCATGGTGGTTTTGGTGGTGCTGCTCTGTCGTTGCAGAAATACGGACGAAAGGAATGGGAAGCCGGATCTGTATGTGACGTCGAGGATAAAATGAGCCTCAAGAACTTCTCGATGATTGGCCAAATGGAGAGAAAATGGGATTTCTGTGACAATTTTTCTGTTAGTTTGACGGTAACTTCCAACAAGTTTGGATGAACCTTGTGTTTTTTTTTCCCTTAATCATGACGATCTGAAAAACGGGTCTGTGCTTATATTGGATGTAAACGAGGTCAAAGAGTTCAGACAGCTGACGATCAAACAGATGTTATGGATCGAGAAAGAGAAGATTTACACTTGGCATTAGTATGAAACCTGTCATTGAATATTCTCTCTTTAATACAGGCCAACATGATGAGTTATGATGAGATTAACGACCGACACTGAATTCTATTTTGTAAACCCAAGCAGTTTATCACAGCTGTTACGTTAGCATTATTGACAGCTGGTCCCTTTTATTGAATAAAAACGATCGTCAATCTACTCCACCGTCATATCACATATCAGCTGTGTTTATAAGTGGTCAAGAAATCAGACCCTTCCCCCCGCAGGAGCAGCCAAGACCGTTTAGAGAGGAGCTTCAGAGGAGCTCATATGACAATAAATCAGTTCAGCTGAGAGTTATTTCTCTCTGCTCGTGCTGATCTTTAAATTGCTGCATGACAGCACCAAACGGCCTTTTGCTCTTCTTAAAGTGCAGACCACTAACCCAGTTTCTCCTCCGCAGAATCGAGGGTTTTTCAGAGGTTTCTACGATTCACTATCATCTCTCTTTAAACCTCTGACTATTTCTTGATTTGCTTTATTTTCTTATCATCTTACATGATACATTCGGTTCTTCATAAAGCATTCTCTGTGGAGCTCGTCCATGAGCAGCTCAGTTATTTCTCACTGCTGTGAAAATGTGGTTTGATTATTTACAGCTTCTTGCTTCGGATGGAGCCAAAGATCTGTCAGTGGTCGACAGCCTTGGGAAACAATGGAGGTTTGAATTGGTCATGGCTTACTTAATACACCATAAATAGTCTGGAAACATTCATTTGGACCGAGTGTCAGCTCCAGATTTTGCCTTGAGTGAAAAATAAACGGAGGGCGAGGACTCTTGTGTTCACAGAGTGGATAAAAACGGGCTCTTCGTGCCACTAAAGTTCATAAATCAAACCAGGTTACAGCAGACAGACAGACAGACAGACAGACAGACAGACAGACAGACGCGTGTTCAGGTGAGGCTCTTACCTGGGTTACAGTCTGTGAGCAGGGAGCAGATGGACAGAAGCACCTTGGAGATGGTGAGGGCGGGGCTCCAGTTGTCCTTCAGGATGTCCAGACAGATCACCCCCTGACTGTTGATGTTGCAGTGATAGATCCTCGTACGGAAAGTGACCTGCAGACACACAAACACCACATTTTAACATCTCTGACATAAACCTTCTTCACCTGATTGTGAAGCACATTCAGCTAAGAGGTGCTACATGACTGAGATTACACTATAATTATTATCACACATTTTTAAAGCGCAGAATCAAGATGATCTCAATGAAAATGCTTCACTGTGCCGTTATTGTTGTCGGCTACAAACAGGTTTCTGTGCGGCACGATATTGAGCTGAGAAGATGTAAATTGAAAGCATTGACGACACGTTTTAATCCCATCTCAGCGCTTCTTCCAGGAAATCTTTTTCCACACACACACTCACACACACTCAGACACACACACACCGGCCTCCTTCTGTGGCCCCTGAGCAGCTGCACTGGAGCAGCTGAGGGGAAAAACTCCAGATGACAAAGACGTTTCTGACAAAGACCTTTTCCATCATGATCTCATGAAGTCGGTCAGTCTTACTTCAATAGCTGCTATAAAGGAGCATGAATTCACACCGTTAATGAATGAATTCACAGTGAATTATCTCTCTGATTAATAACCTACCTGCTCGGTGTGTAAAAAGTGGAAAAAATGAGCTTTAGGGACATTTTTCCTGATGATCCTGCTGACTTTTAGAAACCACAAGACGAATTGCAGCTGAAAGACAAACTACAACATCCTACAAAACCAGGTCAGTATCAGCTCTCATGTATAATAGAGAACAGAATACCAGTTCAAACATGAAAAAATATACTTATGAGATGAGAAATGTGTTCATTAATGTACCAGGTTACAGAGACGGTAACTTTGAAGGGTTGATTCACAAAATAACTCCCTGATATTTGTCAGAGACCTGGCTGAGGCGAGTTTTATACAAAGAGAGATGGAAGTTTGAAACCTTATTATTGGGATAATTACGAGGTTTTGAGTTATCGCTAAAAAAAGATCAAAATAAGACAATTCTGTGTTTGTGTAAAAGGTTTTATAGACAGATATTCTCAATGACTGCAGTCTGAAGATGTGGAGATGATCTAATGACCCTTTTCTGCAGCCGTTTTATTCCAGCCGACAGCCTCAAAACCAAGAAATGTTCAATCACAGAAGGAAGGAATAAAGAAAGAAACAAAGAAAAAAGAAAAAAGAAACAAACAAAAAAGGAAGAAAGACAGATTTTAACACAACTTTATTTACAAATACATATTTTCAGTGTAAGATTCTACGTCTGTCAATTTATGAATATCAGTATTTAAATATTTTCAGGCTTTCATAAAAATAGGATTGAAGTTCAGCTTCTCATCAACAACAAAACAAACAGCTGAAGTACCACTGAGACACAAACTCATCTAGATCTCTAATGACAGAATAAAACCTGAAAGAAAGAAAGAAAGAAACAGGAAAGAAAAACACAAAGTTTCTGAAAGACAACAAACTTGTCACAGTCTGGAGCTAAACTCAAGACATGAGTTTACCAGACATGCTAAACAGAGCGATGGAGGAGCTAACAGGCTTGTTAGGTGGTAACAGCAGTTAAACCTGAGGTTAAGAGCTCATCTTCTCTCAGAACAACCAGAATAAATAACATTTACTCTAACTGAAGACCTGCAGTCAGAATTATTGCTGTATAGATTCACAACATTTCTGTTAATCCTGTGAATCTACAGAAAACCTGCAGGGACTGACCGAGAGCTGAAAGGGAGCGGTTAGTGATCTGTTCAAACCACTCTCACATGAACAATCGCAGCAGGAGAAGTCCAGGAGAAGAGTTCCCATCTAAAAATAAAGATCATTTTCAGCTTTAGCAGCTCTTTACAACTGGAAGTGCTAATAGGTGAGACATGTAGGACAGTTAAAAGCTGCTGTGAGCCTTTCACCTCCTTCTTCTCTTTTATTCACATTAACGCTGATATATCAGCATCAGCGGCGGTGTAATGGGCTCTCTTTAGTGCTCCTCTGAGGGACGTTTAAACAGCATTTGTCACCGCCGCTGCTGCATGTGTGTGTGTGTGTGTGTGCAGCCGGAGAACACACAGTATATCTGAAAGTGCAGCTTTTATTGCAGTCAGGGAAACATTTATGATTTGTTATTTGGTTTATGGGTTCATGTCGTTTAGTCATTAAAAATACAAACATATGTTCTCATCATATTTCAGAGGATGGAACTGGCCAACAGAGGGCGGTGTGGTGCAGAAACAAAGCCCTCCAACAAACAACAACAGTTTTGCTGACACTTTGATTATTGGACTCCAGCAAACAAGTGCTAATTAATTTCCCTGAGGCAGCGTTTCCAGAATGATGGTCATGGCAGTGACACTGTTGTGAAAGTGGGAGAGAGCTCTGAATATGATGAACGGCTCCTCAGAGAGAGTTGGTGGATTCTTGGATTTGAGGTTACAGTCGAGCGCCGCCTCCAACAGATCTGTGCCCTTTTGAACTTTTCTGACAAATCTGATTTTAATTTAAAGAAAACACAAAATAATTCAGGGAGGGTTCGCTACATGACATTTCGAGCTGTTTACAAACAGGACCGTGAAAAGCTTTGGGTGTTTTCTAACAAACCTCTAACTCGGATGTGGAACAACCAATTACCCCGAGGTTAATACTCCTCCGCTGAACAGACATCTGCTTTCAGACTATTTCAGTTTGTTAACCAAACAGTAAAAAGTCCAAATAAAATTGTCTGAATACAAGGCTGTGATATTTCAACAGTGAGAGGAGGCTGAATAATCACACATGGCACTTTATAACCGTGTTTAATAAAGAAATATATCCGGACCCGAGTCTGTCAACAGTCCGGCTCCTCATCTTTATTTGCCAGTACGAGAAAACGTGACCTTTCATTCTGTTTAGGTTCTCTGGTTTGTTTGTAAAGGTGCAGCGTGACAGCAGCACAGACTTAGTAGAAAAGAAATGTAATAATCACGAACATGAGCGTGAATTAAGGCTCCATACCACAAGCTGTGATCAACACTAGTTAACGTACGCTAATGCGGCTAAATGGAGAGTCAAGTTTGCGTTGAAGGCGAGCCTCAGACGTTCTCCATGAAGGCATAAATTAGATGTTGTTTCGTGACTTCAAAGCTGTGTAAAAAGTAACACCCCTTCGCTTTGTCTAACTTCATATCAGGAAGAGTCTGAACAGTGATGAAATGAGGAGTTTCCAGGTGCTAAATAGAGATGTTCTGATACCAATTTTTCCCCGTTACCGATACTACGTGCTGTGGGTATCGGCCGATACCAAGTGCCGGTGGTGGACTAAACCATCGGGATTACTGGGCCGCTTCCTGGTGGCCTGGTGTCGCCTGACACTGAGTACCGATATGACACCAGTATGTTATTAAAAAAAATCGGCAGTATCGGAGCAGGTATCGGAATCGGAACATCTCTAGTGCTAAATAAGTTTTTTTCTTTGTCCTTCAAAGCTTCTTCATTGGTGTCCCAGACCAGCATAATCAAAGGTGAAGATGGTCTCCTTTAGGTTCGAGGTTTCTTCACCTCCAGAGGAAATGGTCTCCTTCCATGGAGGCCACCATCTTTAACCCTCATGAGACAAAGACGTTGAGGATTTGGTTCACCTTCTTGACGGTAAATCTTTACAAACAGAGAGTCCTACTTATCATGCATCACAGGGGATTCTTGTCCTCAAAAGCCACCATACCTTTACAGACAGGAGGGGTGAGCAAGAGAGCTTTTCAGTCTTCAATCGACTGTTAGATATCACTAAATGTTTCCATTTATATATCTTTAAACCAAGGAGTAGTGTTGTGTTTCACTTGCGTTTACTGCCTTCTCTAAGCGCTGCGTTTTGTGTTTTAGTAAATTAATTCCTGAACTCTTTGCGTTCACCCAGAACAAGTAATCTTTACATACACTGAAGCCGCTCTGGTCTGAAACGACCAGCTCCCCCCTGTTGATGTGGTCTGTCTCAGCTTGGATGTGAGCTTGACATCTGTTTGGAGCAGCAGGGCAAACACTGGTGTCATTGTCAGGACCAATCAGCAACATCTGGCCCTCCTGACCCCGACCCCTCAGAGGAAACCTCTAATGAGCCTTGGCATTCCCAAAAATCACACAGGGGCAGGACGTTATAAATAAGCTCGCTGCCTCTGCAGGCACACGGATCGCAGAGTGAAGCACATCCACCTGGTGAACATGTCAGCCCTTGTTTCACCTCCAGATTCTTAATATCGAGTCAGGTTCTGGGTCCAAAAATCCCAAGCCTGAGGTCTGAGCTGCACTGGAGCGTTTCTATAGCGAGGGGGGGGTTGGGGCAGCTCCAGGCCGAAGTGTTTGGTGTGTGTGAGTGTGTGTGAAGGGGGTTTGGCTGCAGATCACAGTGTGTCAGAGGGGTAGGGAGGTATTGGAGGGGGGCGGAAACACTCAAGTCCCTCTGGCTACAGAAAGCTGGGCCGAGGCCTGTGGATTTGTTTGAGTCTGCTGTCAAACATAGAGCTGGTGGTTACACGGCACAAAGAGGGAGGAAAACGGGGAGAAGAGGGCGAGCGAGCGCGGGGAGGGAAGTGCAAAACAGAGCGGGAGCGAGAGACAGAGGAGTGGAAAATGAAGGCCAAGTGAAAGGGGACTGGGCTGCCCCTGCGAACTAAAGAGAAAATCAGCGCTGACGGCTCGTGTGTTCAGTGATTAAATCCACTCAACATCCTCGGAGTCCTCTGCAGACAACACATGATAAGAGAGCAGAGGATTCTTCTCACGCTGTTGTAAACGGAGGGGTCAAAACTCAACGATTCTTCAGAGGCAGAGGAGAGGAAGAGAGCAAACCAGACTCAGAGGAAGCTGTAAAAGACCGCTACACTTATTCTGCACTTTTACCAGGACAACAATACAACTTAATGTGCTTGACAAGCTTACTACCAGCATTTTCCTCGAGCCTGTTTATCTATTATTTGCTTTGGGGCTGCGATATGATTTTGCAGAGACAGCCGAGCAATACTTGCAAAACTTTATTTGCTGTTATGGACAGTTTGAAGCACCCAGAAGACAGCACAGGTTGTCTAAGATAGATCTGTTTTCTGTCCCAAGAGTCGGAACCAAACAAACGAAAAGCTGAGTTTGGTTTTAACGCTCCTCTTATCTGGATCAAACTCCCAGAAAATCTTAATCTTGTACTTCTTTCTTTTAAGGTACTGAAATATTTTATTACCTGGTGATTTTTAAACTTGAATCTGATTGGTCAGAGCCCTGTAATGATGGTAATTACTGTCAAATGCATGAGTGCACAAGAAGCTGTTAGTTTTGGGGGGTCTCCAAGAGAAAAAGGGTTTAAACTAGGGCTGGGCAATATAGCCTCAAATCAGTATCACGATATATTGATCAGTTCACCTCGATAAAGATAAATGGACGATAACTATTCCACAAGAGCTGCTCACCCCCTCCCACATTAACTTCGTCTACTTCAGCCGCCACAACTTTTGAACCGTCCTCCATCTCCTCACCTGTCTTTCCCTCTTTGTTACAGATGGGGTGGAGTCGTACGTTTTGGAATCAGTAAATTTTCAGTTTACCGCCCAGCCCTAATTTAAACTGTTTTTTACACTTTTCTACACTTCCATTATGTTCAGCAATGTGCAGCCTCCATGCAGACGTGTAGCTCTGTCTAGTACCATGTTACTGCTGTGCTGCTGGCGGTTGATCTTAGCCTACGATAACACCAAAAGCTATGAGATACAGATAGACCCGCCCATAACTTATCCACATAGACTCGCAGCAGCTCCCCCTACTGGTCAGGTATGGTCTTAAATTCATGAGTATTTTGAATGACACCACCGACAGCAAAACCCTTCCTTTCTTGCTTTCTTCAAAAAGTCAAGGACTAATGACAGTTATCAGGTTGCCCATATCGGTATATTCGGTGTAAAAAAAACACCCCATCCAGTCCGTAACAAAGAGGTAAAGACAGGTGAGGAGATGGAGGACGGCTCAAAAGTTGTAGCGGCTGAAGTAAACGAAGTTAATGTAGGAGGGGGTGAGCAGCTTGTGGAGTAGTTATCGTCCATTTATCATTATCGAGGTGAACTGATCAATATATTGTAATACTGATTTGAGGCCATATCGCACAGCCCTAAGACAAATGATGAATTCTCGTCTCTTTCCTAATTTTGTACACAGTAGTTAAAAAGAGCTCTTACATCAGTCCCTTAAACTTCCTTTAGGGACTGTCTGTGTTCGCTGGCGTCGTTTAATTCTATACCACATCAATCTGACAGCTCATCATGAACATCAAGCTGTTTTTGATTGTCATGATTGTCAGTTTTTCTTTGTCCTTCTCATGAAAAGCTTCGAGCCGTCTCCTGAGTGTTGAATCGAAGTCTGTTAATTGCATCGATTGCTCCTAAAAGGTTTTTGTGTGACTAACAGCTGACTCATTATACGTCTACAGAGATACCGATGCGTCTTGTTTCGTTTGTCTTACATTATCGGTGGAACATAAATATTGTGTGCGAATTACGCATCTGCAGCTGTAACTCTCTTTATATTCTGCCCGGAGAAAGCTACTCAAAAAGGCCCTGGTGGGTTTCAAAGCAATTTCCTCTCCAATTAGATTGTTGTTCCTCTGATTTATTCAGAAGTTAAGTTTAATATAATGTAAACTCAGCTTTGTGGAGCATTTCAGGATTCTTAGCTGCTCACAGTTTTGATTTTCTGGCCTCGATTAAACCGTTTCAGTTGGTTTTCACCGCTCTCATCAGGTTCGTTTTCATTCACAGCAGGCAGCTGTTGTCAGCGAGGAAGCTCTGATAAAGTGAGAGGACGCTGGCTGCCCAGTGTAGAAACAGCAGCAGTCAACAACAGTGACCAGCTGGTGAACACAGCGGCGCATTAAGCAGCTAAAGAGCCAGATTTTTTTTTCCCTTCTTCTCTGGAAGTGAAAAGGGGGAGTTTGGAGGGATGAGACGAATCAGCAGGTGGACAGAAACCTGACTGAATACTAATGGAGTCTGTATCTGCAAATCACTGCAGAAAAGCTCAGACTGAAGAGACTCGAGGTTATTCAGTGAGTTAAAAACTACCGTCCACCTGAACCAGTCGCTCAACAATCACAGTATTTTAACAGCTTTCCAGGTTTCCGCTGACCTTGGGGGGTTTGAAAGGGTAGTCCGGCGTGAAGGCGATGTCCAGGAAGAAGACTCCCCCCTCGTACACGGAGCCCGGTGGTCCCAGGATGGTCGACCTCCACTCGTAGATGTTGTCTCCTTTGGGGCCGGCGCTGGAAGATTGAAACAAAAGACGTGTTAATATGTTAATCAGCGCTGCGCGTTGGAGTCGACAGCCCGGTGATCAAAGTGCCAGCGGGGCTGAAAGAGATTTGGGGGTCGGAGCAGCTCAGGCGGTAAACGCTCGCTACTGACAAGTTAATGACGCAGATTTGGGAAATGCTGAAGCCGTGGAGGTTTCAGGGTTTTTAGTTCAAGGCTATTTTCGAAGGATTTAGATTATCTCAGAAATTTTTGATAAGAAGATTAGATTACCTGCTTTTGGGAGTTGAGTTATTAAAGCACACATACCAGTGTACCAGTTTAAGACTGAGAACGGACGTAATTCTTGAACACTTAATCTACCCGTAATGCTTCTCATGATAATTTGCATATAATGATTTAATATGCAGTAGATCCAGGAACAAATATGTCTGTGGGGTAACAAATGGTAATGCAATCGCCTCAAAAAGAGCTGCACTAAACACAGGAGCATTTATCACCAGGGGCTTCAATTCTAATGAATATGAACAGAAGAATTCACTCATGAAATACAAACTCTTTTCTCTACGATATGAAAATGAAATTAGTTCAGTCTTCAATCTCCAGATATAATAACTTCAAAAACAAGAATTATATTTCAGTGTCTATTAAAACTTTGGAGAGACACGTTGGAGAGCGTCCAAGAAATGATCAAAACAGTCAGTCTGAGAGGAAACTCAGATTCAGCGATTACGATTTCACCCATGAAAAAAAACACATCAAACTCACAAGAACAAGATTTTATAAAGACAGAAAATATCTGCTCCTTTAAGTTTTGATAAGATATGTTTAAGTGACCGTTTTCTGAAGATAGTCAGGAGATGTGGGGAGTAGAGAAGTAGAGAGTGACTGTGTCTACAAGTTGAACCAGTGACCGCTGAAACAACTTCTATTGAGCCTCTACATGTTGGGCGGCGTGCTCCTTGACTGCCGGGTCGACCACCTCCCCTACCTTTAGCCTCTATTAGTGAAAAACATACGTAGAAGGAGAGGAGGTTAAAGGTCGGCTCCACTCCACCTCTTTGCCAGTATTTAGACAGATCCGAAGTGAGACTGACATGTCGCTTCAATGGAAACCATTGTTGGGCTTCAGAACGCCTCTTCAGGAACTAACGGGGGTTATCACAAACACTTCATCCAAAACAGTCGAACAAAGAAGCTACAATGACTTAACTCACTGAAATGATCAGAGAGGTGGACTGGTGAATTTTGAAGGTGCAAAACCTCATGTGTTTATAAATGAATGATATGAATGGAGGCGACCGTAATGGAAATTCTGGCTCAAACGAACATTTTGTCGACCTAGCATGAAGCAAAGAGTCAGAGCTAAGGTGGGTCTAACATCTCCAGTCAGTCAACTCAGCCACACTCATAACTATACAAAACCTCTCACTTTAAAGGGATATTCTGGAGTAAAATCAAGTTAGGGTCAAACTCACTGTAACACCAAGTTAGACACCCCCTTGAGATAAATGTTGCTGACTGCTTGCTTCTCTAGTTATACCAACTTTAGCAACAACAGCAATACACAGCGGTGTATGTCTCCACTCGCGGACCATTTCCATAAAGTAATGACCATAAATGTTCTTCCTTGACCTGCGAAACCCCGCTGCACTCGGTGATCGACTCGTCAGGGCTCTCCCACGAACAAGCAGCTGCTGGAAGAGAGTAGGTGAGTTGTGTTTAGTCTCTTTGCTAAAGAAATTAGTCTGAGCCGGCCTCAACTTCACCTCTTTGTCTGCCTCTGGGATGATCAAAAGTGAGGATAAGTTAGCATTTCCAATATAAGTGATGTTACTGAGTCTACATCATGTCTGATATAGTCTGAGGTCCAAAATCCCCCTTCAGGTTTTCTTATTTTATGCTCAGTGTTCAGAGCAGTGAGATGCATTAACACTGACAGGATTCAGAACCAGGTTCAGACTAAAACACACACACACATTGAACAAAAGCCAGAGTCCTGGATGTTACATAGGTTTGGTTTCTGCATATCCCGACACTGGAGAATGTTCAAACTGACAGTCATAGTGGTTCCACTGTCAACAACACTTCAGCACACAGAGAGGTGTCTTCATGAGGCAGGCAGAGTGCTGCACTGACGCCACATTTAATGTCGTTTATCTTCATGAGATGAGTATTTACGCTGAGTGGAGAGTGAAGGTCACATCTGTTGTATAGGCTCAGTAATTAATGCCATTTCCATATTAAGGTCTCCCTCCCTTCCCCCCCTCTCTGCTGTTTGTGGTAAGACCCTGTGCTGGACTCGAGCCAAGAGGAGACCGGGACAATGTCCAGATCACAAAGACCGGGACAATGAACAATCCCTAAGATTTCGCGCAATTACCAGGGGCGTGTTTAACGTCGACTCGGAGCCGCTGGCAGATGTGCTTACAAATGTGAGTGTGTGGTTTGTTTTCACTCAAGGCTGTTGCATTACTTCATAACTGTTCTCTTGTATTCAGACAGAAAGCAATAATGTGAGACACAGATTTCCTGACAGTGTAATAACCTCAAACAACAGACTGTTAAAAGCAGCATATGGCTCTAAGCGTGCCCTTGAAAATAGATCACTCCCCATAAATAGATACGAGACAGTCGACGTTTCCTGCCTCCGTCAGTGTCAACACATGCAAATTTCAGCTAATCTACTTTGCCACTCTTTCACTCTGCCCCTCGCTTAAGCCTGCTTTAATTAGCTAATTATGATTACTTCTTCTCTGGGGAATTACTTCAAAATACACTGTCGATAAGGACACAGCCAATCTGGACTCGTGTTGTTTCACACACAAAGAAAATCTCGGGCTTCCTTTTGTCAAGAGTGTGAACACAGACAATCGCAAAAAGCAAGCAGAGTGAATTGGCACCATGCTGAACATTGTTACAGCATATATTTGTCTTTGTAAATCTAATACTCAGCTGTAACCGATAACTCCACCACACACACACACACACGGAGTGGTTGCTGCACCGCAGAAAAACAGACGTTAAACAAACTTAAACGTTTAAGAAGTTAATTTACAGACTGATTATTGGTTTTTCAGGCGCAAGAGTTTCAGAAATCTGCGCTAAATACCCCGTAATTACAGGTTTTTATTCCTCCTCCAAGCAAACTGTCGCATTTTGGTCAGACGGAGAGTAATATCCGAACCAACTTCAGGAAATGACCTAAATATACAGGGATTTATAGGCACCCAGAGACAGATGTTGATATGTGATAGCCAGCAGTTACTTGTGCTTCGAAAGCCTGTCATAACAATATCAAGAAAAAGGGAAACCACAGTCAGAGCTGTGGTCAGATTCAGCTGTTTCTAGATTCTCATGTTGTGTTGAACACGAGTTAAACGAGAGAGGAGGAATTCAACAGGAGAGATGTCATGTCTGTAATGACGTAGCTCAAAGGTTGTCCTGGAACATCAGTCTCAGGAATTCTTTGACAAACTGATCGCTCTCCCTGACTGTTTCTCCAAGATTTTTGTCAATCAAGTGCTAATGCAAAAGAATCCCTGATGTTTTCTGCCTTTAAAAGGAGTTAAAAGTGTAACTGTTCATGTAAAAAATGAAATAAAAACTGCATTAATGTGACATAAACAGACTTAAGCTTCCCTTCATTCAGAAGTGCTTCTAATCCACTTAAGTTTGCTGATTCTGTGTTGATGTTTAGTTGGATTAAATGGTTAAAATCAGATCTGAATGTTCAAGTCTGTTTTTTAACTAGCTGCACTTACTAAGTATTTCTCCACAGGTCATATAAATCATGTCAACACAATGATGTAATTTCAGCAAATCTATTTTTTCACACAAGATCACAATACGTGGCACTTTGTGGGCTGTGTGATGCATAACGACACAGTAACAAGAGTGGTTTGAGTCATTTGTCACGTGGTGACATGGTGAAGAAGAAAACTGCACATGTTCATCTCTAAATACAACAATAGAAAGACAGGAGGATCGATGATCGGACAGATACCTAACAAAGAGGATTGATAATAGAGGGCGGGTCACTGATGGGGAAGATTAGATAACTGTCATCATGCTGTGAGCTGTGAGTTTGCACCCGGCTGCATTCTTTGTTTAAGACTGTCAATAAAATCTTTTTAGCTGCAAAATATACAAGATGTGACTTACAAATAAATAATGAATGAATAGCACACCCGCTCTGACGTTTGCCAATTGGATGTGAGGAAGGTAATCGCCAAGCCGTGTGCCTCTGTTTCAAATGCTGTTATAAGGAGTATATAAACAGCATAATGTGTATGTGTCTTAATCCTGAGACAGCAGATAAATGTTGGATGTGAACACCTGAAGCACTTTAAGATATACGGGGAGGCCTTTTCACTGCAAACTCCTCCTTTTTATCAGAGCTTCATTGAAAAAACGGCTCCATTAGTGTGAATTAATGAGCTAAAGGAAGCAGTTCTGATCCAAACAAAGTTAAATAAAAAAAATATGATATTATAGGGCCGGGTGACAAACCGAAAGTTTACCGATACTGAAATTTATGACAATAACTGACGTCATTTTGCCCATATCGGTATATTCTGTGTAAAATAAATAAATAAATCAAAGTTGGTTTTGGATGTGTGTAGGTAGGCTATGGTCTCATGTCCCTTTAAGACGCTGTCCTACGTCAGAGACGTTGATTTAAGGCCTAACGCCCAGCCCCACGATATTCATTTCTCGATCTAAACCATCAACTTAAATACATGATAACATTTGGTTGATGGAAAGGCTCATAGATCACAAAATTGAAGGTTGCGTCTCTGTATTTTATGACGCCTCATTAACACACTTAGCACGTCTCTAAGCGGGTCTAACGAGATGGAAAAAAAGCATCTTCTTCCTCTTTTCGACTGTTTTTACTGACTGCAGCTCTTCTATGCTTTTGAGGTAAGATCATCCAAAAGTTTGCACCAGTATCATGAAAAATGGACAAGTCTGCCATCACACTACCACCCTTTTCTTTTGAGCCTGTGAGTTTTCATAACAAGCCGTGATAGGTTTGTAATTAATCAGAGTAAACCTGGCAGACCGATTCACTCATCTTTTCAAGAGCAGCTGAAAAATGATCCTGTCGTGACCCCTCTTCAAACATCACTCCTCGTGCTGGCCGCTTATTTTTCTTGCTCGAGGCAATCTCTCCTCTTTTTATACTGCAAACATTTCTGTGCTACACACACCTCAGAGTAACACTTCCATTACGGCTCACTGTTCAAAGCGCCTCCCTGACACCACGCTGAAACAGCCAGGCAGCGACTCCTTTCCCGATCTCCTCTAACAGAAGCAGATTCAGACTTCCTGTGCGGCTGATGAGTTTGTAGCCGTGATAATAACTCAGACATGATGGAGAGATCGAGACGAGCGGCCGTGGCAGAGGTCCTCGCTCAGCACAGAGATTGCTGTAGGGGATCTGACAGCCACACAACGGGCTGTGGATAAAGGCTAAGTCAATAGCTGAATGAGCATGCCACCGCTGGCTGTTGCTTGGAGACCTCCTCCCCCCGCCGTCATGGCGATCCTGTGGTGCTTTGTTGCAGCTGGTTGAGGGCCAGCTCTTTCACCATCTGACAGAAACTCACATGGCCAGTAGCTTTGGGAGAGGTGAGCGGCGTCTTCACCGCAGAAAGCTCCAGTTGCGTTACCTTAGCTGTACAAGACCCTTAAAACGACCTCTGTGTGATCCTTTAATCAATAATAAGAAATAAAACAGATTAAAAATGCGTCTGAAACGTTTCTGTGATATTATTACTTCAAAAAAGACTTTAATCAAATGATAATACAGAGCTTCAGTCAGCTTGTATGTTAGTCTGGATGTTATATAATGAGGTTTTCTTTTTAATAACCTGTTTAAATTAAAGGTTTATGATGCTCGCGTTGTTTCATTATTGGAAGTTAAGTTTATTACCACTCTAATCAGACAATTAGTGAAGATAAGCACACAGTTAAAGCTTGTTTATTAGAGCTGTTTCATCCTGGCCTTAGCAAAGACCATTGATGGTAGTCGAGGTGAATGAACCACGATCTCAAAACAGAGAATAAACAATCAACATGTAACGGTCAGTTTTTCATAATTAAACTGGATTGGTAACAAATCTGCTAATGACCTCAGATGTTAAATTGTCCGATTTAAGCGCAGTTTTGTTCTCCCTGTCTCTCCATCTTTCATCCTCCTGACAGAGAAGTGTTGAGTCAAAGCTGGCCCCATCATGAGGGCTACACTTGCTTAAAGGGATATTCCGGCGTAAAATTAATTTAGGGTCAAACAAACCGTAACACCGAGTTAGACAACCCCTCCAGAGATGAATGTTGCTGACCGCTTTTTTCTCTAGTTATACCAACTTTAGTAACGACCGCAGGATAGCAATACACAGCGGTCTGAGGAGCAATAAACAAACCTCAACCAAAACGCCACTCTATAGCCACAAATAATGCTCAGAACAGCACCTAACTTCATCAACAGGACATATAGGGTCACAGACATAGTACTAGACACCAAACATCTTTTTTAACTTTGACTCATTTCTTTAGCAAAGAGACGCCAGAATGTCCCTTTAACAGATATGTGGTGCTTCTGTTTCTAAGGATGCTGATATTTAATTACTAAACCAGAGTATTAAAAAAACTCACTTTTCTTCAGATGTATTTTCATAAAACAAAGAAAGAAAGAAACCCTGTCTTCTACTCGGGTAAATACAGTATTTTATATTAATATATTTTTTAACTTCTTTATTCTTAATCAGTCAATTGTTTTTCCCTTCATTATTACAAGGCTATTCTTAAACATAATAGGATTCAAACTGCCTCAAACTTTACAGATAAGATTAACTTCTATCATGTATTCTTGTCAGAGCGTCACCTCCTCTTCATGAGGCAGACAGCCCTGTATGACACGTTTCAGGAGGATGTCATGTGCTGTCACATCATGAGAAGTGCAAATTACAGTATTTTGAAGTCATTATGACTGTTCTAATGTAGACGATCAGAATAACTGCATTACACTTTGACCTGAACTGAAACCACGTGCAACACCACAAGTTGCATAGAGGTGCGAGTGCAGCCACAGTGATTAGAGAAGGGAAAAAATGAGTCTGCGTCTAAAAGAAGGTTATTACAGCGCTTACTTAAGATAAAAATAAAAACAAGTGTGAGGCTTTTACCCAGTTTAACACAAACACATATTTAATCTGCACATTAGCAGCTTCATTGTCTTTGTCTTTCATTAACGCTCAGTTAATGTCTGGAGTTAAAAGACTGACGATTCCTCTACCCAGGTTAATGGCTTTGTTGAGTATTATACTCTGCAAATGACATACTAAGTTTACATTCATTATTAGCCAATCAAGGCATGTATTATATAGATTTCAATCATGCAACAACAACCTTTACGCTCCAGCTCATTACAGTATATATGTCTGTGTTTTCTCTTGCTGTGCATGGCTGCGACATGCTCAGTGGTGCTTTGAAAAATGAATGAATCAATGTGAAGTCAATGAAGGAATTAATAGGAACAAACACACAGTAATCCAACGCTGAGCCCTGAGAGCGAGAGTCTGACAAATATTATGTGTCACTCTCCTTTTTTTCTCTCTGAGGAAAAACAATCTTCTCCTGAAGCAGACGGATCTCCTCAGCACAAATACATGACGTTAGAGCGTTTCACAGTGCTGCTTATGGGCTTTGTTGTGGGCTGCTGTAATAATAACCTCTGTGTAAGTAACATTACATCTGCAGCGCACCGTCAGCCAAATGGTTTGATTCACTGGCTATTTGGGTCATTTGTTTTCAAGGGTCTGGGATACATTAGGGTGCGGGTGTCCGTGAGAGTCTCGCCGCTGCCCTGTCCTCTGAGATTACACTCATATGGGAACTCGCTCTGACAGCTGGGCTGCTTCCGCCACAACAGAGAACTGAAATAGTGTTTAACCACAGATTCACACTGGCTGCTTCCTTTGAGGTTTGTCCTCTTTTCTTACAGTCACATTCTCCTGATTATGCAAATTTCAACAGAAACATCGGCTCAGATTCCTTAATAAACAGAGCATGAGCAGCAGCTCGTCTCTATACGGTCTTATAGCTGTGTTTGTGTGTCTGCGAGGGAGCGGGTAATGGAATCTATTGCTGAGTGTTCACACAGTTCAAGACTGTAATAACATTTCTGTGGGTAGAAACTTTGGTCAATACAGATGAATCTTACTGCTTATCACACTGCAGACACAAAAGCAAACACACACCGCTGACTTTACTGAATGTATCTAGTGTTTTTTTTATCACTAGTTGTAGGGCTGGGCGATAAAACAAAAATGAAATACATCAAAAGTTCATTTCCCTTGATATCGGTATGAAACATGGTCAATATGCTTTTCGATAGCCAGCGTTCTGCCATGTTTTGGTAGACTATACAAACAGCCATTGAAAAGGGGAGTTGTTTCCGGTCTGTGCTGAACCAATCAGAGACTTGACTGGAGGACGGTTCAAAAGTTGTAGTGGCTGAAGTAGACGAAGTTAATGTGGGAGGGGGTGAGCAGCTTGTGGAGAAGTTATCGTCCATTTATCGTTATCAAGGTGAAAACTAATCATATCAGCCCAGCCCTACATTGGTTTCAAATTTATTTTAATCCAACTGATATAATTGATATCCTCATTCCTTCCCCTGTTATCATCATAATTCTTGTAAATGTCAAACCTGTTCATGTTCACTGACACTGATAGTAAGAGCAGTCTATCAGCATTCATTCTTATAACAATGTATTTCTTCATCTGATATGATCATGACTGAACGGCCTCTTTATAACTCTTGCAAGAAAATCTCATTCAGTTTAGTCTAACTGTATTCAATCCTCATAAAGCTCCAACTCACATAAATGGACTCAACCTTGACATGAAGGTTGAGGAGGAGCTCGGACATTCTGAAGCCAGGAGACGACACAGAGTGGAAAATAACGGGACTCTTAAACAGAGATCTACTTTCTTATTTTTACTTTTTATTCACAGCTCCTGAAAACTATCTAACCTGTGCAGTTCCTCAGAATCACAGGCAGCGGTTATCATTTCCATATATATTGAATGACCTTTCCTCCTCATCATACAGTGTCCATTTAATCAGCTGCGTTGCTTTATTTCATGGACCGGGCAATCTGCAGATTGGTGCCAATGCAAAAAGATAACCTTTATCTCTCTGCATGAGAGCTGGGTTAATCTCGCTGCAGAATCGCTCACCTCTCCTGTCACCCAGAGCCAATTCCCCACAGAAACTCTCAGGTTAAGATGAGGAGAGAGATGCAGTCAGGAGATAGAGCTGTGCCACTCACAGTTTGATCATGAGATATCTACTCTAATTATATCAGGGAAGGGAAACGGCTCCTACGTAAGGCAAGTGTTAACTGATGTAATTTTGTGAGTTAGGCAGGAAAAATGGAGCTTCACACCAAAGAAGAAACAAAAAACACAGATACAGGTGAAACCACAGGTAACAAAGACTCTTTTGCTCCTATAATGAGAGTGTAGAAAAAAAAAGCACCACACATACAAACAGTACACCTGCAGCTTCAAAGGCGACTCCTGCATCTCTACGACTCAGACTGTGAGCTCTGGGAACAGTCAGTAAACATCATCCACGATGCAGCGGATGCCTTACTCACAGTCCAGTTAGATAAAACTGACCTGAAACTGAAATAAATCTGCTGCTGTTGGGTAATCTGTGAAATTTCTGGTCTAATAAGGCGACCACAAAGTGACGGAGAAACGTAAAGTGACATTCTCCCACTTCTTTTCTTAGAGAACTGTCAGAACACGTTCACACCCTTTCAAAGAAGTGCTACTTCCACTTTCTGATGCAGAGACTGAGATTCACTCGCAAACATGACAAATGGAACAAACAGCCTCAAAGACTGATTTCAAACATGCACCTTCATTTGAAAATATTAGTGGTATTAACACTTACTTTAGCAAAAGAAATACAAGAAATAATTGAGCAGGAAAAAAACACAGTAAGGGCAACATTATTAACATTACTTGAGCCTACATCTTAGATTGAAAATGTGTTTAGCTGAACATAATAGATTAAAAACACGTTTTCTACTAGGTTAACTGAAAATAAGAGGTTCAGGGCCTGTGCACACTAACAGCGTTTTTGCACATGGGGTGCCCACAACCTTATTTTCAGAGTGCTTCTTACCAGAGCTCACTGTTGTAGCATGGCCAAAACTGTCTTGCTCTGTATGTTTCACACCTGCTTTTATTCAGTGGAATTTTACGGAGGAAAAAAAATAAAAAACTATACATAGAAAATGTGTTTCATTACTTTATCATTTCCTTGAAGTTATAATCACCATATTAATCATTTTTCACTGCAGACGTGGTAGTTCTTCTGCCTTAGCATCTCGGTCTGATTGTATTTCCATGAAGAAATGATCATAAATGTTCTTCCTTGAGCTGTGAAACCCCCCTGCACTCAGTTTGGACTTGCCCAAGATCGCCGTACAAACAAGTGGCTGCTGGAAGAGAGTAGGTGAGTTGTGTTTAGTCTCTTTGCTACAGAAATCAGTCAAAGCTAAAAAGATGTTTGGTGTCTAGTACTATGGCTGTGACCCTATATGTCCTGTTGATGAAGTTAGGTGCTGTTCTGAGCATTATTTGTGGCTATAGAGTGGTGTTTTGGTTGAGGTGTGTGCGTTGGCTCCTTAGAACGCTGTGTATTTCTATCCTGCGGTCGTTACTAAAGTTGGTATAACTAGAGAAGCAAGCAGTCGGCAACATTCATCTCTCAAGGGGGTGTCTAACTTGCTGTTACGGTGTGTTCAACCATAACGTAATTTTACGCCGGAATATCCCATGGATATTCTGGAAAAAGACAATGCCAACACAAAACCACAAAAAAAGGTGTCAGTGGACACAGGCCCTTGGTTTTCCAGCATACTTTGAATACAATCTGTCAGAACTGCTGAGTTTACTCTACACTATGCCCTCTCTTCCAGAATGCATTTGCCTCCCACACAGGCTTGTGAAATTGTGATGGTACTCCGGGAATGTTTGCCACATGAGGACAAAATCTGGGGACAGCATTACGTAACAGTCAGTGACCACAGAATAACCTTTAGCAGCCCCGGGCCATCATTAATGTTGAACCTCGTTGGTCTGCTCAAATCAAAACAAATGAAGCTGTCCTACATATAAACAGCTCCAGTTAAACTACAGCTAACACAACTATTTATTTACCCAGATAAAAAGACTCCTGGATGGTTTTGCTTTAGCTACTAATTGAGTTCTTTAACTGAGAGCAGCGTGTGTTTATAGTTTTGTTAAATAGCCGAAATCCCTTTTTACTATTTTAGAATTAAAGACATGTTCCACAGTAATCCAGAAACTGGTCCCTGAATAAATTCACTGACACCGGCATGATTCAAGTCATCAGGGAACGAGTGAATGATTGTTATTTTTGAAACCTTAAAAAGTGGGAATATTACGGTGACATAGCTACTTAAAAAGCCAGAAAACAAATCTTTCACTTCAAATCATCACACATGTGACAGCACATTGTGAAAACATTAAACACTGGTAATTCACTGAGCACAAAACCAGAGTGTCCCTGAGGCCGCCTGTCTGTAAAGCAGAGCGCTGTTCACAGCAGCAGCAGGTAAATAGCTGCCTGAGACGAGCCCTGCACCGAGGGGCTGATAAATAAAACAGGAAAGTAAACCAGTAATTGAATGTGAATCCGTGTGTTTTGGAGCTAGTGAATACCACCGTGCACAAATAAAGCCATTATCTGCATTATTTGCCATTCCAGCTCATTCCCCACGGCATTTTTTTTTCCTAATGGCGCCGTCATTCAGTTAAGATCGTCTTTTCTATCAGTGCGGCTGCTGCGGTTATCAGAAGAGGAACTTTAATGAAGCAATCTTCATTCCCCTCCCCGGCTGTGAAAGAGGCCCAAGACCAATTACTGCGCAGCTCAGCGGCCGAGGCGACACCTCCTTCCTCTGTTCTCTTGTCTTCATTGTCTCAAATGACATGGTTTGTTTTTTAATCAAGCCTTTTATTGTTCATCCGCACAATGACTACTGCAATTACTGACCGGACGGTTTATCCAGATACAGAGGGAAATGCTTGAGTAGGTGGTTGCACGCTTTCCAAGTCGAAGGGAATAACATGGTTTTATTCTCACAGGAGGGCATCCGAGTATGTTGGGCTGAATCAATTCAGACAGCAGTAGGTATTGAACGCAGAGAGGAGAATATTTTTTTTCAAAGAGACTCTCTCTTTAAGGAGGAAGTTTGTCCTCACCGAGGTTATGTTAACAATGCTGTAAATAAAGTATAAAGCTGAGGATCCAATAGTTCTGCCCGGCCTTCCTCTTTTCATTTCGGAACTGAGGTTTTGGTGTGGTAAGCATTTTTCTTCCCTGAGCTGCTACAAGCACCGAATGTCTGAAGCCCTGCAAATGTTTGCCTCTGGCTTAAGATGAATAATGCACAGCATATATCATTATCATAATATACAAGCTTTGCATAAAGGGAACAGTAAAACATCATGAGTCATAGAAATACCACTTAGTATTACTGTTTACACAGGGTGAGAAATGACACAACAGCTGACAGAGAAAGAAAAGAAAAGAAAAATATTTGGCAGGAAATAAAAAAGACAACACTTGAAGAGGACATATTGTGTGAAATTGATCTCAGTTCACTGTTTTCACACAGCGCCTGATCTCTTTATTAGAGGGGTGGGAATTTAGGCCTCATTCAGCGGAGAAGGGTGCCATCCTTACAGTCTGTAAATCCTCGACCCTGAGTGAGACCATCAGAGGAAAACAGCGACCGTGTGAATTAGGACTGGGCGATTATATGATTGTGGTAAATTTCAGTTCGATCACGGTGATCAGCTGTGAGCATCAACATAGCATAAATGTGCGTCATGACAACCAATCAGAGTTGAGCTTTTCCTTTTCACTTCAGTACATTAACGGAGAAGTAAACAGAATGACTGAACATGGAGCGAAACGTGGAGCTGAGGGCAGCGAAATAGATCTCAGCCGTGACTTTGAGTCATCCTCCCAAGATGTTATTGTTGAGAAGTTATTTTACGCCGGTTGAGTGGCGGTGGTTCAGGTATCTCCAAAGTGGCGTCGAGTAATTAAGCCGATGTGCAAGGTATGCTGGTGGTCGGTGCCCTTAAAAAACTGGCAACACAACAGATCTGTTTCCCGAGTGATTATGGGGAAAGCATGAAAATGCGAGCGGAGTCTGAACAGCCTGTCGCTGCTGACGGCACGAGTAGCATTAGCAGTTTAGCCACAACTAGCGGTGCAGCCACCAAAGCAGCAATCAATCGTTCATCTACGTTTACAACATCTAATGTTTACATTTTAAGACGTCTTCATTATTCCTGAGGGGGCGATCTATCTATCTATCTATCTATCTATCTATCTATCTATCTATCTATCTATCTAGTTAACTGTAATATTTAGTATTAACTGACATTTGTTGTACTGTTGAGTTAAAATGGTTTTTATACTTTTCTAAGTGTATCTTATTCTTTGTTATTTACTTTGTATGTTAATAAAATGTTGAACTAATCTCTAGTTTCTTTAGATGCTTTTAAACTGGCTGTTTTTAAAAAAAATCGTGATATAATGGAGATCTGACGATATGACAAAATATATCCTGATCAATTTTTTTGCCAAATCGCCCAGCCCTAGTGTGAATAAGAATGAATTAAGTTTGACACCACTTTAAATTCAGAGCATAAAAGTTAAGTGTGTGTGTGCTAGTGTGTGTGTGTGTGTGTGAAGTGGAGGGGTAATTATAAACATTTGCTTTCCTTGAATAAAACAAGTTAGAATATGTGCTGACATGCAAATCTCTCTGCTGGCCGGGGATTCACAGGAACACGCTTCAGGAGAGGAAACTGCCTCAAAAACAGATTTGCCTCCAAGAAAAAACTGCAGCCCCTTGCAGTTTACGAACTAAATTAGTCAAGAGTGCTGTGTTAATTTTTTTTAATTCCTCAGCACTGCACTGACGGTCTATTTAGCCATAATTAGAGACTGTCTCTTCGGCCTGTCTGCTCCTTGCACAAAGCACTCAGGGCAGACATTTGGCTTCACGGCTGTGGGAATGGACTTATTACCAAAAGGTCAGTGATCAGGATGAGCCGAGCTGCCAGATCCGCTGTGCAGCTTGATACTGCGATGCTCTATTCCCCTTGACACCGTCCGAGCCCTCAGGTTTGCAGGTGGAGAGATGTGACAAGGTTTCAAGCAGCAGGTTAAACAGAGGAAAGGGCATTCATTTGAGACGCTGTAATTCATTTCACTCCTTAGAGCAGCAGTAAAGAGTGTTAACATTTCATCCCTCTGCACTGCAAATATTTCATTAAGGCACTTAAAGTCTTCTTGGCAGGAGGAAAAGGGGAATCTATTAAGTTTGGAGATCTCAGTCACAAGAGTAATGAGATCTTAAAGCAACTGTTCAATTTAGCGTTAACTTTTATTTGTTCACTCGCCAAAAGATTCCTGTTTGCTCTCCTGTCAGCCTCAGATTACTATTCAGTCACTCTCAATGGCGTAAAACGCTTCTATGAAACCAGCGATGTAATGGCGACACTTTGCTGCAAAATATCCACGCCACCTTCATGCTCCGCTTCCCCACAAGCCCATTAATATCGCTGTGCGGACCAATGTTTGCCAGAAAAACTACCTCGCAAATGAGGACATTGAGGATTCGGTGCCACGCATGAATCAAGGCGGGCCGTGTTTGCTGTCAAAGACACGCCACGGTGGGGAAACATTAAGGATGAATTAAACCCAGGCCCGTGTCTGAGAGGGAGCGCATATGTTACCGTCGCTCTGTAGGAGCAATTTATTTCCTTATTACTCGAAAAAGTTTGTGTGAGGAGAGAAAAGATGAGGGTGGTTTGAAGATAACAGATGTTCCTCTAACAGCCCTCTGCTCTCTTAAGGCTCCTCTACGTCTTATTTATGGTCAGGCAAGAATAGTTTTTCCAGATGGCCTGCTGTCCCCTCTTTTATCATGCACTTTAATTTAAGATAGATTTACTGTTTATTTACATTAGATTGTGGATTTAACTCCTTTTTGTGAAATGGGCACAAAATAGGTATTAATAGGTCTGTATAGGGCTGGGCGATAAATTGAAAATTCACGATACCAAAATTTATGACAATATGCAACGTCATTTTGCCCATATCGGTATATTCAGTGTCAAAAAATAAAAGAATAAAAGCTGGTTTTGGATGTGTGTAGGTAGGCAGCAGCTCAGCTCTCAGCCCCTCCTAAAACCCTCTTTAGCAAACGTGACGAAAACACAACTAAGAACAACAAAGTGGTTCTAGTGTTGAATCACTTTTTTTTTAATGTCAGCACTGACATAAAAATGAGCAAACATAAATGGTAGCTCAGCTCGCAGCCCCTTCCTGTCAGACTTGATTGATTGATCCACTGACTGTATAGATCTTTCTGGATCTCCCTGAGCTCCCTCGTCTCATGTAGTGCTCTGGATTACTGCTGCAGACGTCCTCCTGCTGTGAACCCGCCTGACTACAAAGGCTACTGCTTTAAATATCAGATTCACTGTTATTGTCGCTGTTAAAATGCTAATATTAATTGATATATGATTCCTACCCCTATTAGGGCTGGGCAATAAAACCAAATATTTACCAATACGAAAATTTATGACAATAACCAATATCATTTTGCCTATGTCGATATATTCACAGTAAAAAAAAAAAAAAAGAATATATAAATAAAAGTTGGTTTTGGATGTGTGTAGGTAGGCTATGGTCTCATGTCCCTTTAAGACGCTGTCCTACGTCAGAGACGTGACTCCACCCCATCCAGTCCGTAACAAAGAGGGAAAGACAGATGAGGAGATGGAGGATGGTTCAGAAGTTGTAGCAGCTGAAGTAGACGAAGTTAATGTGGGAGAGGGTGAGCAAATTGTGGAGTAGTCATCGTCATTTATCGTTATCGAGGTGAATATATATACTGCTCAATATATCATGATCTTGATTTGAGGCCATATCGCCCAGCCCTAAGTCTGGAAGCAACTACTTGCTTGTGATCTGTGAAGATTTGTCATTACCGGAGTCGTGTTATTCAGAAATCTGAAGTATGTCAAGGCTGATCTTACCGTCCACGATCTTCTCAGATTAAGACTGAGGATAACTGATCCTTCATTTTAAACGTGTTCAATCTTTACAATCTGATACGGCGCTGTGTGGGGTGAAACTGAGGACAGCCGGTGTCTTGAGGAACAAAACAGTATCCAGTGAGGAAGCAAGCCGACAGAAGAAGGAAGCACATCAAACACAGCCATGGTGACAATAGTAAACACTGAGAATGAAGCTGGACATAAACAAAAGAGAGAGAGAGTGGACTCTGGCTGTTGGTGAATGGAGTCTGTTTGAGTTTTGCTGATCCAATCATTGATGCTTAAAGTTTAACAGGACCTGCAGCTGCTATTGACAGTGACAAACTTCATCAGATTTAGGATGTTGATAGAAAACAACATGCCTGTGTAGATCAAAATCTCAGGATACAATAATATTTCAATGACAAATCTGCAGTTAAGTATCTAATACAGTTTTAAAAAGACAAATGAGGATGTGGAAAAAAAGCTCCTAAAGTCAGATTCACTCTGAGCTCTAGTATCTCTGCAGAGAGCTGCTGATCGTGTTTGACTTCAGTGGAGCTGTGATAGGAATTCTTACTTTGGCTCCAGCACACTAACCCTCTGAATTCCTTGTTATCGACCACAGAACATGTCCATGGGTCTTTGGCTAAATATTTAGTCAGAATATCTTCTGATCCTTTGTGCTCACAGTGTTTTGAAGAAATGTTAAAGATGCCCTGCAGAGTTTTACGGCTTTGTCGCCTCTTTCTGATGCTCTTCAGGCTGGTGTTGTGCCGAGTGGATGCTCACATTACAAGCACTCTCTGATGTGTAGGTCACTGTGGTCCAGACGTATCTGTATGTGGTTAGGTTTTTTTTGCCTGTCACCTTTTCTCCTCACAAGGAAACAAGAATGCCTCCAAATGTCTGATTTCAAAGCTGCCGGAGAAGCCTCATTTTAGAAAACTCCCAGTGCTGCCAGTGTCTGCGCTTTTTGTAGTTCCTTCTGCTGTTGACAATACGGTAACATCTCTACTTCATACAGTATTTTTGGTGGAACTCTGATGGCTGCAGAGCAACTCTATTCAGCTGTTATTATCAGTTATGGTTTGAAGCCACAACATTAAAAGCATGTCGCTCCTCCTGGCTCAACCACACCAGAAGTTTCCTGCCGGGTGCGTGCTGACTATCTGGCACCTGATTGCTATATTTTAACAAGTTCTCGATACCCGCATGCTGTTATTGGCTTGGAGTTCCACACCCACTGCCCAGAAGTTGACACCTAGAAACATCCTGCATGCAACAACGACTGAAAAACACAGGTAGAGGGAAGAGCCTGCAGAAGCTCCTATGTATTCGGCGTCACGTTCTCAGCCGCTTTTTTAATATTCCACGAGTGTCTCTTTGCCTCAATATAGCGCACATGACAAGTGAGCAGAGAAAATATGAGGGTCATTCCTAAACACTTTGTTTCTCATTTGTCTTTGCTCCCTCGCTCTGTGTTTCACCAGCATCTCATCAGCTCTAAAGGTTGACTTTGCCCGAGCCTCCTCATTAGTCTCTGACCCAGCCTTTTGTTAATGCAAATGACTGTGATTTTTTAGCGCAAACACCTCCAAGAATAACCTTTTTTATTACGATGCTCGGTAAACAAAGCCATTTGGAGTCCGAAGCGTGTTTTTGTAAAGGGTTCTTAGATTCAGCAGTCAATGACAAAGACCTTCAGTGAAAGGTCAAGAACATGTCAGCGTCAGACACAGATGGGCGCCTTAAACTCATTAATATTCATGCAGGGCCTGATTCAGAATAAGACATCGATTATGGCTGATTCTTTCCTGGTGAGATGTTGCCGTCATGTTAACACAACTGCTCGTGTTTTACTCACACATTGCAGACATCCTAAGTTGCCATGCAGAATATAGAGATCAACCAGAGCAACCAAGAGGTTTCCCTGCAGCTCACCCCCCCTTCGCCTCGATCTGCGTCCCTCCACCCCCTCATGAATATTGATGACCCCTCCCCTGCTGTGCTTAATGGTAATGCTGTGAAAAATGATGCTGGGTGTGTCGCTCGCGCATAATCCCCCTGGGGCATGGCACAAAACTAATATGCAGCTTTCACAGGCATGAAGATGATCCCATCAGCGAGGAGAGAATTAGAGGTCAGGACCTACAATAAAGACTGCCTCATTTCTTGGTGAGACTTGATGATGATGGAGATACATATTTATGTCAGGGCTGTAATGAACGGCTGTGGTCTGAAAAAAGAAAAAAAAAAAACCTGTTTCCTGCAGTATGCATGATGTCATCAGGGAGTGACAGCTCTGTTTAGGGCATCATTGGGGCATTACATCACGGCGGGAAAATTCAGGGGCCATAGACGGCTGTTTGTTCCAGAGGGCAGCCTTACAGTGTATCAGAGCTTTACCAAATAAGCAGTGACATTTGGAGCAGTCAGCTGATGCCCTTTCACAGAGACAAACAATAAAAAAATAAGAACTGACTGTTGGTAAAATCCCCGTCCCAGTGCAGAAATGTCTGGTCAGAACCGAGAACAGGCTAGTTAATGAGCAAAGGGCTGCAGTCGCCGTTATGTCTACTAGGGGTGGGAATCACTAGTGGCCCGACGATACAATATTATCACAATACTTGGGCCACGATACGATATTATCACAATAGCTGGGCCACAATACGATATTATCATGAAACCTGAACCATGATATGTTATCGTGATACCTGGGTCCCGATACGATATTGTCACGATACATGGGCCACGATAGGATATTGTCACGATACTTGGGCCACAATATGATATTATCACAATACTTGGGCCACGATACAATATTATCACAATACCTGGGCCACGATACGATATCATCACGATACCTTGGCCATGATACAATATCACGACACCTGGGCCACGATACAATGTTGTCACAATACCTCAGCCACAATATGATATTATCATGATATGATACCTGGGCCATGATACAATATTGTCATAATACCTGGGCTCCGATACGATACTATCACGATACTTAGGCCACGATACTGTATCATCATAAAACCTGGGCCATGATATGATATTATCATGATTATTATTGAGAGAATTTCCCAGTTTGGGATTAATAAAGTACACCTATCTATCTATCTATTTATCACGATACTTGGGCTATGATATGATGTCGTCCACGATATGATATTTCTCTTGCTCCATGCTGTCATCTCTGCTAACCTCATTGGACAAAAACGTTATTTTTTTCTCCTGATTATCATGGATTTGACTTTATATTAGCAATTAATCTGAAAAAAATCGATACTTGGTAAATTACATGATACGATATATCACCAGACAAAATACTACAATACTACGCCGTATCGATTTTATCTGTTGGCCTCTTCGTTGTGAAAATTTCCAGATATTGTCCAGTTGAGCAACATGTGCAAAACCAAATCAACTGAATCTGTTTGCCTCAACCTTAAGCTGGCTTTTTCCTGCCAGAGCACTGAGCGCCCTGCCTTTCCACATGTGAAGGTGGAATGCTGAAGAAGCCTGGAGCGAGGACAGCTCACCTCAACTCTGTTTAAAATACATACATGAAGAGCCAAGGAGGGGAGAGTCTCTCTCATCAAAAGTGTGAATGACACTACAGAACATAAACCTCTTTAAAGACTTCATACAAGGAAGATCATGTGATAATCATCAGATACGTATCAGCTGAAGGAAATTTACACCCTGCATCCCTGTGGTTGTAAGATAATCACAGTGTGAGTGTAAACTAATGAACTGTGTAAAGAGTCAGCTGAGTGGGTTTAAATCTCGTCACTGACAACCTTTTTAAAACAAGCAAATGTTGGCTTCATTATCCCGCCTGCTACAGCTGGTGATTTCTGACGGTGACAGTTCAGCTGGCAAACATTACTCCGACAATGAGAAGCTGCTGTTGCCTGTAACAAAATCCCCATTGTTTGAAAATGAATCAGAATTCCAAGATGGCCTAAGTGCGTTTCTAATTCTGCACAACAAAGTGTTTTCAGTTCTAAATGATTACTCTGGTACTAAAGAGGAGCTTCTGTGATTTTAAAAAGCTGCTTTTTTCCTCCTCTTCCTTACTTCTACTCCAGTTGCTGGTTCTTCCTTTTTCCCCAGAGTGACTTGTGATAACCTGACAGCAGAGGTGAGGAAACTTGTCGCTCAAAATGCAGCATGTTGTGTTTGTACTGTATTAAATCTATTCGAGCCGCCTCGGGATGAGGAAGTGCTACCCCTGCCTCTTCTGCAGTGCATTATCTGGCTGTGATTGCTCAACACCGACGCACAATAACAGCTCCGAAAGCTGCGTTTGTGAATCAGGGTGGGTTGACACTGAATTCTGCCGTTTAATGTTATGTTTTATGCAGCTGAGCGATGTTCTGCTATCACTCTGTGTGGCTGCAAGGAAAGTATCTGTGTGGCCATCTGTGAAAAGATAAACGCATCAAACAGCGCAGAGGTCCAGAACTTTAAGTACATCACCAGAGGGTGTTATTTTAACAATGTCAGGGTGGTTTTGTTTGAGGTTTTCTGCTTGAAATGTCAGCTTCAGTGGCTCCACACAGAACAAGAAAGCCAGAGCTACTGAACTGCAAGGAGAAAACCTAGAGGCGATGCAAGAAGTCTCCAAATAAAATAGAAACTTATACATCAAAAGAAGTTAACAGGAGTGTATCAAAGCGGTAACAGCACACACAGCTGAACATGAGGACACTTTAACACAGCCAAGGCTTAAAACTGTGAAAATGACAGTTTAGCTATTTAATTAACGCGTATTGACATGTTTGAGTTCCTGGTTGGACCCTGACAGAAGTGGGACATTTGAAACTGGTTTACTGTACAGGCCTGAATATAGGATGACCTTGATGAAAAGACAAACCTCCTGTCTTTAAGCTTCACTTTTACAAAAAGACTTTTATATAACCAAATCTTTTTTAATAACAATAACTTAGAGTGGTAATAATAATAATGAGAAAAAGCCAGTGAATGTCTTAAATGGTCGATAAAAGTTTAAATAACCTGCTGTCTATTGGATGGATGACAAATCTAGTTCTGGGGATACCTTAAGTCTATATTCCCGATCATCATATGATCTGTTTGACAGTCGTTTAACGTCTCTGCTCACAACAGCACCCCAGTTTTTGATTATCTTGTCCTCCGTTTTATCTGTTCTTAGCGTCTCTCCATCTTTCATCCACCTGGTGCTGCAGCACTGAGTCAGAGCAGATCTCAGTTTTACAGATAAGTGACCCCGTCTGTTGAAACAAATATTCACATGTAATTCCGAAACCCCGTCTGAGAGAACATGCCTTTTTCCAGATGTATTTCAAGGACGACTCTTGATGCATGTCCACCCCGCTCCCCTCTCCCCATGTTTCCTGTCTCTCTGCAGCTGTCCTCTCCAATAAACGTCAAATAATTTAAAATTTGCAGCATGAAAAATAAAAAGTGTCAAATATTTGCCATAGCTGGAACTGAATTATGGATTCATCGTCAATTTTTAATTAACGCTGCAGGCTAAAGTAACTCCAGTTTGGATTTTGTTGCTCATGTGTGACTCAGATCTGGTTTTTGTACGAGAGTGTTAACAGGACAATTAACAGGGAATCTGATCTTTAAAAATCAGACACAGGTCAGATCTTTGGTAGTGTGACGGCAATCTGAGCGGCCAGGTTGAAATTAACGGGACTTTGACATCAATTTTGAGCGATATCAGAGTTCTGAGATGGATGAACGGGAGGGAGAAGGAGTCAGTCATGCCCACTGAAAACAGAGATTAGGGGTGTCCTGATACAACTTTCTGACTTCCGATACAATACCGATATTGTAGCCTTCAATATTGACCGATAGCGATATTGATCTTACAAGTTTTGCACTCAGTTGCAATGTCTTTTTCAGTCTTAAACAGAAAATACTGCCACAAGGCCGACATCACTCTGACTCCTTGCTACTTTGTTAGTCCCTTAGTACACACTGTTGTTGTGATTTTGTGGGCTCAGCTTGGTGGGTCAGGGCGCTGCTAGATAGAGGTGCCGAAGCCGAGTCTGGAATGGACTGCTTGTATCAGAGTGCTGATATCGGAGATTTTAGATGTGGGCCGATATAATCCGATATTCTTTTTTTTGCTGATCGAGGACTGATATCCAATAGAGATCATCAGAGGAGGTACGGGTCTTTAGAGTATTTTGGGTGACACTTCCATATTGAAACTGGTCCAGTGCTTGTAAGCATTTCAAAAGTTATTGCCAACCGCGGCTGCAAAATAATGTGGCTGCAATGCAACGTAAAAGTAGAGAGCGTGGAGCTGAGGAGGCTCATGAGACACAAATCTGCAGACTCTGTCAGACAGCAGGTGCCACTAGGACAAGACAACTATTACTCTGTTTCACTGTTTGTAAAGTAGCTGATGCACAAAGTATGAAGATGAAAAGCTTGAGGAGAACCACGAGGGACCGGCTATGGTACTGGTAAAACAAAAACCACGCTAAGCAAACTCTGGCAGAGTCGTACAACAGAGTTAAAATATACAGAAGACGTGTTCTTAAATAAGTTGATTCATTAATTTCATGACCTACATCTAGGATACTACTAAATAAGAGTGAGAGAGTCGACATTTTTCTGCACATTTTTTTGAGGGAGGCAAAACTTCTTTACTTTTGTTTGCCAAGTCCCCTCAAGAATGCAGATATGTTTCCAATAAATAAGGCAGTAACCTGCAGATAAACTGGTAGCTGCTGCGCTCAAGTTATGAGCATTCCACACCACAAAACATAAACAAGAATGAGAGCCAAGAAGACGCTCTGGTGACTTTTATAAGTATCACAGTACAGTCATTATCATAGCTACAGACAACTGGCTTATTAGAATGAAAACTCGTACATAAGCAGCTCAGACACAGTCGTCTGATCTTTAATACAATGAAACTCGAATCTAAATCTCAAGTGTTGAGTTACAACGCTGAGCCAGACATGCTCCTCTTCAGGAGGATCTAATCTACATTTCAGTCCCTGAAAGATGATTGCAAGTGTTTGTGCAACTTGAAGGCAGGAAAACACGATTCCTTTCAGATCCCGCTTCATTTGCAACACTCATGTAAGAGCACACGCTGCCTGTACAATCTGCTCCCAGTGTATGACAGTGAGAATAATTGCCATGTCAAATCCTCTTGGGCTTCAACGTCTTCCTGTTCGTTTGATGCATGACAACTGCCAAGGTGACAAGCGAACTGTCAAGGCGCCGTGAGTGAGATAAAGCTCGGAGACCAATTTAAATACTTGCGATCATTTTCGGCGAGTGGTGACATAGCAGTAAAATGGAGATGGTTTTGTTGGTGAAGTTTGGAAATTGATTTTTTAAAACAACTTCAGCAGTAATTTTATAGACTCTTGATAGCGAGGTAACATTAGAAAGTGTGTGATTTATCAACAAAGACGTCTTATAACAACAGTCAGTGGTATTAAATACAGCTGAGGGTTAACACAGCCGTCTCAGATGGATGCTGGAAGAAAAGGAGTGGGCGTTTCATTAGACTTATCAAATGGGCACCTCCTGCCACAGATGTTCCACTAAATTAGATCCTCAGCACTTCCAAGGCTTTAGAGGGGGAATTCTGGCTCTTTGCACGTGTCTACGCTGAGAGTCATGAAGCAGGGCTCTCCATTTTACAGAGAGAAAAGACTCAGCGTGATCCCCTCCTCGGCTCAGGAGCGAGTGTGTAGGTGATCCGAAGGAGACTGCAGATTTTAACCACAAGATGAGGACGGCGAATTCTGTCTGAGCAGGACAAAGTGGGCGAGGGAGTCCGAGGGGCTCCTCAGCGGAGAAACAGATGAGGTGACATACATCAAGGGCCCCCCTGAGCGCCCCGTTTGTTGAATGTAGTGAAGTGAATCTGTGCAACACGACTCTCTGTCTGCCTCCTGAAGGGGGCCAACAGTCTGTGACTCCATTTGTCGCGGCGGGGAATGAAATGAATAACCTTTCAGGGGCTAACCTGGCCGGGAGCGGGGGAGCGTGCGGCATACAAATGACGACACGAGCATCCTCGGTGTGCACTCGTTCAGGCGGGAATGTAAATGGCGCCGTGATCGTTTGCATGACAGATTCGGCGTTTGATGCATCTGACCCCTTTCCCTCCCCCTCGTCTGGTTATTAAACAGAGGGCTTATCTATTTGGGTGCATCAGAGGAGACACATTATTAGATAGCTGTATCGTTTTGCATGTACAGAAAGAGAACACACACAGAGAAAAGGATTATCTTCAAGAAGCTTAATTGTTTCCCAGGCAACTAGTTCCCCGCTAAGACGTTGACTGTGAAATTTCCGCTAGCGATTATTTTACTTTCAAATGACTTACTCGTGTCCTCCAGCTAAATCCTGCATGAGAGCCAACCTAGTTTTTTATTTGGGGGTGGGGGGGGAGTAGGAGGGGAAGAGGGTTGAAATAGATTAAAGTCCTCGAGGAAAACAACATCTCTTTTTAACCTCCAGAACAATAACAAAACTGGGCTACGAGCTGGAATGAAAAGGTTAGCTCAATGTTTATCGTTAATGATGGTGGGCTTTAGATGAGACCCAGCAGGGGTGATTAATTCATGCAATAAACAAGCCTGTCTGGGGTGTAGTAACTCCAAATGGGCAGATGAGTCATACAAAGTTGTTTTTCCTTCATCATTTGGAGCAGGTGCCGGTAAACAAATCTCTGAAACGGTCAGAAAGCACGAGCGGCTCCCACAAGTATCTTCAATCCAGCAAGAATCTGCTTCCGTTTTCTGTCTTAATTTACAGCCGAGTGATGATTCAGAGAGTAATTATTGTGCGGTAATAAACACAGACATAATCAGCGCCACTTTATTTAAGTTAATAAAATCTGACTCCTGCGCTCATCCCAAAAGGCATCCCTTTCCCTCTTTGTAAAGAGAGACTGATGCACGTGCGGCGTGCCACTCACCAGCGACCGTATCTCTTCCTCAAAGGGCTGAGAGCCGCGGCAGCAGCACACAATAACCATTGTCTGCGGTAAATCCCCAGCAGAACGAGGGGGGGGGGGGACCACAGGAGAATCAAAACAGGTTTTAAAGTCACACCGATGCTCTTTTTTTCCCCATTTCAATCGAACCATAATGCTACTATGATCTGCTCTTTCTCCAGAGGTTGCAGCACGCTTTAGACATCAACGACAACAATGCCAGAAATGACTACAGTCACTCTTAATTCACCTGAGATTACCATCTGGAACAAAAACACACAAACAAGAGCATTACGGGAGCAGAGACAAAAGAGAGCGCATTACAGCGTGGCCTTTCCTTTTAAAGACACAAGACGCCTTGAAAGAAGCCCATTTCTGCCGTCTACATCCATTACAGCTTTAGCATGTGTGCACAAAGGCTTGAGAGTGAGTGGAGGAATGCTTTGAAAAGATTACATTCTCTTACCTGCAGTTTGGAGGAGGGTCTAGTGTTATTTCTGCGAGCTCTTTCTGGATCCTGGAAGAGATACAGAGATATTATTGTTAAAACTGAGTTAGCAGGGCAACTCTCCAGGGGATAAACGCTTAAGGAATGGACACTTGTAAAATGTATGAAGTCAGAGTTTCCAGCCTGTGATGAGGCAGACGCTGCAGCTCTTAATCCTGCCTGTCAACCTTCAGCTGTTAACACAGAAACCAACAAAGACTCCAGGGGTTATTCTGATACTGATAGCGGCACCAAATGCCTCCCATACGTCCTCAAGTGTGGGATTATGCATCAGTGATTATGCCAGTCTATGCATAGATCAAACACGAGCTCCAAAACAGTAGCCTACACAGCATGCTTGGCTGCGCTGCCACCGTGGATGTATTATGCTGCTCCTGGCAGCTACTGTTTCATTTCAGTTATGATTTGAAAACAACAAATAGCGAGGTGGTTGTGTGTGGAGTGTGGTGTTTGTCAGAGCTTAACAGAATACAGCAGTTTTAAGTTAAAGATTTGTTTTTTTAGGCTCTTCAGCAGACAAAACACATCCAGAGAGGCTGGGAACCAAACTGACACTAACATTAGCTAAACTGGTTTCAGATGTTTAACTGGTTCTAAAGTTGGAATTCCTTTATCCTAATGTGGTTTTAATGGGAGCAAACTTATCCTCAGACGTCCCCTCTTCTCCTAAACAAACACACTGAGTATTTAGAACAACTGCAAACAATGACTGAGGGCCTGTGTCCACTAACTCCATTTTTTTTTGCACTGGCAGTGCCTGTTTCACACACAAAACCAACGTAATTCATCACTGTCAGTGGTCAACATCCTGAGCACAAAAATACCCCCTAAGGTGAAAATGGTTTAACCTTTAAGCATCGCCACTCTCATCAATGTCACCACTTTATCACTAACCAATAAAATTCTTAAAAAAGAGGCAGGATTTTTGGTGTCAGCTTTGTCAACAACAATGCCAGAGCTCCGTACAGAGGGAACTAACTTTACACCTTTTTTAAGGATACAATTAACAGGTGTGGAGGTGCTGCTAATTCTGCAACACAACTTTTATCCGTTAAGTTTTCTTGGTAAAATTTCTTGAATAAAAGCAGAAATGAAGCATACGGAGCATTTTAAAACAGATTAAAGTTACAATTAAGGAAACAAAAGTGCTGCAGGACGACTTTTGCAACTCTGCATCAGTAAGCGTTGCTGTGAAGTGTCCTGAAAGGTTGTGGGTGCTGTCTGCAAGAAAAAAATGCTGTCAGTGGACACAGGCCCTAAAGCACTTTCATATCAAAGCTGGTGTTTCAGATACATTCTTGGGATGACTCAAGAAGATTTTATGACATAAATCTTGTCCATAAAAAGGATCATTTTGTGGCATTTGTCCTCTGTATGCACTTGAGTGTATTCTAGCAGAAGTGTTACAAGAGACAGGTAAAACAAAACAATGATATCATGTTTGATTTAAGAGGAGAGAATTCAGTAAGGCTCGAATGACTGCTCTGACATCAGGTTGTTGTTTGATGTTGGCCAATTTGCACATTTTAGAAATGTAATCTGTAAAAAGAAGTGAATGAATAAACCATGACAACCGCGCTACTGAGATATCACTGTACGGACAATTTGCCAAAAGAAAAGAATCAAATAAAGCCATTACAACTCTATTTAAAACTAAATGGGTTTTTTTTAATTCGTTATCGTTCTCATTAAATTCATTTGCCTCAGTTACACAAAGGAAATTAAAAAGCAACTTCAAGCGTGAGAATAAACATGCCTGCTACGAGAATTTCTCAGATAACTGTGTGAAACCATGACTCAGGCTGTGAAGGGCAACTGAGTGCAAACTCTGCTGCTAAACTCCCGTTAATATAAACACACCACCTTCGACAACAGTGGATGAGTCCTCTCTGTGCTGCTCTGAAGGCCCTCGTAGTTTAAATGGAGGATAGACACACAAAGGGAGATGATCACAACATCAGTCGCTGTTATAAAAAGACTCAGCGGCCTGAGCCAACCCTTTGCTCATGCTGTTGCATAATTCTGTCAGCGCCCCTCTCTCTTTTTTTTTTTGGAAGTAAGTGCTAAGACTGGTGGAGGGAAGTGTTGGTGGTGTAAAGGAGACAAGAGGGCTGCAGAGCATGAGGAAAATCTATTCAAACAAACCGGCTGTAACGGGGATATCTCTTTCAGACGACAGCATCAACACACGAGCGACGAGCTGTGTGAGTTACCTCCTTTCTGTGGGTTTTGTGTCACACTGAATAGCATGGATGTTTGAAATGACAATGCCGGTGGGACTGTGGTTCTTTTTATATAACTTCACACCCCGGGGGCACACAGGGGAGGAGAGGCCTTTGGTGTAACAAACAAACCCCTGTGTAAATGCTGCTGTGTTTTTTCTCCTCTTACCTCTTGGCACTAGTTGAAAGTTTAGCAGCAGTTTTACTCGAGATCTTGGTCTCCTTCTTTTTGGGCTGTGCTTGCTCCCGCTCCTGTTCAGGTGGTACCGTTTCCCTTTGTTCAATATCCGAGCTTCCCCCGCTGGTGCTGGGGCTGTCGTCCGGTCTCTGCACTTCGCTGGACATCGTGGGCCCTGTAGGGAAAAATAAAAAGACATTGAGCAATATGAGCGAGTCGCCACTCTGGGAAAATACAAAGACGTCATACTGTCAAATTAGTTCGGCACATGGTGATTTGAGTGAAGCCACAGTACGATGGGTTCAATTGAATCAATGTACAGCTGGACGTACATGAGAGTTAAAACAGAGCTGATGTGTGCAGTGGGAGCTGATGAAAAGACATTAGTCAAAGCCTGCTGTGATGTGGATTATATATGTGTAGAACCCTTGTTAAAAGGAATATAATGAGCCATTCACCTAATGATCTACTACAGGGTTTACACATTGACTAGCCATAACATTAGGAACACTTGGACAGTCTAATGCGACCCAACCACAAATTCTACTGTTGTAGTTGACATGGCCAGAGAGGTAATCATCCTGTTTTAACAGCATTATATTGAAAGCATTCCCAATCACTCCAGTCGACACCACCTACTTTGTAATCGATGAAAAAATATGAAGTACGGTTATCACCTGTCTGGTCATGTCAACGAAACCAAAAGCATAGAGGCTTCATGAAAGGAGGTTTTATGCTGGAGCTGTTGGATTGCATTAGATTGCCCATGTGTTCATAATTTTATGGCTGGTCAATGAATGTGACAGGCTAATGGAAAGACTTAGCAGTGCTGGCCTAGATCTAGAAAACAGATTACTGACCTTATAACCATCCTTGTAAGAAAGGCTATCAAGAATCTACTCTGCTTTGCAACCACATGCCTTCCAGTCTAACTACTTATTGACCATTGTGATTATGAGTCATTAAACGAGGCTATTAAAGGCAATAATAATAAACACTTGGCTGAATTTAGTTGAAGAGTAATACAGATCCTCAGTGACAGATAAGAAACGACGCTTGAAAACGATGAGACCATCCGAGAAAACGAGCACTATCCACATCAATTCACCCAAACACACGACAAAGACTCGACTAAATAGATTATGTTCAACTTCGACTTTAACATAATGAAATTAGACGAATAAAAGGTAGCTAATATGTTGGGAAACTCAAGTCAAAACGATGAAGTAAAGCGGCGGACAGCTCGCCTTTCCCGGGGGGCGTTTCACGGTGATGATAGGGACATCAACGGCTGTAATGTAACCGGTTCAATAACCGTTGGGGATACCGGGGTCAATGCGGAGACGTTACACTCCCCAAAAATAACAGCAAAGGCAAGTTTAGACGTCTACGTGTAATTAAACACGACTTAATTGACTGGTCAAACCGTGAGGGTCAACGTTTCAGGGGTTGAAAGCACAATAGGGGTCGAATTGGGGGCTGACACCGAGTTGTCCTACGAGAGCGTCCATAAACAGAATCAAGAGCGGGCTGACGTTATTACAACGCCGGGGGAGGAAGCGGAAAGTAGGGTGCGTTACATTACCGCTTAATGGTATTTTTTAAAAAGGAAAAACGAAGAGAAAAGCAGGCCTCCGTGTTTTAAACTCAATGAAAATACGCATCGAAGAAGGCGTTTCTGCCCGGACTCGTCCTACAGAGACGCAGGCGGCGGGGCTGATGGAGGACGGTGAACCGCCGGGGGGGAGAATGCGCGGATCCTCGCCGTTTCTGGAGTGTCCACATTGTACGTTTGAAGAGCAGTGACCCTGCCTCGGCACAAAGGGAGGCTCGTCCCACACATCCACCTCCCCCCTTATTTTCCTCCTCCTCCACCTCCTTCTTCTTCTTCACTGGAAAACGACACTTTTCACGGGACATTTACTTACTTTTCGCGAATCTAAGAGGCGCGGCTGAATGCGTGTGTCGATATTACCTGGCGGCTGGCCGTCGATGCTGCAATTCCGCGTCGTAATCCCAAGGTACCGAAAAAAGTATATCCTCACACGGCCGTCTGCTCGCTCCCGTGTCCTAGCTATTTAACTGGAGGTAGCAGCAGCAGAAAAGCGATTACAGAAAACTGAGGCAGCCCCGGACCGCCTCCATGCGCGCTCACGATCAACCAGCACTGCTCGTGCACGCGAGCTGCATTGGTTACAGAAGTGGCCTGTGCGAGGCCATGGTCTGGAGCCTAATGAACAAACTGAAATGCTCCAGACAACAGTGTAGTGGGACAACAGTGTTGGGTCTGTCACAGAAAACGACACTGACACTTATAGGGGAGGGTGGGGTAAGATCATGACTTTATTAGTCCTCTAAGCTAAAATGGTGGACTTTAATTCTAGGTTTTTGACCTCATGTTGTAGCTCACAGATACCACAATTGATGAATAAAAGAAATTTAAAATGATCTTTTTTGGTCTGAACACAATTCTAATCAAACTTATGACAAACTAAATTCACTTTACAGAGTGAAAAATGTTTTTTTTTTTTTGTAAATAAATGTCTAACCCCTTCACCCATGTGCCTCTAACCTTCACAGACTCCATGAATTGATGCCCATCTCCTAAATATTTGGTCACACGATCAATTTCTTTTACCATTTCCAAGCAACAGGGGGTGGATCAACTTACCCCACTCTCCCCAATAGTCCATGCCATTATCGTTCAATCCTGTGCTGTGGGTAAGATGAGTCTGTCTGAGGATCAGGGGTGAAAATAATTAAAAACAACATGGATTTAAGGGTGCATTGAGTCTGGGTGCTCTTGTGGAGAAAATATTACAAACCCAGGTTTAGATAACAAATAGGGTGCCACTGTATCATGTTTTCCCTACAGCAAACGAACTTATCAGTGCACTGCATCATGTTTTCTCCACTGGATCACCAACAGAGAGGGCGATTAATCATGAGGAAGACTACATCACCTCTTCTTTGATAAGAGAGGGGACCCATATGGTAGACAACATTTCTTCCACTGGACTGGCAGCAGGGTTGTAGATACATGATATTTTCCTGCCAAGAGGGCATCCCGGGGTTATTACAAGATATGTTCTCCACAAAAATAGAAGCCTTCAGGGCATCACATTACATTTTTATCTACAAGAAAGGCAGCATATGGGAATAAAAGAATTCAGGGCACAGAGAAGTACATTATAATACCATCTCTTCACTGTACAATGAGGCGGTGCATGTCTTACTTTTCCAATGGGCAAGCGCTGCACAGCCCTTATGCAATTTGAAGGGCACTCATCAGTGCATTAGCATCACATTTTCTCTGATGGACTGGCACGGCTGAGGGCAATACATCATGTTTTTATATCAAAAGCTACACCACCTTTTTGTCTTCAGGGCCACATATTCTCCGCTGTACTGGCAGCAAAGTGGGAAATGTATAGTTTTAACCCCACTTAAAGGTTATGATAAGATGTTTTCACCACTAAAAAAAAGCTCCTTCAAGGTTATCGCATCGTATTCTTTCAGCTGGAGAGGTTATTGACAAGAGGCATGGAGACTTATAGGCACTAAACATGATTTTTGTTGGGGTGAATGCTGCAACAGGTATTGCACTGCATCCCATTTTCTCCTCTGGACTGGCATCCTGGAGGGCAATGCATCATGTTTTCTCCTCTGAGCAGAAAGGTAGTATGAAAGCATGAATAAAAAACTCATTTTACATACTCTGAGTGCAACAGTTGGGTACTTTGGAGAGCTGCACTGTATTTTCTCCTTCTCAAGGCAGCATCCTCAGGTGTCCCCCTCAGTGCTGCTTTATCCTCAGAAGACTCCATAAAGAGGCATTAAATCATTCTTTCCCCACTGAATTGGTGACCAAGATCAATTTTTATGTGATCTCTATTGGAAGGGCACATCAGAGGACACTGCACCATATTTTCTTTAAGTATGTCAGCTTGTAGTTCAAAAAATGTTCCCTGAAAAAGCAACACTGTCCTCTCTATTACCCTCCTTTCCCTACAACTGTCTATTTTTCTTCAGTGATCTATGACTCTACATTGTGTAGACTCTCCTTAATCAGCTCTAACAGCCTGAGTACTTCTAATGAAAGAGAGCTGATCAGAAAGAGGCTTAGACATAGAGTTAGACATTAAATGTGATCAGACGCTTCAGATCACAGGCAAACAAAGGACGCACAATAAATGTGTCCAGCTCAGTTGAAGACATAGTTGCATGGGAGTAAAGATGTTCCCATGTTACCCTCTCCTGTCTAGATGCTTGTTTTCTACTGGGGGCCCTTTGGGGACATTTAGCTACCGTGCTAGAAACAGATGTTCATGTCCTTGAGGTCCATCCTCACAACTGTCTCTGTTTTCAAGAATAAACTGGGTTCACTGTCACATGATTGGTTTGGGAAGCCAGATTTGAGCAAGATTCGTGCAGCTTTGACAGTGTGCACAATGTACATAAGCGACAGGACTGTAAAATAGGCGCGGATAAAGACGTGCACCACCAACTTTGTATGTGACAGTGCCACTTTTAGCCTGAAAAGAGGAACAGAAAAAACTGATTCAGTCAGTTGATTTTTTTGATGTTCTTTTGTGGGATGAGGACGGCTGGATTTTTTTTTACCCTGACAGTGAAATGCTGTGATTTTCACAGTTATTGTTCGTGAAGAAAAACACAAAAATCAACTGAAAAAGCAGCGTGAAGGTGAAGCTTTTGGATGATACTCACTTGAATATATCAGCCGGTCTGTGGCTGACAGTTTTCCGCAGAAAATGTCAAGGTAATTTAAAGAACCAAATACATATATCTGTATAGGCAGAGATTATCATCATACTGTGGGCTCGTGAGTTGAACATCCATAAATCACTGCTAGAGAAGTCAGTGCATGAATTCAACACTTTAATGTTTCTCTTAGTTCAAACATCACTTTCATAGATATTCAAAGTAATCTCACTCGCTCTGAAACTACGCAAACTCTCTCATCCACCCGCTCAGCCGAACATCACAAAGCAGCGAAATCTCTTTAAACCAGTTTTCATCCCCACTTTGTCATTAACTCTCAGCGCAGATCATAGTTAAGTCTGTGCTTTCAGGACTATTGTCTCCAAATAGTCAAATGAAAAAGGCACAAAAAGACTCTGGGAGTGGATCCAGTTAGCAGACATTACTGCTGCCATTAGCTCTGTTTAATAACCTTCAACCGTCTGTATGGTGATGTGTATATTATTACACTCTTGACAAAATATGTCTGTCGTCTAATGGCCATTCAATCAGACCTTTACACATCACTTTACTTGTGAATTACCAGACATATATTTTAACGGAAACCAATGGCAGCTCGAGTCTGTTGCCCTATATAACCAGCTGTCATGGGTTTTATAGCCAATTAATCTCTGCAGGAATCTCGATCTTACTGCACTTGTATGAGTCTTATATCAGTGGAAATTGCTAAGACTGTAGTGTGGTTTTGTTGATTTCTGCTTTCTTTGCACTCTCATAGTGTTGCATTTAGTTATTAAGCCTCATCTAAAGTTGGGCAACTGGAGACAGTACTGTGTTTTTCTCTTTTCTTTTGAATTTAAAGCTCCGGCAAGGGTTTTTTTTTTTTGGTTATAAAACAAACTGATATGAATAATAAAGCTCCTATATGACCCCTTGAAGCAAACAAGGACCCTTGTTTGCAAGGATCAGGCTTGATCTAGGGTTTCTTTTATTGGTACACAAACCGCACATTGCACTTTGTTTCTGCATTTTATGCACTCTGCTCATGTAAAAATACTGGTATGACTGACATTTGCTGCTTTTTTACCTTCTAAATCGTCTTTAATGCTTTTTACATCCTGAATTGTTTTTTATGTAAATGTATTTTCTTGTATTTCCTTTATGTTGTATGGCAGTGTGCCTCAATGCCCGTGCCTGCTGCAACCTGATTTGCCAATTTTGGGACATAATAAAATCTAAGTGAAGTGAAATGAAACAATACTTTTAAAAGGAAATGTGCTTATTTCTATACACTTCTATTTTACATCTGATTCCACTGGTGAGGGGTAGGTGTCAGGTAAATTGATTGATAGATTGTGATAGAAACAGCTTTTACCTGCAAAACTCTTGATATATGGTAAAAAAAAAAACGTTTTTACCAAGCCTGATAAACCAAGTGATTAGACGTTGAGCTTTATCCATCCACAAGGGGGTGCCAAATTCAACACAAACTTTAAGTTCTTCACAGGAGCTTTAATCGATTAATGTTAATGGCAGAATCGTGATCTCGATCCGATCAATATTTTCCTTTTTCGTGTTTTTATTTCCACACCACTCAGCGGGTGGAGTCAAGTGTCTTGTCCAAAGACACTTTAGCATGTGGACGACTCTGGGATTGAATCAACCAACCCAAACCTTCCAGTTGTGAGATGACTGACTCCATCACAGCCACCCTAAGAGAAAACGCCAATACTACACTCTCTCTAATATGCAACTCTAATCCAGGCATTTCTGCAGTACTCTTCATTTTTGTAATTTCTGTGAAGTTATACTCATATTCCCAGAGCTCTGACAGTCATTTACATAAACTTACTTTTTGATTACTGCATGTTGTTACTATGCTTCATCTGACTGTGCTTTTACTATGTATTGCATATGGTGAATGCAGCTGTGTGCAGCATTACTGCCCGAGGCGAACTCTTCCTCAGGGACAATATCTTATCTTGATAAACCTGCTTCAGTCAGTGCTTCTGTGTATTTAATGAAGACTATTGGCTTATCACATCCTCCTCTCCAAACATAAGTAATTTTACATCAAGTCAATAAATATTTAAAATGTAGACCCCTACTGAGGCATAAGGGCGTAAATATTTTAATGATGATGTTATCTCACTTAATGTGCACAGCATACACTACATATGTACACACCAGTGCATGCTTACATTTTTTAAGATGTCTCTAAAGGATACATAAGTACATGTTTGATTTGCAGCGGCAGAAATTCAGCTTAATGCCGCTTTAATAAGGAAATAATCAGTATAATGAGGTGTATATGTGTAATTGAAGCTGTAAAACACAGAGAGCTCCTGGAAAAGGATTGCTAACAATATCTGCATATAGCACCTTATTAAACTTTCATGCTCCTGTTGAGGCACTTAGAGGACTTAGTTTAAGAACTTAGCTTAAGGAGAAGATTGTGGTATTGACCGGAAAAATAGCTAGAAACCTAACTAAAGACAAAACCACATTCTTTGATTTACTTACAGTGACAGCGCACATCCAATAAACAGACTTGAGACTCTAAATTAAAGCAGAGTACAAAACAAAGACAACAAACACTTGCAAATCTGCTTGCAGTCAGTGCATTTATTCATTTGCTGACCTGAAATCTCCTGGTGTAAATCTGCGTTATCTTGTATTTATCTTTAATTCCCACTTCTGCTTCTGAAACGACCGAGATTCCCCTGCAGACATTGTTAAAGTGTCGTCTGCTATAATTCAGCACATTTGATTCAACTTTATGCATTCCTACCGGACACATTTACATGTAATTGTTTTATCCTGTCACATGTGAGGAGTCCTCGGTGGAGGGTCTACAAGCTGTGGCTCCACTTTACCGCCGTTTGATGGCCGTCATTATGTTGAACACGAGTAGTTAAAACAACATAATTGCAACCACATGACTGCCACTTCCGTTTACAACTCACTCTCGGAGGCCCCCTCCGAGACACGGGAATGTAAAAGCACTGAAACTTCCAAAAGATTATGCAGCTTAAAGGTGCAGATACGAGTAACACCTTCATGATGAAATGATTTAAAGATCACAGCTGTGATTCTGAATTATTTTTACCGTGTTCGTAAAGCTCCCATAAGGAGTTTTTATGTTGATGATAAAATATTCAGAATAAATGATATATCTGACCGGTCAAAGTTAGCAGGATGACTTTTTCATATCAGATGATACCACTTAAGCATGTAGAGGACAAGAAAAGCAATGATTGCTTTGTCCACAGGGGGCGCCAAAATCGACACAAACCAATGAAGTTTTCTTGTTCTCATGTGTTTCTAATTCATTTTCGCGTTGTTTGTGTTTGTTTTTACATTTTCTAATGTGTTTTAACCTCCTTGTTTTTTGAAAATATGCTATATGAATAAAATAGATAGGATTGGATTAAATTGAGGTACTTTCTTGCAATTCTCTTGCTCTTATTCATTACAAGCCTTTCAGGTCTTATTTGAATACCTCGTAATACCTCGAAATCAGACATTTTTCTGTACTTGTCTAGTGGATGATGCTTAAAATTTGATTTGAGTTTTTACAGCGTAAATCCACCATTTACAAAAGTAAGTAACTTAACTCTCCGGGAAGGAAATGTTGGCTTAAAAGGTCGAATTTTATACTCTTTTTTGATTATAGTGAAACTTGATGGATATTTTCCACCTCTCTCAAACGCACATTAAAAACATTTACATGCCCAGCCAAGTAGATCTACGGTTACAGCTGGATACTGTGATTTAACTGGACTACTGTTCTTGTTTCCTCAGCTATAGTGTGTGACAATAGTCCCCCTTTCAGCTTGTTGCTATTAGGTTGTCTCCCAGTTGACCTATCACGTATCAAAACAATCGCCAAACTGCGTTCGCAAGAAGCTAACTAGAGAACACCGTCACACAGATCTGCAAACATTTTTTTGAACAATTGGAAAGTTTTTTTCTTGTTTATGTCATTTCTTCATCTGTCAAGGTTCCATTCACTCAGCTATTCAACTTTAGCGTGCAAATGTTTGGGCCGGTACACATGAACCGAATTATCCAGGTATGTTTGTCCGACAACGAGGAACGAACGAAGTGCAATTTTCATTCACTGATGTGTTTACATGTTTTTCAAAAGTCCAGTTTCAGTCAGACTGAGGTGATAAATCATTTTCTTCCAAACGTGCCGACTGTGAGGGAAACTCTTCTGGGAAAATTGTGTTTCAAACTCCTTCAGAGTTTCAGAGACTCAGAGAAACACTTTTTAAGAGCTTTAAATTAACCGGCTCTTAAAGCTTTTCCCTTAAATCATCATTGGAAATGTTAACGCTGTTTGTTTAGTCGTTCAATTCAGTAAACATCAAACCGTTTTCTAAGACAATCATCGTAACTCTTCGTGGCACATCAGCTAAAAGTGCACACTGTAAATGTGAAGCATGGGCTGCTGAGTGCCAGAGCTTTTATTGTCTGGATTAATAACCCTTACAGTTACAGAGAGAGGCTCACTGGAAGCTCTGTTCTTCTCTTTCGCCTTTTTCAAAAGTCAGTCTGCTGAAATCTGCAGGAACGCCTGAGGGGAAGAAAACTAGGAGGAATAAATTGTTCAATAACTGGCCTTAATCCATCACAGTCTCTTCCATTTGGGTGTGAAATGTTGGTTACAAACAGCCGCACACTTTGGAGAAATTTCCAAACATCCAAAATCTAATCATTATGGTCCGTAAGGCCGTGAAGATTTGTAAGCATTTCAACTGATAACAGCATCAAGTCTGACTTTCCTGAAACACTAAATAAGAGTTTGTCAGACTTGTGGAAGAGAAAGAGATCCAATGATTTTAGCAAAGATAATAAGAAATGTGTGGGCAAAGAAAAGGCAACAAGAACTGTTCCCTGATGAGTTTTCCAGCCTTGAATCTCCTTCACAACTTTGGAGGACTTTGGAATGGACTCTCACCTGGTTAAGTTTCCGTCTGTCTCCACTTCAGGTCTCTTAAAATAGCCAGAGAAACAAATAGGCTCACACAAGTGGAGACTGAAGGAGGAGATAGGAAAATCAGTTTAAAGGTTTCTTAAAGTGAGGGGGAACTTTGTTCTCGTTGACAAATCTGAGGCTGAAGCTTGACTCGGTTTGAACCATGAACACATCTGCATTACACAACGATAACGCCTTCAGATTTATACTTTAAGGTATGAACACTGATGTTGCATTACTAGTATTCAAGTGTTCTTTTGTTTTGCTTGCCATCTTGTGTGCCTCCTTCATGGACAGGTCTTCTATCTGACCTAAGAACGTCAGGGTTACCATGTAGTATCCTGACTGTTCCTAGGACCGCGCTCTTCTTACAGAGTCTTTGAAATCTGCTGGAGCCACTCGCCCAGTTTGGGGATCGCAGCCCTGAGTGCTCCAATCACCACTGGTACCATGGTTGCCTCGACATTTCTTTAGCTTCTCATGTCCCATCTTGATGTTGCTCCATCTACACCGCCTTTATCCACACACCTATGATTGATTAGTAAGGCTGCACGATATTGGAAAAAAATAATATTGCGATTTTTTCAACCCTGCGATATATATTGCGATATTAAAAATACAGTATTTTCACCAGATGACCTGAATAGCACTTAATGTTATGCTGCACTGCTGAAATCTTGAGGACAGTTAATCTGCTCTGATCTTACCTCTTTTTGTGAATGTTAGTAGAACGGCTTCTGTCTGTCTCAGAGATATTTTTAGCTTTTATTGTGCTGGGACGTTATTGTGGCAACAGATGAACACAGAAGACGTGTTTTGGTCGACATCATCCTTCTTTTAACCGAAATAATTCCAGATAACTGACTTTCCTTTTCTTCATTTTCGGTGGTTTTCTCTTGTTCGTTGTTCATTTTGCGATCGTTGTTGTCGTTAGCGGTGTTGTGCCGAGAAACGCATGTCCTCCGAGAATTGCATGCACCTCGCAAAACGCGCACTGCTTATAGTAGAGTGGTCCACGGAAATGTACAATTTAAAACCCATACAGTTCTTATTTGTTGGGCTTAACAGTCAGTAAAGTTCCGAAAGTAATTCTCAGCGGACACACGTCTCCCTCCATGTGCAGAACATGTGCAGGGGTGGGTTTTCTCCTCCCTGATTTTGATTGACAGCTGGCAGGGTAGTCTGATTGGCAACTGAGAAGTGAGTCTGATTGGCCACTGAGTTAAGGACGAAGGCGATTGGTGGATCGCTGCACAGCACATGCAGAGTCACATGGAGTGTATCTCAGTCGGTTACCCTTGAAATTAAATGAGTTCATTCACCTCCAATATCGCAGGCTCTGCGATGTGACTATCGCACACACGTACATCGCGATGACGATAGTCAAACGATATATCGTTCAGGCCTATTGATTAGTCACCTCCAGTTGATCAGCCTAGATCTGGAAGTCCCAGAGGATCTTCACTCGGTCAGTCTTACTGTCTCCACTCACCAAGCATGAGTAAAATCATTCGTGCGAATGAATTACATGTTAAGTCAATGCAAAGACACGATTAGATGCTCCTACTACTCTGGCGGTGCGAATGACATGAATTGGGCAGGATAACCAATCAGGACGAAGGTTGCCAGGTGAGGTATAAAAAGGGACGGTTGTTCACTGGTATCTAAAATGGAGGACAAACTGATCTTGTCGGTGTTTGGATGCCCCGAATTATATGATACCTTCTCTTTCAATCACCGAAACTGGAATTAAAAGGAGCTCGTCTGAAGGCAAGTGAGCGAGGAGGTCGGATTAATTGGTAAATTGTAAAAAACCTTTGTCTATCACTTGATCCTACCAGTTAAATTGGCAGGGATTTCGGTTGAGATTACCATTGACGCGTGAATGAAGCAAGTAAATACTTTTCATTTACGCATCTAGATTTGAGCCAATTAAGCGAGTAGATGATTTTACTTGCACTTGGTGTGAGCGCCCCATTAGCCATATTCGGGGTGTCTTCCATCTTGATCTTGGGATCTCCAGCCCATACTCAGCACAGATATTCCTGTACACTTTTCAGGTCACTTGGTTAAAGGACTGGGGTGTGGTTCCCAATCCTAGAAGGTCCTCTCCCTGACCTGGCGTCCTTGCTTCCCCTTGCCGTCGCATATTTGTACTTTGGTTGAGGTAGAAAGTTGAACCTCATTCAGTAACCCACTGAAACACAGACCCATCACTTGCCACAGTCGCTCCTGCTCTGACTGGATTTCATACCCCACTTTCTGGATTCCACATGTCAAAACCATGATGCTACTCCAGCTGCTGTGGGTTGAAAAATCCCTTCCTTCCCTGCTGACTCTGTCATAATAGACTCACTGAGAGGCTCGGCTGCAGAGTTTTCATTGAAGACTGAGTTATAAAGTCCACATCTGTCACTATTAATGAAAGGAGACCGAGCTGCATGCCATCATTTACCGATTAACACATCACCCATACAGAAACAGCTGCGACTGATGGGGATGTCATTGTTGTTATTAAGCATTTCATCCCGGACACACACAAACAATATTTGACAGAGTCATTTTTTTTTTTTTCCCTGATAACACTCGATAAAAGGTCAGGAGGATAAAGTTATTACATTTCCTCCTCTGGGGACCATAAATGTCAGGAGCAAATGTCACAGCAATCAGTTCAATAGTTGTTGACATATTTCAATAAATTGCCAAAATAGAAACCTCGTTTTGGCACCGTCAGCTCTCTGAAGATTATCAGAGTATTAGAGGTGCATTGTCTTGAGAGTGAGAATGTCTGTAAACAGTTTTGTTTAAATCAATCAGGTAGATAATCAGATTTTTGGATGATTGAAAGACAAGTTTAACATCTTTTAATCAGAAGGTCAAGGGTAAATCCCCGGTCCTGATCAGAAGACGAGACAAAGTACGATAAAAATAAAGTCTGTTTTCCCTCCACTGGTTTAGGTCAGAGGATTTTGGTGCACCGTGTCAAACTAAATTAGCTATTCTCCATTTTTGCCAGGCTGGTCTCGTACCTTTCCTCTTGTCTCTTTCCTTTCTGTATTTTCTAAGTGGTTCCCATTATTTAACTGATACGCTCATCTGCCCAAAGTTGGCGAGGAATCTGACCTCTTCGCCACGACTCATTTTGTTTGGAGGTTCGCTGGCTTATGTTGAGGACAGCTTCCTACTGTGCAAAATGCAACCACTATGAAAGGCATTTGTTTACGCCCTGCAGTGCTGTGTGCATCGGCATGCCTTACAATAAAGCTTTGTGAACGCGGAGTAACCTGAGGGTAAAATGTATTTACATGAAGCATAACAACACACTGTGTTATTTCATGTTTGCATTACCCAATCCTCCCTGCAAGAACACAGCTCTGTGACAGTAGAAATCTGCACTGAGGTTGGGAGTACGTGGAGCTGAAAGAGCGGTTTCTTACTGAGCTGTAAGGTCTTTTTATTCGATCCAAACCCAACTCAAGATGGATCACAGACAACTTGAGGATGTAGCCTCTAGATTTGGAATAATCTTTGAATTTCTATGGATGCTATGGGTTTGGTCAAGAACTAAGCCTACCTATGGATAAGTCCGTTTCTAAGTGTTATCTGACTATTCCTGTTGAATACAATCATCTAAATGCACTCACTCAGTGTGTTTACATGCACAGCTTAATCAGACTAAGCTCATAATTCTTTTTTTTTTCGTCGAATCAGACTTCCTCCTTGTCTGCGTATAAATGCAGCTGAGAAAATCGAATAATTGACATGAAGGTGTCCTCCTCCCCAAAACTAGGGGGCGATACGGGTCTGTTCAGTGGCGCCGTTTCCTGTCTTTGCCAGACATCAGAAGTGTCTACAGCTGCTGCTGGGCATTCTCGAACAAGAAGACAGAGCATCGTACAGCGCTGTTTTTGTCGCACATGATGTACACGCTACTTTGTCTGGAGATGAGACGCACGCTACTCCTCTTCTCTGGTGTTTTTGTTCTGGGGTTACGGGGTTGTGGTGCATGCACACATGCATTGTCCAGTCATACTCTGACTACGCTGGTTACATGGTAGAGAAAATCGAATTCCAATCGCATTATCTGGGTGTCTGAATCTGAGTTCTCTGACTCCAATCAGAGTTCTCTTATAGTCTTACTAGGGTGTTTACATGCACTTCGGTTGTCCGGTCTTAATCAGAGTAAAGGCAATAATTCGGTTTTCTCGAGTGTCATGTAAACATACTGACTGTATCTTTAATTCTCCCACCACAACAAATCATAGAGGCCGCAGTTGTGACAGTCCTGGAAAATAAAGTCATTTTAACTCAAATCCTTTAGTTTGTCTTCGAGGGTTATTTTGAAGGACTTCTGCAGATCTGTAATTGGGTTCAGTTTTTACCTATGCAAAGCCCCCTTTCACAAGATGCATCCCAAGAGCACCTGCATATGATCAATACACTTGTACTATATGTCCGATCGATAGACAGACCTGCTTTTACTCGCTTGTCTTCTGTATACTTAAACACCTCTGCACACCGAGTTAATCCATCTGCAAACTAGTCACTATGTTACAAATTTGGAAACCACCCCTCTTCACCCTGGGATAATGTCTGCAACATTTTGAGATCATAAGAATTGCTAGTTGACAAAATTATTGATCAGGAGAGCAGAAGTGTTTCCTTTTTCTGCTCTTTTTCATTCCTGACACAAGTCAATATCCGTCTTTTATGTGTGCGATTTGCTTCTTTTGGCCCTCTGGGTTTTGCTGTTAAATATACTTTTGGCTTTTAGCGGTGTTTGGATGAGTAATCACAGCATATATCCGGCTTCAAAAGGAGATTTGTCCTTTATTATGTTTTGCCGTCAGTCAGAAAAGCCGAGTCGCGGTTTGAATAACTGGGAAAATATTAAGTTGTTAAAGTGGGTTTCTTTTTTGTGCCATTTCCTGTCTTTGAAGGACTTTTTTGGCATTCGAGTGCTCTCTAATTCATGATCAAATACTCGACAAACATCCACAGCACCGCTCTCACATCTGTTGTCATCTCTTCTGCTTTACCACACAACCTGCGAACATGTTTATCTCATGCAAAGTGGCCTTCAGCGTCGTGTTATTGTCAGTGTGTGCTGCGTGCTTCCTGTGTGCCACTGCTGCTCCCTGTCTGTGTGGGCAGTGCATTGATTGTTTTTTTTGTCTCTGGAGGTGTTTCAAGGATTTTTCCACAGCCAGATCAAAATAAATCAATTGATGCATTACAAAAAGAAAGACGGTTGCGCTGCTCACGCCGTCTTTGAAGCTCAGCCTGGTTGGCAGGTTTGGTGCACAGTGTCAGCTCAGATTGGTCTGAGAGCGTAACATGCCACCCTCATTCTAATGAAGGTCTTTTGGATTACCCTCCACAGTCATTAGATCAGCATAATAAAAGGGACTCTGGCCGGTGTAAGGGGAGGAGGAGGTGGGCCGAGGGTCGGGTACTCGGTGTGATAGACAGCGACCTTAAAGGCCTGCACGTGAATGGGGGACGCTTCAGTGAATTCACTTCCTCAGTTTGTCTCTGGCAGGCCCCAAGGTCACGTCTGCTCGCCGCTGAGGGGGCTTTTGTGATGGAAATCCTGTGGATAAAGTTTAACCCCTAGAACAATTCAAAACCTGGCCCTCCATGTTCGCCAGTCCCCCCCCTCCCCGCTCTAAATCCAGAAGCAATAGGCGCCGAGTCCCTCTGCAGAGCCTCGTTATTGGGCCTGCCTGCAGATTGGATGGATAAGTTAAGTATGCTTGAGTGGGGTGACATTGTGTTATTTAGATTTGACACAGATGTTGCAGGAGGTGAAAGGCAGAAACAGAGAGGGGGGATGAAATCCATCTGTACCAACATGAACGATCAGTTCTTGTGCAATTGACTCTGGCGCATAAATAAATCAGAATCAGAAACACGTCAGTTATCTCAGGGGTGAAATTAGGGAGTTGCAGTTGCTCTTTTGCAAGTAAAAGCATCAGCAATTATGGATTATGCAAACAGAAGTAAGACATGCAGCAGTGCAAAAGTAAGATTTCTGTAAAGAAGTGTAGATAATTAAAGAAATTCTCAGCCCAGAAAAAGTTAGGACTGGTGATAAATACAGATTTTGATAGTTTGCAAATCATCTCAACCCTAATATTAATCAAAAATAGGGGAAAAGGGAAAAAGGTTTATGGTGAAAAATACACGTTAACTTTTGATTTTATGCCACATATCAAGAAAGTTTGGAGGAGATGACTAAACAGAGAAAAATCCCACAGAGGAAACGCCTTCTATAGAGTAACATGAATCAGGATAAAAACATTATAAAAATAGTAGATAGTTGTAGTCACTTAGAAGTAAAGATGGGAGAAGGTAAAGAAATGTGAGAACTAATAGCTCAACAGTTTCAGAAAATATTCCTCAGAATAAAGTAAAAAGAAAAAAGGTGAAAAAAAGAAATTTTAATAGACTCAGAGAATCTGGAGAAATCTCTAAACACAAGAGACAAAACTAAAAACAAAACACAGGATGGCCATAACTGACAGGCCTCCAGGTGGCAAAACATTAAAAAAAGACATGACTCTGTAGTGCGAGTCACCGCATAGGTTAAAAATAACTCCCCAAAAACTGCTGAGAACACAGTTTGTTGCTGCCATAGACTGCATATAGAATGGACGCAGTCTGCCTCCTCGCTGGGTGAAGCCACTCCGAGAACAGCACCCTCTGGTGACAGGCTGCAGTATAGGTCATAAATCCCACCTCCTCCAACAAAGCTTATAGAGCCGAGCGTCATCACAGTGACTCTCCCGCCAAATGCACACAATGCTACTGCGCAGCGCTGGTTTCAGGAAATGAAATAAATTGCGGAAATACTGGGAGCTTTTTGACTTCAAATCCATATACAGGCGGAAGGCGGAACCAGGTTGTCCACAGTATATACAGTCTATGGTTGCTGCTTTCACTAATGCAGGTCAAAACTGGACCATGCTGAAAAGGAAACTATGAGTGTATGAGGACGCTTGAGTGTCTATGGCGTGGGCACGTTACAGATCTGGGAAAACACAATTAATACTGAACGTTATATATTCAGGTTTTGGTGCAACAAAAGCTGCCATTGAGACAATAAATGAGATAAACCCACAATGCATATGATCACAGTACGGCAAAATATGATATTAAGATAAAAGATAACAAACTGAGGAGTGGTTTCTATTCTAACACTGAAAACAAGCATGTAGTTCAAGATAGAGTTTGACCTCTCGGTGTCTAGATGTCTCACTTTGTTCAACTCACTTTGCAAAACTCAGGCTCACACTGTCCTCCAGTGGCACAGCTATGGGACTTTTAACACTCCAGGAACAACCAGTCCTGATTTCCCCCTGCTGCAGAAATTCAAACATCATTACCCCACATTTTTCTCTGAGCTGTGTGCCTGCAGGAGGCGTAAAAAATCAGTGAGGAAACCGAATAAACCACTGTACACACTCAACGCGCCGCCTTTATTCATATAGAAGTAAATCTGCTTCATATCACTTGGCTCAGTGTTGTCCTCTTCATGCCAAAGCGTGATTCATCTGTTCAGCTGTGCTGCTGCTGATTCACCATGATCTCACTGCCGCTCTGTGTGCAGCACTCTGCAATCAGATTTCCCGGCTGTGTCCTGAACTCAGAGTGTTTACTGTTTAATAGCACGTTTCAAATCTGAGGACATGATCTGCTTTAGAGGCAAGACTTGAGACTCTGCAGGTACCTCAGCAGCACTGTGAGGCTTTTAAAAGATGTTTTAACCTCGATTAGCCTCAGGGGGAGCTGTGTGGGGTCTGTGCGTCATCCAAAGTGACGTCTCATGAGTCACTGTAGTTTGGGGCTAAAACTGATTGTTGGTATTTTGACATAATTGGCCTGATGTCACCATTGTATCTGTTTTTTAATGATTATCATCCGAAATGACTGCAGAGGAAATCTAAAAGAGTCGACAAAAAACACCCCAAAAACAAAACTTAAAGGGATATTCCGTTGTAAAATTAATTTAGGGTCAAACACACGAAACACAGAGTTAGACACCCCCTCCAGAGATGAATGTTGCCGACAACAGGTTATTTAACGCTGTTATGAACAGGCTTACCAAGCAGGGGCGTGTCCGAGCTTTTTGGACAGGGTGGCCCAACTGGGGCACTGACATAAGCAGGGGTGGCCGAGAAAGCATTTACCCTCTGTCATCATTTAAAGGGATATTCCGGGCTAAAATTAATTTAGGGTCAAACACATCGTAACACCGAGTTAGACATTCCCTCGAGAGATGAATGTTGCCGACTGCTTGCTTCTCTAGTTAAACCAACTTTAGTAACGACCGCACAAAACGCCACTCAATAGCCACAAATAATGCTCAGAACAGCACCTAACTTCATCAGCAGGACATATAGGGTCACAGCCATAGTACTAGACACCAAACATCTTTTTAACTTTGACTCATTTCTTTAGCAAAGAGACTAAACACAACTCACCTACTCTCTTCCAGCAGCCGCTTGTTTGTAGCGAGACCTCAGGCCAGTCAATTACGGACTACAGCGGGGTGTCGCAGCTCAAGGAAGAACATTTATGATAATTTCTTTATCATTTCTTTGAATTAATAATCATCATATTAATCATTTCGAAAATTCTTCTGCATTAGCATCTCGGTCTGATTGCATTCCCATGAAGAAATGATCATAAATGTTCTTCCTTGAGCTGCGACACCCCGCTGTAGTCTATAATGGACTGGCCTGAGGTCTCACTACAAACAAGCGGCTGCTGGAAGAGAGTAGGTGAGTTGTGTTTTGTCTCTTTGCTAAATAAATCAGGCAAAGTTAAAAAGATGTTTGGTGTCTAGTACTATGTCTGTGACCCCATATGTCCTGTTGATGAAGTTAGGTGCTGTTCTGAGCATTATTAGTGGCTATAGAGTGGTGTTTTGGTTGAGGTTTGTTTATGGCTCCTCAGACCGCTGTGTTTTGCTATCCTGCGGTCATTACTAAAGTTGGCATAACTAGAGAAGCAAGTGGTCGGCAACATTCATCTCTCGAGGGAGTGTCTAACTTGGTGTTACGGTGTGTTTGACCCTAAATTAATTTTATGCCAGAATATCCCTTTAGTGCTTGGCTGGAAAATGGAGTATTTCTCATCAGGTGATAAGTGAGAAAATTACTTATTTTATTCAACAATAAAGAAACCTTACATAGGATCTAAATTAGTTGCAATAAGTAGAAAGAAGAAAGAAAGCTAATGAAAGTTTAATTAATCAAATTTAATTAAAGTTAAGTTGGTTCATTTGCAGATTTTGTTCCTCATTATAATCTATTCAGGGTTTATTGTTAGTAATATCTTAAAATTAGAGGCTAATCTGAATTTGTCAGGCTCACATTTACTCCAATTAGACATTTTTTCTTCAATTAAAACCAAAACTCTCTCAGTTTTCATTTTTTTACATCTCTGTTTGTGTCACTGTCCATCTTTGACCACAAGGTGGTGCTGTGAGACCTCTGCTATCCCCACACCTTCCCCTCTCATGTCTCTCATCTTTTGTATAGTTTTTCACCGCGTTGGTGCTGCTGTCATCTTAATGTCACGGCGGTCGAGTGAAGACGGTGTGTGTGTGTCAGAGTGTGTAAGTGAGTGTGTGTGGATTCCTGTGGGTCTTGTTTTCCCTCTCCCGCTCAGGGATGGCAGCACTGGGAGACATTGATTTGGACTGCCGGTCTGTGACGAGACAAACCAGCACATGCCAAGGTCACTCAGACCCATCATCTGTCTATTCAGAGGGAGACGGTCTCTGTGGCGACGCACGGGGAGGCCGAGCTGCGTAAAATCTTTCCTTATAGCCCCTTCAGCGTGGAAAAATGAACTCCTGGCCCAGAATGGTTGGATGCTCAATGATCCTTCAAGGCTTTAAATTGTTTTACCAGGTGTAATCGCCCTCCTGAAATGTCACAGAGAGGTACTCGCTCTTAAAGGGACTTTTATGGCGTTTCTTTGATGGCGTTGAGTCCTTAGAACCGGCTATAAGTTGGTATGAAAGTGGATTCTTGCTGGAAGAGGAGAGAGGTTACACTCCTTAGGTAATGGTCGAAGGAAAGAAACATTAAAGTGTGTACTGGGGAAAAATATGATTTCCTCGAGGCTTAAAACCCATTCTTTTGGACTTTTACACCATCAAAGCTGCCTGTGCCACTTTTAATCACCGTATTTGTCACTTCTTGGACCCAAAGTGGACTCAGACGTTGATTATTCCCCTCATTCATCTAAATCTGAGACAGCAGTGTTTTTCCAGTGTAACAGACCTCATCACAGGGGAGCTCTTTGTGTCCATCTTGTTCTATTTCAGGGTCAATCGTGCGAAACTCGAATTTCAAGTGAAGCTGGACTCCATCCAACTCACTGTGAGGCATTATTGCGGTTTAAAAATGAGCAAACACCGTCATTATTGGTATTTAGGGCTTTGTGTTGCCGTTACCCCATGTGAAACATATGGTTTTTAACTTTTTCTCTTTTCCCTGCAGCTCAGTTGGTAGAATAAATGATGCGTTTTCTCTGTTTCTTTACCTAAATGCATCCAGGGAGGAGGTTTTAATGGAGTGTACAAGCTGTTTATTCATATGCAACCACACTTTTGCAGAACGAGTGACCAGCCAGAGAGCTGCACTGGAATAACCCGGTGACGTATTTGAACCAAATCCAGCAAAAACGGTGTCACGTCGCAGCAGTTTAGTCCTATATCTTTCTGGATTTTTCCTCAATCGGGTAAAGCTTTAAAAGCTCAGTGAAATTTCCTCCTGAAGAGTATTTTTTATGTGCGTGCTCTTAACTTATTTATGCAGATTTCCTGTGCTGTCATCCCAAGATCAGCTCTTAGACTTCCAGCGACTTCGACCCATCTGATTTTACCATTATATAGTCACTATCAGGCTTTGAGACGGCTCTTTACTGCTTTCAGCTGTCATTAAACTGCTTCCTTGACACACTCCACTTCACTACGGCATGTTTTTCCCCACAGTCGGTCCCAAAATGTGACTCAGCTCAATGTCCTGTACTCTCAGCTTCACAGGAACCCCGCTCCAGGTCACATCAATGAAGTTATCCAAGGAGAGGTCGCCTCTTTTTCCACGAAATAATACCATCAGGAAAGCGCCTGATGGTATTGAGTCTCAACACTTTGATCAGTTGACTAGAAATGCCCTGAAATGCCTTCATGTGAAAACAACATGATGATGATTATTATTATTTTATCTTCATAATTTTAATAATGATAATAATAATAATAATAATAATAATAATAATAATAGTTATTATTGTCATTGTCATTATTATAATTATTATTGTTATTATTATTATTATTATTATTATTATTATTATTATTATTATTATTATTATTATTATTATTATTATTATTATTATTATTATTGTTGTTGTTGTTATTATCATGATCATCATCATTATTATCATTATTATTAATTTATCATTATTATTAATTTATTATTGTTATTATCATCATTATAATCATTATCATAATCATTATTATTATTGTTATTACCATCATTATTATTATTATTTCTCTATTTAATGCTTGAGGGTGTGTTGTTTAAATTTTCTTGAGTTTCAGAAGTTTAAAAATCTAAGCAGATTTTAAGATTAAAAAAAAAAAAACTAAAACTAACTTTAAAAAAAAAACCTAACTACAAACCACAAAGTATTTTCAGGAAATAGTAGATTTTACTTATATTTTTAAGATTTTATTTTTTTATTTTTCTTATTGGCTGTTTGTATTTTATTTAAGTAAGTTAGTTTTATTTTTTATTTTTATTTTATTTTTTATTGACACAGTAAAATTGAACATAGTACTTAAAAAAAATCCCTAAACATCATGTCATTGTATTTGAATGTTTGCCTCATCACACACACCATACTTGCAACACAGATGCAACAATAGAAGCTATTTATCCGTTTGTGGGTTTCCTGACTTTGGGCCACCCCAGCAGTGTTAGTGCTGGGGGTTGGGCCACCCTGATCACAAAGGTCTGGACACACCCCTGCTTGTTAGCCCACATGAGTACATCGTTTTAGCAGATGGATCTATGCTGAACAGAGGGCACTGCTGATGGATTAGAAGAGGGTACAGTAAAAGACAGCTTGTCAAGTGAAGTGCTGCTGTCTCTCCAATCAGGTCAGTGTGGATCACCTCCCTTCAATCTCTCCTCCTCTCAGCCATCAATGTAAACAAGCAAAAAGAATCTATCTCTGCCTGCTTCTGGCTCTAACTCTCAAAGCACTGCACTCACCGGCCTCTCTCCCACTTCTGGACCAGATTCAGACACGACCACTACAGCATGGGGGTACATTAGCTAATGTTTAGAGACTGTGACCTAAGCTCTTATCTCAGTTGGTAGACGAGTCTGTCTGCGTATGTTGTGTCTGCATATAGGGCAAAAACAAATGGGCTTTCTGATGGTGAAACCAAGATGAGCGCTTGGGTCAGAGTCTCTCAAAATGACGTAAACTATACAACAGGAAAAAGCATATGTGTGTGTCCTGTTTCTCCTGATGTGTGTTTTTTTTTCTGTAAAGAGGCTGAGCTGATCCGGCTCTACTGGGGCGAGTTCAGTGAGTGATGACGCATAACTTATACAAGCTCTATTAAAAACAGTGAAATATCCCTTTAATGATTTTATAAATACATTTCCAGTGAATGGAGGTACATTTTGGATGAACTCTGTTGACGGCAGCACAGAGATGGACACTAGTTACTTTTAACAAGTCCAAATCAAGTCCCAAATGTTTTGTCATTATTACGAGTCAGGTCTTAATTCTTAGGCCACAAGTCCAGGTCAATTCTAGAGTCTTTGGCCACATGTTCAGATCATGTCTCAAGTCTTTGACCACGAGTTAAAGTCAAGTGTCAGGTCTTTGGCTACAAGCCCAAGTCAAGTCTCAAGTCTTTTCAAGAGGTCCAAGTTAAGTCTCAAGTCTATTCCAGGAGTCCAAGTCAAGACTCAACTCTTTGACCATAAGCCCACGGCAACTGTTAGTCTATTGGCTACAAGCCCAAGTCAAGTCTCAAGTCTTTTCAAGGAGTTCAAGTCAAGTCTCAAGTCTTTTCAAGGAGTTCAAGTCAAGACTCAACTCTTTGACCACAAGTCCAAGTTATGTCTCATGTTCTTGGCCACAAGCTTAAGTCAAGTCTCAAGTCTTTGGTCCCTAGTGAAGGTCTTGTCGTGAGTGTTTTGCCACTATTCCAAGTCGAGTCTCTAGTCTTTGGCCACAAGTCAAGGTGATGTTTCAAGTTCTTGGCCACAATTCCAAGTCATGAGTCAAGCCTTTTACAGGAGTCCATGTCAAGACTTACATCTTTGACAACAACTTCAGGTAATGTCACAAGTTTAAGTCAAGTCTCAAGTCTTTGTTCACAAGTTCAAGTCAAGTCCCAAGTCTCTGAATTCAGCGGCGAGTCCCAGTCATGTCTCTCATACCGTCAATGAAGCAAAACAAAATTTCAGGAACTACACTACACCTCCCTCTGTTTCTATTTGTGCTGTGACCTGATGAAGAATGAGAAGTGATGGTTCATTTATTGACTGTGGATGGCATCTTATACAGATGGAAAATGACCTTCGTTACCTTCTTCATGATGATCTATGTGAAGAAACACTCTGATGTTGTGGCAGCAGGTGATGTGGTGGGGCAGAAGTGAAGGATTACTTATAAAGGAATAAATTTCAAGATTTAAACGTCATTAAGACAAAAATACAAAGTAAAAAGACTGTTTACGAGTCCCAAAGCTGAAATCCGGATTTAGTCTAAAGTCTTGAGTCTCCATCTCTGTGTATAATATTTACTATTGAAGCGCAGTGGTTGGTTTTGAAAGCATTGTGGGTGAGGAGGCGTACAACCCTTTATTTTCCAGGACGCCAGCTTTTAGTGCGTGTATTTTACTTTTTCTCCTGCAGGTCTCCTGGTGTGCACGGCAGCGCTACAATCAATCAGCTTCTATTCAAACACAATCAAGCATGTTGTGCCACGGAGCCACAATAAACTCCTCTTCAATTACCAACACAATCACATCTGATTACTCATCATGTGTGTGTTGGTCACTTTCCAGATGGATCCTGAACTCGCCAGCGGTGCGAGAACAATTTCTACCGCATGACTCAGACATGGATCTCATTGTTCTCGACGATGTAAAACACACCGACGTCGTGTCATTGTGTTTAGAAGAGCGTTTATATATTAACAGTTTTGGTGTTTTTACAGGTCAATAATGAAAGATGTGAACATAATTGAGAGTGAATGAGACAGAGCTCTGCTGCTGTTCGATTATTTATTCATACTGGAGAAAAACACACCGCTTTTAAACCACTTAACATCCAGACACTAACTCCAGACGTCCTCTCACTGCTCGCTCAGTAAAATATTAATTCACTGTTTTGTTTGCGTTTTTTTTTTAAGCAAATACACTGCGGCCCTTATCGTTTGCATCATCCTCTGAGTCTAAATAAGCAGCAGAAAGAATTTAGGAAATGCTCTCAGTGTGGGTTGTTTTTCTGCTCGGCGGGAGGAGATTAATGGTTTGTTTGCATTCCCTGCGTGTTGTTCATCTCTGCGCTGTCCTCTGCAACACACCGCCGTATACATGCAGCACATATAATCGGAGATAAATGTGGCCTCTCCCCTGATGAAACATGAAATCACACTGATGTAGTTTACGTTCATGTTATTCTGTGTTTTCAGCTTCCAACCCCGGGACAGAAGCGAGACTTATCACCGCCAAATAAAGTGTCTGGCTCTGTCATGTGCAGATTAAACCAACACTGAGACTGGAGTAAATTAAGAGGCTGCAGAAAGGCCAGAATACTCTGTCAGGAGTGCCTGATGAATTGTTGAGTAGACTCTGAAACTCCCTAAGTCTCCAGGCGTCTACTCGGAGCTCTGTTGTTATCAGAAATAAGTGATGAAGAGGCAGAAAATTCCTCGAGTCACTAGCAGGAAAAATTATGAATTCAAAACAACAAATGTATTTGGTGCTCCTCCAAACCTCAATAATTCAGAGATACAGTTAAACCTCAAGGGTTTGGGAGATAAAAAATTAAAGAGGCTTTCTTACAGCGGCTGGTTGGAAGAGTCTTTCCTCAGACATACTGAGTGTGGATTCAGACTATGACTGTCCCAGAATACAAGCAAAGACAATAACCATCTTTACGGACGAATGAAGATCTGATTTTAGCGAGCTAGCATGTAGCAGCTTCACTACTGTGAAAACCAGACATCCAAAAACAATAAACTTATTGTCTGCTAATCAAGCATTTATACTTTCCAACTGTTCTTTTAATTCTCTTATTCAGCTCTGCAAGTTATGGTCTTCAGGAAATAGTTTGGCTTTTCAAATTAAAAGCATAGTTTAACTTAACCTGAGGAAAACAGGGAAAAAAAGTAAAAGCACAGCGGACAATTTTGGGATAACGCCATCTTCAAAAAAGTTTCAGTCACAGAGCTGAAGATGAGGATAAATCATTTTTTTGAACACAGGGTTCCTACTGGAATTTCACAGAAATGTTATTGTATACGACAGCTGTTGTTACATTAGCTGCTGTTGTAAAGCTACTAACTGGTTATTATTATTATTATAAGTCTTTATCAAAGCTCTTTATAGAGGGGAAAATCCCAACATTACTTTATCATTTCCTTGGAGTAATAATCATCATATTAATCATTTTGCTCTGCAGACACGGTAGTTCTTCTGCTTTTGCATTTCGGTCTGATTGCATTTCCATGAGGTAATGATCCTGAATGTTCTTCCTTGAGCTGCGTCACCCCACAGCAGTCAATGACCAACTCATCCAAGCTCTCCCTACAAACAAGTAGCTGCTGGAAGAGAGTAGGTGAGTTGTATTTAGTCTCTTTGCTAAAGAAATTAGTCAAAGTTAAAAGATGTTTGGTGTCTAGTACTATGTCTGTGACCCTATATGTCTTGTTGATGAAGTTAGGTGCTGTTCTGAGCATTATTTGTGGCTATAGAGTGGCGTTTTGGTTGAGGTTTGTTTATGGCTCCTCAGACCGCTGTGTATTACTATCCTGCCGTCGTTACTAAAGTTGGTATAACTAGAGAAGTAAGCGGTCGGCAACATTAATCTCTGGAGGGGGTGTCTAACTCAGTGTTACGGTGGGTTTGACCCTAAATTAATTTTACGCCAAAATATCCCCTTAAGACCATTTAAACACTTGTGATCTAACTCCATTATTGGGAATATAAACCTGGATATAAGGTCGGCATGAGAACCTGCACTTATGCTCTGCAATTCCTTTTAAACAAATCGACAAACGGGTGAATATAGTTGTAGAGATTCCAAAAAAGAAGGAATATTTAAATATGAACTAAAATGAGAAAATCTGGTGTTAGCCGATGGGTTATCACATATATTCATTAACTTAAAATATGATCCTAAACCTCCACATTTCACTTTTTTAATATATGTGTGTGGTTGCAAATCAGTCAGGGAACGTAAAATGAGAACAGTCCGTCAAACTGTCCAGTCAGTAATGCATGTTAACTTAACATCTTTCTTTCTGACAGTCGGGGGGGTGTGTGTGTGTGTGTTTGAATTCTGCTCGGGCGCGTCCTGGACTGATATCTGAGCAGAAGCTGCTTCAGCATCTTTGAAAAAGATGTTATTTCTTCAGCCAAACAAGCTGTTTGGCAGGAGAAAAAGTGGGAAATGTTTGTTTATGCGCCTCCGAGAGCTGCCGGGTTGAACATTAATCCCTTGAGGACAGGCTGATGTCAGTCTTTGAAGTCCGAACTACACCATCTAATCTCCTTTTGAACTCAAACATAATTGGTATCAGTTGTTATCGAGGCGATGAAGAAGGAAACGGGTGAAAAACAGGTCTCGGTGTTGCTCGACATGTTAATTATTTGCCTTATCAGTGTAATGGGATGACAGAGGGCTTGAATAAATGTGTTTGAAATAGTGAAAGGTTTCTTTCCTGCAATCTGCAATCCATCAGACGACATTTCAAAAAGAGGGAATTATTTCATCATCAAAACATCGTTTAATCGGGGGCAAAGATAAAAAGATGTAATTTATAATCTGCGTCATATTCAGGGGGAAAGAGTTTGTTTGGAGCGCTGATATAAAAGTTTGCAGTAAAACTTTACATTAAACAAAAGTGATACAATCAGGTGAAATCAAAGCTGCTGCCTCACAGACCTTATTTTCTTATCGAGTCAGAGCGAAATTATCAGCAGAACAAATAATGTTTTAACCCCGATGCTAATGTTTTCTTTCTGTTTCACAGTCAGGAAGATGTTTTTCAGTCAGAGAAATAGATTCAGACTCGTGTTCCTGCCACTGATCAGTCTTAGACATGTTTAAAGAGACATTTTGACAGTATATCAATAAAAACAAACCTCCAATCCTCTGTATGATTCACAATGTTAAAAATCTGCTGCAGAAGATTTGACTTTAAAGCTCCTGTGAGGGACTTTCAATTTGTGTCAAGTTTGGTGCCCCCTGTGGATAAAGCAACTTTTCCTTTTTTTTTTTGATAGTTTTGACATTTGATTTTTTTGTATTTTGAAAATATTAAGTGGAAATTGTAAAATTAGGGTTGTGTCTTCTGCTGCTGCTTGGCTGACACCTACCCCCTCACAACTGTTTATAAAGTCACTATATAAAAAAACATCAGCAGTTATGTGATGATGCTGATGGTCTTGTTTACTCTTAAATCTCATAAAAAGGTTTAAAAGTGAATTTTAGTCAACCTCAAAATCTTCACAGGAGCTTTAATTTAACAAATTTTGTACTAAATCAAGATCTGACTCCATTAAATGTTATAAAATCCTGTATTTGTTTAAGCATATTTGTTGTTATTTTGACTTTTAAGAAGTGTAATTCTCTGCTGTAATGTCTAAGGTGCCAATCCTGAAACTTCTAAAGCCCAACACTGTAACATGACAATAATATACTATTATATTAGACCAGACTCTTTGAGTATGACGATTTTTTTCAAAACTATGTCTAATAAATAATAAAATTTACACAAGAACTAATTAAGAAAAACTCAACTTTTCTGTTTACAAATCCAGCCCATAGAAAAAGGAGATGTGTTTTTAAACGTAGTCCAAGATGTGAAACTTTTTGGCCTCATTGCAAAACCTAAAAATAGACTTCCACCAAAATCACGCCGAGGGTCTGATGTGTAGATCTTAAAACACGGGGTCTGTCAGGAGGTTAAATGATCCATACTAAAAGTGTAGCACCTTAAGGTCAAAAGGTCACAGTTTCTGTATTCTGCAGAGACAGCGTTTCCATTTTCCTCTCTCATCTAAACTGATCAGGATCTCTGCTCCTCTCCCGCTCCGTCTCTTTAATCGAGGTCTGAAGCTGCACGTCTTGTTTAACTTGTTCTCCAGCAGGGATTTGCAGCTCGCATTCTGCTGCGCTGTCATTGACAGGCTCATTGGATGTTATTTGTGGAGAGAAATCCATGCAAACATAATTCACGACATCGGCAGAAGATGTTTGCTCTTTTTCAGCCACATGTATTTTTAATGATGTTGACTTTTCTGGGCGAGAGAAAAAACAGACGAGGACGCGGGCGAGGGTGGGCTGCAGCGCCGCGTTGGCCCTGCAGGTGTCAGCACTCGCTTATTCAAAACATGCATCTGCATTCACAGATGTGCACAAATGCAGATGATGAAATCCTTGTTATTTTAAGCTCTTGTAAATGAGATTTCCCAGTTTTGGTTTATTTCTGCTTGTGTTTTTTTGTTGTTGTTGCACCCTCTCATCTCCCGCTGCTTCAGTCGCCTCATGTCTCCCCGTGCCCTCGTGTCAGGACAAGCGTCACCACAAGAAAACAAACCATCAGCAGATCTGTGCTTCTGTGGAAATAATACAACAGCGAAAGGAGAAATCCATTTCAATCAAAAGAGCGGGACATTTCTTTTCACAGTTGTGCGCAATTCCAATAATGTCTTTGGAGATTTGAAGTGCTGAGGGGAGCAACTTCAACCCCGACTGCTGCTGCTCTCAACAAACTCCAGCTGTGTTTTTCCCACTTTGCCAGCTGAAGGAGAGCGGCAGAATTTGCTGACTTCTCCCTTTGGGTTCAAACACTGACAAATAAAATCAGCCTTTCTGTGAACCCGTGTCCGCGTTTGACCCTCCTTAGGACGAATCCAACAGCTTAAATAAATTACAAAAGAAAAGAAAAAAGAAGAATCAGGTCTAAAAGCTGCATTGGCTTAACTAGGATCTGCTTCAAGGCATTTCAGCCACACTTGAGACGGTAATCCAAGGGTATATAATCCAGCGTAATTGGTAGGAACCTTCAGCACAGAGCAGAGTTTCCTTCATTTCTTTCCCCTGACGTTTCCTCACCCAGTCGGAGGTTTTGCTGAGCGTGCATGCATGTCGTCCTGCAGCTTCACATTCATGTGATTGCACACATTCTCAGCTGGAAGTGGCCCAGATCCACCTCTGGAGCAGCTGGCTGTTATTTCCCCTCTCTCCACAGAAACAGCAGCGGCCGCGTAAGGTAACAGAGCAGACACGAGGATTACTTAAAGCAGCTCAATTTTCAGATGAGAAGAGCTGTAGAGGATCCTAGTTTGAAGGGTTACATACATCACTCTTTGGAGTTTGATTTTATTGGGCTGTCTCTAAAGTTAAAACCGCCTCATAAAGTTATTTTATACGAGCGGAGAGAACTCTGGACAAAGAGGAGGTTGGAGATTTGGGTAAGAGCTTAAAAAGGGGCCTCCTACTGAGAGGATGAAGCCCCCTCGGCTGTGTGAAAATGTTAATTATCATCGAAGCACAAGAGCCTGTATTAGATTTAGCCGCATGTAAAATACCCTCCCTGACTCTGCAGAGGATCACGGCCTTCGTTTGTCAGAAACAGGCTGTAATAACCTTCATTAAGGACGTGTCCTGGTCAGTAATGGGCAGAGAGGGGGTGATTTTGAGTTAAAGGGGTCCCAGCGTGTGATTACTACATGCATCAGGATTGCAGACGCCCGAGAGACACGTCTTCATATCTGAGGATAATGCAAAACTGACTGTGAGATGTCTAAATAGAGCGAACACTTACACCCACATCAATGTTTGGGTTGAAGTTTCTTGAAATCAGTTAAATTTCCTTTCTATAATTGAGCTTCTGGAGAACAACAAACTATCCCTTTAACTTCTTTTGTAGAGGTGTTTTCCTAAGTCATAGTTCCATGGCCACACTGAAGCACTTTAAGCCGTATTTTTGAATTAGACAAGTGGGTCTACATCGCACTTTTTTCATTTGAAAACATATTTGTATTTCACGTAGACATTGTGTTAAGTTGGTCTACATGGCTCTTTTTTGAAAGAATACAACAGGTTTATTTGATTCCAAATTAAGACTCTGGTCAGAAATACTTGACAATAATGGGCTTAAAACTGCCTTGAGATGCAAAATAACAGAGTTTTAAACATGAAATTCAAACCACGATTAATCGCAGTTAACTATAAAGATTCTGCGATTAATCGCGATTTGAAAAATAATCTTCTGACAGCCCTAATGATAATATATCATTACATATAACCTCTGTGAGCCTGGAGGTACTTTTTGGTGTCCAACAAACGCTTCCTCTGAGTGTTTTTCCATTTGCAGTGCCTCTCTATGTGACTCTTTGCTCCTGTTTTGAAGCTGCGTAGCTCCTACATTTGCAGCACGTTTCTCCTGATAGCGGTTTTGTTTGCACTTTTGCAGACCTGCTGTCCCTGTTGACCACAAAATCTCCTAAACCCTAAATTTGGAGACACTACAAATGCATCAAAAGTTAAAATGTGCACAAGTCCTTCATTTTGACTGATTCTCTGCAGCTTTTCTTCTCAGCTGAATTTGGAGCAACATGGACTTTGGTAGCTGTTGCATGCTGATGGCTTATAGTAAGAATTTGCATGGAGAAAGTGTCAAATGATGCAAAGAGCCTTAAAGATCCTGTGGGGAACTTGTGTGTAGCAGACCCTCATTCCTCACAATCTTGTCTCAAACATGCTAAGATCCTGCTCTATCAATCACCAAGTGGATAGATCGTCTTGTTGCTCTTGCAGCATCAGCGTCAGTCGATTTTATAATCAGTTCAAACTCCTCAGAGAAAGTTTAAACAGGACGACCGGAATAAAAGGAGCTGATAACCTCCTTTTGTTGGAGCCCTTATCTCAGACTGGAGGTTGACAAAGCCTGACTACTCTGAACCTACTTCACAGTTTAGCCCCTCCAGCAGAGGAGCTCCTCGGCTTTGACTGAGGAGCTCCTGTGATATTCTTTCAAAGCGGCTCTCAGTGAAGTTTGTCCTGTAATAGTCAGATCACACAGATTTCACACAGCAATGATTCTCCTCCAAACCCCTCATTTCTCTGTGTTTCACTGTCAGATAGCTGCAGAGAGGACACACACACACACACACTCGCCTGCCTGCGGTGCACACGGCGCCTTATCGCCCGTGGTGCCACAGTAATGTGACTGTTGTCAGTTACACTGCTCTGCGTTTATTTGCGATGCTTTGTAATCCCCAGAGGAAGATAAGCCGTAGAGGCGTTTAGGTGGAGCGTTTTGTCACAGCCATGCTGAGATCTTCCAGCCCACGCAGGAACTCAAGCAGCTCACACTTACACACACACACACTCAGGGACACACTCAGGGACACACACATACTTGTATACATATTCAAAAGCGCACTCACATAATTTACACATCACTGCTGTCGAAGGAGGAAACTTTCTCCATCTCGAAAATACTTGAAGGAATAAAATAAACACCGATTTAATTTTAGGTTTCTTTACCGTTTACTCGTAAAAGTATGTCTCTTTTCCAGTAGGTGGCAGTATTCCTCTTTTTAGCTCATTACTACCACCTACTGTCTCCTGATTGCACTACAATGTCATGTAACAAAACAATCAACAAACACGCGTCTAAAGAGCCGCACATGGAATGATAAATAAGCTGTCAACTTTACAGCTCTGTACCTTTGTACATAACATAAGACAGCTTTATTGTCTCTTCTGTCGAGGTTTTATATATTAGCCAACTTCCTAGCAACATATTTGTACCATTGAACTTATGGGTCAAAGTTCAACGAGCAAAAATGGAGCATGTGAAGCAGACTTTAGCGAGTTAAAATCCAAATCGGGCATCTGCACAAAACTGCACGATCAAAATCTACAAGTCCGACTTTGAGAAGTTTAACTTGGTCTGACGGACTCATGCAGGGTGACCATATTCTGAATCCCTGAAAAGAGGACATGACTACGGGGGGCGGAGTCACAGAGTCACATGTAGTAAATTTTGAGAGTTTTTCGAGTCGGTTGAGTGTTTTTTATGCACTACTAACTCTGTTAGTCCACGCAACATGAACTCAAAACTTTCATACAAAAGGACATTTGAAGGATTTTATAAACTCCCCCCGGACAAGGCCGGAAAGCCCCCATAAAAAGAGGACATGTCCGGGTAACAGAGGACATATGGTCACCCTCGACTTATGTGTCAAGCAAAGAGGGAGGATTCACGTGCAGAATTAAAAAAGTTTTATCAAACAGAAGACTAAACCTGAAACAATAAAAAGTTACTTCAGAAACAGAAAAATCTAAATCCAGATAAACCAAACAAAACACTTGAGGTAGAAATCCAACAAGAAGGTTCTGAGAAACCATGAGAGTGTGAGGTCGGATAGACAACAATCTGGGACTAAATACACAGGGGAACGAGCAACAAGAGACAGAGAATAACTATGAGGGAAAACACAGGAAGTCAAACTAGACCAGACAAACTAAGAGGGGAAAAAAGTAAAGTAAAAAAAAGTAAAAGTAAAACAGGAAACAGTGAAAACTGACCTTCAGAATAAAACACATCAAACAGGAAACAAAACTACAAGAATAAATCATGACATAATGTGATCACGTGTTTTTAAAAGTCCAGCAGACTGAATTTTTGACAACATTTAAACCTACTGAGATGAAGTTTAGCTTTTTTCTTTTTACCTAAATCTGCATTTATAAACTGAGTAAATTTTAAACCTTTTAAATTTAAGGCTTTAAGGTTAATGTGAAGTGATTGTGCTGAATAAGTTTTCGTTTTAGACTTTTAAATAAAATAGAGTCCTACAGTCCATCTTTAATGATTGTAAAGTCTTTAACTCTCCCCCCTGAACTTCTTTTTATCAATCACCTGTCACTCTTTAAAACACATCTTAAAACTCACCTATTTAAACAGGCTTTTAATATCCAGGGTTATTTGCTATTTGATCGTTTCTGTGTTCTCTTACCTTTTTATTGTTATGATATCCTCTGACATTTGTCACTTGTCATGTATTTTCTGTTCCTGTATTTGTGTATTTGACTGTGTAAAGCACTTGGTTCATCTTTCCGAATGTTGTAAGGTGCTATGAAAATAAACTTTATGATTTAACATTAGAATAAAATGGAAACAATGAAAATATTCAGACAAATCCATAAAAAAATTCACAAAAACAAGTCAGGATAGATAGGAAACTGTACAAGACGAGGTGGAAAGGGAATAATGTTTAAATATCACAAATTAAAAACCATTAAATTGACACGTAGAATAAAATAATAACTTTAATAAGTAAAAAGATGAAAACAGAGATGTGTTCGACTTGTGAATCCAGGTGTAAAAAGAGGTTTATGAGTGTGTGGGCGAGCAGCATTTTTACATCTACAATAACAACACATCAATAATACTGTTACTAGTACATTTTAATTGGATGTGATTAGAATAAACCTGTAAAAAACACATATGTATGAGTGCAAGATGAGTCTGATGACATAAGATTAATTAGGTGTTTTTTTCATTTGTCAGATTTGATTAAATATTCAGAGTAAATTTGATCTCTAGAGGGAAAACGTGTTCGTCTGTCTGTCAGTTTGAGTGTGTTTATGAAAACAGTTCACACTTACAGAGTGTTTCAGAGCTCTCTCTCTCTCTCTCTCTCTCTCCCTCCCTCTGTGTGTTTTTTCATTCAGCTTCTTAAATCGTGTTTGTTTCAGGTTTTTATCGTGTGAAGGAGTGAAGGAGTGCATGTTAATGAGCGTTCGCCCTCCCTCCAGCTTTAACTGTAGCATAAAGCAAGAGCAGAATAGCAAATCGTATTTACCTGCTCCAGATGACTGTCTCCTTTGTGAATAATTAATGCTCCCGGCTTTGAGCGTCTTGCTCTTTCATCCTTGGGGCCTTGACTCGGGGCATTGACAGTCCGGGTTGGCGTCACGGCGTCGCGCGGTGCCTTCCATCAGACCTCCAGAGCAGCTTTACATTCAGAGGGCGTCGAGTGGACCAAACATTTCTTCAGTTACAGAAATAAATAACGTTGGAGCTGCTGCTGAGGCTGTGAATAAGTGGTGAAGTGAAGCAGAAAGCAAAGTAATGAGTGTGTGAACAGGCAGTAAATGAGTAATCATTGCGCCGCCATCATGTAACTGAAAAATTAAGATTTAAATTATTGGCTGACCACTTTATTAAAGACGGTTTATCTTTCAAAAGGAAATACTTTGAGTTATAATAGTACTTCTGAGCAAGAAAGAACTCGTGATAATGGAGAAGAGATACTTGGTTAACAGGCTCTCTGTACTTCTTCACTGAGATATTACATAAAAGTTAATTTACGCAGCCCTTTGTATCATTTATACACTTTAATCAGTATGGTACGCTTTAAAACTTGACTTTTAATTCATCCTAAATGCCCGAGTCCTTCTTTTTCCATGTAGCTGTCACACAGTTTAAGCAGACAATCAGGAAAAGTTTATAACATGTAAAAGTTCAAAGCTGTTTCATTTAAACAGGGTTTCCGCTGGGTCTTAAAATGTCTTAAAAAGTCTAAAATTCAATAATTTGAATTTAAGGCCTTTAAATGTCTAAAATTCTCTTAAAATCTCATAAAATGCCTTAAATACAAATTTGAAAGGTCTTAAAAACGTATTAATGTTACTGAATTTAAGTTATTATAAAATGTTTCAGTTTCTCTTCTTGTCTGTTGTATTTTTTTGCCAGTATGGATGTAAAATGGATCTTTAATTACGTTCATTATGATCTTAAAAGACTTAAACTTGACTTGTTGAACCCGCAGAAACCCTGCGAAATTGGTAAAACAGTAAAAAAAAATAAAAACAGTATGAAGGTGTAATTCCTCAAATGTCCACTGGGAGCTAGCTACAAAAAAAGCCTAGGAATTCCCATTAGGCCCCATGTTAAAAATATTCGACCCTTCAGCAGAAAAAAAAACATGCATCGTCACTTTGTCTGTTTCTAGTTTGATCCAAAATAACATCCAGTCAGTGTTTTCAGTACAGAAACATGATTGGCTGACGCCTCTTTGGAAACCAACGATTGACGTCAAAGAGACTGGGCCTACATCCACTTAAGTCTTAAACTCTCAGAGGTGGACACTGTGGAGGCCTCAACCACCACCTGTTTCAGTTCAGACAAAAAATTCACTAAAATTCACTTTTATCACATTTTGTTGTTTTCTAATTTGGGTGCACACAATTTAGCTAACAAACCATCACATGGTTTGATTTTCTACATCATGATTTTATTTGAGTTTTTGTCATTTCAAAGTAAAACTTACCTGTTTGTTTGTCTTTGCTCGAGCTCACCTGACAAAAGGCTGTCTGCAGCTCCAAGATGGCCTCTTAAGCCCGACCCACAGGAAGTGGGACAGACCATCAAGAGGGGGGGAAGCAAGGAGAAGTTTGGACTTTAGATTCATGATAAAACTTTTATCTTTATTCTTTTCAGTCGGCACAAAGTATTTAACTTTCTGTAAATAGTTGGTTGGATAATTTGATGATGTTTTTCTGAGTTTGTTTAACTGTTTAGTTTGTAGTCACTTCAGTTCCCCCCTTATGTTTATGTTGGACTAGTCCTTTGTCTATTCAAACCCAAGACATGTGCTGCGTCCGAATTGCCAAGTAGTAGTCAAAGTAGTATGTAGCATGTCCGAATTGGCCACCGGAGCGAGTAGCATGCTACTTCATCAACTACTTCAGATACTAGACACGCCCACATTGTAAGTTGGTCTCGGTGCATCCTACGGGCATGCTACTGACCCAAAATGCACTGCAGGCTTCTTCTTCGTCCTCTTAAAAGTTGTAGAAGCGCATGTGATGCTAGCGCCACCAGCTGCTGCCTATTTAGATGTGTCGTGAACGCCGGCCGGCCACAGCAGCGCGCACCATGGCGGAGCAGCAGCAGCAGGACCGCAGCAGTACAGATGTAAGTTTCATGTAACTTCACACACTGTCCTAACATTGTACGGTTGTATCTCTTTGTCATGTTATGGTGTCATACTTGCCCAAGTAATCATTTTATGAGCAAATATGTGGCGACATCATGGAGGTAAAGCTCACTTATTCCATCATTAAACTGCACAGCTGCAGTAATCAGGCAGATCTCATTGAACAAACGATCACCACGTGAGTGAATGAAGGCTAAAAGTCATGGAAAAGCTACTTTGTGAATTTCTAAAGCAGTGCAGGAATATAATACAGCAGCATCCATCATGTGGGCTAAAGAAAGCCTGTAAAGACTGGACAGCTGTTGACGTTGCAAAAAAAAATAGAGGAACCCACGCTCTGTCATGTCGTATCTAACATCATCCTTGTGTTTTTTTAACTAGAAGTAATATTAAGTATCTGAATGAACTAGTCTGTGAAAAGTCTGTTGCTTCCTGAACGTACCAGCGTCTGGACAACACTGTAATCTGGGATCATAACAGCTGGTAGAGCGACCTCCATCATGGTTAGTACGAGTTTGATTGAAGTGATTGGAGCGAGTCCTTGTGAAGCGGTCTTAGGCGAGAGGTCCGTACCTCACAGCTTTCAATATCGTCATAAACTGAGCTGAACTGCTACAGGACTGTAAAATCCACATGGCGAAAACAGAATGGAGTGCATGGTGCTGACAGACCGCCTACAAGTCTAATGCAAAAGCTTCAACCGGGTCATAAATGTTGTAATTTTCCATCAAGAGTAGTTTGTACCACTGCAAAAATACAACTTCCTTTCGAGAAGCAGATTTGTTTTTGTCTTTAACCTTTAATTCACCAGCAGTTTTTCCCACTGAGATACAAAATCTCTCTTCTGTGTTCGACTCAGACCCGACAGCCGTCTGTGTGAAGCATTCCAGACTCTGCAGAGAGATAGAAATCCTTTCAGGTCTCAGAAACACTAATTACAGCTCTCCTCTCATGACCGTACGCTGAGCCCACTGGAGCAGCCGTTCTTCAGAGTACACTAAATGTGCAGTGACAGAGATATGCTGCACATGTGAAACTAGTTTAATTCCTTTCAGATCAGACTGTATGCTACACAAAGACGCTCACTTGAGGTGTCAAGTGTCTTTTCACCTCAGGTCAAGAGTCTGCAGGAACACGAGGGAAAAACCACGTCTGAGAGCCTCGTACAACACAGCCGGCTGAGATAATCCTGCTCTTCTGCTTCTCATTTCTCACATTTTCATCTAAACAGCCAGAGGAATACAATGAATCCTAATCCTGCGCTCAGTCGCCGGCAGCGACCTCCTTCACATTCTGACAGCGGAGGGAGGAAAATCAGCAGCATTGATTACTCGTAAGAGAGGATGAGGGAGATTTGAGTGGAATTAAAACACGCTGTTGCTCATCACAGATCGACTGTCCACCGCCACTCGCACGTCTGTTTTGTTTGTCTGTTGTTTTCGACTGCGAGGTCGGCTAATCGACACAGACTTTACCGTCCGCAGTGTGCAGGAACATGTTTTAGCGACGGAGCAGGAAAACAGTTTCAAGTTGGTTAATTTGTCTCACTTTATCTCATCCGACTGTTATTATGATGAAGTTTTAAGTTTTGTTCACTCTCTAAAAGTAGATGTCAGTGTTGTTGTGACATGGTGGGACGATGGAGTATTAAGACCCCGACCGAATGTTTGGAGAGGAAAGTAGTTGAGTCCCAAAAGGTCATGATGTTGAAGTTTAAAGAGATTTAAGATAAATCATATGAATATAAATCGTATTTTAAACGAAAACTAGTTTAACGTGAACAAAGTCACATTGCAAGAATAAAACTGTTATGTGATGGGAATAAAGCTATAAAGTTGAGAGTGAGAATTATATTGACAAGGAAAAAAGAAGTTGAAATACGAGAATAAAGTTTAAAGAGATTTAAGATTTATCGTACAATTATAAATCGTATTTAAATGAAAAGTTGTTTAACGTGAACAAAGTCACATTGCTAGAATAAAACTGTTTTATTACGAGAATACATTCACGAAATTACGCTGACAAGGAGAAAGAAGTTGAAATATTATGAAAATTAAGTTGTAATTTTGGTCCATGATGAGTAACTGGATAAGCAGCCTGCAGAAAATAAGGGAGATGTTTTATTTCTGTAATGTTGTGTCTTTATTCTCACAATCATCCAATTTCAATTCTCCCAACTTCCTTCTTGTAACACTTCGACTTTATTATTGAAATCTTCAATTGTTTTCCTTTTTAACGTGACTCTAAAAGATCATGAAGCTGGACGACATCATCGAAGTGATTTTGAATTTATGCTTCTTTGAAATTACATGAATTAAACATGCAAACGTCACATATGCCAACAGAGTAAGAGTTCAAGTGAAAGAGAATAATAAAGTTGATGCTGCCAGACTGAGAGACAAGACAGAGGAAAAGTTTGTCTGGTTTTGGCGACAACAGAATTCGTGATCGTAGATTGACGACCAGGACAGACTGAACATCATAGACTGGTATAGAATGGACGCCGTCTGCCTCCTCGCTGGGTGAAGCCTCCGTGAGAACATCACCCTTCTCGCTTCTCGTGCAGGTTACTCTTCACATGACACGCTCTTCACGTTGGTATTTCACCTCTTCGCCGTATTGGACTTTCGTGCAAACAGGTTGATAATGTAAAAGTCAATATAGAGAAATCGTCTGCATATGGCAGCTTTAATCTTTGCCTCGTCTTTCCTGTTTTCATTGTGGTGCGCAGCCAGCGAAAGCAGCTCTGGTATTTTCCTGACCTTGATATTTCTCTGCTCTGATTTACGATCGGATTAAGTTTGCAATGAGCGTCAGAAGCGTACCGAGAAAAGACATCTCATTCTTCGCTGTTTTTGCCACATCATCACTCAGCTGCCACGTAACAATGCTTTCAGTATAAATAGACTTATTGAATTAATGGCTCCCTGAACAGTTATGGTGATTACGTCTTAATTTATATTAATGTAAGTGTCAAAAGCAGAACTATCTGTGAAGTGGTCTGAGACTTTCCCAGAGTCGGAGCTTCAGGAGGTTTGATAGAAATCCAGCCAATGACAACCAACGGCGTCATTAATCTCTGATATGAATTTGATCAAACTCACAGGAGTTCGTATGTTTTGGACAGCGTTTATTATTTAGAAAGTCAACTGTGAAGCATGAAGCATGAAGTGCTGACTGTGCAAATACACAACCAAAGACCGTAACATGCAAACCCTGGTCTCCTGACGGGGAAGTCCTATATCTGACCCGGACTTCACCCTAAAACTAAATGAACTCTTCCTGCTGTGTGGGAGCATGACCAACAGACCTGACAGGCTGCACACTCAGTACGTTTACACGACACTTGAGAAAACCAAATTATTGCCTTACTCCGATTAAGACACCCAGATAATGCGGTTGGAATTCGATTTTTTCTACCATGTAACCAGCGTAGTTTGAGTATAATTGGACGATGCATGTGCGCGTGTGCCACGCCTCTGTAACCCCGGAACAAAAACACCAGAGAAGAGGAGTTGCACACATCATATCTGCAGAAAAAGAAAATTTCTAAAGTTTGTCCACAGCTCCATAGGGATTGCTAGAGGAGGCAGGATTTATGATCTATACTGCAGCCCGCCAACAGAGGGTGCTGTTCCCGGGTTGCTTCACCCAGCAAGGAGGCAGATGGCGTCCAGTCTATATACAGTTTATGGTTGCAACACAGACTGAAATTAATGCTGTGTTCGAGTTACCTCGGAAGTCAGATGTTGGAGCTGAAAATGACGTCACACCCGAGTTCCTGGCGTTTCAGTTACTAAGTCGGAAAAAAGCAAAATCAGAGGCAGAAACAAGATATTTACATCTACGAAAGTTATTTTAGCGCTTGGCTTCCTTGTTATATTCAGATAGGGCAAGCGCAAAAAATAACTTTTTTATGGATGTAGCCATCTTGTTTCCACCTCCAATTTTGCTTTTTTCCAACTTGGTAACTGAAACGCTGGGAACTCGGGTGTGACGTCATTTTCAGTTCTGACATCAGACTTCCGAGGTCACTTGAACGCAGCATAATACCGATACCTTTTTATAATCTACAAATGCAAACAAGGCTGTCAGCAACGAGATTAATGACTTCTATAAGACAGAACTATCTTGGATAAACAGGACAAGATCATTAAATCTACATGATGAACAGCTTTGCCTGCAGGGGGCGCCAAAATCAACACCAGCCAAACATTCCTCACAGCGCCTTTACGTAAAAAAAGTGGATAGTAGGGAAATAAAAGATTCTAGCGGGGTAGGAAATACTTCCAAAAAACACTCATGTACAGTTATCGAACACTTTTATTTGTTGATATAACACCGCTGGACTTTGGATGATGCAACTGGTGAAAGTGTGAAGATGTTTTCAAGACTGCCGAGACTCGATTATACGAGAAGCAATAAATTAGATTCACAGTTCCTCTGATTTGCCTTTTCCAATTTGTGTGAACAGTAACAAAGAAAGAAACCATAAATAACCATGAAATTGCGAGATGATCAGCGAAGGGCCGAGTCAGTCTGAATATAAAGAGGTGGTAATCCTCTCCAGTCTGTAACAGGGCGACTGCTGGGATCTATAGACTGTAAACAAGTTTATGTTTGAAAAACAGTTCAGGTTTCTAATGAAGAGTCCACACGGATCCCTCTGCCTCCAGACGACGTCTTTGCTGTTTCATTTTATGTAAATGTTTAAACTGCACTCTGTCAGATTCTATCATCATGAGCTTTCTTTTATAGCAGAAACTTTCATACGCATCGCCGGAGCTTATAAATATTTATATCTTCAATTGCCTTTTCATTCAGTTTCTCTTTAGCTTGCTGCTCTCTGCCGCTACCATGACCCACTTCCCCCCGCGGGAGTCAATTAAATAAGTCGGATTATAGACTTTCCTACCTTAACATTGTTTGTGCATATGTCTCCAAACAAAAGCAGCACATGACCTTGTCTGGAGAGGAAAAACAAAGCAGACATCTCCAGCACAGAAGCTTATTGACTCGGTATTGTTCCCTTCGAGCCTCCCCGGGAAGAGCTGATGAGTTTAGCATGCAGGACGGAGAATAATTTGATGTGGAACAACGCAAGAAATGACAAACATTTTCTTCTGCAAACAACCCCCCTCAGCAGAAAATGTGGTTGTTTTAATAATTGGAGGAAGCTCCAGCTTACAGCCTGGAGCTGTGATTATCACGGCCACCATTCGCCTGTGAAATAATTCCAGTTCTCAGGCTTACTGACGATAATTGACCCGCAGGTACGCCGCTCTTTAATGTGAAGCAGGAAGGTGAGACGCCGAGGTGGTGAAAGATTTAATAAGTGGACAACCGGCTGTCTGTGAACTTTAGATGGAAATATAGTATTGATTAAATTAAGCTCTTCGTTTTAATGGTCAGAGTCTGAGCAAGACTTCATGACTCCTCTATCGGAGTTTCTCTCCACTTTCCCTCATGAGTAAAGAGGTAAATAACTCTTCTGAGACAACAAAGCAGTGTTTCATAAAACACTCATGCGATTACAACACACGTATGTAAGCATACTTGACCTGTATTCATTATTTTTATTCCATTTTATAACTGGGATTTCTAACTGCTTCTTGCCTGTGGCATAAATCACGCGTCTGACTGATTTCTTTAAGGGCTCTCTCACATCGAGTTCCTCCTCCCTCACCAGCTGACCCTTACTGCTCATTTCATTTCATTTGTGGAAAAACAGAAGTCAAGAGAGACATATTTCTGTTAGCTCAAATCATCATCTTCACCCTTCAGGAGAACATGGATGTTATGGTGAGACCACACAGAAGTTCAAGAAAAACAAATAAATGCAACAAAATCAGCGTATGAGATTCGCTATTAACAACTTTAACAGTAAAGCAAAAAAAGAGCTGTGTCCAAGATATCAATCAATGAATAATAAAAATGCAGAGAGAGGTTGTTTGCATTATGGTGCTCAAGAAGTAAGCAGGAAACTGGATATACAGCTTTTTTTCTCCTTGTTATGTTAGAATCCATGAACTCTTAGAAATCTGTGGAAAAAAAATCACCTGATAAGAGTTTGTTTGATTGAAAGGACTCCCAGTTTGAGGTGAGAGATGACAAGCATAGGCGAGTGACGCTAGCAAACATAACTGCCTGCTAGCATTGCGTCTGTACCTCATGGTTATCAGCGCTATGATAACAAAAACAATAAAAATGACTTTATTTATATAGCAGCTTTGAAAACTGATGTTTACAAAGTGCTTTAACAAATGAAACAAACAAAGGAAAAATTGACAGTTAAAAATAGACAGTTAAAAATTGACGGTTGACGGCATCACATCAGGAAGATGGAAAAGACGAAGGTGGACAGAGGACAGATAAAAGAGAAAGAAAGAAAGAGAAATAAATACATAGATAATAAAATAAGATAAAGTAAAATAAGCGTAATAATGAAAACTGAGGGAGTATGTATTAAAACAAGAAAATCTTCAAAACAGGACTAAAAATGTTAAGAAACCGGCGAGGAGACTCAAACCAGCAGGAATAAAAATGTTTTAAAAGCAACTGTAAGATACGTAAGCTGATGAAATAGAATAATATAAATAACTAACAAGATTAAGCAAGAGGTGTGTAGGCAATAAAATAAAAAACTTAATAAATAAATCATACATCATGTAAAAGAAAGTTTAAAAAAGTGAGTTTTTAAGATGTGATTTCGAAGATGTTACTGATTCAGCCTCGTCTCTGCTTTATTAAAAACTAAGTTAGACCCTTGTACCCACAGCTTAATGAACTGCTAACACCACCTGGTGAAATTAGGTAAAACTAGACAGAGCTTCACATCTGCATAAAAAATGTACATTGCTGAACCCAATAGAAATACTCAGTTTAAACAGACCACATCTTGTAGACTGGTGCAACCCATAATCCAGATGTAACCGTTCATACCCTGATGACGACCTGTGCAATCTAACACAACTCAGAATGACGACTCTACCTCAAATTCAGCTTTAAAGAAGCTTCTATGTTTCGTATTACTTCGGCTCAATCACAAAGGTAATAAATGTGCATTTTGTTTGAAGGTACATTGTGCAGAAATGGGAATATTTGCTCCAGATTGAAAAACTTCCATGCATGCTTCTTCTGCTGGCGATGGCGGCCTGCATGCATGATAAACACAGTCTGTTCTGCTAAATTCTGCACACTGCACCTTTAAAGTTGAAGTCATGGTGGTGGTGTAGTGGAGTGTGTTATATTGAAAAGCACCCCTGATATTTTGCACCCCTCATGAATGCTAATGGAGCGGCTCTATAGCAGGTGTTGAAGCTGCTGATGGACTTTGAGATTACACACACACACACACACACACACACACAGACTTCCTCCTTCGTCCTGACTCTGGTTTCAGACTCTGGTTTCTTGAGTACCTCACTTATTATGACCCACTGATTGCGTCTCAGCCGGAGATCTTTTTTTGGCTTTGATTCCTACATTACCTAACTTATGAACTCTTTTTCATGTAATCGAAAAATGTACTCTGAATTGAGATGCTTTGGTTTGCGAGGTGTGTTGACATGACAACAAGTGCAAACGGCTCTTTTACAAACCGCAGTGATGTGAAGTTGCAAGGTCGTTGTCAGAGATTTCAAACCTTACAGACTCGTCTCCTGCTTTTTTTTTGTCAGTGACAGTGGGAACATTTCGCCGTCTTTCCTTACGTCTTTTTCTGCAAAGCAACATTTAACGAACACATTTAAGATTGAGGCTGCGTTGCTTTTGTTGATTTTGCGTTTCACGGTTTGGCATAAAACCAATGATCTCTCCATCTTCCCAAACCTTAAACTTGATTGAGTCTCGATCTATCTCAGATTTAATGACCCACGATGCCTCGACCCTCAGCACACTTTGATATCATCGGGACTCTCTGGCAGGACGATAACAGAAACACGTTTTGTCTTTATTTTTCCACGTTTCTGTTTCCACTCAGTTCATCTAATCCACCTTCACATCAGCAGCTGGAACTCCGAGACACAAACTTTTTCTTCCCCCGTCTTTGGTTGGACTTGGAAGTTTTATTGAAGCTGCTGTCAGAGCGCTGTCTCTGCTTCTTCTCCAAAGGATTTGTGCGTCCGTGATTGCTGGATGTTGGTGCAAAGTTACAGAAGTGCAGAAACAGGAGCCAACGGTCTTTGACTTGAAATTACCAACTTCAAACTTCATATTTACATGGATGCTTCATCCAGCTGCCACCTGCTCTGCTGTTTCACTTTACCTTCACTGCGGCGTTACATCTCATCTTTAAAGCCACATGCAGGTTGCAGATGGTGGTTGGCATGACTTGTAAGAGAAAAACCTGCGTGTCCTGTGGGATAGTGGAAAACTTCCCATGAAGCATCGAGTCAAAGCCGAGCATGTTTTCAGATATTCTGTTTTGAATTCTGTGAAGTTTTTATTTTTTTTCCACGATGCTGATTCATGGGAGCCTCGCTCTGTCGTGCACAAATATAAACACGATAATGTGAAAGAGGGATTACCTTAAATTTGATTTAACTCAACCTGTAAACAGCCTTGAGTCAGAACGATTATCCGTAATTATTTTCACCTGTGGGTACTACACCACTATTGAAACACGCTCGCAGCAGTGACCAAGGCCAGAACTTTTAAATACTGGAAACTCAATCATTTAAAACCAAAATAGATCCTGATGAGAGCTTTTAAATATTTCCTCATCCCAGCAACACGCAGATGAGCTCAGCGGTTAGCTGCATACAACATGAGCAGAAGCCAAAGTCATTGATTAGGATGGGAATTGATAAGATTGTACAAGTTTAATTCTATTACAAGTTTTGTTGCCTTCACTGTTCTGCTGGTACAGGAAAGTCTGGATTTGACGAGATCTTTACAGGAAAGTGATCACAGATATTAGTCAACAGGTTTGTAAACCCGGATATTCAGAGTTATTTTTGGAAATATTGACTTTTCTATTTTTAGAAAACAGTATTTGAGAACTTTGGTAATGGTCTGGAAACACAAGCATTTTTCCATACTTTATTTTTCACTTTCCATACTTTTTAAGATCTGGAAATTGATCAAATTTATTTTCATACTCTTTATACTTTTCCATACTTGTGTAGGAACCCTCTACTAAAGATGGTGGCATCCATCTCGCTTAGTGAGCTAACGACAAAAATGACAATCACTGAAATTCACCCATAAATCATCACAGATTACACCCTTTTAGGGGGGATTAGGTCAGGAAACTGTTAGAATTACACTGATCTTCTTTGTTGGACAGAAAATTCCCTCGATGATGAAGCCGTCTGGTCTCACGGAGCGAGTGGATTTTAAAATCGGACTATGTGTTTTGTTATTGTTTTGCAAGGCATCCAGAGCAAATAGGTCGATATTGATGAGGAAACCTTTGAAGACAAACACAAATAAACTAGCTGGAAGTATCTTGAACAGATCTCAGTTCCTGTCCCTGGTCTTAAAAGTGGTTTAAATCTGACGCACATCAAGCGTTTGTTGCAGGTCATTTCTAGGGTGACCATATTCAGAATCCCCAAAAGAGGACACGACTACGCCGGGGTGGAGTCACAGAGTCACACATAGTAAATTCTGAGAGTTTTTCGGGTCGGATCGAGTGTTTTTTACTCACGTCTTATTCGGTAAGTCCACGCGGCACAAACTCAAAACTTCCATACAAAACCGCAGACATTTGACCGATTTTATGAACTCCCCCAGACACAGCCGATAGCCCCAAAAAGAGGACATGTCTGGGTAAAAGAGGACGTCACTCTAGTCATTTCTCACCTTCTGTATCTACTGCTCATATCCACTGTTTAAATCCCAGCTTTCACAAAATGTGAAACAAGGACTAAAGCCCCTTTTCTGTATCGAACTGTAAACCTACTTATCTCTACAGCCATAACTGAGCGCTTCAACTGCAGCTTCTTTTGCACTCTTGCGTTGGTTGATTTGCTGTTTTCTGACATATATTTAATATGTAGAACAGTTTTTTTTTAAGCTAAAAGCATCAAATTAATTTCTATCTGCCGTATAAGTGGTTGTAAAGTTTAAATCTCCGTCCTCAGTGTGAGATTTCCTCAGATTTATTTCATCTGCGCTGTTACAAATACAGTTCTTGGATTTGTGTGTGTTCCTTGTTGAAACGGCGCTGACTCAGCGCAGTGGTATTTTTACCCCATGTTGGTCTTATTTCTGCGGTTCTGTTGGGCATCTGGATCAGAACAATTCCTCAGTTTGGTCATTTCCTACCCGGCGGTAAGATTAAAACCATTACAGCGAGCGATGACTCAAAAATCCCTGCTGCGACGGAGAAAAGTCGACCCAGTGTTGCAGCGGTGTAGATCTATGTTTACAGTTTTCTGCTCTCTGTGAGTTACTGGGTCGAGTCAGACCGAAGCAGATCCACAATACACTGGTCCAGTCAGTCATAGAAGCAACTGTGATTATGTGGGAAAGTCCAGTTTTTTCCAAAATACTCAAAGTGATGGGGAAAAATGCTCAGATCCATTTCAGTAAGTTAGTGCGACTTTGGTTTTGATTGGGTTTTACAGGGATCTGGTTTCGTACTGACTTGGATCCATGTCCACTTTCATTCATACAGTCATCAGTTCATCCTAAAAGATGTTTTCAGATGGAGCATTTGAGGTTCCCATGACACCTACAGGACGTCATGTCAAGGATGTGAAAACTTGAAACGACACTCAGAAGTAGTGGCACCGTATCGATCCGGTCTCAGCACTAAAAACCCTCAACATGTGCCCCCACTCCGAGTCTTCACCCCTTGGTTTGAGACAGATCTTACTACCCTGTTCTCTCCATAACTATCCCTCTCATTCCTCCCAACCGCAGAACTCTTTTGCATATTAAAGTCATGTAAGAGTTTATTGCTGCAGTTGGCCTCGGTGTTTTACAAGCTTATAACAAACTATCAATAAAAAAGTCAGTGTGAGTTAAAGCGAAAATAAATAAGACAATAAAAACACAACAGATACGTGCAAATGAAATATTCGAACCCAATGCAAAGAGGTGGATTTTCGCCTCGATCTTGGGATATCAAAAGCATCTGGTGGTTCAATAACTCAGACAGGTTTGATGGTTTAAGCTTATAGACAGTCGACAATAGACAATATAGACAAACCGGATCCTGAAGCTAATATGAAGCCACTGAAGTGAAGACAGGATCGGCAGAGATGAGCGATCTGCACCAGACACGTAGTGTTTTATTTTGAAAAGAGGGCAGATGTTTTATTTTGTGTTTGACTTCCTTTCCAGCACGGGTTAATCTGTGCTGAATTTATCTGACATCAGGGAAAAATAGAACTCTGGCATTCAGCTGTGGAGTCTGCTAAACAGCAGCGTAACGGAAAGAAGCCGGTGGAAATTGACAAATTAACGACACGGCCTTTTCGCAGCCATTCCAGATTCGGTGGAAATTAGGGGTAATGCACCAGAAGCACAATAAATTCATTATTTTCATTAACTTTAACTCTGTCTATGATTTAGCAGCGATGAGATGGCCCGGCCCCCGGAGGAAGTTATTATAAAGAGAACATAACAGGACCCAAAATAGAGCCCTGAGGGACGCCACTTACTGGCAAAGTTGGATGTATATTTCATTATATCAGACTGTCTTAATTTATATTGTATCATTTTCTTGTTGTATCTAGGGTGACCATATTCTGAATCCCCAAAAAGAGGGCACGACTCTAGGGGGCGGAGTCATGGAGTCGCACATAGTAAATTTAGAGAGATTTTCAGGTTGCGTCAAGTGATTTTTATCCCTGGGACAAGGCTAGACAAGGCGTGCAGCCCCCATAAGAGAGGACAAGTCCGGGTAAAAGAGGACATAAGGTCACCCTGGTTATATCGTCATGTCATATCATGAGTCATCCAGCAGTCCTCACTCCTCCTGACCACCATCACAGCAGCCTGTTTCTCATGTCATTGATAAACTGCACAGCATTGACCGTCTGACCCCTGCAGGCGAAAAAAGCTCTACATGCTGACCACCAGCCTCCACCCTGACATCTGAGTGCAAAGGTCTCAGATGTTACGATACGTTGTCTTTCAAATCTGCCATGCCGAGGGGTCGAGTTCCTGGTTTTTCTAAATATTCAGAATATTTATCACTTCAAAAGTCTGCGGCTACAGTGTGATTTTATGGAGTTCAGACCCAAACTGGTTCAAAAGGTATATCTAGATTTTCTTTTGAAGTAATCTGAAGATACGATATATTCAGCTCTTTTTTTTTTATCCCTGAGAACGAGGATATATGAGAGTCTCACTGTGTTTGCTCATTCATACGTTTAAATGCTGCCCCGCTCCGCAGCCTGACTTTCACCTCTACATCGCAGCTGAAGGCCCTCTCTATCCGCAACCCTTTTCCCTTGTTCGACCGCTCGGCGAGTGTTTACCGAGGCAATAGCATTTAAGTGCTTTACTCAAGGACAGCTGCATCGTCCTCTTGAGGGAAACGCATTAATGCAACAATGATCTAACTGCCAAAATAACCAGGCTGCTCTCGACTACGCAGTTCAGCTAATGCACAATCTCTCCTCCTCCTCCTGCTCGCTGATTAAAACCATAATGGGGCTTTTGTTACAGGTCCAAACTTTCATCTGGAGGTACATTCAGTCTCAGCTGTTTTATTGACGTAATATACACACGGTTTTATTTCGGGTGCATTGAATAGCATATAAATTTTCCGTTTGATAAAAATAAGTACCTGGAGTAAATCTTAACTGCGTCGTCTTAGACTGCATGGCGCCGTTTGAAGGAGCAGCTTTCATCATCTTCTCCAAATGTCAGTGATTTTTTTTAAACAGAAACAGTCGGCTGATTTCTTTTTCTTCTTTAAAGTGACAGATTTTTTTTGGAGACAGTCTTTTGAATTAGAAGAATGCACCACAGTGAAAATGAATCTCAGATCAGCACTCGTAAATACAAACAGACAAAGAGTTTAAGTTCAATAAAGGAACATTTCCTGCAAGAAATAAAGAAAGCATTATACATATTTTCAGTAAATATAGCTTTAATATTTTTCTGTCTTTTCTGAAGGTTTTAATTTATCCTAATATTGAAACATCTTTTCAAAAACTGCACTCCAATCATTTCAGTCCTTTTTTTGTTTTGTACTTCAGGAGAAACAGCTTGTACCGAGGACACCAAAGTCCTGTTTGAGTAATATTTCCATTAATTTTGAGTCTTCAGGAGTATTTCATACAAACTCTTACGGATGCATCATTTTAAAGACTCAATATTAAATAATTTTATTTTTCTGTTTACTTTGTCTGAGCAGAAACTTAAAGCGTGATCAGATGGAAACCTTCAAATCGGACTCAGTTTGATCCAATCAGAGACTGTTATGCATGAATGATTATCCAGCTATCTTAGTCATAACCAGGCTATGTTTAGTGCTTTATTCTGATTGATCAAAACTCCTTAACAACCCCTTGACAACAGTTAGAACTCCATAACGCAAAAGCAGCACCAGAGACAGGCAGATTACACTCATCTTATCGAATCAATGAGCTGGAAAGAGCATCGTCAGTTTCCATTAGCATGTTAACATATTAGGATAAACAACATGGGTATTTGGATCCTGTCCTGCAATCCAGGCAATGGCAGCAGATCTGGTGATAGCCTCTCTGATTTACCCAACTTTAACCCCAAGCTCTGAGAAGAAGGAGAGCTGAATGAGGACAAAAGTCAAGATTACCATTCTTGCTGAAGACCCGTCCACCTTGTCCGTTGCATGGATTGCAGGACAGGATCTTACCTTATTTTTCCCTCTCATGGGGCGCTCACACCATGCGCAAGAAAAATCATCTACTTACTTAATTTGTGCGTCAACAGTAATTTCAACGGTAATCCCGAATCAACTGTCGGGATCAAGTGACAGACAAAAGTTTTTTTTATAATTTACCAGATAATCCGACATCCTCACTCACTTGCCTCCAGGAGAGCTCCTTTTTATTCTGGTTTTGAAAATTGAAAGAAAAGGTATCATATAATTTTGTTTGTCCTCTATTTTAGATACCAGTGAACAACCGTCCGTCCACTGATTAGTTTTCACAACAGGAATATCTGCTCAAGTTGAGAAATTTTCAGCTCACGCCCAACTCGCGTCATTTGCGCCGCCAGAGTAGTATGTAATCGCGTCTTTGCATTGACTTAGCACGTAATTCATTCGCGCGAATGATTTTACTCGCGCTTGGTGTGTGGAGACAGTAAGAGATGGTAAGGGTCCAGTACCTCCTCAGGCTGCTCTCATATTTTGTAAATCCCCTTTTTTTCCAGACTCTGAAGACCAGCCTGAGACAGAAACTGGTGTTTCTGCCACAGTGTCGACAGGCTGAGTTAAAGCCAGATGACTTTACATGGAAAAATTCAGATTGATTTATGTTTTGGGGTTTTCTTTGTCACTGTTGATAATAAATCTGTGTTGTGATGGAGTTTTGACCAATCAGAATCAAATGTTTAACAGGATAATAAGACAATAATGTAAATACTTGAAAAACTGAACAGGGTTTGGTTGGTGGACCCTAGGAAGACTCGCTCCAGAGTGCAGCTTAAAGAGATCCCGACAAATAAACAATAAATAGTGACAGATCTAATTCTTTGTCTTTATGGGGTAAAGGATCCTCTCTTTACTCTCGAATGTTCAGCAGCATTTGGTCTCTGATTGTTACAGGACTTTCTTTGCTGCAAAAACACACGATCAGAAATTAAAACCAGGTGAAATAATTAACAACTAATCGGCTATTTGTCAGTTAAACTGTGACTAAAATAAAAGTAGTAATTTCTCAGAGTTGCATGGTGTAAAAACACCTGTGCAAAAGCTCCGGTCTAAATTGACTTCCCTTTCTGTGTCCTTTCTGTGTTGTGAATGAAAGGCTTTGTTTGGGGCAGTGCTTCTCTGCCTCACATTGCTGCTGTTTTATCTCCGCTGCCAGGTGGTTAATGGAAATTAATTGCATTCACTTTGCATCCCCAGAGTAAAATAGCCTCTGATTAAACAGCTAGAATGAAACCTGGCAGCGCTCTGGGCAGTGATGACCCGGCTGGGGAAGCTGCTGCTTTAAGAGCACACCGTCGTCTTGGTGGCTGTATTGCCAACATAAAGACTTCCAGTACGAGGTCCATCTTCCTCCTCGCTCAGCCAGACAGCCGGTATAATTAGATATTGATAGAAGGGCAGTAATTAATGATGAGACTGCCAGCAACATTATCTGCCTCGCAATTTCATCCCCACGTCCCGCGCTGATTGGGCCGGAGGGTGACCGAGACACAGCCAATCATTTGTCAAGTTCTCTGACCTGAATCTGTTGTAATGGAAACGAGACGAGCGGTGATGGAAACCGACAAAATTCTCTCTGCCGCCTTCGATCAATAGTTTCAAAATGGTGGCAAGCTGCAAGCCATTACAAGATGGATTACTGTAAATGTTTACCAGAGCGAGTCTGAATCCTATTTTAGAAAACATTTGTCTTGATTTTCACCTCTACTTAAAGAATATTACAGTTTTAATTATAGTATATAAAGATCCTGAATATATTTGTCTCCATTAATTATAACCAAAATAAAAATAAAACGTTTTTTTTAATCGAAATGTATGTTAATAAAATGAAGCTAAAGGCACAGTAAGGAGTTTTTGACTGATATCTCCTTATGACTTTAACAGAAAAATGACTTGTAACATTGGTTATATCTTTTTTTTGAATTTTAAAGATTGTGTTCAGGTTGGATTTTCTGTATGAAAAGCAGAGTTAATTGTCCAAGCTCGCCCTGAAATGTCTAGTTTTGTATGCTGGTGATAAAGTCTGACTGTAGATTAGAAAGCAGGAGGAGATTTTTTGCAGAGCGAATGAGTGAAATGGCTTTGAACAGGAATAAAATGAGACCTATTATGCTAATTTTAACCTTTCATTATGTCAGAAGTTTCTTGACTTCTTTAATAACACACTTTGAAGCAGTTAGGCACAGCTTGTGGGTGTTACTTTCTACACATCTTAGTAGTCATGAAAAGAAAGTAGAGATATACTTTCAGAGACCAGCCATTGGCGCCCATTTAACTCTCCATTTAGCCACTTAGCATACAATAACTATTGTTCTATTAGCTGCTGTCATATTGAGTCTTTATAAAAGGCCGATAATGGAGATATTGGCCTTATGAGGGCTGATGCAGATATGATGCTGATTCCTATGAAGTGGAACCAATCGGCTTGATCCATCAGTCTGTCTCTCACTGTAACATTATAGATAATACAGATAGATAGTATACATCTTTTTTAACTCTAAGTTTCTTTATCCTTTGATTTCTCTTTTTGTGTTTGTACTTATGCAGCGGCCATTTTGGAATTTCCCCCTGTGGGATGATTAAAGTAATATCTTATCTAATATTTTTATGTAGCTACAAGTCAATGCATTACATCATCAGTCAGTTTTCTTAAAACAACAAAAAGAATATCTTGATCGCATTTATTTGATTCTCCTGTGGGTAATGGGGCTTCTGGGAAATGCAGTCAAAACATGGCTGCCAGAATCAACATAAAAACTCCTTACTGTACCTTTTAATAAGTGTATCTTTTAAACAATTAAACATGATCTTATATCTTCCTACTTTTTAGTGTTTTTAATAAACAAAATAAAGCTGAAAATGTTGCACATATCATATATTTTTATGTATGCGAAGCCCGACCTTTAAACATTTCATGCATTCCCTTCCTATGACAACAACATGCCGTCCTTCGATGTTTATTATGTGAGACATCATCTCTGAAACCACGAATGTTACAAACCTTAAGTAAGGAAATGTGCTTCTTAACCAATCAGAAGAATTCAGCTTGTTTTTCCTCCTTTCAAGCTGAGCTATCCTGCAGATCTTCCCCGCCTCTGAGACATGTTTATGCTCTTTACTCCATTTACTGCTCTAGTTTTGTTTGTTTTTTTGGACTTTTACAAGTGGAAGTCAAAACCAACAGACTCTCTCTGTAAAAACATGAAGTTATAGAGACGTTTTAGGGCCTTTCACGAGTTTTTACAAGCTGCTAAAAGCAACTGAGAGACGTAATTGCACTCAGAAAGTTTGGTGGAAACAGGAGTGATTAATTATTTGGTGTGTTTGGACTGTGTTTATCTCTCGGCTGTGGACTGATGTTACTGCAGAAGAGAGAAAAAGAGAGAGAGAGAGAGAGAGAGGCAGACGTTTGATAAAAAGAGAGATGTGCAGTCCCATGAAAGATAGAAAAGCGAGTTTGTGTGTACATGTAAGGCAGGAAGGTGAATCAGCCTGTCCTCTGCCTGCAGGACTGTGTGTGTATGTGTGTGGCAGGTGTGTGTGAGTGAGTGATGGCTGTGTGTGTGAGCTGGGGTATGAGTGTGCAGCGGTGCGTGTAATGAACGCCATCGACTCCCCCTCTCCTCCCCTCTCCGCCTCCTCCTGATCCCCCAGCCTGCCACACTGCATCCTGTACATGACCACTCCCATCAGCACCACCCCGGCTCCCATTTACCCCCAACACACACACACACACACATGAACACACACACACACACTTACTTACACAGATGGCTGCTGCGTACAGTGCTTTGCTCCTAATCACGATCACATTTTCAGACAATCACACGGAGGCAGATCAGCTCGCTTTCTCTGAGTTTGAACCCGCAGCCGTTTGAATAATGTCTGGAGGCTGTTCACAGAAATGTATAATAATGATAAAGTGGATTTTAAGCACCTATCAGACTATCCAAGGGCAGCGTGCAGTTAAAAGAGGAAGAGCCGGGAACAGATGTGGGGCAGAGAGGAAGAGATCTTCCCTGAAATGTGGGATTCATATCACGCTTTGAAATCGGAGATGCTTTTAGTCGCTGATAAAAGCAGAGAGAGAAAGAGAGGGGAGAGGAGAGGGCTGCTGCTGCTGCTGCCGCTGCTGTTTGGTGGTTTTTTAGTGACAGGAGGGGAAGTGGAATCAGTGGATGACAGAAAAGAGACTCTTTTTTTTTTTTGGTCTCCTTTTTCTGGCTGCACTCATGTCTTATTATACTGATCATACAGTAAATGCAACCAGCCTCACATCGGCCCCCTTTGAGACATTAAGAATCTCTGACAGCTATAATCAAGAGCCTGATTTCCACCGGGGACGGCGAGGAGGAGGAGGAGGCAGGATTTATGTCAGGCTGCAGTCTGATTTAGTTCAACCAAGTTACTTCTTTTTTATTCAAACTCCAAAATTCACTCAGAGATGGAAACACAAAAAAGGGAAATACTGTAATTTAAAGGTGCATTGAGAAGAATTTAGTGAAATTTTATGTGGAGAAATGTTTCTATTACTTCACATTAAATTGAATATAACAATAGTTCCTTTTAAGATGACTTAGAAAACATTTTTTGTGTTTATGAAGTAGCAGGTCCTCACTCTGAAGGCTGCCATGTTTTCTACAGTAGCTCAGAAGGGACAAACTAGGAGTAATCACATGCATTTTGTTAAGTACTGTGGAGAACAGAGAGGACAGAGGGAGATCGGTTGTTGTTGTTTTATTTATGCAGATTAATTTGTATTGATTGAAGTTTTTGATCAATGGAGGATCAGACTAAAGGCTCATTTATGCTCGCCATACGTATGAAATGTACACGTCCGTTTCAAATGATGATTCCCTCACTGCCCAAATACTTCCATGCGTTCTTTACGTTGGCATGGATGTTAATTGTTACATCCACCAGGGGCAGGCTGGAGTCAAAAGTTTCTGACAATAACAAACAAAAGAAACATGGCGACTGTGGAGGAGCGAGTGATGATGTGTATTTTGCATAGGAGACAGAAACGGAGGCAGTGTTGGAGGAGGCGGCGGTCGGTCAGGCCTCTAAATTCCTCACGGTTGGAGGACGAAGAATTCTTTTCTCTAGTAGCACTGATGAGAGAAAAACTGACGGCGATCCTCAAAAAACCCCGCCATTGTCTTCTTTGTTTTCTCTAGAGATGCGTATCGGGTAGTGACAGTAGCGACACTGCCCCCACGGTTTCCAGTGCTACTGCTCCATCTGGCCTGTATCCGAAAACTTCAAGGATACGTGCAGAAATATGGACAAAAAGAACACAAAGCACGGACAGAGAGCGCCGTATGTAACATTGAGCATAAATGAGCATTTATCCTGCTTAACTGGAGCGTGAATCTGAATTTTGTCCAAAAACTGAAAAACATAAATGAGTAAAATAAGACTGTGACAGGTGACGACAGAAAATAAAGGTTAACATCGGTGTGTTCACTCTTTATGTTTTAAGAGCTGTCAGTTTAAGAAAGTTAAATCACTGTAAGTTACATTAGTTTATTTAAAAATTGATGTTAATTATCTCAGAGATCTTGCTGATGTTTCCTCAGAATGACAAAAGTCAAATATAAGGAGATGTTGTGACAATGACTCCTCATTTACTTAATTTCGCTGACAGTTACACAACTCATTCTCCTTAAACTCACTACAATACTCAGAGTTAACCAATGATCACTCATAACTGTCACAGGTGCAGAGTTAAACAAAGAACCCAAAAATGCAGAACGAAGGATTTATTAAAGCGAAAAGTAAAAGTCCAACTAAAATATTCTCTCAAAATGTTCAAATAAACTGGGAAAAAAAACCACAAGGAGACACAAGCATACGCTGACATTAACATACACAGACACACAATGAACCAACAAAGACAGAGGGTAAGACAGGAACTATATAAACACTAGGAAACAGGCAACAGGTGAGGCAGACGAGACACAGGTGAGACTCATGGGTGATCAAGAAAGGAGAGAAAACTATGGAAGTAAAACCAGATTAGAAACAAAAGGAATCAACTCCTACAAAATAAAACAGGAAATAAACATTGAAAACTGATCTAAAGAATAAAACAGAGAGAACAGGAGGGAAACAGTCAAACAGTCTTTTGAAAACTCACAAGACTGGACGACAGGAACACTAGAAAAAACACACAAAATGCACTTACATAAAACCAGAAGAAAACTAAATAAACAGAATCTATGACCTTTATCGCAGCCAGTCAGTAGGGGGAGCTCTAAAAGTTACTGTTTCACTCTGTCATCCCTCTATTTTGTAAACTGGTCTGGATTTCCTTTAATATATTTTTGCCACTTTTTGACTATGAGAGGTGAAGACTGATGGGGGAATAAACAGGAACAGCGAGGATGAATGACACGCCGCCTAAAGCGATGGTTTGTTATTGAACCCTCGTGACAGAGATAAGGATTCAGCCTCAGGGGACTCGATCTATCACAGGATCCAGTGGAGTCCCCGGAGAGGTGTTGGTTTTGTCCCACAGCGAGTGATTCTTTCGACATGTCAAGACCGACAGCAGATAATATACGAACTTACAATATGACATTGAGAGGAAATGTAAACACTGTTTTTTAAAATATGTGATTTGATGTTATAAAACTTCCTTTCAGCTCTTGATTTAGCAGTCCAGTCAGCTGACTGATGGGGTAAAAAGATGCTGACGGGCATAATCTTGTTCTATTTGTAGACTCAGTGAATTAATTGGATTTATTTCCCACCTACTTGGATGTTATTACAGCTGTAATATTTTGTGGGTGAATTAATTGCAAAGTCTATTCAAATTTCGCTATAGGGGCGACAGTAGGGCGAAGTTATTCATTATAAGTCCAGTTAAGTGAGTTTCCACCCTTATGCATTTATCTGTTTTTTGATTGGTCGAAATCAAACAACCAATCAGAGTTGAGTTGAGCTGGAAAAAGCCTGATGTCTGCAGTGATGGGAAGAACAGTTCTGTAGACTGTACTGAATCTGATTACCAGACATGGAAGGAAGAGCGCCCCTGACTTAGTAACTTAGAGACTCATGCTGCGTTCCAGTTTTACTCCGAAGTTGGGATTTCTGAGCTCCGAGTCGGTAATTTATCTGGAACGCCCCCCACTTGAAAAGTCGGACGACCCTTACCAACCCAAACTTGATGACGTCATAATCCAAGATGGCAGCACAGTGCATCAGCAGTAAAGAGTAACAGTGAAAGCTCTCCTAATGTTTTATTTATCAGCACTTCTGTTTTGTTTTTGTTAAATTAAATAAGTGGTTTATGTTGTACTGACCAACGTCTGACCTTGAACACGCTGCTATGGTGTTTGTAAGAGTCAAATACTGTGTGATGCGTTGTTTACGACAGGTATAGCTAACAAACGCTTACAACGGCTAATGACAGCTGGCAACCGCTAACAACAGCTAATAAAAACCAAAAATAGCTGACAACGGCTAACAATAGTTGACAACCGCTGACAACAGCTGAGAATGGCTAACAACAGCAAACAATCGCTAATAACAGCTGGCAATGGCTTACAACAACCGACAACGGCTAACAGCTAACAACAACTGACAACAGCCAATGACAGCTGGCCACCACGAACAACAGCTAATGAAAACCAACAGTAGCTGACAATGGCTAACAACAACCGACAATGGCAAACAACAACTGACAACAACTCACAATGGCTAACGACAGCTGACAACGGCTAACAACAGCTGAGAACAGCAAACAACAACTGGCAACGGCCAACGACAGCTGGCCATCACTAACAACAGCTAATATAAACCAACAACAGCTGACAATGGCTAACAACAGCAAACAACAGCTAATGACAGCTGACAACGGCTCACAACAACTGACAACAGCTAACAATGGCTAACCGTAGGCGTCCATCTTGGTTTTCCGACTTGTTTACTGGAATGTCGTCAACTTGGATGTTAAGTTATCCCCAGATCCAACTTCCGAAGTAACTTGAACGCAACATTATTAAATAAAAAATTGAGGGTAATCATATTCTGAATCCCCCAAAGAAAGGACACTACGACACGGGGTGGAGTTGCGTACAACATTTTGCGGGTTTTGCGGGTTAGGTGTTTCTAATTCAGTTAGTCCACGCTACACAAACTCAAAACTTCCATACAAAACCCCGACATTTGAAGAGTTTTAAAAACTTCCCCCACACAGCCCCCAAAGAGGACATATGGTCACCCTAAAAAAGTATGTATACAACATGTGTATGTCTTCACACTGAGCATTTAGGTCTTCACTCTGAAGTGGATGGTGAGCAGCTGTCAGACGTCTGAGCGTGTTTGAGGCGTTTAGTCACCAAAACCAGACAGCGTGTTCCAGGTGAGGGCCGCAGATGATTTCATGTAACACAGCAGGCACATGCAGCAGATGTCGTCCAAATGAAGCACCAGCTTTAGAGGCAGAGGGGTCAGCGTGTTTTCCAGTGGTGTCCCGTTGCACGTCTGGGTTTCTTGAATAATTAATTCAATGTGTGTCCCGCTACTTTTAGAGGAAAGTGTTGCTGAAATAATCTCAACACATTTCCACCCAATTAGCTCATTCTGCCGCGCATGAGCTCTTGTGAGGAGTTATAACGCCGCGGGGCTACGAGGTGGAAAACAAACTGTGATGTTCGTGCCAAACAAACACTTACAGAAGAGCGTGACATCAGCATAAGTATTAGTTTAATGTAGCGAGTGTAGCACTCGCTGAAAACACAAGAGGAACTACTTCAGGATCTGGAAGTCCTGGTTATACGACTATTGAATTTTACAACCGAAATACATTTTTTTACTGCATTACTGAGAACCTGCACTTCTCAGGGACACACCACTCTTTAACAGTAAGATTTGAGATCATGATACTTTTCATTTCTACTTACAAGAAGTGGACTTACTGGAAACTTGTCCAAATGAAATCTACACCTACAGGAAATCAGACAGAATAAAAGAGGGGAAAAAAACGGATCCATTTGTTCTTTTGTCAATAGTTTCAAACTCCTGAGAGAGTTTTTCACAGAAATAATGTGACAGAGAGAAATGAAGGCCCCGTGTCTTCTTTTGGCTCGACACAGAGGAGGTAAAGTGGTCATTGATTTGGATGTTCGCTGTTATCTCACTTCTACAAACCGTTGTCTGCATTCACAGTTTGAGGTTAAAACTGCACTAGACAAAAGGACAGTCAGATATACAGTATACAGGATCCAGAAATGACAGATACTCCTCCATGTCATGAACCAAAGCACAGACTGGAGGACACAGTAGATGCTTTTACATGGGCAGAAATAATCGGAATAAAGGCCTGATCCGAATAAAAAAGCGTCATGTAAACATGTGGTTTATGATGATTGTTGAACTGTTGTTCTGATCGCGACTCTCTAACCTGACTTCACTCTTTAACCTTCGGCTTATTTATTAAGGTCAGTACAGGTTTCTCTATTAACACTCTGGCATAAAAAAACAACCACAGGTGCCGTGTCTGCTCCTCTGATAACATAACAAGGCGTACATAAAGCGTACTGATGTCACATCTGCACGCACAGTGCAACCTTTGACAGAACGGTAAAAAAAAAAAAAACAGAATGGTGTTGGCCACTACCACGTTTGTCACGTCATGTTCGGATTATTTGATTTTGCACCCATATAAACAGTGGATTCAGATTTTCAGATCCCTCAAATTTTTTCCCTCAAACATGTAAACATGGCTAACAGCACGACACCAATTCAGCTTTGTCAAACAGACAGGGTTTAATGACGTTCAGGCAAAGGTCGGTACACAAAGAGGTGGTCAGGTCAGGCAGAGGTATCAAAAACGTGAGGCAAAAGGCAGGCAAAGGTAAAACATGAATAAACGCTGGATTGGGACAAAAAGTGCAACGGACTGGTGAGGAGACAGTGAGGCACACAGGGTTAAATATAAGAGGTAACGAGAGTGATGGGAAACAGGTGGGGAGACACAATCAGGCGGCAGGTGTGACAAGACGGGGGCGGGGCAGACCAGACAGGAAATAATCAAGGGTTAGAGAACTACAAAATAAAACAGGAAATGCCTGACATGAAACAAAACATGAATGTGCAGAAATAAAGGAAACTTAACCAACATGAATGTACTCAAAAATAAAGGAGAAACTTGACCGACATGACACTCCAGGCCTGAACTCACTATCCTGTGATTTCAAGATTACAACATTACAACATACAACAGCATGGCTCTGTAGTAGAAGAGTCCAGATGCTGAACTGGCCTGTTGCCTATGTAATAGGGTAACCATATTCTGAATCCCCAAAAAGAGGACATTATTACACAAGGACAGAGACACGCGCAGTTAATTTTGAGTTTTGCGGGTCGGATCGAGTGTTTTTTACGCGTTTCTAACTCAGTAAGTCCACGTGACACAAACTCAAACTTCCACACAAAACTCGGACATTTGAAGGATTTTATAAACTCCCCCAAGACAGGCCAGACAGCCCCCAAAAAAGAGGATGTAAAAAGAGGACGCAAGGTATAATCTTCTTCATAATCTGATGTTTCTCACGGTGTCGTAACTTTTTTTTATTATTCAGGGTTGCATACACAGTAGGTGAGATCTGTGCAGATATGCAAGACTGTGCAAGATAATGCAACAAAGATGACAGTATAAACAGAGATGCTGCTTCATGTTTTAATGTATTCTGTATGAATTTCCTTAATCCATTGTGCTTAGAAAAAGAAGAAGAAAACATTCTCTGTTAATCCCTGAGAGAAATTCAATTCTTCACTTTGATATTCAACATGCTACACACACACACACACACACACACACACACACACACACACACACACACACACACACACAAAATAATGGAGAGATGGCTCTCTTCAGATAGGAGGGTCGGTGCCTTCTCAAGGTCACCTCAGTGGTTTCCAATAAGTGAAGTGGTCCCTCCTCAACAAACCAGTTCAACACTCAGAGCTGAGGTAGAACCTCACTGGTACCTGGTAACCCTAACTCCACCAGAACCAAGTCCAAATGCACTGATTCCCACACATGTGCAGCTTGCAGCACATGACTTGGATGAACCACCTTCTTAAACGTTGCATGTGTTCTGATAAATACACAGTTCTGCTCAATTAGAAACCAACAGTGCATTAAAAATGAACCTATATGTGAAAATATTTGAAATGCCTTCTTTCTTATTTCAATTTTAATGAAAAACTAAAGAGGCAGATTAGTTTAGTTAGAGGCCCTGATTCAGCTCATAGTGTGCCAGTTTAATAGGCCTGTTTCTCTGACTCTCTGACAAATACTCCCCCTTTTCTCGCCTGCATCCCACCACGTCTCCTCCCAGAACTCCTCCAGCCTCGGGTCCTGCTCTTTTACACCCCTCACTCTGCCAATGTTGGATGTTATTAGAGACTAAACTGCGAGTAAAAATTTTATTGTACAGGAATTGTAGTAAAAATAAGTCACAAAAACTTGATTTTTACGCCTAACTGCCGTAACACAGCTCAATCTGCATTCCTCAGATGTTCCAGGAAATCCGAGTCTCCTGATTCCCCGGCGGTTCTGGAGGTGTTCGATCAAAGTCTCGTGCCCCTGGAGCTTGACGACCTGGCCGTGACCGACATTAACCCGTTCAGGGGAACACAAACCGAGCATATGGATTCCATATGGGTCATTTTCTCAGGCTGTTTCTACACAGATGATGAACGCCCTCCCTCTAACAGCCCTTGAATAAACTCCCTGTCTCTCTAAATGACCCGCCTTTGACAAAGCTGGGCTCAAACACAGAGCCAAACCCGCCAAATGCTCTCACTACGGGTCAGCTCTAATTGTTCAGGGTGAGAAAATCTGGCTTAGTGTTTCTTGCTTTGGAACAAAATTAAGAGTGAGTGGTCCAAGATTGATTTTATAGCGTGAGGGCAAAACCTGGTAAAAATGAGCCGAATGGCTGCAGGATTTTTCTTCTCTTGTGATGTTTTGCTCTTTTAATTGAGGACATAAATTCTTCCAAATGCAGAACATGTTTTTCTGAAGCTATTCTGCTGTTTAATAAATCTAATATCTGCACGTTAGGCTGTTTTTAGGAGTGTATTGTTAGAGTTATTGCATGCCAGCGTCAGCCTGCAGCATGACTCGACTGTCATGGCCCTCCACTTGTTTTCAAGAGGGGCCAAAAGGTCCCCCTCCTCATTCATCAGGAGACGCATGCCATCCAACAAAGTGCTGCATATGGAGGAAAATGTGCAAGCGAGGCAAATCAAGAGGAGGTGCTCGAGCTGCAAACATGCTTTGTGATCTACAATCGGGTGGTGCTGTCAGAAATCGGATGATCAAAACAGATAGGATGCTGAGTGCTTTCCAACCTGAGACATTCATCTGAGCGCAGAGGGGGAGGGGAGACGGGAGAAGAAGGTACATCTGCCACCATTAGTTCTTACCTCCATCATTCAAATTTGCTTTTCCACTTTCATGTCTCACGTACAGATCCAGGGTTTGCTCCCACAAACAATGTTGATGTGTGTTTTCTTACAAGGGAAAAAAGAAAAAAAAAAAAACACATCTTGTTTTGATGTTTAATTCTCATCACGAAATCCCCAAGCACGGCTTCCCAGGAAACATTCAAAGCTGACAAATGGAAAGCTGAGAGGCTCATATATTTTACATCACTCTGATTAAGAAGGAGAGTTGTGTATTTAACTAGGGAACACTATAAACAAACAAAAACATGGCGGCATAGGTTGTAAATTCGGAGGGTCTATTTTCAGCGCCCCTGTTCCCAGCAGCAGCAAAAGCTTAAATATTTTGTTCAAAATGATGTAATGAGAGGCTCGGTTACAGCTCTCTTACTGCTCGGATCCTCCCAGCTGAATCATCACAATCCAAGCAGACATCTGGTTATTGTAGAAGTTACATAGGAAGAGACGCAAAGTACGAGTCCTAATGCGAATCTTGGCAAGAACCGACCCCAGAGAGGAAACCGTTACACCGGCCTCGAACAGCAGAGAGGATCTGAGCTCTCACTTTGGATTCTAGGTCGGTTTAAATCAGTATGTTTCTGTGTTTTGGAGTTCAGACTGGCGTCTTTTTCATAGCAACCAAGGTCGAGGCTCATGGGTATTGTCAGCTCGTTGTCACTCTTAACTTGCCAAGCACAGCAGCTTGGTCGGACGCCCGCTGCTTCAAGCTGTGACGCGGTTGGTACTCATTAGATGTTATTCCTGGATACTCCGCGTGTGAGTTGTTATGATGTGCCACCAAAGTTCAGTGATGTTGTACTAAAAAGTAATAAAAATGATGTATGAGGAGATTGGATGTGTGTGGATGAGTTAAAAGTGACTTTCAAAGAGGAGACTAAAGTTTATCTGCGTAAAACTAAGAGAGCAACTTTGATTTCAGTCTTAGAGTCGATTTAAAGCTCCTGTCAGGAGTTTTTTGACATCAGTGACATAGATTGAGATTCATGTTGAGACTTTTTTATGATACACAAAAGCAAACAAGACCATCAGGAACAGGACTGACATCTTCTATGAGCAGTGTTTTCAATCTAAGTTGAGCTCTTAACATAAGACTTCATAGGGAGCTTTGAAAGGTAGCCTCTAGTGGTGACCCCAAGAACTGCAGTTTTTGCCCTTAAGCTTTAGCTTTGCATTGCTGTGTGTCCTCACTAACATGGTTAAAAGAAACAAGAAACAAAAAGGAAATAATGCTCCACACAGACTCAAGAGACCCCTCCAAGATTCCCTTAGTACCTCTTCTTGGGGAGGTCGTACTAAACTGAAGACTTCACAGACCCGAATATAAGACAGACTCTTCTTCCCTGTAAATATACCTTCAAAAAAGTGGGATCATTATAGATTAAGTCGGGTGACCATATTCTGAATCCCCAAAAAGAGGACATGACTATGTGGGGGCGGAGTCATGGAGTCGCGCATAGTTAATTTTGAGAGTTTTTTGAGTCGAGTGTTTTCTTCCAAACTTCCATACAAAACCCCGGACATTTGAAGGATTTTATTAACTCCCCCGGACAAGGCCAGACAAGATTCATCCTATTCATCACACCAATACTTGGGTTCTTCATTTGCACTTGAATTTAATTTTGACAAATTTACTTTAAGATTCTGAAAAAAATACATCAAAGATGTAAAAACATGAATTTTATCATTAATTTAAATGAAAACAGTTTCTATCAAAACAAGATCTGGTAACTGAAAAGACTCAACCTGAAACTTCGTTTTACATTTGGGTCAGTATGATTCAACTTTACAGACTTATTGCAAAGTCTCTTTAAATAATTCAGTCAACAATAGATAGACTTACCAAAAGAATAATGAAAGCTACAACCATCAGGAAACAACCTCACACTTTAACTCACCGCTGTCACGATAAAAGAAAACGCCTTATCTTCACGAGCCCAGCGTGAGATCTCACCTTGTATCCCAACGATGAACTCCGACTAAGTCAAGATATTCCCAGGATTTTGACATGTTCAACATTTAAGAGGAAAACAATCCAACACAAACACCTAAAGGCTAAATGAGGAGACTTCAGACAGTTTGAGGAGGTGTTAGGAGAAACTCTGGAGCGCTCACTGGACTCAAACCAGAGTCAGATCGTTTTTTAGTCTTTTCATCTTAAACTCAGAGTCATTAACGAATAAAAGGTGGAAAAACTCAATACGAGCTGGCTTATAAACTCAGTCACTTACAGACGAAACGTTCATAAAGTTCATTCAAACAACATATTTGTACTCCTGTCTCAGAACTATTTACTGTCTCTGTCCCTCCAGATGAGCCGTTTAGACTCAGAGAAAGAGGAAATCCAATCAGAGAGGATGGTACGCAGCTAATCAACTATGAAGGCTTCTTCCATTTGGACCGTAAGGCGCTCCATTCCCGCAAAGGTCACCTCTGTTTCGTCCTTGTGTGACCGCAGGGAAAGAAACGAACATGTTTTCCTCACAGAAAGGTCTCTATGAATGCAGACTTATGTCTTTACTGTTCAAAGCTTTGGAGATATTTGCAACTTTTCCAAGAGAGCGCTCGAGTGATCACGAGGTGAACGGTTTGAAACGTGGCATTTTTAACTCAGGACAATCAAGTAGATCTCACTGTGGACAGTTTCCGTGAACAATTACTGTAGCACGTTAGCACATCTGTGTAACAAACTTCAACTAAACTTATTTAAAGCTTCTTTGAGGGACTTTTAGTTTGTGCAGTCTCTTCTTATCTTGTCCTTTACATGATGAGGTAGTTTGTTTTGACAAATGATCTCCTCCTGACGATTTTTGACGGTCAAATGAGAATTCATAAAACATGGCTGTCTTTTCAGCTGCTTGGCCGACACCTACCCCATCATACTACTTTCATGCATTAACGATGACAATATAAGAATTGTTAATTTTGTTGCTGATGGCCTGTTTTACTTTTTTATATCATTAAAAGGAAGCAACATGAATTTCAGTTTCTTTCATTAACCTCAAAAAACACCTCTCTGGAGCTTTAACTGACTTTAAACAGAATTATTATTATACCAGTTTTGTTCATTTTGACCAAGATTACATTTGCATCAAGTTTTATGTTAATTTCTTTAACGATTTTTTTTACATGGGAGAAAAAGGAAGAAAAAAACAGACTCTCTGTTCGCAGCTTTCACATTTCAGCTTAGTGAACAGCTGCACAGAACAGGCTCCCCCTACTGGAGAAAACTGGAAGTTTACAATAATCGACAAAACCTAGGCTGTTTTCGAATTTGCCGACTATACTAGCAGTACGTACTGATTTCCCCAGAATTTAGTATGCAGTAGGCGAACAAAAATTGGGGTGACCATTCGTCCTCTTTTACCCAGACAAGTCTTCTTTTTTGGGGGGCTGTCCAGCCTGTCTGGGGGAGTTTATAAATTCCTTCAAATGTCCGGGGTTTTGTATGGAAGTTTTGAGTTTGAGTAGCGTGGACTAACTGAGTTAGAAGTACATAAAAAACACTCGACCCGACACGAAAAATCCTCAAAATTTACTATGTGCGACTCTGTGACTACGCCCTGTGTAGTCGTGTCCTCTCTTTGGGGATTCAGAACATGGTCACCCTACAAAAATACCCTTAATGACGTACTGATTCGGGAAAATTTCACAGCAGCATCAGACCAGTCTGCTTCACCTACTCATAATGCAATCACGTTTCACAGAACATGTTTTGATTTCTGGTACTGGGGTAAAAAGTCCTGAAAAACCCAAACACATATCAAACTTTTTCAGAGAGTAAAGGAATGGGCAACACTGTAGTGTCGTTTAAATTTACCGAGCTACGATCTACTTTTCCACACCGGAAACCAGCTAAACTGGGCCGAGCATACGACACAATAAAGGCCGACTTGACAGGAGTGTGCAGTAGGTGAATTCGAAAACGGCCTTCAATTAAACCAAATGACCACCTTTATGGACATGTTTTGACCAAAGTGGCACATTCACTGTTTAACGTCATCCCTTTTTCCAGCATGTATGTTATTTTAAACCCGGCTGTGAATGAGACTGATTCAGCGCTCACTTCTCATATCCACTACATTTCCTGGTACCAGATGACCCCGGGGTGAGGGGGCAGGGTTTGATCGGATAGAAGGTCCTGAGCTGGAATTAACCCCAGACGAGACTGCTGAGAAACAACCTTCCATATTTTCAAGACCGTGCAGAAAAGTCAGTGTTTTTTTCTGTTTGTTTTCTGAGCAGAGGTGAAACAAAACTATCCGCTCTGTTCAGCGTTTTGCTCCCCACAGCTTTTCCACTTCAGCCTTATTGTTGCCATTATTGTCAATTAGCTCGACATATGGCTCATGGAATATGACTAACAACGGCGCGTTATGTAATCCGCATAAAGACCAGATCATTGTCAGAGATTAGTCATGAGGCTGGAGATGGGATGGCCGGGTCGCTGCCTCCCTCTGTCTGTCTGTCTCGAGGCTTCGCCGGTATCAAAGAGCAGGATCTGCTGCGTCTAATGGAGACTCGCTTCGGCTTCTGGGAAATCTTCTCGTCTTTGATTGTTTTTGTCCTCATAAATACCCGTTCTGAATTAAATTATTATGCCATGAGTCATGTCACCCACCGGGGTCGGTTACCGTAGCCTGATTGCTATCCTTCCTTTGCGCAAGAGAGTCAAGATTTATTTACCAAAGCTGTAGTTTAATTAAATGTGTTTATGTTTTAATTCTGTCTGTTATTTTATCCTCTCAGGTCCCAGAAATAAAAACAAGTTTCCATGGCGGATATGTTGGAAAAATATGTTCGCAGACAATAAGAGTTTTGTTGGGATGAAATATTCGATGTTGCTCTTGATTGTGAGTACCCGTGCGCCGGTCCTTGCAGCGTAATGATTTGTTTACGCGTGTGTCAGTGCTCGCGGTGGGCTGACAGCTCGGGAATGTGCTGTCTGTTATGAGACACAGGCGCTGCTCTTTCTTGTCAACATTCCTCCTGAACCACGTGAAAAAGAGAGCCGGTACTTTCTTGTCTTGTCACTTTGAAGAATGGCTCTCATTTTTGGGGTTGATAATGCGGCGTCAAAATCTTTATAAATCACTGAGTTTCACCTTTCCGAGGAGTCAAGTAGCTCTGCTTTATGGGAAAGTGAGTGCCGCGCTGTCGCTCTGAACTCAGGAGATGATTTTCAGCCCTCTCTTGTTCAGTAAGAAATAATGTTTGACTTATTAAAGAAATTCTGTCACACTTGAGGCGAACCTGGACTCACCTTTTACAGGTTATCAGAGTGAAAAGTAAAACTGAGTCGCTGTTAGAGGTTATGTCAAACAATGGGCAATAAATCAAGTCGATAACAGAATGAAAAACTACAGATTTACTTCACAAACTATCACATATTTACATTTACATCTTATGAAAGAACTCAAGTCTTCGTATTACAAGAAAATGTAATCAGGTTAAGACCGCAGTCATCCGACCTCTGTTGATGACTTTGACTGGGATGTTTTATTTTGATTTTTCTTGCCAGGAAAATTGAATCCAAGTCTTTCTCCGTCAGAGGGTCTTGGACCTGTTTTCAATGTTCCTGTAAATCCGTGTAAAAGGGTCTGAAGAAGCTGGAAGTCATAAAGCAAAAATAATGATCATAACAAAGTTAAACTGCTGAGACTCTTAATGATGCATGTATGTACTCTGAGTTTACCAGCTTTGATCTTATTATTATTATTTTACTGATTCAATATTAAAGCCAATCAGAGAGAGAGAACAGGGAGGCACCATAAATCGTTGTTGTTGGCGTTTAAAGCTCCTGTGAGGGACTTTCTGTTTCTCTTGGGTTTGGCGCCCCCTCTGGACAAACTGATACTGATAGAAACTGGTTTATTAACTCATTCAGTGCCATCGACAGATTTTGACGGATGTTTCAGTTTTTTTGTTTTCCACCAGAGGGCGCTCCTCCCCAACATGCGACTAAGTTTGGGGTTGTTTTGAACGCAGAAAAAACGACAAATACGCCATGACCAGGTGACAATAACAAAAACAAGTACTCGTGAGTAAGGAGTGTGCCATCAAGTGTGCTCATTAGCCGAGTTGTGGAGTGTTTTTTCTCTATAAGGAGAATCGGAAAATGCCAAAGTCATTAGCCAAGAGCTAACAGTCTCGGCGCATCAGCTCCCGCGGTGCTACAATCTCTGGATCCAGTGGAGATCTCGGTCCCGGACCTTCACATCGTCAGCAGACAATCAAAGAAACAGTTTTCCAGCGTGTTGTTGTGCAGCAACAGTCCTGGAGAGGGGGACGCCAGCAGTCTGTTTGGTTTATGTTGCGGCGTCAGGTTTTTGAGAGCCAATATGACTCCCAGCCATCACAAAGTGACCTATCACGATCCAATCTGGAGAGTGATGAGGAGTGGTGTCCGTGGAGGGAGGACCTTGATGCCATCAGTAAAATAGTTTAAAGTGAAATGAAATAGACGATCAGAGTTCTGCTTGAAAGTCTCTCCTTTGTAAAAATGTGTTTTTCCCAGGTCGACAAAGATAATATGACCACGCTGCTTTAATCAGGCAATAACTAAACACAGGAGTGGGTTGGAGACTAACTTTTTGAATGAGTTAAAGGCCCTGGGAAGGTATCCACTGTTCTGTCAAACTGAGGCCAAAAAGCCCCAAAATCAATCTTAAAAAAAGTAGGAACTAAACATTTCCACAGTCTAACATAAATCTGGTCCTGCTCGAGGTTTCTGCCTGTTAAAGGACGTTTCTCCTCTCTACTAAATGCTGCAAAGTGTTTTGAATGGGATGAGAGTGGGTCTGATCCAACACAGACAGGGATCAGTCTGATCCCAACAGAGTCTGGTCTACACAGGCTTTTCTCCCAGCTCTCTCCATCTCCAAATAAAGGCAGAAAACTTCTAAATCAAAGTTCTCAAGTGAAGCTTTGACTGGTCCGGTCCGGTACGTACATGCGCTCGGTTGACTGGAAATCTCAGGCCTATTAAGCTCATTACATGAATAAAATCTTATCTGCTGTAATCTTTAGTCTGGCTTTAAATTGCAAGGTTAGTCCACTTACACAATAAGGAAGCCTGTCCATTGAAACCCTGCCATCTCCCATTGACTCTGCCATTACTCAACCTTCAGATAAGGATCAGCGGTCAGGATCAGCCGGATAAAGATGGAGAACGACATTATTGGACCGTGTGAATAATTGAAGAGCCTGCAGTCAATTTCCGGAAAAAAAGGAGACGTAAGATTGTGGCGGTGACTGTCCTTAACGGCGGCAGTGATGATGTGGGCTTCCACCTGAGACACAGGCGTCTGCCTTGGCTACTGTGCTTACGCTGTGTGAAAGAGGACAGGTGGGGCGTCCATCATCCGTGCAGAAAGGACAGGGGAACCTTTAAGTCAGCAGGATCCATTGTTCAATGAAGGTCAGCGGTAAGGTGAAAATGAAATAGGGCCACACTAGGGAGAGTGATAATAGCAAATCACGGTGGAGGTTTCTGATTCGCTGCCGCGCACTTCATCACGCTCTCCCAACGAGCACTCCACTTCTGCTTCAGACAAGGTGACACTGTTCAAATCTGGCAGCGAGTAGTCTCTGAAAACTAATCTAAAGGTTATGGGAGTTGAATTCACTCGCAGTAGGAGGAACATGACTTATGTAGGAGTCATCACAGTTGATGGTAAAAGTACCCACCCATCCATCTAACCCACCAGAAAACACTCCACACGGTGATTTTCCACCAACATCAGGCCGCTGTTTCCAGTAAACCCTCCTCTGAGATAGCCTCTGTTTGGACCAAGTGTTTTTATCCTGAATCATGTGGATAAACACATCTGTTCACACATTACTGGATATCAAACAGGTCGTTCACTGTAACCACTTACAATGAGGCGTTTTACCCATATTATACGTTACATTTCTGTCTCTGTGCTTCAGAGCAGATAGAGTCGTTTCTTTTTTAATTTAAAAAGTTAGATGTTAACCGCACATTAGAGACCGAGCTCAATGGGGTGAATATTTAAGACTTATTAAATTACAACGGCATGCACACCTGGAGAATAATCCAGCTCCAATGATGTAAAAATCGCTCTTACCACCTTAAATAAAGTCTTCAAATGATATTATTTTGTCAGAGCTGATAAAATTCTGTTTTTATTTCAGTCCAGGTGCCAAAAGTTGTGGTCGATCCATGTCAGTGTTACAATGCACATTAAATCCAATAGCCAAAGAGGCCCATCTATAAAAAGACAAGTCACCAATCATAGTTAAGGGTTTTTTTGTTTTGTTTTCTTTTTTTTTTTTGTAACATGTTCTGCGACATATAACCGAAATCGTCAAATAAAGCATTTGTAGCCAGATGCATCCTCCACCAAAGCTCCAAACTGCTTTTAAAAACATTCAGGGAGACCAGATCCATTTAAAACTATTTTTTTTCCTGCAGTAAAATCGAAGTTGCAGGAGCAGTTCACCTAAAACTACCCGTTTCAAGACACACTCTGGGGGCAGACAGTAAGACCAAGTCCTGAGTCTGGGCCATAGAGCGAAAACTGTAGCTTTTAACATTTTTCAAACGAATTACATCAACATAAATAAAAGGAAAGCAAGTTTAAAAGATCCAGTTTATGAAGTTTAAAAGACAAAGAGTCATCAATCAGGAATCACAGGTATTTGTAAGAGCACACAGACTCAGTCACATGACCTTGAGACGTCGTAATCGACGGCAGGTTCAGTAGCTTTGTCTTCGAGTTTGTTAACATCGTGAGTTTGTTTTTTTTTTGTCAGGATTTAAGGTCAATTTCAGCCCATCAAAGGTATTTTATATGGTCTCAAAAGCATCTGAAGCAGCCTGATACTGTGTTTGAGCAGAGAAGTAAACAACTCTATCGTCTGCATACGAATGAAAATTTGCATTAGACGCATTTTGACCAACGGTATGGATATAAATTGTAAACAGAAGGGTTTTGGGATTGCATAATAAAACTCTAGGGGGGTTATAGGTCAGGAGCTCCCCTAGATAAACCTGGTAAATTGGCTCAAGCACCTTTAGGTATGATCTTTGTGTGACCTGCTTTGTGCCGTTGCAGCAGCAGGTGACGTAGTGAGGCTGCTCGTGCAAAAGAAGGGGGTCATTACATGAGATAAGAAGAAATGATCTTGAGCTCTTGAACAAGAGATTTTCCACGAGTCCCAAAGCTTGACTCCGGGTCAAATCTAAAGCCACGTTCGATTGTGCTTGCAGCCCGGTGGAAAAGCTCTAAAGTTGGGGAAATGTCTCGTGGTTCTGCTTTTGCTGCCCTGGAGAACTCTGACTAAAATCTTTGACATGACAGAAATTCATTTGATTGGTCTGGAGAAGCCGATCGTGCCCTCGTGATCTGCCCTGCTGCCCCTCTGCACACAGCACGACAGATGATGTCCTGTGGAGCTGACTTCAAATCAGGTCTTGCAGCTCAGAAGTGAGGCGAGAAATGGCCTTAATTTGCACACTGTATTCACCTGTTATCATACCTGTTTGCACTGTCGAACTGCAGGAATTTGCACAAATATTTTGCATCATTAAGAATCCACAGTGAAAAAAAAATAAGCATACATATATGGCAGCACAGCAGTTAAATTTACATACAGTAGAGCCACACACATGCATCCAGATCTCAACCCCCCTAAAGAAGCTCAGAGAAAAAAAGAGAAACTACGGTTTGAAGCAATAAAAGGAAGAACTTGGAGGACTTGGATTTTTCAGCCGGACACTCTGGACACTTTCAAAATCCTGCTTACTCCTGCTGGTTTCTACCAAGTTGCTTACCGCAGCTTTAAAGTGAAGTATCATTAGAAGTTTGTAGCGAAAGAGTGAGTTGAGGTGAATACAGACCAGATGACAGCAGAGCTGATGTCAGCTGAGTGAGCCCCAGAATATGATATGAACATGGCTGCCAAGTACTGTTGTAGAAATGTTTTGCACAGCTTAACTCCTGCAATTAAGTGAGTTGCACTAGTCTGGATGAAGTGCTTCTGGCATATTTTTTTTCCTGGCCAGAGTTAATAACAATAACAGCAGAAGGGAGGAGTGGAAATGAGTTGTAAAATGGGTGTGAGGGTTTCTGTCTGATGAGGTTTGCTTTACAACTTATTGTCTCAATAAGAGGAAGATCATGGTTTGGCATATTAAATGGAGCTGGGGTTTGGTCAGAGTTTGGAAATCCACAATCTTGGCTGTAATTTGTGGAATGATTGTGGTTGCATGTTAAATAAACACAGATAATTTACAGCCTCTCTTCCCCAAGAATGCGCTGTGTCTCTTGCTGTGTATTTTTCTGAATATAAAAGAGCTTGTTCGGCGTTGTTTGTGTGTACACTGTCTGTGGTTTTATTTGTTTTTATTGATCATTAATACTTATGCAGCTGAGTGTTTTTGAAATTATTATTTATCTGTTTAGTTGACAGGGACAATACATGAAGGCGCTGTTACATCTAATTAAAGAGCGACTGATGTTGTGTATAAAGCACTTCCAGCCTTGGCTAATTTGCAGTCCTTGTCCCTGGTTAGACAGATGGAAATACTACGACTGTACATAAACCATTAAACAAACCGAGAGACTAACATAATAGCAAATATTAGCATTATATACACAAAACTAAAATAGATGAGAACACGTATCATATAATGTCAAAATATATATCACATTGTAACAAAACAAATGTCATCTCATACCATGACATTTTTATTGTATCATACATCACTAAACTATATCATAATCTATCATACCATAACATTTCATCATATTTCACATATCATATTTCATATCAACAAGTATATCATATCATAATAAAACATATCTTATCAGATATGACATTTGTGTGATATCATGCATCTCTATATCAAATCATAACTTATCTAAATATATATCTTTTCATAACAAACAAATGTTATCATATATCATATAATATCAAAACATGTATCATATCATATCATATCATATCATATCATATCATATCATATCATACCTTTTATCACATTATATCTAAATATAATCAAATCACAACAAAACATGTCTTTATTATATATCATATCAAAACATATATCATACCATATCATGATATTTGTTTCATATCATGCATCTCTATCATACTATATCATATCATATCATATCATATCATATCACATTCTATCATATCATGTCATAACATGTGATATAATATCATATCATATCATATCATTTCAGATCACATTCTATCATATCATAAAACATCATATCATATATCATGTCATGTCCTATCATAACATTTTTATTATATCATTAATCTGTATAGTGTCATGTTATATCATATCACATCTTATCATCTCTATATTATCAGACCACGCCATGTCTCTTATATCATATCATATCATATATCATTTCACATCATATCATATCATATCATGTCATATTACATCCTATTATGTCATCTCCTATCATAAATTATATCATATCTCACATCATATCATATCATATCGTATCATATATCATTCCACTGTATAGCATCACACTGTAAAGTCCTCTCCTATATAACTGACCATATTGAATGGGATTAGAACAAAAGTTGCTTCATGGTGAAAACATGTCTTCTTCTTCTTTATCCCTGCAGAGCTTCAGTTTTTTAAGTGGTAATCTGGAATTTAGTTTTGTCATTCCCTGCACTATTTTGTGCAGATATAATTACAGCACTGCAAATATCACAGGCCAATATTTCAGTCTGAGAAACACTTGTGTAAGCTGGAGTGAGTGTTTGGCACTCAACATTCGTCTGCTTTCTGTATCTTCCTTCCCTCCCTCAGCTCAGCTAATCATCCAGGCTTTATGCATCTTTCATAATGATGTTCAAGAACCCTAACAGGCTCTTTTTTTCGCTTGTTATTGGATTGGAGGAGTGTGCTGCGGGCTGCTCGGGGATTGCGGAGCGGCTGACATTTGTTTTTGTGCCGTGGTGCGTTCAGCTCAGTGGGAACCTCCAACCTTCTGACACTGATGATCAGCAGCCGTTTTATTGGCAGAGGCCTCGGTTTGTGTGATCCTTTTCATGTTGTTTGGTTATCGTGTGGCTGCTGGGCCCGGTTTTATATCAAAGCTCGTAAATGTAATGACGTCCAGTGGCCAGCACTTAACGGATACTCGAGAAGGAATCCTTTGAATATAAAACATCAATCCCCTGTAGACTCTAAAAATAGGCTGTAAAAACGGGGAGTTTCATGAATTGTGCAGAACAATTCAGAAGTGTGCAGAAGTGGTTCTGTTCAGATTCACTTCAATTGAATTCAAGCAGTTTCCAGTTTCTACGGCTTAAAACAGCAATTAAAGCTTCTCGGACCAATTCTGCAGCGTAACCCTCATCTCTTTGTTCATCTGTTCGCTCAGAAATCCCCAAAACACTTATACTTTCTCACAAATTCTGCTCAGTTATTAACACAGCCTGAGGGCCGTTTACAAGTTTCTTTACTCTGAACACTTGTAAGGAGCACGTTTGCTTTATCTTAATACCTCAGCCAGGTTTTGACGATTGTTCCCCAAAGTGAAAGTTTGATTATGATTCAAAAGAGCGCTTTTTCAGAATCAGATATGCAACTTTTTATTATCCGTCTCAACCAGAAACTTCTGACGCTTCTACATAAAGATTATTTTTTAAGTTTTACGTGAAACTTGTTCTTGAAATGAGCTTCCTTATGGTGCAGAAACACACAGTCAGGCAGTATAGGCTACCTTTTTACATGCATGAAGTTAAACTACGGTCATGGCTTGATTAGGGTTGATTTGCGGTTTGGTATCGATCCTGCAACCAGGGTGACAAGGACTGTGCCTCAAAGAGTGCAATTACTGCGTGATTGTCATTGTGGGATCCTGCAGAGGACAACATGTCACCTGAATAAAACAGTTTCTGTGATTTATTAATAAAGTTTATTTACTGATTGGCATGACCTTCAAACGCTCGGTGGACGTCCTCCTCTTCTTCTTCTGCTTTAACACTCAATATGAACACCGAAAGGACGAAATAATAGACCTCGCTGATTCTAACTATGATCTAAACCCTGAGATTAGAGACCCTTTGTCATCACCTTTCCTAGACATCTTCATGTGTGCCAATCAATCAGTGAATCACTGTCATTGTTGTTCACCAGCCCTTCAGTTCAGACGAGCGTCAGAGTGTTTCGCCCTCGGCTCTCTGTGACACAGCCTGTCAGGACGCTGATGGTTCGCTGTCACTCTGAGGAGAAAATCTGTCGTTTTATTCTGAGAAACTTTTCCTTACTCCTTTTTTTTTTAACACTCCTCCAAATCCTCGTGTGACATTTTCAGCACAGGCCTGTTAAACTCTGAACGCCTGACTTTGGCGTTTAACTGCTTCTCAGGTTAAGATCATCTTGACACAGGTCAGTTCGGCTGCAAATTGCTCCATAAACCACTCACCGTGACCTCGTCTACATTCGAAAAGGCCCTGCAGTGATTTCATCAAGTCTGCTACGATGCATTTCTAATTTCCCTGCGTTTTTTTTTTTCTTCTTCTCTGTAACCAAACCCTGTAACAGACTTGGACACGATACGACACCACATGCTGCGCGGAGAACTGAAGTCCTAGTTTACACACACACACTCTGGCTCACGTCCCAGGCAAAACACACCATTTGCTGCTAATGTTTTCTTGCTCCTGGAGTTCTTTGAGCTCTGTTTCTTCTCTGATTAATACCTCCTCTCTGATTAAAACCCTGTTTGTTCTAAATCAGCAGAAGAGATAAGTGAGTCGAGGATTCATCCCCGAAGAGAGCAACATTCGTACGCATCTCCCCGCAAACATCTACACGAACCAAACTTATAATTAGTTTCATATTTTTTGGATAAAATCAAAGCCTGTGTGTTTTCAATCTGGACCAATTATTTTAATAGGAAATGACATCATTGGAGGTCCAAGGTGGGCCAGTAAAGCAACAGAACAATCCTCCCCTGCCCACTGGCACATACTCACAGCGGCCTCTCCACCTCCCCGTATTTCTCCCTCGAACTGAAATGAAGTGTATTTCCTTACGAGGCTCCACCAACAAAGGCCAAAAAACCATTATTGTGGGACTCGCGCAGACCCAGCTGGATGGCTACGGGGGAAAAAAGAAAACAAATGAGCAGAATTCCCCAGAAAGAAGCCTGTTATTAATTACAAAGGGCTGATGCGGATGGCTTGAATCGCCTGAGCTTTGGAAAGCAGAGGGATCAAAGAAGAAATGAAGGATGACAAATAACCTGCGGGCCGAGTCTGCTGGAATCCAAGTAGTGAGAGATACGAGCCTGCTGAACAGAGAGGAAAATGTACATATATGACAAACACTGGAAAGATAAGTCGACAGAGCTGTAAAGAGGGATCGCTTCGGGAAATGTGGTGTGAAATAGTGAAAGTGCATGTAAGCCTTTAGAGTTAAGAGTCTCAGTAAACATCCACATAAAGTAAACACTCGTTCAGGGCGTTTTTAGAGACTGTCTGGACAGGAGCTGTATTGTTATGATTGATCTGAACATGTCACGGTCAGGTTTTTAGTGGGTCAGTGTGTTTACATACACAGTTAAACCCAGTTAGCTGGATTAGGTGGCTAAACTGGACGACTGTCTTTATCCCAGTTTAGAAGCACAAGACAAGAATCAAATTACTGACAGAAGCATGTCTGCCTCCACTACAGTAGAGGGCGACATGTCCTCTTTTAGCTCATTATTAGGTCATCTCCTGGTTGATGTATTATAGATGACAAGAGGCTAACAGGATACATGGGCATAATATACGTAGACGCCTCATAGACATCTTGGATTGGTCCCCCAAGCACCCCAAGCGCATTTATTTCTACTGAGGAAGGCGGGTATGCCCAACTAAATTTTGACCTGATTTTCACATGGTTTGGTTTGTTGCAAACGGCAGTGATGTAGCTGTGATACACATTAAAAAACAAAGAATTTTTTTTAGATCTAACTTGGGTAAGATTTGGTCTTAGTACTGCGCCAGTTTTTGCAACAATAGGCTGCACTAAATGCGGGCGTAGTGCTCATTCTCCGTTGACTTTGGTTGGTTCTGGAACGAGCCTAGCATGAGGTCACCCATCTAATATGGCAGTGATGCTAAATTACGCTCCAGCACGAAATAAGGCATCTTTGTGTTTTATGTCAATGTCAGGACATATGCTAGCATGTTAGACTATGAGAAGGTTGATTTTTTTCAGTCAGACCAATGTGTTTAAATATTTTGTAAAAGTCCAATTTCAGTTGAACTAATGCAATGAATCTTTTTTTGAACTGAAAATAAAGATTTATTCTATTTAAAAAAAAAACAGTTAACATCAATATTGTTATATAGCGCCAGTCCTATAATCGACCCTTAAAAGGATAGTGGAGGAGCAAACAGAGAAGACCTCTTAACATTTCACACTGGAAATGACACATTTATGTTATCTACCAAAGGGATACTGTGGAGTTGATCAGAGACGTGGAGACCTTATATGGCTTCTCATTGGTCTTTTGGGGTCAGCTGATCACATTTATGGCCTCTGATTGGTTAAGATGATCAAAACAAGTTCAGCATCGTTAGCTAACCACAAAAATAGCGATAATTCTCTGAAATAATTCTGCCAAGATCATCACAAAATATAATCAATTTTAAAGTGTAAGATTTGGATGATCCCTGAAATTACACAGATTTTCTCTGTGGAATAAAAAAGCTCTTCAGTGTCGTTAAAACACACAGATATTATCACCTGAAAGTCACAGTGATCTCAGGAAGAAACTGTGTTTTTATTGACTGATGAGTGAAGTATCGGCTTTAAACACACAGTTTTCACTGATGGCTCATTTTTACCAAAGGTCACCCGTGGTCCAGGCTCACGCTGCAGGTTAAAAGCTCTTGAGTCTTTCTTTTTCACGCACACTTCAGCATCGAGACCTTTTAATTGAAAATAATGTGAAATAAATGAGTGTTACTGTCGACAGTATTGATTCAGATCAGCCTCCATTATCCTCACAGTTTCGGCGTCCTCACCAACCTCACCAGTAATTGCTCACAAATCTCTCACCCCGCTATTTTCCTCTGAATTTTAATGGCATATCTGACAAAGGACAACCGGGGCAGCCTATTTTTCAGTTTGAGTCTGTTATTATTCGCCTCGGTTCAATGTGTCACTAGCATGCTGTCAATGGAGCTGTCAGAGTGACAGGCTCGGGCCGCTGCTGAAAGGAGGGCTGCTTGGAAACGCAGGAAATACTGTCAACCATATTCATACCCTTCAATTCTGAGTATGCGATCTCCTCTGGGTTTTTGGGAGGCTTCCCAACTCCGGACACAGCATGAGACCCGACCGCCGTTTATATTCAGTCAACCACACGGACGAGAGTTTTATTTCACAAATGCTCATTTTCAAAAACGGGGAAAAAAATCCAACCGCATGGTAAAAATTCCATCTTTAAGTGTCATAATCTGAAGAAAAAGCAGTCCCCCTCCTTTGAAGAGGCCTGCAGCAGGTTTTATGTAACACTTTGTTACACTGATGTGTCAGATATCTGAGGTTTCGATCAAAGCTCGTCATGTGCAGACTGTTCAGACACACACACACAGAAAAAAACGAAGATCTGGTCTGAATCAAAGAAAACTGCCAACACTTTGACAAGCAATGGAAATCTCCCATCCTGTTTCACTTCACTCATCACAACTTCTCCTTTTTAAAGTTGAAACATGAAGATTTGATTTCTGCTCAATTGTTACCTGCTCATGCTGCGTCTACGTTCATTTCACGGGCGTCTAAAATGATTGAATTATCGAGATCAAACGGTTTATTTGTCTTTCTGAGTGACTTCACGTGTCTGACGGGGTTAAGTAGCATGAATCTCTAATTTTACAGGAATGTTAAACTGCAGTCATGCCGCTTTCACGAGGGTTGACAGGAAATTAAATTCATCTGTCACTTTTTTTCTCCCGTCTCGGATGTCATGAGGTTCTCCGGGGAGATACAGAAGTATCTGAAAAGGCTCTAATGATAGTGTTAGAACAATAAGCACAGGCAGCTCCAGCGGTGGGTTTGTTTAAAGTAAAGATTCTGTTGTATACAAATCTCAGAGTAAAATGAATGTGGGATTAATAAGAAGTCTCAACACAGATGGAATAATGTAAACACTGAATTCCTCTGTGTTTGGATGTGATAATTACACGGACTGGACCTTTACTTTTCTCTTTTCATTATGTGTTTATAAGCTGTCAGCTAATTCAAGGAAATTAAAACAATTGCAAGTAAAACTTTCACTCAACTAAAACAATTCGGGGAGAAGTTTAAAGGCCACTTAGATATGCTGAAAAACTGAGGCTGCTCCTGACTCAAGTCCAACGCTGACTCCCGTCTGTCAGGAAAGTAACTGTGATTATTATCTGGGTGCATTAATGTAAGATTTGTGGCAACATCATGACCGCAACCAAGCTCCTGTAAGTTCATGTTTATAAAAGTGTTTGAGTTTTGTTGTTTATAAGGCTTTAACAACAGGCGATACTAGAGGTTAAACTTAAAAGTTTAAGTGTGTCCCATGTACAGGGGTCGCTAACTTGACTCCTGACACTCTTTGACCCTTAATCGCATGTTTTCCCCATTTTGCTTCCCCTGCTCCTCATTTTTCTGTCTCTTTCCAGCGGTCCAATCAAGGGACAAAATGAAGGAAAAAATGCCCCTCAATAATGAACTCAAACCAGTAAAAAAGACTGAATAAAAATAGAGTTTCAGTGTTGAATATCTGAGTCTCGCTTCTGGCTGATCTGCCTCTAACCTTGGCTTCAATATACTTTTATTTTAAACCAGTCTTGGATCCTCATTTCAGTGGTTTATTGAGATCCTATATCATTACAGACAGAAGTACAAAAGCACTAAGGTTTCAGAAAATATAATAAACATGTCCCACTGTGCGTCTTTTGGTCTAAAAGAGGTCGAACAGGCACCTAAATGTAGCCCAGACGACTGGTCTAAAATCAGGCTACCATGGGTCTAAAAATGAAAGTTTTTTAGACGTTTAAATTTAGACCAAGTTTAGACCAAGTCTAAATTTGGGCTATATCTATACTACACTGTATATTGTTCAACGGCTATCATGATTATATTGGTTAATTACTTGGAGATCAGTTATGCAACTCACAGTCGCTTTTTGAAATAAGTAGTTATCAAAAAATGGGTTGAAGTGCAACGTCTAAATTCTGTCTAAAAATATACAGAATCTGGACGGTTGAAATCAGGTCTTAAAAAAACTAGACGTCTATTGCTCAGTGGGATGTTCTAAAGCACAGTCAAAGACCAGCATACGACTCTAACTTCACAGCTTTAAATAATTATCTTGCATGCACGAGCAGCATGATGAACTTTTTAACCAATCAGCAGCCAGAGTTGATTACAGAAATGGGGATTTTTTTTGCAATATGAAGCCGTCAGATTCTAGATTGAAGACCTGCCTTGCTCACCCCTCCTATGGTGAAGAGATGGTGGCCTTTAAGGACAAGAAGCTCATATCATGCTTAATAAGTTTGATCCTGAATTTGTCAAGTTTCAATCATCAAAAACTATTTTGAGCTTGTCAACAACTTTTACTCGCTGCATGCAAAAATGTGTATGTATCTAGTTTGTCTGTTATTGGCATCTGTAGAAACATGGTGGTGCATGTTGGCCTTCATGCAAATGGATCCGCTCCTATGTAGATATTAAAGGTTTATTCCAAACAAACAAAAACTAAGTGATGTTTGTATTTACATTATCAGGACAGCTCTAAAATAGTGTATACTTTGTCCTGCTTCTCATTGATGCAACCATTTACCATTTTATTATCTAAACAAGCTACAGTTATGAGGCCAATGAAGCCACAGTCCAGTCTGAATGTCTTGGTGTTCGACCCATTTATCGCTCTGGTTCAGGCTACCTCTTTGCACGTCCAGACTAAGTTACATAAAACCACAGATGTTTCTCAGCATACAATGAAAGTGCTGAAAACCTCATCCCAGCTCTGTTTCTCTGAAGTCAGTGGACCGAGCCCCAGCTACGTCAACAGCAGTGAACCTTGGACAAACATTCGAGAGGCGAAAGGAAACAGGGGCCCGGTGGGAGGTTTCTCTTGTTCTGGGTGTGCTCCCAATACAATTGTTTGGCTACAAAACCACAAAAGACCAGTTTTGGGACCCACTGTATGTCCTCTGGTGGTCAGAAATCAATCAGGAACCAAATATTGGAACCAGTCAAGCTCTGAAAGTGTTGCAGCCAGCAGAAATCACTGTATAAGGAGTGGGAAACCCCCACTCTGCTCCCTCTCTGTCTGCCACTTAATCCGCCGATGGTGGAAAAAAACTGTTTATGCACCGAGTATATATTTTAATGCCCCGTGCTCATTTGTCACAATCCAAATCTGTAAACACTTTCTGCTGCCTCTTCTTGTTTTAGTATCGAGCGCTCCAGCTCGGGGCACGTGCGGTTAAGTTACCATAACCAAGTACTAAACCAGAAACATCAGCGGCCAATTAAAAGCCATAAAACAACACCGACAAACCCGAGCCGGGATGATGCATGGCAGAGGTTGGCTGAGTGAGTTAATGAACGGATTAAGAGACTTTGTGTGCTGATAAATGCCCGAGTCCCATAACGAGCTCAGTGAGCCATTAAATGTTTTTAATTTGGGGAAAAATAGATGTTAGCATGCGAAATAAAAACGAGTTCAATCTGAGATCCAACATGAAATCTCAAGGAAGGGCCGAGTCTGACTGTTGTAGTCTTCTATTTCCAACTCCAAATATGTGGACGTATATGTAGAGGACTCTGGTGAAATTTGGCAGATACATTCATGATGCCCAGAGGATGAACCATCACAACTTTTTCTAAATTCCAAGACCTGTTATTTAGCATCTCCACATCTTCAACCAAGTCTCGTCATATATTGGTTAAAAACTGATAGATTCATGGTTCCCAGAAGATAAACTATCGCAACTTTGGTATTTAGCATCTCCACATCTTCAACCAAGTCTCATCATCTATTGGTTGAAAAATGATCGATTCATGGTTCCCAGAGGATGCACCCTGGCCTTATTGACCCATTACTTGGTGTGTGTATCCACAAATCAGGTTTAATTTCTAGTTTGCCGTATTTGTGATTAAGTCTTCAGTTCAAAGTTTGATACATTTAAAACTACTGGACAGATTACCATCAAACATTCAAGGTTCCCAGAGAGGAGACCTCAATTTTCATGATGCTCCATTTTGATTTATCCATCTAAACCATGAATGGTTAAAAGAAATGAAATATCCCTCTTGGCTTTTATCATCCCCAGATGATAAACCCTTGTATACAAACACTGGGGTGACCAAGCCTTTCAGTTGCTGGTTCCAGGCTCTGGAAGAAGCTCCCCAACGAAATGAGACTTATTTCTGACCTGGGCCTTTTCAAATCTCGACTGAAAACGTATTTATTTACGCTGGATTTTAATACCCAGTGGCATGATGACACTTTTACTTTATTTTAATGCATTGTATCTTATTCTTTTTTATTGCTTTTTATTGTTTATATTTATCATTTTTATTTACTATGTATTGTAAAACACTTTGGTTCACTGTTGTTGTAAAGCAGGGGTGTCAAAGTCAAATGGACGGAGGGCCAAATAAAAAATTTAGCTACAAGCCGAGGGCCGGACTGATCGAATGTTCATTGAAAATTTTTTAAATGACGCATATAGTCTTGTGAACCTAATTGAACCTACTGAAAACCTAACAAATATATTCCAATATGATCAGATAAATAAAGCAATATTTTCTTATGGCTCTGTCAGTAATCTTTAATTTTCAACAGACACAAAAGACAAATTTCCTTTATATAAAAATCCCCATAACATGAACATTAAATGAAAGAAACCGGTATTATTCAAGGCACCATCAGTAGCCTATATTTTCTATTTTAGCAAAAGTGGGCTACATTTACTTCAAAGAAAAAAATAATAATAGCAATTTTCTATCATCCACTCAACTGAAATATTTTTAAAATATAATTGGATTGAAATACAATAAAATAAAGTGCAAAAATCCACGTGTTTCGTTTCATAATGTCGTCTCAGATTATACTCTTTCAGTACCGCCACACTTTCTCCACACAGAAGACACACAGGTTTTCCAGCTACCTCCGTGAACATATACTCCGACTCCCACCTTGTTTGAAACCCCCGGTTCTCAGTGTCCACCTTCCGTTTTGTCATTTTTGATGGGTATCTGAAAGTTAATTTTACTGTTATGCTGACGACTGCTGTGCTAATAAATATTGAAATGAAGCAGTCTACTGCTCGGTGCGTCACCGTTGCATTGTGGGAAATGTAGTATTGGTGCGTGTAAAAGATCTGCGGGCTGCCGGCTTGCTGCGGTCTGCGGGCCGGTTCTAATAATAAATCAAGATCATCCTAGGGGCCGTAAAAAACCTTCTCGCGGGCCGGATGTGGCCCGCGGGCCTTGACTCTGACATATGTGTTGTAAAGGGCTGTATAATTAAAGACCATTTACATTTGTATTGGTAATCCAGTTTCAGAGTGACATCCGATTAACTGTCTAGACGAATGTTTCATGCGTTACCTTGAAATCTGGTATTAGCATTCATGCCCCCTCAGGATGAATAATAATAACTCTGCTGAACTCTTGGCTTTTCATCTGGTGCCATCATGGGGGCTTTAATTGGCTGATTGTTTAATTTATGTCCACACAAATGCAAAGCTCGACATTGACGATTCGTTGATCTAATTACTGAACAGTTAGCTCGAGCATCGCATTCACACTCTTTGGTTTTAAATGAAATGTCTCCACAAATATTGGATGGATTACCTTGAATTTCTGTACAGACATTTATACCCCTAAGGGATGAGTGCTGCATAGAAATAATGATAACTTCGGAGAGCCGTGACTTTTAATTCAGCTGCATGATGGTGAAATGTTGACTTGCAGCAGGAAAGTTCGGGCAACTTTACGCGTGCATGACTCCTTTCCTGGCAGTCCGTCTTCTTTCTAGTCTATTCACCTCTCTGAGTAATCATTCACTCTTGTGTAAGGGTTTGGAGGGTATTAGCAATGGTCACATACGAAAGTGCTTGTACAGATCTGAAACCAGTCAGCATGTGATGTTTAGCATATGAGCAGAAATGTAAACAGACAGAGGCATGCAGAGTTAAGAAACACACCTTTCTCAGCAGTCAACTCTTTGTTAAGTCAATGCAAAGACGTGATTAGATGCTCCTACTACTCTACTCCCGATAACTAATCAGCACAATGGGTGATGTATGAAAACGGACGGTTGTTCACTGGTATCTAAAACGGAGGACAAACTGATCGTGTCAGTGTGTGTGGGTGCCCCGAATTATATGCTACTTTTTCTTTCAATTACCCAAACTGGAATAATAAGGAGCAACTGAGTGAGGAGGTCGGATTACCTGGTAAATTGTAAAAAAAAAATCTATCACTTGATCCCGCCAGTTGAATTGGCAGAGATTACCGTTGAAATTACCACTGACGTGCAAATGAAGCGAGTAAATACTATTCATTCATGTGTCTAGATTTGCGCATATTAAGCGAGGAGATGAATTTACTCGCGCTTGGTGTGAGCGCCCCGTGAGTGTGCAGTTGTCTTTCATCATCTAGTTTGTTAAAAATGGCCGCCATAGCAGATGAATATGCTGAAGAGGCAAATCTGTGTCATCAACTTAAATAGAGGACTGTGATTGGGTCGGTACATCTGCAGTCATTTGGACTGAGAGCGGTTACAGACCCAGAGTGTTCATCCATGTTTATCAACCTTTTCTGCCCCCCTGTGACTACGAATTCGGGATACGCAGCTAGGACAATGGATGGATGATTGGACCATAACTGGACTTGTGATGTTAGGTTGAGTTTAGGGAAGCTGGACACCTTTAAAACTGGAGATTTACTGTTTACCCATCAGTCACGGTCCCTAGAGGATGGACCTTAGCTATAGTTGTCACATTACTTGCCATGTTTAAATTTAATTAAGCTCAAGTTTGACATTTTGAGTTTTGAGTGAAATACTTACGTAAATAAAGGACTGACTTGCACTTTCATTTGTTAAAGACTTTCATGGTCCCCAGAGGGGTTATGAAGTAACAACTGTGACCAACACTAACTCTTTACTTTGCACCTTCATCACGAAATAAACTGGACAGATATTTAAGTTTTGATCAAATGCTTGTAGATTCATGTAAGTCTGATAATAGCATTCAGAGAGCAGCTAGCTTAGCTTTGAACTCTTGGTCTGGCTTCCACCAACATTTCCTTTTACCTGACAACACAATGAGGTGTTTTGTTTCTCAGTTTGATAAAACGGCATAGTTGTGTAAATAGATTTTTAAAAGGTGTACCTGTGGGACTGTAAAGCCTATAATCAAGTCTTGCAACAGAAAGAGAACAAGTAAACTGCGTGGCATTGTGCACATAAATACGGTATAATGTCTCCCTCCAGACCATTGATTTGAAGCAGCAGCTTTCTTGCTTAGTGCTCTTGTGTTCCTGTAGATAACAATAGCGCTTTAATAAGTGATGCTCATGGATTGTGTGGAGTGGGGTAGTTTCTGAGCGACGACCACAAAACTTTGTCATCCTGATGTCATCAAAACAAAATAGCTGGCGTGACGACCCCGGAGCACTTTCTGTTAGGTCTCCACCACCGCGGAGGAAACCAGCCCCCAAATCCCACAGCATAAATAAAAAACCCATATGCACAAACCGCTCTTCATTTCACAACACGCGTTTTCCTTTTACTCCTATCCCTTGGTGATAGTCATAAGGGCGCAATTCAATCAAAAAAAAAAAACACCCAATATAATTCATTTGTTTTAATTCGATTCACACCCTTCAGTCAGTCTCAAGGGGCGCCATCTGGTCACAAATTCATTCCTCTTTTTCCCCCCTCTCTCTCTGTTTTCACTTTGTTACTGAAGCTCTAAACAAAAAGACGCACAGCTCTTCCTTTAGTTGCTCAATCCGTTGACACAAAAATTGCGGCAGTATATCAGTGTAAGAAAAAGGCTCGGGGTTAAAGCTCGCTCATCTGTCGTGCCGGAGGTTAACAGACCAGATGTTGCAAAGAGAGCGCCGTTATGAAGCACATGACTTATGTCCAATAAATTCCAGTCGCAAACATCCCTCAGTGAAATGCTTTTTTAAGTGTTACACCATCTTTGTTGTCAGTGAGTACATAGTCTGAGAAAATTAGCCAGCCTGAGCCAAATTGTTTCCATCTCCAGGAACATGGTGTATTAGGTCTCACAGGGCTCCACTGTATGTGAGGAAAATGTAATTCTAGAGGCTTTGTAATGGATTGGGCTGTCGCTTTTTTCTATTGTCTTTTCGATATCCTCCTCAGCGGGCAAAACAGCATCTTTACACAGCGTACCAGGGCTGGAGGAGTGTGGAGAAATGAGCCTGCTGTTGCCTCCTTTTGTCCCTTAAAATCTGGGCCAGACAGGCGGCACACTCTGCTCCACTGCTCTGAAGCTCTACTAAAAAAAAGGAAGAAGAAAATTCTTGGTCCATCAAAACTTTACCCCTGCAGAGCTTCTTTCAACATCGCTGCAGCTCTTATTAATGACTGTAACCAAGCTGGGTTGAGCTCAGTCCAAACCTCTGAACAACAGTCATTAAAGCTCCTATAGGGAGTTTTTTCATGTTTATGAAACAGACTAAAAATTCTTATTGAGGCTTTTTCATGACATCCAGAAGCAAACAGGACCATCAGTGACATGATTGACGAGTTGGATATCCTCAGTTTTAAAGCCTGGAGGGGGGAAGGTGTCGGTCGAACAGCTGTTTTTACAATTCCCTCGTAAAATACTCACAGTGATGATAAAATTTACGGTCACAAGTCAGCAGGATGATTTTTGTCAATAGATACAAACTAAGCATTTTGAAGAAAAGACTGCTTTGTCCACAAGGGGGCGCCAAAATTAACACCGCAATCAAAAGTTCCTCACAGGAGCTTTAAACAAGAGCAAAGCCAATGACCTCAGACATTAAATTTAACCAATGAAAACAGATTCAACATATTTTACTTCTGCTTGTTGACACTGTGGAAAAAATGGTAGTTTATGGTGGCAAGCAGCCGAGCTGGTGAGATCATCTCTGAGTTAACGAGTGCGTTAAAGAAAAGAATCAAAAGTGTTCAAAGTTGTGACTTTTGCCTCATTTTGTTTTTAAATAGGTGTAAGCTGGGGTGTCCATATTCTGAATCCCCAAAAAGAGGACATGACTACACGGGGGCGGATTTACAGAGTTAATTTTGAGTTTTTCGGGTTGGATCAAGTGTCTTTTAAGCACTTCTAACTCAGCAAGACCACGTGACTCAAACTCAAAACTTCTGAGTACGTTTTCTATTGAAAGCTCTGAGGAGGAGAGCTAAATGAGGTCAACAGCAGAGGTTCTGTTCATGGAAGTTTTGAATTCAACGTCATTTACAATAATTACACCAGGAGTCCAGGTCATCTCGTCTAACGTGACCTTCAGCGGTAATCTTCATTCAAACGATTATTTTTAGAGATAGTCGACCAGACTGATTAAATCGATCTGTTGATGAGTTACGCTGCGTTCCAGTTTCCCCGGAAGTCAGAGCTGGGAATGACGTAACATCTGAGTTGACGGTGTTCCAGTAAACAAGCTGGAAAACCAAGATGGGCGCCAACTGTTAGCCGTTGTCAGCTGTTGTTAGTTGTTGTTAGCTATACCTTGGATTACTTAGATTATGACGTTGTCGTCAAGTCGGGGTTGGTAAGGGTCGTCCGACTTGCCGAGTAGGAGATCCGACTTCATGGGGGCGTTCCAGATGAGTTCCCGACTTGGAGCTTGGAAATTCCGACTTCCGAGTACAACTGGAACACAGCATTAGTCCAACATACAGCTCTCTGACATAATCAGCATCACATGACCGACATCATCGTCTTTTCCAAATGAGAACAGGTTCTTCCATCCCAAATAACAACATATCAGTTTTTAAAGTCAGTTCTGTCAACGCAGATCCTCCAGACTGCTGAGTAAAAATTTAATATTGACCTTCAGAATTATCGGAAACACTGATATCTGTCGATCACTCATTATTATATCAGCCTGTCATCTTTAAATCAACATTAAGGGTCGGTATAGTCTTGAATTGAGTGTGTAGTCTGTAATAAACCACTTAATAAGACTGTACAGGCTCCACTTTGTGTCAGGATCTAGTCTTACCCTGTTGGGATTCTGATTTCCCGAATCACCTGTTCATCATGTATTATTTCTCATTTAAATCATCATCATTGGATTTTAATTCCCATGAATTAATAAATATGATGTTTAATTTCTAACCCCTGAACCTCGTCGTATCAGCAGATGGAGGCCGGTGCTTCACAGCTCCTGCAAATTTTACAGCTGCTATAAAAATGTCATTACAAACAGTCTGAATAGGTAAATAGCCACAGATTTGAGCCGAACCTCAAGGGGTCACTTTGCACAAATGCATTCTGGGCCAAAAATATTTATGAGCCGTTTTATGCCGAATGCGATTCAGCGCACGTATGAAACGTCTGCAGAGGTTAGAGATCAGATTTGTGATTTGAGAGTCACCGTTCCCGGACTGACGGGGAGAAAATGTGGTTAGAGGAAAATAAATTAACAATGCTTCCCGCTCCCTCAACAAGCAGCGTCCTCATAAGAGCCCCATCAGCGAGCAGCAGACGGCAGGCTGTGATGTGATGGGAAACAGTGGAAGTGGGTAAATGAGCGAGGAGAGAGAGAGAGGAGGGACGCTGTGCTGAGCCGACACTCCCCGGATAAATAAACCCTCAAAACAAACTCAGAGAGATGTTCGATGAGATTACGCTGCACCTATCAGGAAAATTTGACACAGCTCCCGGAATGAAATGTGTCTGTGGAGAGGCGTTTTACAGAAAATAGGGCTGATACCGAACAAACCAGATCTTCCTCTCCTTTAGGCTCTGCTTTCAGTCAACGCCAGACAGACAGACAGACAGCAGTTACTCACACTGTCTTTTACTGTAAGCCAAAAAAACCAAATCCACTACAGTCCTGTGTTTGAATTAACTCCTCTCCAAACTGCTCATCGTAATACATAATGGGCCTGATCTAATAGGTTTGCATGTGTGAAAACACCTGCAAACTTGATAGTGCACGCAAACCTGATCTACTAACCAGGTGCACCGAGGATTGCCTCTGTCAAATGAGCAAAACAGCGCGCAATCGATTTAGCGTGTTTACTTTAATGAATATGTAGAATGTACATGTAGATCATCAGAACGGGCAAAATCCTGGGAGGAGCAGATGCAAATGAAATGCAAAGGAAGTTCTGAGTTTGTGTTGTGTGGACTAACTGAGTTAGAAGTGCGTAAAAAACACTCGGCCTGACCTGAAAAACCCTCAAAATTTACTATGCTCGACTCCGTGACTCCGCCCCCCGTAGTCTTCTCCTCTTTTAGGGGATTCAGAATCTTGTCATCCTTGTCATAATTGAAATGCTGACTCTAGTAGCTTTGTGGCAACCTGAGGCAAAGAGGTGGTGTTCAAGTGGTCCTCTGACAGCTACAGCACGTCCGTCTGTCATTTAGTCAACTCTGCTAAGCCAAGATAATATAACCGTATTATCTCTAAAATAAGTGCATTTGGAAAAAAAAATCACTCTGTACAATTTGGGCGGGGAGAAAAAGGAGCCAGTGAAACTAAACCTTCTTTTTAAATCAGGCTGTAAACATGTTTATTCCTGCTGTAAAAGTGAACATCTTTGAATGAGTGTGTGTGAATGTGGTTTCTGGAGCTTCTGCAAAGAGCCTCAAGTGGACACTTGTGGAATTGCAGTTTTTAGCACTTCTACATCTGTATTTCTCTTCTGAAGGTTGCCTCCTGGTTGCTTCACCCTTTTTCTGATTTGACTGTATTATGTTGATGTTTAACCCCAGTTTTCTATAAATACTGCCATAATATCGATGTTGAGGTGAGAATTTGACATCATGACACTTTTGGTTCTCATCCTGTACGTGTTTTTATAATGACTAAATGATTTTTAAAAAGACAATTTAAGAATCTGCTCTGCTGAAGTCAAACTTGTTTTTTGTAGGGTGACCATACGTCTTCTTTTACCCAGACATGTCCTCTTTTTGCGGGGCTCTTCGGGTTTATCAAATCCTTCAAATGTCCGGGGTTTTGTACGTAAGTTTCGAGTTTGTGTCACATGGACTTACCGAGTTAGAAGTGCGTAAAAGACACTCGATTCAACCTGAAAAACTCTCAAAATTAACTTCATGCGACTCCGTGACTCCACGCCCGTGTAGTCGTGTCTTCTTTTTGGGGAGTCAGAATATGGTCACGCTATTTTTTTGGATATTTTCAAATGTTAAACATCATCCCAGCGTCTCTACCACTGTGATATTTTGTATTTTTGCTCGTCTCTTCACAGAAAGAGATGGTTCACACATCCGTATAAAGTCAGATATGATAACCAAACCCTTACAATGTGAGGAGATGCAGTCTCAACAGTTTACTCTTAATGATAGATTTCCTGACGCTTCTGGAAGTTTCTTTTCTGGGACGCTTATTAAGACTCAGCCTGGATATCGAAAATGCATTTTCCTTCATCGAGCTAAATTTCCAGAGGCTGAAAAACCGAAATGATTAAAAAATCTGTTTAGAGCAGCAAGTTTACTTCCACATATGTTTGATGTGATGTAAAAATAAACCGAGCCTGAAACTTGTTGACTAGACCGCTGAGATTTGATTTAGATTAGCACAGATGCGCCTCTTTGGTGAGTGACTCCCCCATAAGGCTTTGCAATCTGTATGCAAAAGGATCGGTTATTTTTTTCCATTTTCCCCCCGGATGATAAATGAACGAGCCTCTCTGTTGTCAGCTCCTATTTGTCAGGTGAGGGGTTAGCGGGCCTCCTGTACGTAAAAAGGGAGCACAGTCGCGTGATTCAAACGAGGGTTAAACTCATCTATTAGGTTTCGGATGACATGTTCATCTGATGAAACAGGGGGGATTGGGCGCTAAAGCAGCGACAGTGTTTAAACACATTACCCCCTGTTTCTGTGATAACAGCTCAGACACAGTCGGCTGTACAGGCGCTGTCACATTTCTTCGCTCGTGCGTTAGCAGATACCGGAGTGGAGCGGCGCGCTGCGTGTTACCGTGTTGCTGCAGATAAGGCTTCAGGGAGATGCCGTGTTCATCACTTTACAGAAGGGTGAAATAAGATGGTGTCTCGCTGTCGCCCTGCTGGCAAAAGCAGATCCCATCAGAGGGAAAAGGAGGCCGACTGAAAAAAGATCTGAAAGGAGAAACAGCGTGAACGTCGAGCCAGTTTTGTCTCACCTCCACTCCTCATCAAGGCGTCACATCGCTGTAAACTCGTCCTCCTGTTTTGTCTCTGAGTTCCTCTTCTGTCTTTTCTTCTTTACTTGCTGTGATGATGATGATGATGTGAGAGCACGCAGCGGCTCCTCTTTTCAGCCGAGCCTTTTCTCTTAACAATACCCTACAGTCTTTAGGCCTTGTTGATAAGTCAGACTCTGCAGCTCCCCCGAGGATCACAACAGAGAAGTCCTCGCACACATTCACGCAGAGCTCGCTATAATGACCTCCATGCCAGCCTGTATAGACTTTGTATTCTCTTCCAGTTAATTTGATTGCATTGCTCATCTTCTCTGTTTCTTCCCTCTGATGGATTGTTGCCTGAAGCTTCAACCAACCGACAGCTGATTTGATATTTTGCTGGTGAAAAGACGTCAAAGCCTCGAGGGTGAACTCTGGAAAACGTATAATTTACACGTGAACGCTTCTTTTTTTATGAAGACTTTCTGTTCGACGTCTTTTCACCCGCAGTTCACAATCACAGTTACACGTGTATCATAATAGGCAAAGAATTCCTCTTTCAGTACAATGAAACAGCTGCTGAACATGATGCACTCGGTGTTTCAGGGTTTCTTTCAGCGGTTTGAAAGCTTCCTTTGCTTGTTCCTGTGGATTAATTGGCGAAGGCGAGGCGAGGACACGTTAAGTTTTGTCATACGGCGGTTTTGTTCTTTCAAGCGCGCAAGTCGTACAGTGGAAAGATGTTCGAAATCGGCGAGGAACTGTTGGATTCTGCTCGCAATTAAGTTCCCGAACAGTTTGTAAGAATGAGAAAATGCTTTTTGTTTTAGGACGTAATAACTGAACTCGACCTCTTTGTGTGGGTAATTAAAAAAGCAGACGAGGATCTGGGCCACAATAAAGAATAAAACGATAAATTACGCAAGATAGGTGTCGAAATAGGAAGTAATGTGTAAAAAAAATGATGTAACTTTACAAGGATATTGTTGTTAAACTACGAAGGTCTTTAATTTTAACATTTTTGATTTCAAATAAAATGAAAGTTGTAAAATTTTGTAAAACAGGCATCTTTTTTTTTTTTAGATGTAATCCACACGTTTACAAAATTAAAGTTATCAATAAACGAGAACAAAGGTGTCAATTTTATTGAAAGAATTATGATAAAAATGGTAAAAGTCTAAAAAAAAGTAGATTTTCAAGACTGAAGTCACAGGTTTAAAAAATTAAAACCATCAATTTACAATAAAATGATTTAAATTTACAAGACAAAAACACAAATTTAATAGAGTTGAGTCGGTGAGTTCAGGAAAAAAGTTGTAAAAATGAAAAAGACTGAAGTTGCAAATTGACAAGGTTAAAGTTTTAAATTTAATGAGACAAAGTCTTTTATCAAAGTTTTTAAATTCTTAAATTTATAAGATTAAAGTTTTCAGTCCTGAGGAAAAACTGAAATACTTTAGGGAGACAAGATTAAAATAAATGATTTACAAGAAAAACATCATTAATTGTTGAAAAACCTCAGAATTTTAGAATTAAAGGGATTAGGTTTTAAACAGATTTAAAAAAAAAGACAAGATTTAAGACACAAATTTACAAAAAGTCAACAAATGTGAAGAAAGAAGTGTAAGTTTGACCTGATAAACTGGTGAAAAAAAAAACATGCAAACTTGCATAATTAGTATCAAAAATTTGCTGGAAAAAAAACAGAATTTTGTCAGATTAAATTTGTGCGATGATGGATTCGTAGATTTACAAGAAGTTTACAAGACGTGTAAAATTTAGGGATTTAAATTAAAAATCTACGAGAATGAATTAGTAAAAAAATATATATTTACAAAAGATTAGAACAGGATTTCACCACAAACATCACTGTATAAGACATAGAGATAAATATTATAATATAAAGAAATGAAGCTGCAGTAGTTCGAGATGTTTTCACTGTTTTGATTTTCACTGTTAACTTTGAACAGGATTCACTCGGTGATACTTTTGTATTTTCGACCGGCTCTAAAGCGGAGACTCTCGACTCAGCAGCCTGAAGTGGAGTTCATTTGGCAGATGTGTTGGCAGGCCCCGCTCTCGCCACAAACGAAAAGAGTCGATTGAAGAAGAGAAAATTTTAATGAACTTGCTGCTAATTTGTTTTCACCTTCATTATGTCGTTGGGTTGTTGCTAATTTGCCTGTTGAGGCTGATGTGGTTTCTGAATTGTGCTGAATCGGCCTTGGCAGGTTGTTCTATGGAGGGAGGGAAACGGGAACAGCTTAACCTCGCCGAGGCAGAGCGAGGAGGGAGCTTTTATTGACTTAACAGCAACTTTAGACTTTTTAATCCTTTCAGAGAAGTGATACTATTATCTTCATCTTTCTCTTTTAATCCCCCAGCCTCTCTTTAGTCTCCTATTTCTCACATACCTTCATTTACAGAGCTTAAAACACCTGCCGAAGACTCGAGGTCGATTCTGTTTCCCTCAATACCATCGACGCGCACCTCTTTTTCAACCGGAGCTCTTTTATTTCCTACACTATTATGCAAATCACTCATAACGAATGATGAAACCTCTCTGTATACTCAAACAGCAGCACTGTCTGTGCTAGCTTTCAGTTATTTTTGACTTTGCTTTAATGTTTTTAATTAAAAACTCCTCAAATACGAAAATGTAAGACAGGTGTGCTCATATTTTCCACCCCGGATGATCTCAGACTTTCATTCACAATTACACAAACATGTTTTGACGTGTAAGGGAGATGAAAGCGGCGCGGTAAAACATCATAAGCAGTGGTGTTTGTGTGGGTGTAGAGCTGAAGGCTACAAGGAAAGATGAAAAACGTACCTGCAAGACCAGGTTCACGCTCGTCTCATGAAAAGACTACAAACAGCAGAAAGACTTTGTTGGTTCATTTGTACGACTCGGGTATATTCGGCCATATTGATTCGTTTCTACATGAAGATGCTGAACAGATAAGCAGCACATAAACATGAGCTGCAGAGTCGGTGTGGGAAAACATATCAATACCTGCTGCGTGTGTGTGTGTGTGTGTGTGTGTGTTTGTAATGCACCATTTTATTGTAGTTAAGCTGCAGTGTGTCTGCTTTAGATGCATCTTTTTGTGTGGCTTTACATTTTGCCTCATAGACCATTAAAAAAGTTGGGGATACTATGGAGTCCCAGAGGGGAAAACAGCAGAAACAATGGTTGGAAAATTCAGAGTGAAAATAAGGAGCACACAGCTCTGCGCCCACACGTCTGATTTAGCTCGCTAGCTCAGAATAAAAGCTACTTTTTAAGACCACAGCTGTCTGAGGAGTTTAGCATCTCTAACTCTCTGCTAAGCCTCTGTCTTACAAAGAAGAACTTCATGAATATAATTAAGTCGTGAAATCACCATTAAAATTTTGTGTGCATGATTTTGTTCCTCATAGCAGACTGATGCTGTTTTAGCATTGTGGTTCATATGTTTGTTTCAGTTATAGGGCTGCACGATAAATCATAATTTCATCAGAGGCCCGAGCGCTGAAACTGGAAGGATGAGTTTTATGTTATTCTTCCACAAGTTTTGAACCATTTTCTGTAGGTGTTTCAGGCCTGGTGAAAAATTGGATAAGTTTGTGGTTTTGAACATAGGTAGGGTGAACTGGCCCCTTAACGCCCAGGTGAAGTTTCCAAAAGACCCTCAAAATTTAACTTTCTTCAGCTAGAGACTTTACATTTCACTGTCATGATATGGCTCAGATAGTCACAACAAAAGGGGAGACACTCACCATGTAAAAGATTCCAAACAATGTTCTTTTTTAAATCAAATTAAACCAAATTAGTTTGAGAAATCAGGTGTGTAAATCAGTAAAAGTTAGTAGTTTGTAAGCTGTGCATGAGTGGAAGGTAGGTGTATGTGTGCGAGGGTGTTGTACATAGCAAACATAAACTACAACTCAACCAAACTAAACCAAACCAAACCAAACCAAACTAAATCAATCTAAGCCAAACCAAATCAAACTAAACCAAACAAAGCCAAACTAAACCAAACTAAACCAAACCAAACTAAATCAATCTAAGCCAAACCAAATCAAACTAAACCAAAAAAAGAGAGAATTGCAAGTAACTGGGAGCATTAATGCTTCTAGCACCCAGGACCCAGGTGTGCATAGTTACTCTGATTGGTGTGTAGAGAGAAACGAACCAGATACACCTTCAACAGCAGCATGACTCTATCAAAGGGGCGTCACATCATAAAGATAATAGATGTCTTAAAATGTTGATTGGAAATCAGCGATTCGGTGATAAAAATAATAAGAATGCTGATAAATAATATATTATGAGAGCTTTCACTGTTACTCTTTACTGTTGATGCACTGTGCTGCCATCTTGGAATATGTCATCGTCAAGTGGTGAGGATCGGTGGACTTTTCGAGTCGGAAATCCGACTTCATGGGGACGTTCCAGATGAATTTCTGATTTGGAGCTGGACTTCCGAGTACAACTGGAACGCAGCATCAGTTGTCGACATAGATCCTGGTTAGACCGTGTGTCTTTTTTGCATTACCAATAAATTCACCATCAGTCTGTGTTTCTCATCTCTGTCCAGACTTTTACTTTGAAATTAATCATGTGGTACATGGCATTCATGACTTCCTGTCTGGGCCGATCTCGTCTGTTTAGCTTGACACGTACCCGGCACAGACTCAGTGGAAAATGGACTCAGCGTGAATCTTTAGCAGAGCGCTCCAGTCTACATACCCCTGTGTGCAACAACATCCATATGATCTCCTCAAGTCCACAATAAGACTCTGTATCCACACAGAGACTCGAAGTGAAAACGGCGCCGCATGATTCAACGTGAGACAAATCCACACCCTCTCATGTTGTCACCTCGCCCAAAGCCAGTGTTTACTATTCATATATTTATTTGAAATGTAATCAATGTTCCTGTTCCATCAGTTGACGCTTTAGCTTTAGTGCACCCTGAAAAAAAATGGGGTTTGTTGACTCTGTCTGTTGAGATTTAACCAACCAATATGATTATTTGTGCTCCCGATGCAGCTGTGTTTGTACAACCAAAACTCCAATCTGTGTGTGAGATATTGTGCGTGACGAGGGAATGAAAAACAAATGAATGAGAGGAAAAACAAATGAATGAGAGGAGCAAGTCTGATTTATTGTCAACCTCTCCTCCTGTATTTTAAATATTTAGCCAAAAATTAAAGGAAACGATGAAAAGAGCAGAGATTTAATGAGCGGGGAAGTTTGGTCGTACCGTGGCGTAAACATGAATCTGACAGCAGAGCGAGGAGAATAATGAGACCGCAAATGTCTTCTAAAACATGATTTCTCTCCCCGCTGTAATAATTATTGAATTTAACTCGGATAAATTATTTGTAATCCGTCATCTTTGATTCTCCGGGGTGGTTATCCGGGTTTACTCAGCTGACATCTCGCGTTTATCCCTCACTGCTTCAAACGGGACATCTTCCACTCCGGCTGTACGGACTTCAGGGCCGCGATGATGGGAAATAAAGAGTGCTGATCCCTCCAAAAGTGCATCACTCTGTGTAACCTTGACGGTGACTGCTGGTGGACAAGGGAGCTGGGGGGTTGCAGGTGCTTCCAGCAGAGAAGGTTTCCATTTATCTCTTGGTGCAGAGCCGGCAGCGGGATTTATTGGGCTTTGGGTGTCATCCGGTGACAAGGTGCACATTCTTTCTGTGCATTATGGTCCAGGATGATAGTAGTTGTGAGCTCCCTGTAAATAACCCTCGAGGTTATGTCTTTTATTGAGTTATACATTCTGTTAAATTTATGACCGAAGCCCTATGCTGGAGAATATAAAGGAATATACGAGGAGAGTTCCCACTGAAGCATGAACAGAGGTGCAGGAAAGGTGATAATATGAGGATGATGCGTGAGGTGCTATCAACATCACACTGAGTCTGGCAAGTGTTAGGGTTGTGATAAAGGACTGGATTTGCTCTAATTTGTCAGTAAATTAGTTGAACAGAATCACATCTTTCTCAAGGAGCAATTTTTTCTCACTGTTGTAATGAAGCAAGCGATAGCAACCACAGTTCTGCGATTTTCCCATTTGCAGGGATAAACATAACATGGAAAACATCAGAGAGATTTGGACACCAGGACAACACACCATCTCCTTTAAGCTAGCTTTAAAACCAACTTCAGGCCATGATTCAGTTCAGACCAATTTCAACCATTTAAGTGATTTTAAAATGTTTTTAAATCCACATTTTTAAGGAACATTTCAGGATTTTTGAACTCTTACGTGGATGTCGGTGCTGAGAGAGCTGGTGCAAAAGCTAGGCTATAGTTTTCTGCAGATGAGGCCGGACTTGTCGTATAATTCAGCTCATTTTCAAGAGACTCGGACCCAAACTTTCTACTCAGTTTAGGTTTGCTGTACTAAGTTTCTCTGCACTCTACTTTACCATCACATTTGTTTTTGCTTTGTTTTTACATACTAATCAGCTAATTATGGACACGTTGCAAATAGATTGTGCATTTAGATATTTTTGAATATCAGTTTTGCATAAAACACAAAACGCATTAAATGTCTAAGATCACCGGCTTGTTAGAATAAACATATCCATGGTCGGCATGAATAGTTTTCTGATTTAATTTCTTAATAAAGGAAAAAGTTGGTGACAAACTTCAGCATTCAGCGGACTCTGGTTGGTGAATGTTGCAGCCCGCTGTAAACTGCAGGTTTAGTTTGATTCTCAAAGATCCAGAGTTGCTGTTGTCATCAAGTCTCTCTCGTAACTTCAAGACGTTTTCTCAGTTGGCGAGCATTAGCTGACTGTTTACACACCCGGACCACCAGGTAACCTGAGATCCTCCTTCTCTCCAGTCAGTGTAGAAATTTCTCTGCTTGTTTCTCCAGTTTGTCTCTTTAAAACCTGCTGATCTAAACAGCTGATCAGTGCACTAGAGGGTAAAAGTAAACAGGCTTCCTGATGGCACAGAAAAAAGCTCAGAAGAGTGTTTACTTGGATTGGGTCAGAGTCTCTCAAAATGAGCTTAAATACATGGTAGACTCGGTCTGCAGAGAACTGTAGCCTAGCTTTCGCACCGGTTCTCACAGCAGCCAATCAGATGAAAATCATGTTTTTTTTTTGTTTTCTACATGTTCATACGGCATTTTTCTGATGCTGCATGACATATCAGGGGAAAGCGAAGTGTGTAATTGCTTTTAAGAGTATTTCTACATTCAAATCGCTGCGAATCTCTCGCAGACCCAAACAGCAGTGAGATTTCTGACATCACAAATCCAAGCTCCGCCCCCAGAGCCTCACTATGCAGGCCAGACTCGAAGAAAAAGAGAGGACAATTGTGGAACAAGCGTCTGCATTAGCGGATTGCAATGCTCGTAAAAAACTAATTATGATATTAGGGTTAGGGTTAAGACATTAGTGTCTGAGAGTTGAATAGCTCCGATATTACCTGCTACTTCTACTACACCGGCAATGTTCAGCTGCAAGCTAGCATGAAGAGGAGTGTGCAGAGCAGCGATGTCTCCGCCCACGACTCAGAGGTGAATTGCTAATGAGCTACTGGAGCTCTGCAGAATTAAAGTCCTTAAAAATGACACAGGTAACAAGATTTTGACTAAAAACTATAATCACAATTTTAAGACCACTGAGAACACTTGCAGTTGTAAAAAAAAAAAAAAAAAAAGATCAGAGTGGGACTTAAATGGGTCGAGCTGATCGGAATCTACTTTGAATCTGTGACATGACAATAATACAAACTCACTTTAAAAATACCTCTTTAACTTCAGCTCATTCTGCACAGATTTAGTCATTTATTTAAACAGAATTTAGCTCTTTTTTGGGGGGCGATAGGAGACCGTTGTGCAAAGATGTGAGGACATCCCTGTGATGGTGTATTCTGTGACTTGCTGGACTGTAATGCTGCATGAATATAAAAATACCCAGGGGGATGAAACTAACAATGCATAATTTTCTCATCTGAATCAGAAAATGAGGGGCTGCAGGGGTAAAAGCAGCATATAAAGGAAACTCTCAATGCAAGGAAGTCTGGTGTATAAACTTGCAAAGTAGTCCGTCTTTAACAATAGCCGTTCCTATGAAGATACGATTATAAAACAGTTTGGTATGGTCAGTTTAACTTGCAGTTTTAGTAGTAAACTGTGCACAGTCGTATCATTTCCTTGTATAGATAATTGAACATTAACTTCTGACGAATCCCGCACTCTGAAACGAAAAAGCGCTGAAATAGATTCCCGCTGGTTGTAAACAAACCAATACACTCGACAAGATCTGCAGCCGCTCAGTACAATGCTCTGATGAGATCTGTTACACAAAGTCCTTTTGTGGAGAAATAAGCGGCTCATTAGGCAGAGGGCTCGTTGATTCGTCAGACCGAGTGCGCCGCAGTGTCGACCCGCCGCCTTCATTTTCTGCTGCTCCTCTTCTCTGCTCCTCTTGGCTCACTAATCCACTGATGCTGGAAAATACAGCAAACATTTTCTCAGATGGTTTACAAAGGCAGCCTTTGTTGCCCGGCCAAGAAAATTTTGGATCGCATCACAAACGCATTTTAAGCACGGCAAGCGGATGTGTGACATGCTTGTATAGGCGGTGAAGTGCTTCGTCAGGCCCTGTGCATTCCTGATGTCAAGGAAATTCTTGGTTTGTTGAAAAACTAATGAAGACAGATTTGATAGGAAAATTGATCCTGTTAAGCCTCGGCTCTGCGATGCAAGTGAGGAAAATATCCACTGGGGTTTGTTCTGCAATGAGATTTTCACAGTTTGACAAATGAGACACTTACTCAGAGAAAATAAGTCTGTGTCCAACATTAATTCATAGTTAACCTTTACTCTTCTATATTTAATGAGGTGGAGGATGTTCTCAATGTGTTGCTAATGCTGCCTCTAATTTGTTTCAAATCCTTCTCCTCTTAATGAAAATAAACAGCAGTGATTCCTTGTTTAAAAAGAGTAATCAAAGAGTGAGGCGATTATTTTTATTTTCAACACGAACAGCCACGACTCCGAATAAATATTAGAAACAAACCCTTATTAAACAGATGATTAAACTGGCAGAATTTAGACAGGATCATAGGAGGACATTTGTGGCTCTTGGGTCAAACTCTGTTGGGTTTTGTAAAGGTAAAACAGCCAATAAGGACACCTGGTGATCTCAGGTTTCATGATGGTAGCAAAGCACAGATGGAAATCAGATGACAAAGTAATAAATATAAACTCCAAATCAGGAGGTTGTTAAACGGGAATGTAACAAAAATACCTTTATTTTAGACACCAGGGTTGATGTCTCATGTGGCACCAAGTCAAGATATTTTCAAGTTCTTTTGATACGTCTTATTTTCACTGAAACTAAAACCCTTCAGAATAAGGCAATTACTCATGACACCAAAATTTGACCTATTCAAGGTTTTTTTACATTTTTCCTTTAGAAATCATGGCAACAGGAAACCAGTAATAAGTGCTTTTTCATGTTGTCCAAAAAATTATACTTTATTGCCTGAATCTGACTAAAACTCGACTTTAAAAATACATGTAAACAGTCCAATCTGACTAAAACCGCACTAAATCTGGAGTTTAACACTGGGGATGGCCTAAGTGTTCTGTGTGTTGCTCCAGTGTTTGCACACTAGGCTTTGGACTGGACGTAGAATACCATAAAGATTAGATTAGATTAGATCAGATTAGATTAGATAAGATACAACTTCATTTATCCTTTAGGGAACGGTCCCTTGAGGAAATTAAATGCATCACTAGAAAGCTGGATAGTAATAAAAAATATTTAAAAAAAACAGACAAAGACAAAGCTATTTTTGGCCTTAGTTTGATTGAACATCCTGAGGGAGAGTAGAAACATCAGAGAAATGGAGGGCAAACATCAGGCCTGAGAAATAAAGCCAATCCAGAAGTGCTGAAAACTGCAGTTCCCCAAGTGTCCACTTGAGGCCGGCTCCAAAAGCCAAGGAAACCACATACACATCCATTCTAAGAAAAATAACCTTCACAGCAATTTTAAACATAATTACAGAAAAACATTTAAGTCTCAATAGCTCATTTCTCCAGCCACACAGATTACACAGGTGCTGAAATTTTAACCAATAAAAAATAAACTTTGAAATTTTAAAGCGTAAGTTTTGATGAATTTTATAGTTACGGCGTTGTATTTTGCTGTGATGATAAGAGTTTGGATACAGTTAACAGATAGGAAATGCTAACTCATCTTACCTTTTGGATGACTCAGCCATTAGTACTCCTTGTTCTTGCTTATGGCTAACCCTAACCCTAACCCTGTCACTCAAATCAGCTGTGCCCTTAATTATATCAAACTTGTAACCTAAATCTCCTAAAAAAAAGTGAGCTATTAAAATGTGTAACCCCCCATGTGTGCGACTATTCATACCAAAGTTGTTTTCTACTCCAGGCTGTAAACATGTTTATTTCAACTGTTAAGATAGTTTTTTTAAATGAGTGTGTATGTGGCTCGATGTGCTTATAGAGCCAACCTCAAGTGGACAATCAAGGAACTGCAGTTTTTAACACTTTTTCATTGGTTTCATTTCTCAAGCTTGGAGGTTTCTGCTTGATATTTACCAGGAGAGAGGAGATTATTTTTAAGTTTTGGGTCATGGATTTTACCTAATATCATCCATCTTGGTAAAATATTAACCCCAGTTATCTGTACTTAAGTTTGAAACCCCTAAAATATCAGGTATGTCACCGTTTTTGAATCAGCAGCCAAATTCCAGGAGGTGCACGTCTCTTAAAAGCTATCAATTATGCTTTTACCTTTAAAAATTAACAATAATAGTTCAAAATCAACAAGGATTCATTAGCACTCAGTGATCAGACCCTGTTATACAAACTTTGGACGACGCAGAAGAAGTAACATCAAGAGCATAAAATGAAAAATACATTTACAAATCAGGAATTAAATGTGTACCCTGTGATGTTTTGGAGATTGTAAAATATTTAAAGATGTGGAGTCGATTGAGAAGATTACCGTGAACAACTTTTCCTCACAAAACATAAAAGGAATAAACCGTCCTTTGGTGAAATGTTTACGGAAACTTTAAACAAGCAGCCAACCGAGCAACCAAACAAACAAGCTGAATATCTGATCTCTTCCTGCTGCTTCAGCACTCTGCTCTCAGATCCGGATGGAAACACAATCAAACTGTAAGTGGAGTAAAGATAAGTCTTGGTTTGTATCAGCTGTCGTATCCTCTGCCTGCTGTGTTGACCTTAGTACACACTCATCAGCCACACCGACTCCATGTGTGGAGATTTCAGGAGGGAAACTTCCAACTCAGTTTTCGGGGATGTTGATGCAAATCAGATCCGCATTGACCCGGCATCCTGAAGGCTCAGCCGAGCCGCCTGGGCTGCGATCGATTGGACCGCACCGAGGTCTGCTCCAGCTTCACGAGTCTATGTGTTACTTAGCGAGCTCACTGACTTATTCCCACAGAAACATCCCTGTTCCTGGCAGGTTTAATTAAACTCTAAGACGTCCAATAACCACAACAACAGATCAAGCGGGATGATCGAGCGCGGCCTCTTTGAAGTTTGAGTCATAAAGGTTGGCTTGACAATGACACGCCAACGACAAAATCTTCCATGAGTGCTTGTAAAGCCGTCTCCGGTGTGTATCTAATGACATTCCAGCGTTAATACCTTCTTGGCTCTCGACATAACGAGAGTCAGATGATCGGCCACGTAGTCACCAGCTATATTTCATCTCGTAAAGCGGCAGCAGGGATCGAGTCCAATTCAAGAACCTCTCGGTGTTGCAGTGTGTTTTATGTCCGTGTTTGTGATCACTTTCTGTTTGCGTCTCCAACGGTTACAAACAGCAGACCACGCTGCAACAACCACAGTTTACACTGCATGTTCCTCGTAAAAGCAGATGTTTAGATATCGGCCATGTCTTCCACATGCTCCTCTCCTGATTTAGCACTGGTGATGGTTTTTTAAAGCAGTCGACATAAAAGCAGAGGTCTTCGGGAACACATAAGTCTCCAATTAGACGCTGTTAAATCTGGGATCCCTGCGTGTAGAGTTTGGCAGAAGTGGAGCTTCAACCGCACTTCTCTTGTATCAAAAAAAAAGGGAGAGCAGGGCTAATAATTGCCGCTGTAGTTTGGGGTTGGCGATCGTAGCGTAGGCGAACAAATTTAATTTTGGACGCCTGTTGTGTTAGATCACATCATCGCTGTAGACCGCCCTTGTTTTTACAGAAAGTGCAGAACTGTTGTTTTGACTTTCCTCCTTTCCACACCGAGTGACTTCATAGCTCAAGGCCGCCACTGAGTCTTCATTACAGCCTTTCATGTTCATATTATGCCCAAACACGAAGAAGGAAGGCGTAAAACGGTCCAAGATTAGATCAAAACACCAGAGCTGACATTCAGATCTCAGCTCTTTCGACTTCAGAAAGAGCTTCCCTTTCAATAATCCCCAAACTTCAATGCCTCTTTTGTCTAAGCACTTTGCTTAATCTCGTCTTTTCTCCCGTCAGTTCTTCTTTGAGCGCTGGTAAACATTTATCTGAGGCAAACTCTTTCTTTAGTCGAGTGATGAGCTTTTGACACCAATTTGTGTTTGTTAGACTGCAGCAATCCTCCCTCCCCCTGAGATCAATACCTCGGCTCGTCTCTTTTCTGGCTGCTCGGCTTTACAAGCTGTAAAGACAGATAAAGTGGAAAGAAAGAGGGAGAGGGAGATTGAAAAAGAGAGAGGGGGAAATGGAGGTGGAGGGAATCACAACAGCCGACCTGCTGAGTAAATCTGGAATTGGTTTTATTGCCGGAGCATGACTCCTCTGATGTTTTCTGCTCGGCCACTGTGATATTTTCAGATCAAGGTTATTGGACTTTTTGCACTATTGTAATTTCACTGAATCAACTTTACTGACGAACCGGTGCGGGAGAAAAAATGAAGTGCAGATACTGAATCACTAAACATTCAGATATCTATGGCTAACATGAGTTTTGTTTCTCTAAAAACTTCTTACTTTTTATAACCGGCATTTAAACACTTTTTAACGGTTCAGTTAAAGATCATTTTGGGGCTTTTATGTCTTTGTTTAGAGAGGAAAGTGGGCAGAGAGAAAGAGTGGAAAAGGACATCTAAGAGTCTAAACCTTTTAGATCAGGTAAACTCTCTGGTGGACCAGGTTGGACCAAATGTAATGTTACAATATATTTATATAAAGTACAGTAAAAGCATCATAAAAAACACACTTAAATCCAATTTTCAGCTTTTAGCAATTAACACTGATGAACAGGAGCAGAGTGGTCGACCCATAGGTTGTATATCAGGGCTGCCAAGCTTCAGAAAATGACAAGAATGAGACTTTGGCGTTGTGAGGTATTTGGCCTTTGTTAACGTCAAGTTTATACCTTAAGACCGATGTCCTCACCTCCATGCCAGCAGCTCTCTCTGCTCTCCCTGCTTTCTGGCCTCCTAATGCTCGTCTCAACTAACCAGAAAATAGAAATTAGAAAGTGGGTTTTAAAAATGTCGGGGCTGTTGTTAGTGAAAGATAGTTAGAGATGCAGAGAACCACCTTATGTTGCTTCTGATTGGTTTACATTGCGTGGTGCCTTCCGTGGTTGGTTAGATTTAGGCGGAGAGGACTGATGGATTGGTTATCTCGGTCAGTCAATCAGTTACTCGAACTACAGCAAGTCAAGTTTATTATCTTGAAAAACATAAACACAGAGTATTGAATGGGGAAATACAAGTGTGAGAAATGTCAAGTGTGGCGTGTGGTGTGAGAATGGGTCAAATTGCGTAACTGTCAAACTCAAAGCATGAGGCTTGGCAGCTCTGATATATAGAATGGACGCCGTCTGCCTCCTCGCTGTGTGAAGCCGCCATGAGAACAGCACCCTCTGGTGACAAGCTGCAGTGTAGCGGTTTAATTCCACAGGATACGGAACAGCTGTGCAAGAATTATATTCAGTGTGCGTGATTCCCCACAATGTGTTCGCCATCCGGCTTCGCTGTGAATCCATTCCGGTGGTCAGATCAGATACGCAAGGCTTCTATTTTTGCAGGACGCTGCAGCAAAGTGCATCAACTCATTGCAGCGCAGCATGAGTGGCAGTGGAAGTTGTATGCAGCTATGTAATAACATATTTGGTTAACTTTCAAAATAGAATTAAGTCAATACGTATGCTGTACGCTTGCCTTTTGATCCGCCTGCCATTCCAGAGTGGAGCGTAGCGGATCTGCATGCGGTGAAATCCCGGCGTAAGTCATAAATCCCACCTCCCGCCTGCCTTTTCTATGATTGACACCTGATACAGCCTATGGGCGTACGAAGATTGCGTCGCTCACGAATGCGTACAATGCTACTGCGCAAGTGGTGGATGCAGGGAGTGGAAAAAATCCCGGAAAGGCAGATCCAAGTTGTCCATCGTATATACAGTCTATGGTCTGACCTCTGTGCTCAATGGATGGATGATTTGACAAGAGGTGAAACTTCTGGCTGATCATTTACTCCAAAAAACAGAAAACAAAGCGTGTATAGTCAAGAAAAACTGAGGGCGAATAAGTTCATAGATCTGTGTTATACCCCCTAACCCTAATTTTTACACATTACTGTTATTCCCTTCTTTTCCTGCATTGAATAAATAACAATAACATTGAAAGATAACATAATAGGACTACACTAACATGTTCCACCCTCTGATGGCGGTACATCCTTCGCCTCCGGCTAAAACTTGGACGTCATTGTGGCGTCAACCCTTAACGTTCAGAGAAGTCCTTCAGAGCGCTGTGCATTACATTTTGTTATGCAGCAAACCAGTCAGACCGCTCTCCACTGAAAATGACTTCAACGTTAGATACTGAGGAAGGTGGCCAGGAGGAACACAACGAGTTCAAGATGCTGATTTGGTCTCCTAATTCCCCAGATCCTAATTCAATGGAGCATGGGACAAAAATAATGTGAAAAACATGCCAGGATGAAAACACTCAAGAGAGGGGAGCTGGTCCGTTGGGAGGAGGCGCCGAGTTTGTTTGTTGTTTGTTACAGACAGAGAGAGGACTCATTGCCACATGGATAGAAATGGTTCTGCCAACGTTTTCTGCAATAATGGAGCCGATTCAGAGCTGCAGGCCATCCTCCGTTCAACTCATCTACAATGATCGAGTTTATAATTTACAAAATGAAGTTTTGATTTAATCTGCGGTTCATATGATCCAAGCTAAATAAAGTTGGAGGAAAATGTGAGGTTCAGCCGCTTCAGGGAGGATACAGTCATACAAACATCCTCCAGATGACTGCTTTTTACTTTTGCATGATAAGTGAATTTCAGAGCTTGTGCTGTCCCACCTTTACTGTAGTTCTACTCAAATAGCTGTACTTCTATTCGATTAAATGGTGTGCATGCTTTTGCTGCAGACTAATAGAGATTTAAGAAGTCAGATATCTACTATAACTGTCAGAAAAAAAGAGCAAAAGAGTTCAGTTTCTCTGGTGAAGACATGATCCTCTGCAGCATCACTGACACTCATGAGACTCGACAATCCTCCTTTGAAAGTCAGACTAATCTAATTTTTTTAAAGAGATTAGCAGCTTGTCAAGACAGGGCAACCCACCGAGTGTATGTAAGGAGTCTCTGGAACAGATTAGGCCTTTAAATGAAGAATTCACTTACAAAACATTCAGGATAATTGAAGTTTCAAACAGTCTGATAAATGCATTCAGCTTAAATGGAGGCCAGGGGAGCCTCTGTTCCTCCGTCTTCATTTATGCATCTGAGCTCGGCTTCAAGGCTGCAGACACTGCGTCATTTTTCCTTTTGTAATTGTGCAGCTAATTGAACGAATGAAATGTGTTCAGAAAAGAGGATTTTATTTTGGAGTTACAGCACAACGCCTCCATCCTCCAGGTTGGTGACATGACAGGCTGATTGAAGATCCAGGAGCATTTAAGAGTCTGAAGTTCGATGAGATTCAAGAAATATAGTAAATGTACTAAAATTAGGAGGAAAGACAGACTTTCATCTGATCTGCAACAGGTTTAAAGCAGAAACTTAAGCATGGTATGGATGTAGCAGGTGATTATAAAGGAGTCAAATTACAACCCCAATTAAAAAAGGCGGGAAAACTGTGAGAAGTGTTGTTACAAAATTTATTGGACAGTTTGCGAAACATTTAAACATTATATTTGATTTAAAAAATAGGGTAAAAGACAGCAAATCAAACCCCAAAACTTAAAAAAACATAGTTTTATTCAAAAATATATGCTCATTTTGAAATATATGCTAATTTCATACTGGAGTCAAATTACAACCCCAATGAGAAAAAGGCGGGAAAACTGTGAAAAGTGTTGACAGCTTGTGAACCCTATAAACCCTATGTTTGATTTAAAAAAGTAGAGTGAAAGACGGTAAATAAAACACTAAAACTTAAAAAAATACTGATTTATTCAAAAATATACGCTCATTATGAATTAAGTGCCAGCAACACATATCAGATGAGATGTCACAGGGACGATAAATGCTGAAAAAGTTTTGTGATGCTGAATAAAATGACCTGGGAGAACATCACCCAACTATGAGGGTTAGTTTGCTGCATTTTAGTAACATGACCGGGTAAAATAGGGCAGAAAGACGGGAAGAGAGAATGCACGAGCAAGAAGTTCAACAATAAAATGCAAAAAATTGGGGGTTTTTATCGACTATATTTGACAAGAACTTCAAGAGAAATCTCTCTACCGAACGGGCCAAGGTTGAAAAACGCTACTGAATAGCCGTGATCTGACCTCGGACGTCACATCTACGCAGGCAGGTTCAAACTGTTACAGGCAGAATGAAAACCCCTCATGAATCTGAAGGATGAGGAGCATGAAGGCCTTGCTTGTTGTTGGTGCATAGTTCATATATTTATATATATCATATTCTGAATCCCCAAAAAGAGGAAACGACTACGCAGGGGTGGAGTTACAGAGTCGCACGTAGTTAATTTTGAGAGTTGAGAGAAAGTCCACGCGACACAAAATTAAACCTTCCATACAAAACCCCTGACATTCGAAGGATTTTCTAAACTCCCCCCGGACAAAGCCAAAGAGGACGTATGGTCACCCCAGCATAGTTCGAAGGTCAGCGGCCAGAATGGCATGTAGATTCAGACGTGTCCATGGCCTGGGTAGCTTATACATCTGTGAAAGCTCAAACAGCATATAAAGGTTTGGGAGTAACAGACAATAGCTTTGAAAAACCTACCTATGCGAAAATAAACTTTCTTGAAGTGAAATTGAAAATCTTGTTTCGTCTTGTGACCCTGAGCTGTGACGATTAATGGATGGATGAGAGAATAATTGAGGCTCTGGTAAAGACATAAACAGCCACACAGATTGAGTTTTGATCAGCGCAGTAATTATGTTTTATTTGTTCAGCTCACGTCTCTCATGCATGCAGAGAAAAAAAGTGTTTCAGTGGTTGTTTCAAGGCAATTCAAACAAAAAGACAATCTCCAAATGAAAATGTCTCCCCTGACATGTGACAGGCCGTGTTCACTTTGATGAAAACTACCATCTGTCTCACATAAACCAGAGTCGAAGGATGCACAGCCCGGGTGTTTGGTGTCAGAGTCCTGTGCTTTAGGTTACCATATTTGGGGGGATTCTTGATTACTGCGGTTTCTTCTGTTTGTAATGACTTTTCGTGTTTGTGTGTTTGGATCAGTCGCCAAAACACAAGATGGAAAGAGGTGCAGACGGAGAAGGGCGCTGGAAACAAGGAAAGTTCAAGTCAACAGATCATTGAGCTGAAAGAAAGCTTCTTTCAAGAGTCCTCGAGAAGAAAGTGGATTTTTTTTATTATTAATAGAGTTCAGTCGAACTTCCCTCTCATGTTGAAGTTAGATTTTCATGCTTAAGTAATGCCTTCTGCACAGACATTCGCACAGATGTTTGATGATGCAGAAATGTTTCCAGGAAACTCTCCCAGCTTTGATATTCCAGTATTGATTTTCTTTGGCAGCTCCTTGAATTTCTTTGCCCACAGGTGAAACATGTCAGAGCGCATGACAGGCAGAGAGCAGCTCAGAGGGGGCCTGGGATTCAGGGGATGTGTTTGGTTGCGTGATGTAACTTTTACAGACATTCAAAAATCCACCGAGCACGACTCACGCTGGAGAGGAGTCTCCAAAACGTTGACATGTCAGGTGTCAGGACAGTCTTAGACTATAGTGATGTAATCTGCAGGTATGCAACCACAAAACCTCGAGTCTGAGTCAAGTCCAGGTCATCACAGAGTCCAAGTACTTGAGGAAAGAAAGAGGACCAAACTTTTGATGGTATGAAACTGGACTGAGAGTCTGAGACTTCTAAAAAGTGAAGAAAACACATTTTATTCATTACCAATAAATAGACAGATGACTGTGATAATGGCGTTATTGTGAGATATTAGGAAAAAAACTTGTTGTAAACAGGAGATGTCAACATAATAAAATCACGCCATGTTCAAGTAGCTACTCCATCATGCGTCCTCTCTTGCAGTGTCAGAACTGTTTTCATTCAGGTTGTTTTCACACCTGAAAGTCCGTTTACATTTACGTCTGTTTGGGTTTCACACTGTCATTATTGCAAACAGATGAACAGACTTTACATGATGAACCCACGTGATATCATCATCAATTTTGCGTGTCTATGTCGTTAACATTTATTGGTCATTGGGCCAGTAGCGTCTGATGTCAACACGTAGAAAAGTGCGGCTCTTGAATGGTGTAAACATGGATGAAATCGTCTAACCCACCATCGTACTATTTTTGATTTTCTACCTCCAACAGCCACAACTTGAAGAGCTGAACATGAGGCTAGTCAAGGGAAGTCTCATGAGTTTGTCATTAGACTTTATCGACATCGACAAGAAAGGAAAAGAAAGTATGTAATCCTGCGAGACATCGCAACACTGGCTTAGGAGAAAAGTGTGTGTAGTTAAACTGTTGAAAAGATAAGCTGTTAATAGTTTATCTACCATATTATAAAATTTTCTGTTGTTGGACAATCTCCATTGAACATAATAACAGATACTTCTACTCTTTGCGTCATTTCCTGTCTTTGGTATGAAGGTCCTGGGAAGGTTTCACACCTAAACAGACAAGGACCCAAATGACAGTCTGGACCAAGAAAAGGGATTTATTTTAAAGGAACTAAAAGAAGAGGCAACAAAAATTACTTTAAATGTTCAACAGAACCATGATCCTGTTCTTCCTGTCAGTCGAGTCCGTACAAACACATGGGTTGAAACTGGAGACACACAGAGTCAACGACATACAACAATGAACCGACCAGGAAACAGGGGAAGACAAGGACTATATATATATACACGCGCAGGGAAACAAGCAACGAGAGGCAGGTGAGACACAGGTGCAGACAATTACTAAGGAGGGGAAACTGAGGAAGTAGAACAAGACTAGAAACACGGGGAATAAACTACTTCAAAATAAAACAGGAAAAACAGAAAACTGTTATAAGCAATAAAACACTGAGAACATGAGGGAACAGGAACACTAGGAAATATCACAAAGAAAATACTCTCACAAGACCAAAACATGGGGGAAAACGAACTCAACTCAAACTAACAGAACATATCATGACACAAACCTTTCAAAATAATGCTTTCACACTGGGCGTGAACCAGACCATGGTTTAGTTTGGTCCCAACCAAGGTCCTGGGAAGGTTTCACACACGCCAAACTTTTGACCATTTGCTGCCATGATCCTGGTCTTCCTGTCAGTCAAGTCCATACAAACACGTGTTAAAAGGAAGTTTTTCCTCGCCACTGTTACTCATGTTAGATGAGATGGGCCAAATCCCATCTTAGGTTGGGTCTTGATAATTTATCAAACAATGAGCGCGGTCTAGACCTGCTCTTGTTCTTTGAAAAGCGTCTTGGGATGACGACTGTTGTGAATTGGCGCTATATAAATAAAATCTGATTGATTGATTGATTGATTGATTGATTGACATGGGTTGAAAAAAACGCCGGAGTTCCCCTTTAACTCGTAGTCAAAGATCTGCCCGATCCTTCAGCTGTAATGCCTTCTCATCAGTCTGTCCTCTGCTTCTTTAAACTCTTGGTAGTTTGTCTCCTAATTGCTGTTGTAATTGGCCCGATGTCATCGTAAATTAGGACTGCCCTTTAATGATCTCTTAAGTATAAATGAAGGTTGATTGATCAGTTAATTTCGTTAGAGTAAACACGTCTATTATCGCCCTCTCTTCGCTGTGATGTCCAGGATGTTAAAATGAAATCTCTCAGACAAACGTCTCAGCCTTCAGATTCCTTTAAACATCTTCTCAATCATTGTTCATGAGGTTCCTGCTCCGGGGAACCTCCCTCCTCACAATCACAGTGCCCATGCTGGGCGCCGTAACTTCTCCACGCCGTACGCTATCTGTTTCCAATTACCTCACTGGGTAAGAATGGGGGGGAGGGTTGTGCTGTTGGATGTTGAAAAGTGCTGCGAGGTCGCTTTGATCCTCTGCTGAGAAACTCAAAAGGTACAAAAAAAAAAAAAAGGAGGAAAAAAAACAGGATGAGACGGATCAACAGTTTGGCGAGCGGTCGTGCGTTGCAGAGTATGCAGCCGCAGCATTTTCAGGCTGATTACCTGAGACCCCATTTTTATTCCATTTTCAATCTAACGGCAACTGGAAGTGTAACTGCAGAGCGTTTACGTGTCATTTTGTTCTTTAAGTGCTGCGGGCTGCTACATAACCCGACCTGGAAACTCAGAGAAGAGGAAAAGGCTCGTAACATCAGTATATATATAAATATATGTCTCATAACACTGCAGATATCCCATGAAAAATAAAACTATTTCAAACACAGGTCTTTGCATGACTCACGGCTGTAACTGGAAACAGCTTTGAGCCTCACTCACATGCCAGCGCCGTTTCGAAACACTGCCACTTGTTTCAGTCGGTGTGTATCAGGTTTCATCTCCTCCAACGTCTCTGTTCGGTGCGTGTTCTAGCCTACAGGTACGAGCGGTTATCTCCCCTTCTGTTCGCTTTGCACCGAATGATGTAAAACACATGGAGAGGAAATGGTGGGAAACCAGATTCACTCCCAGAAGGCTTAGTGGGAGGGACGCAGGCCGCAGCACCGCCGGCGCGCATTTAGGTGGGTTACACACAAGCCGCATCTGACATAGTGCTGTTTTATGCAGCCGTGCAGATCATAAACTCTCCATCACAGCCATTTGTCTTCAGCGGCGCTTAAACAAAAAAGAGCGTGCAGCTCAGCCAACGTTAGCAACAGTTTTCTCATCTGGTGTCGAGTTTCCACGTCTGCAGTTATGACATTTCTCTCTCTCTCCGTGAATGACTCATAATCGCTCCAGATCCCAGGCATATTAAACCGAAACACTCAGGCATATTAATCTTAGGTTTGTTTTTCTTTTTTCTCCACGTTGTCATGACATTTCAGCTCGCCGCTTTGTGTGCAGAGGTGTGGCTGAATGTTACACAGTATTACAACATCTTGCCTTACGCTGAGCAGAATACGGGATGTGTGGTCAAGCTCGCATAAGTATTCATGGTACAGCGGTGGAAAGAAACGTACTGTTCAAAATTTGATACAGACTTTTTTTAGATCCTGCCAATCCCTCTGTTGTTCTCGGTGCAGTTTCTCAGCGCCTGCAGGGAGTCGAAGCTTAAAAATTAAACGAAAACAGGAAACTGCAAATGCATGAACTAAGTCGCCCTTATGAATGTCAGTCTGAAGATTTCTGTTCTGCAGAAACTTTATGTTTACGATGCATCAAACACTCATTCAGCAATAAACTGTCTCATTGCTCTCTGAGAAAAAAGGCTATCGGGTAACTCAGGACCTGCAGGACGAGGGCGGAGCGACACATCACTTCATAAAGTTCACTAATAAATGCGGCTGATACACTTCCACGCCATCATTATGAAGTGTCTCTTCTTGAAATCATGTTTTTGTTCCGTGTCGTCGCCTGGCGTGAGTCTGGAACTGCCGCCATCCTTAACAGGCCCTCGTTATTGTCAGACACACCGAACCAATCATAGTCCATTATCCATAAACGGAAAGGGTCCCGTGAGATGACAACACAGCAGTATGACAGAGATATGAGAAAATCTCATTTTTCATCTGTTCCCTCTAAAAGTCAAAGGTATCAATTATTGTGAACATTTGCAAATGAAGGAAAAGCTTGTTTCTTTAGCGTGCCGTCAATCATCTGGTCAGGCGCCCACATTAAAAATGACAAATAAACTTTATTTGTGTTGCTAGTCCCAGTTGTCATTAAAGGGATATTCCGGCGTAAATCAAAACCAGGGTCAAACACACCGTAACACCGAGTTAGATAAGGGTGATCATTTTCTGAATCCCCCAAAAAGAGGACATGACCACGCAGGGGCGGAGTCACGAAGTCGCATGAAGTTAAATTTGGGAGTTTTTCGGATCGGATCGAGTGTCTTATACGCATTTCTAACTCAGTAAGTCCACGTGACACAAACTTGAAACTTCCATACAAAGCCCCGGACATTCAAAGGACTTTATAAACTTCCCCAGACAAGGCCGGACAGCCCCCCAAAAAAGAGGACATGTTTGGGTAAAAGAGGATGGATGATCACCCAAAGTTAGACACCCCCTCGGGAGATGAATGTTGCCGACCGCTTGCTTCTCTAGTTCCACCAACTTTAGCAACGACTGCCTGATAGCAATACACAGCGGTCTATGTCTCCACGGGCTCAACCAAAACGCCACTCTATAGCCACAAATAATGCTCAGAACAGCACCTAACTTCATCAACAGGACATATAGGGTCACAGCCATAGTACTAGACACCAAACATCTTTGTAACTTTGACTAATTTCTTTAGCAAAGAGACTAAACACAACTCACCTACTCTCTTCCAGCAGCCGCTTGTTTGAAGGGGAGCCCTGATGAGTCGATCACCAAGTGCAGAGGAAAATTTATGATTATTACTTCATGGAAATGCAATCAGAGTTCTTGTGTATCTTGTTTGTGGACTGCAGACGCGGTAGGTCTTCTGCTTTAGCGTCTCGGTAGCATCGTAAGAAGTATGTTGTTGATGTCAATAGGTTTGAAAACTGGTTAAAAACTTCTCACTCTACCTTCAGAACAAGAATGAACGACTATGCTGGTGTCTATTTCCATTTTCCGTTGCTGTGCGCTTCGTCACTCAGTGTTTTTCCAACTGGTTGCACGTCTGTCCAACATGCAAACCTGCAAACCAGCAGCTTCAGTGTCAGGGGTTAATAGGGTGTTTGCTCAGGCAGTACCCCGATCTTTCATAACAACAATTATAATAATTTTAGTTCACACCTACAAAATAAAGACGTCAATCAATCGATCTGTCAGTGTATCAATGATACAGGCTAGGACTGGTCTGATTTGTACCAGTCTTGACTATAACTGTCTTCTCAGAGGAATTACACACTGATATTGTGCCAAAAATAAACAAGCAGTAACACTGTGAGTGCCGAGCAGTGATCATCAGTACTGGCTGGTACATGTCATGTAATGGCGTCAAGCTCCGTTAGTGATGATTCAGCACTTTTTAAAACTGACACTGAACGATTTTGTTGTTCGTCCAAAAACAACATCAGGAGCTTGTGTTTCCTCAGATTACAAATCAATCAGACATTTATACTTGTTGAATCTTCTTATAATTGTTTTTATTAGATCTGCACCTTACCTTCTGCAGGAAGTTGCTTAAATTTCAAAATAAAAGCTTCATTTTCCCAGATGGGTAATAAAGCAATGAGAATACAAGACAGAAATCGTATTTTAATGACGTATATCTGTTAAGTTTATGTAGTAGTGTGGTCAGATCATACTTTTTAATTTTTGAGTTTGCAAATATATCAGAATAATATCAGTATCATGATATTTTATGGCCATAACACTGAGTTGTAGTTCAAGAAGTGCTGCAGGATTTCATTTGTTCTTCATTTCTTCGAGTACTTTTGTGTTTCAGGGGAAGTTTTAATTGAGATTCAGCTCCACAGACTCTGTTTAGAAATGCTGAGACTGAAGTAAAAATATCAAATGACGACCGCAGAGAGAATCTAGACTATAACCATCCACAGCCTCGAGGAATTCAACTTAAAGCCTGCTTCACTTCTGAGCAGGGTGGAGTTATTTCAACCCCCCTGACAGACTGTTATTTCTTGCTTTAATAAAAGAGTCTGGATTGTGAATTTATCAAATCGAGTCGAACTGCTCCAAACAAATTACAACAAATAATAAACACATGGATCACAGTCCCCTTGATCAGATTATTCACTTCCTAAAATTGTGCATCACATTGTGTTTCTGTTTCAGGGTCAGCTGGGTTTTCAGTGGCGCCACATGGCTCGACCTCCCACAAGACTCCGATTTGCTGCAGGCCAAGACAATCAGAAGTCTCCCTTTGATTTTCTCTCGGCCTCATTTCTCTCTTTTCTGTGTCTCTTTACAATCCTACAGCTCCTCTCCTCCTCTCTCTCAGGCTGCTGGTGCACAGCTTTGAAAAGCTGAGAGTCTGCCTGTTGATCAGATAGCCCTATAACTAATGAAAAGCGTCATGGAAGTGACAGCAAGATTAATGAAGTATCCCGGGCTGCACTCGCATGTGGCGCGCTGGGGCTTTTCCTGCAGCGCCGCCGATGCTGCTTAACCGCTATTTATGGTGACAAATAATGCCCCGATCTGCCACGGACACCTGCGAGTCAAGGTTAAAAAACATATTTGCCACAGCCGGTGCAGAGAGGAGGACGGCTGAGAAAGGTGGGGGGAAGAGGGGATAAAGGTGGGAAGATAGGGGGAGAGGAGAGGAGAAAGGGAGACAGAGAGGGAACTTATTTACTGGAGGTGGACTCTGCGGGGGGGAGAAGGCGAGGAGGGGGTGGACAGGGAGAATGGGAATTCAGGATTAATTGAAAACATCTGTGCGGAGCAAAATGGCCGCAGCAGAGGAGCCTGAAGGGGATGATAGCAGAGACGAATCACACACGGCACTCCAGAACATTCCTCCTTTTTGATTCTGCATTATTTATTTTTTACTCCTGAGGACACGGCTGATGATGTCACCAAAGGACCGGCTGTCTGGCAAGATATCGTAGTGTGTGTGTGTGTGTGTGTGTGTGTGTGTGTGTGTGTGTGTGTGTGTGTGTGTGTGTGTGTGTGTGTAGGCAGACATCGCTTTGATCAAGAAAGCGTCTCATTCGCAGTCGATACCGGCAGGCCGGAGCTCGGGAGCGGTCAATTCTGTCTGACCTTCACCGGCGGCATTACAGTGAGCCAATCAGACAGAGTGTGTGTGTGTGTGTGTGTGTGTGTGTGTGTGTGTGTGTGTGTGTGCTTTAGATGGAGCTCAAACCCAGGTGGATGTTAAGCACATGCAGGAATATCATCCAAACATTACTTATACATAAACACACAAATACACGCTTGGATGCTGATGCACAGACCCTCGGGACTGTGTGAACTCCTGTTTTCGACTCAGTTTGCACAAATTCAGCACATCTGTGCACACACACAGGTGCTTCTTTATATGTACGCACAGAAATATGCGTGCACCGAGTCCTCAGTCTGCAGAAACACCTCCAGAAAGCATCAAGCCACGTCTGACAGTTCAATTATTGAAAATAAAAGACTTTTTAGTTCTCGCTTTTTCTTGTTTTCAGCTCCACACTCGCTATTTTGGGCTCAAAGTGGAGGTGTGATGAGATGCCATTCATGCGATTTGAACTTTAAAATGACAGCCTGACACCGGCGCTGCAAAGACGCTCCAACATGCAAGACAAACAACAGGGAGACAACTGATTGTTATCCTTCTGATTTTCTCCGGAAACAAGCACAGTTGTTTTCTACTCAAACGCAGCTTAGTAAAGAAACCGTCTTCAGACCGAGTAGAGGCACAGAAACAACTCGGAGTTACTACTCGAGCAACCTTTAAGGACTGAGACATTTCCTTCCAACACTGTGTTTCTATACATTGTGTTTTTGTCCATCAGCAAAATAACCTCCAAACAAAGTGAATCGTGATCTTCATGGTCTGGATCACAGGGAGGGTGTCTGGTCTGGGGGCCTGAGAGTTCTGTGTCTGCTTTTTGGAGATCATGTGGTTGTGTTGGTCTAAGGAAGCTCAGGCTGAAGCAGCACCTCCAAGACTGAAGGCATGGCGCTCTGCCCAAAGATTGTGGATCACTCTCTGGGAAGGGATGGAGTCTTTGTCGTTCCCACCTTTACTTATACCCGTAGACTATAGCTAGTGAGTGAAAGAATGAAGTTACAGATTTAAGCACCAAATGGTAGGATTTAACCTTACCTTTAAGTCCCACCAGTCACCTGTTCGATCTGTCTCTGCCCTGCCACAACAGCAGAGTGGATAGATTTTCACTCGATGTGTCGATGTGTGTGCTGGCTCCGGCTCCACCTCAGCTCTGGGAATCTAGAGGACCTCTGCAACAGAGATGCATGTTTTTGTTATTGTTGAAGGACGCTGGAGCATCAATCAATCAGGTCAGATTGAATAAGTAAGACAGCGAATCAACATTAAAATCTCTGGTTGAGTTTCAAATTAAGTTGACACTCTGAAAACACAGATGCCAAGAGTTTAACATGGAGCCAAACCAGATCAGAGTGGAGATGGACCAGACAAGGATCTGGTGGATTTCTGTCTGGTGTTTGATGGTAACAGTCAAGCATGCTGCTGCTTGTAAACATATCGAATCTTGGCGTAAAAATGGGCGTTTGAAACTAGACTCCGGTAGGGTTTCTTCATCTTTTAGAGCCTCAAGAGGACGGTCGAAGAACTGCACTTATCCATCGGTTTCACTTTTCAATGCTTGTCACAAATGAAGCCAAAAGCCAAAAACATCCAGTGTTTCAGCCGTAGATGCAGGGCCTTGACTGCAGCAGACAGACTGATAATAAAACGATCAAGCGTCAGAAAGCCCACACAGACTGTGTGGATCCATTCCTCACAATAATACACAGTCAATATGACACCAGGTGGGAAGCAGTAATGATATGCTTTCATTTAATGCCGGTTATGAAATCATAAATTTGCACTGATGATTAAATTTGAATGAAGATATAATCCACAAAATAAATACAACACTGGGCTGTCTGAGGCAACCTTTTCTCTTCGATGTCTCATGTCTACGGTAATGATCTGATACGGTTTTCTGCTCAGGCCCTTTATTTACTGATATATCCTGTTTTCTTCCATGGCAGACAATGAGAAGGACTAACTCTGTAAATGTTATGTTTGGATTTAAGTGGGATGAAGAGTGTGTGATGTTTATGTTTGGTGTTGTATGTTGATCTATATGTGTGTGTTAGTGTCTGTGTGGGGGTATCAGACTGCCAGACATCATATTGTCTTGGGGAAGCAGTCTATTGTAGCACCGCTATTATAGCAGTAAATGCATTTTTTTCTCTTGTGCCTTATATCACAACACAAAAGGAGCATCCAATCTCCTGTATGTCTTTGGATATTGCATGAGGTTGTTTTCTGAAGACAACAGTTAGCGCTGTGTCTCACCTGTCCAAGCTAATGTAAGTTCTGATGTCTTATAACGTAGCTTCTTATTTGACATACATACATAGAGTGTTGTGAACCGTGCAGCTCATTTTGCAACTCATGAATGAGAACTTGAGTTCTTCCTGAAGGCAGTGAACAGATGCTCACATTGTAGGTGGATTACAGAGGTACTGAGAGCTGCCAAAGTTACCAAACACAGGGTGATACAGCAGCTGAAGTCCGGCACTTCTATTGAAGCCAGCTCTTTTCACCGTTCAAAGTAGTTTTTATGAAAGCTAGTTTCCTGTTTTATGATGGAATCAGGATGGTTTCCAACAGTCTACAAACATGTATTGTTTCAGAGAGAGGTAGCTTTTTAAGAATGGAAGATAATTCTCGATGAAGCATGATGTCCCCACATTATTGGGTTTAAAGTCTAAACTTTTTACAAAATACTCTTCAACAGCTTTGGCCTAAAGTTGTACGTCTGCTTTTATGTTTTCAAAGCTGTGGATTTTTTTCTGTGTTTAGTTGGTCATCAACACTAAAATGATATTTTATGGCTTTTGAACTAAATATCTGGGGTTAAACAGCAGCTGGTCGCCTGATCCGTCAAGTTTTGGTTACTTTTTTTAACTGTAAACTTAGCTCAAAGTGAGACGTTCACCTGATTCAACATGGTAATTTCAGGTCAGGGTGGGTAATTTTTACGAAGACTAAATTCAATTATTCCATATTTACATCTGTCTTAAATAAGGGGGTCCAATCACTGTCATATTTATAATTACACTGTTAGAAATTCCACCTGTTAAAAAAACGGGTAAACAGCTGGTCTTAGAGTTGCTAGGAAGTTGCTGTAAAATCAACGGTATATTGCTGTTGCTGAAATTTACAGTTTCCTACTGTTTTTAAGAATACAGCAAAAAGCTGTTATTTAAAAATCTTAACAGGAACATCCTGTTGTAAAGATTAGCAGCTGTTTACTGTTTATTTACGCTTTTTCTAAAGAGGTATATTTGCATATTTTTACTGTGAATTGTACCAAATACTACATCCTGCTGTTCATCCATTTCCTTCTGACAAAATTTACAACATATTTACTTTCCTAAACCTATCACAAAAATTCACTGCAAGAATTCGTTTGGCAGAGACGCGTCACAATCTCAGTCATTTAAACTGTTTTATTATCCTCGTAAATGTAGAGAAGCTATCATGATTTGTTCAAAAATACTTTTTTCCATTATTGCTGGTACATTTCTTAAAAGTTTCATTTCCTATTTTCAGAGCTGTCAGGGGGGAGAGGGATGGTGATGTTGATGCTCATCTGCATGGTAAAGATGCAAATGAGGCAGGTAAACAAGAAGAGCATAATGCTGACTACAACAGCGTGATGATGATAATGAAACGGTTCATGATAGCTGTAGTTTAGATAACAATGGGTCAGAGAAGGGAGTAACATTAAGTCTGTTATCTTTAGTTTTATGACACATGATAACCTGATGTTGCTCATGTATGTTCTGCATGCGATGCTATACTTCAAGGGCTGGTTTTATCCCTGCAAGTATGCATGAGAGTGCTTTCATGCAGCCTGCGTGTACCTGTTTATCTTGATAAGCTTCTCTTGTGAAGCATCTGCATATGTGAGTGTGTAGCAGGTGTGTTGTTTGTGCATGCTTTGTGTCTGTGTATGGCTATCGTGTGTGTGTGTGAAGGCGGCAGATAGAGAGCAGCAGCAGCCCTGTTTCATGGCTGCAGGAGCAGAGCAGCAGCAGTCTGATAGCAGCTCCTGTTGAGTCTGATTACAACCAGCCCGAGAGGGAAAAAAAACAAATCTTGACAAGAAAGAGACAGAGTGACTAAGTGAGAGAAAAACAAGACAGAAGGGAGAGAAATGTTACAAAAAGCTGGTATGAGAGAGTGTGCATGTGTGTGAATGTGTGTGCGTGTGAGAGAGAAAACAAAAAGCGAGTGTCGTCAACAAAGGGTGAAATGAGAGTGTGAAAGAGGAGGGAGAGAAAGACAAAAAGATGGAATCAATGGTTGCACTTACATGCACTTAAGTAACCGTGTTACTGTCAGCTTTCTGCACTAATCTGATTTCTGTAACCTCGTACAAACAAGAAACCCTGTTTCCATAATTGGGTGTGGGCGATCGGCGAACCTGATTACCTCGTTATGTTTCTGCTGGAGAGAAGACTTCAGACGGGGAAAGTATCACTGCGAGAACAGAGCGACGGGATAAAATGAGAAATCTTTAAACTCACAGGAAAACAAACCCGAAGTTACCTCCAACTGCATAAATAAGTAAATCTCACAGTGAACTAGAAACACTGTGTGCCCTCTCGCTCCTCTCTCTCAGCGCGTGAAGAGGAAACATCTTATATTATCTCCATGGAAGGCGAATCCAAATAATCAATACGGACCAAATTAAATATTGGTGCAAAAACAAGGATGGGGATTCAGCAGAGCTACTTACAAGAATGTAGCAGCAGTCACATAAGGGTACAGCAGACCAAGTGTGCTGATCCATACCTCCATACACATTCTGCTGTAATGTTCAATGTCCACGCTTAGATACAAGGATGGAAACATACTCCTTTTTTTCAGCTCTGCACTTTTTGGAGTCAGAAAGTTGCTCTGAAGTATTTGTTCGTTTGTGAAGGAAAGTCAGCACTATTTTCTCTTCCAGAAGACAAAGAAACAGAGGAGAGTCTATGTTTTATAAGAGGAAGAAAACAACCACTCATCAGCTGTTGATGCTCATAACTTCACTGTTGACTCCTTTGTAAATAAAAGCCACTATAAGCTGGACATGTATCTCAGCTGTTACTGAAAACCTGGAGCTGGTCCATCTGTGAATGCTCTGAACTACAAACTGTAGGTGACATTGGTGACACCTTTTATAAGGGTACACATGTTAACATTTATCAATTGCTTATTGGCATGTTTATTAGTATAATTTTTGTCCCTAACTAATCCATGGCCATATTTCACAACTAGAAAGTCATTAATTAAGGATTTCCCCCCTTAATAACCTCCAAATTACTGCTTATCAAGGGAAAATAAGAAGGTTGTTTTAGATTAAATACAATCTTTGCGTGCTTTGCTGAAGAAGGGCTTATAAAAAAAGTCATTCCTCCTTAAAAAGACTCAATAAATGTCGTCTATTCTCATGTTACAAAACACAAAATAAGAATATTTAATATCCTTTTATCAACTCTAAGTTAAAGCTCCTGTCAAGATTTTTTACCTTCTATGAAACAGACCAAAATCTATATTGTTGGCCTTGTACGATATCCAAAAGTAAACAACACCATCAGCAACATGATGGATGATTTTTATGGTGATTTTTGATGCTTAAAACTGGTACGAAGGGGTAGGTGTTAGAACAATTAGCTAACTTATGCTAATGTGGCTAAACAAGGAGCAGAGCATCAGATTTTTCCCATGTAGATATAACTTTAATTTCATTTGTGGCTTCAAAACTATCACCTACAAGTCACTGCAAAACTAACCTGAACAAACGGTTTCAGGCAGACGCTGAAAATCACAGTAATCAGGGCTTTCACTTAAGCCAGTATAAGATGAATAAAGACTTTTCTGAGCTGTTATCATGCAACGCTAACCTATAGATGTCCCAGACTGACATAAAGAAAGGTGGAAATGGTATAATAGGTCTTATTTAAAGAGTGAGACTTGTATATTCTAGCATTTATATTAACAAGCATACTAACCCAATGTCAGGTCAAAGATGGCACCGGAGCTTTCTCTCAGCCAGAGACATAACTCTGGTGCCATCTCTGCAGTATTCCTGTAATGTTGGGCTGCTGGACTGAAAAGAAATTCTCCGCTCTAGTTTATTTAACAAGCGATGTATTGAAATATAAATAATTGTGCCTTTAGTGAGTAGATGTTTTTCCACCTTCGAGGCTGCCAGAAAACAACTTTGGATGAACTAGTTAAGAGAGTAAGTCGAAGCATGCAAAGTATTTCCCCGCCTGAAAAACCCCAGTGTAGAAACTCTTCCGAAACACCTGAATGTCCAGTGACTACTGCTGAAGGACGAGACCTTGAGGAGGCGCACTGGGCAGAGGAGCGCTTTGTTGTCATTGCTAACCAAATCAATAACACCCCCCACACACATACACATTTAAGCTCACAAGCTTTAATGTGTGGAAGTCTCTGCTTATGTGCACACTCAGTAAACAGACAAAATGCACTCCAGCAAGAGCCACAGGTGACAAATCTTATTTCTATTACATGAGCAGTTTCTTTATGGATAGTTTTCAGGATGTAAACAAACTAAAAAAAGATTAAAATGCCATCAAACTAATGCTAGTCTTGTTTAAGCCCTGCGTAAATCATTTCATGTCACCTTCCTGAGCCAAATTCAGCACGTCTTATTTTGAATTTGATTTTACTGGAACAGACTGCTACCACTGACATACAATCCAGATTTTCTATTTGTGTGTATTTTTTTTACTCAAAGATGCAACCCAAGAGAAATTTAGATCTTCAAAGATTTTTCTTTTGAGGACTCAAAATGATGTGTCCTTGTGCTTAAAATGTGGTGGATATGAGGAGTGAGAGTGGAACAAAAGAAAAGAAGTTCCGTGTGATAAGACCAAAATAGTGCGCTGAAAAAATAGGCTACGTAAGAGCAGATGAGGAATAGAAACAGGTGGAATTGCAGAAACAGGAAAATATTTTGTTTATTTATGTAAATTTAGTAAAAACTTTAACATGAAATAGAGCTGCTGACCAAAAGTTACTTTAGCGGTACACAGGATGGGATAGCTGGGCTGATTTTGGGCTCAAATCCTCTCTCTTGAATAAAATCAGCAGAGTCCAGATTTTCTGACAGCTCTAAAGATTATCTTGCCAGGTTGTCCTATGGTCTGACATACTGTATATTATCTATGATTTTCTTATGCTGACTTGCAAGACAGTTTAGACAACACAATCAGGGGCGTGCTGACTTAAAACTGTAAATATTTAAAACCTCTGTGAGGAACTGTCTGCTTCGAATTGATTTATGCGTCCCCAGTGGACAAAGAAGTGGACAGATGCATCTTATGGTAAATGGAGGATGTTTATAAAGTGCTTCCTCTGGTCTTCTGCTAAGTCAAAGAATTTTCACAAAACACAGCATATCCACATTCTGCACACACCAGCTTTAAATGATGGCATTCATATAATTTGGGGTTGAGTGTCTTGCCCAAGGACACTTCAGAGTGTGGACAGCAAGAGTGGAATAACAGGAGTATATAAGCCGCTGTGATTGATGGATATGAGCGAGCTGGTTATACTGTACACACACACACAAGTGTTGCTTGGCAGCAGGAATGGGCTCTAGGCTCAGCTCCACTACTTCCTGAATTTAAGGCAGCTGCTTTATTTCCTGTCTTACATGATTGGACAAACTGATACATCCAGGTGTGACTGATCATTGTGACCTGTAGCTGAGTTGTGAAAAAAATAAATCAGGGGGGATGGTGGATTTTATTGTTTGGGACGGATATTTTGTTCTGATGACAGTGCACCAAGTGGGAAACCAACTGCATACCCATTTTATTGTTGCTAAAGCACAAAGATAATTATTATATATCATATTATCCCTTGGATTGAGCGGTCCATGTCGCTTGACCACGATACTAAAATCACAACAGCGTCACCAGTGCTGCTTCGCCACTTACTGACGTCATTTTTTTTTTTAAAAGGGAAAAAATGTTTCTTTTTTCACATGTGCCTCCTCATCCAGAGTATTTTACTAAATATGCACAAAGCTCCCTGTCGCAGGGTTCTCAATCAAACAATCAAAATATGGTGGAAAAACACAGGCGTAGTGGGAGAAATACAGTGATGGTGATTATATTTACAGCAGACCTTCCAAGGTGCAGTGCAAAAATAGAAAGAAAAAAAAAAACAGGTCAAATACCATGAACAAAATGTACAAGGTCAGAAAAGAAAATACCAACAAGGCAGGAGTTCCACACTATAACTCAAGATTCTCACTTGAGACAAACAAACAAACAAACAAACAAACAAACAAACAAACAAACAAACAAACAAACAAACAAACAAACACAGCAGCACTACAAAAGTTAGTTTGGCACTTACCTTCCATCCTTTCATACAGCTAACTCCAGACTCAAAGAAAGGCCCCGGCAGCCATCTTTTAAACCCTCCTAGCCCCTCCCAGTGGGCGTCATTATTTAAATAAGTTTGGGGGAAAATTTTTTAACCTTTTTAACCTTCAGACCTTTTTCTGTAAGTTTTTGGCATTTTAACTTAGTTTTTATACAAATCAATGGAGCATTAATTTTTAGAGATTCATGGCAAACAACAAGGGAATAAATTTTTTGACCACTTTGACCCTCCATACCCACCTATATACAACACGGAAATCACGCGCTCTGTTTCCTTATTTGGAAACATGATCCGGCACGATGGCGTGGATGGACACCAGGCAGGTAAGTGGAGAGATGAATATCTGTGTGAAAGTATGTTTAAGTTAGCCGGTAGGGCTCCAATCGTACACCCTTGGTTACCCTGTGCAACAGAGAAGGGAGACGGAAAAGTAGCGCTGTTTGGTGGGGAATTAGCGACGCTGGCGGGGAGGGAAATGTTTGGCGCGTATATAGCCGTGTGTATGTAGCTGTGTGCTAAGGCTCCATGAGCTGCCCCAGTCAGTGAGGACGCTACTGCGTCACACCCATAGACTGTCTATGGTCACACCCCCAAACGTTGAAATGGTGGTAACGTTTCCAATGTTAAGTTACTAGTAATAATTCCACATAAAAACGGCTCAAATGATAGAAAGCTGGGATGACCGTTTTAGGAGGGGGATGAGTTTTACCATTTTCATTTCAGGGGGGATGCCATCCACCCTCATCCCCCCCTTATCTGGAGTACTGGTTATTGTTATATGTTATTATAGTTATCCCTATAATAGAAATATTACCAATAAAACATACATGGAATGATTAAAAGTTTTATATATAAATGGTTTAATATAACTGCCTTGTGTGTGTAGGCCTATAGCTATTGCTCCACCTATCTGCTTAATGTTTATTAATGAAAATACATGGTTAAAATTATTCTTGAGTATACAGGAACATAACTAAAACTCTCAGGTATGTTGCAAACGAAACCGTTCAAAAATCGGTTTAAAATTAATCAGTCTATGGTTATTTAAATGCCACATGCACCGGAGACTGTAATGTTATGAGTGGGCGAGCATCCCGTAGCAAAATGGCCGCCATGCGCAGACGTTGGTCTCCACTGGCTAACAGCGTGCGTAAGCCATCTAACGTTTATATGTATATCTATGGTTGTAACTACTCAGACACACCTGGATTAATCAGTTCGTCCAATAATGTAAGAGAGGAAATACATAAAGGAGCTGCCTTAAGCTCAGGAAGGAGTGGACCGGTATATAGTGCCCATTTGTGAAGAGATCGGTATAAATGCACACTGTGGGTCATAAATGAAACTGTCAAAGGGGTAATAAGCAGCAGCTAGTAGATATTACGACAAATACCCAAGAGGACCGAATACCGCGATGATACAAGCGCCGATGCCAACACCGAAAACCACCCGGCGGCAGGTGTCGACTAGCGGGGTAAGAGCCGCAGCTAACTTGCTCCGAACAAGCCGCGGTGGCTAACAAATATACCGGCTGAGAACGAGCAGTCTGCGGGGTAGACGAGAGCGACGGAGAAACTTTGTATTAACTACCGCTGTTACAGGCCAGATATAGAGGGGAATATTTATTCACAGTCAGGAGTCACTTAAGTCAAGCTACTTCAGTTATCATGTAGAAAACTCTGTCACTGTTATATTAGCTAAGCTAAACGTATTAGCTTAGTTAGCACTCGCCTCTAGCTTAATTTTAGCCTTGCTTCGACTATTTGAGTTAGGTGTTAGCTGATACAAGTCCATCATCTCAAATATGTGAGGATTTACTGGACTCTCATGATACTTATACCCCTTTTCTTATCAAACCTGGTCTCTTTAGGTACAGTTTACACTTTATGGTAAAAACTCAACATTTAACACCATTGACCATGGAAAAGGACTTCAACATAGAGCCGGACTTCACCGCTCAGATGACAGACTTCCCCACACCTCAAGCTCGGATGAAGCGCTGAGACATCTGTGTGTTGAATGGGTTTCATTTTTGGCTCCCAAAAAAAGACTCTTTTTAGACTTTAAAGCCATTTATTATTACCTGCATTTGTGTGAGTGATGGGGGGGTTATGTGAGTGGGGGGGTATTAACGTCAGAACTTGCAATATGTGCTCAGGATATTGATACTGGTTTGCAGTGAACTAGACTGTACCTGTTGGTGATGCAGTGTCTCCACTGAATATACCATAACCTTCTTTACAATCTAATGACTAGTATATTCTAATATTGTATTAGTGTCATGGACTGTAACTAACAGGGCCTGAATTTAACTTTTCAGAATGGGGTGGATGCCCCCACTTGAGTTCACATTGGGGGAACAGAAGGGGGGATTTACAGATACATGTAAACATGCTGTGATTACAGGTGATAAAGTTAGCAATCGTAGCAAATTAGCTTGTTTAAATTTCTATATCATTTCCATAAAGTGATAATCATCAAACTTTGCACTGCAGACGCGGTAGTTCTTCTGCCTTAGCGTCTCATTCTGATTGTATTTCCATGAAGAAATGATCATAAATGTTCATCCTTGAGCTGCGTCACCCCGCTGTAGTCCGTAATGGACTAACCCGAGGCCTCGCTACAAACAAGCCGCTGCTGGAAGAGAGTAGGTGAGTTGTGTTTGGTCTCTTTGCTGAAGAAATCAGGCAAAGATAAAACGATGTTTGTTGGGTTGTGCTGTAGCTGGGAACCTATAACCCATATGTCCTGTTGATGAAGTTAGGTGCTGTTCTGTTCATTATTTGTGGCTATAGAGTGGCGTTTTGGTTGAGGTTTGTTTATGGCTCCTCAGACCGCTGTGTATTGCTATCCTGCGGTCGTTACTAAAGTTGGTATAACTAGAGAAGCAAGCGGTCGGCAACATTCATCTCTTGACGGGGTGTCGAACTTGGTGTTACGGTGTGTTTGACCCTAAATTAATTTTATGCCGGAATATCCCTTCAAGTTGCCTTGCTGTTGTCGTGACCAGATATAACCAACCTTTGGTAAAGTTTGTTAAGTAAAGATGGCATAAGTCTGCTGAATTTGACAGTCACTTCCTCTTGTCACAGCACACTTGCTCGCCTGTGTCTGATAGAGAGAAAGTGAGCGAGCTGCAGTGTAACTGATCCAGACTAATGTGGCGTCTCTACACACTCTGCCCTGTACACAGTTGTGCAAACGTTTGTGGTGTCCTGTCCGGAACTACTGTATAAAAATATATATTCTAATATCTCCAATACTGCAGCGAAATGTAAGCCCTGGGCAGTTATCTGTGTTTGCTGATAGATTATTACAGTTTGACAGGAACATCTTCTGCTGCACTCTTCTATTTCTCGGGGTATTGTTCCTAATAAATTGTCCTGTCCACTTTTTTTGCTTGTACTCAGTGTGCTGTGTTGGCTGGCTGGTTGCTCCCTTCACACAGTGTGAATTAAAATGTTAAATCTGTCATTATTCGTTGTCTTAAGGGGAGTTTCCCACATTTTTAATAACCGTTAAAGATTTAATGTGAGCCAGGTTTTAGAAAATTGTCGACCATTCACTTTGTACTTTTTTTTATGTTGTAATTGTTAAAAATTTTATGAACACCTGAGACTCTGAAAATCCAGGTTCTGGACTTTAATACAGGAGTTTATGTAATATTGCCTGGGTGTTGCCTAATTTCTAACATGACCTGGTTTCTCTCTGCGAGTACTTTTTTGTATGCATGTGAACATGCTGAGTGGAGGGAAGAGGATGATGAGAGTCAAAGGAAGTAAGTTAAGAAAGGCAACAAGAAAAAACACAATATAAACAGAGAGAGAGAGAGACGGAGAGAGAGAAATGTGGAGCAGAGAGAAGCAAAGGAACGAGCTGGAGATGGAAGCAGAGAAAAGGGAATAAGATCAAATAAAAGGGAGACAGTGGGAGAAAGCAAGGAGTGAGGAGAGTGAGAGGGGCTTGGTTGACACATAAAACAAAGATGAGACACCTACAGGGAGAAAAAGAGAGGAGAGGGAGGGAGGGGGGGTTTGTGGAGACGAAGCTGTTGCTGGAAAATGGAGATAGACACCTCCGAGAGGGAAAAGAAAGAAGCGACGGGAACCAGCGTGTGGAGGGGATAGAGAAGAAGAGGAGGAGGAGGAGGGAGACAGAGGGAGGGGAAGAGCTAAAGAGGAGGGGAGGGGACGAGACGGGTGAGGGAGGACCAGAGGAGAGGAGAGAGAGAGGCAGATACGGAGGTCCACAGACAGACAGCAGAAGCAGCAGCAGCAGCGTGTAGAGTGCAGCATGCAGACTGGCCACTGACGCTGCCGTGGGATTGAACACACACATTGCACAGACGCACACACCCCTGAGGAGTGTATGAGACATGCCCAGGCTGCTGTCCATGGACACACACACACTGGCAGGGCACCAGAGAGGAAATACAGCAGACCCCCGAGCCTGAGGAGCGATGGAGAGCAGCATGTTTTTTGGTGAGTTTGGATTTTGATCTCCTTGTTTGTGTCCGTATTAAATGCATCTCACCCTCCAAGATTCATTTTTATTTTTTTTTAACCCAAATTAATTCCCTCACTTGTTTTGGCTAACAAGTAGAAGCTCTGGTGTCTATTTGAGCTCAAGAGTGTGAAGTTCCCCACCTAGGAGACCTGTCTGTGTGTGTGTTTCTGCCTGTTTCTGCTCACTACATGTGCTTTATCACTGTCAAATTCAGAGCAGAAGTGCAAACTCTCCCCCTCCTCTAAATGTAAATGTGTTCCAGCCTGCATGTAACTTGTCCTGGAAACTACAAAAGATGGACCACAGGGAAAAAAATGCAGAAGTAGAAGAAGCATGAAGTTGCTCTGAAATTTGTTGAATGAACCTGCACACCAGGTACCCCCCCCTCTTCTTTCTGCTCATCCCGGCTTTACTGGACTGAACCCCAGCTGCTTTGGCTGCTCGCTGAGGCTGTCTGACCCGCCGACTCTCCGTAGGAATCCAAATCTTCAGCCTTCGAAATCCACTTGAAATTCTGCGTGGTGAAATTTAGAGAAAGCCCCCTCCATTAGTTTTTCTGGAGGAGGCTCGTAGGAAGACTTAATGCGCAAGCGGCTTCCCGTCAAGTGCTCTTCTCACGGCTGGCTTACTGTCACACAGGAGGAATAATTACGCAGGGATCCTGAGTTCTGAGGGGGTGATTTGTTAAATGAAAGACCTTTTTTTCATCCCGGGGATTAAAGCGATCTGAAGTTACAGAGCGTGGCTTGTAGGAGCGAGAAGGATTTTCTCTTGTTATGCCATACACAGAGGAGGAGGAGGAGGAGGAGAGGGACAGGGATGGTGGTGGAGAGGGGGGGTAGAGTGCCAGAAGCTTATAAATGAATAAGCTGTCAGGTGCAAAGACAGCTTAAGTTCTTTGATATGTAACACTGATGACGATCAGGTGTGCAGCTTCTGCGAAAGTAAAGAGAAAATAAAGGCGATGCACGGCTGGTTGGGTGGGGGAGTTTGGAATTTGGCCTCATTTAACCCAAAATCTTCGAAAGTTGGCATGAAGGAGCTTGTCGGCTTCAAGCACTGACAGTTCAGACAGGTTTCTGGGGCTGCTCGGCTCCAAGTGTGGAGTTATTCATTTACAGGTATCTGCACTGGCCTCTAACATAGCCTTAAAATGCATTCGGTACCGACAAATCTGTCAGTAAATGCCACCTTAGTTTGTTGTCGGACACAATAAGAAACATCGAGAATAAAGTGCAAGTGGAAACTGCGACGTCAGTCAAAGTTAGCAAAGTGTGAAGAGTCAGCAGCACTATCACCAGGTTCAGTCTGCACGCATGAACACTGCTGGGCAAACATACCACAGCAGAACCTACAGAAATGCTTGTTAAGCCCGGCTCTACATGGAGATCTAGAGTAGTTCATGGTGTCAGCAGCAGCTCTGGTGCACAGCTAAGGACTTCTCCACACCTCATGGTTGTGAGATGCAGCAAGGTGTGCACAAAAGTGTAAAGACTTGTTTATCACCGCTTGTAGCTTTAATGTTTTCCTCTCACTCTTTTTAAATCTCACCTTGGTTATACTCCTGATTGTTTCTTTCTTTATAATTGCTTTAATGGTTCTCAGAGGTTCTTATGTTGTTAGTTTTTTTGTGTAAGGTGCTAAATGTTTGAGCTAAATTGTTGTTGGGTTGACACAGCACTTTGTAAGCGCTTTGATTTGGAAGTTTGCATATCTATGAAGTCAAGAAATAAAGGCTGCAGCTGGATAGCTCAGTGGTTTACACCTCTAACTTTACCCTGGAGGGCAGGGGTTTGAATCCCTAGCAAGATGCACCACTATACATTCAGTGTGGCCCCTTGGGTAAGGTCCTTTGTGCAGTATGCCCACCACAATACATAACAAAGATGCGATGATAAGGGGGAGCCAGGATGCCAGGAGATGGGAAAAATGCCACTGAAAGGGGGCTGATGATCTGAGTGTAAGGATGTCCAGGCTGGCTGGTGTGTGTCTCATTACACCACAGGATTTTGGTTTTGTAATATTCTTATTTGGTGTGTCGAAATACTGATTAATAATGTCCTCTTTAAGTCCAACTTTGTAGTTTCTATAGCAGCTATTCCAGACGTCTATACTCTGTTTTTTGAGACCGCAGTTTCTGAGCTGATGGCTGACGTCACATTTGCCATGTCGGCTCCTAATCTGCTCGGCCAGTGTTTCTTTCTTTCTTTCTTCTGCGCTTTTGTCAGAGTGAGTATTACTACCCACCTTATCTGCAGCACTCAGTGTAAAACAAAGGAACAAAAGGAGTAAAGGTCAATGTTTGCGTTCAGGATGTTCATCGTTTTAACATTTATGAATTCGCTCCTGAGTGCACGAGTCCAGCGCGGCCGGGAGAAAATAGATGGCACGTCTGAAAAGATTAATAACACTGTTTGCTCAGCAGCTCTGCATTTGCTGCTATTTAACTGGAACCTGTTTTCTATTAAAGTGATTAATATCAGGTGACATATCATGAAGAGAGCCCGCCAGACTCTTGACCTCTTTGAAATGAGACTCTGAGAGGGAGAAACATAAAAAATAAACAGATCAAAAGGGAATGCATTAAAAGCTGTCCACAGGCATCAAAGGCAGGCAGTAAAACAAGCGTTACCCAGCAGGCTAATAGGTCTTGAGTGTGTGCTGCAATCATACAAGCTATTAGTGTTGTTGAGTCGAAAGGCCCGGAGGAAAATCTATCCGGTGTGTCTGACTTTGTGGTCAGCGTTTAGCAGCACGTAAACCTCTTTTTGGTTAACCTCAGATTACAGAGCGCATGAGAAGTGATTGTTGGAGCCGGTTCAGAGACAGCTGTGTTTATTAGCGAGGCCTCGCTCATGACAGCAGCGAGAGCTACAGTATGCTAATCTGGAGAGGACGGGGGCAGAGGGTGTTATGTAGCCCGCAGCCAAATGCACAGTGTATGTGCCACACGCTGCTAAGATTTATGGGCTTTCAGAAGAATACAGAGCTTATCCTGGAAAGGTTAATTGGAAAATCAGCGCAAAGTGTAGCGTTCAAGAAAATAAGAATGTTTCAGATCTAGCCTTTTGTAGCGACTTTGTTAGGTTTAATGGGGGTGAAACGATTTTATCCTCCTCGCTTGAAGGGAAGTGCAGATCTCAGAGCATGTTAAGGGTCGCAGAATACAATCAGGAAAACACAAAAGTCTTAATCACATGCAGAACTTCATCAGCATAAGAATGACTTTCAGTGGATTCAGATTTATCTAATAATTGGATTTATGTTTGCTGAGCGGGGAAGAAAAAAGGCTTTTATTTTGAAGCTCTCAGCTCTTCTGGACTCTCAGCCTCACTGGACAGATCTTATCGTGGGAGCAGCCAGGTTCAGGACACTAAGAGGAGGCAGGCGGCGGCGGAGGGATGATTAATTATTAATGCCAGGCGGCGTCCTCCAGACATCGCTTTTACTCTCTCCGGCTCCACATGCGGCTTAAGGAGTAAAAACGCTTGGACCCAGATCAGTGCATCTCTCAGGAAGGGCAATGCAGAAGACAGCCGGAGTGTGAAGCATGTCATGACAGGATCGTGATACTCACATCCTGTCCAATGATCTGCTCAAAACATCTCTAACTGTACGTGCTGCATCATTAAACGCCGCCTCAAAGGGAACGGGTAAACAAAGGCCAGCGGGTAGAAAACTCGCATCCATTCGAAGACGTTTAGAGTTCCATAAGTCGGATCTCATCTCAGCTTGGCAGAGTTACACACGCGGGCAGCGCAGGCGAAAGAGCATCTTCAAAAGCCCCGGGTTTGGTGTCAACTGGTTCGTGGTAATTTGATTAATTGAGATGATGATTTGGAATATGCATCCCTGAAGTGGAGTGTCAGCTGGCGTGTTCGAGTCCTCGTAGCTTCATCGGTTTTATTTGCAGGATGAACTCTGAGAGACACTGAGATTCTCACACATTGTTGCCTCTTAAATTTGGATGACTAATGTGCGACCGATAATTAAACATCCAGGAAACAAAGAGCAATTCAGGCGGACAACATTAGCATTCATTTGGACTCATGTTTCTCGGGATGCGACTAATGTGAAGCAATTCCTTCTTCTCATTTCATCGGTGGTGGAGGAGAATCTGTTTCTCTTTATCTGCTAAATGCTCACAAAGCTTGATGCTAACTCGGTTCAGAGTGTGTTCTTAGGGCTTTTTCCGTGAAATGGCGGCTGGTTTACTCTAGAAGTCATGCAGAACCAGCAGAAATTAATACTGCTACTACTTCTGCTAGCTGTTTCAAGGTCCAGATCGAAAACCAAAGTACTACCAGAGGATCTCAGACCAGCCCTTCCCCATATTTCTGAGCTTTTACCCCCTTATTAACCAGAACATGGTCCATCTTGGGCCTTAAATGTGATTAAAGGATATTAAGACAACATCTGGTAGCCGGTGTTGATCAGCTAATATGAGCTCATTTTTTCTGTTCTGTTCTAAAGCTGATCGCTGCTTCATTTCAAACAGTTTGAAGCCAATGGATTGATTTTTGGTTGAGGCTCATATGAAGTGAATTACAGTTATGGAGGCGAGGCAGAATCAGGCCTAATAAGTACCACACAGATGTTCTCACTAAATCTGTATCTGCATGTAAACACCCGATCTGATTGAATCACAGGCACCAGTGTCCTCATTAACGTTAATGTAAATCGGAGTTGTCCGTGTAAAGGAAGCTAATCAGAAGAGACTGGCTGAGCTGGGGTGGGCCTGAGGGGGCCTGGGCCCAACCAGAACCTGGGCCTAATCAGAAGGCCTCTTGATGGATCCTATTCATGCGCTTGATACTATATCTGTGTTTGTGTATTGTATCTTGTTGGTGCCTTCATCATTACCTATGATGTGTCGAATAGGATTTGATTGGTCGACAGTTTCCTTCAGCAGACGCTTGTGTCCAAAGTGATGCAAAACTCTAAAGCGAAGGAAACAAACTGCCTCCTGTGCTAAAAGACATTTTTATTCCAGTCAAGATGGGATTCGATGCTCGCACAGACACACCTTAATCGGATCACTTCATCTAGAATCGATGTGAACAGTGAGGTAAAGTAATCCGGTGAGAGATTTCAATCAGGTTGAATCAATTAGCATTTCAAGTAGGGGTGTGACGATACACTCAGCTCACGAGACAAACGAGACAGGATATTGGGTTCACGAGAACGAGATTTTAAGAAAACTACAATAACAAAATATATGACTGGACCGACCCATGTCTCTTGTTGAGGTGGAAGTTGAGGTCTGAATGTGTTTGTCAGCGTTGTCTGTCTTGTTAGTGTTTTCATCACAGGTGCGGTCCTCTTTCCAAAACAATGCAATACATGCAGCGAAGCTCTCAGCTGAAGCTAGTGTAACCAAAGAAAACAAGTGTGCACTGACTACAAGAAGACAGCGCTTGGATGTTGTTTCCAAATAAAACTATAACTGGCAGTTATTTTCAGACCTACTTACAGATACCAATATATCTAGGGTGTATGCACAAATTGGTCTGAAAATATTACCAGCATGTGTATCTGTTGAGCTCTTATACAGATATTTTTAAAGCGTTAAGGTAAGATTGAGTTTCTGGACTCTTCAGTAAACCCCATGAACTCGTGTGTCAAGAATTTTGGAGGTCATTCCCCACATTTACATTACTGTGCAGTAAATCAGATATTCTTACTCAGGGATTTCGCCCACTAATTTTATAACCCATACATTTCTGGAATATCTGCTCTAAATTAGCTCCCGGTTTGCCACGGCAGAGCTGATGACAGAAAGAAACCACTGTGTGCAGCTGCCTGTGTGGCCTGAAATACAAATCTGTGGCTCCATTTTGCATAGATAAACAGTTTACAACCTTATAAATCTCACATTTAGCCATCACATATTTGCTGTCAGCGCCTGCATGAGAAACCCAGAGTGAGAGCTTTCACTCAGCGACGAGACGCCATCCATAACGTAAACAAATCAGTGCAGAGGGGGGGGATTGTACGAAGGGGTCAGACTCACATATAAACAGGCTTCTTATTCAGATTACACTTTACATTTTTGCTGCTCGGCTTCTTTGATTACATTTGTTTTTATGATGTAGCTCCTGATAAAAATGACAAATCAGAATAAAAGTTAAAAAAGAAAAAAATGTCAAAAGTCTTTTTTTTTTTTCCCCCCAGTTTAAAGCTGCTTATCTTTCAGGTCACTCAGACAGACTTGTCCTTACTTTAATGACAATCACCTGCTGACCTTTCGGTTCGGAGCGACTCTACATGCAGAATAGATGACAGGCTAAGCGCAGGGCGGAGGTGGGCCAAGTCCCTCTTGTGGAGTCAAGTCTATGGCAATCTGCAGAGCTCACATTTTACATTTATAACTCAAACTGGAGTCAAATATTGACACTCCTAACAAAGTGATAATTACAGATGCCATCTGTGCTTTTCCAGCAGAACCATCTCAAACAGGCTCTTTCTGGAGCATCTTAAGTCGGCGTGCTGCTCAGAGGTCTGGGTTAGAGTTCAGATGAGCAGCCATGGGCTCTTTCTCGCCGCTCTGTTTTATTTTTTTGCACTTTTGCTGGTGTTGACAGACGATCAGCCCTCGGAGAGTTGTAACACTAACCTCTGCTGCGGGCAGGAATGCGCTTTGTGTTGGGGCATGTTGGCTGGATTGAGATTGTTTTGTTCTCTTTCACAACAGGAGACAAAAGAAAATCGATTTGAGTCAATGTAGCCCAAATAATGTGAGATTGAAGAGGGTTTGCGAGGGAAAAAAGGTTAAATCCTCAGCAGACAGCGTGTGAAGTACTTTCAATAAATACTTTATCTTCAATTTCAGATTCATTTTGAGAGCTGTTGACAGTTTTTAAAGTCACTCAGTATTACCCATAAATCTTATTTTTTTCTTTTCTTTTCTCTTTCCAACCTTGACTTACAATTTAACACAACCCCTATTCTTTTCCTTAACCTTTCCTTTTTCATTTCAGAGCAAATAATGCGTAAACTGCACCAAACTCTGCCTGTTTCACAGCATTAACCACTTGAATGTAGAGAGGGTTTGTACTTTTGTTGAAACAGGACACTGACTTGGTTCTTAGGGTGAAAGAAAAGAAGCTTTGTGGCAGAAAAAAGTCTCCTGCAGGCAAAGCTCTCCCTCATGCTGCAGGCAGTAATTTTAACACATTACATGCCTCCGCCACGTAATGCAGAGTTGAAAAGGTTATAGTCATTTGAGGAGAGGAATTGTACTAAAAACTCTTTGTCCTCGAGTTCTACAGATAACATTTATAGACTGTTGTTGCAGGATTTGGTCTGATTTGCTGGTTAACAGATTTAAATGGGTCTCTGCACAGAAATATTACTCTGTCAGTTTGTCGCCTTTGGTGCAGAGAAAGTGATGCCTGCAAGCGAGAATTAGCACTTTCTAAGAAGCGCTTCTTTCTCCAGGGGTTTCTCTTTCTTCCTGATGCTGATGTTGGTATAAAGGCGACAGTATCAGTCGACCTGTGAGTCAGTCAGTCAGACTTAAATACCACAAATTCCACAAATACTGACTTGATAATGAGGTTAAGTACAGTTCAACAAGGGCCGCTTTTCTGAGAGGGGATGAATTATGTCAAGAAAGAAGTTAGTGTAGTATAACTCAGTTTGAAAAGGTCCCTGTTCCAAGCCTGAGGAGGGGAGAGCAGCAGCGAAACAGATAGTGTACAAAACATAGACAATACATAGATCTGAGTGGAGGTTGTAAAGCGGTTTGCGAGGAAGCAGTAAGAGAAGGCGTTCTGACATTTAGAGTTGGATTTGTAAAGGCTGACCTATCAGCTGATATTGGCTGGTGTTAGGATCAGCTGATGGAACGTGATGTCGTGTACATATTGATCAGTTTTCAGTAGGGGTGTCCTGATACAACTTTTTTACTTCCGATACGATACCGATATTGTAGCCTGTAGTATCGGCCAATACCGATATTGATTCGATATTGGCACAAACTTGTGCATGACAAGTTTTTCACTCAGTTGCAACATCTTTTTCGGACTTTAACGAAAAATACCGCCCCACAGCCGACATCGCTCCTACTCCTTGCTACTTTGTTAGTACCTCAGTACACACTGTTGTTGTGATCATGTGGGCTCTACATGCTGGATCAGGGCGCTGCTAGATAGAGGTGCTGGAGTGGAGTCTGGAATGACAAAATATCACGATACTATCCTGTATTGATTTTTTTTCCCAGCCGTAGTAAAAACCTGGTGAGATAAAGGTTACATGAAATTAAAATTTAATTGAGAATAAATGAATAAATAAATGAATAAGTTTTCAGAAGACATGCAGAATTCAGTCATGGTCATCTGTATTATAGTAACCGCTTAAAAACAATTATACCAGCAAAATGATGAAAAGATGAATCCAATTTTTACCGACTGAAAGTGTTAAAACGTCTCCTGTCTTTCCACAGCTGAGGAAGATAAACATTACGAATATCAGTACAACTTAACCTAAGTGTGTAACCAATCTTATTGAGAGCATGTTAGCACGCTGGTGAGAGCATTTCAGCCCTTTAAGGGTGTAGGTATCCAGTCAGATTATCAATGAAACTTTGTCTAGTTGAAGCCAGAATTACTTGTGATTTATTTTCTTTTTTTATTTTCTTTTTTTAGTTTTTCTTGTAGGTCTGAAGTGCAGATCATTTGTTGTTTTAGTCGAGTGGGCCACCACTAACCAAGGCTGCAGTCATGCCTATTACCATAACGCTTTGATGCTCTAGTACAACCACGGCCCAGTTTGGCAGCTGAATCCAGACACAGACACGTCCTTTTATCTCTGTCCTGACTTTGCCCTGTACATGTGTTAGTGTTTTTCTCTTTCTATCAAACAGCCTCATCCTTCTTCTTCTTTATTTAAATGTCTAAAAGGAAACTCTCTGTCAATCTTTGGCCTGATGATATTTCTAAACAGCTGTTTGTGCAGCCTGCTGTTAATCATCCTGTCTCACACCTACCCTTCACTTGGGTGACATATAAGAGACAATATAAAAAACTGTCTTCTTGCAGACGCTCTGGTTCACTGTTGGAGATAAGACAGAAGTTTTGTTGTTTATTTCATCAAGATTTAGGATGAAAACATCAGCATCATAAAAATGAGAGAACCTGAACTCTGAGTTGCAGAATTAACAGATTAAAGCAACACATTGAAATGAACAAAAATAATCAAAACCTAGAATTACTTCGCCTGATTTGCCCAGAAGTAAATTTTTTTGTCAGTCTTTGAGAACCTGTTCAGTGAGGCTGAAGATTTTCTTTCTTTGCTGATTCTGTTATGTTCATGTGTGAGAAATATTCTTTCCTTCTTAGTTTTTACACTTCTACGTTTCGCGCTGTTGGATTTTGTTGGGGAAAATGTCCCATTTGGTCCTTGGGATGGAAAGAACCTTGACGTAATCTATCTTGGACGCATAGAAATAACTGTATAGAAATAGTCAGTTTTTTCCTAACGCTCTGGTTTGGTTTTTTGGAGCGCATCAGTATGAAATTGAATCTGTTTCATAACCCCGTAAAAACTCCTGACAGTGTCTTTAAGTAAAGGATCAGAGAGAGGGTTTTCCTTCTTCTTCCAGTGAATGCACCAGTAGAAAACCTTTCAGACTTTATTGTGTTGTCTGTTCTCGGCGGTGAAACTCATCTCTGCGCGGTGCCACAGAGAAGAAAACTCACAGAGCTCAGCCGCAGTGACACGTCACATTTCATCTCCCATCACTCCAAACTAAAACCGAACACGACCCTATCAAAGAAAATCACATTTCAGTCTTCACTCTTCATCTCGCTGCAGAATAAAGCCCACACATCAGCTCTGCTCTGTGTGTGTGTGTGCGTGGCTGTTTTGACTTTGCACGTCGGGGCTGTGAATGGTGGATTTGGCTTGGCGCGAGGTGCGGCGCGCCTGCGGGCTGACGTCAGGCCGGCATGTCGAGAGATGGCACGGTTGGATGATCTCTGCAGAAGGACATGCTTTGCTAAAGTTGGGACTGGGACGTGTCTCCACATGAGAGACGGCATGTGTTCTTTTTCCAACAGATGGCAGCGCTCCGGCGACTGGAGGGAAAAGACTGAAGACAGAGCGGAGATGAGGGGGACAGTCTGTGGTTTACCCCTCTGCTCCTCTTGTCTTTATGACTTTTGCTTTTTATTTACCCCTCACCACAGCCCGGGGACCGAAACGTGGCAAACCTTGTTTTTATTTGTCCCAAGACGGTGGTTTGATACTGGATCTGCTCGAGCTTTAGAGCCACGCTGGCCCAGAGTTCCACTGTTGTAAAATGTGAAGCAATAAAAGAAATCATCCCTCTGGTTCTCATTACAGCTTTGTGAAATGGCTTCTTTAATTCCTAATGTTTTGGAAGGCTGTGACAGTTTTTCTCTGCGTTTTTTTTTTTGCGGTGATCCCTCCGTGTTGAAATCAGCCCTGTGCTGTTTCCAATCGGTGGTTTTCTGAAGCTGCTCTGCTGGCGTGGCGCGCTCACATGATAATAAAAGTGAAGTATTTACTTTTGTTTTTCCTGGAGATGTGTGGGCCAGACCTCTGCAGCCATTGAATCATCTCAGAAGACGCTCTGTGCCGGCTGTAGTTACTCCACATCAGCTGTTTGTGGCGACACTTTGAGAATGAGAACATCTGTTTGCAGAGATAAACATCATCTCAGCATCACGGTCGTCCCCACGTCTGTGCGTTGTTTGGGTCTGAGAGTGATTAAGAGGAGAAATTAAAGTCAGGAAGTTTCTGAAAACTGCACCAGTACATCAGAGGACACCATGTGACAGACATGGAGGTCATAGACTGAACCATGACACCATCCTGTTGTGAAAATGGACAAGAATAAACAACTGAATTCAGAAGTGATGCGTTTACATTACTGTGCAGCACTTTGGTAAACATTGTTAAAATGTTCTATACAAATAAAGTGGATTGGATTTACTTTAATGGTAGAAGTAACAACTGTTGAGTTTGAGTTTGTTTATTTAAACCAGGGACGATACATATTAATGAACATATACATGTAAATATGCAAGATTATAGCCAACGGCTAATTTCCATCTTTAGTCCCTTCAGCAGGTTGATGTCGACAACATAAGATAATAAAATCAATAAAACTACAGTAACAACAATTAGAACAGTTAGCTTTCATGGCCAGTATGAGCAGGGGGAGTAATTACAGAGAGGGAAAACGTGTCTTTGAAAACACAATAGGACAGAAAATGAAAAATAGAAGCAAGAACAATGAAAAGTTAGTGGATCATGAAACATACTAGGTTGCTAGGTTACTTCCACTCCCCCTCTGTTTCTAAATGCACTTTATACCTTTATATTTGCTTTTTTTCAACAGAGAATTTGTAAAATAATAACAATTATGATAATTATGAAGTAAACAATAGAGATAAATTAAGAACATGAGAATAGTTGATGGAAATCATCTTGACCTGGATATTGTTCCCTCCAAAAGTGAGTTTGTTCACTTTCTCTTTCGTACAGATTTTGTTGTTGACAAAGTTGAGATTAGAAACTCTTATCCTTTGTGATTTTAATTGGTGGACATCTGACATTAATGAGCTTGGTCGTGTCTCAAAAGTTCAACTATTTCCAGCTGAATGTGTTGCAAGAACATCCACAATTTAATGCAGATGTGAACAGGATCCTGAGAGCTGCTGCCGTTAGTGGACACAGGCTCTAAAATATGTTGAAATACTAAGCACATGTTTCAGTCATATCAGTATGTATGTATTTGATTACAAGATTTTAAAAATATAAAAGTATCTGCGTTACTCTGGACTCTGGTTTGATTCATTTGAACTTTTTTAAGCTTGAAAAATTTTCTGCGCTTTAGATCAAAATGAAAGTCGAAAATCTTAATCAGTAAACCAAGTTATTTTTACGTGATTGTTTAAAGCTCCTGCAAAGAATCTTACCTTTCGTGTTTGTGTTGTTTTTGGCACCCCCTGTGGACAAAGTGGTAGCTCATACCTTTGCTAGAGTCATCTTGTAGTAGTATGAAAAATGACAATCTTATCAAAGTGTCTTTTTACAGCCAAACTTATCACACACTATAAATATTTACTGTATAAAATAAGAAGAGTTGTTTCTTCAGCTGTTAACAGTCTTACTGAAAAACTGCAGTGTAGCAATTGTCTATCTTGTTCCCTGTGGTTGTTTTATGACTTATTAAAGCAAACAAGATACAGCTATTGATTTCAATCTGTTTCAGATCCAGTTAAAAACCTCCTCATGGGAGCTTTAAGGTCTAATCTGAACAACCCTGCAGGTTCAGTCCTTCAGTCTGCGTATCACAGTTTCATGTTTGACCCAAGAAGAAGAAACTTGAAGCAGGAGCTTGAAAAATCTCTAAATTGACAATAAAAGGAGAAATTAGTCGGGCTTTGTAATAATACATGAAACAATAACTTTGAAATCAAATGATATAAAATTTGCAAAAACAACAGCCGCTTAAAATTCAATTTCACAGCAGATGTTGACTCTTGAAATCCGTATCAATCCGTTTCATTATCTTCTCTTCCCTCACTAATGATGGATTATTTCTTGGAGCTCTCTTTGAGTTCTTCTCAGCTCTTAAGAAGTGTGTAAAAGCTCATAAATAGATGTCAAGAGGATTTATTTGAGTTGGAAACATTATAAATGAGGTGTGAACGCCTGGAGATCCCCAAATTTTCAGATAGAAAATCCAGTCTGGAGGATTTTTGATTTAAGTTTTTTTTTCATGGTTAGGTCAGTGATATTATTCGTAAGGTTTTGTAAATTTCCATGCTCATTAGATGAGTCAACACTCTGCACAGAATGAGGAAAGTTTATTTTACTCCTGACGTCCATTTAAATCTAATCAGAGCTGCAGCTAAAGTGAGAGGATGTCTGCTTGGCTGCTTTTGTGTCACAGGTGCTTAATTTTTAAATGAATGAGTGAAGTAGTCGGAGATGTTACACAAGGCAGAGACGCGCCGCCATGCTACGTCACAGACTTGGATTGTCCTCATCACGCCGCCTTCTGCTTCTCCTTTCCTCCCCCTGCAGGTAACACATGTCAGAATGGCCTCATGCCCACGTTGATGCGCCCCACTCTACCCACCGTCCAGACCTCACTGGGCATGAAGCAGTTCCTCCCGTTTCCATTGGATACGGCCTCAGCGGTACGCCTCTTCCCAGGATTCAACACGGTGAGTCTACCTGTACGTTTCATCTTCGCAAATCTGTTCACTCTGAGGCCGTTTTCACCGTAAGCTGCTCACAACACAAAGCTTTGAAGCGGCCTCGCATGATTTTAAACGTGCATTTGCCTTGTTCTCCCTTTTTATAAATTTCCCCTCTCTAATATCCACCCATGAAATGTCTCATTAGGAGATGCTTTTAGAGGAAAACATGTATTGGTGTTGACTCTTCAGCTAAGTGCATCTTTCTGTGGGAGAAACCTATGTTTTATTTAACGCACATTTATTCAGTTGGTACGTTACACAAACATTTCAAGTGGATTTCTTGCCATTTTGTTGTATTTCTAATATTGAAAGCATATAATTTAATCAGGCAGAGAAGCAGAGGAGCATCCATGGAAAACATGTGATTGTTGCTTTAGTGCACTCACTCTCTGGATGGTTTGCATACTCCGCTCAGTCTTGGTGATTTAATGGCAGCCCTGCCTTCAGGCTGTAAGACCAAACCTCATAAAGGGAGCAGGTTCTTTCTCTCCGAGGAATCTGGCTGCACAGTTCGACTCATCTCCTTGTTAACATCCACATCTGTTTTTATTCTCAGGGCAAAACACGGACACGTAGTTTGCTGTGGAAATATGTTGGCGTGCTTTTTTGTCTGGCTGTGCACAAAACTGCTCTTCCTGTTGTGTCCTGAAGACTCGATTTCTGACAGGCGATGCAGCTGATAGGCATCATGTACGAGAATACTCAGAGCAATGAAAGTTTAGATTGCAGAAATGTTTCAAAGCAGTGGGGATTAGTTTTTCAGTGCTGTAGTTTCTAAACTACTTTCTATTTTCTGGATTTTGAATGTTCAGCTCTTTGCTTTTGTGAATCTGGGGGATGACCATGATCCCCTGATCTGCGCTGTGATTGGTTTGCTCCCTGAGATCTGAGCTTTGGTGTCGTTGTTGCATTATGCCTTTTTCAATTTGTTTTCCCTTGATATTAGACATAGTAGAAACCTTGAAAATCCTCACAGTTCCTCTTAAACAAAATGATCCTTTTAAAGAAATAACAAAGATAGACTTGCATGTTTATGCGTCGATGGATTATTTCCCTGCGTAACATCATAAACTCACCCGTGTGCTGTAAATTTGTTTTCTATTCTGCTGAACAGGTTCTTAGAAAAATCAGTAAACAGACATTATAAATCTCTTAAAAGCTTTTTGATTTGTGTGTTCCTCACATCAAAGTAGTTTTTTCTTACATAAAGAGAAATATGCTTCTTAATGCATCGCAGAACAAAAAACGAAAACGATGCCAATGAATTTGGAATAATCAGAAACAGACGCATGAATAGTTTGTTTTCAGACTCTTCTCAAACCGTTAACAGTTTTGTTTACGTTCCTATTTTTTATAGATATATAAAAAAAGCCTGTGTCCTCAAACCTTTTTTTTCCTTATCATCACCAAAGTATCGTATTTATACTGAAATATGTCATTTTTGATCTATTACCATTAATCACGATAATTCTTTTGATTGCTGATATTGGTTCGATTATTTTACATCTTAACTTTTGAAAATATGTCATTAATTTTGTAATTTTGCAAGAGTTTTTAATGCTAATCCAAAATAATCTCACCCTGCTGTCTGTAAACGGTCAAAGGAATCACATTAAAACTAAGGAAGGCTTGTCACTCATCTGGCTTTACACTCACCCTTATATTCTTACACCCTTATACTTACCTTATATTGAATTTTCCTTTAGGGATTGATAAACTTCTTCTTACAGTAGATTTAGGCTCCAAAATATGATTCTTTCTTCTACAAAAGCAAACAAACAATCACCAACACTCTGGCATTTGTCTTCTATAACATTTGTGCAGCTCGCTAATGAGCTGAAGCTGTTATTTATCAGAGTATTATTAGGTTGTTTGTAGCCTCACATTTCCTGCTGTCTTGATTGAATTGGTGCACAAAGAATTCGCCTGACGCAGCTTTTACACAATCTTCAAATACGGCCTTTAAAGGCTGCAGCACTGGGACTAGAAGACTCTGGTCAACCTGGGGCTGGGCGATAAACTGAAAATTTACAGATACCAAAATTTACGACAGTAACGAATGTCATTTTGCCCATGTCGATATATTCTGTGTCAAAGAAATAAATAAATCGAAGTTGGTTTTGGATGTGTGTATGTAGGCTATGGTCTCATGACCCTTTAAGACGCTGTCCTACGTCAGAGACGTGACTCCACCCCATCCAGTCTGTAGAGATGGAGGACGGTTCAAAGGTTGGAGTGGCTGAAGTAGAGGAAGTTAATGTGGGAGGGGGTAAGCAGCTTGTGGAGTAGTTATCGTCCATTTATCGTTATCGAGATAAACTGATCAAGATATATTGATTTGACGCCATATCGCCCAGCCCAAGGTGAAACTCATGACAGTGGTGTTGTTGTCGAACGTTTTCGTAAATGTGTGCAGAGATTGAAACACTCGGAGCAGGTATGTTTGTTTGTTTGTACAGTGGTGTTATTTTGAATACTGTTCCAGACTTTTCACAATACTATCAAGAATTTTAATCAAGTGTGGAAAAGGTTTCAAAAGTAAAATCTGGAAATGTTTTAGTTTCCCTCTCCACTCTGTGTGAGAATCTGTTGTTGGTTCATCTTGGCAGAAATGGCCGCGGTCCCGTTTCTACACGGTTTAGCGTGTTTCGCTTGAAATACCTTTAAACAAGAACGAATCATCCAGGCTGTAGGAGGTCAGAGTAATGGGTCACAGAGGGGTTTGTATTCCCTCCTGATAAATTTTTCTCCTCTCTTATTTTAAAGGTTGAATCATGTCTCTGAAAGTTTGCAGACTTTCCTCGTGCAGCCTTAATTTTTACACCGGTCTGCTGCACTTCAGAAGCAAACTCTGTAATTGATCACTCCTCCTGTATTGATAAGTGGTATAAACAGCTTTCTGAAATGCAACGTTAGCATGTGGCTACAAAGACCTTATTGGATTTGCAATCTGTGAGGCGCTACCTCGCAAATGGAGCACTCAGCCGCTGCTCACTTACTGTAGCAGTACATTGGGTATTTATCTATTGATTTTTCTCTTTGAAAGTAGAAAGTAATTATGAGGAAATATGTGGCCTGGTACGGCTCAAATCAGCTGGGTCATCAAATAAATATGATGAGTCGCAGAAAAGAAGAAGCACTCGGACAGATAAAGGCTTTTATTCTTGAAAACTTTCTTTTCCTGCCTTGTCTTTTGAATTAGAGATTTACATAAGCCGGGGAGGGTTGAAATATGGATCACAGCTGGATAAGAGTGAGAGAAACCGTGCGGATGAAGAAGGGGACATGAGGGAGAAAAGCTGAGATAACCCCTGAGAGGACCGATTGTTTCTGCGAGGAGAGTTTCATGAGAAAGTTCAGGAATCTGCGTCCCTTCTCTGGGCCGTCTAATCTGTATTTAACAGACTCGTCTGCAGATAATGAGTAATACACTGGGAGGCCTCCAAGTGGTGGAAAGCTGATACTAGATTAACACAAAGTAATCACCTCTCACTCTCAGCTGCACACACACACACAGACTCAGACACACACAGAGTTCCTCCTATCTCCCTCAGACTCTCTTTTTTCTGTCTCAAACTTTCCTCCGAGCGGCTGATTGTCTGATCAGCAGCAGAATGTGGAGCAGTCGAGCTGATCTCTGAAACCTTTATAGAGAAGTTTGTACTCCGGTATCTGCGCTACATACTGTTTTTTTTTTTTTACTTCTGCAAGGAAAACATTCCCAACCACAGAACAAGTTGGGTTTCAAGGGTGCAACTAAGGCTGGTGTTTGCAGCTCCGAGGTCTGATCGGGTTTATTTTTTTATTTTTTCATGTTATACAGATGATGTTTTACAAACCAACATAAACAGAGCTGAGAGAAATGCAAGTCGCAAAAAAGAGATGACAAATCTGTGCCACGGAGGAGCAGATCTGGAGTCTCTGGAAGCTGTAACTCCAGTAAACATGAGGAAAACTTCAGAAATGAGAACTAAAGGAGACGAAGTGAAAGCTTTCTTTGGTAAAGAGTGAAAAAACCGTCGATATGTTTCTTTTGCATTTAAAATACATGAAGAGAGAAAGTAAGAAATGTGAGGAAAAAAAGGGTTATAAGAGCAAAGTGAAGGACATGTTAGAAGTACAATAAAAGAAAAATGACAGTTTTTATTTACTACATGTGATATGACATGTATGAAATGTTAGAAATATCCTTTTAAATGAGAAAAGCAGGAAAAAAAACTAATAGGACAGGTTTAAAAAGTGTCATTTGATCTAATGAAACACAAGAAGGTTGTTTTTTCTTCTGAGAGGGTTAACTGGTGCTTTTGTGCAGAAAATAAAGAATAAATTTCCCACTTGAACAAAACTAAGTTTTTAGAATTCCATCAAACAGATTTTATTGTAAAATAAAATTAAATAAAAGAGGAGAGTTTAGTAACTTAAAAATGTAGAGATATTAGTAAGAACGCTACATAAACACAGCTGAGAAAGAGCTGAGTAAAGCAAAAAAGAAAGAAATTAAACATGAGACAGGGAAAAGTATCAAGGTGTCAGGGTTTGAAGTTGTTTCTGTTTAATACTAAGATACTAAAAATCTGGATTTAAAACACAATTTGACTCTTGAAGCTCAAACGTCAAGAGCTTTTAACTCTAAAATTGAACTTATTTCAGCTCGTACTTAATCCTGAGTTTGAAGACTGTTTTCCCTCTGAACCTCGGCCTGGTTAAAGGTTTAAATTTGTCAAAATAAGTAAAAATAAGATGAAATTGAGCTGAAATAATTAACTGAGAAAAGTCAGCATGAGTCACTCTATTAATTTATCTCCAGTTCAGAGCAGAATTCAAGGTCAAAGGAAACGTCCTCTCTGAAAAAAGTTTGTTTCAAATAAAATGAAGAGGTTTAGACGAGCACACAGGAGTTTATAAAACGATCACTCAGGGCTTTAATCTTTTAGTTGCAGTTAATCACAGAGTTCTAACAAAGTTTATTTTCATTTTGATGACTCAGGGAGGTTACTGTAACAGCATTTCCACTTTCCAGGAGTTCCACTCTGTTTTTGTCTCTGTTGCTCCTCTGCATTGTTATGGCATGACTGGTCTCAAGATGCCGAGCTGAGGATGTCTGTTAAACCCTGAGTCTTTTTCAGGCTGCTGTCAGCTCCCAGCTCTTTGTGAGAGTTGTTGGATTGACTGAGACTCATTGTTGCTGTTACCTGCTGACTTCAGTCTGATGATCTGCACCTGCATGCTTAGTTCAGAACTGAAGTACTTCTGTTCAACACCAAGTACATGTTACTTCTGACTTTTGACAGTTTTTAAGGTGCAGTGACAGCAGAAGAGGGTGGAAGCTTAACCCTGTAGTGCCAAAGAGGCCAAAAAAGCATGAAGCGAATGTTTCGCATTGATTTAGGTCCTGAATCAGATTTTAAGCCCGTGTTTGAATGAAGTTTGATGGCTTTTTACTGGAAACGATTTACCACTTTCCTTAAAAATGCAGCACATTTCTGGCTTAAAGCTGTAAATGTATAAAAATCTGTACGCCATGAGATTTAAGTTTGACAAAACTACAGTTGCAGCTTTCTTAACTTTAACTAAAATCTTATTTCCGCCTCCATATGTGCTCCAGTCAGGCACTTTATCACAAGATGCAGATCTGTGATTACGACTGTGCACAGAAAGCAAACAGCTGTTGGATTGACTGCAGCAGATTTTGTGACTTACAGATGAAGCTGAAGTTAGTTTTCCCACTGAGAGTGCACACTTTAGATCCGCTGGGTGAGGTCAGACTTGTTTACGCGCCTCCAGGGTCCAATAAACACTCGCATGTCCTCATTTAGACCAAAAAGGAAGAAAAACCGTATAGACGATGATGACATTAGTTCCATTAACACATGGCAGAAATGAGGACACACTTCATCCAAGGGAAGGTCTCGGTATTGGGAGGGTGTTTTTTTTTCACATGTGGGACAAAGGAGAAAAAAAATAGTGAAAGCGTGTCCACACCTGCGTGAAATGGGACTAATACCAAAGTCTCTTGTCGAGCTTTTGCACGATCTTGTTCAGGGTTGAGTGACACGATCAGGAAGTCCTTAGCCGTGGGGGAAGAAAGATGTTTGTTATCGGATTTTCTTTTCCCCTCCCCACTCTCTCCCCTCTCCCTCCTCATGGGTCCTTTAAAAACAATGAAATGTAACAGAAAAATGTGGCTCCGGGACATAAAAAACAGTCTCATGCATGCAAGTACACGTGCTCGCAGAAACACAGGGGGCACGGAGGTCTTTGTGGAGGCTCCAGCATGAGCGGAGATCTCAGACAGAAACACGCTGTAGTTCGGGAACATGCTGTCGTGTGGTGGTCATGTTTTTATTACCAGGTGTTGAGAAGTTTATGGGCCACTTTTATGTCTGTGAACTCACAACAACACAAAAGCTGCTGATTGATTTGACTGACTGTTTTTATTGATGCCTAATCACAGGTTGTCACATTTCAATACAGGTGTTGTTTTTGTAATACAAACAGGATTTATCCATCCATCCATCCTTCTTAAGAGTAAAACAAATCCACGAATAAGACGACTCACTCGTTTCCCATCCATCCATCTAACCTCATATCTTCATCTTTTTTTCATTGTCTTATCAAATAGTAAAGCGACAGATCTTATCCGTTTAAGTTTGACTGATTGCGCTCATGAATTAATCATTAAGAAGTACATTCAGTCATTAATTTTCATCAAAGCAGGCGTTTGTCGTTTGGTTAAATGACGGATTTATGTGAAAATATTAACGCTGTGGAGTTTATGGGATGTCAAAGATAAAAGGTGATTAACTGATATGAGATTTAAGATTCAGATCGAGTTTATCTGATGATTCTATCGGGTGTTTCTTCAGGCTGTTGGGGTCGTGAAAAAGTCGTATCCTCATGCAGATGTGCAATTTATGTGAAATAGTTGTTTGTCTCATGATGAAACGTAACTTTATTTAACGTAACACCATGTATCACGACATAGTGTTGTATTTTAAGATCGTGACACTGCATAATAATACAGAACATGTTGTATAATGTTGTATTATACCACACACCTTAATATGACATGTTGTGTTGTGATGTACTGTAACAAAGCATGTTGGATCATTTATTGTATCGTAACGTAATTCAACACAACCCAATGCAGCATGACATGTTGTGTTGTATCTACAAGTTTTATTGAAAGTTGATGCAACACGACGTAATGTTTAGTGTTAAATCATGCAACATCGAAACATGTAATATCATGTCCTAACACAGCACAACATTAACAACTTTACGACACGAAACTTCACAGTACATAACTTTATGTAACATAACCAGTGTTTCCCCCAGGAAAGGAATCTACCTGTGGTGGTGTGTAATTTGGAGTGGAGGTGTTGAGCGACTCAGGGGGTGGGGTTATGAATCATTTGTGTGATCGCTGTTGATAACTTGCTAATTAATTAATCTGCTGTGTTATTGCCAACTAGGGCTGCAACTAACGACTATTTTAATAGTCAACTAGTGACTGACTAGTGGAACGATTCGTTGACTAATCGGACTATTCAGATAATTATGTGCCTTCTCCTCAAATGTTCGTGCATCACCAACATGCTGCCATAATACGTGAGGTCTGCTTTGCAAACCTTGCAAGTTATTTTTCCCGCCTTATCGAGGCTAAAGTGCTACTAAACTTTGGAGATTTTTAAGCACGTACTGGTAGGAGCTGTATGGGATGCCGGCGCCATCATGTTTGAATACCCTGCCGCTCGGCGGAGACGCTATTGCGCATGTGTGACTGTAGGCAGAGGTTGTAATGAAGTAAGATTCCTCACTCCACTGGAAAAAACACGTCTGGCGACAATAGTCGACAATGGAATTCTTTGTCAACTTTTTTCATTATCGATTTTTGTCGACATCTACTAATCGTTGCAGCCCAACCGCCAACGATAACTTGCGAATGCTAATACTTGGCACGCTGCATTGCACATATGTATACTGATACACATCAGTCCAACATAGAGCCATGTAAGAAAAAAAACTAATTTTTAATGTTTGGCAGCTTTTTTTTTTTAGCCTTAGCGATCATTTGCACGTAGGAGAAACCCTTTTAACTTCAAATGATGTTACTTTACTTAAGTGACAAAGTTAAAATTAAGGTAACGTAACTTAACATAATGTTACGTAACTTTTGACATATTATTCCATGTTAAAGTGTTGCGTCACATGACCACATGGTATTGTTGAATTACATATAACATTACGCAGCAGCCTGTCATATGAAAAACCATATCATATATCAAATTGAATTGTACTCTATTTTAATTGTAGCTCGACATATCTCCATAAACTCCAAAACCAAAAATAAATCAGTCTGTTGAAACTCATTACTGTCCAGTTTATGAGGTTCAATCTGAAATTACTCATTTTTTATTCAGTTTGACGTTTTCCAGGCTCTGTTACCAGCTGACATCCTCATCTTGTCATTGTCTGTCATCTACTAACATCTCGTGATAGTCAGCACTCGCTGTTTTGTGGCGTATACAGTTATCTATTTCACAATTATTAAATAGAAAAAAGGACAGAGAATGAAGTCTGTATTTTATCAAAGCCAGAACCATCAGAGCCGTGGTCCAGTTTCAACATTTCCTGGAGGGTGATTCCCAGAACTACCTCAGCTCCTCCTGTTGATAAATACAGCAGTGACCCTCCTTCATGAAAATAATGGAAAAGTATCTGGTGCAATCAGCTTTTCTGGCTTTGTCCAACCGAACATTCATCATCATCAAGAAAAGAGTCCAGTGTTTTGGTTTGTTTCACTCCAGGTCCAGAACTTGGACTCTGAGCAGCTAAAATGACCTCATGTTTAACTGCAAACACTTATCAATGTTTGGTGAAAGACTACAGGAATTTTCTCAACCATTTAAGGAGAAATTTTATCTTTTCGCTGATGTGAAACTGTCAAACTTTATTGCGGTACACTGACGTAAAAACAAAAAAAAACTACAGCAGTTAAACTTTAAACACGGTTCGTGACTCGGATGAAATGACGCGCTGGTTGAAAATGCTTTTGACATTTGGACGGCGCGCGGTTAGTTTGCTGCGAAGAAACAGAGATGGCTCTTTGGAGAACTTTTAAAATTGCTCTGCAACTTTCAATTGACTCCGTCGGGCAGGAGTTATTGAAATTGCCACCTCTAAAGAAATGGAGCAAACCTTAGAAGAAAAAGGGAAAAAAGAGGCGGAGAGAGCTCATCAGGAACGAGGGAGTTTTGGAGTGTAATGGAAGAGAAAAGTGAAATTGGGGGAGGGGGGATTAGTTTTGAGCTTAACAGAGAAAAAGGCGGATATATGTGTGCAAGTGTGTTTTGGTTGTCTCTCTCCCTGGCCCTGAAAATAACATCTATCTTGCCTGGAGCCTACATTTGTCTTGGAGAAACAATACAAACTCCATTTCCCCCTGCAGAGTCATCAGGAATGTGATTTATCGATTCTGTGCACAGATCTGCACGCCGGGAAAATTGCTTTGTAGTCCTGCAGCGGTGACACACGGGCCTCAGTCTGCACGCACCACGGCATCACAGTCCATTTCAATGTGTACCCACCCGCGCTAAGTCAATGTTAGCATCAATGGCTGTAATGGAAATGTGCACTGTGACAAAGCAGATAACAGGGAAGCCAGAGGAGTTCTTTTGTTCTGGAAGTCGAGAACCTGTCCGGTTTTTGCAAAGGCAACGATCGGGGGCAGACAGGAGAAGAAGAAGACAGCTCGTCTGAGCTCTGAATCCCAGCTCTGATTTGTTTCTGGTCTGTGCAGATCATGTGTTGACTCCAAACACGAGGAGAAGGGTAATTCAGCAAAGAAAGCTCGAGTCAGTGGGCGCAAGTATGACCTATCGGGGAGTTTCACAGCAAAAAGAAAATCCCAAATGACACATATTCAGCAAGAAAGTGAAAAGACGAGGATAATTTATTTTTTTCCTGTCGATGTTTTAAAGGTCCGGTGAGGCACTGCCGGTTTGTGTTGATTTTGGCACCTCTTGTGGACAAAGTTTTCTTGGTTTTGTGGCCAGAGTTCCAGACGTCGGTGTGAAGTAATGTCATAGAAATTGCCAATCCTCCCGCTCAGTGATTTTTTTCTTCTTTAGAGTTTTATTTTTGGGTTTCCATTGGAGCAGAAACAGGCAGAGAGAGCGGGCAGTGTTAGGAAGGAAAGAAGCTGCAGGCTGGACTCAATAAGGCCCTACGAAATCCTTTTTATGTTTTTTAAGTTCCGTTTTTTAAAATGTCAATTAATTAAATGCAAATATTCTGAAATTTATAGCTGTAATACATTATTGCCCAGTATTTCAAGTCAAAACATGACGTTGTAACATAACCATGTACCAATAAGAGCTTAAAGTACAAAATTTTAATAATTGTACTGTGATTTTCTTTGTTTTTCACATTGGTTTAAGACGGCAAGTGGTCATCACACGTATTTTTATAGTTTCAAGTCAACGGTATGTTGACAGACTTTGTAAAAAAGCATGTCTCATAACACATAAGGGTCATTTGGATATTGCTCGGCTCTGTACTTTGGAGACAAACAAGAGTTTTGAAGTTTTTCCACGGATGTAGCCGGTGTCTCTGGTCGCTGCTTTGGCATGCTGTTTATTCAGGAGGGAGGCAGCGGTTGAGTGTTCGTGAAGAGATGCACAGGTGGTGCCATGAATGAGCGGTCCCAGGATTATTTCCCTTGACAAACATTCCTTCACCATTTCAGTCACATTACACCAATTCCTTGTTCAACAGTAGATTTCGTTTTTATTGGCGAATTCTGCGATTCCGTTAACGTGGAAATCATAGAGCCCTAAATCTACCTGGGCTGAACTGTGAGGCTCAACCTCTGTATACGAGGCAGGTGCCCGGACTGCCAGGCAGTGGCGCCCCCTAGTTCACTGTCATGTTTGCTTTTGTATCCTGTTATATTTGAGTCCCAATTTGTGATTTTACACTAAATCAGCATGACGCCATGGAGCTGTCACAATGTGATATTTTGTGGCCTTAATAACCTTGAGGTGAAAATCTGAGAAAAACATTATTCATGTGATATTTTTGCTAAGCTTGAAAACACAAAAACGCAACTACTCATAAACTTTACAAATGAACTCAGCTGACCCTAACATATTTTCCACTCCTTCGATGGTGTAAACTTCCACAGTGCTGGTCTGATGGTGGAATAGCCGTTTCACCGCTGTGCGTTTTACACAGCTGATGAGGCGTGACAAAGCTGCATGTTCAGTGCAGGTATGTGACGGTGTAAAACGCTCGTTTTCAAACCTGGAAGAAGTTTAAGCTGTTTATACCCACAAGAGTTTTAACTGTATCTTTGGGTTATGGATAAAATACCTTATTCCAGAATGACATGGTGGGGATTTGGAAAACACGTGCTGACTGAATTAATCTTGAAAAAAACAACTGATCAAACATGGTGAGCGCCACCAAAACTCGGATATGGACGTCTTTGCTCTCATAAAGTTAAAACTGTGAAATATATTAGAGGAAAATAAGAGAAAAGCCGAGTTCATGCTAGAGTTCAGTCTTGTAATCAACAACAAAAAAAAAGTCAGTTCCTTTCCTGAGTTTTATGAAGGGTCGAATGAATCACAGCTGTGTCACTGGCTTTTTTTCAGCAGGAGTCATAAAAATAGACAAAAAAGATCTGTTCTTAGTCTGATGGGAACACCTGCAGTGATAAAAAAAAAAGATTTGAAAATAAACTTTTTAACAATAACATTTTGAAGAGAATTGTTCATTTGGAAAGTAAAAGGATCTTCTTCGAAAAAGGAGGATTTTCATGGTCTAAATATTTGCGGGACTCCTCCCCCTCAGCTCCATCCTTTGTTTTTGTTTGAACAGTTGACTTTCAGATGACAAACGAGCGCTCAAAGCGTGCCGCGTATGATGATCGAATGAAAAGAACAAAGGGTGAGTCAGGGCTGTTTGGCAGACTCTCATTTGATTTACACATGTCCCATAAACATCTAATGGACTCTATAAATCGTATTCCCGGGGGGAAGCATGCGAGCCCACAAAACGGCGGGGAATGATCAAAGCCGGGGAACGAGCGGGACCACCGCGGTGCCACGCAGCCGCCCGGCCTCCAGCGACTCTCACACCTGCTGCAGAGGAGTGGATGTCTGTCTAATGTGCAGCGCGGCGGCTCTTATCATTTAGCTGGAGCTCTGGGGCTTTTTAACCCCTGAACTGAGTGGAAGCTTTATGTTGGCGGAGCTCGTCTTGATGTGTTCTCCCACGATAATAATTCACTCCTGCTGGATATCTGCCAACTCGCCGCTCTCGCGCGCTCTCTCTCTCCGGTGGAATGCAGAGATAATAGAGGGGAGCTCAAGATGATTTTTTATGGAGGTGCTTAGTGCCAGCTTCCCAGGCGAAAATCTGAAATGATACTGTAGTCCAGAGTCTGAATAACCTGCCTCCACTAAAGTCAGGTCAACAGCTCTTTAACTCCTGTGTGAGAGTGTGAAATGTCAGCCATGGAGCGATAATTGATGATCACAGGGGTTTGAACTGAATATGTATTTGTTTCAAAGCTCGCTCTCTCTGTGACTCCCTCTCTCTGCTCATCAGATGCTTGGATGTAGGACAGAAATGGAAGACGGGAGCAATCTGCTTTTGCTTATTCGACTGCGTTGCCATGTGCTGTGGGTTCTTTGAGGCGATAACAAAAATATGTCAGTTTTAACTGCCCATCTGGTCATCTTAAAACATAGAATACCACTCAATTTGAGAATCCAAGGAGGTATGTAGCAGTTAAAACACAGCCGAGTGTGTTTTAGATTTCAGTTTCAGCTCTGCATGATAACAGTCAGTAGATTTCTGCAAACGTCAAGAGAAACGGACAAAGTTTGAGGTTCATCGAGACTGTCACCTCTTTGTTTGACTTGTAACAGAGTCTCTCCAAAATGATGCTCGTAATCAGGTCTATAAAGTCCTAGTTGACTGGTCGACTTACTGGTTGATACGTGTTGAGTAGACTCAAAGTCTGATTGGTCGACTCGATTTTTTTCCGCGTCAATTTACAGTCTATGATTAGTTTCATTAAGAGGAACGTACCAAGTGCGAATGGGGGTGTTTTCAGAGCACCCCCGTTTCACAGGTAACAGCCTGTCTTAGAACACCCCCCTTGTTTTCACCATTTAGGATTCGCCCAACCCACTGGAGACCAGCTGGAGACAGGATGATTGATGAGCGTCCATGTTAATCAATATCCGGTGGTTTACTGAATATCATGTGTTTAATTGCCCTCTTGGCTGATATCAGATATCAGAATTTCTTTGGTTGAGTAGGTACAGCCTTACTCATAAAAATGAATACATGATTATGATGTTGACGTAGTTTGATGAGGGTTTGGACGCCCCCCCCTACATCAGTCAGGTGCCAGCCCTGCAGGGACGATGACAGCTAAAATAAAGACGGTCCTGTCTCGTGGACTGGGAGGTGATGATCTGGCATTTTTTGATAATCTGAACCAGAGCTACAGTTCTTGAAGTGGCCATCAGCCCCCTCCCAGCCCTTGTTTCATGTAGTTTCCTACTCTCAGCCATGTCCTAGTCCTTTAAAAGAAACATGAGAAATCCCCTAAAATCAGCTTTTAAAGACACAAAAGACAGTGGGGGAAAAAAGCTGTCAAAAAAAAACCCTGTTAGTTAAGACATATCAAGATTAGACATGAGTCAGTTTTGAATTTTCCTCCCATACGAGCGTCAGCTGGAGAGCTCTCCGTCTTTAATGCACCAAAAATGTGGAAGCTCTCTGACTGGTGCTTGTGCAGGACAAGTGTGTGTGATTCGTCATCTTTACATGTCTGAACTATAAATTATTTACAGTTGGATCTATTTTCTGAAAGCCTCTTTTGTGTGTTTTTTCAGACTTTGGGAACCTGCAGTACCTTTTTAAATCCGGCTTTTCATTTGAGGTGGTTTCTCTTTGGGCCCAAACTGCATAATTGCAAATGTTTTAAGGTCACTCACTCATGTGATGTTTTTTTTTTTAACTGTCATTGATTGAATTAGTCACCATGGTAACCAGGACAAAAGATGTTTGTCAGATGTCCTTCACAAAGGCAGAGACTGTGCATGAACCCTGAAAGACCAGAATGAAAATGGCATTATTTGAAATGATTTTCATGATTAATTTTTATTATTCTTATTCTAGTGGCCCAAATACTCTGCTGTAATTTTCAAGTTGTGGTTTCATCATTTTCATCATAGAGATAACCAGATGAAAGTCATCATGTTAAGAAAATAAAGTTGCAAAAGAACAAGTCGTAACTTTACAAAATCAGAGTCATATGAGAATAAAGAGCTGAAGTTACCCTTTAATAAGATTTAACTCATTAAAATATTTATCACAAGAAGAAAATCGCAGTTAAACCGTTATATAAAGAAGTTATAAGAAAAATAAGTTATAATGTAAGGAGATTGAAGTCATTATAAATCGTGATAAAAAAATCTTAATATTATGAGAATTAAGTCTTTATATCACAAGAATAAAGTCATAATTTGATTCACGGTGAGCAGTCAGCTGCCTGTACCAAGAATGAGGAACACTGAGCGTCTCGATAAGATGTTTCTGCCAAAGCTGAGTCATGTGATAACCCCCTTCAAAACAGCATTATTTAGTGAATTATTGACCAAATTAATCACTTTATTTTTAAAACGTAATTACTTTAATCTCGTAACTTAACAACTTGACCTCAGCTTTATTTTTATGATTAAAATGATTTTATGACAACGGTATTTTCATAAACTTACACAGGATGCATGTTGATCAATGAAAACATCACTTCTCCAGCTGTTAGCCACGCGCTAACGTGTCTCGATCTGCTGGTAGTAAGGAGCTAAAAGGGGGCGTGTTTCTACCTACTGTATGAGGCGGACATGCTTCTGTCTCAGTTCACGAGCACTGAGCAGGAATCAAAGTCCAGTTAAACCGCCTAATCGTGCCTGATCTGTGCATGTAAATATAATGAGTGTCTGCACACTGTGAGGTTTTACACACATATGTAAATGAAAGTGAACGAGATTTTAGTTATCGAGTAAGATTAATCACCTCCACCACCCCTCATCCTGCCCGCTCAACCAACCTTTTACGCGGACGTGTATTCCCTTAGCAGAAGTATAAAAAGCACAGTTTTATAACCCAGCCCTCTCCCTTTCTGTGCCTTTTATTCAAAACACTGAGGGGAATTAGGGTCTATCAGTCCCGCCTTGAACAGGCCTTGTAAAAAAGAGGGTATAGCTAACTCTGAGGTGGTATGGCTGGATTTAATTTGGCTGGGTTTGAAATCCATATTATCAGTAATTACATTTGATAAGCTCATAAGAAGAGCTCTGGCTTCACAGAATAATAACCTTCCTTCTTCTCTCTCACATTAACAGCCTAGTGTGTCACTGGAGGCCTGAGTCTGATCTCACTTTGCCTGAAAGAAAAGTTGTGGTTTGTCTTTCCTGTTGGGTTTTTGATTGATTTTGCCTTCATGGGATGTTTACATCAAGATAGAATAACAACTTTCACATCGCACACGTATGAAAAATGGTAAACTGAGTACTATTACCCTTAAAAACAGCTGTTGAGTCCAGATTCCCAGAGCCCGCAGGAGCTCCGGGTCTGACTCGTCCCACAGTAATCTCCTCGGCTGTGTGTGCGTGCATGCAGCCGGCTCGGCCTGGTGTTTAACCGTGTTTCATCGTCAAAACACAACCATCTGGAGCTGGAGTGCAGGCAGTTTGCACCTGCAGCACCATTGTTCCCATAATGGAAAGCACACTGTTCTCAGAGGGAGAATTCAACAGTGTCTTTTAGCACGAAGACAAGGCTGACCTGGGAGTTTACGAGAGCAAGGGACTCCAAGGACTAAATCAAATTTTTGATGAGGGCTGGCCCAGCTGTGTGCCAGTGCTACAAGGTCTGCAGACACACCCGCTTTTTTCTACAGGGATGTTTCCTGTCTGTGAAGCTGTCTCATGTGTGTTTCTCTCATGAGTGAGTGTTCCTCTTTGTGAGTTCACATAAACATGTCCCCGGTGAGCTGAAAGAACTTAAACGAGGGTCGACCGTAAATCATCTGAGCCGCAAAGCCCCCGTGAGAAGATGGAGGTTGCCTTGGAGTTGAGCTGTGGTTGAAATTTCAAGCTCTGCCCGTCGTCATAGTGAATGCTCCTCACCAGATTGTCCAAATTTTTATTTCTCTGAGTGTTTATATGTGTGTTTGATTGACTTGAATAACTTAAACTTGAGTTCAATTACTGAATGGAATATTATCAAAAAATAATGTAATTAAAGCAGAAAACAATGATTAAAAAATGTCATCTTGGGTTAGATTACTGAATGGAATATTATTAAAAATTTAAGTGATTGAAATAGAAAAAAATTGATTGAAAATGTCAAAATTGTGGTTTGAAAAAATAAGAGTTTGAATTAAAAAATAAATAATTCAGAGAAAAAAGTAACTGAATAAAATAAAAACAAAATTAACAAAACTGAATCAAATTTTGCATGGAGAAAAAAAAAAGTAGAAATACAAAAGAATTAAATTAAAACTATTTGAAAGTAATAAAAAATTAATATTTTGTAATTAAATTCTTTTAATGAAAGAAAATAAAAATATAAAAAAGACTAAAATTAAATTCCTTAAATTAAAAAAAAATTGAATAAAATTAGAAAATCATCAGGATAATAAAATTAAACAAATAATTAAAATGTTATAATATCTGAAACATTAAAATTATTATAATATTATCATGTGCATATTTCTTTTTCTACACATTATACGTTAAAAACGAGCCAGATTATTGTCACCAGAGTTTTTGTTGCCACTTTCCATTAAAAAAAAAGAAAACTGAAAAAAACACAAATCTGATAAGAAATGTCAGATATTTGTGTTTCTTTGCGGTTTCTTGACACTATCATGTCCAGGATGTATGCTGATGTGCTTAAATGAGGTAATAATGAGCACATTAATGACAAACCCAGTATGTGGCCACAGTATTGCGCCCCAGGAGGCTCTCCTGCGGTAAATAAAATGTGTAAATATGTAGTGGTGAACAAATGAGAAGCAGTGAAGCAGGGAAAGTTGATAAATGGCGCGCTGACTCAGCAAATTCCCTGCATTAAGTGAAGCTGTGAGAGCAGGATTAGAAAGTTGATTCCCTTCAGGCCCTGAGAGCAAAGTCAGAGGGGCTTCGCGCTGCATTGTTAAGACCCAGTGTTTGCAGGTGGCTCATGCATTTTTCTATCCCAGGGCATCGATTTTGGAAATCCAATAGATGGCCACACTCCTCGGGCTCCTCTCTCATTACCCCGGTATCAGCCTGGTTGGATATTCATGCTGGAATATTATGAGAAGATAAATCGTTTAATCTGAGTTTTTATTGAACCCTGTCATGAGTGAGGCACTCCCCTCCACCCTGTGGGTGTAGCTGAAGCACTTTGATAGAATGATGGATTAGAAATTAGCCTGTGAGGGAATTTAGCAAAAACACGATCGAACTCCATTGGCTTGAGTTTCACTGCACGGACGGTGATTTATATGCAAAATCACTCACAATACCCTGACGTTGCACTATTCCAGCTTATTAGGTATATGCTAAAAGCCAAATACATTTTTGTTAAGCACACCGACCGTATCATAAATAAAATATTCCATCAGTGACTAGATTTTATCTCCATAAAGCTTTCAATAATATTTGTCTTCCTGACAACCTCAATAGTTTTGTGTTTCTGTTGTTCTGTGATAAAGTGACTTCCTGTCTGAGAGACATGCTGAAAAGGCCAATAGGGTTGAGATGAACTCTTTCAGCTCTCCTGTTGAGTTTTGGGGGTTTGTGTCCCGTCTCTCTGAGGTTTAACACACTCGACCTGCAGAGTTAAAAACCTAAAAGTACTTTTCATTGACGAAAAAGAAGCTTGTGGCATTTAGGTTTAAAGGACAGTGTAAAACTTTTAGAGGAGCTAAAAGGTCAAAAGTGCCTTTTACAAGTCGTACATATTCAAGTTTTTAAGGTCTCTGCTGAAGAAGTATGACCTGTTTGGCTCGCTAATGATCTCCCTGAAGCTCCCATGCTCGGTTTAGGGCAGGGGTCAAGAACTTCTCCTGTGAAAGAGGCCGTCTTTGCCGTCCTCTCTTCCTAAAAGAAAAACTTTCCGGAGCTTCAACACGACTTTAAACTTTTGTTCAAAAGGTAAAGCAGCCTGTAGGTCTCAGTCAGATGTGATGGACCTAAACGGGTAGTTTATCGTTAATATTTGACCACGCTTCAGTGTGCAGTTTTCAGATTATTATGTTAACATTGCCTTTCTGTTACACAGGCTCTGTTTTGCCTGTAATGCCACCTGAAAAAAAACATGTGGAGCGAAAAGAGATGCACGATGCAAGAAGCTCACTACACCAAAAGTGAGTCACCCAAGGGGGACACCAGCAGTACTGCAATCCAGAGGGAGTCTGTCCCACGAGCAGTACTTGTTAATCCAAAAGTTCTGTTTCTGAGCTGACTTTGCACCTACACCTGCTCGAGCTTTCTCAAATCTCCAGCGTGCAAGTCTTCACAGCCTGATGCATTTAGATTTATTACAAACAGCCTTTCTTACCAGCTAAATATTCGAGAGTCAGTTGGACTGCTTTGAGTACACGGCTTGTATCTTGATTTGAGAAGCCATTCTGGGCTAAATACAGGATTACCTCTCTTCCCTTTTAACCCTTGTTGGCTGGACATCATGCATTTAGTTGTTCTTAAAGTCTGAACTCAGGTTTGGATAGGAAGCTTTTAGATATTTTGCACCTTTTGCCTTGAACAGACTGATTTTAGACCGCAGAACCTAGTCAGCCTGAGGCTACGTTTATACGTACCTGGCTATTTTTATTAACTGACATTTCGCCCTTGCCGCTGCTTGCTCACCACTACGTATGTTTTCAGAAAAAAATTTTGTTTACGCTAACCCGTGTATATATGCTGTCAAGAGCATGCTAAACCTGTAGGTGGCAGTGTAGCGAGAAGCTCAAGCCAACGTTAGCCAATCAGAATCCCGCATAGTAGCAGCAACAACAACGTCCCTTCCTTCTTTCCTGCGCACAATCAGGCTACCCAAACCCTCTGGCCGGGGTTTTTACAAAGCATAGTTTTCAGGGGCAAATTCTCTTTTTGCGTCTAAACGAAGGGTGCAAATGATGGTTAATGTCACTGTTTTTAAAAATAAAAGGGCCTGTATGTAATTTAACCTCTTCCTAAACGTCCAGAGGTCCGGGTTTCTGTATGCTATTTTTTATTTCAGCTAACCTTTGTCACAGCCTTTTTCAGTTCTGCTGTTTGAGTGCGATTGTTTTGTAGTTGAAAGTTTGTGTTGCTGACATTTTTGGAGAGGTCTCCCCCCAAAAAAGAGACGCCAGATCTCAACGGGACTAACCCGACTGAATAAAGATCAATGAATAAATTAAACAAAATGAAATCCAATGGAAGTTGATGGTTTTTCAGATTAATGTAGAAAAATAAAAAACTTTGATAATGACCGACTGTTGGACTACAGCATGTCCAGCTCTGCAGCCAGCATCCCTCTCTCCTGTTTTGCTGAAAGAAGAAACGCTCCACTCCACTGAGGGATCCACATGGTTTCCAACCAGACACAGGTGGCCTCACTAAAGCTAATGACTGTGCTGGCTGCTGGAAATGAAGGGAATCAGGAGCAGGTGAAAAGGTGTGGAGGAAACTTTACACTCGTATGGCTCTGACTGTCAAATTGTCCACTGACTCACCATCTATACAGCCAGATGGATGTCTGAGCGAATCTTGAGTGTCAAATAAGGCTTGGCAGAAAACACAGGCCGTATGTATGGAATAATTACCACTTAAACAGGCTCAGTGGTGGTATTGCATCTGGGTTTATCACTATGAGAGCTGACACTTGCAGCAATATAATGGTGCTATATAGAGCGCAATGCTTTAAGGTTATTGGAGGGGGGAGCGATGGTGTTACATTTTTATCTTTAATCTCAGCTGGACAGGGGACAGACAGCGAGGCTGCAGATGCCTTTAGGGAACTCTCTCAGTTCAATATTTCATCCTGATGTGGGCCCGGCGGTGTAAGAGGGGTCAGCGGGTGAAGAGCGATGGGAAAAATCCGGAGGAGACATTCATACCTGGCGAAAAACATCGTGTCTGAGAGAGAGGAGTGCAAAGAGAGCAGAGAGGGGGAAGTAAGGAAGCAGAGAAATGTCAGGTTTACAGAAAAAACGGTAAAGACGGAGAGAAGGAGAAGTGGTGTCTGGAGCGGAGAAAAGGTTGAGTGCTGCAGGGTGAAGAAGAATATTTTCATGTAGACAAAGACAGTGGAAGTAAATGGAGTGCAATGTTTGACCTTCTTCTCAATAAAACATATCCATTTGGCCAATTTCTCTCTTTGTCTCGCTCTTTACCCTCATTGTGCAATTGTATTTCTTAATCACCATCACTAAGCAACCCGGCTTTTAAAAATACAACGAGACAAGTTCATTCAAATAAGTGAAAGGGACATTATTAAAACATCGTTTCTGTTCCCAATTACTCTGTTAGCAGGCGAGAAACACAGCGGAGAGCTAAAACTGTTACCTGTGTGGGTTTAATGTTCTGGAGAGCTCCGTCAATCTCAAACCAAAAGCCTCCGCACAAGAAGAAAAGACGAGTTTAAAGACTTTTCCCCCAAAGTTTGACTATCAAACAAGATCTTTAGAAACTCGGTTAAAACTAATCGGACAATAAAGAAGTGTTTGAAGACAGAACGCAGATTTTATGAATCTCAGTCAAAGCACAGAGTGAATTTTCCAATCCAGTGAAGCGCTCAACAAAGAAATCGCTCGCTTTTGTCTTCCTCCTATCCATTCATCAGCCTCTCCTCCCCATGTGTATGTTCGTCTGTTCAAGTCATTATGCCTGTAACGCTGCGCACATTTGCACACTTTGAAAGGTAATTTCCAGAGATGTATAAAGCATCTAATATTGTCTGAGCCATCTTTCACACTGGTGGCATATATGAGGGACTGAAAAGTGGTTCAGTTAGTTAAAAGAAGCAAAATGCCACCATGATGTCTCATCAGTTACTCTTACTCTCATGTCTCGGTGCGTATATCATCCTCATTTCCAGCTTTCTTTAGGAAGAGTATGTCCATGCTTTAGTATTCTTTCAGAAATATCTGTTTTGGCAGATATAGACGGTGCATATAAGCTGGCAACACCAATCCCACAGATGCCTGTCAACTTTTACACCATCAGGGTGTGTTACAGGGTTGAAAATTGGACTCTGACTTTGCCTCATCTCCAGTGTTTGGTCCTCTCTCAAGGGTTCATTTCCAGGAACATGAAAAAAAGCAGAGGAAGTTGAAAATGGAAAGCCAGATTGGCATGAGGATGAGCAGAAATGGTTGTTGGACGTAGAGAGGAAAACCAGCGTGATAAAGGTTTAAAGACTTCAGAGTCAAAATAATCAGACTTGAGGAGACGGCAGCCTGTCTCTTTCATTTTAGGAGAAGAAACGCTCTGGCTGTGAGGAGCTGGGGTAAATAAAGTTAGGCTGAGTTGATTGGCAGCAGGTGAGCAGGTTCGGCAGGTGTTTGTGTGATTAGCAAAAATCAGGTGGCAGGAGAGTTCGGCCCGGTTTATACATACCCAGTTATTTTTAAAAACTGAGACATTAACCATCGTTTGCACCCTTCGTTTAGACACAAATGGAGAATTTGCACCTGAAAACGATGCTTTTTAAAAACTCAGGCCAGAGTGGAGATTTTGCATGTAAGGAGAAAAAACATGGGATTTGGGTAGCTGACGGCAGATTGTGCGCTGGAAACTGGGTGAAATGTGACATTGTTTACGATCAACAGTCTATGTTTGCTATCTAAGGTGATCATGGATGCATGCAGAACAGCAGTCGCACTCAGAGGTCAGCAATGCTGCAGCAACCTCTCCCCCTGACATTAAGAGTGTGTCTGCGTCGCCGCCAGCCTTGCAGGTTTTGGGTCCGACCCGGGCGCACTGCTGTCTGGTGGGAGAACTTCGAAAATGAGGTGGTTCTGTCGGAGGAGTGGCGTGAAAATTTCCAGAAGTCACGGGCATCGCTCCTGGTGCCACCTGTCCCAAAAGACGGAAGTGACATTGTTGTTGTTGGTGCTATGCGCGATTCTGATTGGCTTGAGCTTCTCACTACACTGCCACCTACGGGTTTGGCATGCTCTTGACGGTATATATACATGGGTTAGTGTAAATGAAAACTTTTCTGAAAACGCAGTGCTGTGCACGCGTTTTTTTTTTAGTAAACCGAGAGGGTGAAATTTCTGTTTATGAAAATAATCGGGCACGTGTAAGCGTAATCGAAGACAGATTCCTCTGAAAACAGCCTTTCTGTGAGCTCTGGCTCTCAGTTCACATGCAAACACCATCCAAGGTGGAGAGTCTTGAATCAACTCACTCCTCTGTGTGTTTGTGTGATATCCTGGACAAGTCTGCCATTTTTTTTCCCCATGTTTGCAAACACACTATCCAAAAGTGTAACACAGTACCTCTGGTTCTATTAAGCACAGTTTACTTCCCAGAACCACAGCTGGCCCGGTCCCTGCTCTCTCTCCTCCTGAAATATTCCTGCCTAAACACTTTGTTCGGCCCTCTTTGCTCTCTCTCCTCCTGTATCACAATGTCCCCTGTTTTTCTATGAACACCTGGAAGCCTGCGCTCACTCATTATAATCCAATGAAAAGCCCTCTTTGGATTTGACTTGCTAATTTCTGAAGTCTCTCCCCCGGTGGCAACGATCTACGACGTCGGCTGATGATGAACTAACGGACTGGGTCAGGCGGCGGAGGTAATTGGGAGACACATAGGTGGGAGGATTACATTTGACAGGTCATTCATCCCACTTTAGTTAATAGTAAGTGAGGCTGGCGGCCGTGAATGGATGCATTTAGACCTCACTGGTGGAGCTCTCATTGACCAGTCAGTCTGTCTTCTCTATATGTGTTTAATAGATATGAATGTATATTCGAGATACCTCTTTCCCATTACAGAGCAGATTCCTGGTCACCTACAGAGCACCAGACGAGAACAGTCAGTGTAAACACCCCAGGCCTCCACCATACACTGATTTCAAATACAGCCTACTTCGTATATAGTGGATAATAACATGTGCTTTGCAGCACAGGTACATATGTGCCACCCAGCAGCTCCTCACATTAAGAGTAATATGACACATAGCTGAGCAGGACCTCATTATAGAGCCTGAGAAGAAACATCATTTTAATTCAGACCAGGCGCTGATTTGATTTCCCTTCTTTGACTCGAATCAAGTTTCATACAGCAGCATATAGCAGAGCATATTTTAGATGTGAGCTTGTAGATATTAACTGAACATGTTGCATTTTTAATACAAACTTTCTAAAATATTTTGACCCATCCAGAGATTCATTTTTACCTCCGTCTCTAAAACCCGGTCCAGCTTGAAACCAGAATAAGTGCTTCCTGTTGAAAACACATTTGCACCTCCAGCGGTCGGTAATTTGTTTGACCACATAAATTATGAATCAACATTTGCATGAATAATGAAAAGGTTTGGGTTATAACGAGGATGGAAAAGATGGAAAGGCCTCATTTTGTGGCTTATTAACCAAACACACACCTGCCTTAAAAACTATTAGTCATGGGAACTAGAAATGTGTGTGAATGTTGAAATAACACAATATTTAGAGTGTTGACCATCTCTGCTGATGTAAATGTTGAAATTTACAACAAAATGATTCACTCGAAGAATGAGTCAAAATGATGCTTTCCAATAATGTTCTTAAAATTGATGGATATAAATTTATCACATCAAAAGTGAAAATATTAAAGCTTCAGTGGGGAGTTTTCAACTGGTAATGAGCTTGACTGAACTTTTTAAGACTTACCAAGAAACGAAACCGCCACTAACAAGACCAACAACTTTGAGTGTTTGACGACACTCAAAAAGTATCGTGTGCAGCAGCGATTCCAGTCCCACCTTGCGCATTTGATTGGCGCTGGCGTGGATGGACATTTTTGTTTTAAAAGAAAGATGGATGGAAGCCTCTGGTATCACCTGAATGCTAAACATGTGGAAGCTAATGTGGAAGCTAATGTTCGTCTGACTCAGAGTACAGCGACCCACACCCAACTGATTAATTATGATTAATTGCGATAAATAAATTGCAAAGCCTCTGATTAATTAGATAAATTTTTTTAATCGAGTCCTAGCCCTAAAACAAAACTACATGGTGTTTTAATAAGTTTAGAGCGAGGATGAAGTTATTTTTATTTTATTCTTCTAAGATATGATCAAATAAGCCCCTCATGTTAAAACATTCACCAACTTAAAGGACACATCAAAACTTTAAAAAACTTTACCAATCATGTATCTTTAGAAGTCCGTATTGATAGCATCAAACCAAGAGGTTATCAGATTATTGGTATTGATCAGTCAGCTCTTACAGACTTGTGTTATTAATGCTACAGATCAGTAAAAAGGTGACTGTCTGCTTCCTCACAGTGATTATGATCTCCTCCAAAAGAGTTCAGTCAGTTGAATTAAACCCCAAAATGTCATGCGATTGATTGTCTGATGCTCTTTATGTAGTTTAAGGCCAACCTGTTTGTTTGACACTAACTCTTCCTGTCACACACACAGGAGGTCGACGTAGGAAGCCTTGTTAAACCTAAACAGACAGCGCTCTCTCTCGCTGTGTTTTTGTCCCATTTTATCAACCGTCTGCCGCAAAAGTCTGCCATTCTCCACCGCCATCGCACCTCATCACTGTCTCAACCTGTCACATTATCCGGCAGCTCTGAGTGGGGGAGCGTCAGTGGCCGCCGCCGTGCTGAACTTTGAGACGGACAGGCCTTCTGTGGGCTGTCAGATAGTATCCGCAAAATGACCCGCTTATTCTGCCTCGCTGTCAACACGGTGGCAACGTCTCCCCTGACAGAGACACATCAGTGCAATGAAAGGAGACACCTACAGACAAACGGGTTTATTTATATTATGTCATTACCGTTACCTCCATACATTTCTTCAGAGCGGAGAAATTAAATAAACAAATTCTCCTGTCTGCCAGGCTTACAGCTTCAGATCCGACTAAAAGGTCGAACTCGGCAGATAATTTGTGATGAAAACAACCTTTGAATAGACTTCATGGGAAAACAGAAGAGAGAGAACCAGTGGGAAAAATGTGTGCGATGCAGAGATTTAAGAAATAGAAAACTTGGCCTCAGTTATTAGAATTTTAGTTTTCTTTAAATTGTTCGCACAGATTTTCCTAAAACAAGTCTGAGTCAGATTCACGACTTGTCTCCGCAGGATATTTTGTGTGAAACTGATGAATACAGATGTCTTTTTAGGTTGACAGCTATTATGGCGATGTCAAACTCCAGTCTTTGTCTGTCACGATGGTTACTGTGTCGTTTCAAGCAATCACAAGGTCTTAAATTTATGCCAAGAGATGTGACAGACGACTTCATGATACCTGAACAATCAAGACTGGCGTGATTGTGCCGGAAGAAAGAGGCGCTGGGCGAATCTGTACAGCAGTTACTCACAGGGCTGCTGATGTGCATCACCAACATTTCTCCTCTTTCAGTCTGTCCTGGTCTCAGGCACATCGAAACGGCACGGCAAACTTGTTCCGTCTCAAAGTCTATCCCACAACACCAACTTTATCCCTCTTCTTTTTTGCTTCTTTTGATCATGCTCACTGATTCTACACGTTGTGAGCGCTCTGTACTCTCACTTCTCAATGTCACTGATGACTGTGAAGAGTCTCCATAGACTGTATACATACATGAAGTAGGGCTGCATGACTTTGGCCAAAAATGGAATCCCGATTTTTTCTTTTCTCTTTCCACTTTTCACTTTCTCTTGTCCTATTTAGCAACAAAATTATCACCTTCTTTTGCAAACGCCATGTTTGTTTACACTGGTGTGTGTGTGGGAACTGGGGAGCGCTACCCCAAGATCTACGGTGGCCTGGAGACATCATATAGAGGAAAATCAATTTGATGATTTTAATTTTTCCAACATCGTCGTAATCAAATAATCTGATTACAATTTAAAATTGATAAATCGTGCAGCCCTTACATGAATGTCTGTCTCCGAAGTGAAAACATTTACTCACTCAAACTCTTGTCGACCTACCAAGAGACGGACCTTTAGTCTTTTTACAAACAGCTATGGAGAGCCTGCTGTGTAGCTTTAATATCTCTGAATTAAACACATTATAAAAACATCACCCCGGTGCTGAGGGTGCTATGAGACAATAAAGCTGTTCAGACCAAAACTCTTATTCGAACCAGGAGTTAAACATGTTCATTTCTGCTTTAAAAACTGGTTTCTGTGAATGACTGTGGATCAGCCTTGAGCGGGCACTCTGAAACCGCCGTTTTCAACACTAGACCATGAGAGCTGCTTGATTGTCCCAGATGTAGCCCTGATAATCATTCACTGTGACACATTACGCACAACAAAATGATTGATTTTCAGAGTATTTGGCTGCTAAAATCCTGTATTTTGTGGATGGGGCTGTGACCTTGCCTAATATGAGTAGTCTGGGTGGTCTGGCCTCGGCAAAACCACCAATAAAAGAGCATCTTATTCAGAAGAAGAGAGTGAATGTGAAAATCTTAGACTGCTCAACTTGATAAGAGGAGGATATGAATTCTGTGAAGCTGTAAGTGAATGAGACTAAATCATTGAAGGAGGAAGAGGTAGTAAGCTCAAGATGAATAAGGACGGAGGAAAAAAGCGATTTCAGCGGCGTTATAAAACACTTTTGACCTCAAAATAGTAAACAAACTCAAAGCACTAATTAGTTGCAGTGTGTTTGACTGTACTGCATCCTGAACCCTTTAGACTTTCACCTGAAATTGTTTTTTTTAATGATGTTAAGCCTGTTTATGACTGAGAGCCCTGCACGTGTTTTTTTTTTTCATCTTTAATTGCAGATCGGATGTGTTTGCCATCTGCTCTCTGATCGTCTGCTGTGGCTTTACGTTTACCTCAGCCTCAGGCGAGAGGTTGTTTTCAAGGCAGACAGCTCATCAGGATGACTGACAAGTGTTGGTGCTGGAAGTCAACCAAGTGAGGAAAAATTGCATATTAGAGCTTCAGGAAGTGATTTGAAAGATGACACTGAATTTGCTGCACTGTACACTGCTGCAGGCTGGAAAATGGGGATATATGATGCGGTGTGGCTTGTGTGTGCTTGTATGTGTGGGTGTTTGCACTATGTGTTTGCACGGGGGGTTATATGTGTGTTGCGGTCCATTTGCTTCGGCAACATTTGAGTCCCTGGCGGGCGTGGCCCATGTGGAGAGTGTGTCTCAGTGGGTGGCTGATGGGAGCGGAGCTCGGGGAATAACAGCCCCGGCGCTGCAGCTGCTCTCTGCAGATGAGGCCTGAACAAAGTGTGTTTCCAGAGCAGGGAAGGGAATGAAATACTGAACGGTGACGGGGGAATTCCTCCACATTCCCATGAAATCAAAATAGATGTTTGTTATTTCCGAGATGAGATTTGACTTGTTAGTGTCGCTTTTACGCCGGTATCTGCCTCAACATACGGACGATAATTTAAAAGTAATCTGAGCCAAATTTATAGGGTTTGTAGTGTGCTGTAAAAAGACGCTCAGACTACTCATCCTGGGCTCAGGCAAAAGGCACAAAGCTGTAATGTCATTTGTGTCCTCCATGGTCAATATACATTCAGTTAGCCACTCGCTAACACGTTTGCCAATATCCTGTGGAAAATGTGATAAAGGGGAAAACACATTTGGTGTTTTTGAAGTGTCCCTACCATAGACTGTGTATAGAATGGACGCCGTCTGTCTCCTCACTGGGTGAAGCCACTGCGAGAACAGCACCCTCTGGTGACGGGCTGCAGTACAGGTAATAAATCACACCTCCTCCAGCAATCCCTATGGAGCTGTGGACAAACTTTGGAAATTATTACACGGAATTAAAACGTTTCTCCGATTTTACTTTGTATGAAGATAATGCACTCCAGCAATGTTAACGCCAATCAATGCCGATCAATAATGTAGACCCTCTTTATCGCTCTCCTCTTACGCAGAAATGTGGGCTGGCAGTTTTATGCATCCTTGGAAAACTGCTCTAAAGTAGTGAAATATCAGTGCTGAATTATGGGTAAGTTAGATCCACACCATTAAGAGAAGCAGATTGGGAAAGACAGAGATCTTTCAATCCTTTTCTCATTACTTTACACACAGTGATTAATGATCCTGCCACGAACGCACTTAAAGCTGTCCTGAGCCTTTTGTGGGATTGTGTCATTACTTTGTGGCCTCATCACTACAGATTCGTTTCACAGCATCTGCACTGGAGTGAAGGACAAATAACATGTTGTAAGCCCAGTGCGTGTTTGCAGTAAGAGGTCATCCATTCTCTCGCGGCCCAGATGTTTTTAACCGGCGTTAGCTTTCCAGAGCCCAGGCCCCAGTTTCCCAGCAGGCTACAGTGCGTCTGGATCTCTGCTGTAGTGTTTCCCTCTGCCAGCTGGCCTCGCCAACTCCGTGTGTCATCCTCTTTTCTCTCCCCAAAAACTTGGGTGAGATTTACAGTACAAAGGTAGACTGTTGCATAACACTTTCTTCCCCTCCAGTTGAGCTGTAAAGTGGGTCAGGGTGAAGGCAGAGGAGAGTCCCCGCTCCGCTAACGTAATGCCGAGTCTCTCTGCCAGGCTGCACATTTCACTGTAAATCATCACATGCGTTTCAGTGGCAGAGGTGGGCGTTATTTGCCTCTGCCTCTTTGACATTGCCTACATATTCAGTGCAGCGTGTTGCATAACTCCGATTGTGTATGGCACAGCGCTCACTTCAACAAAAGTACAGCTGTAGTCGATAGGAAAGTGATATGAACTCTGCATAAATCAGCAGCTGTTTTCTCCTGACATTAGCTACTTTAAAACGCCCTGCTGCGTATTTTGACCATTTCATTTTTCATAAAACACTCGAGGTAAATGTATTCTCCATTAAAAGCTGATAATGCATCCCGTTTTCTGTCCAACTGTTGAGTAGGTGTGTTAGGTCGCTCCCGCTCTGAATGCTGTAAAAGCTTTTTTTAGCCACAGTTTCCACATTTGGCCCCTTGAGCATTAAATTTTTGGATAACTGCACAACTTTTCCTTAAGTGCAAAAAGTTTGAACAGAAAAAGAGATGTTTGGGAGGAGTTTGCACCGCCTAAAGCATGGTTATTTATTAAATGTGGTGTTTAATTATATCTGCGTGCACCTTGAGAACAAAGCTTCTTTTTGTTTACCTTAAACGTACCCAGAGGAGCTTTTAGCTGGTTATGAAACAAGCTGAAATTAAAGCAGATGAGCTACAAAAGCAAAAAAAAAGAGCTTGATGTAAAAATGGTCAGTTTTAATTTTTCATATCGCCATGTTGTGCTGCCACAAGGTCAATGCAAGAGCTGACATGAGCCTTGTTTGTACTGAAGTCTGAGTGGAGCCCTCCTATTAATTATCTTTTAATACATGCAGGGTGGCGCTTCAGTGTGTACAGAGATTTAATTAACACTGAAGTTACAGCAATGTGTCATGTGTGAATAAAACGAGGGGACACGCTCGTTGATTCTGCCGCAGTGGGGTCCCTGCAGGTGTTGATCTCGATACCTGCGGTTCAATCGCTTTATGTGTTAAGGAGTGGTTTATAAAGGAGTCTATTCTGGGTATTTGTATAGTTTGTCGTCACTCTGTTGCACCGCTGTGGGCTGAGAGAGCAGCACCTTGACTTTTTTAATGTGAATACAATAAACGATGAATAAAAATTAATCAACAGCTCGCATTCAGAGTCTCTTTAGAGACTAATGTGCTCAATAGCTTGCTGACAGTAACATTAACAAAAGTCCAGGTAACTTTAGCGTCTCTTTCTTGGTGTGCCTGAACTGATCTCATAGTTTGAATCTTTATATCTCCAACATGTTGCTCTGCTCTAACTAGGGATGTCATGGTAAATCGTGATAAAAATGTTGATGCTAACGATTACCGTTTTCATTTCAAAAACCGGTGGTGGTGGTGGTGGGGGGACTGTAATGAATCAGCAGTGAGACCGAGGACAAGAACTCCCTAATTAATTGTGATCGCCGTCGATAACCCACTAATGCCAATACTCGGTGTGTGTCTGTGGTGTGCCGCACGTATGTATACGAGGGGTGGGACAAAAAATTGATTAACATAAGTCTCGCGATTTTTTGTTTTACAATTTAAAAAAAATCTTAAAAACTTCCTTACATGTGATGTGTATTTTTTGAGGCGATATGGTTCCTGGAATAGTCAGTAGACAATCATAATCATTCAACTGTTTCACTGGTGTTAAAAACGCAGACTAAATATCGAGGAAATCGACAATATCGTAGAATCGCGATATAAATCAGACCGGCTCTAAAAAAGTTGTTGACGAATCGAATCAAGAGAAAAGCATATCGTCCCAGCCTTAATGTATACTGACACACATGAGTCTGAGGTAGAGCTATGTAAGAAAAAAGCCTAATTTTTAAGGTGTGACGACTTTTATTTAGCCGTGAGAATGTTCATGTTGGTGAACACATGCCAGCTCTTGCCCTTACAGTGCTTCATTTGAAAAATCAATCAAACATCAAAAACAGTTTGTTTTCAATAAATAAGCCTGTGTCCTCCTCTCCAAATGCCTCCAGTGCTCCAGTCATACAGCAGCAGCTGTGCATTCGTCAGTTACTAGGAAACAGAACTTGTTTTTCATGATAAAATACTGAATATTAGAGCACCAGTCTGACTCGGTGATTACATCGTCTGCCCTGTGTTCGGAGGGTTAAGTCCTCAGACCCAGCAGCTTTACTTCAAATCCGACCCACTGCTTTTACCTCATATCGTCCCCCAGTTTCCTTCTCTTGAATAAAGGCGCTAAAAACTCCTTTTAAAAGAAAATAATGATGGCATGTACGGGAAAGGATCATAGAGATAATATACACCTCTTTTCCACAGATGCTGCCAAAACCGACACAGAATGAAAGCTCCTCACAGCTGCTCCTATTAAGTTTTTTGGCCGTTCACAGGCGGCCACTTATAGATGTTTATAAAGGTAAATACCTCATAAGTTGATGTGATGATTGTGCTGGCAAACAGTAGCAGTCATTTCACATACAGCAGATGGTTATGTGCCATCTACCTGCCAGAAGCTGCAGATGGAAATTATCTTGTTTGGCTGAATCTGGCGCATTTACATGATGGATTCAGGTGCTGATGTATTTAAAACATACAGTATTTCTTAACTAAAATAAGAACCAAGAACAGACGGTTGTAGAGAGTCTGTGTGTTTCTGGTAATGATGCAGGTCCAGAAGTTGCTCTACTTGACATTTGCTTTGGAGTCCTCGTTATGACTCTCTGTCTTTCTTCTCTGCCTTTCTTGTTATGTGTGTAACATGGCAGGCTTCAGTATCTTACTATTGCTAGCTGCTTGGCTTTGTGGTACATCTATTGTTGTAGGAATTTCAATTCAATCTGGGAAAACAGTCCTTATAATCGTTAAAAAATCTGGCTTTTGTTGACTTTTTGTTGGAATACAGACAGGCCCAGAATCGTCCTGAATATCTTGAAGTGTGTCCCCCATTTAAGTTGATAAGATGCCAGACGTTTTGATGTAAAATTGCACCCTTCTTTTATGGTGGTATCATTGGAAGTTAAACAAAATTTGAAGTATCAAATATACAGATGTGAAGACCAGAGGAGATTTGCCTTAAAATGCTTTAAAACCCCATAAATCTAAGTGTGATGTTCTGTTGGCTTTACTTTCATGTTGTAAATAGTCAACTTTATCCATCTTAATATAGCATCTAATGTCCTTCCGCGAGTGTGTGTGTATTCACTAGCTACATTTTTCTGTGTTTAATACCCGCAATCTCAGTTTTAGAGTGATTCTCACTGATCCTTACTGCTCCCAGGAATGCTATGTTCGTGGACACAGGCCCTAAAAATAGTAATTAGTGGACATAGGTCTTAAAAAAAAAAGCTTTTAGTGGACACAGGCCCTTAAAAAGCTGTTAGGGAACATAGGCTCCAAAAAGCTGTTAGTAGACTAAGGCCCTAAGAAAAGCTGTTAGTAGACATAGGCCCTAAAAAAGCTGTTAGTAAACATAGGCCATAAAAAAAACTGTTTGTGGACATAGGCCCTAAAAAAAGCTGTCAGGGAACATAGGCCCAGAAAAGCTGTAAGTGGACATAGGCCCTAGAATAAGCTGTTCGTAGACATAGGCCCTAAAATAGCTGTTAGTAGACACAGGCCCTCAAGGATGGAGAATTGAACGCGTTTGCACCGTGACTCCGATTCTAGACTGTGCTTGTGTCCCCAAAACCTCATGCAACCTTCCCCAAACCACCATCTTCCTCTGGGTTCCATATATTCACAGTCAACACACTCTGTGGAGGTGTGTTTTTTTTTTTGTCAGAAATATTCCAATAAACCTGCCACGGTGCTGACACACAGCGCCGTTCCTCAAAACCTTTCAAACTGAGTGCCACAGTGGATCATAAGTGTCTGGAAACACCCACCAAGGACTGCTTTGTGATACTGAGCATTGTCTGTGAACTTGAGCACCGAGTGATTCATGTGAGACTCCTTCAATTCACTGACAGAAAAATTGCCACTTTGGCTGTTCGAGGAACATGTTATTGAAGACAGATTGTGATTATAAAACTGACGGCTCAAATTTGCCAAAGCTCATACACTTCCAAGAAAATCTCAGAACTGTTTCAATTTTAAACCATTTGAAATTACAGCCTACACTCAATTTTTTGGTCTTTTTTTCCCTCCTTTTTTTTCCACTGCTTGTTGACTCAAAAAGAATCTACGCGCAGGATTCAGGAATCAAAACAAAGCTGCTGAACATCCTAGTGAACAACATTTAGCAGGAACAAACTCTAAAACTCAAGTTCTTTAAAAATGTGTTTCAAAAAATATAGTTTTTAAAAGCTTTTATAGTGATTTCAGGTATCTTCAATCTGTTTCTGCTCTTTGTCTTGTTTTTATACACCTTGAATCACCTTGTTGCACCTTATAAACAAATTTGCCTCATCTTGAGTATGATATGATATTATCCCAATTTTTTTAACATCTGCATTGATTTTTCTTGGCCGATAAAGGGAATATATACCATTGTCTTTATTCTGATAATACAGCCTTAACCCATAAAAATGATGTAACAGTTGATTTTATAATCTATAAAAAAGAACAAGCATCAGAAACAAGCTGACAAAAGATAAGATGGCATCATATCACAGAGTATATTTGCAGCTGTTTAAGATTGAGCTTTAGTCTAAGGACAACTTATGCTTTTAGTTTTAGTTAAAGTCACATTTTAGTTTTAGTCTCAGCTCCATCTTTAACTTTTTTAAGTTGGAGTTAATCATCACTAAACACCCTACCTTAAATGATCTACCTTGTGTCGTCAAACGAGGGTAAGTCAAAGTTTTGGTGCCGTGGCGTTAACAGAAATAGCAGCGTGAGACTGCAAATTGACGTCATCCCGGTAGCTGGTTGTGTTTTTGTCACCGATGTGCATCAGGAAAGTTTATAATGAAAAACGAGAACGGAGGCAGAGAGGATTTGTACCCATGGTGCATTTGTTTCAGATAAGTGACAAAGTTAACTGTGAGCCCCTCAGCGAGCTCAGGCTGTAACAGGAATGCTTACCTCTTATTTTGACTGACAGATTAGATGCACAGTGGGGAAAAAATATAATGGATTTTCAGTGTCAGACGATCCACTGGAAACAATTTCATCATCTTTATCGTTTTGTAGGTGAAAACAAAACCTATCCGGAGTTTTTGAGCACAAAATATACAAGTGATGTCTCAGGGGTTCATAACAAGACTCCAACTTACTAAACATGCCTCACCACTGACAAGTGTGAGATCTCCATAAAACATACTATAGATAACCCAAATCCAAAGCAACTGATGATGAAATCCCTGAATATAGATATCTGTATCCAGAGTCACTGCTGCCCTACCCGACCTCAATGATGTGATCTCTACACACCATCACAGCCTGACAGACGACATAATCAGTTCTGCAAGTTTTACCACAGACATACAGAGTTTATTAGTTTATTTGGTTTAACCTGAAAACTATATCACATTCACATCATGCATGCTACATCTTACAGTGTCAGAGTGTCATTTTAAAGCTCCTGTAGGGAGTTTTCGATGGTTATAAAATCCACTGAATTAAACAGTAATGCATCTCTATGTTGTAAAAAAAAGGCAAATAAAACCACTGATAAGACTGACAATTTCTATATTATAATATTTAATAAACTGTAACTGCTGTGAGGAGGTAGGCCAGTGAAAGCAACAGCCTAGGCTACCCTTTAGGAAATATTCAAGAGGGGTAATATTCCCAGTAAAAGGACAACAGCTGGAGAGTTTTTGTCAATGAACGCCACTTTTTAAAAATTCTTTTTTTTGACAGTACATCAGGCATTGTTGCATCTTATTAAAGAGCAACCGATGCTGTGTATGCAGGACTTCTAGCCGTGGCTAATTTGTGGTCCATGTCCCTGGTTAAAAAGTGGGAAATACAGCACATAATACATGAACCACTGAATTAAAACTAACATTATAGCAGGTGCAGACAGGCAGTCATACAGTATGTTTGCATAAAAACCAACAGCAAAGCAGATAAAACAAGCAGTTTCTACTGTGCACAAAAAACAAAAACACAACCTCACAGGGCTAATATAACAATAAGAGTGATATAAGGGTCACTATTTTGTCCAGAGGGGGCGCCAGAGTCAACACACACACACACAGAAAATTCCTCACTGGAGCTTTAAATTGGGATTCTAGTTAAAACTAGTATTTATTAATGTATATTCATCTTTGCTCACTAAATTGTCATCTTGTACACTCCAGTGTGCACAAATGTCAAAATTCAAAGATGTACTGTGTGTAATATTGGTTGAAATTTATTTTGACAATGTCTCTAATAATTTTTCTTCAAGATCTGATTCATTTTTCGGCCTCATTATGACACATAGCAAGAATAAACCGCCATGCCTATGTGGGTTTTACATTAAGACTGTCATAATAGAGATGTAATAGTCCCCTCCTGAGCATGTGATGTAAAAAGGACTAAACTTAGGCTTTCATTTGGAGTCAACAAATGTGACTTAAATGAGAAAAATCTAACCTCGTCATGAACAAATATCCCTCTGAGTGCAATCAGTTGGATGTTCACACTCAACACCCTCATTAAGTGTTACATCCTATTATTATTGTTGTTTTGACTGAGAGATCATTTACTCTTTGCGTGCATACTTTATCTTTTTATTGCTTCTTCTCGCCGGTATCAGTATTCCATGTTTCGTATCTATTTTTGGAGCTCATATCTGCAGAAATCCATTACACTTGCCTCATAATAAATCAGCAGTATGTCCTCCCTGTCCGTGAACCTGGTGCTTCTTCTCCTAATATATCACAGCGTCAAACCCTCCTCCTCCTGCAGTTTGTCGGCCAATTTCTGCATCTTTCAAAAACCAGCAATGTGAAATCCACTCCAGCTTCAATCAGCCGTACAGGCACCGGTTCCTTCTTCCCACCGTCTCCTGTCACAAACCCTGATTGCATTCTTCAAGAGGCTGCCAAAAAAACGCTTTCCTTATCGCCATATTTAGTCAATTATTACACCTTGACAGCAGTTTTGACGGTTGGATTTGACCCCTGTGAAACCTTTCAGTCGACGTGAGTCTGAGACCGAACTCGCTGCCTCTCAGCCTGATGCAATAGATGTGTGACGGACTGTTTTTACTTTCCTGTCTAAACCAGAGCCCAAACCTGTCCTCTTAAATATAAACAGTCTCTCAGCACCTCCGTCCAAACCTATATCTGCTTTTCAGTTTGTGTTTGCGCTACATTAACATCCAGATTCAGGCCCAGACCAAAAACTTCATTTGTTCTTAAATCAATTCTCTCAGCTTCGGTTTGTTTCTGTCGAGCCAAAGCCTGACTCCCTCTTCCCTTTGCCTCAGTCTCCCTCTGGACTCTCTCCCTCCCTTTTGTGCCAGAGCTTCAGTCCAACTTCCTGATGGCACTCTGACCGACCTGGAGAGATGTCGAGAGCCCTTACGGCGAAGTTTCTGCCATGACTGCGCTGCCTCTCCCCTCTCTGCAGCCTCTTTCTTCTCTGGCTCCAAACTTGGCCTTTTAAGGAATTTTCCATTCGCTGTTTCACCCTCTGTTCGCTCTCTAGAGATCACCTGACCCTGTCACCTGCCTGCCCAGCTGCTCCTCATTCACTCACTCACAGTGTAAATACAGAGACCACTTTGCAGCCAGTCCCTGCCAGCCAAGCTGCCGGAGCATTCCAGCCATTATCATCACCTGCACCTGATTACTTTCCTTCCTGCTCCAATCTTTCAGAAATTGTTTGCCTGAATTCACTTCTTGTGTGTATGATCACATATCAGAGATGCCTTAACGCCACTGTGGGGAGTTTCCACTGGTTCTTGAGATTGATACCGATACATCTGACCAAGAAAAACATACAACAAGCCTGACCACAGCTTTATCCTAATTTACAGTGGCTGGAGCCGCCATAAGAGGGTAGGTGTCAGACCAGACGATTGACAGCATACGTAAGCAGACCCAGGAGGAGAGTTTTTGTTTGGAAAAACTGCAGAGGGATGTTTGGCTGAAGTGAAGAGTTGGCTTTTTGTTACTGGAGGCCGTTCAGAAATAAAGCTAAGATAAAAGTTTTCAAAACTATAAACTGTGATGGGAACTTCTTTGGAGACGAATTGCTTCAAAAACATCTGCGTATCATGCTTTTATTTTATTTCCTGTGGTGTCAAACTTCTTGGATGGAAAACATTTCTTAAACTTTTGGTTGATCGTAAGATATAAGGTGATTAAGCCTGTTATAACTTACTTATAAATCTGATTAGTTTGTTGTTTTGAATTCACAATAAACCTTTGAATGTCTGTGTCGTATCACTTCTTAGAGGGCTGCTACAGCTAGTTCGCTAGCAGCTACTACTGCTTCACCCAGCCACCTGCTTAAAAACCAATACTGTGAGCTCACTGTGACCCATTTTTTACATGGCTATCGTCACGGTTATGGTCAGTACTGGTATGATGCATTTATAGTCGATCATCTTTGACAGTTGTAAAAGTAGGACTGTTTCTCCAGCTGCTTGGCTGACACCTATACGCCCTCGCTCCATTTGCAGGCATTACAAATCAGGACAGAAAGATCTATTTAATCTTGTAGCTGTTGGACCTGTTTGTGTTTGAATATCATAAAAAGGCTTTAAGATGAATTTCAGTTTATTTCATGACTGTCAAAAACTCTTTACTGTAGCTTTAATCAGCAGTGAAGTGAGACGTTACAGTTACTCTATTTTTCGGGTGATAAGGTGCACCGGAATTTATGACGCACTGTGAATTAACGTGTCTATGTTCACACATAAGGCACACCGGATTGTAAGGCGCATTAAGCATTGGTGCATTGATTGGTTTATTGTTCCTAGTGCGTACTCCAGGCCCAGGCTGCCTTTCATGAATGCACTTGTCCTGTTACAGAGCCGATCAGGTGAAGCACGGCGTACCGTAATGCTCCAAATATGTATCCATTGAGCGGAGTGACCTCGTTGCTTACCAAAGTCGTACTTGCACATTTCGACAGATTTTTTAGTGCATTGTCCTACAAAAAATCAGTCAGTAAACTCAGCAAGTAATCACACCTAAGGCGCGCTGGATTATAAGGTGCACTTTAAAAAAATAAAGGATTTTAAGTGTGCCCTATAGTCCGAAAAATAAGGGAATAAGTCTGGAGGTACTGTTTCATGAGAGTGTCGCATTGTAGCCAATAATTATCCGCCTGTATGTAAACAAAGACAAAGGTTTAATTGATTGTTTTCAGTGAATGTGAGGCAGATTTTAATTTAGACATTTACATCCTGCATAGAAAAATTTAAATGATGCATTTTTTTTGCAAACAGAGACGATCATCATGTCGAGAGTCAGATCACGACTCAGCTGAAGACCTTTCAGAGTATTTAAACTCTAACTGAATATTATTTCACCGTTCCCCTCTAATGAAAACTGCAATTTTCAGCTTTTGTCACCAAGTCCAAAATCTCTGCAGACTTCTTTTCTTCTACTTTCACATTCACCTTCACAAACAGCCTCAGTTCAGCCGTCACTGTCCACAGAAAGTGACAGTCTAACATTATTGTGCCCACCTTCTGCAGCACTATTGTCAGAGTGGATTAATCCTCCCACACAGTACCGCCACCTTTCCTCCTTCCAAAGCCAAGTGGCTCCTATTGAGACACTTTGTGAGCGCGGCAGATGTGTTTGTGCGTTTTCCCAAAGCCTTGACAGCGCACAAAGGAGGCACACACCAAAAAACACAAGCAGAGCGGAGTGCAGCAGAGCAGAGGAGCGAGCACTCTGAGCCGCTCACAGACAGGAAAATGTACTGTGAGGACTCGCTAAGTGAAAGAGGAGTTACTTCCTCACATGGGCATGTTCTCTGTGAATCACCTGTCGCAGACGTAGTTTTACAATAAAACGGCAGTGATGTATCTTTATCCTCAGGCTTTCACTTAAAGTGTGGTACACACATAAGGATTGTTTAAATCTGAAGAGATTTTTTGTCTGTTACAGACCCCACACATGAAGATAAACAATCAGGCATTGAACAGTTTTGATCGTACTCTGTGTGGTGTGTTTCCATAATCTCAACACAGCACACCACACACAAAACGATTCTGTTCCACCACTGATCTAGAATCTTGTCCTCCAAGACAGAAATCTCACGTGATAAAACAAATGTGATCGAACAAAAACGAAGAAGAAGAAACATAGCAACAACCGGGAAACACAAGACGCAACATGGAAGGGGACACACAAGAGGAGGGAATGATGGTGGTTTTGAGAGTATTTGATCGGGAGGGGGACAATCGGGACAAAAACAGCCTGATTATCTTTATGTGTGTACCTCGCTTTAAGATCTTTCCTGAAGAAGATATTTCAAGTGGCATTTGATGATTTTGCTGAACTTTGCAACCATAATTGAGCTCATTTGTGGCAATTTTTTCTCAAAAGCTTGTTGATAATTCTGGTCCTGCTTTTGAAAATCAGCCAACATAACCAAGAGTTTCATATTTGCATTTTTCAAACCCCAGTTACAAAATATGACATAGAAAAGATCAGAATAATTATGATTATTTATACAGAAATAAAGTAGAGATACCCCGCGACCCGACCCCGGATAAGTGGCTGAAGATCGATGGATGGAGGGAAAGAAGAGATACTTTGAAATTTCGGCTGTCACAATTTTCTAGCTTTCTCTTCATGTCCAAGATCTTCGCATCATTTCCTACTACTTAACTTTACAAGTTGTCAAAATTTACCATCCAACTGATCAAATCTGGAGAAAATCAATCGTAAAAGCCTTTCAGGGATTTGACAAGCAATGAATCCAATGTGGCTGATGGAATATTAAGTTAGGCCGCCTGCACCAGAAATCTTGATTCAATCAGGAGCACTCCTCGCCAGAGACTGAACCATTGGCTGCCAAATGGTAGCACAACTCTCTGCTTGGCACTGATGGTTTGGATGCACCTGAGGCACGCTTCAGACTAAAAAGGAGGAGGCTGAGACGGTGGAGGCAAAGATTCGCCAGCAGCAGCAGCAGCATTGTGTGAGGAGGACTAAGTATGTGATGCAAAGTCAAGTCGAGCTACAGTCACAGCCTGATTGAACCGCACATCTGACCTTGTCTGAGTCTACAAACACCGAACAAGAATCCAATTATTAACACAAGTATGTTCACCTGTACTGCAGAGAGCAGCTCATTTCTGTTGTAACGAAACAGTCAACAAACATGTTATCAAGAGACAGACTTCATGAATGGTAAATACTGGAAACATTGACGACTTTACAGCACATTCAATAAGATACTTAAAGAAAATATGATTCCATACAGTGTCATTGCTTCATCCCTTTTTTTACCTCCTATTTTCTTCTTCTTCTTTTGTTGAGATTTGTTTAGTACCAGCTTCCTTTTACAAATTTATGCTGTTTGACTTCTGCTAACTGGGACCGTTCCCAAAACACTTAAAGCCAGTTAAAGGCTGATCGAGGTGGAAGAGAAAATCAATCCACTATCACATTATTTAGGTAGGTCAGTGCAACTTCCTGAAACTAGACTTGCAATTTTATTGTCAGCAGACTTATGTGTTTAACTGTAACTTAAAATTGGAGTTTAAAGGGATATTCAGGCGTAAAATTAAGGTAGGCTCAAACACACCGTAACTCTGAGTTAGACACCCCTTCAAGAGATGAATGTTGCTGACTGCTTGCTTCTCTAGTTTTACCAACTGCAGTGACGACGGCAGGATAGTAATACACAGTGGCAAAGAGATCAAACACAACTTACCCTGACGAGTTGATCACAGAGTGCAGCGGAGTTTCGCAGCTCAAGGAAGAACATTTATGATCATTTCTTCAAGGAGATGCAATCGGACCAAGATGCTAAGGCAGAGGAACTACCGTGTCTGCAGTGCAAAATGATTAATATGGTGATTATTACTTCATGGAAATAATCAGTGATCGACTCATCAGGGCTCCCCCCACAAACAAGCGGCTGCTGGAAGAGAGTAGGTGAGTTGTGTTTAGTCTCTTTGTTAAAGAAATCAGGCAAAGCAAAGAGATGTTTGATGGCCTGTACGATGGCTGGGATCCTATATGTCCTGTTGATGAAGTTAGGTGCTGTTCTGAGCGTTATTTGTGGCTATAGAGTGGCGTTTTGGTTGAGGTTTGCACGTGGAGACGTAAACCGCTGTGTATCGCTATGGTACGCTCCTTACTAAAGTTGGTATAACTAGAGAAGCAAGCGGTCAGCAACATTCATCCCTCGAGGGGGTGTCTAACTCTGTGTTACGGTGTGTTTGACCACTTCTTAAATTTATGCTGGAACGTCCCTTTAAATCAAACTATAACAGCTGGTGGGATGGCAAACACAGATTACACCAGAAAGGCAGGTGTAATCTGAGCTGTGTAGAAACTGCAGGTCTTCTTTCAGGATGACTGTTCAAACTTATCTCCTGCAGGAGCCTCCCCTTCTCGGGACATAATTCATCTTATCTGGTGTGACTCATTTTGTGTTCTCATCCAGACTTTCTCTTTTTTGCTAATAGAACTTTTTTAATCTAATTTTCTCTCAACCTTTTCCAACTTGTTCACTTTACATGAGAAGAATTGGTTTTGTAAAAACGTCATCAGTTCAGAAGAATGACTGCGTGTCTTAAATTGTGGCTTTATCAGGTGCTGTTTTCTCTGCGTTCAGCCTGTAAACACTTCATGTTTTTATTTCACCCTGGATTGATGCTCTGCCGTGTAACTCTTATTGCACAGTAATTTAAGAGCAATCTGTCACTGGGATTTCCTCCGGGATTCATAACTCGCTTTTCTTCCTTTTTTTTTTTAATCCTAGACTCGGTGTCTTGTGATCAATGTAGTCTCTTTAATGACATTCAGATTTCCTGCAGCAAATCTGTGAATGCGTCATGTTTTTCTAATAAAGTACTTTATTAGACCAGTGAGCATTTTAATCAAGCTGAGATTGCACCTTTATTTGTGTGTCACCGTTGGAAAGAGAAGAAACTCCTTTCCTTTTGTTTATGTGTGTTTACTTTGAAGCAATGAATCGTTACTGGATGTAAGATTGTTGGTTTTTTATTTTTTTAAGTGCTTCTCATAAAGAACAAGCAGACTGAAGCGTTTCAAATATTGCTTCCTGGAAGATTGATGTATTGCATAATTGGTTTTAGCCCCTTTGAGAAGATATTGACGATAATAAAAATACAATAATGGTGGCGGTTTCTGCCTGTGGTTACTACATTAAGATCCCTTTAATCTGACTCTGGTGGCATGAGCCTCGGGAAGAAAACGGGGACTTAATTCTTGATGTGTCTTTGTTAATGTCGCAGCAGAAAGCACCGGTTGAAGCCGAAGATGGATGGCTGGTTTCCTAAAAAGCTGCAGGCGCTCTGTTGTCTCTTTACAGCCCAGTGAGCGATGGAGGAGTGGAGCTGATTTACAGGTCGGCTCTCGCTCTGTTTTAATTAGCCTCTCTCTTTGTCTCCCTTCCCTCTCCAGATGGACCCGGTGCAGAAAGCCGTCCTCCATCATACCCTCGGCCTCCCGCCCACCGCAAAGAAGAAGCACGTCTCCTGCAGCGTCTGCCAGCTGAGGTTCAACTCGCAGGTGAGCAAGTTTTCTGCTGAAGAGAGTTAAAGTTCAAAAGTCGCACATATTCCTGGAAGAGATATGCCCAGAAAATACAGAGGAATGACCCTGACCACATTATAACAACAAAGAAGTGGAAGATCCTGCGTCATTTTCCCAGAAAAGTAACAGTGATGAATATTAATATGGCGATGAGGAATATCTCCAAGCCTTTAGGCAGAGACTTGAGCACTCCAAGAACTGCAGGATGGATTAGCTTTTAATATTGTGAAGAAAGTCTGTGACAAAGAAAGAAGCGAACTGTGAAGGTTTCTTTGACTTAAAATGAAAGATTTTGTGACAATAGCTGACAACTATTTATCTTTAAACTACGTATCGATTAAAACGTCTAATTACAGCAAACGCTTTTTCGAACTTTAACAGAAGAGGCTGTTTTCTGTCGTCCTTTTGTTTGATCCATCACGCGAACATGTGCAGGTTGGCTTCCTGACATGGTTTGTCATCTCTCAACGGTCTTGTAGTTCGTTGTTTTCGTGTTTGCTGTTTACTCAGTTGTCAGTTTTAGGTCCTAAACTGACCGTCAAAAACAGAAAAGCCTTTCTAAGTCGGTGCAAAAAACATGGAAACAAATCTGGTCCTGATTTTGATAATCTTGTTCTGGCGGCGCATGCAATGAAGAAGAGGATAATTATTGAATGAAGTGAAGGCAAACGTAAACAGAATAAAATATTTAGACAACAGGATGAGACTAAACACAAGTGCTACAAACCTGTGTTTTGAGTGAGAGGGCAGAGAGTGCAACAATATGTGGTGAATGGTCATCACAGTGACAACTATCGACAAGAACGTCCCTTTAAAAACACAAAAAAACACTGATGTCAATGAGGGATGGACGAAGAAGAAGAAGCAGCTGCTGGTGAGCTAACTGTAGCAGCTTTGAAACGCTTTCAAAACTTATGTCCAAGATTTACCGTGAAACCAAAACAACATTAGAGTGACTTACCAATTGAACTTTTACACTTGCTGACCATTTTTCACCATTTGAATTCAGTTCTGTGACGTAATATTAACCAGAAGTAGTGTCCTTCAAAATAATAATAATAATAACTTTATTTATATAGCACCTTTAAAAACAGAAGTTTACAAAGTGCTTTGACAACAGTTGCAAGCACAGAACATCAGCACATGAAAATAAAAACACATAAAAACAAAAGCTCAGTTAAAAACAGGCCTCTGAATTGTAGGCTTGTTTCATTTTTCGTAAGAAACCCAGGCAATACAAGAACCCTACAAAATAAATGGGACCATGAGGACCAAAATAAAAACAAAATGAAATAGAAAAGGAGGGCAGGAAACAGGCTAGTAAGTATAAAAGAGGATATTAATAATAATAATAAAATCATAATAAAATAATAATGATGGTAATATAAATGATAAAGTGGAATAAAAAACTAAATAAGAAAAAAATAAAATAAAAAATAAAAAAAAAACATTAAAATCAATGAAGGATGTTTTAGGATGTTTTAATGTTCAAAATAAGGTGTGTTTTTAGGTGTCATTTAAAAGTATGAGGGTCTGTACGGTCTTGGATGGCTTTGGGGAGTGAATTCCAGAGGGTGGGGACGGCAGCAGGAACGGCTCTGTCCCCCCTAAGTTTGGTGCTTGGTCCGAGGAGGTAGGGCAAGGAGATTTCCCTCTGAGGTTCGGAGGGCACGGGAGGGGGTTGTAGTGAAGGAGCAGGTCTGTGAGGTAGGTGGGGGCCAGGTTGTTAAGTGGTTCATGGGTGAGCAGGAGGATTTTGAATTGGTGTGAATCAGACATGTCTTTTAGTGTGTCCCCTTTTATAGATATAGACCGAATTAACAGATCATCTCCAAGGTTGTCCAAAGCGCAGTCACCCTCCTCTTTACAGCTCCCTGAAGTCCGACCTTTACATCCTCTAAATCATTTAAATTGTCGCAGTGAAACTGATTTGCCTGCAGCAGCAAACATGTAGTTATAGAAATACATTTGTAATAAAGAATTAATCTCCAGTGCTGAGTGTGCAGTTAAACTCAACGCAACATACTGAGGTAATGAAAGTGCTAAACGAAGAGGATGCATACGGATAAAGAAGCAGCTTGATTTAAAGGTTTTCGGGCACAGAGGCTGTGGAGTGTTTAATATAACTTTATTTGTTTAGGAGCAGGAAGAAGAGAGAGACACAGAGCATGTTTGCAGTCAGCTGTAGGTGTTGGTGCTGAATATAAATCAGACAAAATGTTGCAAGAGGATCCCTCACAGTTGTGTCTTTTTTGAATCCATATTTAAGGGGCGACTGTGTGTCATAAAAAAACAGCATTCCCAGCCTTATAAAGTCTTATCTATTTTGGTTGGAGATGTAGTGGTGCAGCAGAGACGTTGCATCCATTAAATCATCTCTGAACAACAACTTTACACGGGTAAAACTGTGTTCTTTTGGCAGAGACATCATTGTTTCTCGTCTGACACCCAAAGTGTCCTCTCGCAGATAAAGTTCTCATGTTTGGCCTCTCGCACGCCCACTCTCTTCCTTTGTACATTGTTCAGGAAGTTGGCTACAGAGGAGTAGTTTTAGTGTCAATATGGGAAAACTCCCACCTTTATCTTATGAATATACATTTTTCTAAAGTTCCTGTTTTTCGTTATGTCCTGAACTTTTTTTAGTGCTGTTTTTGTCCAATTTGGCATTTAAATAAAAGACGATACTGATTTATTTTGGTCGACCGGATGCTCTTCACACATCCTTAAACCTCTCTGTTATCTCAGTGGCTGTATCTGCTGAGGCTTCATTTACATTCAAAACAGGGCAGCAGAAACATCTTTACATGTTGATCGACCTCATTATCGACCTGCCCGTTCAGGTGCTTTCAGATTGAAATATTGCTCCATTAGCTTAACAAAGCTGAAACATCAAGAGTTCTAATGTTAATGTAGAAACATTTCCCAGCATGCAGCACTGCTTTCCAGTCAAGTGGGAACACTATCACTTAGGTAAATTAAATGAATACAAACTTTTTTATACTTCATCAACTCCCAGATGCAAATATGACTTTAACACTTCTCTGTATTTGTTAGAAAACTGTTCTTGATGGATATATGATTTTTCTTGCTCTCCTGTCCAGCAGGATTTTATGATGTTTTTAAAAGTTTTTCAAAACAATATGAGGAATCAAGTGTTCCTCTGTGGGTTTAAAAGTTTTGCCTGTATCCTCAAGCTGAAAAACTTTGAAACTTCACCAAACTTTGAACAAGTTAGTTAGAATTCACCCTCTTCTGGTAGGGCTGGGCGATATGTCCTCAAATCAATATCGCAATATATTGATCAGATCACCTCAGTAATGATTAATGAATGATAACTACTCCACAAGCATTCGTCTTTTGAACTTTTGAACCGTCCTCCATCTCCTCACCTGTCTCTCCCTAGAGACTGGATGGGGTGGAGTCAAGTCTCTGACGTAGGACAGCGTCTTAAAAGGACATGAGACCATAGCCTACCTAAACACACCCAAAACCAACTTTAATTAATTTATTTATTTGACAATAAATATACCGATATGGGCAAAATGAGGTCAGTTATTGTCATAAGTTTCGGTATCTGTAAATTTCTGGTTTATCGCCCAGCCCTATCTTTTGGTTTGAAATGTAAAATAAACATTAACACTATGGTGATAATAATCCAGACTGATATGTCATTGTAAACTATAGCAGAGGTTACTTTGCTTCAAACTTTTGATTAAACTTCCTTTTTTAAGCCCATCCTTGTATTTTTCTGCTACTTCAAACGGAGTATCCTGATATTAATGAGGTGTTCAAACCTTGAATAGGACACGATCTTTTGATTCCTCCTCACCAAAGATTTTATATTTTGGATCTAGCCTAAAGCTTTTACCACATACTAAGTTTGCACTGTTACTCAGTTTGCCAGTTTGCTTTCATATTGATCCAACATTAGCATATTATCGGTGTCTCAGTGTGTCACTTTCTTTATGGCGGCCCGCCTGGCGTAGCTGACTGGATTATGCGTCTCCATGTTTGCTTTAAATAAAACTCATCATACGAGGGTTTCATCAGATGAAATACAAACCCCGCTGTTAGATATTTTTACATTTATTAGCCCATCTGTACTCCGTATAATACAATCTAATAAAATGCATTTCATTAATGGCATCTCGCTAAATCCAAATGATGGATACCAGATTGGTTTCATTTTCCCTTCCTCCTAATCTCCGAGCCATTTTAAAACTAATCAAAACATTTTAAAAGAAAATCCCGGCTGCTGCTGCTGCCTGTTGTTAAATCAGTAGCATCCCTAAATAGCAATGTCATCCGTTTTTCATTAAGAGAGCAATCAATCCATTTCTGACACCCAGTGTGGCGCTGATTACTCAGGATGAGGTTATTATGTTTTACACTGGAAAATCTATCCCCGCGTATATTATGGTTCATCAGATGTTAATTTAAACGCTCCATAAAGAGAGACAGACCTTGTGTTTCCCTGTCAATCACTGGTCATGGAGCTGGAAATATATTCTAACTCAAGCAGCAGCAGCGTAAGCGGAGGATTATCTTCAGTCTTTTTATGTTCGATCGTCATGAGAAACTGCAGCTTTCTGTCCGCAGAGACTCTTTAATGCGCCGAGGTCGCTGAGTGAAAAAGGAGTAACTCTGCTTTTAAAGATGTTAACATGTTGCTGCTGTTTTAAAGTGCATCGTGTTTATTAGATGAGATCACAAAGTGGACTCCCCAAGTCTGTAATTTGCAGTGAGTGAGTGAGTCATCAGATCCTCTCATCTACTCCATTAACTGGATCCTTTTAATACCTGTTTATATCTGGTACATTAACAACACTTCCTCTTTCTCTGGGCGCCGACTCATGTTACTGGGAGTTCATTGTCTTTTACACATCAGACTTTTAAAGATGAATAAAGTAGAAAGTCTCAGAATAATAACAGGAATTACGTAACGGTGCGTTAAAGCTGCGCAGTGAGTTTTCATGCAGTGTTGATGATGATGATGGTGATCGTTTCTGATTGGAATTAGTGGCGATTTTGAAAGATGAGCTCCATAACCCACAGACACAGATGATGATGAACAAACCGTCTTTAGAATGATGCTTTTTTTTGTTTAAGACAGCTTGAAGCAGAAAGGTGTGGTGAGGTATTTAGATTAGATCCCAGATTTACAAAATTGTGAACTGTAGTTTAACAATGACAAAACTTTATACCAACTGGTGTTCTCAAGACAGAATGTGTCAAAAATATACAATTTTAATAGTTTTTATTTGGACTTTATCGTTATCACAAGAATGGCAAATCTTATTGTGATAATTTTCTTAGCCCATATTGCCCATCCCTAGTGCCAGTGTACAGGCTCAGGGGCAGCAGCCCAGTTTAGCCGTAACTAAAAAAAAATCTTATTAAGGGTGTAATCAGCATACCTGAGTGAGTACTTGGGTCCAAATTTTAAAACTAGCCAAAATGATAGAGTTGACTTCATCTGCTGATAACTGTAGCCTAGCTTATGTGCCGGTTTCCCCCACAGTTTCACCCAAAGAGGCTCATCTGACTGGCATCCATTTAGGCTAATAAACTTACTGAAACATCCCTCCAACATACTTCTCACTGTTAAGTATTGAACATAGACACACCAGGCTGAGGGCTTTCTCACTGAATCTGAGGTCAACAAAAAGACAAAGAACCAAACATTTGTCCCTGAGTTTCTGTCCCACAGAAAAAGGTTAATTTCCTCCACTTCGATGTCTCACCCTCTCATACAGCTGTCTGCATTGCCTCTATGCCCGGCTGTGTCCCAGCTGCATCTCAAACACAGCCGGAACATGAAGTGTTTGTTTACATCTCAAGTCACTGACTGAATATATTCATCCACATTTACATTTATCTGTAATTTGGCAGAAACCGAAAAAAGCGCTCTTCCTCTGCTTTTGCAGCTGTGTCTGCAGAAAGACTCAATCTGTGAATGAAGCGGTGTGTTAAACAGCAGGCTTCATTACATGAGAACTGCGACAAAAAAACAAGGATATGGAAAAGTTCTATTGAATAATCTAAAATAGCTAGAGTCCGCCTTGCATAGGAAGTTTGGCTGCTTTAAAGTGGAACAAGATCGAAGACGGAATAAACAGTTGCTCAAGAGTTGTGAATGAACAGATGTTACACAATTACAATATTAACTGTCGACCAACATATGACCTTTTTACACGACTTGAAATAGATCTGCAAAAACTGAAGTTGAGGAATTCATGGGGTCAAAGCTAATGTATCAGACACACTATCGTTGAACGACACAATGTAGCGCCCTGCTGTTAAATCCACTCGCTCCGTGAGACCGTCAGCTTTCAGGGGACAAACTTTGAGTGTTTCTGCAAGATTCAAGATTTTTTTCTATACCACCACAGATAAGTTCTGGATCTTTTCAGAGACTGGCTAGATCTAACCCCTCAAAAACAAAAGCCCTCACCTTAATATTTGTGAAATAGAGAATTAGTTAATTCTGTCGTCAGCTGACTATGCTAGATAGAGGTCTGTTGGCCAATCAGAGGCTTAAACTGCGATCAGTCAACCTGTAAATATTTAAAGGAAAGATAGAGTTGTTGTGAAAAGTGAGGTTGTCTTCTAAGTAGGGTAGATGTATATTTTGGTCAGTATGGTATTTGCGTTGTCATTATTGTGTGTGGCTCAGAGTCAAACTAAAGAAAAAAAGAAAGCTCTCATGTTTTAGCGTTTGATAACTGGATGTTTTTGACAAACATAAAGAAGCTTGTTCACCTTCAATTCTGCCATCAGAGTTGATAACTGAGGCATGAAAAGAGAGAAGACTTTGGCGATAGTTGATATTGTGATGTTATACAATTGGACAGTAACATGAAACTGTCAGGGAGCTTAAACCGAAGTGTAAAAGTTTATTTATCTTGTCTGTTTTGGAAGCCAGATCTGATGTCTAGTTAATCAGATATATGGATGAAATGACAAAACACATGCACATAGTATATATATTTTAACTGGACAGAGCCAAAAGAAACCTAAAGATGACTCCCTGTGAGAAAAAATAGTAAATTGATAGTTTTCAAAGTGTTAACTGGTCCAGAGTTTCTGCCTTTTTATTATTATTATCAGAGTGTCCACAGTTTCAGCCGGAGGCGGTGAGAGAGAGTACTCAGATGTTGCCATGAGATAACATCAACAATTGTGTGAAAAGCTCTTCCCACCCTCACCCCCCACCCCCAGTCCAATTGAATACTGCTGTGCTCCCAGCAAGATGATCCCCTCCCATCATTTTGAAGTTCCCACCCAGTCTCAGAGGAACCTTTTAAATATTGAAGTGGGAGCTCTTGGTGGTTCAGGCAGTTTCATTTAGCTTCATGGCTGCAGGAGAGCGACAATGACTCCCATCAAGGTCATCAAATATCTCCTCTTCACCTTCAATTTTGTCTTCTTCCTGGCGGGACTCCTCATCCTCACCATGACCACCTACGCCAGGAACCACAAGACAGACTACCAGATCACTGATGAGCTCCTCCCAGCTCTGAACCTCATGATGGTCGTCAGTGTTGTCACCATGGTTTTTGGCTTCCTGGGTGCGTATGGTGCAATCCAGGAGAACCGCTGCGTACTGGGCCTGTTCTTCTTGGGTCTCCTCATGATGTTTGTCCTGCTGGTCGCTGTGGTGGTACTGGGAGCTGTTTTAAGAACTCCTGAAGCCCAGGAGGTGATGGAGAAACACTTGAGGCAGTTTATCCCACTTAGTGCTCAGACTGAAGACATCCAGAAGTCCTTTCAGGACGTGGAGAGGAACGGCTTCTGCTGTGGTATGTTCGTCGGCCATCTTGATTGGGGAAATTCCACTGTGGTGCCAGACTCTTGTAACTGCACAGATACGACCAGGAACTGTACTATTTTGGATGGACGTGAGATCTACTCCACACCATGTATGGTGTCGTGATGACCTGGATGGATAGAGTGTCGGTTTCAGTCATTGGCGTGGCGTCTGGGTTTGGAGCTCTGATGATTCTCGGGATCGTTTTCTCCTCTGTGCTGCTTTGCCACTTGAGATTTGGGGAGAACAGTGTCATTTGAAGTATCATACAGATATTTAGGCCTTTGATTATTGGTTTGGTTTATAGACCGCACCAAAGACCTCCATTAAACATAGTTTTATATTAAAATTCTTCATGCCAGTATCTTCGGTAGGGTTTGAAATGAGTCTCCAGTTAACATCATGGAGAAAAATGGTGCTAATGGAGCGTTACCTGCTACTTTGGTCCATTATTTCTTCATGAATTTCACCTGCATTCATATCCTGGTAGTTTTAGAAAATTGGCCGTGGAGCACTTTGAAACGATTGTTATTTAAACCTTATATGCTGCTCAGTGTGAGACCCTAACTGATGGCCCTCCAGGTCGACATCCACATTAAAATGAGACGACAAAATATCACAGTATGGCTGACTATTTCCTGTTATACTGATCAAATTCACAAAAGAGAGGTTCAGTCAGCTTTCGTTGTTCTGCAGCACAAATGTATGAAAATTAAGTGAACGGGTTCTTCTGTGCACATGAATATTTAAAAGATCCACTCTACACACGACATTTACAGCAGAGATTTCCGGCTTGAAGGAGGTTTGTTTTCTGAGTTTTGAAGCTTTGTGTTTCTTTGTATTGATTGCTTTTGGCCTCGTCCTGAAAGCAGAAACGTCCCGTGCCAAACAAAATCCTGCGACCTCCAAGCCCCCTGAACATAAGGAATAAAAACAACCTCAGTTTGAATATGTGAGTAAATAGACTAATGCGCTATTATGATTTAAAGCTTTGCAGCGGCTAAATTAAGGCAAAAGCATGTTAAACTTTGGATCGCAGGAGCAGTCTGTTTCGACATCTGAAAGCCTCATATTGAAGGCCCTATACTCTCTACTCTGTCACATGACTCTGAAGCTGCCAGATTGTGTCTAACGAGTCAAAACAGAGACCAAAGGTTCATTGTTGTGTGTGGGATCATTTTCAGGTGACTGAGGTTTTGTTGGTCTCTGACAGTTTCGTATAATTAATGATCAGGAGGACACTCGAACTTCCTCAAATCTACGTCACCAAAAGCTCTCATTTACCTTTCTGTTAGTCTTGCAAACTCTCCTCTCAAACCGCCTCCTTGTGATCCTGTTTGTCTCTTTATTTTATATTTACTCTGTGAATCTAGGTCATAAAGATTTATGGCTGTCTAAAAGAGGCTCATAAACTCAATACCCTAAATAAAAACAACTCCGAAGACATGAACGAAAAGCAGCTATAATCCACACATGAGAAATTAAAGAAACTTTGCTCAAAAATAATGCTTTAATATGCATTAATTATGTCTTTTATCACATTAGGAGTCAATAAACTTGAGCATCAAACACCAGTAAGAGTTTCTAATTATACTTAGATCATTGTTTTTCTTCTCTAAGTCTGTAGTTTAAAGAGGACATTTGTCCGACCTTTATATCATACTTAGTTCATTTATCATGTGAAGCTGGAACAATAAGTGCTTCTGGCGTGTTAAAAATAGCCGTTATTGTTCAGGATCTGAACCCATACAGCCGGATGTAAAGGCTTCAACATTCGGCTATTGCCTGGCAGCACTAAGAGGTTGCCTGCAGACCGGATCCAGCCTGAGTGGCCCCAGCTCAGCCAGAGTGCATGAATTTCATGTATGACACAATAACTGAACAGCTCTAACAGTGTGCATTAGAGTAGCTTACAAGTGAGACGCCTTTTTTCTAATCATTGTCTGCAGTACAGGTTAGATCTGAGGTTCAAAACATGCAAACTGTGTTGAATAGCTTAGTTTAAAAAAAGAAAAATAACAGCAGTTTCACTCTGTCTGGATCGCAGAGTATTGATTTGATTTACTGCGAACTCCAAACCCAAAACCAACACCGGTCATGCCTCGTCTCAAACGACAGTCACGCCATTTAAGTAATACATCATTTAGAGGAATCACTCTGAAAAGGACTGAACTTTTTAGAAAAGCTTTCCCAAATCAATACAAGAGGGAGGCCAGAGTACAGAGTTAGTCTGCAGCTTACAAACAGAGATGAACTTTGGCACGGTCCTGCACAGACCAACAGAGACCTGCAACAGCTTCCCTTCGTGGGTCACGGATCCTGACTAAGAGGTTGCGGTTCACAGACTCTGAAGGATGCGTATCGGCTGTTATGGCTGAAGTGATTTCACATCAGCATGCCTCTGCGTTACATGTGATTCTGCTTCTATCTATGAACATTTAGTCAACAGAGCCTCGGCGTCATGTATATAAATGGTGCTTATGTATGAAAGTATTTCTTACACTGTTATTTACACACATGGTGGGTTGTATGAAAATCAGCGGTGACCTGAGAATGTGCAGACCTGCTGCAAACTCGACCGTGCCAAACTACAAAGTCCTGAAACACAATCATCAAACCGAACTGTGTTTACGACACAGGATAGAAATCATAATTCATCTTTTGTTTGAGCTTTAATCTGGAGAGTGTCAAACATCAGAAAGAGGAGAAAACAAGTTGAACTAACACATGGATGCATGTCTTCAAGTCCATCATACATTCGAGCATCTTAGTCCTCATTTTAGAGGGCAGTGGAGAAAACTGGACTGTATCCCAACACAAACGAAAAGTCAAAAGGTGTGAAACAGTTGCCGAGTAGAGAGGGAGTCATTACCAGTATCCTCTGATACTGCTCAGTATCACCAAGTCTGACGTAAACTGTGGGTGAAGATCACAGTGCAGCGCTGAGACATGGCAGATGCTGTTTTACAAACCCTTCAACATTACCTCTACAGTGTTGATAAGCAACTTGTGAAAGTTCAGGCACACTATCATAATTATAGGCTGTGAACTGTCAGCCTCCAGGTTACGGTTTAGAAATGATGTTTTACTGATACTTTAGTGTGTTCCTGTTGAGATCCAAGACTCCGAGGTTAAATCCGTACTGAGAAAACCTTCACCTCTCAACCATATTTTTAAGATCGTGTCACAATTTCCGTGTGCTCAGAGTGATCACGCTCTGCCCTCGTCTCTCTGAGTTTCCATGGTTATGGCACGCTCTGTGTCCGTCTCAGAAACTTTCTTAGATACCCCAGTTTATCATCACCAAGATCCCATTAAAAGAAGAAAAATACTGCTCCTTCATTTCATGGACTGTGCTGCCTGACAGTTTGTGACACAGAAAATAAATCACACTGTGATTCATGTTTGAACTCAGAACTTTGTGTCACTCTCGCACATGCCTTAACGACTCCTTAGCTGCTGTAAATATGTGAAGTTTGCTGTTATATTTTGATTTAAACCGTCTTCTTAGTATAACAGAGTATAGTCGTGAGAATAAAGACTGATTCGTTAATTGAAAATACCTCAAATATGCCAGGATCTGGTCCTCTGGGGTGACTCACTGCAGTCATCTGCAGATCTGAGAGGATAGACTGGCAGAGAGACGAGATAAACTGCAGATGCTCACTTTTAATAAAACAAAGCTTGACTGTCAAACTTGGTGTTCCTACAAAAATAAATAATCAAATGTTTGAAATTGTAATTAAAACATTATGCTGTTAAAAAAAGAGATTACATTTTATTAATCAAGGCAAGAGAACTCATTGTTCTTGATTTTATAATTAATGAACTCAGTATGACTTTAGCTCTATGACCAGTTTCTTCCATAGAAACTGTTTCTGCTCTGATTTATTAAAGACAGAGGAAGTTCAACATGAAGAAACTTTTACATCTGCTAATGTTTGCAGCTGCTTACATTTATCCACTCCTGCTGTTGGAGAGACCAACAAATGCATATCATGTAAATATTTATATAGAATAATCTCTAGAGACAAATTTGATGCCATGGAAGGTTAGGTTTGTGGAAAATTTCACTCGGTTTGTACATCTTGCTTTTTATGTAATGCGCCGCAGTTGTTTTATCTGGGACACTGATTTTATGCACCAATTTTTCGACAGTCACGAATTATAATGACCCAGATTCAAAGAGTTCAAACTGAGTAGAAGAACAACAGAGGAGTTAAAATGAGCCTTTCATAAAATAAATGTTTGCAGAGTTGCATGGGTTTCACCCATGGGTTTAGGAGGGTCCTCTTTCTCATCAGCACAACGTCACAGACATACACATGCAAAAATAATCTCCCATCCACCCACACACCTGTGGAGAGGTGAAGACCTCACCCTGGTTACCCACCCGCTCTAGACCTATTGTTCTTACCCTAATGACACCCAGTATGTGTGATTTGGAGGGAGCGGGGTTAAGGTCTTCATCTAATGCACTGAGGCAACAATAACTGAGAAGTTAAAAAAAGTCAGATATTATATTCAGAGAAGGGCCTGTTTCACAGTAAAGATATGATACAATAAGATGATATGATATATGAGATGAGATGATATGACATGATGTGACTCATTTAATGGTTCCTTTGTGAAATTTATCCCGGACTCAAGTGTTACACAAGTGCTTTACTGCCTCCTCAATAGTACTAATGAATAGACAAATCTGTGTTAAAAATTTGCACTAAATGTCATACAAAATGAGAACACATATCAAGTCCACAAACAATCAGCACATACTGCACAAGAGGACTCATTTTAAGAGGTTTAAAGAGAAGCACTTTGTGAAACTTTTGCACAATCCCCAAAACCTCAAGAAAATTCTTTAACATTTCTATCAAGACAGGCTCAAAGAGGTTCATTTGAAGTGGTTCAAGCTGAAAAGGTGGACCAAAATATGTCCAATAAAAACCAAAGATGCAGGAGAAAACTTGAACACAGAAGTGTGTTGTACGCAGAGCAGCACCACGGGAACCTTTGCAATGTATCTTAGTGAACAACATTCAAAGAGTTTTTTGCAAGGTCTCACAACCTCTCCGTAGATAGTCTAGCATGTTTTATTTTTCTCCAGGCCTCGTACAATTTGTTCCCTCATGACAGTTATGCTGACCGATCAGAGCGCTGCTCTCAGCAAGAGGCAAAAAAGCGGGATAATCAAGGCAGTGCTGTGTGATGGAACTATGTAACCGAGGAAGTTTGCCAGGCTTTGGCAACAACGTCCCTGCCTTAATGATGTGTTGTCATGAAGCAAACATGTTGGACTGAAAAATGAGAAAAGTCGTTAAGAAATAGCAGACGCACTCCAGCAACCCAGTGAGTCCCTGCTGTTAGCACTCATGGGTGTGGTCTAGGCCTGTCCCCTTCCCTTAGGACATATCGAATATCCATAAGTGACACAAGTGACAACGATTAGATATCTGTTACACAAAACTATAATCCACACAACATGACTTAGAAGAAGTTTGAGCAGAAAAAAGCACTGTGCTCCAGCCCAAAACTTCCCCAGAGCCAGATTAGAAAGTGAGATGGTTCTGTTTATTGGGATGTACCCAAACCAAAGATCACACAAGTGAGGTAAGCCTTGAAGAGTCTATAGGAGCCTGTTTTCACTGTGACTCACTCTGATTACACCATGTACCACTGCTCCACTTGAGTCGGCATGTACAGCTCTTTATTAATGGTAAACACTTGAAAATGTTGACATCATCTTTGTTATAATCATCTTTGTATGATCGGCGCACAAAAGCAAGAAACCCAAAGGACTGCTCAAAACCCTCACCTTCACGTGGTGGCCTCATAGAAACCCATCTGTGTTTTCAAGGTCCCACCAAGTGAAGTGGATTAAAAGCACAATGTCTTACTTGTATTACAAAAGAGTAGCGACGAACGCACCAAAGTACTCGAGTTAATATTACATACATCTATGTGACACATTTCCTTGAAAATCAAGCACAGAAGAAAAGATCCAGAGAAAGGCTTTTCATCGGGGAAAAAAAAAAAATAATAATGTAGCTGTTCAAAGTTAACATTGTCTTTTACGAGAGTTTGTGTTCAGATGGGCAGATGGATCTGTTTTTTTAGGGGCGAAGAGTTCAAAGGATGTCGCCTTTCTCAGCAGAAGTTTTGCAAATGACCACCATGGAGAAAACCATCCCAAGAACCATCAGAGCACCGAACCCGAGTCCTGTCGCCATGACTGAAGCTGACACTCTGTCCATCCAGGTCATCAAGTACACCATACATGGTGTGGAGTAGATCTCACGTCCATCCAAAACAGTACAGTTCCTGGTCGTGTCCATGCACTCACAAGAGTCTGGCACCACAGTGGAATTTCCCCAATCAAGATGGCCGACGAACATACCACAGCAGAAGCCGTTCCTATCCACATCCTGAAAGGACTTCTGGATGTCTTCAGTCTGAGCTATGAGTGGGATGAACTGCCTCAAGTGTTTCTTCACCACCTCCTGGGCTTCAGGAGTTCTTGAAACGGCTCCCAACCCCACCACAGCGACCAGCAGGATGAACATCGTAAGGAGACCCAAGAAGAACAGGCCCAGCAGGCAGCGGCTCTCTGTGATGGCACCATAAAAGCCCAAACTACCGAATATCATGGTCACGGCACTGACGTATATCAGGAGGTCCACAGCAGGGAGGAGCTCATCAGTGATCTGGAAGTCTGTCTTGTGGTTCCTGGCGTGGAGCAACAAGGTGAGGAAGAGGAGTCCCGTCAGGAAGAATGAGAGATTAAAGGTGAAGAGGAGGTTTTTGAAGATCTTGCTTGCTGACATGGTTTTCATCTTTGGTCCCACATGGAGCTAAACAGGAAAACCTGATCCCACAGAGGGACTGCTCCTTAAATATTCAAGGGCCCCTGTCAGAGTGGGTTGGACTACTCATGCAGGAGCGGAGGGAGTGGGTGTGGAATCAACATGTTGATAACAGAACAAAGGGACTGATCTGGGGTTGTAGGAAAGGTATCCACAAAGTTGAAAGGCTCAGGATGTTATCAGAGTGTCTGACTCCAACAGAAACCCACATCAGCCTCTTTCACACCAGTTCAGAGATTTCCTACAGTTGATGTGAAACTTTTACAGAGCTGCTCAACCCAAACTGGTGCAGAGTCGAACAGTTAAAACATGCTTAACTCGACCGCTCTGGACCTCTTGCATATGTTATGCCAAAGCTGTATCTTTTTGTACTTCCCTTCTCCTTCTATGGAGGTTTGGAGAACCTCCCAGTGTCCTTTGAGCCATCTACACTCAGTGTGGAAACTATGGTGCATGTACAGAACACTTGAGGCACTTTGGGTCTGACTGAACCCAAGCCAACCCAACCCAGAAGATGTTTTAAAGCAAAAAATTGTCAAAATGTGAAATAACAACAGCGCGTCATATTAAAAATAGACAACTCAGAGAAAAATTGCAGATGCTTATGCTAATAGAGATCCTAATAAAGAAAGAAATCAGTGCAGTAGATATGATCACACGTCCTCATTATTGTTCTTTTAATGAAAGATAGAGGATACCGATGAAGCAACAGGCTGCTGTGATTTCTTGAAAAATGTTTTAATTAGTTTCAAACTGGTGATTCAGAGATAAGTCCGGGGGGAAATGAAACCCGTTGGGTAGTGATTGGTTAGATTAAGTCAGCTGGTTTATTGATGTGATGCGTTTATTAGATTTGATTGTAGGGAGCACAAATGACTAAATGAATGTAATATAACTGTGTGGTTTTCATTTGGCACAGCGTCATTTCATGCAGTTTCCTCACATGGTCAAATATATTCAAACTGATATTATGATTTAGCTTAATTACAAAGTCACAGAACGACACCCTTAGTCACAGAGAGAGACGGAAAAACAACTTTTTTTGCTGGTAATTAAGGACTACTTTTTTTTCCAGCAAGCACAAAACAGAAAAACAAACATTTGGATCAAACAGTCTGACAAATGAATTCTCGTCAAACTTCTGTAAGTTTCTGAAATCTTAGCTTTCGAAAAGTGCTCACAGAACTTTCTTGGTTGGTGACCAGCTGTGTGTCTCACCAACAGAAGCTTTTACATAAACATGAGCCTGAAACTGTTCAACAACTCCACACCAACACTCGGTTCAACATCGTTAATTTAATGACTCCTTATTTCCATCTCAATGATGTTGACAGAGGAAACACCGATCAGGTCTGTTTTAGTTTACATAGTGCTTTAATTTCTTTGTTTTAAAATGTAAACAGAAGTAGGTGACACACGTCTACGATAATGGACAGAGTGGGATTTTAGAGAAGATGTATCACAAGCTTTTAGGTCTTGATGATGTTTGAGGGAGGACCAGCTGGTGTTTTTTGGTTCAGGTCCAGATCTTCTTTAGTCAATCCTAACTTTTTGCAGGCATTGTTACCAAAAACATGAGGTGTTTTTTTATGTGATTTGGTCCATTTTGTTGTAAATCAATACACAAAAAGTAGTAGAGACTGCAACCCATGCACCCATCTCCGTCGCATTTTTATTCATCAGAAAAGGTCTGTGTGCCATGAGACTACTCAACGCTTATTTCTGAGAGCATCGCTCCGTTGAGTGTGGTGTTAAGTGTGTTGGGCCTAAGAGACATATTACACAAGGCAGAATTACAGTCAAATACTGAAGACCAGAAATTAACCATGAAGGAGCAAGACTAGAACACGTGAGAGCCCTTTGAAATCTGTTTTTTTTTCATTTAAGTTTTTTAGAATTCTGTTTTTTACCTTTTACACTTATTTACCACCACAGAGTCTGTGCTTTTAGTGTCAGTAAGAAAAAGGTCAATTAATAAAATGCAAATATTCCTAAATTTATAGCTGTTATAGTCATTTGGGTATTGCTCGGGGACAGACAAGGGTTTCAAAGTTTTCTCGTGGATGTAGCCGGCGTCTCTGGTAGCTCCTTATTTAGGAGGGGGGCTGCAGGTGAGTGTTTGTGAAGAGATGCACTGGTGGTCCCCGGGAACATTACCCTTGACAAGCGTTCCTTCTCCTCGCGAAAACAGCATTTCAGTCACATTAACCAGTTTCCACTAAATTCCACATTTAACTGTAGATTCCATTTTTATTGGCCAATTCCAAAATCAAAGAGGTAAGAAGTGCTACTGTCTCCACAGGAGGCGCCAAAATCGACAGAGTTACTCACAGCAGCATTTAACAGTTCAATTATAACTCATTACTTTAACCCAGACTCTGTTTAATTTCTTAAATTCATAATTTCTCATGCAACCTTCATTAAAAATTCTGTTACAAAGCAATTAAACTTGGAAATGAGAGTAAGTCTGAGGCAAAGTGTTTTTAATTTAATGGCAAAATTTATAAATTTCAGACACTAAAGGACCAGTAAGGACACAGAAAAATGAAAACAGGTGCAAAAACTTTAATATCTCTGGCAGGAAAATTTGAGCTTCTCGCGATTAATTTGAAGCAAATTGAGATGGGTTATTTTTTCTTATTATTTTGGCCTCATAACTGAAGACTGGAGCTTGGCTTACATTTTGGCGAACACTCACACATCACATCTCGCCTGTGGGCTCAGGTCTGTTGATGCAGAGACTGGGGTTCAAACTGTGACCTTTTGGTTTCCAGACAGTCTCTGTAAATCCTAGAAACACCTCCTGTCTCTGCTTAGTTTGATGTCTTTTCCCCTCACAGATCACCTGGAGGGAAAACAAATGATTTTCTTCCCACTTTTAATCATGCATGTGTCAGACTCCGAGTTCAGGTCATTCTTCCACTTCATTGCTCTAATGAAAGATGAATTATCGGCGCAGTCACATTAAACACTCATCCATATCGCCGAGGCTCGTGGCAAAGAGAATAAGTTATGTCTGCGGTACCTGGAGAGTGATGAATGTAGGTCAAAATGAATAGTTTCATGCCAGAACAAGATGTGCAGTCTTTGAGAAGAAGTGTCTAATCCAAAAAACTGTTCAGGAACGAAAATAAACGCTTCCAGCCCCCCAGCAATCTCACAACCTTCACCAAAAAAAGAGAGAAAAAAAAACAGGAATTTTAGTAACTTTACTTCCCTCTGGTAATGAAACCTCTTCACTTTGTTTTTTAAACTTGTCACACGCTCTTTTTTTTAACAATTTTGATACGCAACATCAGTAATGAGAGTAAATGAGGACAGCTGAAGTCATTTCGATCCAGAACAGTTTGTATATGAAGCACTTTCATTAAACAAATGGGACAACATGACTTCTTCCAAAGCAGCTACAACCCACACATCATACACACATACTCAACTGAAATGAAAGAGCAGATTTTAAGGTGAAAAAATGAAAGTCTAGCTGATTTAACTCAATTTAAGTAAAAGTGAAAGTACAGAGTCGGAATCAACAAAGGAGAGAAGCTCTTCACAGACATTTCTCTGTGTGAGGCTGACCGGACCACATGGGATGGTTTTTCAGAGCCTGGAAGATCTGATGTTGGCTTTTATGCACCATCCATCAACATCGATATATAAACGTTTGTTTTCACTGTCAAGAAAACTAATATATCAGCAGAAGTTTTTTATATCTGCTGATACCAACAATCAACTTTCAAGCCATATCGATACTAAACTGAAAGTGTCCTGCATCCCTAATTTAATACAATCACTTTTTACTGACTTAGACACTTTTGCCTCTTATAGTTTTAGTCTATTCTTTGTCGTCTAGCTTAGTCAAAACTAAAACCGAATTAAAATAGCTGCAAAAATTAACACCACTGTATCACAGCAGAGGAAGGAGCTGTTTGGAAAAGACAGGATTGGATAAGTTGTCAGAAAACTAGATTACAGTACAGATACTTTACCTTCAAAGTTGGAAGTTGGAGCTGGGAATGACGACACAGCCGAGTTATCAGCGTTTCAGTTACAAAGTCAGAAAAAAATACCCATCTACGAAAGTTACTCTCGCGCTCGCTTTGTTGGAATATTAGGAACTTGTGGACAAATATGTGGTCCTTCTGCACCCTGCAAACATGGTGGATGAAGAGGAAACACAAAGGCGCAGAAGGTAGCCTACAAGGTAGCTTTGACTTACTGTTTACAACCAGTGCCACCATCTCTCAATGTCAACTCAGGGGTTGTGTGGATTGTCTGACTTTCTGAGTAAGAAATCCGACCTCGGAGGCTGTTCCAGTTGTAAGTTCCGACTCGGAGCTCGGAAATCCTGCCTTCAGAGTACAACTGGAATGTACCACAATACTCATATCTTCTTAATCTAGGTGTGGATTGACATTGACGTAATGTAGCCGGGTGTTATCATGAACTACAGACCACAGACCACTGAATCCAGTACATTCCCTCAAATTCATGCCATGTTGAAATAAATGCTCAGTTATTTTGTTTCCTTCTTGGCCGTGTCAGAAGTTTGGACGTCTCGCTGAAGTTCGCCATGATCCTCGTCATCCTCGCAGCTTTGTTTAGGGAATCACCAACACAGCATGAATGTTGGTCCTGGCAGATCAGTAAAAACTTCCTTTAACGGCAAAATTCTTTCTCAGGTTTAATCCTGAGAGATTTATGTTGCTGTCATCAAGTTCATGAGCTGAATCCAATCCATGAATCTCAGAAATTTGGAGCAATCCTTGATCCCCAAGCCTTGTGTGTAAACTTTAGTAGAGTGGATTAAAAGTAAAGTTTCAGAAGTTTTCAGCTTTTCACTTCTTCTAATAACTAAAAGAGAGCAGAACTACTTTTGCTTATACATCACCGCAGAGCAGGGTGTCTTTGTCCCGACAGCGTTTAGTGAATATCCCCACGAGGACCCATAAATAAAGACGCTCACAAATGTCATCTGGGGATGTGTTTGGTGTGCTTATTTATTCCGAGAGGCAATCGCGTCTCTCCTGATACCTCCCCTCCTGCCACAGGCAAGGTGTGCAGGGGGGAGTCTGCAGAGGTAAACAAGGACAGCTCAAAGTCTTTGCATATGTCCCACGTCTGTGTGCCCGGCTGAATCTGCTGTGAAGGTGAATCCTGGTGGCGCTACGTGTTCAGACTTTAAAGCAAACAGACACTCCTCAAATTACACTCCGCGGGTCATGCATATTATTCCGACGCTGAATGAAAGTAATTTCATTATCCGTCTTTTCAGTTTGGGTTGCGGTGGAAATTTGAAGTCTTTACTCGGAGTCTGAAAAAAATAGAAGCTGATAAGCGGACAAATTTTGAAAACCTCTTTGGAACAAGAATTAATCCTGAGCTCTAAATGCCAACTTTGGAAAATAACCCTACAATCAGCCTTTCAAATCATTTCAAGTGGATTTATTTTGCTAACAGATACCAAAACTAGAGAACCAATTATCTGAGTGTTTTCATCAACTTGTAAGGGATCGGTTTTCCTCAAACTGGCAAACACAGACAAAGGTTGTGACTTTCGTTTGGCTGCAGTGTGTATCAACTGTCCCCCCTCTAATTGTGTTTCATCTGCTCCATTGACTCTGACCGTGTTCCTCTAGTTTTCATATTTCATTTCATCCTGGCTCTGTGTGTTTAGCCGCTTTCCCAGCGTTAAATCGAGCCTGTTATTTGTTCTCCTCTCAGAGCCAGGCCTTGGCCCACTACAAGGGGACCAAACATGCCAAGAAGCTAAAAGCCCTGGACGCTCCGAAGAGTAAGCTCAAAGGCTCAGCGGTCACCAAGGACACCGCCAACCAAGAGATCGCCAAGGGCATCAACACCTCGCAGGTCCCCAACGGCACAGACAGGAAAGGTTTGTGTTGTCCGGCTTGCTTCACATACCCAAACACACACTCTTTGTTGCTGCCGCCGCCGCCGCCGCCGCTCTCTGCTCTGAGTGAATGTTGGACCAAAGAAATGAACCGTTTTGGCTTTTTGGATTTGCTGAAAACAACATGCAATCACTTCAGGAGCTGCACAGGCTCACTGTTGATTACATCAAACCCTGAGTTGGCTGCACAGGCTACGTCTGACTGCCAACTTAGCGCTTATATATTAAATTTGTAGCGTTGGAGATCTCTGCAGGACAAATAGGACAGTCGTACATTAGAGGGATGAGGCTGAGTGAAAGACAAAGTGATTGTTGGATGGTTGAGGTCGCATTTGGGCAAACGATTGAGGGAAATGTGTTTTACAGCATTCATTCAACTTGGACCACCTTGTTGAAGGGTGCAGTATAAAGGACAGGGCAAAAAGAAAAAATCAAATGGATGTGTAGGAAAAAAAGATGAATCAGGTTCAAGCTTTGCTGCATTACTGAGTCTAAATGGAGATGTCTGATGGTTTTGGCAAAGATGTCGATCTGATCTTGACTTAGTTAAGATATTAAGAATTTGGAGAGAAATCTCAGCTGGTCTATTTTAAATATGTCTACATCTGCGTTGAACTTGATGGTCGTTGGGCTCGGGGGAAGAAAAGGGAGGCTAACCAAGAATTTGTAATTAAGACCTGGATGTGGTCTTGCCTCTCTTCAGTTGTTGCCCGGTGAATACTCGCAGAATCGAAGCCAACGCTTCCATCGCGATCCAAAAAGCATTCAGCCCATAGGCGAGCGGTATAGAAGTTAAATAGTTCAGCAGACATTGTGAGCTGCAACCGTGTCAGTTATGATTCTTCTAGTTTTGAGTTTTCCTTTTGAAGTTTCGTGATCGATAATTTACTGTGAGTGGACTGTAAGAAAAACAAAACACAGCTGTATTCCTCCACTCTTGGCTTTCTAAACTTTTACCAAATGTATCGAGATTTTTTTTCACTCACTTCTTTAAACCACATTCAGACCAAATATGTGTCTATATTTTAAGAGGATTAAACTGATGCTAAACATAAGCAAACGGTCATTCAGTCAGTTAAGCAGACTGCTGTGAACGGCTTTAAGCAGCTCTGAGAGATAATGAGACACCTTTAAAAGATCAAACTTCAAAAACAACATTAGAGCTCGAGCCTCTAATCTATTGAACATTTCTACTCCCCGGCTGGTTTTTAAATGTTTCCATCAGTTCCATCACTTGTGATCTACGGAAGAATCTAACACTTCAAAATAAAAGCATAGTTTCACAATGTAGGAGATAAACATATAATTTTCAAAATAAAAGCATGCATAATGATCGTTTTGTGAGAAATGTCTTCTCTAAAGAAGTTTTAGCTCCACAGCTGATGATGTGAATCATTAGAGACGGTTGATGGCATGTAAGTGAAATTGGTTTATTATGTAAAAATAATGAACTTTTAACATTTATGTAAACATATCATGTCGCTCCAAACTTGTCCTCTTATTCCATGTTAAAATTTTCCATAAATGTTGGGATAACAACCTTATTGTGATATTATTTGGTCACAAAAATTGTAAGGTCAATATCTGATATCATGGCAGCCCGAATAGAAAAGAATAAACCCACATATTTTATATAAAACATAAAGGCAAAGTATAAATCTCAATATTACATGTTAAATCTAAATACTAATCGTAAATCTACATGATTTTTGCCACAGTGTCAACAGGCAGAATGAAATATGCCTGAATCCATCCTGCAAATCACCTTAACCTGACATATTACATCTGGTCATTCCTGACGACACTTTGCTGACGCATCACTTTGCACCGTTATTGTTATTGTAGGGTTTGGACCAATCAGAATCAAACTACACACTGTTAAGTCATCATCAACATTGAGGATTCTTTCCTGTAGTCTCCGAGCTCTGTTTTAATCTGAGGTCAAGCTAACAAACGAATTAAAAACTAAACCCAAAAGAAGAAATAAAGAGTCTTATTAAAAGGATCCTCACCATATCTGAATCAGATTTACAAATCTTTATGCAACAAGCAGCTGCTAAACCAAAGGTTCATACTTAAAATAACTATAAAATATTAACATTTGTGTCACAACCTCAAAAAAAGTAAAGTTTAAGTGAAGTTTAAAGTTACCTCATCCATAAATAAACATCCCAGTCTCCTTTGTCCATAAAACTCTGTTGTCAGCTCCCTATGAATTATAGATCGAAACTCAAAGCCTGGATAGTTTTGGGATTTAAGTTTCAGGATTTGAAACGTCATATTGATGCACCATGGTGATAAATTTTAATCTCTACTCTTTAATCTTAAAATAAGTCAGACATGATGACGGACGCTAACCTTTAAAAGTCACTAAATCCAGTTTGAAAGGTAAATCTGGGGCTGTTGTTCGTCTGAATGTTCCTTAAGTGTCGTCTCTGACAGCGGCATTAAAGGGATTTTCTTCTCATCAGGAGCTCAAAATTCAAGTCTAAGGGCCAACTTTATTTGGAAACCAACATGCATCGATCTGTGGCCTTAAACCGGGTCATCACACAATGTCTCCCAATTTCTAAATCCACAACCTTCCTCTTCACAGTCAGGTTTTTCTTCGTGCTTCAAGTGTTGCTTTCAAGTTTCAGACTCAGAACTTTTTCCCTTTGTTCATCAAACTTTGAAGACCTGCGCTGGACTGAGAGGAAAGTTCACTCAGGCGCTCTGCTTGTCATTCTTTGAACACGAGTGCAGCTTCATGAACACCCTCGGTTCAAGACTTGCAGAATGAAGAACCATTGTTGCGACTTTCTGCAGCGTTAAAAAAAAGACGCACAAAAGCTGCAGAACTCTTGTGGAGATCAGGGAGGCAGGCTGTGATTTAGCTGCTTTTTCTGCTTTCACTCGTCGGACATTCAGCCTGTTTGAACTTGTTTGTTTGAAGCAGTTAGTGAAAATGTTGCAACCATGTGCTCTCGACATCATGCCTCCTGCTGCGCCGTTGAATGTGTACTTTTGCTTTTAGCTTTTATCCTCCTTTTAATTACATCTTTGCCGCGGTAATATCCCTCACGTTGCAGACAGGTGGCTCTCTAAATCCGGTTATCTTGTGCAGGTGTCTGCTGAAAAGATCCGTACTCTCGGTGGACCCTCTGCTTAAAGCATGTCGGGAAAGTAAACACAAACTTACTGCGACTTCCAGCGCATACAGGAAGCAGCTTTAGTGATTTCATGTGCCGCGCAGGGATTCATAGTGGTTCTGCAGAGGATGATGTCTTTGGCGAAGGAAAGCTCCCCCTCTCTCTGTCCCCTCTGCTGTAATACTTTCTAAGCCGCCTGTTATTATGTCATGAATTGGCCCAATGAAAGTCTTCCCCTTTGACTGTAACAATAGAGGTTTCTTAAAGGAATTGGAAACACATTGAGGCGACGCACTCTGGGATTAATTTCAACTCAGCACAATGTTCCACAAGCATTTAAATGAGGAGCACATTTCTGGAGCTCATCATGTACCGTGACCTATTTGTGAAGCCTGACCTGTTCACACTCTCAGTTTAAAGGTTGCTTTAGGTGAAAACGCCTCCATTTTTACCAGCTAGGTGTTCGTATCACGCAGTATGAGGTTTGGGATTAGTAATTCTGGCTCCAAATGTGAAGAGTATTCATCTGAAACCCGCATCAAATATCCTTTAGTGGTGTAAATTTAACCTCACGGAGGCCACATGCTCCTCTTCATGTTATTCTAAGAGCCGCACACCTGGCAGCGTTCGTACCGTCGTCTCACATCCCACAGAGTTTTCTAAACTGCTGCCCAAAAGTCAAACCGTTAAGTGGAGCAATTTGCACACGAGCTACCAAAGAGTGAATCCACGCTGCACTCTCCCGACCCCGTAAAGAGAGCTTTTGAGATGACATAATGCAACCTACAGCAGCCGCCGCCGCGGAGGTCTGAAAACATCAGCGGTTATGAAATCTTAGATGTGATTCGAGAAGAGTGAAACCAGGAGATTTACATTTTGGCTGCAGCGAGTGGAAAACATTTTCAGCTGCGTGTTTGAAGGAAAGTTTACTCCCATAGAGCTGAAAGTCAAAAAGGTATTTGTAGCGTATTTGACTCTTAATGGATACGTGAACTTTAAGGTCTTAAAAACGAAATATTTCTCCTAATCTCTCGGGTTCAGGGTCCCTCCTGAGCTCTGACTTGATTTTTATTTACTCTTTTTAAGCATCATAAGGAGGTTAAGGTGTGAGGTGTTTTCATGCTTCAGCGTTTAATAACCTTTAAATAAATAGTTCCTTATTTGAAGTATCCTTCTTTAAAATGTGGATTATTTCATTTCTTTAACTTAATCAGTTTGTATTGATACATCAGTAAAGCCCACATCAGCCGTTTCCATGAAAATAACATGAAAATTAATGTGATTAAAACATCCGACTGATGTTTATTTCAATGTTTTAAAGTTAACTTCTGAATCACACGTTAAATAAGTGTCTTATCTCTGAGGAGCTCATTCTAAATTAATTATGCTGCATTCGAGGTTATCTTTTCATGAAGCAGATACAGGGCGCTGAAGTGGGTTTTTATTAAATGATTAAATAAAAGCAGGAAAATTAATAAAGCATGAAGTAAGAAATGATTAAGTATTAAATTATTATGAATTAAATTATGGCATTACAGGTAGGAGTGTTCTAACAAGGGTACCTCACAAGTTGATTATAGGATTCTTCAGTTATTGACGACTTTAAAGCTTTTTTCCAAACAAGATTGATTTTGTCTTCATCTTTAGCTACATTTGTGAATAAATAGCCTTTCAATTCACTCAGTTCCTCTAAAATTTAACTCAATAAGTAAATAAGGTTTTTTGAACATTTGACTCGTATTTTTCAGACGCAAAATGTTTTATTGATAAGTTTATAACTGTTTTGTAAACATTCTCACTTTAACATTCTTAGCTTAAACTAGGAAGTTAGGAGACAGTCTCCCGGATGTTCTTCTGTGTGGCGGTAGGACCGGAGGAGCCTTCTCTGTTCTCTTCTCTGCCTCATGTTTGTGGTGTTGCTGAGGTTCTTTATTTTTGCGTTGCTCATCACGAAGGTCTTGTCAGTCGTCTTGTTTGCTCTCTTATAAAATCCAAAGTACTTCCACACGGTTGCAGTCAACCCCGGTGGCGAGGGAATCGGCCGCTCTTTGGAGACTGCTGAAGCTGTTGCCATTTTGCAAAGAAACTAATGTGCTCTATTTGTTGTGGTCCCACTCACTAAACAGTGCGGGCCGTGTGCTTTAAGGTTCCGGTACATGTTTTTTTGTTCCGGCCTTGCGGCAAAGCATCATTTATTTATTTTTTTAAGCATCAACGTTAATTAAATGATGCCAAATCATCACATGAAGTATCACGATGCATCGACACATCGATGAATTGCACCCACCTCTAATTACAGGTTGTTCTAAACCTGCTTCTATATGATTTCTGGATGTTTCAACCTTTTTATTTTAAGCCTGCAGACCGACCTGTAATTCGAAAATCCAACTTGCCGTCTAAGACTCTGGCATGTGATCGGCTGACTTTGAGTTCTTGCTTAAAGAAACAGACAGTCGCTCCACTGATCAAACGTCACAAATGTAAAATATGAAATAAAGGTCTTTGAATTTTTTATAAAAAGGCACCAATGTGAATCACAGTCTGTTTCATCGTCATCAAAAAACCCTTACAGGAGCTTTAATTTGAACTCGTAGGTTTCTAAGAACAAACGGTCTGGTTGGAAAGCCGAGCAGATTCGGTATACGGTCAGCCTTACTCTAATCTTACACAAACCTTCTCTTAAAGCGTGCGCAGTGTAACGGTCTCTTTTCTCAGGCAGTCAAAGTTCAGCCTCTGTGATGATGTCAATGATTTAAGACTCTTGTATTTTCCTTGGTGACCCTCTGCAGAAAAGTAGACTTTACTTTGGAAGGAAAATGTTTTTTTCGTGAAAAGCTACGTTTCGATTTGCAGGAGTGGAAGACTTGTTAGGTAGGAATACATGTTTACTGAGCTGCATATTTATTCCAGTGCACTTAGGGAGGAAAATATGACTCTCAAAACTCACTCAATACAAGCTCACGCTGTAAAGCTCCACCAAAAACTCCATAGATTTGTCAAATCAAAACGCCTGAGGAGAATTCAGAGAGTCAGGGGAGTTTGAAGTCTGTCGTTTTTAATATTCAACTCTGGGATACAGTCAGAAAAAGGAAAACGATCCTCCTTATTATCTTATCAAAGCTGCTCAGAGGTGATTAGTGTGTTTAGGAATCACAGAGTAAAAACAATGCTTTATTTTTCCCCAGAGAATCCATGTCCCACACACCGGAGTAAGAGGACCACATGTATTTTTAAGATTGGGTATAAAATCATTTTGTAGCAAGAAAAATAAAGTCATAAAGTTATCAGACAGAAGTCATAACCCAAGCAGGAAAATTATGACAATAATAAGGTCACAATAAGTGATGATATTATAGGAGAAAAAAGTTAAAGTTTTAGTTGACGGTGAACAGCTGTCTGTGTTAAAATGAGGAATGTGGAGTGTCTTTTTCGTTAAGTATTTCTGTAAAAGTTTTAATTATTATGAAATACTTTGTGTCTTTAATTGATACCTGGATAAACAGCGGGTTAAGTTTAGTGAACAGGTGAGAAGCTCCACGATACTGTCGCTGTATCAAGTCCCATCAAATCAAAGTCTTCTGGTGAACTTATTCCAGTTTATAACCTAAAAACCTTTAAACTAGGAGCAAAACTAGTCAGAACACCTGCAGCGTGAGACACCCCGCCCATTACCTCTTCAGCTAAGCCCCGCCCACCCAAAACATTCTAACTCGTAAAGAGAGGCTACAAATAATCCCTTTCACATCCCGCTCTAACACACATGAAGATAATATTCAGACTCTGACGTCCGCTCACTCCACCTGTGCTGAGCTGTAATGGAGTCCACACAGCCCCGACATTAAACACACCCCCACTGAGCGAGCAAACACGCCGAACTGTAAACACATTTCCTCCAGGCAGAGACCTCGGAGACCTCCAACAGCACGCCGTCAAAACCAAACAGACAAATGGCGATTAATCATTTCAGTGCCCTTAAAATAAAAAAAATAAAACACTGTCACATTTCCACGCCATCTCACTATCGTATCTTTAGCGTGTGTGGGCGGCGGTTCGTCATGAGTGGCACCAGGTAATGAATATTAATGCGTTCAGATGTCAGAGGAATTAATTGTCGAGGCGGGTAAAAGCTGCATTATCTGCGAGGCTGGAGTATTTGACGGTATATCAGTGGCACCAAACTCGCCGTAATGAAAAGAGGAGTTCAGGGGAGAGTAATGGCCTCTGTGGAAGCAGAAGAAAACAACCGAGAGGAGGAGGAGGAGGAGAACTGTCTGCTTTTGGAGAGCGGCTTTTCAATGGGCTTGTTTTGGTCTAAAATCACAAAAAAGAAAAAAAATAAAGGTTTTTTGTTTGTTTGTTTTTTTGTTTTTGTTTCTGAAAATCTGTCATAGATTTTTTTTTAACAATAGGTCTGATTCCTTCATTAATAGTGGGCATTTTTGTTTAGTTTTTTTTGTGTGTCTGCTTTTATTTTGAAAGAAAATCTTTAAAATATTCAAAGCAGGATCAACTTCCTCTGCTGCATGAGATGAGATGACTTAATAAATCAATGAAAAGCTGCCTCCTGGGATCTGAAAATCCCGGGTGGTTTTATGTTTGCATGGATGATACTCCATCAGCGTCTCTGCGGTACGTAGGGAGGGAACTGAATCAGACATTTTTCACATTATTCACTCAAAGAGTTCGCCAAAATTTTACTGCCTGCCCTCAATCCGCTCTTGTTTTCGTCTCTTGTTAAGTTTGTGGTGGTATAAAGTTTCAGTATAGTTTACCAGCTGTCAGTTAATATAACAGAAGCTAGAAGAATGAAGAATGAAAAATACAGCCGTACTCTGTTTATACTGAGGTTAAAAAATACACAAAAATGAAAAAAAATAATGGAAATAATTCAATATTTATGCACTTCAGCCATAAAAGCAACAGTGACGCATTAAATGTGTCCTTTTGTGGACAAAGTTATTGATGGTATCAATCACAGCTTTGGTGTTTTGGTCTGTGAAAATAGAAATATATAGAGGAGTAATTTATATATGTACGTTTTCAAAGTTCATTTTACAGCTGTACTAAAACAAATTCTTAACATAACAACAGAAGCAGTCTTTACGTCACTACAGGAGGGTGTCACATGACTCCACACAGCAGGTCTCATTAATAAAACGTGAACAGGATGTGTGTGTGTGTGTGTGTGTGTGTGTGTGTGTGTGTGTGTGTGTGTGTGTGTGTGTGTGTGTGTGTGTGTAAACCATAAGTAAAGTGAAATTTACAGGTGATCAGGCATGCATCTGATTGGTCCTCAGTTACTGTTGAAATCTACACCTACCTCTGGCTGTTTGTTGTGTTTCAGTGAAGAGTACATGTAAATACAGCTTTTTTTTCAATCTGAAATCACAATTTTAGTTCAGAAATCATATTTCAAATGGACCAAAATGTCAACATATAATCAATATAGAAAACATGTCGCTAAATTATTCAACATTAAGCAGATTTGAGCTTCAGATTAGGTTAAAAATGCAAAAATTGGTTGTTTTACATGTATGCTTTCTATAGATATGTTTTTTATCTCAACACTGTAGCTTGGTGGCCTGTTAGGACACATCCTCAACAGCTCAGGTCGGGCTTGTTTGGAGAATGGGGTCAACGAGAAACGGACGGTTTTATTGATGAGAGTACAGCCTGTTTAGATGTTTAGATGAAAAAAAGCAAATGAAGCCAAATTTGTGTATTTACATTCACATTCTGTGGCATGGACGCTAATCCATACTCATGGCTTTACACAAGCCCAATTGTTTGAGGTTTTTTCCCCTATTTTTTTGACCTAGCACCTTTGGGGATCTGTATAAGAGTTTTATGCAGAGACCGAACATATCCATGACATATGACTCCACTTTTAGATGTTAATCTACTCGCAGATTACTAACCTTTCAATACCTCCAAGTATCCAAGAGAGTATTTAACAAAAGGAAAAGCAGAGATTTCAATATCAAAGTTGTAAATTCGCAGGACCAAAGGTTTGAATACAACTGCGTGATAATGCTGTGCAGAAATAAAGCAGACAGGAAGAAGCCCGTGTCCAAGAACCAACACGCCTGCAGACTTGGACTCTCAAACGGCTCATTCTAAATGATCCACAGAAGTCCTTTTTTCCTGCAGCGGTTCTTTGTTTAAGCGCTGCACTCCTGTATGATTGTTGGCAGGTTAAAAAAAAAAGATAAAAATTGATGCAGCAGAACCAGACATATGGTCTCTTTTATTCCACACATTATTCTGCCTTGTCAAAACCTGCCGCTTACATAACCCACAATGCAACATGACTGCTGACGTTTCAGTCTGAGATTCGGACGTGTTACGCTTGCAGCACAGAGAGGCTGAATATATGTTTTTTTTTAAAGGTGTGTAGTCTTTGAAAATGATTGCGCAAGCAGAAAAACAAATTGCAGGACTTAAACGGTAAAACGTCGACTTTCTTTATACGAGGAAAAACATAAAAGCGCTCTCAGAGATTTTATAATTCCATCTGCCGAGCGAGATTTAAGTCGATACGCAAAGAGCATAAGGAAGCTTTAAAGATAAGAGTAAAAATGTGTAATCACCAGCCATCCGTCTGTCCTTGTTCACTGCGTTCCTGTTGATCTTGTGTGTTCGGTGATGGATGGACAGCTGGACGCAGCGGACACTATAGATTAGCCAGATGACTCAGCGGCTGCCTGTCAAGTCTGCGCGTGTGCGTGCGTCTTTGTTTTTGTGTGTCAGGGCCGGAGAGAGTGGAGCTAAAGCGAGGAGAGGCTAAGAGAGAGAGAGGGAGAGAAATGCCCACAGCACGGCCCGCCATCTCTCAGTTCCAGTCCAGTGCCTGAGGAAATGTACCCTGATATTAGCTATTAAAGAGCAGATTGTCAGGGGAGCCATGCCAGCACTGACAGCAGCTGTACAATGGAGCCGGCTGCAGGGGGGGCAGGGGGCTAGCTCAGGCTTTCTCCCCCCAAAAGCCTCAATTTTTAGGTCCCTGTTGGCTGCAGACGCCCTCCTGAACCAGCGTCATCCTCACCAATAAACCGCCTGAGAGCCTAATTCTCCGTATGCACGCGCTGAGTTGGAAAAAGCTCCAACACTCAGAGACAGCAGCCGACCTGATGAGGGTGTGATTAGATTGGCTCCATACCTGCGCTGCTGCTGCTGCTGCAAAATGCTCTCATTTGCGGGGATTTTGGACGCCGATGTGTAACCGCAGAAACTTCCCAACTGAAATTAGGCGCGGATCATTTGCTCTCAGATGAAATTGGAAGGAGATAAATCAGCTTGAATTCGAATCAATCGCTCCCGCTGCTAAATATCCGAGACAATGCGGCTTTTTTATTCCCCTTCAAAATAAAAAATGATTGCAGGCGTCGATGCACTCTTATTTGTGAATGCAAATTTCTCACCTTATCAGCCTTACATTCAGAGGATATTCAAGCGTGACTCTTTTCTCATTTACTCACTCTGAATACTGACAAGAGGAGAGCGGAAAAAAATCACACACGTCAAATGAAATTTGACAGAAATCAAGAGCCACGAGGGATTTCTGTCCTTTAAGTTGTGACAGCGTATAATAAGGCCCAATCATTTTAATTAAAGGCCTTAATCCAGCTTCATTGAGAAAGGTAATCAGATCTCTGGGGAGTCGTGTGATTGCCTGAAAGCCTGAGCAGAGTGGAAGGATTTCAGCGCGGCGTTTCTCCTATCACCAAAGCAGATCTCAGGGGAGAGGCTGGAGTAGAAACGAGGCAAAGAAAAGAGGCGTAGTCATGTCTGGAAAGGTTGCGGCACCTGTCCTCGTCTGCTTTTCTCTGGATTTTCTCATCTTTGTTGCCCTCACCACTCCCACCTTCTCCATTTCTTCCTCTTTAATGGTGTCCCGTACTCAATTACTCCTCTAATCTTATCTTTCCTCTCACCTTCTCACGTCCCGGACCTTGCTTTCCTTTTTTTCCTGACCCTTTCAGTCTGATGTTTTGACTCAAACTTTGCTTACTTTCTCTCCTGGTTTCACTTTAATCCAACTTTTTCTGGGTCCCCATCTCTCTCTGTCTCCTTTTGTTCTCTTAACCGTCCCTTTCTTTCTCTCACCTGGCCTCAATCTTTCTATCTCTGCCTTTCTCTTTTTTCCTCCTCTAACTTTGCTGTCGCGGCCAGCTCGCCCGTACCAACTTTAGATTGATCACAGTCATTACCTCCATTAATGAGAGGGGATTGAGTTCTTAACTGGGCCTCGCAGAGCCCGTTAGGTCACACTGACTGGGGATATGGATTACGAGAGGCTTCCCAGAGTGCACGGCGTCCTAGGCTGGCCAAAGTACACTTTAATCACCTGCCCTTCTACCGGCAAATGGCTCTTTAATGACACCGTGGTGGATGGGTTCACCTCGAAACAAGGGCAAACACATGCATGACTTGACATGGGCCGGCCTCAGCAGACGGCGTTTCAAGGTGGAGGACGATAAAAACAGAAACAAAGAAAGAAAATAAAATGATTTGTTGTGTTGTTGAAGACTCGGATGAAAATGATCACGCTGTCGTCTGAGCTGTGACTGTAAAGAAAGAGCAAAGTCACCGTCAGTCGGGCTTAGCCTGAGGACAGTTTTCAAAGATACTAAATATGTCAAACAGCATCTTTCTCCAGATTTACTTCATCAGACATCTCCATGTTTTTAAGACAAACTAGTGAGGAAATATAAGCTGGTCTGTTTCTGCTCCATCACCCGTATGAAGTCTGTAGGCCTGATGTTACTCTGGTTCGTAGATTCAGTGCTCAACTCTTGGTACTCTCTGTGCTGGGATAATTTAGAAACTCTTCAGGCTTTTATTTTGACTTTTTTTTTTCACATCACTTCCGCCTGCTCTGTAACCTTTGTTGGCGCTTCCTTTTCCTGTTTTGCGTCATGAAATCGAAAAACATATCGACCATGTGACTTGAGGAGAAAACAACATGACTTTAATTTTGGTTCGAACTACAAAAACAAAACCATGTGACTTTTTCTCTTATCACCATTGAATTCAATCTTAAAAAGCAACTATCAAAGACAGAAAATGACCCACAGGTGCTTCAATTGTAATTTTTTGATTACGATTGTAAAGTGGCTAGCATAATAGCAAACGTTAGCGAATGTGACGCTAATTTCCAGAGACTTGCTGCGGAGTTTAAAAATACAGATAAATATATCGGTACAAATATACCAGAGAAAATATACATATATACAATATATACATATATACAAAGTGTGGTCGACCTACATACAGGGTCTACATTAGCAAGTGTATGTTAGAGACAGCTAAGTGGGAATCTTGATTGTTTACGCTCACCCAGACGCCACAAACAGCGAGATCTGAATGCTGACAAGTTTGATCATCGGTTGCAGAAAGGAAACTCTCCTGATTATTATTATTATTTTTAAATTGTGCTTTGCAAAATATTGGTGACATAGTCGACAGTAAGTGCAAGTGAAAGTGAAGCATTTTAAGTGAAAGTGCAAGACAAGACAAAAAACGAAGAACCACAAAACAAGACAAAATAAAGAAAGGAGCCCGACTAACTAAAAAAAACAACAACAACAAAACCATCTAGAAAATAATATAAGAACAACTCTGCTGATTTTGAAAGAATGAGTCAAAAATAAGTTGAAATGGTGACTCTGGTACCGGCAGAACTTTACAGTCAGCTGGAGTTCAGCACATGGAGGAGAATTCTTACTCATGTTAATGGATTTATTTATTATATTAAAGTGACGTTTCCAACCAACACAAACCTTTAAACTGTCAGGACTAAAGGGAGATGGGTTTGTAATATTTTGCACCTTAGCTCCTCACAAAAGCTTTACGAGGCACTTGATAATGGTACTTTGAAATTAAGTCTCTGATTTACCTCGTGCACATGAGCTAAATGTATTTTTTATTCTTTTTTTGAAAGCAGCAGCAGAGGATCTACAGCTCTTCTTGTTAACAGTTCTTTATTGTGACCAAGGAGTTGGTGCTCCTGAGGAACCAGGTTTTCTGGCAGAGGTCCAGTCCTTTGGCGGTCCAAACACAAAGAACTGGCCCCAAATTAGACACTAGCACTGGAACTGGAACTGGCTCAGGGGAAAAGGGATAAGAGAGAGAACTTCTCACTATCTCTGAGGATGGAGGCCAAGGGTGGATGTATCAGCTCCCCACACCTGGCCTCCATCAGCCAATCAGGCGCTCACACACCTGACCCTGATCTGGGATTATTTTCTCCTGCAACTCGAGGAAGGACCAGAGTGAACGAGCTTCATGGTGTGCAGATTTCTGCTTTACATACTGTATATATATTTTTTTCAGATAAACAGTCCACATTAAAAACTTAAAAGAGCCAAAGTCAAATCAACTAATGAAGTCTTTTACTTAAAGTTAAAGAGTTCAACAGTCAAAGAGTTTGGAGCCGTTCCTCTGTTTTGATTTTAAACTTCAGTTTCCAGGATTCGAAGATGAACTTTCATCTTTAAAAAGAAGCGATAAAAAGTCTATTTTTCTGTGTCTTTCATGCAAACTATTTCTCATTTCCCGCCTTCATGCTGAGGTCGGGAATGAAAAATCACGGGGCCATCTCTTTGATGAATTCATAGAGATGAAATTGATATTGATCTTCACACTTGGTAGGAGCAAACAAGCTGTTTGCCAAAATGTTGAAGTACGTCTTAATGACTGCTCTGGAAGAGCGTACCCTCCAATCAAGTGGTTTAGACTCAATGTAAGAAGTTCATGAAGGGTGATGTATGCTGTTCAAAACATCGGGTTAATTCAGAGTCAGTCTTGGGTTGAGAAAAACATTCATGTGGTGAGAAAAGAATAGAGATTTCATCACAGCTGCTGATAAATGAGAAGTAGAAAAAAGCCAAAGCAATCGCTGACATTCAGAAAAAACTCAGAGGGAAAACGAATCCTTTTGCTTTTTAGTGAGACAGAAAGTCTCTAACAACCTGAACCTTAGTCTGAATTATTTCAACTTTCTCCCTCCTGGAGAGGAAACCTGTCCAGAGCAGTTAGGGGATGACTCAGAGGCAGAAATCCCACTGGCTTACATGAACTTCAAACCTGCTCTCGCTCTTTTCCTGGAAATGCACGCGGCCTGATGACTGTCGGTTGAAAAGCTGCCCAGAGAAGCAGGTGTGGTGGCAGGCTGTTGACCGCCGCTGTTCACGGTGAGAGCGGTGAGTAAATCGCTGTGATTTCAGGTTGTGTTGATGCCTGGCACACAGAGACGGCGGGGAGTAGGTGGTGGTTAATTGCAGGGAGCAGAGAGGTCGCCGCCGCTCTGCCCGTGGCATAAACATTATTCATCAGGAGCGACAAGGTCAGACACGTCAGACGTAGATCACAGATTAATTATTGTTCTTGTGCTAATGTGTTGGGCTTGATGAGACGTGGTAATGTAAAGTGTCGGTGGTGGCTGTAAAAACATTAGGGTTTGATCATAAATGATGGCTGCCAAATGGTTGAAAAGGTCTTTTTGTTTTTGGGGACGCCGTGTGAAATCCTGTTAAAAACAGGATTAATATTGATCAATCAAAACCTGCTTCTTCTACTACAAAGCTGTGCTGTTGTAAGATGTGCAAACACTGATTTGACATTGGCTGTTTTTTTTTTTTTGTTTTTGAATTGGCCCACTGCATACTCCTGCCGACCGCAGTATGCAGTAGATACTGCACTCTAGGCCGTTATTATGTAGTATGCTTGGCCTGGTTTAGCTGGTTTCCGGTATGGAAAAGTACATCCTACCCCGGTAAATTGCAACGAAACTACAGAGTTGCCCATTCATTTACGCACTGAAAAAATCTTTTATGTGCAAATTTGATTTTTTCTGGATTTTTTAGCCTAATACCATCAAATCGTGTTCTGTCTATGCAATGACTCGTTGATCTGGCGCCATTTGATTCTCCTCACGGCGCTGTAAGGTCTTCTCCTCTTTGGAGTGAAGGACTTGGTGTCCATGAACTCTAAAAAGATGCAGCAACAAACTTCGTTCACAGACAAGAGTTTTTTCAGTCTATGCAGTGACTTCCACTTCAGAGTCATGTTTGTTTTTAGTGCAGCACCGCCTGAGGGTCAAAAGGTCATGACCATTAAGTATTGGTTTCTGGTAGTGATGCACCGATTGTAAAAATCTGAGCCAAGCCGATACCGTTTTTTTGTTCTTTTTTTTATGTCGCTTATTAATTACCTCACCTTAATTGAAAATGTTCTTTAATCCAAACGTAAAATAAGGGGCGCACAGATTCAATAATACAAATAAACAGTAAAAACTTAAGTCAAATGTTTTTTCACTCAAAATATTATACTGTAAATCATAAAAACGGCTTTGAAAGTTGTCCCTGTCACAACTATTTTGACACATGATCCCGGCACTGAGTTTAAAAGAAGCTTTTAGTTTTATATAACAAAGAAATTTCTCAGTTTTAACATTCATGCAGCTAAATATAGAGTTTAAATTGAATTTAAAGGGGCTTTTACTCTGCATGTTGCATAAGGAGACAACCCACTCGACCTCTGAACCTCTAGAGGTTTTCTTCAGCATATGAGAAAAACGACGTTTCGATATTGACCTTTTCTGTTCATCATATTTTTGATATAGCTGTTTCTCAAAAACTCCTTTAGGAATATCTGTAAAATAAAAACTTGGGAGTCAAAGGTCAAACTCCATAAATAAACGAATCATATGAAAAATCAAACACTGAACAGGGTTCAGCGTGAACTGGATAAAATGATAAATTGAGTAAAGTTTTTACTAAAGGTCAACTTTACCGTGACATATGAGTCAGTGTTAAAGATTAGGTTTATTTAATATCTTACTGAATTTCTGTATAAGAGGAGAAATATTGACTCATAGCTCAAAACCAGATCCACAAGAGCTTCAGAGGTGAGCAGTTAAATCTTAAAATCAATACTAAAATGAGCAGGAAGGAAAGGAGACGAATATCGTGACTTTACTTGAACATGGACTCCATAATATTTATCTGAGTCATGTAGTCGGTGATGATTGTAACACACAGTTTGACGGATCGGTGAATTTCTGCAGACGTATTTTTGTGATCGAGTCGTTCTGCAGTCAGACTTTGTGTTATCACTCAGTGTTCCGCCTCAAACAGAGATTCGCTGATGCAATCCACCGCTGAGGTAACCTCGTTGTTATTTTCACATACCATTAGTCTGTCATGAATTCAAAGGGAGGATTCATAAAGTGCTGAAGTGGATTTCTCGCTGTTTTTGGCTCCCTTCTCCTGTGTTCGAGGCCGTGTATCCTAACCTGACCTGACTGCGTCCTCCTCATCATCCACGCCGTCAGAGTCCAGCTCGGTGCTAAACATAATAAAGAAAATGATCTCCTTCCTCTGTCTCCATGCCAGCAGCCATGTTTGCCGTCTACGCTCGAGTTCACTCCTTCTTCTCAAATGCAATATATATTTTATTGATCGTGAGCCACTAAAAAGAGATCAGGTCATGCAAGTGAGCTCGTGGAAGTTTGGGGAATTCATCACGTCAGCTTCAACTACAATATCCGTCATAATTATATTTCTTTTTTGACACAAATCAAGTTATTTCTGAAAATACTTGGCAAACATCACCGTTGAAACACTCAAGTAGGGTTTTAAATCTCAGCTCGGGAGCATTCGCAGGACTGTACAGATTTTCTGGCTCTTGCCTTCAGCGTATCCGACCTTATCCCAAATTAAACAGAACATAAATTACCAACAACTAATATCTGAAGTCACTGGTTCCCTTTCATAGTCGAGTCCACAGACTTCTAATAAATGTTCCAGTCATGGGATCGAGGGTAACAGCCCGGAATAATGGCCTTTTCATGCCAGATGTTCTTCTTTACATCAGTTCACAGGCATCTGCAGCGTGGACCCAAACACACACAGATCTACACAGGTGGAGGTCAATCAGATAAAGCTGCTGCACGGTGAACACTCGATCCTCTGCAGCCGTGATCAATGCGTGCCTTTGCTAAAGGTCACCTGGTCATGTGAGGTGCAGGAGTATAAAGAAGAAGGATTCCAACTTTAACTTCTTATAACTCGCTGTGAATTCAAAGAAGTCGTGTGAAACTCTGCTGGGCGTTCTCGCTGGTGAGTCACCGCCCCGAGAGCGACAGTTCAAGCAGCGAGGGTAAAGATGGAGCGGAGATCGACAGGGGGATTGCTGCTGCTGCTGCGTCTGCACATATTCAGGAACTGTGCTGGACTGTCAGACTAAAAGGAGACGCTGAGTTTATGGAGAAACTTTTGAGCTCCAAGCCTACAGTCAGTCACGAGGTTTGAGGAATGACTAAGAGAAAAGGGCGCTGATTGAATCCTCCGAAATGATGTTTTTCAGCCAAACATGAAAGAAGAGTGAAGTCGTGTGGAAATAAGAGCCGCCAAGAACAGCTGAGTGGATCCTCCAGATGAGATCAATCAGAAAACAGCATCACTTTGATAACCCAGTAACAGAGTTATCTCTAATATTGTGTACCATATGGAGATTTAACTGAATCCACAGTTGGATCGGTGACTGGAGTTACAGAACTCTGGATCCACAGAGACACACTACATTTATTTTCCACCATCCGTCTCCCCAGTAAAAATTGTCACAGTCATAGCTTCCTCGCCGTGCCATCGCCAGAATCCCATCAGCTGCACGCTGTCAACACTTCGTGAAAAACCTGTTGGAAAATAACTGAAATACAGACGAGAGCAGACTGATAGGGCATTTTAGAAGACTTGAACCAACGCTGACTTGTAAACAGGGACGTAGAGGAAGAGAGAGGGAGATTTAAAGCTGGAATGAGAATCGACTTATTAATGAGGCGAGGCTCGAGGCCGGGCGATTGATCAGATGTTAGTATCAATGACCAAAATGGCTCCTCATGATCATAAAAATATGGAAATCCAATGATCTTGTTCCACCTTATATCATGTGTCTGTTAGGGCTGAGTGATTTGGCAAAAAAAATGATCAGGATATATGTTTTCATATCGTCCGATCTCGACTATTATAACAAAAAAAACTAGAAACTAGAGGTTAATTCAACATTTAATTAACATACAAAATAAATAAAAAAGCAAACTGAATAAGATAAACTTAGAAAAACATAAAAAACATTTTAACTCAACAGAACAACAAATGTAGATAAATACTAAATAATATAGTGAACTGGTTTACAGTGTTTAGAGTGTTTATGTAGGTATGCAAGACCCAAGATAAACAAAAACCGATACCAATACCTGGGCTGAGCGTATCGGACGATATCTGTTACCGATCCATACTACTGTTGAATGAATGAACTGTATACTTTGCCCTGTGAGTGAAGGCATCAGGCTTGACATTAGCCTTGTTTAAAAAAAGGTAACAAAATAACACACATAAATTTACTTAATATTATTTATTAACAAATAACAAATTGCACATTAGCACACGGCAAAAAGACGTGACTTGCAATTATTAAAGAGAAAAATAATTAAAAGTAAAAAAACAGACTGGATCGGAACACTGATCGGCATCATTTATCCGATATCCGATCCAGTTAATTTGTCAATATCAGAGCCAATATCCGATCCGATGCGTCCCTAATGTCGAACACTGACACTGTCTTAATAACCATCCATAAATTGTCCTCCACACACCATATGCTGGTCATTATTGTTGGCTCTCTCATTAGTTTGGCCCACAGAGCTGCTCAAGAGTCCAGAGAGTCTCTCTCTGCTGGAAATAACGGCCTCGCTCTGTACGTTGACCTGCATTCTCTGTGAAAGCCCTCGAAGGGAAGGACGCTCAGCTGCTGCTCCTAAAAGGGGTCATGTGATGCATCTGGCCCGGATGCTTTCCTGTGGGGACATATTTAAGACCCCAGGGAGGACCACGACATGGACCATATATCTCGTCCGTCCTGCAGGATCTCCCCGGAGGAAGTAGAGGGTGTAACAACAGAGATACATGTCGAACTTTTACCACCACCTGCTCCCGTTTCCCTCTCTGCAGTCGGAGCATGAAGCAGTTTCATAAAAGTGTAAACAAATTTCACGGTCGGAGTCGGTCAGCTGTAGGAGGAGAGTTTAAAAAAGAAGATCCGCCTCAGGTCTGTTTCAGAGGTTAATGGACTGGATGCTCACAAACACTGAAGAAGATCTCGATGCATACATTTACATCCATTTGAAACGTTGACGTGACGCTTTCATGCAGAGTGTCAGTCAAATAAGCTTCGACACCTCAGACTGAATATATACAGGCAGATCTCTGCGGGTTGTTTTTTCGTATCTCTCCTCCACACAGTAGCAGGTACGAGCGTTTGATAACCCAACTTCTGATGTGATGTTTTAACCTTTCGGCAGTTTTGCAGCGCCCACCTCCGACACCTCCGCTGGGCTAAATAAGAACCGTATATAATGGCTGACAAAAATAGCATGACATAATTCACTATTGATTTGCTCTCCCGGCTGGCTGATCTTCATTTCGTGACACTGGAGTGCAGAGAACTCGGAGACATTGGCATCGATCAGGCCTGGGCTTCTGAAGCTAAATTTCATTTCAGTAAAACGTAGCTGCAGTCCTCTGTATTCCAAACACTGAAATGTTTGATTATGAGTCACATCTATTGATCCGCTGCTGTAAAAAGTATCAGACGTCTCACCCAGAATGAGAAGTTATTTATTTCACATGTTAATGTGATCCTGCGCTGCGACTAAAGATTAGAGGTCTCATTTTTTACGATGCAGAGCTGTCTGGCACAATCATTTAGATTGCATTAGTTTGATACAGACACCGTGTTGTGTCGTCTCTACAAGGAGCTGCACAGATTTCAGAGACATGAAGTTCTCCCTTTCACACATGAACTTTAGGACCATCAGCCCCTGATAGTTTCTGAGTCTGCCTTAAATCCACATCCCCCCGCAGGACATTTTCTGTGTTGAACCACTTCAAACACTCGTTTTTGGTTGAAGTGAGCAGGCGCCTGCAGGGGAGGACATGCAGGACAGGGAGGGGTGACTGTTCCTGGGTAAAAAAGTTTGGAGATCAGTGTGTTTCTAAGTTTTTGATCTCGATTCAACACAGTATTAGTTAGTTTGGGACACAAACCAACCTATAAAGAAAATTAAAATGAAGATATAAGGACAAAGAATGGTACACAAGAGGAAATTAATGTCTTTATTCTTTATTTGAGTGTATTTTGTGCATTTTCCCTGTTTGTGTTCCCCAGTAGTCCACTCTTCTGAGTTCTCAGTTTGTGTTTGACTGTTTCCCTCCTGTTCTCTGTGTTTTATTCTTTAGATCAGTTTTCAGTGTTTATTTCCTGTTTTATTTTGTAGTAGTCCATCCTTGTGTTTCTAATCTGGTTTTACTTCCCTACTTTTCTCTCCTTTGTTAATCATCCATGAGTTTCACCTGTGTCCTGTCTACCTCACCTGTCGCTCGTTTCCCTGTGTGTATTTAGTACCTGTCTTCCCCTGTTTCTTGTTGGTTCATTCTGTCATGGACCATCAGGGTTAAACAAAAGGAAAAAAGGACCTGAGTGCAGATTTGAAAAATGATTTATTAAAATTAACAAAATGAAAACTTACTTCAAATGTCCAACTGAAAAACCCCAAAGGCAAAAAAAAAACATAAGGAGCAAAATCCAACAAAAATCACGTGGAGACTCACTGAACCAACAGGGTCAAACACAAACTGAAAACTCACAAGACAGGATCACAGGAACGAGAGGGAGCAGAAACACGAGGAAAAAACACACAGAGAGTACACTCAGATAACAAAACCAGGGAAAAACTAAATGAACAGAACATATCCTGACAATTACAAGTTAAAATTCAGCGCTTAGAGAAAATAAAGCAGAATTCTGGTTTAAAAACATTCAAATTTTGACTCTTAGAATTCTAGAATTAAAGTCAGATTCTAAGTTAACTCAAAATTCTGACTTTAATCATGAGGTCACAAGAAAAGTCAAAATTCTGACCCTCAGAATTTTAAGATCACAGACTGAATTCTGACTTTAAACCCAGAAAGTGAGAATAATCTCCAAATTCTCAGTTTAGACTGAAAGACTCTGAATTTTAAAAATTTAAATCAAATTCTTGCTTCAAGTTAAAAAAAAACTCCAACTCAAAACTTTAAATTCTGGGGAAATCTGAATTCTGAAAACTAAGTCAGAGATCTGAGATTAAAGTCAGAACTGTGGCTCTTTCTGCTAAATAGTTTAATGAAACTGAACTTTTTATGGTTTTATATGAAATAAAGGCCGTACAAGTGTGAGCAGATTATCCGTTTAGTGAGTCATTTTGAGCTCATCTTTCCTCTCAACAGTAAAATACCGTCACTAAAAGCTTCCTCTGCACTTAAAAAAATTACCCAACACAATAAACCTCATCACAATAGTTAGCGTCACACACTGTTGAATGTTATGACTCCTTTAACTCGATATTGAGGCTCTAAGATTTGACATGCTGTGATTGGCAGTTCAGTTTTATATCAACACAAATATAAAAGAAGTTTTCTGATTCCAGTTTCTCTGTGATTGTTTTTGTTCTCGGTAAATCTCCCAGCCTGTCTCTGGATGTAAACAAGAAAACATTTTTATTTTCTACTCCAATCACTTCTGAGGAGGATTTGAAATGTTTTAGTTTGAGCCGGAGGAATTTCATCCGAATATTTTTCATACCAGTCAGAGTTTGAACAGATCACAAATAAATCCACTCTCATATTTTGTTGCAGAATTAAGCTGAAAAATGTCGTTTTTGTGGTTTCAAAGGTTGAAAAATGACCAAGGGTGATGACAGAAAATCTATGCAGAGAGATGAAAAGGCCAAAAATGAACCTCAGGAATGTGAATTATTTTCAGAAACAGATGAAATGTTGTGACTTTGTTTTGTTTGTTTCATAAAATCTCACTTTCATGCCTGCATATTGTCTCCATATGTTTTCATACAGCAGAGACGATTCGTCAGTGAATTCCAGAAAAGTGTCATGTTGTTTTGGGTGGTGTCCTTGGGTTTGTTCCAGTGGACGTGTCTAATTGCTGGGAGTTTAAATTGTGTAATTGCTCACACTCAGTTTCCTGGAAGCTTGCGTGTGGGTTCTTTGCGTCACTGTGAGTTTCTGTGTCTGGTTGTGCTCTTGTTGTTCATTTGATTTCTGTCAAAGTGCCACCGTTGAATTCATTTATACCACTGACTGTTTATAAATAATGCAACTAGAGATCAACAGAGCTCTAATCCATCAGGTCCAGGGAGGGTAAACCTACCAACCAGGGACAGGGACCTGGAGTTTAGTGGCTGAGGGCCAAATGACTCTTAATTCATTTCCGTAACTGCAACAATTATCCAGTTTGGGATCAATAAAGTAATTCTGATTCTGATTCTGACTCTTAAGGTCCTCAGAAGTATCATGGGTCAAACCTAACACAATACAGAGGAAGGGAAAGGGAGGCGTTTCCTGTCATTTGTCTGATCTAAAATGAAAAAAGGTGTGATTTTTTTTTTTTTTTTTGCCAGTACTGCAGCCAGCCACAAGGGGGAACTCTAGGGAATTTGGCTTCACCTCAGGAGAACTGTCCCACTGTCCTTGTTTTATTCAGTTTTCGATTGATAAAAAAGAAACATGTAAAAATCAACATAATGATAAACTCTTCATCTGGATCTCATTTAATCTCTCTAATCTCTAAGAAAGTTTTCGTTAATGTTTCACGGCTGTTTGGGAAAGTGAAACATTAACGAAAAAATCAAGGATCTTTGGTCTGCCTGAATGAAGATTTGTGCACACTGCAAAAACTCAAAACTGAGTGTTTTTGTCCTGTTTCTGGTAAAAACCTGCAGTTCCTCATCCAGGTGTACCCCCCTCTTCCTGTCTAAGCCCTGCTAAAGAAAGACCCCCAGTACTCCCATCACAACAGGACTCCAGGTCTGTAGTCAGAGTCCTCTCTGTTGGCCCTCGGTGGTGGAATGAATTACCAAACTATTAGACCTTCAGAGTCCCTCTCTGTGCTCTTTGGAGATCACCTCTGTACTTAAACTCACAAACTTTAGATCCAAACAGTCCCCTTCTACTTCTGAGACACTCTGTAGCACTCTGCACCTGGTAGTTAAGGTGATGTAGATGTAGATGATGTAGATGCTGTAATAGTGATTTCATATTGAAGATGATTCATCGTGGTCGCTGAGGTGATGATGACTTAAAAAAAACAAACAAACACCTGCATCGCCTCCAGCTCTGTATGACAGCCCGACCTCCAGCTGGGCCTGAAGCAGTTTGTAGCTCTTCCTTCTTCCTCATGTTGTTTAGTAACAAAAAAAAAGTATTTAATAAAAGCCACAGGCACCTAAAAAGACCAGTTAAACTTTATTTCAACGTATTAAACAGAAAATAACAAAATTGATTATTAGTTTATAAAAAAAATCTGCCAATGGGGTTGGAAAATTGACTTTAACTTTTCGAGAAACAGGAATTTGTCTGAACTTGAGGAGTAAACTCTTCCTACCCCATTATTTTTTTAACCTATTTTTAAAGAACTTTGGTCAGAAGAAGAAGTTTATCTCAATCCGTCAGGTTATTTTGGTTTACATCAAGTCTGAGATTTGTTTTTCTCTATGAATAAGTCAAATATTTGCATTTCCACACATGAAAATTCCACGTTTTATGTACCCACAGCCATAAGTCTTTACAATTCTTCCATAGATATTCGATGACTTTTTGAGACATGACAAGTGAGACGAAAGACAATTAAAATTTACTTCGGTGATAAAATAAAGTGATTTTTATTCTTCTTATTCTTCCATCAGGCCTTGTAAAAATTTGAATCCTCCTGACTTGTAAAAACATGAAAACAGTTTATAACTTTTCTAATGATCCAGGACCTTTTTAAAGGCAGTAAATAACTCAGTTAAAACCATTTATTTATCAGTGTTTGTCGATAGTTTCATCTGTAGGTTGTATCCATTTCTCTTTTAGTTTCATTTCCTCATCTCTGCCAAACTTTGTGTTTCAGGTGTTAATATTTATTCGAATGGTTCTCAGAGGAAACCTCGGTCCGCCTGTGTGTTAAACTCCACATTAATAAATAATGTTTCCATTTAAATGATTCATTATGGTTCATAAGGCTCAACAGATCCTCTATTTCCTCTCTGCAGATGGTGTTCCTGGAGCTGCCCCCCTCCCGCTCTCCCCAGTGCTCAGACTGGCACCGCCATTGGCAGCCCTGACCGCCCTCACGACCACGCCAACGCCGGCACCTGTGGCCCCATCACCCTCAGTCCTGAGCTCCCCGCCGGCCCCGGCCCTGGTCCCAGAGACTACCTCAGCTGCAGGAGGGGACGAGGGACCGGCCAAAACAAACTCCCCCTCAGAAGCAGACCCGGAGCCTGAAGCCGAACCCGAGGCTGAGACGGACGGGGAAACAGAGGAGGAGAAAGCTCGGCGCCTTCTGTACTGCTCGCTGTGCAAAGTGGCCGTCAACTCGACGTCACAGCTGGAGGCTCACAACAGCGGTGAGCGAACAAACCACAGAGACGTCTTCACGGGAGACAAAAGAGACTGCACACACTGTAAAAAGAGTCGTTTCTACCTGCTGTGTCCCTCGGAGTGCTATTACTTCAGCGTGGTTTTCCTCTCAATGCACTCGTCTGAGTGTTGAAGCTGTTTTGTTGTCGAGTCTTTGTGTAGAAGGTTGTTATCTGCTGGGACTTACAAAAACACACAAACACACACAGCAGCAGCAGCAGCGCTGAAGTCCTCTCTCTCATCATCACAGAGTATCGGCTGTGTTCAAGAATAACTAGAAAACCCAAAAGCACCTTTTTCTTTTCTTTCTTTTTTTGATGCGTTTAACTTTGGTTTCCATGGCAACTTCACACCCAGCTTTGTTTGTGTGATATAAAAGATGCTTAAACTCTCAAAAACTGCACACAAGTGTTAAAAAAAGAGGGAGTGACGGTGAACAAAGTACAGGAACATTATCTTTAGACTTCAGTGACCACCGATAAACCAGGCACTCACTCGCATCTTAGTGATTGTGCACACTAGAGATCACTAAAGCCTTTTTAGACACTTGCACACCTGCCTGCTCCTCTACCTGCTCCTCTACCTGCTTCTCTACCTGCTCCTCTACCTGCTCTCCTCTCTCCACTTTTAGCTGCATGATGTTTGTACGGCTGCAGGACAACATGTTGAAGATCTGGAGGCAGCATCTGCAACTTCATAGCGGCCCCCGAACTCGGTAACACATCGATCTGAGCAGATGTGATGAATGTTTTGTTCCCCAACAGACCAAACCTAAAAGACGGGGGCGGCAGATTTGGAAACTAACACTTCCATGAAAAGGTTGAAGTAAAATAGGCAGTTTTATTTTTTTAAAGGTGCCAGTTAGAGCCGCACGATTTTGGCAAAGCTGCACCAATTCCCCACGACTGACTTGCTCCTGCTTTAGCTATGAAATTATCGCCTTCTTTTGTAAATGCCAGGAGGAGCCTACGGTGGCCTGGAGGCGCAAGACATGATAGAGAGGAAAATCGATTTGACTATTTTAGATTTTTTAACATCATCATTATCAAATAATCTGATTACCATTTAAAATCAATTAATCGTGTAGCGTCACTCCCCCCACAGACGCACACTAATCAATCAGGGAGGAGCCACAGATGAGGAGAGAAACAAAATGATTGATGGACAGACTCTGAGCGAACATTTCACACAGCAGAAATCGAAGAAAGCTTATAGTGTCGACCCTCTAAGGAGCAAAAACTCAGCTGGGAGATCTTGGCCTCCTAATTTAGTTTATCAGCTGATGACCTTTAGCTGAGGGAGAACTTCACAGGTGTTCCCAGTAGCTCCTGATTAACAAGTAAAAACCCGTGACCCAGATTTGGATCTCTGTCCACGGAGGCAGAGGGAGAAGGTGAAGGTGCGCTGTATTCACCTTATCAGAAAAATCAGCACAACAAGGCAGACAGCACGATAATCCTTCACCTGCAATTATCTGATTTACGTGACTGTGGGGAGCCTTAATGACTGGAAATGAATTTCAGCTTATTTACACGAGCTGTAAGTGACATTATAGGGAGTCAGAGCAGCTGTCGGCAGTGGGCCATCATCAGTTAGTGCCGTCTGAAGGTTGTGAACTTGTGAAAAAGCAGTTTTTTTGTTCAGGTCGTTATTTCACAGCTTCCTCTGCTTCTTTCAGACTTCAGTGATTTCTCCCTGATTTAAGTTTCATGTTCAGAAAGTTCTGTTTTACCACACCGACACCGACCACATCCACGGAGGAGGAGGAGGAGGAGGAGGAGGAGGAGGAGGAGGAGTGCTCTCGCTCCTTTAAGTGGCGGTGAACTGGAGTTAGGGTTCCAGGCCTCTTACTTGTAGGTTTGATGTTTATATTAGGCGGCAGACGAGGCTCATGGGTACTTTTGAAGAGAGTTTATGTGCTGATGGAGTTGAAACTGGAGGATTGGGAGAAATTAAGATTTTGTTTCTCGGCTCCACACTCGAGCTGATGGAGTCTCAAGAACAGCTGAGTGACCTCTGAGTTTGACAAAGTTGAACACTTCAAAGTCGAGACACAAATTACAGCCGTGAAGCATCAAAGTCTTGTTAGCGTTGGGCTGCGAGGACGTCGGCGGAGTCGTGAGTCTTCAGACTGGAGTCGGTGTTTTCTTCATGATTTGTTAGGAGGGTGAGGAATTTGCTTTCGAGGCCTGAATCCAAAATCCAATTTACGCTCCTTCTCCTCACTCCAGGCAAACACCGCCGAGGAAAAAAAACACATAAATTCTGCAAAAATGAGTTTCACCGAGCTATAACTCCTATCAGGGATGTTTAAGGATAATTTACAGGTCGACCCTTTCACATCGACCCCCATACTTCCCAGAGATGAGGAGAGAGATAACGCCGTGAACCTCTCACCTCTCCTTTCCTTCAGGCAGAGTTTTCGTGGTGAACTTTACGTCCTGACATCTCTGTTTCCTGTTCCAACCTGCAGGTACTAAGCACAAGACGATGCTGGAGGCCAGGACGGGCGTGGGCTCCATCAAGTCTTTCCCCCGGCCGGGAGTCAAGAGCAAACTGGCGACAACCACCAAATCAGCGACGGGCCTGCAGAACAAAACGTTTTACTGTGAGACGTGTGACGTTCATGTCAACTCAGAGACTCAGCTCAAACAGGTGAGAGGACAGACGGAGACTCTGAAAACAAAGTCTCACTTTAAAATGAGAAAATCTTCATTTAGCTCTATTTATGATTAGAGGTGGGGGCAATTCATCAGTGTGTCGATGCATCGTGATGCTTCACATGATGATTCGGCATCATTTGATCTACTCCGATACTTAGAATAAAAAAATACATAAGAACGTTGATGCTTTGCCGCATGGTTTGAACAAAAAAACACGTAACTGGAACCTTAACTTGCACGCCGCCCACACTGGGACCACAACAAACAGCACGTTATCTTCTTTGCAAAATGGCAACAGCCTTTACAGCCTTCAAAGAGCGGCCGGTTTTCTCTCCACCGGAGTTGACTGCAAGCGTGTGGAAGTACTTTGGATTTTATGAGAGAGCAAACAAGACGACTGACAAGACCTACGAGATTCACAAAGCAAAAATAAAGAACCTTAGCAACACCACAAACATGAGGCAGCGCCGTGTACGCTTTCATCCCAAAACACAGAATTCTCCTCCGGTCGTGCCCGACACATAGCGGTTCAGGGATCTCGCCAAGTCAACTCCTGGTCCTGCATCAGCTTTACATAAAAATATGACGATATAAAAGCAGATCTTGTTTTATTCAAAGTACATTTACAAAGTATTTGTACTTTTTATACAAAATAACCCCAAAACTGCCTGGATTTCATAACTCAAACGTTTAGAGGTATGGTCTAAACCACATATGTCAGAGTCAAGGCCCGCGGGCCACATCCGGCCCGCGAGAAGGTTTTTTACGGCCCCTGGGATGATCTTGATTTATTATTAGAACCGGCCCCCAGACCGCAGCAAGCCGGCAGCCCGCAGATCTTTTAGACGCACCAATACTACATTTCCCACAATGCAACGGTGACGCACCGAGCAGTAGGCTGCTTCATTTCAATATTTATTAGCACAGCAGTCGTCAGCATAACAGTAAAATTAACTTTCAGATACCCATCAAAAATGGCAAAACGGAAGGTGGACACTGAGAACCGGGGGTTTCAAACAAGGTGGGAGTCGGAGTATATGTTCACGGAGGTAGCTGGAAAACCTGTGTGTCTTCTGTGTGGAGAAAGTGTGGCGGTACTGAAAGAGTATAATCTGAGACGACATTATGAAACGAAACATGTTTTTATTGTATTTCAATCCAATTATATTTTAAAAATATTTCAGTTGAGTGGATGATAGAAAATTGCTATTATTATTTTTTTCTTTGAAGTAAATTTAGCCCACTTTTGCTAAAATAGAAAATATAGGCTACTGATGGTGCCTTGAATAATACCGGTTTCTTTCATTTAATGTTCATGTTATGGGGATTTTTATATAAAGGAAATTTGTCTTTTGTGTCTGTTGAAAATTAAAGATTACTGACAGAGCCATAAGAAAATATTGCTTTATTTATCTGATCATATTGGAATATATTTGTTAGGTTTTCAGTAGGTTCAGTTAGGTTCACTAGACTATATGCATCATTTAAAAAATTTTCAATGAACACTCTATCAGTCCGGCCCTCGGCTTGTAGCTAAATTTTTTATTTGGCCCTCCGTCCATTTGACTTTGACACCCCTGGTCTAAACGAAGGGTCCAAACGATGGTTAATGTCTCAGTTTTTAAAAATAACCGGGTACATAAAAACAGGACCTTTAAAAGAATCCAAGTCGAGGCTGTAAAACATTAACTCACACTCAATTAAAATGTGACGCCTGTTTTTACCTGCTGCTGCTCTGTGAGAGAGTTCACCCTCACTTCCTGCTGTTTCCCCATCTGTAAAACAAGAATTTCATCATGACATTCAAAGCTGCTGCAGGAGTTAGTTATCTTGACTTCACACTGAGGCTCCGTGTCTGAAAACGGCTCTGAGTGTCAGGATGTTCGACCCTCTTATTTAGACTCATTTTCCTCAGTGTCAGGTTGAACTTTTTGTTGCGTTCAGTACTTTCTCTTTTTAACTCGATTCAAAGATGCTCCACTAATAGTGATGATCTCTCCCTTTCAGCCGTCCGCGCCGCTGTCATCCCAAAGCTTTGAAAAGTCTTTGTCATGCAGATGCACTCCTGCAGAAAGTCAGAGGAAATCTGTCGAAGCGTGTGAAGTACGCTGCAGAGAAATTAGGTTCCTCCTGCAGAAATAAAGCCCACTGAGCTCCTCCTTAATCCCCCCTCTCATGTAAGAAAAACAGCTTCTAGTTCACATGATGTGTAAGAAATCAGGTCACTAAGAATATCTGACAATAATCTGATCAGTGTGTGATGTTTCTCAGAGTGTTGCTCGGCTCGAACCCCCGTCAAGGAACATGTATTCTGGTTGTAGCTGTGGGCTTCTCCACAAATCTTCCGTCAGGGGGGAGTTTCATCCACAACAACGCTCCAACACCACATCGGTTTGTCTGCGCTAACCTAACCTTGAGCTCGCTCTCTCTGCGAATAGACAGGCTTTGTATAAATTTTTCATGCGGGGACTTTCACTGAGTACTTCTGATTCTCTGTGAAAAGAATCCAGCATGACAAATTTCAGTTACAGCTGAAAACCAGAGGAAAAGAGTCATTTCTAAATCTGCTGCAAGGAGTTTGGTCACAGCCAGAAACTCGGCAATGAATTATTTATCGACTGGAGCTTGAAGACCATTTGTGGACTTGTCAATCCAAGTTTTTTGATGTTTTACTTGTTTATTCAGTTAAACTCTTTGTTTTTTACACCAGAAGATCTGTCAACGTCTTTTTAAAACATGACATTTGTGTTTAAGTTAAATTGCGCTCCCAGTAAATGCTCTCCATCTGGACCCCGCGGTGCAGTAAGTGCCGTGATTTTCGCCCTAGGTGGCCTCGGTCTCAGTGAAACCACTGAAACAGTCATACTTTTCCCTCGAGATGGAAAAAGTGTATCTGCAATCCTGCCCGCTCCCCTCGCTGCAGGTCAGGCTTCGGCTTGTTTATAAGATAACCTTTTCTCCCCTGAAATGCCACCTCCTCTGACTCTGAGGCGACGTATATCTATAAATCATCATTTATAATTAAAAGAACCCCGACGGTTTTCACTGGAAAGGTCTCAAAGCTTTATCTAAAGCAGACCGCCGTGAACATCAGTATCTTCCTGCTGCAGAATCAAAGAGCAGAGGCAGCAGGGGTGTGTCCACGGGGTGGACGGGGTTAGCCTCGGCCCCTTTTAAAAATCTGTGCACGAAACATGTTGCTGTTCATGTGTATAACAACTAAATAGTTTAACCCATTTGTCAATACTGTTATGATAAAACTGAGTCTGTGGGAACTTTTCATGATCCCCAAAAGTGAAATCTTGAATAGCCAACCTGGTAACTCCCTGATGTCTTAATTTAAGGCCGTTCACACTCGAAATGGGCATTTAAAGACAGTCCCTTGATCAATTAACCTTATAAATTAATGATCTCAGGGCTCGACTTGCATTTGCAACTAAAAAAAGATGTGTGCGATTCTAAAATGTATTTATGTATTCATGTGCGCATAAAAAAAATCAGCTGAGGCAACAAATGTTTTTTCATGTAAATACGGCGGTGAAGTTAGTCTTAGGTTGGATATCTGATGGACATTCACTGAAGATCTACCGGTGTCTTTTCACTCTCCATAACCGGGAATAACAACAGCAGCGCGGTTAAATCTACTCTGCACCCTCACTGTCAACGTAGGGTGTTGAATAAGGGACCGTCAATAAATTACTTGTTGATGTTCTAAGAAAAGGCTGTTTTCCTTCAATAGCTTCCATGTTATGTGACCAATTGACTTAAAATTGATTTCAAATAATAGCACTAAGGTGGGACAATAAGACACATCTGTTTATTTACCTTTCCCCTTGATCCTGACCGTAGACTGTATATACTATGGACAGCTTGGCTCCGCCTTCCGTCATTATACAATTGAAGCCAAATTGCTCTCGGTATTTCCCAGATTTTCTCCACTTCCTGGAACCCCCACTCGCGCAGTGGTGTTGTAAACAGTCAGGGGGAGAGTCGGTGTGATGACGCTCAGCTCATCACCAAAATTGAGACTGCGGACTGCGTGCTACATGCGTACTCGCGCTTCCTACCTGCCTGGCTACCATAATAACCGTTGTTTTTTCTCATTCATGAAACGCTAAAATCAGGGACAATTCCAGTGACAACTTTAGCCGAGGACAGGTCATCCAAAATGGGGGCTATCCCCCGCAATCAGGATGTCTAGTCACCCTACAGATCCTCCTTGCTAGCAAGGAGCTGATGGTAGGTTCAGACTGAGAGCGCTCGGAGGATTCATTAACCTCAGTTGGATGTTTGTGGTTCAAGTGGTCCATCATTGGGGTCGTGGTTGTTGTACTCGTTCACGGCATCGCAGGGTTTGCAACAAATCTTATCATTTGTCCACTTGAAATGGTCCCACACCACTCTTCATCTCATTTTCTTCATGTTTTTTTTTACTTCTACTGAATTTCACTGACGCTTTTGCGTGATCTACATAATTCTTCACAATCAATTAATCGATCATCGTTTCATCATGCCCATTCGTAGTTCACACACTTTAAATATCAACATTAGTGACATTTTCTGAGGTTTTCCTGTGAGGATAAACTGTTTTGATTTTAATGACCCCCTGAACTCTGTTTACTGATTGATCTGTTTGTTCAGCGCTGGTAAAGAGGTATTAAATTGATATTCCTGACACTCTGGGTCCACAACAATCTGGCATTATTTTCCCCTTGTGTGCTTCCATTGGTTACCATGGTTACACAGCAAGCTTCGGCCCTTGGAAAAGATTTGAGCCACAGTCAAACACAGGAATAAGTGCGCACGTTAAAGAGAGCAGCAGTGGAGCTGTTTTTTTTTTCTCTGGACTTTGTGTTGATGACACAGGAAAGGCGACAGCGGCAGGAAACAATCGGAGACCACGAGAGTCTCGTTTTGTTGTTTCTTTAAATGTCACAGTGGTAGCTCCAGTGAAAATTATACAGTCCAAGTTCAAACCCAGGCTGGGGTCTGCATGTCCTCTCTGTGTTGATTACCTGAACCTGCTGAAATTTAAAGGAAACACACGCACATTTTTTCCCTGAAAACAACCTTATCTCGAAGTAATGAATAAACCTAGCTCTGGGAAACTTTTTAGATATCAATCTTAGATGCTTCACCCAACACCAATGAAAAGGGAAGCAACGTAAACAAGTTGCTTTGGTATTAAGGGGAAAAATAGCCACAGAAAAAGGTGAATTTTAGTTAAGTACTGTGGTTTAAATAAATAAATAAATAATAAAAACTAACAGAGGATGCTAAAGTAGAGTTTTTGGATCTACCTTAATCGAATAAAATGCAATAATTAACTAACTGTTCTGACAGAGTTTCTGCTGGGTCTTAAAATGACTTAAAACATCCACAATTCTCTTAAAATCTCATAAAATGTCTTAATACAAATTTAAAAGGCCTTAAAATGTATTTATGTTACTTACAAATAAAGATAGATTTGAAGTTCGTTTAAAATGTTGTCAGTATTTGTCAGTATTGAGGTAAAATGGATCTTGAATCGTATCCATTATAATCTTAAAAAAGTCTTAAAACATCTAAAATCCAGTAATTTGAATATAAGGCCTTCAAATGTCTAAATTCTCTTAAAACCTCATAAAATGTCTTAAATACAAATTTGAAAGGTCTTAAAAATGTAAAATAAAGATTGATTTGAAGTTATTTTAAAATGTTCCGGTTTCTCTTCATGTCTTTTGTACTTCTCTGCCAGTATGGATGTAAAATGGATCTTAAATTGTGTTCATTATGGTCTTAAATAAGTCTTAAGTCTTAAATCCGACCTGCAGAAACCCAAACCATGATTTTCCAGTACTCTCCAAACAGAGCAGTAACAGCTGGAAAAAGCTCTGACTCCTGGTCATGACCCCAAATGGAGTAATTGGTATAGATAAAGACGGATAGATGGAGGTAGGGCTTTTGAAATAACTAGAATTGATGATGACCATCTGTTCTAGAGCAGGTTAACGTCGGGTTAAGTTACCACGGTGGTCTGTCTTGGTGGGAGTGTAACACCTTAGTGGTACAAAGTTCACCCTGAAGCCTCCAGTCAACCGTAAAAGTGAAGTTTTGAGGTGTTAGATGATGTTTGGTTGAGCATAAATGAATGAATCGATGAAGACATGGAAATAAAGTCTGGTCTGATTTTCTGAGTACATGTATGTTATTGTTTAATCGATACCTACCTGCTCAGTGTGTGACTCTGTGTTTTCTGCCTCCCTCTCAGCACATCAGCAGCCGGCGTCATAAAGACAGAGCCGCAGGAAAACCAGCCAAACCTAAATACAGCCCCTACAGCAAACCACAGAAAGGCCAGAGCAAGCAGCCGGTGAGTCAGCACACACCTTATCAGCAGCTCCAGTCTGCCGACGACGCCACAATCACACTGAGTCAGGTCTATTAGCGTGGACGCAGACGGACGTATCAACCCATGAGAGACCGTCTTTGTTTGATAATCTGAGGCTGTGATTATTGTCAGACTCTCTCTGTTTGTGCAGGTCAAATAAAACAGCCAAACCAAATGTGCACCATTCAGTCCTGCTCTCTTTATAAAGGAGAGCCTGTTGCACAAAACCTCATGCAGGAATTTGGCGATTTAACATTTCTTTTGTTATGAGGGATTATTCTTCGTGTCTCTCCTGAAGTATGAAGGATAAGGCACATTCGATCCAGCTGGCGCAAACTTGTTTAATAAAAGGTCAACTTTTAGGAGCGGTTTACAGGTAGCTGAGGTTTTATTGAAAGTCTAAAGTGTGTTTTTTAAGCAGAAATGACACATGGTGAGGCTGTTCTTCTTCAGCGTACTGATAGCTAAACTCCGACTCAAGTTGAATCTTTTTATTTCTTATCCTAAATGCGAGTTGAAGCTTATTTGGAGCTCCTCACAGTGTGGTTTTTCTGCATCATGGCGGCTCAGATTAATGTCAGGCGGCTCAAAAGGCCCACAATACGAGGAGTGTTTACTCTGCCTGCAAGACTGTTTAGAAGTTCCTCGCCTGGCATGAATTAAATCCTTAAAAATTCATCTGTGTTCATCAAAATTACAAATTTAGAAGTTTACTTTGGGAAAAATATCTGTTTACGCTCGCAGAACCGTGAAATGTTTCTCCAAGCCTCTGCTTACATTTATGAATCTGCAAAGACCACACCTCGGAGTCCCAGACCTCTCTGCAGCTCGTTCTCACTGTACTGGGGTCAAACTGTGAAAAACACGAGTCTTTAGATCACAGACGAGGTCAAACAGCTTCAGAAGTGTTTCTACTCTTGCCATGTTTCTGCCGCTCCGTCCCTTCCAGTGATTTAGTGGTTTTAGACTTTAGTGTTCAGCTGAAAATATCTATTAAAGTTACAGGTTTACAGATCTAGACCCAAACTCAGAGCCGTTGAAGGTACTAGATGTGTTCGAGCTCGGGGTGATGACATCATGCTATATGATTGGCTGGAAGTTGGTTCAGATGACGTAGAAGATTGTGGTCGTTCTGGACATCACAGAAGCGGTTTTTCGCCGGATTAGTTTTGTTTCATGGGATTGTAGTTCTTGGGAGAAAACATGGACGGATTTTACGAAGAAATCTATCACTACTTCTCAAAGGGGACCTATGATAGCCGGACTACCGCCTCTTGTGGAATAAAATCAAAACTATCTACTGATCAAAGGAGATCCTGCATACATTTTTGTCAGAAGAGTTAACATAGAATTAAAGCTATCTAAAAAAATCTGGTAGCCTGAACACATCTGGTACCTACACCATCCAGACAAATTTAACGTGTTAGATGTTTCAGTTTTGTCAGTTGGAACTTAAGCAGACGTAAACATTTAGGTCCTGAGGTTGAGTTTAAGCAGTATACTAATGTTAAAAGACGTTAAAAAGGAAAAAATCTTGACTCCGGTCTTTGCAGAAAACTAAAGTTGACCAAGCATCTCTCTCTCTCTTTTCCCCCCTTTCTGCTGATCATAAGTTCTGCAGATATTGGTCAACCTCTGCTTTGTTTCTGTCTGCTGCCTCATGAGATCACTTTAGAGCAGAAAAGATTTTTTCTCAGATCTTGTGATGTGAGCATGCTTTAGATTAGAGATGACAAATTGGTGAAGTTTGTGTTGTGCAACCTGGTTTTTTGGGGGATTTTGAAACTCAGGCTGTTTGAGTCGAGTGTGAATCACCAAAGAAGAATCCAAGTCTCTATTACTCCACAATTTCACTCCAAACTGTTCACTGCATGAACCTGGACTTTGGACTTTGGAAGCATGATACTGTTTATATTTATTTACTCACTTATACACCCACCTGTTGCGTATTTAACCCCTGGTGAGGTCTGGAGTGTTTCCTTTCTTGCATAAAGGTTTTGATAAGTCCGTGGGAAAAGGAGTCCCACAGGAGACTCTGTTCGCTGGTTTTTGTTCACCAGGACATATTTTCTCAGATGACTCAATAACCATGTTGACATGTTTACAAAATTTCTTGATCTGATTAAAAATTTGAGGGATCGGAAAATCTGAATCCACTCTTGATACGGGCGCAAAATCAAATAATCCGATCATGTCGTGCGTATACATGCACCGAGTTTTATTTCAGATTAGAAGCATTCGGACGTAGGCAGAGTTATCGAATAAAACATCCGCAGAAGAAGAGTTGTATTTCCACCTGTGCTGTCAACAAACTAATAAACATGGTAGTGGCTCACTTCATCCAATTCAGGATTTCACCCATGTTAGATGTTGTCACTAGATGGCGTCCTTGTGTACGTATTTTACTGTTCGGTCAAAGGTTGCGCTTTCAGGGATTCAAGGGTTAAAAAGTGGAACCGAGTCAGGTAAGAGAGTCACGATCAGAATAACGGGCAAACCCCACAGGCTCCGGAACGGCCCTGCTCTGCTACGGCGCAGCAGACAGATCAAATATGCAAGCATATTTGCTGCGGATCAGCTACGGCGGCCGAATCAGATATGTAAGGCTTCTATTTTTGCTGGACGCCGGAGCACGGCGCATCAATTCAGTGCAGCGCCGCACGAGCAGGAGTGGAAGTTGTAAGCGGTTACAGAGTAAAATATCTGTTTAATTTTCAAAATAAGATAAAGTCGATACATTAAACTGTTCTTAGCTTGATAATAGGAGAGGGTAGGGTTGTGGGATGTGGGTGTGTATAAACACCGATTGGCTAATCTTCTCCTTTGACTTCTGGGAAAACATGCAAGATCTTGTGAGATCCCATCCAGTCTCGTGAGGAATATCAAAAATCTCACGAGCGCTTCTCCTCCGATGGTGGCAGTAGATCAGATCTGGTGGGCGCTGTATTCTTGCGTATTTGATCCGCCTGCCGGTCTGGATCCAGTGGGATTCCTGGGTAAGTATTTACAGGGATGCGTTTCGGAATAACGATCGGCATAAACCACCCCTCTCGATCGGAATACAATTTCTTTCTGATTGAGCCTGAATCAGATCAGAATTCTCCGATCGACATGTTTACGTGACATATTTTTATTCCAATCGTGCCTTTATTCCGATTATTTGTGCCCATGTAAACGCAGCTACAGCTGTCGTTGGGAGTGGACGTGATGAGGCAGAGGCATTTTCCTTTCACCGTATAAACCTAAATCCTTTTTTGTACTAACAGCCTGGCACACTTTGTTTCTGATACTGCCAACTTGTAGAGATGCAGGTAATTAAATTTCATCCTCTCAGTCAAATTAAAAATAAAAAGTATTACTGAGTTTTTTTGCACCAGTCCAGGAAACGCCTGGTGAACCTGTTCGAGAGGTTTGAAGAGCACGATTTCACAATGGAGGACGTCTTTAACTCCCCGGCTCGTACCGTCATATCTGCCAAATCCAGACCTGCTTCTCCTGAGGGATGTCGAACTTTTTTTTTCCGATGCCTCATGGCAGGATCAGTCGGATGTGCGGAGGAGCCATGCTGCTCCAACGCTGGGAAGATAAGCCCGTCTTTCTGTCTTAGGAAGCTCTCCGAAGACGGCATTCATCACACCCACTGTTTGGCGAGACGAAGCACGGGGGTTAGCAGTGTGGGGGAAATGACTTTTTGTGAAACCCATCATTGACTGAGTTAACGGAGAGGAGCTTCTTTGATGAGCGCAGAGTAAAGAATGCTTCCCATCGGGTTACGATGCCTGAGTCAGTGATTGATAACCCATGACGACGGCTGCCATCCCGCCGCTGTGAGACCGAAGCTTTTCCATTACTGATACACAAGATTAAGCCAGATAACTTTGGTGACCTTTTCACCCCATTAGCTTGTTTTTTGGTGGATGGCTGCTTTTTGCCATTTTGTCTGCCCATGGTTTCTTTCTTTTATTCCTTTTTCTTATTTAATAATAACTCTCCCCCTCTCAGAGCCATTCTTCATTTTTTTATGGGAAAAACAAAAGCACCCTACCCTGAAAACAGGAAAACAGCCGATTTGACAGAAATGAAAGATGTCTGGACTCAGCGACTTGATGTGCAACTTTTAAGTCCAAGACAGCTTTTTGTGATCCGTCCATCTTTTCTTCTTTCTTTCCATTTGTTTTCTTTTCTCCGCTCCCCAGAAGAAACTCGCAGTCGCTCCAAAAAGCATTAATACATTTTTTTTTTTTACAAACACAAAGAGGACTCAGCTCTACAAATACTGTCTGACAGGTGGATATATAGAGGCCTTGATTCGGTGATTAAATCTGTAGGTTTTGTTTGTGACGCTGCCGTGTGTCCTTCTGCTCTTCCTTTCTTTTATTTCTTTTAAAAACACGCTCCATCGCCAACATTCAGAATTATCACGGGAGAAATACAACAAAAATGGTTCCATTTGTCAGATAGGAATGGCGTGGTTTCATCGATTTAATGTTAATGCTCAGAGTTTGGGAGATTTCTGCCATCTGTTAAGTCTTTTTCTTATTTCTCCTCTGTCGTTGTTGTCGCTCTAAAATGAAATGAAACTTTTGAACAAAAACAAAAAGAAACAAACAGACAAACAAACAGTGGATGTGACAGTCTTATTTCTGAGACACTTTTCTGTCCTCTGTCCAGTCTTTCTCTTTCTCACCAAAATCCACTTTAATGTGCCGGCGCATTTATCACAAACAAGGATAAAGTCTTGTGACTGTGAAGCAACAAACGAAAAGACGAGTGGAGTCAGTGATTTGAAGGGTTCGTTTTCTGACTGAGACGACGGGCTGTTTGTCTGTCTACCTTTTCTTTCTCTGGTTCATTTATTCCTTTAGCAAAAATAACAAAAACTACAGTGAGTTTTAAAGAAGCTTAAATAGTAGATAACTTGAGACACGACACATAAGAATACAGACGATAGAATTTTCCTATCTTCTTCTTCCTCTTCTACTACTTCTTCTACTTCCTCTTTTGTGTCCTCAACTTCTTCTACATCTTCTTCTACTTCTTTTTTTACTCTTTTTTTCTACTTTATCTTCTTTTTCTTCTTCTTCTACTTCTTCTACATCTTATTTTTCTTCTACTTCTACTTCTTCTACATCTTATTCACCTACTATATCTTCTTCTCATACTTCTTCTACTACTTTACCTTCTACTTCTTCTACATCGTCTTCTTCTACTTCTAATTCTTCTACTTCTACTTTTTCTTCTTTTTCTTCCTTTTCTTCTTTTTCTTCTACTTCAACATCTTCTTTTTCTCCTACTTTTTTTTATTTTTCTACTTCTTCTCCTACTCCTTTTACTTCTGCTTTCCCTTCTACTTAATCTTCTTTTTCTACTTCCTTGTCTACTTTTCTTCTTCTTCTTCTTTTTTCAAAGTGCAGAAAAAACCCCAAAATACAGGCAGTTAAAACAGACCTGGTAGACTAATCTTTATTTTAATACACAAATATAATTTTGTAATGTCCAAACTAAACCTCAGAAAAGTTTCAAAACATGACAAGAGGAAAGTTTTTAGGTTTTTAGGACAAAACAGCGACATCATACCTACTTGTGTTTACCACGTCACTGATGAGTCCTTTATTCACAAAGGCCAGTATGAAGGTTTTCCATGAAGGCTCTGAACCAGAAGCTGATCAACAATATAACAGCAGAACATGTAACAATAGCTAGTGTATGCTAACAGGCTGAATAGAGAGCTAAGTCGGTGTTAACAGCTAACTTTAGACGTCTTCCTCGAAGGCGTAGTTTTAAATTTGTGTCCTAACTGTGTAAAAGGTAACACCCCCTGGTTTGTTGTGAGGAGTTTCAGCCTGGCATAATGAGAGTTGAAAACTGTCGCTGTAGGTCTTCTTAAACATTTAGAAGACAGCGGTGCACTTTGGTGCATTTTGGCCGTGCTTTTAAACAACACACAAACTTTTTAGAGTGCAGCTTTTCAAAAACACAATCCTCTCTGCCTCTGCGTGAACTAACAATGTTTGGATCCTGAGAAAAATCACACGTGTTGGTTTCTCGTCAAACAGCTGCGCACAAGCAGGAGGACATTATTAAAACGGTGGACCGCTCAGCTGCGTCAGTGCTGCTGAGTCAACTGCGTTTTTAATTTCCTTGAGAGAACCGTCCCAAAAGATAAATAAAGTTGTTTCTAATCTCTTAATGGATCAGACTTCATCATCCATCCAGACTAAATTAGTGCTCCTCCTGCTTCCACCATCCGCCTCTCATTGGTTTGTACTCACTGTTGCGTTGAGGATCGACTCGACACGCAGGTTGGCGGTTTTATCTCAAACAGCACATCAAGTTTCTTTCACAATAATGTCACATGAACTCCTACATGTAAAGTTCATGACTGTTCGTGCTCTTCGTGTCCATCTTTCTGTTTCATGTTCTTTTGTACTTTTTTGTTTCCTTGACAACAACAAAAAAAAAGTATGTCGTAGCCGTGATCGGAAACACCGCTGCAAACACTGAACTGGAAACGTTGAGGATTTCAGTTACAGCATAAAGAGGTCCGTGTTTAATAATTCAAAACACAAGTTTTTATATGTGAGACAGCTTTCTGTCCTCCGTCCATGTTCCTTTTTTTCTCTCTTTTCTCTCTTACTGAATAAAATCTAACCTCACAGTCACTCTGGAAGACTCTCACAGAAAAGCCTCATGACAGAAAACTTACTAACAATAACGATTAAATATGACAGAAATAAAAGAGGGCCTGGAATCACTGATTCAATATGCAAGTTTTCCGCTCTCTTTTGTCCGTCTATCTTTCTTCTCTTTTGTTCTCGAATCCTTTCTTTCTTTTCTTTCAGACAAAGAACTCGACCATCGCCAGTTTTAGTGAAATTTCTGCTTTTTTATGCTCACCACTAGAAACGCACGACCAAGACGGATATATGAGGTCCAGAAAGCAAACTCCATGTTTGAGACGGCTCTCTGCTTTCTGTTCATTCTTTCTTTGTTTCTTTGTTCCTCTTCTTTCTTCTTTTTTATTGGAAAACAAACTCCACAGTAAATTTTTACGACTGTTCTCATTTTTTATGCCCAGAGAAAGAAAAAAGTGAAAAACAGAAACAGGATTTGACAGAAACGAGAGTGGTGTGGATTCACTGATTCAGAGTCAGAGTTTGATGTTTCAGACGACTTTCTCTGCATCTGTCCTTTTTCTCCTTGTTTTCCTTTTCTTCACTTTCACACACACCGTTTTTTAAAAAAGGGTAAAACCACTTGGCAGTAATAACAGAGGTCCAGATTCGCTCATTTGCACGTCTCTCTTAAGCACTTCTTGACCTTTCGAAGTGCAGAATCGGTCCATTAGTCCGGAGTTTGACAGATTTAAATGAGATTCATGACGAAAGACTAAAGAAATATTTCCCAACAGACTCTCTCGTCCCACACGTAGGTAAAGCGGTTATTTATCAAGCTAAAAGGCCTGACATGTATTTTGCAGTGATCAGAATAAACTCCGCTGTCTCTCAGACCATCTGGATCGTTTTCAGTAATTAGTGTCTAATTTCTGGCACCTGCTCGATCCCCCCCGTAAAGCTCTCAGGCTTCAGCTCTCGCTCAGCGTCCTCAGACAGCATGTCCCTCGTTTATTCATGTTTCTTGTCATTATTCTGATTGATGGTTTAAATCCTGTTTGTGACGCCAGCGTGTCGCCTCGATCGGATCTGACATATGGGTGAATCTGGAAAATATGGCACATAAACAGATAAAGTACAGAGACAAAGATGAGAACATGACGTCCTGTTTGAAAATCATTTAAAGTGAATTTTCCTCTGAGATTAATAAAGTATCTATCTAATCTTTTTAACGGTGACCCTGTTTGTGAGGAAAACCTGTTTCTTTCTGCTCTTGAAAAACTGTATTTCTTTATTTTTCTGTTTGTATTTTTTATTATGAGCCGTATAAATTATATGTACGACCATCAATAATAAGTTCAGGGGAAAGAAAAGGTAGAAAAATAAAAAGTTTCAGCTCCTTGCGTCAGTGTTTCCAGCTCCTTGATTTATCTCTCCTCTCTCTTCCAGATCAAGTTGTCTCTGGGTAAAGATCGTCAGGTCCAGCCTCTGACTCCACAGATCATCCCCGCTCACCTGGCAGCGGTCGCAGCAGCCGCCGCCGCCGCCATCGGCAACTCCTTCCCCCACCGCACGAACCATGGGACTAACCACGCCCCCAGCCCCGCCCTCTTCCATAATCAGACCCTCTCTGCTGCTCTCCTCCGCCCGGCCCCCGGGCCTGTTAGGACCTCCCACCCACAGGTCCTATTTGCTCCCTATTGACCCGAGTGACCGCCTACTGTCCAGGACCAGAACCACAAGCTTCAACCAGACCAGGATCAGGAGTGGAGTCAGCGTGTGGACTCCTCTAACCCCAGAGATGTTCTGATACCGTCACCTCTGACGGGCTGAATCTGGAGGCAACAGATGCTAAAAAATATCATACATATCAGCTAGGGCTGGGCGATATGACCTCAAATCAATATCCCGATATATTGATCAGTTCACCTCGATAACTACTCCACAAGCTGCTCACCCCCTCCCACATTAACTTCGTCCTCCATCTCCTCACCTGTCTTTCCCTCTTTGTTACAGACTGGATGGGGTGGAGTCACGTCTCTGACGTAGGACAGCGTCTTAAAGGGACATGAGACCATAGCCTACCTACACACATCCAAAAACAACTTTGATTTATTTAGTTTTAGACATCGAATATATCGACATGGGCAAAATGATGTTGGTTATTGTCATAAATTTCGTTATCGATAAATTTTCGGTTTATCGCCCAGCCCTAATATCACCTCTCCATGGCTGTATCTGCAGAGAGGGGCCAAGTTGGTCAAAAACAAGATAACTTTGGTCCAAAAAAAGGTGTAATCCTGACCCATTAGAGTGCCGGATCCAGGTACAGGTCTTGAAATGGGTCAATATAATCCAGCGTTTAAAAATAGCGATCATCATGGATGTTTTTTTTTTTTAAGGAATATGATCTTAGATTTCTGCATCAACATCAGCACCGTCAGTGTCTGCTGATCCCCGGGGGGTCCTGAACCCTACTGTGAGAACCTCTGATTAAGAGAACCGCAGCAGCTCTGCTTAAACTCAAAACACCCTCGTCTGAACAGGACTTCTAATTCAGGACAGAGTTTCAACCCTAATGAGATCGTTCCTGAAATGAGGAAGGTTGTGGAGAATTTTCACATGATAAACGAGGAGGAAAAGATGTTTTAGACCTCAGAGTTAAAATTATAATTTTACAGAAGAAAAGGAAACGCACCAGCTGAGATCTCTCCGATGTAAACATGAGTGACGGCTTCATTCATAAACATAAAACCTTTTATTTAAGGGAGCAGTGATTCGACTAACAGGATGTATTTTTGAGGGTGAGGAGAGGATTTCACAACGATCGATTACGCGGATAAAAAATATTCAATGACTGTGATCTGTGACCACAACTGAGGTCACGAACTAGCCAGACTCCGCCTCTGATTTAGTGAGGGTGAAATTAATACAGGGATGAATCAACAGGCCAAAAAGGGGATCAAGATTAAACTTTTTGATCGACTTGGTTTTAGTTTTGGTAAATAATTACGAGACAATATCAAACAACAGCGGATCGATGATTTCTGACAGAAGCACGGGTATCATCAGGTCTTTAAGTCCGAGTCTCTGAGGGTATCAGAACATCTCTCCTCCAGCATCAGCCAGAACCCCGACCGTACTCTGATCGGACCCTCATCACTCACTCCTCCTCAGTCTGGATTATCCGTCGTTAAGCTATAACTCTGGATTATTTCTCTCTCCTCTGAGAAAGTCTCCATCCTGCAGCAGCTCATCGTTCACACTCGGACCCTGAACCTGGACCTGGACCTTCATCGTACCGCAATAATATAAAAGACTAACCCCGTGAACTATGCAGTGTCATTACATCATGATGCAAGGCACCGTTTGAGCTACAGTACGGCGAGGACACGCTGTCAGCGCGGCGATAAGATCATTGCTTCGGCGGAGGATTACTGTGGCTCCAGGTCTTAAAGGCTGTTACTGATCATCATCATCATCATTCGTCGTCATCGGCGAAGAGCGAGAAAAGGTCCTCCTCTGTTCCTGTTTGCACTTTAAGCCCCGCCTCTGTTGATGTCTCCATTAGATGGCTAGACTGTGTTAGATCGTTAGCCTACGTGTCGTAACGTGTGTTTTTGTATTCGTCCTCGCATATCTATGTGTGCGTGCGTGAGTGTGTGCGCAGGTGTGTTCTTCTGCATGTGTGCTTGTACATGTTTGTATGATTGTGTGTGTGTGTGTGTGTGTGCGTATGTGTGTGTGTGTGTGAGAGAGGGAGTCACACCCACCATAAGCCATTCTTAGTCGATATCCAGCACACACAGTCATGTCAGGGGCCAGAGGGACCACAAAGGCTTGTGTATATTATCTGTCAGTGTGTAAAAGATGAACAATTTCAAATAAAAAGAGTCCTAATTTGTTAATCCTGCTGCTCACGTCTGCTTCACTCTCTGTTGTAACATGTTTTCAGAGGCTGGAGGCACAAAAACTCCAATTCAGATCAATTAGTGCAAACAGTAAATCATGTTCAGGCTCCAATTCTCATAAAAGCCCGTTTACTTTACATTATCCTACTGCAGGGGGAGGAAATCAGCTGATAAGACCCAAACTTAGAGAGTCTGTCATCCTGAAAATTTAGATATCTGCACATTGACGTTCAGAAAATAACAAATCAAATCTTTAATCGATCAAGTTTTAACACTACGAGGCGAAACATACCCAGAGCCGGCCCAAGGCATAAGCGGACTAAGCTCCTGCTTAGGGCCCTGCGACCAGTAGGGGGCCCCCAAGAGCAACCAAAAAAAAATTAAAAATATATTTTTTAATTTTTTGCATGTATGAGTGATGCTTTCTGTATGATCAAATATATATTATTGTAAATAACGTAGGCTTATGATTCTTAATGCCAATATGTCGAAGCTCCGCTACCGTTATGTGCCTCTTACTGAGCGATGTGCACTGAGCATCAAAGAGCAGGTAGTTGTGGGGCAAAAAAAAGGACATAACCTTCAGAAGCAGAGAAAAGAAAGAGGAAGAAGAGAAAAAACGCCAAGATAGAAGTATGTTTGCATGTCGAGATTTGTGAAGGTGTGAGAATGATCGACCATCAACATTATTGGCAGAAATAGAGGATCCCAAAATCAAATTTTGCTTCGGGCCCCATTAAGGCTCGGGCCGGCTCTGCATCAACTGTGTATTTTTAGTCCTTTTGAATGTCCAAAATTAAGTACTAAATACTTTTCAAAGATTAAAGACAGAACAAAGTGATGGTGCAATAAAACAGCAGAAAAGAAATAAACTTTAATGGTCATAATAAAGTGATTTAAATCACTTTTTTAGTTCTTGACTCTTAACTTTAAAAATGAATCTTTGAGCTGTGAGTCAGAAACAGATGGAGTCTGACAGAAGAGCTGAAGTCAAAAACATGACCGTATAATGACTTTCATGCTCTATTTAAAGCAGATTTGTGTTTTTTATTTCAGCATTTAACAAAATAACGAAGTGCAAATGTTAAAAATCAGATTTTTTCTCTTAGCTGATTAATTTGAACCTAAATCAAGTTTAAATTATTGAAAAGACAATAATCCAAAAGAGGAAAGTGTGCAAAATAACACCATGGTGGTTTTAAGGGCCTGTGTCCACTAAGCACTTTTTCCCCTGCAGTGTCTGTTTTCATTATAAAACCATTATAGTTTGAATTCCTTGGAGCTCAGCTGGTTTTTGCTCAAAACAGATCATTTGTTGGAAGTAAGACTGCTCCACTGGTAATTAACTCTTACCATGGCTGGCCAATCACCATCAAGAAGGGGCGGGACTTCTGATATCAGCTTTGTCAACAAAAAAGTTGATTTATTGAACTAGATCGAAGACAGAAAATGTGGACTGACAGTAACGGCTCAAACTTTAAAGGGCAAACAAAAAAGCAGCTAAAAACTTACCCCCAATTTCCACCACATCCAGAACGGCTACGAAAAGGTCGTATCCGCCGATCGTAGCTGATCGTAACCATTCAAGTTAACGTGTCAATTTCCACCGGCTTCTTCTGTTCCTCAGCTGATCGCAAGATTTCTAGTTTTTCTGGATGTTGGATCATGCTGGATAAATTCAGCACAGATGAACTCGTGCTGGAAAGGAAGTCGGGCACAGACACAAAATAAAACATCCGGCTTCTTTTCAAAATAAAACACTCCCATGTCTTTTAGATGGATCGTATTTCACACCATGCAAACAGGCAGCATATCACCCCAATGACACCATGGATGAGGAGATGCTGAATCTAGAAGTATAGAAGTAGATTTCCTCCTCTGGAAGGACACGATCTACTGCTAAGATGGTTTGCCTCTGTGGCAAAAAGACGATTTGTTATCGTCTAATTGTCTGTCTGTAATCCACCACAAAATTCGCCTCACAAACGGATCCGGTAGGAATTGGCGTACCGGATGCGGTGTAAATTTCAGAGAGCTGCTGAGATGAACACTAAACGCCCAGCTGGTGCATTTACCCTGGAAGACCTCAATGTTCAGAGCGTGATAAATGAAGGGTTGTGTGGTTATTTCCTGATTTATATCCACTCTACCAGGCCGATTTTTATGACTCATCCGTTTGATTTTATCGAGAAAAGAAAGTCGAACATAAATTTGTATCAGAGGCTTCTGTGTGACGCAGGTTTGTGAGCTGTGGCTGTGTTTGAGGAGGATGAGGGTCCACCTCAGCCTTGTCTCTGTGCCTCTTATTATCAGAAGTTACCATCAGCACCTCCAATATGGCGACGACCAACTTCAGGCTTCATTATACCACTCCAGAACCAAACTGTGTCTGCAGGATAATGAAGAGTATTCGAAGAGTTTCAGCGTAACCATGTAGGCGTGTGGAGCAGGAGGATAACACCAGTCTCTGTATTTTTAATAACATAGTCAGAGAAATATGTTGTTTGACCTTTTATGTTTTGGAGATTTAGTGTTTTGTGAGCCTGTTTTAAAAAGTATGAACCATCTGGAAACACCTGGAACAAACGAAAAAATCACAGGAAGAGCAAAACACGTATCAGTGATTGATGCCGTTTTTGTGCAGCCGATAAATTAGACAGAAGATCCAGTTCATCTCCGTAAATATGAGCAGGAGTTAAATAAAAGTCGTACACGTGGCGGACAAACACCAGTCCTTATATTAACTTAAAGAAAAAACAGGAATGAATCACAGACTGGGATGCACGCATGCACACGCACACGCCATAAATACATCCATGATGTCCGTCATCTCAAAGCCAAGATGGCTCTCCTCCATCCAGGAAATAACATCACTGACAAACGCCGCTCTGTGCGCCGTCACTCTGACATTTTGGAGGGACCCCAATCCAGCACAACACCATAACTCATCCGGCGTATATTAAACTCAGTTGTTCAGCTTGTGAACTTTTCCATGAACCCTAAAGCCGATTCAGCCGTCCCCCTTTTTTTGTAGCACATCTACCCCCAAAAAAACTCCCCAGCACTCGAAAGACGAGGGAGCTTCTTTCCAGCGAAGGACCCCGATCCAGGTCCAAAAACAATACAGCCGCTATGTGAGGTGAATCCCTGGCCATCATCTCTCTTCCATTTAATCTCAGCGGAGCGATGATCACAAACATCTGTAAGTGGGATGTGGAGTCCATCTATCTGCTGCTAAGGAGAGGTATCAGCAGGAAAACACTCCTTCACTGTGAGAGAGGAGACGCTGTGAACAGCTGGATGTCCAACCGAGCAAGAACTGGAATGTAGATCAGGCCTGAGAGTGAGACGGGAAAGAGAAAATCTCATTATGTGGATCAGATTGATGACTAGACGAACACTGAGAGAGACGGAGTGGACCTGTGCTCAAACATGTTTCCACAGAATCACGCTGGAAAAAACCCGACATGAAGAGCAGCTCGTCCCAGAACTTTACATATTTGGACGCCGACGTCCAGAAAACAGAAAAACAGAAAAACAAATCTCTAATTCACAGAGGAGCTTCAGTTCCTGTAAATCTCTTTTTTTCTCCAGCATCAGTTATGAACATTATAAACATAAACCATGACAGTCAGCCTTTAATTTTAAACTCTTCTAAAGATCTTAAATGAAGTAGTAAATACTTTCCAAAGATTGAAGACAGAACAAAGTGATGGGGTCATAAAAAAAGAAGAAAAGAAATAAACTTTATTGGTAATAACTCAGAGATCTGTCACCCTTTCAGTCTGTGACTCTTTAAATCTTTGAGCTGTTTTAACTCTGAAGTCAGAAACAGACGACGTCTGACAGAAGGACAGAAGGACAGAAGGACAGAAGGACTTCAGTCAAACATAAGAGGAAAAACACGACTGTATACTGTCTTTGTTTATATTCTGGTCAAAGCAGATTTACAATATCGACCAAAGTAACAGTCACCGATCAGATTCTCCTCATGATTAGTGGAAACTTTAATCAGATTCTCACATACTTTAGAATAAAATAACACTGTGGTAAGAATAAGGGCCTGTGTCCACCAACAGCTCTCACTTGAAAACAGTTCAGCTTGTGAAATGTTGTTGCACTCATCACTTTCACTGTTCCATCAACGACCAATCGGTGACAAGAAGGGGCGGTACTTTGATATCAGCTTTGTCAACAACAGTGGAGGAGGTTCAGACAGAATGAAAACATGGTATGTATAATTTCAAATAATAACCCACACTGTTACTCGTTCAGCAATTTGTATTTCCTTTGTGAGCAGCCTTCAAATAAAAGTAAACATGAAGCATTTCGACACAAACTTACTGCTCACATCTAGGTATTTTTGTAACTTAGCAACCGGAAACATGAAACTGAAGTTCTGGGCACTGCCGGCACAAAAACAAACACAAAAAACCCGCTGTTAGTGGAGACAGGCCCTCATTCCAGCAGAGACATATCCATAGAGAACTGAAGGGGTGGTCTTATACCTTCATGCAAGCCAATTGGCTGCCCTAGGGTGCCTTACACTCTGGATTCTTATTGGCTCATTAACTTGTCAGAGGCGGGACCTATGAGTAGATCAAGTATTTGAGCCGCTGTATCATGCTCCTTGTAGCTTCCTTTGCATTTTAATTATTACTTTTGACAAACAACTTTCATCATTTCATCATCATAGTATCACCAATGTGTTACTTAAAATTTAGTTATCTGTTAAAAATTATCCACAAGAAAATAATATCTTTAGATGATTAAATTAGGGTGGCCATATTCTAACATCCCTGAAAGAGGACACGACTACGTGGGGGCGGAGTCACAGAGTCGCACAAAGTTAATTTTGAGAGTTTTTCGGGTCAGATAGAGTGTCTTTTACAGGCTTCTAAGTCCACGTGACACAAACTCGAAACTTATGTACAAAACCACAGATCATTTGAAAGATTTTATAAACTTCCCCGGACAAACCCGGACAACTTGGACAGCCCCTAAAACAGAGGACGTATGTTCACCCTGCTTAAATAAAAGTAATCAGAAAATCGTTAAATTGGAGGAGGAAACGCTGTTCAGTCAAGACTGTGCACACAGACTTCACACAGTCCACAGATCGTTAACACAAAACCAGGAAAGTCAGATAAAATTAGATCAGGGTTAGAGAGCGGTTCAACACGGATGAGGTAAAGGAAATAAAACATCCACATTAATAAGAAACAAGTGTCCAATTTTTCCGAATTTTGCACACAAAGAAAAATTTAATCCAAAAACTGTGAGCAGCACACACTGTTGTAGTTTGACTATCAGAAATAACGACTTTTTAATGGTCCTTTTTTTTTCTCTTCAGTCGACATGAAAAACAGCGACTGCTCCTAGCAACCACCATTTCAGCTGCACTGAAAATAAACCCGCGCTGGTGAGAACAAAACAACAAAAGTCCTACCAAACACAACAGCGTGAACATGAAGTCAATTCGCATGATGAGGTGGAATAAATCTGTGATTTAATCTGATTATTTGGCCGACTTTAAGAGGGGTTTTCAGGAAAAACACAACAGGCGGTGAGCTGAGATGAATCAAATTCTCACTTTCTTATTGGCAGCTGCGGCGCAGGTATTACCGGAGCGAGTGTGCGGGTCCAGACGTGCTGCTAAATCCAAGAAGGAGGGAGAGAAAAATCCTCATTATTATAACATTCATGGCTTAAGAACCCGGGAACACTGCACTGCTGAAAAAAACAATCTTTTTCATTTCATTAGTTTTTAATGGGCAAAACCTGTATGTCATTATGAGCAGGCCTGATGAAGCCGTAAGCAAAACACACAGCTCATTATGATCCGGAGATGTGAGAGGATTCCTTCCAGCCAGCCTGTTGTCACGGATCTTAAGTCATAATAACGTGGCATTTTCAGCTCCTGTGGTGAGGAAAGCTTTGTCTCCGGTAGATTTACATTCGCTGATTTGCTAAAAGAACAATGTTTAACCTTTAAAATCAGTAACAGCGCAGTCTGACACAGTTATTTATGACTGTTTGAAGAGCTACAAGCCCTGAAGTGAACTTACAAGCCTGCAGTAACATCGCAGAGCATGTTGACATCTGTTTTAAAAATACTTGGCCCCTGAAAACTTTTTACACAAAGAGGATACACAACATTTACTCTGAACACTCAGTAAAAATCCGAGGGAGTCATGATGTAGATTTGCAACAAAAGACTTTGAAGCAATGAGCTAAAAATTCTGCTTTAAAAGTAAAAAGAAAAACATGTTTTAAAAGTTCAGAGTCTCATTAAGACGCAACAGAAATCTGACTTAGATTAGAAGTCTGAAAAACCCTGACTGTGTCATTTCTCGTGATGCAGTGCAGATCAAATTCACAAAAGTCACCACTTTAAGCTGAGCCGTCCAAATAACAGTTAGCTGCTAGCATACTCATGACACATCTGCTTGGATATCCCCCCTTTGTTCTCAAAGAAATAGCTTTGTATGTCGGGGTCAGGGATGTAACCCTAACCCTAAAGGTGGGGCAAAGGGGCCACTAGCCCTCCTTGGTGCCTTCATATCTGAAAAACTGTCACAAAAGTTATAAAAAGTCCTCACTGGTGTTCTTGGGGTGGAAATTATGTTCAAAAACGCCAAAGTAAATGTCCCACAAGTGTGTGAAATGAAAATTAAGTACCATCTGGAATCGTAAATAAAGTACCACCTGGTTCCCTTTAAAGCAAAGAAAATGTAAACCAAGCCCCCTCTGTTTGACTATAAGCAGACAAAATGTTAAATAAGTGTCTTATGTGTGCACTTCTTGGGTATGAATCGTAAACAAAGTGCCATCTGATTATTTTTAAGGAAATAAAATGTAAACTGAGTGCACTTGGGTTGCTCTGTAGTGGGTTAAACATCAATAAAGTACCCTTTAAATGCCCCTCTAGTGAATAAAGTGTAAACAAAGTGCTGTCTGGTTTCTTCTTGGAAAATAAATATAAAGTGAGTACCCTCTGGTTGCTCTTCTAGTAGAAAAACGTAAACAAAACAACATCTGATCACGTTTTATGACAATTCATGTAAATCAAATGTCCTTAGGTTGCTTATTTCAGTGGATAAAATGTATATTAAGAACCATTTAAATGCCATTTTTGTGAATAGAATATAAACCAAGCACAATCTAGAGATGTTTTTAAAAATTATAATGTTCATCAAGCGCCCTCTGGTTTCTTTTTATTGGTTAAAATCTAAACAAAGTGCCAGTTTAATTCCCCTACTGTGTATAAAATATAAACTAAGTACCATCCAGTTACTTTTTAAGACACTAAAATGCTCTTTGTTTACTCCTCTTGAATAAAACTGTAAACAAAGTTCCAAATCAGTGTATTTATCTGTTTATGTTTGGTTGTGATGCACAGTTTGTGTCATATAAATAAAAACATCTCCAAACCCTTTCCTCACACAGCTGGTGCCCTTCCCATGCTGTTGCCCCGGGCCCTCAGACACCCTGGGTACACCTCTGCTCTGTTCTGCTGACTCAGATTTTAGGCGTGGGACTGGACGTCCTCTCCCTCTGACTTTGAACGCCTGCTGCCAAAAATAGATCCTCATTAATCCATAACAAACTCCTGCAGATGAAACTCCAACACCCGACAGGAGCAGACATTAATACTTGAGCCCGGCGTGGCCTTTGTTCGGTGGGACCTTTTGTTATGATTGGATCACACAGTTAATTGAGCTTAATTCTCCTTGTGCAGTTTAAGTTATGACACGATCTTGAGTGGTTTGTTTGACCTTTTTATCATTTCCTGTTAACTGTGTGTGCAAACGAAGAAATGAGCGTCTCAGACTATAGAGCTGCTTTTGTACCCGGTTGTCAACATTTTTATCTCTGCTGTGAAAAAGGGCGTTTTAACACGGGTGTGAATGACGATTCATGAACTTTTGGAGCAAGCTTCAAGTGGACACTCGTGGAACTGCAGTTTTTCTTCTCAAGCATCGGCTTCATTTGTAACACCTGTGATTAAAGAAGCACAATCAAACCAGGTTTAATGCTGCGTTCCAGTAAACTCGGAAGTTAGATGTCAGAGCTGGGATTGTTTTTAGACGCGAATTGAGGTCGTTCAAGTAAACAAGTCAGAAAACCAAGATGGACGCCAACTTTAAGCTGTTTTCAGTTGTTGTTAGTTGTTGATAGCTGTCATTAGTTGTTGTCAGTTGTTGTTAGCTATTATCAGTTGTTAGTTGTTTAGTTGTTGTTAGTGGTTGTCAGTTGTTGTTAGTGGTTGTCAGTTGTTGTTAGCGGTTGTCAGTTGTGTTGTTGGCAGTTGTCAGTTGTTGTTGGCGGTTTTCACTTGTCAGTTGTTGGCGGTTGTTGTTAGCGGTTTTAAGCTGTTGTTAACCAATGTCAGCTATTGCTACCTGTTGTTAGCTATACCAGTTGTAAACAACGCATAACACAGTATTTTATTGGTACAAAGATGTTGGGCAGAACAACATAAACATTACCCTTTACTGTTGATGCTCTGCGCTGACATCTTGGATTATGACTTTGTCGTCAAGTCGGGGTTGGTGAGGATCATCTGACATTCCGAGTCAGAAATCCAACTTTAGGGGGACGTTCCAGATGAATTCCCGACTCGGAGCTCGGAAATTCCGACTTCTGAGTACAACTGTAACGCAGCATCAGGATAATTAAGTCAGACTTAAATACCTTTAAACTGGGTTCTTTCTTTGACGATGCTAACTACAAAGTTTGATTTATAATAAAATGTTTTTTGTTTGTTTTCCAGCTCCTTCACAATAAAACACACCAGGTCTCATTCACCTCCATGTGGTGTTCATTTCTGTAACCCCACCTCTGATCTCTTCACTCTTCACCGGAGATTTATGTGCAGGCTACCTGCGAGGCGCTACAGACGTGTGTGTGTGTGTGCCAAATTCCTGTCGGATTCATCATCTCCTGCCTCTCTGTCACAGTAACAAGAAAGAAGTTCATCCCTTTTCATTAGTCATAGTGAGTTGTTTTTCATTTTTCATTTGCGGCGGGTGGAGCAGAGAAACCCCCCGAAGGCTCCAGAGCTCAGGCAGGATGTTGAAACAGATACTCGACATGAGCTGCTCTGACGATGCCCTCAGGACTCCTGGCGGGGGCCGGGCAGGTCCAGGCAGCACGTTTGCCATGTCCGTGAAAAAGCTTTGATTCGACATCATGATAAATGTCTCAATTAACATTCCAGTCCATTAAGGCTCCGTCGTTTTTACCTCATCCGGACCTTCGCGCTTTACAAAAACCTCGCTGGAGGGCAGCCATCTTTTTGAAACACGGTGTCACTTGTGAAGTTGACAGAGCACCTGCATTAAAGAGGTTTGGTTTTGACGTCCTGTGTGTGTGTGTTTTACAGAGCTCTTTAAAGGCTGCAGAAATGAAAGAAACGGGTTTAATGAGAGGGGAGGCATGCAGAGGAGTGACTGAAAGGTTTCCACGCAGGTTTGCTTTCAACTCGGCCGTTGTTAAAGTGACTCACCGGAGCCTTAAAATAGACGCAGAGAAAAATGTTGAAGTCACTTCGATTAGATACTTCATGCACCTACTGTGTTCAGACAAAGGTGAGCATTACACATACATCCATATACACACAAACCCACTTAACCACACCAACCTACACACTGATAGGAGAGAGTGTAAAGTAAAACATTATAGGAGGTGAGACATGCAGCAAAGAGCCAGAGGTTGGACCTGAACATGGGGGGCCTACTTCAAGGTCCAGAGCCTCTATATACAGGGTCCACAATGTAAACCCTCCAGTGTTGAGTGGCTTCCTGTCTTTAGTTCACAGCGCTGAGTTGATTTCTTTTGTTAGTTGCTTTAAAGACCAAAATCAGCAACATTTACCCCTTAAGAACCAAGAACCGTTGAAACCTCTTCACAACCTCTTCATGGTCGTTCAGTAATCAGTATATTTGCAGTTTTGCTTTAATCTGTTTCCGCTGTAAATCAGATCATCCAGGGGAGATTGTTCTAAAAGTGTTTAAAAGAAAACAGAAAACCATAACACAGGGGGAAAAACCTTATTTACCCTTTATATATGATTCTCTTGTAATCTCAGATTATTCTCCTTTTGTAATCTTGACAAATGTTTTTTCTTCCTTTGATAAAAAATGTGCCTCTCTCTTGGTTTGAATTATTCTTCTCCTTTAATCTTATATTACACTTCTCCATGAAATGTAATCTCTGCTCCTCCTTCTGTAATCTCTTATTTTGCCTCACCTTTTATCTAAATCATGCTTCTCCTCTAATCTCAGATTATGTTTTTCCTTTCTTTGATAAAATTATACCTCTCCTTTGGTTAAAATTGTGCTACTCCCTTAATCTCAAAGTGTACTTCTCCTTTAATCTTATATTTTTCCTCACCCATTATCTAAATGGTGCTTCTCCTATAATCCCAATATATGATTCTCTTTTAATCCCACTTTATACATCTCTAATCCTGATCCTGTTTTCTCTCTAATCACCATAATTCTCCTTTTACCTTGAATTACACTTCTCCTGTAATCTCGATGATACCTTTTCTCTTGTTTTAATTATCCTTCCCTGTAATCTCAAATTATGTTCCTCCTGTTATCTTAAAATATGATTTTCCTTCATTTAATAAAAAATAAGATTCCCCCTTAATCTGAAATTATCTCAAATTAGCTTTCTCCTTTAACCTCACATAATTATCATGTCGGTCAAGTTTCTCTTTTATTTTTCAGCACATCCATGTTGGTTAAGTTTCCTTTTTTTCTGTACATTCATGTTTTGTTGCATTTCCTGTTTTATTTTGTAGTTCACTAACCCTTGTTCCTGTCTGCTCTGCCCCGCCCCCGTCTTGTCACACCTCCCACCTGTTTCTCATCACCCTCATTACCTCTTGTATTTAACCCCGTGTGTCTCACCGTCTCCTCGGTGGATCGTTGCCACGCCGTTGTCTTACCTTCGCCTTTAGCCTCATGTTTTTGATCGCTCTGCCTGACCTTTTTGTGGACCACCCTTTGCCTGAACTTCGTTAACCCTTGTCTGTTTGACAAAGCTGAATTAGTGTTGTGTTGTTGCGTCCTCCGCTCTGTGCTAATCTGAAATCATCCGTCTCTTATTATCTTTCCTTGTCTTCAGATTTTAAAGTGACGTGTAATCCAGCAGACAGCACCGGTCACTGAATCTTGGAGGTTAACTCTGGAAAAAAAAGTGAATTATTCTGGTGATGAGTGCATTTTTATTATCACTCCTGAATCCTGGCTCCTCTGAAGTGAAGTGAGTGGATTTGAATTGAGATTGATGTTACATGTCCTCCTTTACTCGAAGTGTTTTCTAAAAGGAAAAAGGCGAAGACACAGCAGGAGCAGGATCCTCCGGTATGATTGAGTTTAGTAAGAAACCGCAGCGATCCTCACTGTCAGACCCAGGCCTGCATTCAACTCTTGAAATATCTGGATTCGGCTAAGAACACGGATTCGTGAACAGTAGGAGAGCAATCCACCAAAGTTTGGAGGACTTGTCAGACAGCTGTTGCGCAGCGCTCATAAATACAGACAGCCCTCTTCTGTTATTGTGTCTCGCACTAAAGAGCTGACACTGAAAATAATCTCAAATTGTGACTGCTGATGTCCCTCGGAAACTGACTGTCTTTGAAATCCATTAACTACTTCGAAGCTGTCTGGCGGAGTCACACACGAAATTGATCTGAGCTCTTATTTCCACCTATTAAAAGTAAAACGACAACTCACAGTTGGTTAGCTCGGCTCAGAAATCAGATCCTGGACTCTGAGCACTAAGACTGGAAATGTAGAGGAACAGTTGGCCTGACGGTTCGACAGCGATTCAGTCTCCCTCCATTTGTACCTCCAAGGCTTTTAATCTTAAACAATCTGCCTGTTCCCTCCTGAGAAAAGAAGCATAAAAACTGGCTGCTAGCGTTACCCTTTGGCCTGTTTGACTTAAATTCAAGTGGTGTCATAAATCTGCCAGAGAGCAAATATAAATACATGTCTATAAAATCCGTCAATTTTAAAGTCCAAACTCTGAGTCCTTGACAAGTTATTTGGAGTCGTAGCTCTTTTCCCTTCAGCTAACATGCTATGATTGGCTGATGGATCTATACTCCAACCACTGCACTGTCTTTGTTACCATGGATACAACACCATTAAGTCATCAAGTGAATCAAAGAAAATGGGTTTGATCACCCGGTGGTACGAGCTTTTCCAGCACAGGGCCAAATATTTAGACGCGGGCAGGTTTTTTTCCTCTGATTTGAAGATTAATATCAGACCGGTCTTTCTAACTTGTGTTCCTGAGTTTCCCAGAAAGTAGCGTCATTATGAGAGACGACAAAAATAGTACAAAGAGACGTACCACGAATCTCCAATCTGCAACCGGTCATTAGAGTTCACGGTCAGTGTTTTCACTTATCAGGAGCATCTGCATCTATTTTTAAAGAGTGACTAAACTCCAGAGTTTCTGCTGAAGTGAAACTGCAAAAAAAACATCAGCATATCAATCACTGACGAGGACGTAGGACTGACGTCACATCCACAACACTGTCCAAAAAACGCATTTAAATTGGGAACAGATTCTGGTGTTGATTTGAAGCTGACAGCGGACATAAGTGGTCCTAACAACGACATAATATTGTTGTTTTATTCATGTTATTTCTTAGAACAGAACAGAACAGCCACGTACGGTAAAATCCACTCATCTCGTGAGACTGGTAACTTTCCTTTGATTAGCATCATTTGGATTTTTTTGACATCTGGGGGTCTCTCTTGTCCCACAAAGAAGATCAGAATACTTTTAGAGCCCAACCCCTCAAAATTAAAGGTAGGGTGACCATACGTCCTCTTTTTGGGGGGGCTGTCCGACCTTGTCCGGGGGACTTTATATAATCCTTCAAATGTCCAGATTTTGTATGGAAGTTTTGAGTTTGTGCTCCATAGACTAACTGAGTTGCAAGAACATAAAAACACTCGATCCAACCCGAAAAACCCTCAAAATGTACGACTCTGCGACTCTGTGTAGTAGTATCCTCTTTTTGGGGATGCAGAATATGGTCACCCTAATCTATGTGTAAATCTATGTGATATGGTGTCATTTCTGTTGGTACATGACTGGCCTGGACGGAAGTAGATCTTTGTTTTGTTCTGGTGACCAATCAGAGGCTGTGTCTGCGATCAGTGATTGAAGCCGTGATTTCACATTTAAGCGCAAAGTTAATAAAACTTATTAAAACTCTTTCAGGCCGACTTCTTTCCACACCGTAAATCCACAGGGGGTAATAAAACAACCTGTTGAACTGACAAATCTAACTGTAGTAGACAGTTTTGGCCTGTAGGAGGAGTTGTTGAGCATGTTTTTCAACACAGCATGTGGAATTTTGAGCTTAGATACGGACTATTCCTTACGGGGCGCTCACACCAAGCGCAAGTAAAATCATCTACTCACTTAATTCGCGCAAATCCAGACACGTGAATGATTAGTATTTACTCGCTTCATTCGCGCGTCAACGGTAATTTCAACGGTAATCCCTGTCAATTCAACCGGCGGAATCAAGTGATAGACAAAGGTGTTTTATAATTTATCAGGTAATCCCACCTCCTCACTCACTTGCCTCCAGTTGAGCTCTTTTTTATTCCAGTTTGGGTAATGTTGAGACATTTTTAGCTCATCCCCAATTCGCGTCATTCGTGCCAGAGAAGTATGAGCGTCTAATCGCGTCTTTGCATCGACCAAACATGTAATTCAGTAGCGTGAATGATTTTACTCACGCCTGGTGTGTGGAGACAGTTACTCTTTCTCTAAATTTAATATTTGCTGGTTTCTATGTATTAAATTAGGAAGGATTAACTGTGTCTGCAGGAGGCGCCGAACTTCACACAAGAATAAAGTTTCTCTCAGAAGCTTTTAAGTCGTCAAAATCTGAAATACACTTCCCATCTGGAGGACTGAGTAAATGTTTTTAAGTGTCAATGAGCAATTTCCCGGTTGACTAATTGATTGGATTCATTGAAGTTTGACTCTAAAATCTGCTGAAAACACAAACAAACTGAATCAAATTCAGGGAATGAGTCGTAACTCTATAATCAGTGATTACTAATTTGAGAAAATTGTTGTTTTCTGGCCTTCATTTTCTCAGACGCTCTACAAACAAACTCACAATCTCTGGCTGTGTGCGTATTGAATTTGCAGAGGGGATGCTACAGAAAATGAATGAATATTAATTAAAGACAACTCGAGCGTTTTTCACAGCTTCTAGTCCTTGAAAACTTTCCTCCAATCTTTTCATTAAAACACCAAAACAGAGTGATGCTGCATTAGAGGAAACAGAACCGGAGCGGTTTATCACCTCATGGATGTTTCGGTCGGTGTAGAGGTTATTCGATGACCCCTCATTAGCATTAGCATCTCAAACAGACTGACCTCTTTGTAATCTCCCTGCCCATATGATTGGCACATCAATTATTGAGCCATTAATTATTGGCTCAAGCAGATGTCACTCAAGCGAAACGGACTCGTTGACCTCGATGAATAACGCCGCGCCATAACCACACAGCGAGAGTGTCCGACCGTCCGGCTGTGAGCGCTCGAGTGTGAGCTGATTTTAGAGGAGCTATAAATTTCAAGGACGGGGAGGTAGTAAAAGGAGAGCTTCCCTGACAATGACGGCCTCATATATCAGCCCGTATGATGGCTTAAAAACTCACACTGCTCCATTTCACCTCGAGTAACCAAATAAGCATTCCAGGAGATGATATTAGCGCATTTAATTTGAGCCATATGGATGGAAAGTACCTGGATAGACTGGATGAAAGATGCACTGCCGCTATGCAAGGTGATGGAGGCTGGGAGATCGCAATCTCTTAATATAACCTTCCTGGAGCCCTGCAGAGGGAAAAAAGATCAGCTTAGAGAGCGATTTTATCTCCTGCTCGGGCTTATTGAGCTTATTTTAGTCAGTTCAGATGGTGGAGAGCTGCTCGAAAGCTCTCAGGGTTCAGCTTTTATTCCCTCGAAGGCCACGGACGTCGGCAATAAATGTTCATTTATCATACTTGTGCTTCTTTGGATACTTTAAATGGTATGTGTTGCATAAGGCAGACAGGCTGGTTAAATGGATTTTTACATTTACACTTCGATAACTCCAGGTGAAGGAGTGTCAAAGATAAATAAGAGTTTTCTCTGATATTCTAAACCTCAGCAGTTCTTATCAAAAGGTCAAAACTAACAAAACTGAATTAATGCCACTTACAGTTTTATCTATTTCAGACAGTCGACTTTCATATGAAGAGCTCCGTTAAGATTAAAGTTGATAAATACTTAACAAAGTGCCAGGAGGTTAGATTATGGCATAAAGCTGTTTTCAACATGGGCGTAACTTGGAGGGTTCAAGGGTTTACTGGGCCCCCTGGTGGCCCACGAGATTGTTGGTCATAAGGCTCATTTGTGCTCGCCATACGTATGAAAATGTACGCGTCTGTTTCAAACGATGGTTCACTGCCCACATACTTCCATACGTCCTTTACGTTGGTATGGCTGTTAACCATTACACCCCGCCATTGTCTTGATGCGTATCGGGTAGTGACGGCAGCAACACTGCCCCCATGGTTTCTGGTGGTACTGCTCCATCTGGCCCGTATTTGTAAACTTCAAGGATACGTGCAGAAATACGGACGAAAAGAACGCGAAACACGAACGGAGAGCTATGTCCATATCTGTATCCGTATGAAACGTTGAGCTTTTATTATGTCGTCAAGTGCAGAGGTGTTGTGCTGCCATCTTTGACTGTGACCAATTAAAACCTGATCTGAAGACAACCCTCCAGTTTTTTCCTGCTGTGTAGAGTAGGCATCAGTCACATAGTCAGTACCTTTACATGCAGAGTTAAGACAACGCACACTTACTGCGCGATTAAAGGATTTGATTGGACTACCATCGTCAATTCATTGCCTAGGTGTCAATAGACGGGTATCTGTGCAACGCCATCGCAGGTATGCACGCACAGCCAGGGGGCAGAAAGCAGGATATTTCTCTTTTGTTTACTTGCGGAGTCAATGCAGAAAGAAAATGACAAGCAGCTGTTGTGCTGTAAACTGCATGAATCAGCAAAACAAACAATCGGCAAACATTACGACCCTGCTCCTGATATTAGAAACATCTAAAACAACGTCACAACCTGGTAAAATGAGTGAAATTCATGGACATTTCAGCAAGTGCTTTTCTGAGTTTGATGCCGTGAAAGACAAAGCGATTTTTTAATGAAATGACATTTTATTGCAATTGTGTCAGGGAGAACTGCCAAACAAAACGGCATCTTCATTGTAACAGTTCACTCTGAAGCAGGCTTTTGCCCCATGGTTGAACCTAGTATTGTTTGTACACAAGAAACCTGTCTTTATGTCCCCATTCAGTTCGATATACTGGTTATACTATGATGTCATGTACCAAAACAACTGACAAGTTAGCAAGATGCTGTACTGTGAAAACATGAATTCAATACATCAGCTCTATTTTTTCTTCTTGTCATCTTCAGGTCAAAGCCTGGCGTCCAATTTGTGCAGCACATGCAGAACTCTCACGTCAGTTTGGAGGCTGATTAAAGTGTCTACATGCAGGAGAAAACTGATCCTCAACTGTATTATCTACTCCAAAACAAAGGTCGCACCAGTCAAAGACTCCGGCCCTTTGCAGCCCTGACACTGACAATAAGCTCTCCACATGCCCACATGGATGGGCACTCTCTTTTTCATGCACAGAAACAGACTTTCACATTCAAACAACACAAGCAGAAAAATGAGTAAACAACTGTTTACAGTGTTTTCTTTTGGAGATAATCACTCAGGATTTTTGTTTCTGAGGTGGTGTAGTCTCTCAAAACTGCGAACTTAAAGGTCGTGTCTGTTTACCAAATTAAAACTTGGGTAATGTAGTTTGAATAATTTTGACTCAATCCTCCAAACTCAGCCACCAAACATGTTCATGTGTGACTCCACGGTTAAAAATAGCCCCTTTCAAATGTCGAGTTAATTCTGGTTGGAATAATTATTGCTCAAAACTAATGACAATTCTTCAATTCCTATTTCTGTTCCGATTATATCTTTATAAAATGAAATAATATGAAATGAAATATTCAGTCTGTGGCTTTCAAAAGACTTCCTCCTCATCATATTGTCTGAGATCCGCAGTCATTCAGGTCAGGGTGTATCCACGGGGCTCATATTGTTACCATGCCTGAGACGTCTCTGAATTATAATTAAAAAGCAGAAAAAATGGAATAGATTTAGTGACAGAGAAAAATGAATTCCTGCCGAGGTTTTAAAGTCCAGTTAAAGAGGAGTCTAGACAGCCACGGCAATAATTAGATACTGTCTGTGTCCGCAGTTACAGGCGGGCGAGTTAGAAACAAGAAAACATACAGTCACTTATCCGTGCTCGAGAGTTTAGTGACCCAACAGCCAGGCAGCCATGACCTAAAATATGTATATATATATTTATTTTCTAGAATGACTTTTAAAAAGTGCAGAACTTAATGAGGAATCAGCTTTTCTTTACATTTTCGAGAAAAAATACTCTGAGTGATCGACATTAAACTATTAAAAGAAAGCAGGGGGAGACTTTCTGTTCAAACCATGTAGAGGCTTTAAGCAAGAGTGTGAGTTTTGCAGACACGATTGCAGATAGCCTTCCATATGCACTGTACATATCCAAATACATACAATAATCATAATAATTTCTCCTTTTCCTAGAGCATTACATTTTATTAGATCATAATAGAAAATTAAGAAGGGTTTTTATTTGTTTATTCCTCATCTGCAAAGGTTAAATGTTTAATCCAGCAGGGGGTGCTGCAGCTTCCATGCACAGAACAAGACTTGAAAAATAATAAGATGCTGATTTTTGCCCACAGGGGGGCGCCAAATTCCAACACAGACCAAAAGTTCCTCACAGCTGCTTTAAAGACCCACTCCGATGAAAATCATGTTTTTCTCGTTGTCTTCATGTTCATATGTTCATTTTTCTGATGCTACAGGACATATCATGAGAAAAACTAAGAGTGAAATTGCATTTCTGAGCATAGACAGGTTTCTCATGTACAAACAATACTAGTTACCAGGGGGCAAAAGCCTGCTTCGGAGTGAACTGATATCAATGAAGATGCCGGATTGTTTGCAAGCAGACAATAGCAGATTGAAATGCTCGTAAGAAAACTAATTATATTAACTTTTATCATGTCCCGAAAGACATTAGTGTCCGAGAGCTGAATAGCTTCTATGTCACCTGCCTCTTCTGCTAAACTGGCAACGTTAGGCTGCAAGCTAATGCTAAGAAGAGTGTGCAGAGCAGCACTGTCTCCGCCCACGACTCAGAGGCAAATTGCTAATGATCTACTGGAGCGCTGCAAAAGAAACGCACTTGAAAATGACACGAGTAACAAGATTTTGGCAAAAATCTTTATAATCACAGTTTAGATTCAGATTCAGATTCAGACAACTTTATTTATCCCCTAAGGACAATTCTGTTCACAGTTACCCTGCCGTTTGATCCATCCAAACACAAATCAGCAGACAAACAAACCAGACAAGTGCAAGACATTAATAGCAGCCAGTAGACAACCACATTTCCTTGTCAGTACTCACAGATCAGCGGGATCAGCAATAAATAGCTAAAATAAGTACAATAAAGACCACTGAGAACATTTAAGTAATAAAAAAAAACAACCAGAGTGGGACTTTAAGATGAAAATCTGCACATAAATGGTTGTTTTTACTAAAACTGATCAAGTGATTTTCTTACAAGGGCCTGTTTCCACTAGTGCCAACAGAACCTTTCATTAGGAGTCTATTGTGTCTGTTCTTCAAGTCACCTCGGGATCCTTCAGTCCAAACATGACTCACTTCACTGTGTTACTTTGTGACTGGACTTTAAAAGCTTCGTTCTTTTAACGTGAAGTATCCGAGCTTTTGTTTGAACTCTAAATATTTCTCATGCATGTCTGACCGGTCAGCTGTAAAAGTGTGAGACACCGGAGCGCTGGCTGGATTAGATAAACATCAGCCTCATACTGATAAACCACAGGAGCTCATGAGCTGAAGCCGCTGTGGTTTGTCGCTGTGGTAACCGCTTCCTCTTCCTCTCTTCTTTCTTTGGCTCGAAGGGTCGCAGCTTCACGTGGATGAAATATTTCCCAGCCTGCAGCTCAGGAGTTAAACTTTGCAGAAGTACCCCCCTACAAACACACCCACCCTCCTCAGTCATCAACGCAGATCATATCACCATGAGGAACATAACGGAAATGTTTTTGAGCTCGCCGAGCTATCACTATAATGAGGCTGTCACCGTGGAGACGTCCCAGGGTTACCGGTGACAGGCAGGACAGGTGACGCATGCCGCCGGCTGTGGAGATCACAGCGGGCAGGCGGCGTGACTTTCAGGAGGTCTGACCTTGTGTTCACCCCGACAGATCAAACGCAGGTCTGTGATGTCACCTGTCTGCTGCCATTTCTGCTAACTGACAGAGAGAGCTGAAAAAAGACTATTATCTATCTGAATCACTCCGACTGCACACAGAAACATGTTACTCTGGCAGCTGTTTGGCATTTCAGCACTTTTTAAAATCTCTTTGGATGACGTATCAAACTTCAGCTACAAAATATTAAATATACCAGTCATCTCAACTCGTCTGTTGGACTATATTCTTTTACCTCTATGTCTTCAGTCACAGAGAAATATGACAAAAGCTGAACTTGAGAGCTCTTGGCTGAGTTCAAACTGGACTTCTAAAGGTCCTTACACAACGGGACCGTTTTTGTCGTGTGATTATTTCAGACGTCAATATTTTTGCATACTGTGTGTCCACTTCTGACCAATCAGATTGCGTGTTGTTACAACGTCAGATTCACCTTAGCTTTAACAGTTTGCTAAACGCTTTTGTTTTAACTTTCATCTGTGCTAACATAAGCTAACAGTTGTTACCATAGTTTCATGTGCTTATCTTATCGCCTCTGACTGGCTGTAAGTGCTGACTGTTTGACTTGAGCGTGTGATGACGTTTCCAGCTTTTCTAGCCAATCAGAGGCGAAGGAGGCGGGACTCTCCCCGGGAAAAGTCTTCCCCGTGATGTGTGTTTTCCCCCCAGAAAGTCGCAAAATTACATCGGGCTTGATGTGTATAGTCAGTGTGCATAGTTCATCTCTGAATATTTCGTAATTTCACGTTCTATATTCGCGTCGGCCCGGTGTGTGAGGACCTTTAGAGTCAGCTTCAGTTCACTACGAACAGGGAAGAGTTTAGGTCCACCTCAAAAAATTTAAACATCACCAAAAAAAGTCAAAATTTCTCTTATTTGAGTGCATTTCCTGTGTATTTTTCCTTGTGTTTTCTCGATCAGTTTTTTGTGTTTCCTGTTTTATTTTGTTGTAGTCCATCCTTGGGTGTCTAATCTTGTCTTACTGCCTCAGTTTTCCCTCCTCTGTAATTGTCTACACCTGTGTCTCAGCGTCTCACCTGCCTCTCGTTGCTCGTTTCCCGGTCTGTATATACTCCCTGTCTTCCCTCACTTCTGGTTGGTTCATTGTATGTCTGTTTGTTGGTCAGTGTGATGTGTCAGTAGATGTCGTGTTCTCCTTGTGATTTTTGGGTCCCTTTTCCTTTGTTTAACCCTGCCTCATGACACATTGCATGTTAAAATAAAATATTTCAAGACTTTAATTTTCCTAAACTAAGATCAAACTGGCTTGTAGCTTGGGGAGGATAAAAAATCCAAATCATTAGAATATTTACTAAGACCATTAAAAACAGATTTAGAAAACAGAAATTCAAAACTAGTATGTTCATTAACACACTTAACACTTAGTTGGCCCTCCTGTACCATGGATTACTGTCTCTGCTGGTGTGGTTTGGATGCTATCAGCCTTCAGCTCGTCTGTATTTTAGGTTTAGTGTGTCTAATCTTTCTCTTATTGTTATCTCACCAATTAAGTGCAGTTTGTCATGGTAAATAGATGATTCAGTAGGAGTTTTGGCGCTGTGGGCAGGTGTGTCTCCATAAAGCTCATCCAGACTTTGATTTCCAAATGAGAAGCAAAGACTGATTTTCCTCATCAAAAGAAAACTTTGGACCAGTCCTTTTCCTGATGTCTCTGGTTCAGGAGCAGCAGCTGTAGTCCCTTTCCTGAAGTTTCTGGTTCAGGAGCAGCAGCTGTAGTCCCTTTCCTGAAGCCGTCTCTGTGCAGTGGCTCTTAAACAGTGACCCCAGTCCTGGTCCACTTTGTGTGAAGTTCTCCTGAGCTCTTGAATACTCCGTGTTTGACAATCCTCTCAAGGCTGCTGTCATCACAACACCCTTTTTCATCTTTTTCTCTGTCAGACTTTTCTATTCCAGTCAACTTTCCATAAGCACACTTCAGATAGCGATCCGAGAACAGCCGGCCTTTTCAGCACTGACCTTCGGAGGATTACCCTCCTGTGGGTGACGGTCTTTTGGACTACGGTGATGCCAGCAGTCTTCAATGACAGATCCTGGATCTGTATTTTAACATTTTTGAGCTGTGGGACATTATTCTCCAAATTTAGGGAGAAAAATGCTTAAAAGATTGAGAGGACTTCCAGAAAAGAAGCTGTGAAGATAGAGGAGTTTTAGAGAGCACCGTTTTTTGATGCAGGGTAGAGAATCAGCTGAGCCGTCAGCTGATGTGGACTAGCGTTGAGATCAGCTGATGTCCTGTGAGCTGAGCTCGACTTTTTCGCTCAATTATGACTTGAAGTGGAACAAGGTCAACAAAACAAACAAGAAACTATCTTCTTTTAGATTACTAGAACGATTGTTGTGCCGCCGTCCTCACCTTCAGCAACAGCACTCAGAAAAGGTCAGCGTGTGCTACAACGCTTTCAAAATGTTGTAATTCACCGACGCAACAAATGAGTTTTCACGGTGGCGGCAGCTCAGCCTAGAGGGACTCGGTTTAGAAGGTCGCTGGTTCAAGTATCAGAACAGACCGGGTCTGGACATCATTGCTCTGATAGAGGAGAGGTGCGAGATCATCACCCAGACCTCAAACTGAGAGATCCTCACCGGAGCTTTAAAGAAGTATAAATTCTGACACCTGAAATCCTCCACTTCACTTTGCTGTTGTGCTACTTTTTCAATCAAAAAATGACACTTTGCTGTTTTTCTTGTATTAAATCTATGAATGCATTTATTGACCTCTTAGACTGGTGAGGTAAAAAGCTGCATTTTCTGCAGAGAACCAGTGCAGAAGTGCGATCAAAGCGTACTTGCAGGAATTTGAAGACAGAATTACAACTGCATTCAAAGACGTTACATTAGTCCTTATTCACAACACGCCAAGAACCCTTTCAGTGTAATTTTATATTGTTTTTGTTGAGGAGATGCAGAAAGAAGTCTCCTGAGTGACGTACGGTTTTATAAATCTGGCAGCATGCTGTTTAGAATAAGTGATATGTGATAAATGCAGTGTAAACTCACCACTAATGATCACTTAGAAACCAAAGTTTTTGCTGGACTAGAAGAAAACAATCATAATATTGCCCGTGTAAACACAGTCAGTGACTCATTGGATGACTGATTTGCTTTGGGCATGCCACCAACTCGACTTGTTCTGCATATTTTCACTTTCCAGTCTCTGCGCAGCACGACTGCTTTGTCAGGGCAGAGAAGACTCGCAAAGACTGAAACTTCAGCTTTCAGGTCAACGAGGATTAATTAGTGAATTATCCTCGTGTCGACATGTTTAGTCATGCTTCTTCTTTTTTTAACACGATGAAAAGAAAAAAAATCAAAGACATACTCTGCAGATAACTTGCTGCAGCATCCTTGTTGTGATTCATCCGACTCTGTACTTGACATTTTTACACAGTCGGTGATGAAACTGATGAGCTGTGAAAAGTGGATATCATCCGACATGTCAACATTTTAAGTGCAGATGCATCAGTTTGGTTTGAGAGAGGGGGAGATTATTCTGAGCTCTTTTCAAAGAGGCTTTTTCTGAGATGTTTGGACTGTAGGGAATATTCTTCACTCTGATACAGTGCTCTGCTGCCCCCACGTGGCAGCTTCAGGAACTGCTGCTAAAACTTTGAAAGTCAAAGAGAAGTAAACTAAGAAAAACTGAATATTATATTTTGTTGACTCAGATTAGTTTGTTATATGAATGACTGAATGAATGAGTATTTGTGCAGGCAGAATATGCAGGAATTCTTGTGCAAGTTTTGGTCAGAGTGTGTTTCTAAAAACGTTTTACTGTGCATAAAAAAACTGTTATCTGTGCAATGCAGGCCTTCTCAGGGACAATTTAGTATCTTGTGTATATTTAACATTGCATATGTACGTTCATGTGTGTGCATTTACTCTTGTTCTTATCTGCAGTTGTAAAAAAGTTCAAAAAAGTTCATCTTATCTTTTTTGAAATATAAACTAAGTGGCTTTTTAACTTGACTGTGGTAAAAAAAATAACGCACCACTGTTTCAGATCAAGTCTATCAAGAGAGTTACAAATGCACCTGTTAAACCGGGATGACTGTATTTATTTATGCATTAGTGTTATGTTAGATTTATTGTGTTGTTGTTGTTATGTGAGTGATGTATGTTGTTACTCCTGTTGCAAACTAAATTGCCCTTCGGGGACATTAAAGATTTTCAAATCAAATCAAATCAAATCAAATCAAATCAAATCACAGGACTTCTTACAAAAAGAGCGAACTCTAAACAGACTCTGATATATCTCTACAAAAACCTGAAGTTAATCCAGAGTGAGCAAACATTTGACAACAACAGGCAGAAAACTTCATCAGATTACGGCTTTTAGGATGGGATAATGATAAGACAGATGTTTCTGTCTTGATATGTTCTGTTAATTTAGTTTTTCCCTGGTTTTGTTATCTGAGCTTATTTCCTGTGTATTTTCTCTTGTGTTCCTGTCCCCCTGTAGTCCAGTCTTGTGAGTTCTCAGTTTGTCTTTGACCCTGTTTCCCTCCTGTTCTCTGTGTTTTATTCTTTAAATCAGTTTTCAGTGTTTATTTCCTGTTTTATTTTGTAGGAGTTGATTCCTTGTGTTTCTAATCTGGTTTTACTTCCCTAGTTTTCCTCCTTTAATCACTCATGAGTTTCACCTGTGTCACCTCTGCCTCACCTGTTCCTCGTTTCCCAGTGTGTATTTAGTACCTGCCTTCCCCTGTTTCTAGTTGGTTCATTGTGTGTGTTTGTTGGTCAGTGTGTGTCAGTCTGAGTCGGTTTTGCCTTTTGGATTTTTCAGTTTGACATTTTGAAGAAGGTTTTTTTTTTGGGGGGGGGGAGTGGGTTGTTTTTCATTGTTTGTCTTAACAACCATTTGCTCTGCATTTGAGTCCTTTCCATTTTGTTTAACCCTGGCATGTGACAGTTTCTATAAGAAGTGTGAAAATATGAGATATAAGGAAGAGCTGCACAGAAATGGTAACATTAGTAAGAGTTTAAACCTGCAACATTTCACTCTGCAGCACTTTCACTGATGTAATACTGTAGTTGAATAATTTGACTGTATCAGACTGGTAAAAACTGCAATAAAGATTTCAAATTAAAGTGCAATTACAACACAAATGACTTACTCTGACATCCTTTGGTGATAAATATTCTAAATCCCCAGATTGTCTTGAAAACACAGATGTACATCACATGGTTGTGCATCAGTCTGTTTAAGTTATACATGAAGATGACAGGTGTGAAAAATTAGGGAATGAAGTGTGACCTTAAAATAAGAAACAGATGGACATGTTCTGATAAACTGTGATTCAACTGAACACCAATTTAATCTTTTTAAATTTTACTTTTCAGTGTTTTTACTCGCGGATCAAAAGCTTGTTCCTGCTGAAGAGTTTCTGCTGCTTGACTCTGTGAGATGGTTTGTTGTGCACATAAACAAGCCTGTATGGAGTACAAACAGAGTCTGATCCTGCAGAAATAAAAAAAAGAGCTGAGATAAACATGAGTCTGTCCCCAGAGGATGTTTCTCAAAGCCCAAATCCTCCAAATACACTCACAGACCAGATATCAGCGTTTGGCATTTTTAAAGGTGCTGACACACTTTATAATGCTGTTCGAGGAAAGTTCGTACTCTCGTTAAATCTTTGGTTATTCTGTCCTGAGCAGAGCGAGTATTTCCATTTCCATCAGATCCAGCTGATACCATCAGAGAGGAGCCTTAACATGTCAAAACTTCAGCGTAGTTTTCTATGTGAAAACTCTGAACCTCCTCATGTTGCAGCTTTTTGATCAAACCGTCAGCGCACCAACAAAACACTCTCTGCTCTTATTTTATTTTACTCTCTGGCAGACTGCAGACGGTCTCCTCCTGCTCAGTTCAGATGGCCAGAAAAGCTGATTCCAGTTTGAAATACTTTCATACCCTCAGACCAGGAGAGATGGACCCAAATACTGTTCCTTTATTTACTCTGTCCATCGATAAAATAGATCTGCAGCCAGCCAACCTTCAGGGAGAGAGAGGCCATCCTGAGGAGATCTTCTTATAGATATTCACCCTTTATGATCAATAACTTCACCAAGCCTCGTTCAAGATTTGCTGAATGTTGGAAAAGACTCAATTTCCTGAATTTGAAAATCTGACAAGCAGACGAAACATGCGCGGAGGTGAGAAGTCAGCAGGAATTAAACTTTTGAGCATCAATTTTTACACAATTACTCTGAAAAGTCCAGAAATGATCATGAAACCAGTCTGTAGAGGTTTACTTTGACTTTCTCAGACTGTAGTTTTAAAGATTTGTTATTCTTCCTGCTCCAATCTAGTCAGTTATTCTCCCTTTTGCAGTCAGTAGAGTCGCCCCCTGCTGACCATTATAAAGACAATCCCAGAGACTGTCTTCTTCTTCTTCTCTCAACAGTCCACGGTTGAGGGACACCATCAAAGCTACTCCAGGTCTTTGCCACTTTATAGACCCTGAGCTTAATCACTTATCGATCGCCGTGCACTGCAACCCCCTGACTGCTTTTTCTTCCTCTGCTCAGGGAGGTGTGGGCGGTGCAGGATGAACAGGCGGTTAATGAGGTTGTACAGCCATCATTGTCAAGAGTAGGAGGTCATTCTCTGAGTCTTGGCTAAACGTGGAGATGAGTTCAGAGGCCTCATCGAAGCAGAGCTTCATAGATGGAAGGAGAGTGTGAGAAATGTGAGAAAGGAGCTCAGCTGAGACCGGAGAGCAGAGGCAGACAGTGTGAAAGATAAATAAATGTGAGACCTGCAACTGAAGAGAGTAAAGATTACAGGGTTAGACGGTTAAAAATGAAGTTTATCACCTTTAATCTACTTACTGTCTTCACATAATGTTTTAACTCTCATGGCAGGAGCTTGGCCTGTAAAACACTCACTGACGGCTGTTTTTAGTTGTTGTCTGACAGAAACATAGAGACCTAAAGGAGCTGCTAAACTGTCGTCATTTGTCTTGAGTCTTTGGACTGCAGGTGTCATAAATCATCTTCAAACTGATTTAATTAATGATGTTTTTCATGTTGCTGGTTTTGCCAAACCAAGAGTCCAAAATTCAATCATGTTTTCACCGATATGAAACAGAGAAATCAGAAAGACAAAAAAGATCAGATAAAGACGATGGGAGGTGAATTGTGTTGTTGGTCCTGACTTTTTATCTGACTCAGACTTTTGTTTTGCTCCTGAGTAAAATAATCACTCATATTTGTTGTCTGTCGAGGTTTTCATTCATCCAGGTCATGGCTTGATCCGACTGGATTGAAGTTCTTGAATCGTTTTCCTCGAGGTGGTGTCGTAATTAGCTGAACAAACTTTGAAGAAATTAAATATTAGAATTATGAAAGCTTGAAATAGTGTGTGGTCACCTGAAAATAAAAATCATTTAGTTTATTTTTAATTCAGGATAAACCTTTCGAATCCACATAAAATGGGTCCACATGGGTCGTCTTCTGCCGCCATACTTTACAGCAATGCAGAACAAAATAACCATGCGTGTTTTTGTGACCTCCTGAAAACACACCTGCTGGAGGATGAAGTAGAAGAAGAGAGTTGTTGTTGTGGTGAGCAGAAGGGACTTGGATGGATGGATTTTGATCGTACAAACTGAATGAGGACATACTGCCAACTCTTTTCAGACTCTTACGGCAAACCCTTCTGCAGCAGGAGACAATGCGGCTTGTTGAGGTGAAAATATACTGATATCAGCACAAGAAGGCAATTAAACACAAAAAGCTAAAATATAAATATAAAGCAATATTTTTCTTTGTAGTACATCGAACAGAACATTACAGAACATTATCGCACTCCTGAATCTCCCAACCCAGTGGTTCTCAAGTCAAGTCCTCAAGGCCCACTGTCCTGCATGTTTTGAATGTTTCCCTGCTCCAACACACCTGATTCAAATGATCAGCTCGTCATCAAGCTCCGTAATGGCTTAATAACGAGCTGATCATTTGAATCATTTGTGTTGGAACAGGGAAACATCTAAAACATGCAGGACAGTGGGCCTCGAGGACTGGACTTGAGAACCATTGTCCTAACCCACACCCTAACCCTAACCCGACAGACGATGACGTTTTACAGCCAATAGGAATAACCAATTGATGCCCAGCACTTCTAGCCAATCAGAGGCGAAGGAGGGCGGGATCTTCCCCTACCATCGTACAAAATAAAATTTCACCCACTGGATGTCGATTAACGTGAACGCTCAACAATCTTCCTGTCTCCAGTGGGTTGGGCGAATCCAAAATGGTGAAAACAAGGGGGGTGTCCTGAAAACACCCCCATTAGCACTTTGTACGTTCCTCCTGATGACATTAACCACAGACTGTAAATTGACTCAACACGCATCGACCAAGAAGTCGACCAGGATGCATGTGATGTTACTGACACCGGGCAAAGAAGGCGTACAAGAGACCTCTTTATTGAATTTATTAAGTTGTATTCAGACACTCAAAACTGATCAGCCCATCACTAGTAATGCTGTTTTACATCATTAAAATTCATTGAGCTGTAAGAGAGAGAGACCACCAGTTAGGTTAATGATGCTACCTGCTTATAGCTGGAGGTTAGCAAAGTCCAATACAGTCCGTCATATAAAATCGAAGGGCAGTCATCAATTAAAACATGATCAACACTGTGCAATGCAATAAAAGTTCCTTTCAAACATGACCATGGACCATTTCTGAGAAAAGTAACAAGACACCAGAGAGGGATTCTGTTAATAACACTACATATACCTAAAAAAAGACCACCACTGCTTAACATTTGACCAGTTTGTGACAAGGTCGAGGATGAAAATAAGAACAAAATAAAAAAAAAAAAGCAGACCTATATTAAACTGTACAATTGTTTGATCTCTAAATTATGTCCAAGTGAGCTCTGCAAGCTGAATTAAAGGAGGAGGAAGAAGACAACATTGCACCCTATAACAACATTAGAGTATATTTTTTTGTTTCCACAGACTTGTGACGATGGGAACTAGTCCAAATTTTTGTTTGTGTGCAGTCTGAACTCTACTCTAAAAAAAACAAGACCCCCACTTTGACTGAGATCACCCAAACTGATGCAGGTTGACTTACTGGCCTGAACAGAAACAGAGCAGATGAACAAAGACGAGAGTTTAACATCACCACACGGATGTTAGAAGTCTTTGCAAGCAGGATGTTCGACAGTCTTCAGGTTTCCCGGTTTCTTTTCTACAAAACCACGTCGTCATTTCAATCTGGGAGACTTTATGATCCCGAAACATACGAGACTTTTCAAAACCTCAAAGTAGAAAAAAACACCCAACAAATTTTCAAATCCTGTCACACCAGCCTCACTTATATGTTTCTGCGCCACCACACTGACTTTGTTGTTCACGTTGGAAGAGGCCAGATGTGTTTTGAGTTTTTTCTTTCTATTCTCAAAAACATTATTTTTCCCCCTGACTATTCCAGCCGTTTCAAAACCCTGACGTTTCCAAAACTTCTTTTCCACTCTTTCCATCGGGATGAAGACGTCCTCTTGTGTAACAGACGCGATGCAGGGAGGATTCTTGGTTTGCACAACAGACAGACAGTCAGAAAAATCAGGCATCTCGAGATGGGAACAATTTTGGTTTTCTTCTGATTGTGAGCATGACCACGCCTACGCTGAAGACACGCACTTCAGGCGGCGCCGGTCATGTTTCGTCAACCCTGTGAAGTGACAAATGAGGGAGGCTACACCTTCTCATCAGCAGATCGCTCTCGGAAAATTCACACATGACACAATCACACGTTCACGGGTGTTTCGCTCGCTCATCGTTCTTAAATGGGGTTAGTCTTTGAACTGAATAAGAGATAAAAATGTGTTTTTTAGGCGTTGTAGTGATACATGCATCCATTATACTGATATACACTTCTTAAAAAAAGTTTAAAAAAAAGAAAACAAAAAGAGAACATCAACAAAAAAAAGGTATTAGAAATGCAGCTATACAGAGTCTTTTAGCTATTCCAGGGGAGTGAGGTCTGACGTCAGGAAGCCAAGGAGCCCGATGTCCAGATGTTCAGTTGGGGGAGGAGGGGGGGACAGGGACAGGAGAGGGGGTGTGTTTGGGGGGGAAGGATGAGCAGGAAGAGCCGGGTTAGTTACTGCAGCAGGGACGGCTGCTGGGCTGAGCTGTCTCTGTCAGGTCCACTCCTCGGTTCCGTCCGGTGCCAGCTCCGGCCGCTTGAGGCTCGTTCTTGGGAAGCTTCTTTGCTGGAAAGAGAGAAAAACACAAGAGATTAAGAACGTTTAGAAACGACATGAATCACATCGGCAACAGCACTCACTAAACTGATATCAACTTGAGGTGTCCTGATACAACTTTTACCTCTGATTTGATACCGATATTGTAGCTTTTAATATTGGCTGATACCGATATTGTAGCTTTTAATATTGGCTGATACCGATATTGAGCACAAAATTGTGCATGAAAAGTTTTGCACCCAGCTGCAATGTCTTTTTCGGACTTAAATGAAAAATACTGCCACAGGGCCAACATCACTTCTACTCCTTGGTACTCTGTTAGGTCCTTAGTACACACTGTTGTTGTGATCACATGGGCTCTACATGCTGGATCTGAGTGCTGCTAGACAGAGGCGCCGGAGCGGAGTCTGGAATGGACTGCTTGTATTGGAGTGCTGATATCGGAGATTTTAGATGCAGGCCGATATAATCCCATATTCGATTTTTGCTGATATCGGACCGATATCTGATATCAATATCGTATCAGGACACTCCTAATATCAACGTCATCTTTTCTAATGATAACTTGTTTTTTTCTATGGTGGCCAACAGGGGCAAAAGATCTGCAACGGTTAAGGTCGTTTCACACCGGGAGTGTTTTTTTCGTGCGATTATTTCAGACGTCAATATCTTTTTTTCGAACCCGTATCCTGTCAATACAAGCGTTCACATCAGCAACGTTTTCCCGTCCTGCGATACTGCGACATTTATTTTTTCTCATACTGTGTTTCCACTTCTGACCAATCAGATTTCGTGTTGTTACGACGTCAGATTCACCGGTATATCCAACATCGCGGACAGGTACTGGCCCCAACTCAGTACATGCTATCATGACAGACAGACATCTCAACACTAGAGTCTAATCAGAACTGAAAAACAGTCAGTCTGCTGTTGTGTCAGTCTTCTCGCTTCCACCCGGGACGCGTCTTTTTTCCCCCTGGAAAGTTGCAAAATCACATCGCGCTTAATGTGTATAGTCAGGCGCGTCAAAATTCGCCTCAGAATATTTCGTAATTTCATGTTGTAAATTTCTGTCATATGTGAGGACCTTTCGAGTGGTCAAAAATCTAAAGCAAACACAAGAGTGGAAATGTGCTGCAAATGAAACATCAATCTGTGGATCTTTTGCAGGACTTAACGGGGCTCCTGTTTGTCTTTTGTCCCCGTTGTGCCGTCTTCATCCCTGTAGTCAGAGTATAATGGAGTGAGGCAAACACCAACCCCAGAAGCTACACTGAACAGCGGTTAATTCAGAAAGGCTTTCTGTCCGTCATTAACGGTTTCTCAATGAAGTCGATCACTTTTTTCATTTTCATGCAGCCGTAATTTGTCACAGTTAACCAAGGGAGGTAGTTATCGGACACAGACACTCTGATGGTGTTTATTGGAAACAGTCTGATAATAACAGGCGTTAAAAACAGGCAACCTGAATGTCTGGTTTTCTTCATCTGTTTTCTGCTTTGCACCGTCCCTGTATTTGCAGCACTTATAGCAGATGTTCCCATTTGCAGCGTGGTTCCACTATTGTGCTTGTTTTGGATTTTTGCAGGCTGCTAACAATCTAATATAAATGTAAGATATGATCAACTATTAAAACTGTGACAGAGATAGAGGAAACTCACCAATGGCCATGAAGATCTCGTTCACGTTCATAGAGGTCTTTGCTGAGGTTTCCATAAAAAGCAAGCTGTTATCATCTGCGTACGACTGTGCATCCTGTGAAAAGCGAAACCAACTTTATCAGTGAGTCATGAATTCACATCAGGCTCAGCTGTGCTCAGCTGGAAAGTACCTCCCAATCTGCATTGATAAAGACAGAAAGTCTGGAGGAAGTCAAGTTTGGAGGAAGTTCAGTAGCGAGTAAAAAATAGGATAAAAAGCGGACAGACCGGATCTCATTCTTTCAGCATAACTAAGAATCAGTCTGTGAGAGAGACATTAATATAACCTTCAGAGTACTGAGTTTCTGCTTCTGTTCACATCCTTCAGTTCATTAGGAGGGATTAAAAGAAGACAAACCTGGAAGTCCAGTGCTCTCTTGTTTGAGAGATCAGCCTTGTTCCCAGCCAGAGCTATTACAATGTTTGGACTGGCTTGTCTCTGAAGCTCTTTAACCCAGTTCTTCGCCCGCACAAATGACTCCTGGCAAACACAACAGGGAGAGGGAGGGGGTGGGGGGTGGGGGTGGGTGGGGTTGACTCAGTTAGTGCAAATAAAAATAAGATCCATGTGATAGAATGATGAGGACGATCCAGAGTCTCCTCATGGTTTCTGAGTAGGCTTGTCTGATCTATTCGAGACCCTGAGACTGAGCGTGGAGAGGCTGTAGATGAATTATGAATCATACATCTTCAGCTCAGGTACAGTGAGTCACAACACTTCACAGAGTACAGGGACAGGATTATCCTGCTCTGTCAAGCACTGAACTTTTGGAGTGTGTCGTTATCAGCTTCATTTAACACGTTGGTGAATTAAAATCAGAATTTAATCACCTGAATGTAAGGGTATTTTTGTATTTGTTGACTTTAAATGAGCCTTTAACTATATACAGAGTTTACGCAGGTTACAACAAGTCAAATTTAAGACTTTTTTAAAGACCACAAGGAAGACAATTCAAGATCCATTTTATAACCATAAAGTACAAAAGACATGAACGGAAAATAAACTAACTTTAAATCAATCTTTATTTGTAAGTAACATGAATACATTTTTAAGACCTTTCAAATTTGTATTTAAGGCATTTTCTGAGGTTTTAAGAGAATTTTAGACATTTTTATTCAAATGATTGGATTTGAGACGTTTTAAGACTTTTAAAGACCCAGCAGAAACCCTGAACATAAGGAGCCGTCGCACAGTACAGACAAACTAGTTAGATATGACGCATAGGTTTGAGGATAAAGAAGAATGTTTGTCGTTATGTGAAACAGAATTCGTACAAATGGACGTTTTGATATCAGAGGATCACTCAGTATGCGTCACAGGAGCTTTTTGTCCTTGAAGGCCACCGTCACTTCAGATATGAGTGTGAGAAAGGGATGATTCAATTTAGCATCTGACAGCTAGCTGTCAACTAATACACCTCTTTCTGCACACAGCGTACCTTTAAAGTACATTAATCAAAACTGCAGTGAGGACTTTCAGGTGATACTCCAGTGAAGAGTTTTTGGACTTTTAAGAAATATATTGATGCTTTTGATGATATATTAAAGTCAAAAAGACCATCAGCTACAACACTGACATATTTTACAGTGTGATTGTTTTCACCTGAAACTGGTCCAAGAGTTTTTACATTTTCCACAGAGAAAAATCTTAATAAATGATGATATTTGACTGATTAAATGAAACTTTCTCAATGCCAAAGACTGAAAAGAGGACTCTGTTTTAGAAACGGACACTGTGAAGACCACGAGGATGTTTCCTTTGTGAGAGGAAATCTTTCTACACATCCTCCTTTCACACTTTTTCATCATGAGTAACCTTCCTGCTGTGAAGTGACCGCTGCCTGAGTGAGGTGACATACATGATCAACAAAACGCCGTTGTTTAACCCTGACGCATCACTGATGACTAATCACTTAAGAGGCTAAAATAAGGTTTGTCTTTTGTCATGAGTAATACTAATAGTGATGGAAACCCCCGCTGCCCCCATCACTGATAAGACTGCACAGGTTCCAGTGCTATTAGTTTTTCAAGTATTTCAAAAGCCAAAGTATTTTAAGACATTTGTGTCAGGTTTTAATAATCAACTTTTAAAAATCTGTTTCTATACAGCAGAAAAACTGACAATCATAAATCTATACCCCAGCTTTGAAAGTGTTTCTTTCTCGCTGCCTCAGACTGTTTGCACTTGCCAATCATTTGTTTCCGTATTTTTCACCTTGAAGGCAAATTTTTCTCGAACCTGTATGTTCAAAGTCTCTGCCTCTTCTTCTGCTCATGGTTCGTAAATGCTGAATTTGTCAAACAAATCCACACAAGAATAGAACGAAATATCCCTGAACGATTTCCAGACAGTGCAGATTTGACAAAGCACGACACGCCCCACCAAAGAAGTAAAAATAAGACTTTCTATGACCACAAACTTTTAATTTCCAATATAATACAAACCCCTCTGTTGACTCCATGGTAGCCCAGTGTATAAATTGAGAATATGTGTCTTGGGTGGTTTTACAGCGATTTGGAGCCCACAGCCCCTCACCTGTTAAGGCCAGTTCTGTCTGCCACAAACAAACCAACTAGGCGACTGTTTGCTTGGCTTCAATTAATCAAGCGAGCAAAAGTTTAGATCTTAAAAAACTATTTTGGATCAATATGAGCTCTCATTTTAATTAGCCATGAAAACTGCTGCATGGTTTTTTGATTCGCTTTGTTTTTGGAGGGAGACGAACTACTGGAACATTTTGTACATGTAAACACAGTCAAAGCTGCTCCAGTTCTGGTCTGTGATAGCCGTGCTGATAAGAGCGACTGCATGACGGAGGACTTGGCACCTGACTCACCTCATTTGTTATATCATACACCACAATAGCCGCCTGGGCACCTCTGTAGTACATGGGAGCCAGACTGTGGTAGCGCTCCTGACCAGCTGTGTCCCAGATTTCAAACTTGACTGTTGTGTCGTCCAAACATACTGTCTGAGTCAGGAAGGCAGCTGCAGGGGCACAAAGCAGAGGAGCCAATGACAAATGAGCCTGTCGCTACCGAATTACACAAAACATGTGACAGTGGAGGTAAAAAATTAGGACCAATGCTGGAAATACAAACAGAGAGAGAGAGAGTGGGATTTTCTGGTTCACTTATTCCACATTTCAACATTTGGAAACTGGAGAGCTAGTGATGTCTAACCTGTTTGATACAACCACTGAAAATCTGAGAGGGAGCTGGAGCATGTAGTTGTGTTAGTTATATTCAGTTTAGTAATACAAGGAAGTTTTCTCCAACTTTTATTCACTTCTGCTCTTTCAGGGGTCGCACCTGCACAAACCCGGATCACAAACCTCAAGGCTCTCACCTTCTGCTACATCTCAGGGACCAAGGATCCACCCATACGCCCATTTTTTGGCCTTAATATCATGTTTTATAGCACTGAAATATTCCTTCCTCTGGACCTTTGCCTCATTTGTGTCAAATCATCTAGTCGAGGCACATTTCCTCTGTGTGATACATGCTGTCAAGGGTTTTAAGAGTCCTCTGGTAAATTTATTTGGCCAAACTCGAGTCCAAAAATGGCAATGCAATGGAATGGGAGGAATTTGATTCAAATATGTGATATCCAGAGAGCAGAGCACAGTCAGTTTACCAAAGCCTAATGAGTATAAGACTGCAGACATGATAAGAAAGTGCTCGAACCTTACGTACACTGCTGGGTACATCTGAAACGAGGGGCAGACATTCAGGAATTCACCTAATTATTATGAACAGTCTGTGTATTACTCTTCTTGTTTGATCATGCTATTAAAAACCTTCAGACACCCATGTCCTCCGCTCTGAGTAATGTTTCCTTTCCTACTCAATCTGATGCAACAAATGCTTATTATGTTGTCATATTTACAATGTATCTTCTGGGCAGGCCCTGTGGCACATGAGACGGTGTTCAATGTACTTTAGAGATTATAAGTGTGACATTTAGTGCTTATTACAGTGATTAGGTAGTTAGATGATAGTACAGTGATAAAAAAAATCCTTGTAATCGGCCCGTTTACTACATGACCTTGTGCAGACACGTACCTCCGATTGTGCTCTCTTGGAATTCATGAAACTGTCCCTTGACAAAACGAAGTACAAGACTTGACTTCCCCACAGCCGACTCTCCTAAAAGCACAAGTTTGAACTGGCAGATCTTGTTGCCTGCGTTCGGCCCATTGGGTCGTGTGGCTCCGCCTCTATTTGCCATGTCACACTGTCTGGTCTCTCCCTCTGCTCGCTGCTGTGCGGTGAAAAACTGCAGAAAATACCTGAGCAGGAGAGAAAGAATGCAGGGTGTCAGAGTCTGTCACACACATACACACACGCCCATTTATACACGGACACACATAAAAGAACAGCAACATCCTCCTTGTGTTATTCATAATTTGATTTAAAATAGTTTATGGTCGCAAACGGCAACCAGTACAAGGCTTTCTCCTGGTTTAAGGTCAATATGTCTCCCTAGCCACCGCACACATCACTTAACATTTTCTCCCACTTAGGTTTCCTGGTAGCAAAGACACACGGGACTACACAGAGAAATGCTGTTTCTCTACAACAAACATGGAACAAGGGTATCAGGTGTGCAGCTGATGGATAACCTGACACCCTTGTTCCATGTTCATAGACAAATTCATAAACGTACGAATCAATCGTACTGAAGCAGCACATATGGTTTATGTTGTAATTATAATTTATATTCAGAAATCTATGGCATAAGCCATGCATGTCCTGGTCATAATCTCAGCCTGGCATGGGCTGCTTACTGGTTTCAAAACCTCTCATACTTTCCATCATACTGTTCCCACTATATGTGAAAAAGTTGATTTTAACCCAGAGTCCCAAACATTTTACTATAAGCATAAAAAACATTTTAGTCATTATCACAATACCTGAACACCATAAAACAGGAATATTTTTGAGCTACCTGTGATAAAAGCTCTACGATCGTTTTGTGAGGTTGTAGCAGTACAGCTGCGTTCAATACTTCCAATTTGTTACATCTAAAAACTGAACATGAGACGAAATGCATGTTCACTAAAGCAACAAACTATGGAGTTTAAAAGAAAGGACACATATCTTTGAGCGAGATTATAAAAATGATTCATCTCGTTGGACAATCAGCCCGTCTCTGTGGTGGAGACTGCAGGTTTTTGTCAGATTTTAGCTCAACAGTGTGTTTGAAGTGGAACTGTGATGTTAATTTGCTTTACTGAGTTAATTGTTTTGCTGTGACCATCCAAGTCTGTTTACACTAAATTCAAATGGATCTATGACTCCTATCCAAGTACACTTGTTTTTTAAATAACTGTACTGCAGCACAGATTCATTTCTGTGAGCGCATACTGAAGGTTAATTAAGCTTATACACTATTCTCATAGGAATCTAGATTTCTTTATGTGAGCTTCACCTCTAAAGGATCAAGCTGAGGACATTTGTATAATTTACTTATCTTTAAACAACAAGGAAAAAAAGGTGTGTAGCTGTATCGACTCAGCAACACAAGTGTCAGATCAGGACTCTGTATGAGCAGATAATCAATATTTAACTCATTAGATTAGGATTGGAAGCAAATAAGATACCGACAGGGGAAAACTGTAAACCTTAACTCAGAAATACTTCAAAATGTGTGCTTCTGAAGCAGTTGTCAGTCGGCAACATAAAACAATGACAATGAAGGGGATCTCACTATAGATCATGACACACTGAGTCAACAACAGTTTCAAATTACCAGCTACACTGTCTTTCTCTACAAACAGAGGAGAACTGTTGCCATAATTATTCCTGCAAATAAGGGAGTTAGTTTGACAGAGTAAGTCTGAGTTAATGTAACCTTTAGCTCTCAAGAGTTTCCCACCTGCATTAATTTGACTGCAGCTTCAACAGATGAGAAACAAAAGTGGACTAACTGGTGGAGCCGTGACAACTCAACTCCTGCTTGTAGCTCTAGGTTATGTGAGACACACAGAAACAACGGGGATGGTTGTAGTTATTACACAAACCTGAGCAAATATGCGAGAAAAATGCTTCAAGGTTGAGAGTGGCCTGTAAAAATCAGCTAAACAACAACATGAGGTTATTTCTCATCAGTAACCAAGTCAGCATACGAGGCCGGGGCCGAAAATAATCACGTAAACTTTGTGGAAATCGCGTTACGACACTCGGCGAACCACAAATAACCTGTTATGTTGTTGTTGATCAGCTGGAATCAGCACAGTACCGACTGGGCTAGCGTTAGCAACACGGCTAGCAAATAACTTTAAATGTCTACAGCCAAAACAAATCTCTTCTTGTTTCCAGACTTGATCCGGTCTGTGTCGGGCTACTTCCAGTCTGCTCATAACTGAACACGCCTTAGAGAGATGTCATTTATATGACGATTTGAGAGTCACAAAAACACAGATGATGCAGTTTTGGGTGTGTACAGCTAATGACAGCTAGCTAACCTTAGCAGCATGACGTTAAATTAATTCTGCTTAGTTAAATAGTGGGCTTAGAAGAGCTGCAGATGGTCTTTATAAACAAATGGGTTAATATATATGTGTCAATGATCGATACATGCCGACTGATTCGGATTAATCGGCCGTTTAACGTTAATTTACCATGCTAACTAGCTTGGCCCTTCCAGTGTCGGCTAGCCAGATAAAAGAACCTGGGATAGCAAGCGGTGGAAGCGAACAGACGCGGCAGAAAGTTCGCCCCCATTTACTGTGCATTGCAGACGAAGCGGCGCGAACCAAGCCGGCGGTGTCGCATTTTAACAGCTTTGCTCCATCGTGTCATTAAACTGTGATAGGATTTGGGAAAGCGGTCTTGTAAAAGCTACTGAGGTTGAGAGATTCCACATTTATGACGACAAGTGATCCTGACTCTGTAAGGACGCGCGTTTAGGCGAACTGGTCGCGTACGGTAAGCGAACGTTGTTTAGCTCCGACCGCATCGGGAGGAGCCCTCTACACAGCTAAAGCTAATATTAGCCACTCACCTACAAAAAGAAGAAGCTTGTTGTTGTGAACGAGACCTCCGGAACGATAATTCAAGCTCCTCGCAGCGTGTCGGATCCCCGGTCAGCTACTGAAGCGTTAGATTTCATAAGGCTCCGCGATGTCCCTCTCCCACTTCTTTCAACTTCCCTTTTCGCATTGTACGAACGATGATGACAGATCGTATGACTGGAATTGACAATCCACCTACGTCACGGCGCGACGAACCAATCAGATGTCAGGATGTGCTCTAAGTTTACCTTTCTACAGAAAAACGTCTAAATCAAAAAATGATGGTAAATCGATAAGGGTGCATGTTTTAGTTTCTGTTCTCACAAAATAAAAGCTTTGACGACATAGAAAATAAAATCACAAAAATTCTTGGGAATGCAGATTTCTTTGACTTTCTGGAAATATTTTAGGCCTTTAAAATGTCTCTGTGTTTTACAGAAATTACTATGTTGTGATGCCTTTGACTTGTACAGAAATTTTTGTGCAACTGACCTATACGGGCCACTGTAGACGCACCCATCTGAAACTCATTTGGCCTAAATATAACTTAAAAATAAAAATCCAGCTTAGTTAAAAAAAAAAAAAAAGATGTAGGTTTATGACATTTATGGCATTTTGTGCAGTTAAGCTGAACAAAAAAAATGACCATGTAAACCCAATAACTTTATACATTTCAAATGTATTATTGCCGAAAGCTGGTCAAAAAATCACGATTTGTACATTTGTCTGACTGGCCATCATATCTGGACTCTTAACATCAATGAAACATTACAGTTTTATCATTTTAGTCAATAAAATTGCAAAAGAAACTGTTTTTTAGCGACTGCCACTTACTATCATTAGTGTGCTTTACCTCCAAAGAGGGCGTGGTCGTATGGGAGAAGGAAGTGACGTCAGATTACGCCACAATTTATTTGCCATTTATTTTCCATTTCTGTAAACCATTTCACCCCCCCCCCCCCCCCCCAGATATTGCAAGTTTATCCTCACATAAGCGTTAGCGAATTTTACATTAAAGGTATTTGAGATAAATTTAACTGTATCCAGACTTTAAGTTACTCTGTTGCTAGGCAACAAAATTCAAACACGCGCTCTACCCAGCGTCCAACGGCTGCGTTAGTTGTTGTGCCAACCGCCAAAAAGAAAAAGACGAAGGACAGGAATAAGTTGTAGCAAGCTTGCGTCGAAGTTTATTAATATACGAGTACTTATGAGGAGAAGACGACAGTTATACGTCGAAGAAAGGTTTAAAACTTGCTGGGTTACCGTCTCAGTGTTGCTGTACGATTAATATGGCCGAAGGAAGTACGTTTAACCACCTGAAACACACGGAAAGGTGTCCCAACGGGCCAACGGTGAGTCAACTCTCCTCCCAGTCGGCCCAGCTAACGCTTGGTTGGTTTAGTTTAATATTCACAGCAGCATATCTTTAAGATTAAATCGAGTAAAAAAACATTTTACTTTACCACCAGGCTGGGAAACTCATACCTGAAGGAGACAGAGCAAAGGCCTGCTTACAAGAAGTGGCAAGGGTAAGTCCAGTTTGAGTAACAGCATGTGTGGGCCTGGGCCCTGTCTAAGTCATGGAGCTGCAAAGTGTTTTATATTTAACCTTCCTCCTGTGTTAGCTTTTACTACACACCCAATATGTGAAGGGTCGGTTTTGACCCGTGTCTTAAATCAGCTGTAAATTATACTAAAAACTGTTTTCTATTATCCAGTTTGGTTCTCATCTCTAGGTTAACTTGTTAGGCTTCATTATCCATGAAAATATTGCTTATAATATTTTTCTTTGTGGTCCTCTGGGCCTTTCTTTGTCAGTATACTCCTCACACAGACTGGTGTTGTTTGTGCAGCGAAAAAAAGGCAAGATGAGAATTTCCTAAATCTCACATGATTGGAAGAGGATCTGACTGTCAGTGTGGTGCCTGGCAGTGCACTTATGATTTTAGCTTTTGCTCTAATTATTAGTTATTAATCTAACCGGGTCAACAGTGACCCAAACACAACAAGTACTATAATTTTGATAAGAGCATTTTATAATTTAGTCAATTTAAATTTTTATTTTGTCGAAATAGAGTTTCCTGACAAAGTCAAAAAGTATTGATGCAAAAAAGCTAATTTTAGTGGTTCTTCTAAGCATTTAAAAACAAAAATGGGTCGGTGCAGACCCTAACAGAGGTGGAGGGTTAAGGGTTGAGTACATTGTATGTTAGTTTAATATGTGGGTGTCTGAGCTCAACTGAAGACAAGGTACTAAAATATGATAATTATCAGCTTAAAAAGCAGGAGATGTATGCCCATTCTTGGTATTAAACAGTGTTAACTGTTGTATTTTTCAGCCTTCTACCCCGCCAGTGGTCAGGAAGTTTCGCAACAGCACCCAGCCAGAACCAGGAGCTATCCGAGTGCACCGAGGAAAGGCTAACGATCCAGATGTTGCCAGCACCCTTGTCCACGGCATCAGCACCAAAACTTCCCTTACTGTGAGTCATTCATAAATTAGATACACTTACTTGCTCTGGGATAAAAAAAATAAATAAACAAGTTTTATTTAGTTAAAACAACTTTATTTATAACCTTTAGGGCAACTGGTTTTAGTGCAGCATGGCAAAAATTGAATAGAGCAACGCAGAGTACACAAGAAACTATGCACAAAAGCAAAAAAAGTATGAAATAATATCTTAAAAGACTACCCAATAAGATAAGATAAGAATAGATATACAACTTTAAATAGACTGCTTGATTAGTAAACTATATGAATGCAGTTAAAAAATCCAAAGGAAAATCTAATGATTCAGTTGCAGGAGGAAATTTAATTTTGATTCATACCCACATGTATTCTTTTATTTTTGTATGATTATTACAGGGCAAAAGCTTGCTAAATCCTCCCCAAAAGACCTTGTTCCAACAGAAGTTGGAAGAGCTCAGTGAAGCAAGTTACATCTCCTCTAAAAAAGCACCTCTGGGAAAGTCTCATGCTCTGCGTTCTGGCCTCCCCAGCTGGTTTGATGACAGAACAACATTTGGTGTGAAGACAGAAAAAGGTATGTGTGCTGTCAGATAAGGGCACTGATGGTGTAGTTGGAAAAAAAGAGTTAAAAGTCTGGTAACATGAACTTGAAATTTCAAGAATTCCATCTTGTTGTAAAGAATCATGTCGCTTGTTGTTTAGAGACAGATGTGCGAGAGATTATTCAACCTCCAAAAACGACCGAAGAATTAGAGAAGGAAGCTGAAGAGGCACATGAGTCCTACATTCGCAGCCACAATGCCTATTTTGTTGGTAGGAAGAACAAAATTATAACATTATGAAAAGAAGACTTTCTAATTGTCTAATCAATGACATTTTATAATTATGATTGGGATCTCTGCCTTCCACCACAATGAAACTGCCTCATTCTACCTCAGGAGAGAGGATTGACAGGAAGTATGACTGGAGTCGCTTCGGTAAAGACAGCAGGTTTGGGATCCTCACACCTCATTTTAATGATGGACGGGAAATGTGTAAAACTCTACGCTGGCTGGGGGAGTCTCAGAAGTAAGACCTCAAAAAGCTTTTTGTGTGTTTTGGTCATTTTCACAACTCAAGGTTTTCATTCAGCAAATATTCGACAGAGAAGAAAATAATCTTGCCTGACCTTGCACTTGTGTTGCAGGTTTTATGATTCTAAGTTTCTTTTGAAGAGATCTGCAAACAGGGAGAAATTGATGGCACAAATCGGAGGAACAAACATCACGTAAGTGTCTGTCATGGTTCTCCAGACCATCTCTGTGACCTCTGATATACTTGACTGGCTGTAATTTTCTTATCTTTTCAGGAAAAGAAAACCATTGAGAGAAAATCCAGATCAAACCTCTGGAAAACTCATGCCTGCAGATAAATTTGGTACAAGTGATGTCAAATTATTCTTTCCATATCTCAGCAGATAATCTTGTCAGCTCAAAAAAAGGAGACTTTTATCATTTTTGCATTCTGTACAGGAGTTGGGGAAATAATTCACTCCACAGAGCCAGGCCAGTTCACAAGAAGCCGAGACTGGGACCGAAAGCACAGCTTGGTCCAAGCAGTACGACATCACCTCAAGACGATTAACTTCCAAAACTTCACCTCTCTGCTGGAGGCCTTCAGACACTATGACAAGGTAGGAATGGAATCACCGCAGACTGATAATGAAAAGAGTCAAACCACAGGCCTGTCTGCTGGGGGAACATCTATCTTAATATAAAAATCCCAGGTGTATAGAACAGCACTGAGAAAGAGTCATTATCATTTAAGCAAGTGCAGCCATTATTACCACACCTGGGTGTGAAGACTATGACTTTTAATGGTACTTTGATTCCTCTGTCGTCTCACTCTAAGTTGCTCTGTATTTCTTTGTGTACATTTTATGCAAATTACTAGAAAGGCAAAGGAAAGATTGACAAAGAAGACCTGCAGGCAGTGTGCAGTCAGTTCCAGCTGGGAGTGAGTCGGCAGGTTTTGGACGACCTGATGGAGTACTGTGACCTAGACAAGGACGGGCTTATTAACTTCCTGGAGTTTGCTAACTTTCTCAACTGGAAGGACAAGATGCCCATCAAGAGTAGGCGTGAGCTGAGCAGTATAACAAATGGTCAGTTGATGGTGTATCAAAATATGCTGTCATCAGATTTTGGACACAAAAGCCCAAGTTTTCAGGGATATAGAAGTTTCTTTGAGAGGCTGACTCACTGAGATAATTTCCTCTGTCTCATCTCCAGCAGACCGTCAGACCAGCTCGGCTCCAGCCACCATAGAGAGGAAGCCTCTGTTACAATCAGCACAGCCTCCGACCTCTGAGACCCTAATCAAGCCTGAGGACCTGGAACCTGTTGAAGCAGGCAGCTCATGGCGAACTGTCAGGACCCTGAGTCGACCCAGGGCAGCTCCAGACCACTTTGTGACGTCCTCCTCTCTCATTGGGGCTGTGAGTGACGGTCGGCTGACATCAAGTAAGTTAGAAATGTGTAAATATGAGTTGGTTCTGTTCTAGAGAATGTGTCCTGTTTTGGTTGAGTTTTCTAACAGGTACAGATAAACTTGTGGCCTCATTATAACGGTATCTCAGTGGAATTTTAAGTTAAAAGCATGTTTGTAAATCAATTGGCTGAATGTGTTGTGCACAGACACACAGCCAGGGATCCAGCTTTTGATTTGATAGCAGCTTTTTTTCTGGATCTACCACTAAGAGCTTCTCTAAATCCTTCTTTACAAAGGCAGCCGCACCTTTGGGATCCCCTCTGTGCGCTCAGACCTTCCTGTACCCCGTATAAAGAGCGTCGGTGACCGTACCAACTATGGCGATACATCCACTGTGAGAGATCTCCTCCATCCATCAGCTTATGCTGCTCAGGGTGTTCATGAGGAACACCTCCTTTGCCCTCGCACCAAAAAAGAGGTATGAATTATAAACAAGAATGGCAGCATTGTTTATCTTCACTACAAAATGAGATTTTCTCTGACAAAATGAGAAAATATTGAAGCGAACACTTTCAACCCCATCCTCACAGATCACAGACATCTTTAAGAATTTGAGTTTGAACATCTCTGACGAGACCTTCGAGGAGGCCTGGAAGCTAGCGTCCATGAAGCATCCATCCGGGGAGGTTTGTGTGGAGTCTTTGCATAACGTACTCAAGGAAATAAAAGCATTGTAACAATCAAGTTATTCTTACCTGCACAGTTTATGCGGAGGATAGAATTTTACACCAATTGACATGTGAGTGCGACTATGACGTATTGAAGAAAACAGAGCTAGAGTCAGCTAACGCCGACTGTCAAAGCTCACAGACAAAGTTTAGGCTTTATACTATCTACAGTGTAACAGTGGAAGTCTGACGAGTGAGATCTTTGCTTTTCTGAAAAGCATTTTTATGACAATATTCAAGAGCCTTGGCGACCAAACTTAGTAGAGAGGACACTCTAAACACAATTTATTCAAACCATCACCACTTTCCTTTTAAACTATTGCATTATTATTTCATTCTGGAAAAACACGAGTGCTGAAACAAAGTCAACAAAGACACACAAGCTGCTGCTGTACACTTTAAAATGCACAAGCAGGATTTAAAAATATGTATATTTTCTTCATCAGTGTGATGCTTTACTGGGAATCAGTCTATATCTAAGTTGTATTTAAATCAATCAGATCAACAACCACCATTTGTTTGACACAGTATTGCATGATGTGTTTAAGCAACATTGAGGTATTATGGAGTAAAGGGCTGCATGATATTGGAAAAAACTAAGATTTCAAAAACTTATTTTTGTGGTTTATATTAGAAAAAAAGGAATGTATACCAAATAAATGTAAACAAATGTCTTTTTTTTTTCAAAACTACAGGATAGAGAAAAAGTTTTTATGTGTGATTTCTTTATAGTAACAAGATGAAATAATGTGTATTAGCGTAAACACACGATCTCTGTGTTAGTGTCTCTGGAACATGTCACTCCTGATTACTTAAAAATCCATTTGGAGTTTTTTTTCCCCACTAACTGACATGTTGGTCTGAAAATATCCATCAACAAGTTCATCTAACTGCAGCAGAATAGTATGAAAGCATAAATATTTCACTCAGACCTCCATCTGACAATTAGCATAGTAGAGATGTTAATGACAACATGTTAATTGCAGATACTCATATTGTGATAACACTTAAACTGTGATATATTGTGGAGCTCTAACAGTGTATTTAACCTCACCAAGTTGATATATTCTTCCCCAGCAGGGGTCTCATTGGTGCTCAGGCATTCAGACATGACTGACACCCGAGTATGAGCGGGACAAAGTGGAATATGTCTCTAATTATCAAGTCTCTGAAGTCTCAGTCTTGACTTGTTTCAACTGAGTTTTCCATCAGTTTTTCTTACTTGAACAATAAGAGCAGTTTCTAATCTGTCAAAACTTTTTCATGAGTTCAAATCAGTGAAAAAATACAAGAAATGAATTTTGTGAAAACAAGGCTTTGTGTTATATTCCATCTTTTGACTGAAATACAATCAACTATGAGGTGATTTAAAAGCTTTGTATTGCTGTGAAGTTTTCAGCAATCAAAACTCGACGCGTACTTGAAGACTTCACTAATAAGGAGACGTTTTCTCCTATTGTCTTTTGTTCCCACAGAAAATCATCTTAATACATTAAATGAGAATAGGATTTCACACTCTGACACAGCTCATTAGTTATGTCAACATGTCACTTATGTTTTGTTGGAAGCAACACGTTGTCTTTTCTTAGCACACCCTAATCGGCTGTGAAACATAATTGAATCTTGGGTTGATTTCTGGCACGTAAATCCTGAGAGGTTCACCTTATTTTTCTGTCAGTGTGAGATTTAATTTTCAAGTATATTTATCGTATAATTCTATTAATCCACCTTGAAAATTGTCTGACATAGATAAAACAATTAACGTATGGCTTCTTGGAGCTCAGACACATGCAGTCATAATAGCAGGAGGATTTCTTTCTACATCAGTTTTGCTAACAAGATTAATGAAACGGGTTGGCATGCCGCCTCGACTCATCCACATGTCAGAACAATGTGAAAGAACTAATAAAAAAAAAATCATCAGCTTTTTGTATATTCAACACTTGTTTTTGTTTTCCTGATAATTTCCATTAAACCAAATGATGCACAAGCGTGGTAAATTAATGTGCTCTCACCATATCCATGTGCTTATTGACATGTGCTAAGCTAACCACTCATTTAATCTCATTATGACTCAGTGTGATGCTCCACTGGAACAAAAAAAAAGAAAAAACCCACGCAAACTTCCGGAGACCACATATTAATGCAGCAAAAATTAGAATAATCCTCTGCATATTTTATTATGCATGAATAAGTGGCTGTTAATGACAGAGTCTTCTGTTTGTCGGATGTGTTGTCAGCATTAACAACATTGCAAGATGATTCACGGCATTCATGAGCCCGCTAAACGGGATGTTTTTGACAAGTGACATGTTTTTTTGGGCGCTGACGCCGGGATTAGACGTTGGCTTTGTCTGAGTTACTTTCAACAGATTGAGGAATTTCTGGGAGATCATTTTTTTACTCTCGCGTGCAGCAACGCAGTTTAACTTTCTGTCACAAGACTTTCATTCAGATCCGTCAATTCATATTCAGAATCACTGTCAGCTGTTGAAGATAACAGTAATAGTAATAATACAGTAAGAAATGTGCACACAGGTCTGGATTTCCTGATTGTAACCTGTTCTGGTTTCTTTTGTCGGTTTGTTTCTAGTCCACTTACTGTATAGTAAAGAAAAACAGTCCTATGTAGAGAGCAAAAGCAGGCAGAACACACCCCACTTTGAAGACCATATGCAGCAATCTGACAATTATTTGTTTATCAGTTTAATTCTAAGTCTATGATTATTTTTTATCAAACTGTTGTAGCTCAGTAGTTGGGTTTTCTGACTTCCTTGAATGCATCAGACATGATTGATCTGACCTCTGTTCGACAAATATTTACAAATTCCTCCGTCACTTTCAATGAATCTTAATAATGTTATTTTACTTAATTTTCCACACATTGTCAGTCAATCACAGACAGTAGGTTTCTTTTTCGGGTTCATATCATTGAAGTAAACCAGAGTGAAGCGTCTTGGTGTCTACGATTTAGTAATGGTAAAAGTGACGGACTAAGACACTATGGAAAAGAAAGTCTTAGTCGGAGGTGTTTTAGTAACTGCTGGCTACATTAGAATTGATGTTAAGTTTGAATCCACCCCCTAAAGCACATATCGCCTCATCATCAGACCATGATGGATGATGACTGTCGATGGGCTGCATGATTGTATCCATGTAGTCCAAACTTCTTTTACTGCGGATTACATCCTTGAAGTTTTGACAGTAATAATCAACACAGATTAAATGATCAATGATACACTTGAAGTGCCAGAATCAAGCAGTTTATTGATGCAACATATTGGCTTTAACAAGCTGAACAGAGTTGAGTGCTGGATTTCATTCTGGACTGTGGTAACAGCGTGTTTTTGAAACAGAAAGTCCTACTTCATAGCTTTTTCTGGAACGTAAGATTGCATATCATGGTTTCCCCCTGTATGTTTCATACATAGAGCTTCTTTGCCATCACTTGAGCTACAGTGACCGTAATGCACCTTCAGCCTTTGGTCCTCCTTGTGGGCTAACATCCACGCGCCTCTGCAGGTAATGCTTTCCTACGGTCAGTCATATCCCAGTTAAAGCAGACACAGCCTACATAAAACGCCATCCTCATTTTATAGATAAACTCACATTGTACCGTACTGTAGATGTTTATATCTGGGTGGTAGAGCATTAGGAATAGAAATATCAATAATGGGTTTAACTGACGGGTAATTCTGGTGCAGACTGGTGATGGTGACAGCAATTAATCTTAGTTTAACGGGCACATTCCTAGTTGCAATCATGTCCGTATCCAAGCACTTCTTATCATCAGACCATGATGCTTACTTACTGTCGGTATGGTGATGGCGAATAAGCCCTCTATGTTTGTACAAGAGGACTACAGGGAGAGGATGGAAGTTCAGGTAAAAGTCCTTGTATATTGACCGACTGGAAGTGACAGATTTTATTACATCAAATTTAACGGATGCTTTTAGAAAAGGAAAGAAAAAACATATTTTCATGTCTGACGTGAAACCAGAATGAGTTCTACAGTTGATTCAGAGGACTGGTGCGGTAGGCTGTCTAACAGTTGAATCCCTGAAATGGGATTTTCAAGGCGTTGTAGGATCTAATCATGATCTTCAAGTAGTAAGAAGATCCTTGTTGAGGTCTTCGGGTGTCTGCACAGTTTCAGAGGTATGACTATGGGTCCTGTTTTGTTTTATCCTAAAAGAGAGTCAACCTGTGGTCCAGCTTCAGTCCAGAAACAGCCTTCCAGTGTTAAGTCATATCACTCAGTTTTTTTTTCCCAGAGAAAGTGCCAAACAGTTGTGACGGTCCAATCAGGAGGAGCACCCTTCGTCAGTTCTCTGTGGAATCTGGAAGAGAACAGACAATTTCAAAAAGAGCTCATCATTTTAACATCACCAGTCTCCAAGCTGCAATAAAACATGCAAAAAAGTGTCTTCAGTTCAGTTTAGAGTTACAAGTAGACTGGCGCCCTTATCCTGTCTAAGTGTTTGCTAACTCTTGGGATAACCTTTGAAGTTTAATAGGCTTTCTCTGAGGCAGCTCTAAGACCAGAGTCAATAGAAAGAGAATCTGGCTAACTAGATAAGTGGGCATTAGGTACAACAGCCACAGCATGTGGTCCTTCAACCAACTGGATAACTGATTATAAAGGAAAAGGGACTTGAACTGGTGGTGAAATTATTCCCCTTTTGTAACAGAAGCACTTTTACTCAAACCTTTAAGCCTGGGTTATATTTGTGCGCTGACTCCACGCTGTAATGGACCGTCAAGAGCTCTACATACTTGAGCGTTGTTAATGTGTTGCCTGAGCTAGCCATATCGCCAGTTTCTGGTCCTGGAACATCCTCTGAAACCATGGCAACTGAGTGTAGCCGACAAACGTTGAGCAGCAGAAGAAGGTAACAGTTGATGTGCAGCAATTCTGATGTTGTTATGTAAAGATGGAGACTAGGGCTATTGTTATTTACTGTCTTAAGTGGCAGACTGCTTGCAAGCTAACTGTAGCAGCCCTCTGAGAGACGATGAGACACCGTAAAAACCTGATGTTCCAGGATTAAGGTCCTTACACACCAGCAGCGTTTTTTTTGTGCAATTATTTTGGAAGTCAATATTGTTTTTTGAACCCGTATCCTGTCAATACAAGCGTTCACATCAGTGATGGATTCCCATCCTGTGATATTGCGGCTTTTATTTTTTTTGTATCACGGTCGAATTTTCTTAAGTTTCACATACTGTGTGTCCACTTCTGACCAATCAGATTTCGTGTTGTTGTGACGTCTGATTCACCGGTATATCCAACATGGCCGACCGGCTGATTGTTCACGTGTCGGAGAACAGAGTGCTTTTAAAAAAAAACACAAATATTACAAAGATAACGACCTGAAGGACAACTTGTGGAGAGTCATAGCGTCGGATTCCTCATATGACGATGGTTTGTGTGCTTTAACAGTTTGCTAAACGTCTTTGTTTTAACTTTCATCTGTGCTAAGTAACTTTAGCTCGTAAGCTAACCTGTTCAGATACAACATACCATATGTATTTTCACTGTCTCAAACTCAATCGCGTTGCTGTCACAGCACCATTAGGTCTCAGTTGTTACCTTACATTTATGGATTATAGTTTCATGTGTTTATCTGGTACTGGCCCCGACTCAGTACATGCTATCATGACCGACAGACATCTCAACACTAGAGTCTAATCAGAACTGAAAAACACTCAGTCTGCTGTTGTGTCAGTCTTCTCATGTCCACCCGGGACGCGTCTTTTTCGCCTTATTTGTTTTTCATTCAGGTCTGTAACTTACTTTCTACCAAAAGTGCCATATTTCAAAATAAAAGCACAAGTTATGCATAGACGCTTGTATGTGATTTAAGACTTCAAACTGTAAAGTTGGTGTTCACAGACTTGCTTTAGTTTCAGTTATTTCTTATTGAGTGTTTAAAACCTTAAATTCTGTCAGTGTCTCATAGCAGTTGGTAATAATTCCAGATTGAACTCCAGGCTTAGGGAGTTCTTTTCCTTTTTGTAAAGGAGGGTCTTAGGTACGCTGCAGGCACAGAGTCTAAACATCACTGGGTTCATCAAGCTTTTAAATAATGACATTGTTGACTGTGGCGCATCTCTTTCATCAATTTTCACACTTGTTATATTTCAACTGAGAGCCAATATAATGCTCTCAGATTTGGCACTGGGTACAAGAGGCAGACTGGCACTGTAGAGAACAGCAGCGACAAACTTAAATACCAAGGACAAATAGTTTTGTTTATTGTTTCATGTGATGGAGCCTTTTTCCCAACGTTTGACAGTAAACAAGCAAACATCGTGTTATAATTGGACTTTTGTTTTTGCATACGCTTTTTCACGATACCCCAGAATTCATACATCCAGTTGGCATAAATGAAGCAACATAGAAAAGAGGCGGCTTGTCTCTTTTTTTCACTTGTGCAAGAGTCCATTATACTGTATTCCTTTGTGTATTTGCCTTTTGAGCACAACAAGGAAAAAGGAAACCTACCCAGCAACACCATGCAGCTGTAGCAAAGATGTTACCTTACCCATTAGGTTTTTTAAAATACTTTTTTAGGCTTTTACGCTTTTATTTAGAGAGACAGGATGTGGCTGGAGCAGAAAACTGGAAAGAGAAAGCTGGAATTGAACTCTTGCTGCCCGCTTTTGAGGGCTGTACACGAGTGTGTGATTGAACCACGAAGCTAAAACAGTGCTCCGTTACCTGACAGTGCCAACAAAAACCAAGATCAGAGTCAAGAGTGGTGCTGGTTCTGCACAACAACCGATCTGTTGTTTAAAAAGCTAAATGAGAACTGGGACAGATAGATATTAGATATTATATTAGATATCTATATCAGATATATAGAAGATATTGAACAGATTTAACATCTGGAGCTGCCGTACGTCCTACAGTTTTATTTTAAGTTTATTTTCAAAAACAAATTCCAGCTAATTTAAAATTAAAGCGTCACAAGAAGTCAAACTAAAGAAAGGCAAGACGTGCGGAGAAGCGCTTTGGGTATCTTGAAAGGCGCTATATAAATGTAAGATATTATTATTATTATTATTATTACTCAACTAATAAGGACAAGCAATTTATTTGTCATAATCAATTTCTAATGATGTTCAGATTTATGATTGATCCACATCACAGACACTTATTTAGAGAGGACACCGCCTCATAAAATGTCTGTTTTTCAGGCTTTTATTTAGATTTTTCTTTCTGTCTCTCAGTCTCTTTATTTCCAACATTGTCAAACTATGCTTTTATTTTGAAATATACCACTTTTGGTAAAATGTAAATCTCAGAACTGAATGAAAACAGTTAAAATATAGTCAGACTGAAGTAAACGCACGAGCTCCAACATTGTTTTCGGACTCACAGCCATCTTTAACATCAGTGTCTTTTCTCAGAGGGATGCTACAGTTTTTTTATGTGGCAACCAGCATTAAGCACCACTGCCACTGAGTCATGATATTGCTGAATGCTTATTTTTAAACACTGTGACTACAGGGACAGCCTCTCCTACCTTCCTGAATCCTCGCATTTGTTGTGATGAGACAATCTGAGACAGTGGCTGTTTGTATCAGAGGGATTGCATTCATGTGTTTCATAGTAGGGTTGGAAAAGGACGATCTTGTCTGGCTTTTGTGAAAGATTTTTAAATGAATGCTATTATTATTTGCAGCTCTTTAACACTGCAGTGGCAGTTGACCAGTGAATACAGTATGTGTCATATTTACCGTCTCCTCAATTAAGGCATCAAATATTAGCTGAACTCTCATCCACCCACATACGACTCTTTAGAGTATATTTCACTCGCCACTGTCAGCTCTCGCTCCATCCAACAAAAATAGAGGAGCCATATGTTGGGAAGCCTGCAGGTAACTCTGAGCTCCTGCCAACATATAATTATCTGTCTGAGTAAATATTTGTACCTTTTTGATTGTGATTCAGCATGCTCTATATGGGGAAATAAACCAAACAGAGATTTTGGCACACAACAGCTGAGCAAATTAATGATCAAAGATGAGTTTTAAGAAGAAAGTCGGCACACATTGCATGAAATAGATTTGAATATGTCGCAGCAGAATGAGGGAAGATTTGATCGTAATCCATACTTTTGGATGCATGGCATGTTTGCAGTGTTTGCGGATGATGAGCTGAGTGCTTACTCATAGACCGCTGTGACCATTTTCTTCTGCGGGCTGCCGTCTTCACTGGAGGCCACTTTGAAGATCTTTGTGCCCTCTGGGTCTTCAGGACCTTCGTGTGTTGATAGATACCAGAACCTCACAGTGAGGGACATGAACTTTCTACCTGTAAGATCATGACAGGAATTAGAGAGCGGCCAGGACATGGACAGGAGCAGACAGTGTGTGAATTTTGATAGACCTCGTTGGCTATGTGGGTGCCTGCAGGTGAGACAGGACACTGAACTTTATCAGCGTAGGTCACCTTTTCAGGTTAAAGAACTGATGCTCTGTTCCTCAGTACTGCACAGTACTTGTTGTGTAATTGCTTTGGTCCTGCCACTCATGAGCAGTCAGACATTTTTATTTCCACCAACATTAGATATGTGCTACTGAGAGGCTATTACCAGACTCTGATTCTGCTTTTAAGTAAATAAGTCTGTATCCCACCTTGTCTTACAAGCTCAACCTTATTATGGAGTCACTCAAAGGTGAGGGTTCTCATTCTGTAGTTAATTCATAGAAGCAAAGAGGGGAGTTGTTGTAGATGGACTACACAGCCGCTTGAATCAGAGGACAGGGGACTGCTGTGATACAGGTAGTACAGGAAGTACAAACCAGGTTTAAAGTGCTCTGACAGCTTATTATACCTGAAAGGATTTCCTAATATGAATTAAATCATGTACACAGTGGAGTCATGATGCACTGATGAAGTGAAATCAGGTTGAGAGATATTTAAATTAGGGCTCGACCGATATGGATTTTTTTGGGCCGATGCCGATGCAGATTATTAGGGGGGAAAAAATCTGATTAACGATTAATCGGCTGATTTTTTCAAATTTTTTAGGAAGTTATAACAAAATACATATATACTGTAGATATACTGTAGGCTACTGCTCTTCACGCCGACAGGAAGACCGACTGATCAAACTCGGACCAGAAAAGTGAAAAGTGTTAACTCTGCATGACCGAGACCAGCACAGCGGGGAACATCGTGAAGTGGGTTGAACTGAAACTTGTTGATTTATTGTGTATTTCACAAGCTGGTTTATTTACCGTTGAGGCGACCACTCTGTGAAACCAAATCTTATTCTCCGCATTTTATTTCTGAAAATATCTGCGAAAATCGTCGAGTTTTGGCTGATAACCGATTAGTCTCAAACGGGCTAAAATTGGCAGATTTAATCGGCTCACCGATATATCGGTCGGGCCATAATTTAAATCAGTACATTCCCTTTCCTTCTCCCTCTCAGTCATTGCACTTTGAGGTGAACTAGAAGGGCTCCAAAAATTGGACAGTACAAGTTGATTATTTTGGTGCCTGTACAGAATTCTGACTATGGAGATGCAACTTACTGCATACCAACACACCAAAATCAACACTCTTAATTCTGCAGATTTAACTGCTCTGCATCTCAAAAACTGTCATCCTGAACAACACCCCAAAATATATTTATAAATTATTGTAGCATTTACTGTTTTTCTTCCTTTATAATAATTTATAACTGAACCGTTACGAAAAGTGACAGAATGCTTTCTGTAGCTAACGCTGTGAGATCGGTCACTGTTATCAGTCCGTTCATGTGACGCACAAGAACTTACCGAAGAAAACTCACCGTGATTATCGAAGACTACAGACACATCTTCTGGCAACCCAATTACAATATCATCCAAGGTGACGGCGAGCTGCTGCTGCTGAGCTTCAGTGAGAGATCTGCACCTCTCCTCCACATGTTCTCTCGTCTGAAACGACAGAAAGATCACAACAACAAAAACCAACACAGACGGACCACTTTTCATTTTCAGACTCTTGTGATGAATGTGAATCCGTTTTTGAACAATGTATTACTTTTCTATTGTAACCCAATAATCTAAAATAAATAAATTGTGTAGTTCATTTATTTCTAACCTGGATAATATTGTAGTTTGTGAATAATCTGTTACCTCTTTGGATAGTATCCCCACCAATTTGTCGTAACAGCCACTGGACATCATTGAGGAGACATGGACCAAAGCCTGGGAGAAAGGACAACAGGTTATTCTCCTGCATCAGGATGGAGAATATCTGTCCTCACTGTGGCTACCATTTGGACTAAAACCTGCGAACACACCTGAGCTGGCAAAAATGGCTTCTCAATTCAGGAAATAAGACCATGTGAGGAACTTGTGAATGCAGCATCAGTCTGGGTAATTCTTGAGATATCTCCTCTACATACTCCCATAATGTGTCACGGCGTGCTCTTTTTACTAATCACAACAAGTCTAAATTCTGTGGTTTGATTCCTCTAAATCAGGCCCCTTTTCTACTGAGTTTTGACCTTGTGAAACCTCTGTGGACTCACCTGAACCCTGATTTAAATTTCATGCAAAGACGATGAGAGACAGTAAACAGGTCTGATGGTGTTCAGGGGTTAGTAGCTCTGTATGAACCTGTTGACATTCAGCTGTTACCTGTCTCGATCCTCTGTCAAACTCCTCTGTACTGACGCCTATCCGAAAGTACAGATCAACGAGAAGGATAATGACTCTGCACCGGATGAATGTTAAGGGGTCCGGGATGCCCACTATAGAGATAGCGGGTCGTTCCTTCGGGGGTCCCTCGGCTCCGGGCCGTGAGCAGAACAGTCTGTATTTCTGACCGGCGAACACGACCCTCCTCCTGCACAGCCTCCGGCCCTGTACTCCGGTCTCACATGTGAAAGGTCGCGTTAACCGCACACACACAGCCGTCCGCTGTCGGTTCAAGGCCGGTTGCATGTCGCAGGTCGGGCCCCTCTTCCAGGCGCACAGCCCGGGGGAGAAAGCCACGAGGCCGCTGAGCTCCCGGCATGCAACGAGGCTGGAGATCCGCTGCATCAGAGCGGAGAGGCTTTACCGGCGGCTTCTATACTGCAGACAGGGGCTAAAACGGCCACCATTGTCACTGTTGCCTTTGGTAACCTTATGCAAGTCACCCCATGCTTTACCCATAATCCTCCTCGTACTCACAACGTAAACACACATGACTGCTGCCTTCAGGTACTGTAGGAAATACAAGATTTTATCTGCGGTACCTTTCCTGGCCACTTCGCTTATATCTTTGCTGCTGTTCTTAAGCATTTTTTAAGCCAAGTATTTTATTTTTGTTTATGCAGTAACAGCAAATTGCTCTGCCCTCTTTATTTTGGAGGCAGCTGCAACCCTGCATCAGCTTTTTTCTGTCACACATAGAAAAAAGAAAGTGAGATATTAGGAGATTGGTTCACTATAATCAAGTAGAACATTTTAAATGTACAATTTGTATTTGGCTTTTCATGCAGGTGCAAAAGATCTCCCTACTGATAAAGTTTATTTACCACAGGTTAGTAATGTGACCGAGCATAAAAGGGTTTTCCAGAATCACAAATACTTTAATTATCCCCGTGGGGAAATTGCTTTTTGTCACTAAGTAGGAAGAGGAGATTAAATAATGGATAAAATAAGTAAAATTAAAGAGATAAATAGATAAAATAAGTAAAATTAAAGAGATTATATACAAGTATGTACACTGTATACAACACAAAATAGTAAATTAGTATGCATGTAAACAGTAAGCAGAGTCTAATCTAATTTAATCTCTCAAGCATAATTTCTTTTTTTTTTTAAAGTAGTGGTCTTAAGTACATAATATTAAAAGAGTATTATCATTTTGTGTTGTTTTAAAGGTTTGAGGTTGACAAACAACATAAATATGATCTTGAGGCACTCAGAAAGCACTAAATTAAATTAAAACAGACATGACTCTGGAGTGTAGACCACCACATAGGCTTAAATGGCTTGTAAAAACCATTGTCCTTGAACACAGTTGTCATAGCCAGTAGTTAATAGCCTATGCAGATAATGAGAGAGTAGTAGGTCAATAACTGATACATAAAGCTGACATCACACTGCTTTTTTTTTTTAAATGATTATTATTATTGTTAATATGACAGTACTCTCCTTGCCCTACCCCCTCAGACCAAGCACCAAACTTGGAGGTACAGAGCCTTCTCCGCTGCCGCCCCCTTCCCTGTAATTCACTCCCCAAACCCATCCGAGACCGTACAGACCCCCACACTTTCAAATCACTGCTAAAAACACACCTTTTTAAATAGGCTTTCAACCTGTGAACTGTTCTGTTATTGTCTTTTCATATTGTGTCTTTTTTAACCTCCTTCACTGTTGGTCTTAGGACTCAAAATTTTCTGTATTTTAAATTCAAATTAAACTTTATTTTTCTGTCACTTTTCAGACAACAGATACAGTTCAAAGTATCTCACAGAGGCTAAAAACAACAATTAACAACAATAAAACCCGACCCTCCCACAAGCGCACACAGTTTTAGAATTTAAGATATATTGTTAAAGAGATTAAAGAGACATAGCCTGACACCGACGCATTACGTGAGGAAAGAGCTACCTTTGAGAAACACTAGAGATAAAAATAAAAATGGTAAAAAGATTAAAACCTGCTGGACTAAAACAAGAAAATAATATTAAATGAGCAGATAAGTAAGAGCGCTTTACCATATAAAAAAGGGTAAAAGAAATAAAAAACCTATGACGGGAATTAAGAAAATGACGAAGAACAGAGATAATTCATAAAATGACATAAAATAAACAATAAGAACTTTGATTAAAATGAACATTTACAATAAGAGAAATATAAAAAGGTAATTAGTGAAAAGCCTGGTTAAAATGGTGAGTCTAGAGCCTCCTCCTAAAAACATCAACAGTATCTGCGGCCCTCAGGCTCTCCGGCAGGCTGTTCCACAACTTGGAAAATAAATTGTGTTTATTTTTGTAAAGTGTCTCTGAGCACCTGTATTAGCGCCTTATAAATAATATTTATAATTATTATTTTATTTTAATTTTTTTATTATAGGAAACAAAATTACTGACCTCGACACCAAAGCTTTTAGAGGAAACGTTTTTTTTTTTCATATCAGTACTTTTCTTTCAGTTTTTGGAAGTTACAAGCAGCCCTTAAATGCAGCAGTGTGATTTCACAGATACAGTCCAGTAGAGGGAGCTAAATATCCATTTATCGGCCTCATGTCGTGTTGGTGTGTGAAAGCATCTTTAGTATGAGAAAACTTGTAAACTTTAAGTGTGTGCGCTTTAATCTAGGCCTATTATTAACGCCACAGACAAAGCGAAAAAACTCTGAGCGTATGCACATGCGCGTACGGACGTGCACACGCGCTACCAATTGTTCCGACGGGCCAGCAGTTTCCACCCAGGCTTTGTTTTCTGCGCAGGTGCCCAAAATGATTGTTGGAAAATGTGAAATTTGATCAGCAGACCAAAACATCATTAAGTCCCCGCTGTTCCCGGTGATTACAGGTCAGCGCCGTTTCCGCGTTTCCCTCTCACTCCCTCCTCTGCACGCGCTCGAGCACGCTGCACACACCTGCGCGCGGCTCCGCCCACCTGAAGTTCTCTCCCAACTAATTTTATTTATCAATAATTAGCAGCGCAGCGCTCGGTTATTTGAAATTGCGCTCAGACACGGAAACCTTTCCGGGATGTATCATAGTAATTATGTGTGTCAGCTGAGAATGCTTTTTACATCTGCGAGTCGAATGGAGCTGAATATTAACGAGTCCGCGCTGGATGGGATTAATTGCTGGAGAATGTACCGATAAACACACAAGCGAAGAAGAGTTAGAGTCCAGGGCGATGCGGTAATGAAGAGATTTAACCAGGATAGAGTGAGGAAGGAGGGAGAGGATTGAGGCGGAAGGAAGGTAGGAAAGAGGAAAACAAACGTGGAGAGACAAAAAAAGACAAAAATGGTTTAAAGATTTAAGAATTCAAAACTCACAAATGAAAGACAGACCACAACACAGACTGTCAGAACTGAGGCACAAATGTTTCTATTCAACTTCAATGAGTGAAACTTTGCACCCAGAGCCTAAAAACACAAAAATGACAAACACAGACATCAAATATTCAATATTAATTATATTGAAAATTACATTATTGAAACACTGCATGGTTAGTTATGAGGCATGTCATCTGCCAAGTTCAGAAACACACTGAAGAAAACACTGCAGTCTTATAGGGGGTTGTTACATGCCCCCCAAAACTCACGCCCCAAATCTGAGCGGGGTGTAAAACTAGCTTTACATATACAAAATAATTTAACCTTCTTTATCGTTACTATTTGTGTTGTTTATAGTGTAAATACTTGTATATTATCTCTATATTTTTACTTATTTTACTCATTTGATCTATTTATCTCTATATTTTTACTTATTTTTTCTATTTTGTCTTTTATTTTATCTATTATTTGTCTCTTCTTTACTGTATTTGCACTGGAGTACTGTAACGAAAGCAATTTCCCCCTGGGGATTATTAAAGTATTTCTGATTCTGATACTGATGATTCTTAAGAAAAAAACTATCAAAAACAACCCTCGGGATCTTTCAAAGCAAAAGTTTTTTTTTTTTTTTTAACTGAAACCAAAGATCACTTTTTATTCTGGATTATTGTTTACATGAATTTGAACAGATTGCTTTCCAAAACGATGAAAGATTATCTTTAACTGACTGTAATTAGGTGAAAAAGTTAAATTACATATAACAAAATTTAAGGAATAAACTGCCAACCCATGAATAATTATCTACTAACTGTTAAGAAGTCCTTGTTTAGATTTTGTTAGACATAAAATCATGAAGTGACTGAACAAACGTCACAATAGACTTTGAGGTGTGGCACAGAGACGGGGATCTGGATGACTGGTTTTGGTCTGCAGGCTTTGACCCTCAGTTCACTAGATCCAGAATTATCTGATTGGGATTCAGAGGGACGGAGACTCTGTGTGAGCTCCTCACTCAGCTCATTCCTCTGTTGTGCCACTGAAAGGCACTGTTGTCCACAGCTCAGCACAGCTCCTGCGTTCCCACGTCCACTGTCAGAGATGAAGATGTCGTGTTGAGCGAACCCTCCAGAGAGTGTTTGAGGCAGGTCAAAGCTAGATCACAGGTTAAACATGGAGTCTGGACCATCAATAATGATGAGACAGCTTTAGCAATGAGACATGTCACTCCAGGAAGCTGAATTTAACATTTTCCAGTGTTGGAATAATTTTTGAAAGCTGACTTTCAATTTGTGGAAATGAAAATTTGTCACATTTATTGTTTTCCATGCAGTGATTTCAGATTTTAAGAGGGGAGAATAAAGCTGACAGTCACAGTACAAAGAAAAGAAGTGCTTTAAACGTGTTGAATAACTTACCTTAAAACCCCGAAGTACTTGACTTCTATGATTTTATTCAGATGTTAAATTTTCAAATGTTAATTTTTGATATAGAATGCTCTCTAAAATTCCTCCATTTGAACAGAAAGCGGCGTCAATCTTTAAATCTAGTGTGACAAACTCAAATGAAAGTGCCGTTTTATTACACGTCATGGGTCTAAAAATTCCAAATTTAAGAGTCTAATTAAAATATAATAATGACTGAGTGAAAAAATAGGTAATTTTGGAGTCTGATTATGTTCATTTTATTGTTTTTAATATAAATTTCATGAAGACTGACGGTCTTTAAATACAGTTTCTTTCTTAAGCTGGTCACTCTGTGTAAAAACTCATGTATTCGTTTTAGGAACACAAAAATACAAAGTAAGATTAAACATTTCAAACTTTACATAAAAGAAAGTTTATTTATACATTTTCTTGCATTTCTTTAATTCCAACTCAAACTCATTTTTCTTGTTGGAATATTCAGGAGTGAAGCAGTAATCGTCTGAGAACAGCAGCTTTTTCTTTTACAGCCTGTTTGTCTTTCTTTATGATGTGCTTTCTAAAATAACTTGGTCAACTTTCCTCCGCGAAAGGATGGCATGTTAAACCTGGGAAAATGTTGTTTTTGTAAATATGAATTTAATCTGGGCTACAGGTATTGGATTTTGTGTGTGCTGGCAGGGAGCCACGCACAATAGCAGGCACAGGTGTTGACCAGAAAAAAAAAAAGAGGAGAGAGAGAAAAGGGAAATGCAGAAAGTGATTTGAATTATCATCGTGGAATTCATTTGGTGTCTGCAAGAGAGACAGAGAAAAAGAGAGAGAGCTTTAAATAGAGGCACAAAGTTTTATGTAAAATTGGTGCAAAGATATTTCCAAAATTTCTCTGTCTGTTTCTCTTTGTGTTTTTTCCCCCCTCTTTTAAAAAGCTGGGCCCGGTTGATCAAGAGTACAGATATCTTTGACTTAAGCGCGGCGTAATGAGAGAAATTAGCACAAATGCTCTAAGTAATAGTTCCTGATTTTTTTCTCACTCACAAATTATTTCTCAACTTGTTTTTGTATCTGTGCATAAATTAAAAAATCTGCTTAAATTTATTATTCATCTGAGATGTGATTAATATGCAAAATTATGCAAATTAAGATGCAATTAGGCTCCAATTCTCTAGTGGAATTTTCCATTATAATTTAATACAAAGTAACAGAGTAATTGGTGTCACGTGTAATTACGGTTACTCAAGTGCACTTTCAGGCATGCAAATGATTCGCTATATGTTGGTTATCCTATGCAAATGCACCATGTGGTGTTTTAACAAGTTGAGGAAAACACAATGGGTGCGTGGTTACCCAGTGGGGCTGGAACAAGGTAAAGACACCGGGTTTCTTCTTTTAAATGAGAGGAGTTGGAAAACTTTCAGGGCTCAGATTATCACCAGCTGAGACTTCCAGTTACTTTCTCTCTTTTTTGAATTTTAATGAACCAGAAGAGATGCAGACTTTCATCCATCACCAATCAATTAATGAGAGAAAACTGTTTTTGGATGCGACTTGTGGCTCGTGCGTGAGGGAAAGTAGGCGGTTTGAAACACGAAACTGTTGCTTCAGTTGACAATTCACGAGAAGAGAAGTCTCACACTCCAACACCTCCACCCTCCTCAGCCCCCCCACCACCACCATTCAGACAGAAGAGCTTTCTGCATCTTCATTACCACTGTTGCCCTGTTTGATCAATGACACTGCAAATGTCACAAGCAATCACAAAACATTATGCGGCGGGGACAATTACGCCTCAGCTCTGTGTGACAAACTTTGCAGTCGGTGGCGTCCACGCGGAGAGAGAAGAAAAGCGATTATGTAATTGATATCTATTTGGATAGAATGAAAGTCCTGTAAACGCTCGGAGGGAGAAATGTCTCGCAGAGCAATTCCTTCTTGGGAGGCAAATTGATTTTAAATTGTTACATGGCTGGTTACATGTCCTGACATCTTGCTTTGCCTGCTCTCGCTCTCTCCGACACACACACACACACACACACACACAGATACACTCACACTCGTGCAGACACACACCCTCTGCTATCTGTCTTGTTCATGATCAACGCTCTGAACAAAGACATCCTCCCCTCCCCTCCTCCTGCTCTCCCCCCCTCTCTCCTCACCCATCTTCTCCCTCTCTCTCTACGCCTCCACTCTGTGTGCCTGCCTGCTCGCACAACTCTCTCAAAGAACATAATCCCTCAACAAAATGGAAACACAAAGGAAACTTGAGCTCAATCCTATAAACGCGCGGACACAGCAGACAATGCCTCCTCCCACCCGTTTCCCCCCTATCCCAGTCCCCCTGCCTCCCCAACAGCCGTAAATGCCCTGTGGCACAGATCAGGCTTTATCAAACCCTCCCTCCCTTCCTCCTCCTCCTACATCCATCCATCCCACCCCGATTAGCACCCTACCACCACCACCGCCTCCTCTACCCCGCCCGTCCCGCTCCCAGCATCTCCCATACCTCCACATGGAGCGTTTGGAGCTTGTTTGAAGGTTTGGCTGCTGTTTCCGTCGGTTACTTCGAGGCGAGTTGTGCGTCTACGTCTCCCTCTGTTGATGTATGCAGAAGTGACGCCCGAGTACCTGTAGGTGTTTGTCAGAAAGTTTGACTAGAACAACATTTATTTGTGTGTTGATCCTGTTCAAAACAGAACATGTGCCTTCTTCTCGCAGCTTCTCTTTGGTGTGGAATAAATCTCTGATGCTCCAGTTACTTGTCAATCATTTTCCAACACCTTTACATCACTTTCTCAATTTTTTCTTCGCAGATGATGTTCTTGTATCCGTAGGTGTTGCTCAGCCGCGACGCTAACTAAAAAGTCCTCGTAATTAAAATGACATTGTTTGTCGATGCCCTCGAGATCTACACATGGGGGTGTTTTCTGATCTGACACCCAAATCTGAAATGAGTGTTTGATTTGTTCGCGTTTACCAAAGCTTTCCACAATTACGGCTGAAAAATCTGTTTTCACGACATAGTGGTGCTGAAAGTACGACTGCAGTTTTGCTTTTTTTAGTGGCAGTAAAATTTCTCAGCTTGATGTATATACAGATGTTGGTTCAGGTTAAAAAGATAATTTTGTTGACAGACAGACTAAAATTTTATACAGATGTTTCATTTTGACCCACAAAGAGACCATTGAGGAGGAGACATGTAGTTATTTGTGACGTCCAGGTAGCTGTTTGAAAAGTCATGTCCTTTCTTTTAAATCTTTTTTTTTTTCAAATCTCCGATCCTGTGATTTTAAAACTTTTTCTGTGATCTATTATTCGCCCTCTCCTGGTATAATAATAAAGAAAATCATGACTTTCTTGGAAACATTCATTTAAACCTAACAACCCCAAGCGAACCTTAACAGGCCGGTCGCCAGTCATCTCGGCACAAACGTAACAACTGCCATGAGAAACTAAGTTCCCCAAACTTTCACTTTTGCTGTCCACAAAGAGCATCTCAAAGATCTCCACCTTTGAATGTGTACCTTTACGTCCTTTCGGTGCCATTTTTGAGACAGGCAAACATTGCTGTTGTTTTCTTATACTCAGATTTTCCATAAAGGTAGAGACGCACAGGTTTGTGTCAGTTTGACGTCACTCTCTGGAGGAAACAAACAACAGAGCAAAATGTAACACCCACGAAAGGACGTAAGTGTCCGTTATTATGACCCACTAAAAGAAACTGTATTGCGGCGAGGACAGGAAAGTGCACAAACAGCCAGTAAGGAGTCATGGCTCGCCAAAATAAAAAGTCCTGGTACGACAAGAAGTTCAGTTTAAAAGTGTTGGAATAAAAGTGGCAAACACCAATTTTGGACCTCATATTTCCCTGTTATGCCAAATGGTGGTATCACTGAGACTTCATCCAGGTTCTCAACAATTAATGCTCACCAAACACCTGTAAAAGTGGCGAGCTGAAACACACACTGAAACAGAAGATAATTTTGACTCACTCCACAGTTTGTTTTTGAAAGTCTGTCGGCAAAAAAGGGAACAAAAAAACAATCATATTTATCTTTAAATCAAATCAGTGTCCTTCAAATGATCAGATTTCATTGTCATATGTGTAAACATGCGTCCTATTATGTGAAATAACAAAGATGCAAACAGGAAAGATGTGAGGTGTAAATAACTTGTGGTTTTGTAATGTAGGTCAGTGTCAGTTTCCACATCTGAATTAACTGTCTTGTGCCCGTCTGTTAATAGAGCTCATCCAGACCAGCACCTGAGTGCCAGCTGATGCCCTGTGTCCTCCTCCTTGGAGAGGTTTCTGCTGCTGCGGGGCCCCCAGAAGGTGACAGAGAGGTGAGTGAGGTTTGATCTACTCTAATCTGGTTGTCAGTGGGAGGAGGGGACGGTGTCGGGAGCTGTTTGGCATCAGTACCGGGACTCTCTGTGACTGTGTGGTCTTCGGAGAACCACTTACCGCCCCCGTGCTCTCCTCCAGTTCCAGCCTCTGGAAGGTGAGGCGGGCTCTCTCCTCCCTCAAACCCCCCCCCTCCTTTCAAACATGCTGATTAAATCAACCCTACTACGCAGGGCGAAGCGCGATAACAGATGCAAAGTAGGGCGCCTTCACTCGCTGTCACAGGAAGAGGAAGTGCCCTGGTGTACCTTAACCTGTGCTTGCTGCCTCGCTGCCGCTGCCGCTACAATGGTTGCACAGCTGGAGACGAGACAGCGAGCGTGTTAGATCAGAGAGCAGCGAGGCTCACGTGTTGCGTTTCCTGCTTGTGCGAATGTGACGAGTGACCATCTGAGGCCTCAGAACAAAAGAAATAGACAAGATGGCTCGTTTTTGTCTTAACTGTAATTACCTACACGCTTTGAAGTACAGATATGAAAAAACTGTAATTTACATCCTGCTCTCTATACATTTAGATCCAAATTATCTCTGCAAACAACACCTCAGAAGAATAAATATCCAAACAACACGTAATTTGATCACATATTCATTTTGATCAAGAAAGAAAAACCCAGGTAAGTTGTTGCAAAATGTCTCTTGCATGTGTTTCAATAATTAATCCAAATCAATTTAGCAACTAAAGTAGTGGGAAGAAAAACAGGTTGGGTTTATTTTATATATTTCCCTATGCTAAACACGCCAATGAGCAAATCCCACAAACATCAGAGATCTGGATGGCGAGTCCTTCTCTATAAATTCTATAAATGTCTGGTCTCTTTTCATGGATTACTGTCATTTGCCATCCGCTATTGTGAGCGCCTGCCAGACTGGCTTGCCATTTCTGGGCCTGTGTTTCCAACCTTGATATATTTGCCAAATGAATATTTGAAGCTGTAATTAAATTTATCCCACCTCTACACCTTCTGTAAGACGGCCACCTTGCACATTTCTCACATGCCATATTTCAGCTATTTTTTGTGTGAAAAAAAAAAAAAAAACACAGCTCGTTGCCATTTTTTAATGATTTGGAATGAGGGTATTTTTACAGGATAAATCTGATTTCAGGACATTCATAATGGTCCTGCTTGCATATTCACATGTAAATACACATCGTGTGGTGAGGAGCCTTCAAAGCTGTCACTCGCTGCCTAAACAAACTTCATAAAATGTCTGTAAATATGATTAAAAAAAACAGGAGATGACATTTTAGCAGATTATAAGGCATTAGTAAAAATCAGGCACAGCTCCATATCTCAAAAACAGCCAAGCACATTACGTTAATGTGTCCACATACAGAAATAAACCATTCCCATTAGCATATTAACATACCCACAGTCTCACTTTTAAAGGAGAAACCCCCCAAAAAAGTCTGATGTATGCAGAAGATTTTTCTTCAGACGACAGGAGAGGTAATGATTTATTAAAAGACTAAACAGCAAGATGCTTACACCATTGTTCGTCCTGAGACACGAGGCCTTGATGCATGCAAGAAACAAAACATTTGATTAATTCATGACGAGGAACAATGTCGCCTCAACTCTTTGTTTTTTTGTAGCCGACCAGTATTTACCTCAGACAGACGCAGATCCATGGACAATCAGTCAGAGAAAAGACACAGAAACACAGTTTTAAAGCTTTTCTTTTTAACTGTTACATCATTGTTGTTGTTGTCTAAAATTCATCACCTCAGACTGTGTCCAAAGTCACAAATAATTACCTCAGACATGTCTCTGATAAAACTAGATCTCCAGTTTTCTGTGGACAAATCAGCTTCAGTGACAGTGCACCCCAACAGTCAGCATACAACATTTAATATTTCAGCAATGTACAGAACATGGAAACACAATGGCCAATAATGTTCAACAATCACTGAAATGAAGTACGATGATTTAATTAGTGAGTAAATCTGGACCAAACTTAAATCTAGACAAAGCCATACTCACATTTTCAGATTATTTTAACGCAGATCTTCATACTTATCATTTGAATTATGTGCATCCTAGATCCCTGAGAGAAAGTTCAACAAGAAGTCTAACTTTTCTGTTTCTATGAGCAGAAGTAGGGGGTGAATTCTACACATGCGTAGGAACTGTAGGTTTGACAGTTTGTCCCGAAGTGATGATGAAATCAGACTTTCGCTTCATTTTCATTAAGATCTAAAAAGTCACAGTGATGGTACTATCGCAGTATATATGGAAGACTTGAAAAAACACACTAAGTCAGAAAAACAGAAAGAAAGAGTGAAAGAGCGACATATTACTTTATAAACTCTACTAAGTGGCTTGCAGATATATCATCATTCATGTCTCATCTTGCTAGAAGTCATGTTTTATCCCCGTGTCAGAAACCTCCGATGAAACGAAAACTCTCCATCGTCTTCTGCGTGTGATTTGGCGTGACGTGTTGTCAATGAACACCCCGTCTGTTTACGATAGTTACAAAACTCCTGAATAATCACAGCAGAGTTTGTCAGGTCTTGGTGGAGTCATGATTTGGGCTGTGATTGTTGCCACACATGTATGTAAATCTGAGCTAGCTGGTTTGTGAGGGTGCCCTCAGTGGTGCCCACCATCATGGTGGTGTCGTGTTTTCTGTGTTCACAAAAAGAGACCATGTGAACTCCTCCTCTTGTGGTTTGCACATCGTAATATCAGAAAATCTTTTACTTGTGAGGTCTTAAATATTCTATGGCTCCCATACTTACACGTATTTAAAATTTTTGTGGATTTGCTTGTATAGAGGACAGTTTGTGGTGTTTATATTAGCGATGGATGGATGCATCCATAGATGGATGCAGGGGCAGCTGGATGTTGCAAACAATGAGACTGCTTGCATGATTTGCAAAAGAAGCCTTAATTTGGGGTGATGATGTTGTTAATTGTGTGCCCTATTGTGCAAAAATAGTCCTAATTTGTTTTTGTTTTCGAAATGTCTTATACAGTCCTAAAACTGTGCAGCAACCCTGTTATCTAAGTGTGCAACAAGGTGCTGCATAATTGTATGGGGTTGCTGAGCAGTAATTACAGTGAGAAAGAAGTGATGCTTAAATAAGCAGAGATGCACCTGTCTCTGAAACTCTGAAGATCTTTTAACGGCAGTGTTTTAAATGTCATGTGTCATCATATCCGGTATTTTCTACGTGATAATTCACCATCCAGAATAATCCAGGTATGACGTAATCCAGCCTGCGTGTGTCATAGGTATTCACACAGATTATCTCAGTTAAATATGCGGTCCATTCCCTTTTTCTCCATCAGATGATCTAATGACTGACCCGCCCTCGCCCTCCCTCTGAATCCTGTTAGTTACACTTAAAAGGAGCCCACTCCTCATAATTAAAACCTCCCAGCCTTCAAATAATTACCACTGGTTCCCCTGCACTTTGAATTGCACTTGTGGTGACATAATTCATTAGTGTTTGTCCAAAGAAATGATTTAAAGTCTTTAAAGTGCTCCTCCATGCAGAATAGCTATTAAAGCAGCCATATGCACATATGCTTGGAGCGTTAAACGGTTTATTGAAGTCAGTCGGGGTACAAGCGATGATAAACATAAATTATGACTAATACACTGCACCAGTGGCTTTTTCGGAAATAAAAAATTACTGACACAGGGAAACCACTTTGGATTCTCCGCCGCAGCCCGGCCCCCCCCTCCACCTCCTCATCTGTGTGTAGTGAAGCGAGGATGTAGGAAGCACAACACAAATGGCTCGGGCATCACCTTGAATATTCAGATGGGTAAGCTAATCGTTCATGCCTGGATACACCATTGTGATTACCTGGCTCCTTTGGCATCACTCCGGAGCCCTCTCAAGGCGAAGCAGAGAGCCTTTTGTTTTCATTCAGTGCTATTAAAAAGTTTAGACCGCACAATGAGACTCCACTCCCACAGTTGGCTCCGTGAATATACCAATGAAAACATTGTTTCCTTTTGCAGAAAAAAGCTGTGATTTTTGAGGAAAAGTGTAAATACAGACACCGTTTTTGAGTGTGTCTCAAATGACAAATGAGGGGGATATTTTAACACCCCACAGCTGGTGCAAATGAACAGTTTTTCTGCAACTTTCCACCGTCTCTGTGACTTTTTTATTTTCACTTTTTTTTTTGTCAGATGATTTGCATGATTTAAAGTACAGTAAATGGCGTCCCACAGGGGTCCGCGTTGGGTCCTTTTTTATTTTTGTCAATAACTTGCATAAACAAATGGAAAGTTTTATTTTCAGCTGACAACTTTATCTTATATATTTAAATGTCCTCATTGAATACGACCAGTGATTTAAAAGTTGCTTCTAATATTGTACAGATACATCCTATAGATAACCATAAGTTGGCTGGATGGATCTCATCATGCAGGATAAGTGCAGTAACTTGTAGGAGCAGTAAGTGATCTGAGCTACATGGTCATCTTAAATAGGACATTAAATTAGTCTGGGGGATTTTACAATTTAAGATTAAGGATCATCTGACCAGTGCATGGATCCATTTCACTGCTGAAGGCTGATCGATCGTTGTTTTGCTTCCTCGTCTTTGTTGTCCATCTTGTTTTCTGTGGGAAAGTTTTTATTCTTGGCTAAGAGGGAAAAAAAAACCCTCATGTATCTCAGTATAAATATTCCCGCTGAAATAGAGGCTGCATAAAATTCAAAAACAAAATAAATGCTGCATGTATAGGATTGTTATGTACTATTCAGAATTAAAACATCCTAATCCTATTATCATGGCTGTTGTAGCTATTTTAGCCTCTCCCCGAGGGGAGAAGTACATTAAAAGTACATTTAATGAGCAGAGCGGAACAAAAACCAGGAAACATATATTTTTCAGATGATAATCCTGAATTTCATCAGCAATTATTTCACGAATTTAGGAATTTTGAAGTGCTCTCTGAACAAAAATACAGATTATTCTCAAAAAGTAATAATTTAAAGATACTTGAGGTTATAATGTTACTCTTACGTCAGTATTTCCATCACTTCTTTTGCGGCTAAATATGTTTCCCGTTAGCACTAACGTTGACCCGTCCTGCTGCCCCAATACTCACATCTACGCTCCCAGGGCCCCCTTCTCACAGTGCACCCTGCCTGTATTACCATCCACCCTGCATTCATCACTTTGTTTCGCCTTTGTGTCCCTCCTTTTTTAAGAGAACTGCAGGAATTATTAGAGGCTTAGCACCGAGAGGCCCCTAAGTAGCTCTCGGGGTGTAAGCTCCTCTCCCAAGTCAAGGCCAACAGCACTCTGAGCCCCCAGCCCCATTCAGTGATAATGTACATGTCAGCAGGGACACGCAATGATCCCTCACTTCTCCATGCTAAATGATCATTTTCTTTTCTTACACTCTGCTTTCATTCGAGTAAATCCACTCCCCTAAAAAACTCCCTGAAATATTAACACGCAGTCGAACAATAGTGCTCAGAAGTCATGAATCAGCAGATGATTCCCAATTCCATGCACACAACAGGGGATTGTAGCGAGCGTGTCTACATGTGTATGTGTGTGTTAAGGTGGGTGCAGGGGAGCCTCTGTTTGCACCAAATGCTCCCATCCAACAAAATTCCAAACCCCCGGCATCACTACGGAGCTTAGGATCTGTGGGAAAGCTGAGGCGAGCAGCGCAGCCGTGGAGCACCTCGCCCGAGTCTCCAGACGGCCTGATTTGGGAACGCCGTGAAATCCGTGGCACCTCTCCTGGCTTCCTGGCTGAACGGCTGCCATATCTTGTGATGGACTGAGGCAGGAGAGAGCGAAGCAGCCAGGGATGAATACGGCTTAATCTTTACCCAGGCCACATGTGTGTGCATGATAACATGGTTGCTTTCTTCCTGTGCAGGGTTATTCTCCGCCAGCTGCCAGGTTAGCTGCCTCGCACAGCCGTGTTTTGCTGCGATATTTGCCCGCTGTAAAAAGAACTATTGCACCTAAGGTGGGGGCTAATGCATGTTTTTGGAATTGGCGGTAATTCCTGACACATTTCGAGAGACAGATAGGGTGTCTTATAGCAAATGACAATATATGTAAAGACACCTAGCTGTTCCCCCCTTTTAGTTCCTAATATTTTATTTGTGAGGAGCCTCCTTATGCTGGGGATAGAGGTTATTTTTGTCATTAAATGGCGCCCTTGTGATGAAAAGCAGCGAGACATGTGGCAAAATACCTAAACGTACATTTGAAGTCAGGCTGCTGGTCTGCGAACTGAAGGAGAAATCAGAAAGTGACTGATTTGTGACATCGCTTCACGCCGTATTCCCGTAAACAACCAAGTAGTTGCTAATTTTTCCTCATTTAGTTCATGCTACATTTGCAGCAACAAAGATTAAACCGCTTTATTTCGTATTCTTTACCAACCTAAGTGTCTTCATTTAAATACACGTGTGTGTGTGTGTCTGTCTGTGTGTGTGTGTGTGTGTGTGTGTGTGTGTGTGTGTGGCATGCAGGTGCTCTTCCCTCCATACATTCTCCCATCATCTCCGTCGACTTTAATGCAATCACTCCAGCAGCAGCAGCAGCAGCTTTGTGTAAATCTGCCTCTTTCTCTCCTTCTCGCATAAACTTTCTCCCCCTCCGCTCATCTGCCCGGCTACACACAGCCCATTTATTATGATTGCATTACCATAAATGATTTTATAACATCTGCTTGTCAATAATTATCGTACAAATTCCCGTGCACTCTGACCCCTGCTCTGAATGAACCCCAGGTGTAAGGCACCGCCGGGCTAATGAGTAGCGCCACGCTAGCACATTGTCCCCACGTCAGTGCACACAGCCACCCACCCACTTCAATTAGAGCCTGGCACACGCCTAAATATTAGCTGGAAATTGAGGAAATCAGGCGCTAATTGAAAACATTGCATTCAAGAAGAGAGAGTTTGTGAGTAAATGGTGAGGATATTTGATCTGATATCCCAAATGATGCAAAAATGGATGTTCCTCCTCTTCGGGGGTGTGGAGTGGGTAAGTTTGAGAGTTTTAAGGCTTTTAAGTACAGAAACATACAAAGATAGGGTGTGTGATGGAGTAAAACCTACATAAACATAGTTGTAAGTAGACTTAAGAACACGGTTCAGTATTTATTTGTCAACAGCTATAACTTAATGAATGATTGATGATATATAACATAGTTATAGTCATTTAAAATTCCATCAATTATTTGTCTTATTCATTAATTAAATAGTTTTTACTTATTTATGCTTCTTAACTCTCTGTGACAACCAGAAAACCTCCATCCACTGATAAAGAGCACAAAGCTGAAAGCTTGGAGGGTAAACTCCAGCAAGAGGGTCAATCATTTCTGGATCAGTTTAAAGGTTTTGAATTGACCTCTGACATTTCTGTCTCATATTTTGTGGCCATTTATGAACATTAATATTTATAATTCATTAATCTTTTTCCTGTGCGCTGTAAATGTATTGTTTTGTTCAGTCTGTTTTGTTTCTTACATTGTCGTCCAAAGCACAATGTTGTCAAAAGGTTGATCAAACGATCATCTCCTTGTGTTGTTGATGTGTTTTTGGTGGAATATCACACTGTGAGGATTTGTGCGTAGTCATATATTTAGGATTAATAAACCAGACAGTTTGGTTAATAAATGCTTTGACCAAAAGGCAGAAATGTTGACTTCTAAATTACAAACCTGTTACAAGAAAGTTGAATTACTGTGAATAATATTGATAAACTAAGAATTTGATTATACCAAACATTTACACTTGATTTAAATTGATGCAAAGACAACATTTAAAGACTTACAATAGAAAAAAATGGTTGACTTTGTAAATAAAAAGTGAATGTTTATTTTAAATTTGATGCAGCAACATGTCATAGAAAAAGTTCGCACAGGCATTTAAACCGTCATGGAGCAGGTTCCTTTATATTCTCTGACTCTCTCCATAATAATAGTAATGATAATAATAATAATAATAATACATTTTATTTGTGTAGTTTTTACATGGCACTCAAAGACACTTTATGGTGAAGAAAACAGGAATAAATAGGATGAAAACACATAACTAAGATGTAGTAAAAACAGATTAAAAAAACAATGCATCAACAATTAAAAACGGTTTTTAATGAGAGGGATTTAACCTTTGAACTAGAAAATACTTGGAAAAAAATGTTTGTTTACAACCACTTTAAAGACCAAAAACTTTATATGGGTGCTTCTAATTATCTCCAAAACAAACAAGAACATCAGGGATAAATTTAATGATTTCATAATTATTTTTGTGAAACTGAAACTGGTGTGAGTGGATATTTGTCCATCAAGTAGCTGATGGCTCAGCCCTGTTTTTACATTTTCACATTAAATATTCACTGTAAATTTGACCATAAAAAGTCAGGATAATGTGATTTTTTTTTTGACAACATACACAACTTAAGCATAAAAAGAACAAGATAAGTAAAAGCTGCTTTGTCCACAGGGGGCGCCAAAGTTGACACAGACCAAAAGTTTTTCAGAGGAGCTTTAAATACTGCCGAAAGATACTTAAAAAGAGGTGTGCAACAAACCATTTAAAGCTCAGTTTTCTGTAAAATGGTTTGCTTTTCCTTTAAGAACAGATAACAGAAATACATGACCAAACCAAACAGTTTTTGTTTAATTAAAAGTTTGACTGAATCCGTATTTCTCAGTGTCTTAATGCCACAGTGAGGAGTTTTTAATCTGGTAATGAAACAGACTGAAATAGATAATGACGACACTTTAGTATCTAAAACAGAAAAGCAGACTATCAGTGGCAGAAACAAATGTTCAGTTGTAATAACTGTGATAACATTTTGTCTGCAGGGGGCGCCAAAATCAATATAGACAAAAAGTTTCTTACAGTGGCTTTAATGTTAGGAAGAGACATATCTACAGACTCATAAAAATTACAGACTACCGAATGAAAAAGGCATATTACCATTAAAAAACCCACAGACTGTTTATTCTTGGACTAAAATGTGTCTGAGTGCGATCCAAGATGAAGTGACACAAATCCTCTTCAAGTATAAAGTCAACAACTATCTTAAAATTAAAACAAAAAACATGTCTTTACGCCACATGCTCACATTACAAACTATTATTTAAGTGCTCAAAGACGCTGAAGTGCATCGAGTCTTCTTCTCCCTGTAGCGGTGGTGTAGTTGTGTCAGATGCAGTCCTAATTGAAAAGTTAATTAACTTTTTGAAGTCATCAGCTGTCATTCCTGCAAATCAGACTCCAGGTTGGTCCCCAGAGACCGACTGTATATCAGCCTTAATGGCTGGGGACCTGCAGCGAGGCTACATGGGAACATTTGGTCATTGAAAGTACCATTTATAGAGTATTGTTTAATTAAAGTCAAATTAAGAGAACTGTATGCAGAATTTAATTTCTGCTATGAATTATTGCGGAAAACAGAGTGCAACTCAGATAATCAAACTTTTCATTATCCTCTCCTCCCTCCTGAGGTGCCTCCGCTGGTTCTTTGTTGACGACTCCCAAAGCATAAATGAGAGGAAGCTACCCACAATGCATTGCATATCTGCAAGTTTTCTTTCATACATCAACTTCCCTCTGTCGAACATTTTTGCACTGAACAAACAAATCTCTCTTTCTCAGCGCCCTGTCTGGAGCAGATAACTGTCTCAAGTGTTGCTATCAGTGTGATATTTCAAACCCAGCAGATGTAATGAGGACTGACATGAGAAACGGAGCGCTACGCCGTAAAGAACATGTTCGCAGGAGAGTTCTCAGTGAGGTTATGTCCAGATAAACAGATAAAGTCTCTGAAAAGCAACCGTTTTTGAATAGAGGCTTGAAATTTCTGACATATTTGAGAATTTCCTGCTCTGTAAGTGATTTATTTTCGAGTCGTGTCATTGTTTGAGGTCAATTCTGCAGAAAAAAGGCCATTTTGAGTAGAAAAGGTATGAGCATTTGGTCAAGAGAGTGGACTTAGATTGCAGGAGGAATTCCTGAAAAGTATGGTGTCCATTTGGGGACACAAAGGTAAAAAAAAAAAAAGATTTACCCGCAGAAACTTTCACAATATTTCTCCAAACTTTTAACGAGAGTCCTCTGAATGCTAAAGTCAAGTCCTCCGACGAAAGATCTTATTGGGACAGTCAAATACAGAATTTTAATGTGAATATTTAATGCTGAAAATCTGGACTTTTTCATTAGTGGCTCCACTGACACCCTCCCACACATTAAAAATAATTGTTTAAACTCATCAGTCTTGTTGCTGATGGTCTTGTTTGCTTTTGTATCACATAAAAATGCATCAATATGAATTTTATTGTATTTCATAAACGTTTAAAAACTCCCCAAAGATATAAAAATCAGTGCTTGCCAATTTGCACAGTGTAAAAACTGTAAAGCGCCGAGTTAGATTCACTTCATCTATTTTCCATCAATCAGCTGATAGAAAATCGCTCACCAACACCTCTTGTTCGGTAGACTGGGAGCTAAAACCTGATTTTTATCAGTATGTGCCATGCAGTGAGCTTATAACTCCATGTACTCAGCCGGCTGAGAGCTGAGAGTGGAGTCCGCCTTTACAAACATTATTATTATTATAAAACTCATCGATATCTGAAAGCTGAAATCAATGTTCAGGCTCTTGTTTCCCTTTCTATTAATGTTGAGTGTCATCCCTCAACCCCAACGCGACCACCGCCACTCCAGAAATAATGGGCAGAATACTTCATCTGAGGGATTTATGTCATTCACGGGCTCTTGTTTGAGATCAGCAGTGTTTGCGTTAATAAGTTTCGCTGCAGCGAGCAAAGTCGACTCTACTCTGCCGCTCTGCATGTCAACGACTCAGAGCTTTCAGCCCGCTGGCGAGAATCTAGAGAATAAATGGGGCGTCTATTTTCACCAACGGTCTGTTTACTGTGTAGGAAGAACATCATGTCGATTGTTGTCAACGTCCATTATACTTCCTAAGTGCTTTAAAGGTAAAATTTCTGGACATTTCAGCAAAGTGAGATCATTTTTGGAGCGTGTGGCATCTCGAAGAAGTGAAACGTGAATTTGGAAAGTGGCTCAAAGACAGCATCATTGTGAAAGTACAGAGGTTCTCCACAAGCTCACCTTTTCTTGTAAATTGGGGACGTGACTCAGGAAACTTTTGGAAAGAGAAGATTTTTCTCATGAGTGTTTTTTCTCAGAAAGTTTGAAGTGAGGATTGTTTTTAAAAAGTGAGGCAAACTAAGAAGTTACGGACATTCTTGGAAAGTTTGGTTAGTGTCGGAAAATTCGGATGCTTCTTGAAAGTGACTTCATTTTTGTGAAGTGACGTCTCTTTGGAAAAAAAGTGTTATCTTTCTAAAGCGTGGACACGTCTGTGGGTAACGTCGTTCAGCGTAAATTTGTGTGGACTCTCATCATCAGTTTCCTTTGAGAGCAAATAAAGTTGTTTGTCAAAAAGATCTCTGAAAATGTCCTGGAGCTGGACTTTTTATCTTTATTATCATCTTTTCTTGTTACTTTTTATACATTTGTAAACCTTTTACCGTCTTTGTGTCTCGTTGGTTTTGGACCGTCCTCCTTCTCTCAGACTTGTGAATTCAGTGGGACACGGTTAAATCCAGCCTCACCGCTGTCTCATTTCTGAGGATCTGCAGAGACAGATCGTCCCGTGTTGTTTCAGGGGGTCAGCTCAGGTTTAATTGATTCTCCTTCTCCCTCCGTCTCTTATTAGGGCCACACCGCCTCTCCATGGGAACTGCTAATTGGCCCTCCCCAGTGGCCACTTGGAGAGGCAGGCAGACGTGGCCCGGTAGACACTTCTGCTGGTCCACAGGGACGGCAGTGAATAAGAGATTCACTACGTGGCTCTGTGGTTCTGCTGCTTTAGGGACGACTGTCTGACGTCTCCCTCCTTCACCATCTGGACTCCAGATTTATGAACGGAGACCAGAGAGACTGGGTTTTAAGAAGATAACACCTCTGTGTGTGCAGACTGCTGACTGTGTCTGTACCTGTACTTCTGTCCGTGTGAGGACTGCAGCTTTAAACCTCAGGAGCACATTTTGGAAAGAGGGCATGTTTGCAAAGTGAGGAGACTTTTATTTTTAAGTTTGGACAGTTTAAAATAGAGGATTTTACCATGAGTGTTGACACTAATAGGAGGAGAAGATAGAGCTCATGAGGTCCTGTTCTGAGTTCCACTTCTGCAGGGTCTCTTCTTGGTTTCAGAGTCACTTCAGGGGGATTTTTTTCAGAGGGTGTTTCTGGGAACATTAAGATTTTCACACTTATTTGAGGGGCACTTTTTAGGCTGTATGTTCCTCTTTTTATTAAAAGTGAGACAGTCAGTGTGTGCAGCACAGAACTTTAAAATGAAAATGGAGACGAGCGTAAAACCCGTAATAGTGCGATGTATGAGTAATTCAGTGGTTGGCAGTAGAGGAACGGCAGTTTTTTGGACCTCCAGACTGGCCTCATTTTTCAGCATGGGAGGTTTTGCCGTGCTCTGGTCTTGAATCATCTTTTCTTGGTTATAACTTTTTCTCTGTTGGTCTTTATTCATGAAGACTGAGACGGCTCAGGCTGGCTTCACACTGGGGGACTTTTAGATCTCAAAATCTTGGGAGGCTGCATGTATGAGCCGTTTTATTTATATTATTTTGGGGGTTTTGTTACTGGTACAATCACCACAAGGGGGAATTTCAGGTGAACGGGCAGGTAAATGCTACAAAGGGACACAGGTGAAGCAGTGATCTGGGGAATGCTAAAAGCACACAGTTTTTATTGCTAATCTCTGACACCACTCTCACCCTCATCACGAACATCACCATCATAGTAAGTTGGACGTATCTGTCTTTTTTTGTTTGTTTTTCATATAATCAATAAATGGCAAAAATAAACCTCAACAACAACCTTGTATTGGACGTTGGGTTGTACTAGAAGCACGTCAAAGACACCTCAGTCCCGCACCCAGACAGTGACTAAAATTCAGGTCAGCATCGTCACTTCACTGCAAATATAAGAACATAATATTGAACACGAGAGACTAATAGAGACAGCAGGACACACACCCCTGATCAGTGGAGGTGACCCTAAACCTGACCTGAAATTGTTCAGGCTGGCATCGGTGATCCCACGTGAGCACGTGCCGATTAAAAACATGTCTACAAGTGTATTTGCCGCTTTGGTTTGAGCGTGCCCGTGAGTCTAAGGACATTTGAGTTCATGCCACCGACTTTGATTCTTGTTACTGAGAAGTGAAGATGAGCAGATAGAGGCAGCAGACTTACACACTTGTGCTTTTCTTGCCTCCTTTAAACCACAAAGACAAAGTAAATGTTACATTCATTCCCTGTCAAACCTTAACTCAGTGTGCATCCTGTCTTTGCTCGATGTAGAAACAGCACATTTCCCAGAATATGACATTTAAATCTTTTTAGGTAAAACTCTCAAAGCTCAACGGTACAGCTGGATTTTTTTTTTTTCACTGCTTTGAGTCTCAAGATTATCTTTTCACACTTTTTCAAATCAGCCTGAGTAACACTGTGATACCGAGAGAAGTCATCAGTTTCATATGCACAAGCTGAGAAATTCTCACGATGCAGAGAGGATGAGGATGTATAATTTTTACAGTAACTTGAATAATATCTAAACAAGCACATTATCGTGACTCAAACGCTGCCCCCGGGTAAAAAGGTTGGCTTTCAGTCTCTTTGTTGTGGCGCATGATTTTAAAGAAATACCCTGAAGTTACCTGAAGGACTTTTATCTTTTTATCACTTTTTCAGTTTCATTTTTGTAAACCATCAAACGAAAACCAAATCAGGAAGAAAGGTTTTCCACTGTCTGCTCTCACACCTTACCTGCAGCTGAAAACAGCAGCGCAAACATTATTAGGGATCCTTTAAAGCAAAGACGCATCCTGTGCAGAGTAAAGTGTCTGAACTTACCAGTCATAACGGCTGTAAAACCACAGTGAAGTCGCAACTGTGGAAGAGTGGAATTGAAAATGAATCAGGCGTGAAGTTTCTCAGCGTGAGTACAGAGAAATCACAGAGGATTCCAGAAAGAGCCCGGGAGTCAGGATTAGCGTTTGAAGGCTAAATGGTGTTATCGGTTCTGATTAAGGAGCATGTACGTGGTGCTCGCTCCACCTCTGAGACAGCCATGGATGTCAATAGGGCTAATTGGCTCATTAGAACAGGTATTTAACTGTGCTATAATCATTCTGTGTCATCACTTAAGCCCTGCTGGAGCATGAGGGGCTGTGGCGATTGAATACCCCCCTAACCTCTGAAATCATTTGAGATGCGAGAGGCTTGACAGGAAGAGTACTGGATGGTTCATGATATCTTCAGCTGAGCCGATTTAAAGTTTTCAGTTTTTTTAAGGGGGGATGTTACCTTTTAAAGAAAAAAAAAAGAACATTTTCAGGCGTAATTACTGGTCTAAGAGTCATATCTGTGTCACATCCAGATGTTTGTTTCAGTCTAGACTTTTTTAGGATTATTTGTGGATGTTTTAGTCTTCATTTAATAGGACAGCTTGAGTAAATGTGGAAAGAACAAAAACTGATCCTGTGTGACCCATCACACGTTGCTTTACAATGTTGCAGATCTTGTGTGATAAGTGTAATTTGTATGAGATGTGTATCCCTGTTTGCTTGCGGGTTGTCGTCAGGTTTATTGTGCATTTTTTTAAAAAGAGTACTAATGTAGAGGCAGGTGAGCATGTTCAGTGCTTGAATTCAAGACACATTTTCCCAAGTGGACAGTCATGTTTATTTTATTATTCCATATCATGGCCTCCTGTACTGTGCTTTATCTTTCTATAAAACCGTATAAAACTGCATCATAACCTGCTAAATCTTCTTATATAGTATTGTATCCTCACCTCTGAATCGTATCTAATCTTATTGTGTCACATCATCTCATATTATCATATCCCATTGTATCATAAAATATCCCGTATTATCACATCCTATTGTATGGTAAATGTATTTTTCGGTATGTAATATTTTGCCCTATCGTATCATATTACCATATCGTATCATATATCATACCAAATCATATCATATATCATGGTATAATATATCATATCACACCACATCGCATATCATATCATATCATGTATCATATCATATCATATCATATCATGTCATACTATATCATATTATATTATATCATATTATATTATATTACATCACATCATGTTATAATTTATCACATCATATCATATCATATCATATCGTTGCATATCATATTATATGGTCTTGTGTCTTATCCTTTGGTGACATATCATATGCTATCACAGCCTATCCTAACATCCCACTGTTTCCTATTGCATAATCCCATTTTATGTCTTAGCGTATTGTATCGGATTTTACAGTCTCCTGCCGGATCACATTTTATCATTAAATTGTGTGATACCGTACTGAAACATATCGGAATGTATTGTTTTTTGGTATAATATCAAATTGTGTCTTCTTTTAATTTACCATGTTACAATTTATTTTTCTCAGTCCTGCAGTAATGTGTCGTATCGAATTGTAAACCAGCACTCCCATGTGACCTTTTTAAGTGAGTGATCAGAGTATTTTACCGTACAGAGGATGATCAAACCTACAAAAGACATCACAACCTGAATCTCTTGAAATGCACATAGAGTATGCTTCATTTTTAACAGTCTCAAAAAAGCATGGTGAACAAAAAAGAAATTGCATCAGTGGTTCTGAATGGACAGATTGAAGATCTGCCTCTTTAAATGTTTTGGAAAGTTCATTTCTTGCATGAGACGGTCGTAAAATATTTAGTTAAAGAGAAAATATAAATTTATTCATAAAGTAACTCAGATGTTATTTAGTGTCAGTCAAAGTAATTTGTTGAAACAGAAGTTTATTTCATGAAGGAAACGGTTTTTTCTCTGTCAGCACGGCTGTAAAAATGTGGTTTCTTGCGGCTCTGAAAAACAGATTCTTTCCTTCACCTGAGAGGCCTCTGCTACCAGAGGTCAACTTTGACACGTCATTTTGGCCCAAATCCAGATTATTCCCACAACTTCAGCAGGTTGTTTATTTATCTTAACTCAACCAAGGTATGTGGTTTTGTTTAGGCGTCAAAAACAGCCCACACTTTTGATCCTAATTTGTATTTTTATACTTTTTTTTTTTTGCCTGAGGTAATAACATATCAGGAAAACAACTTTTATTGCCTCTGAGGTAGCTCTGTCTCTAAACTTCATCTGTGATTCTTCCAAAATTTCAGTCTATATCTACCCCTTAAAGGACTGGTTTGGAAATGTGAGGATAAGTTTATTGTACTTGCACCAAACAGAATGTGAGGTGGATGAATGTGTAATAATGGAAGTTTTTCCAAATTCTACAAGTATTACTCGAGACCTGCAGACGACATGTGAAGTGGTACTTTTTTTAATCAAAGTCAAATAAAGAAGAAAAGTAAGTAACTGTTAAAATTATACAGAAAAAAATCTGAGAAGTTGAGGCCAAACACATCTTCCCACTTTGTTTGTTTTCCTTTTCTGCACAGTTCCACACATGGGTTGGAAGCTCGTGCCACTGCTGTTGTAGTCTTTGCTTAAAGGAGGGGAGAAGGGGGGAGGGAGGGGGGTGTCCTTAGGGCCAGTGGAAGCTGGCATGGCGCTGACCATGCTGCCGTTTCCTCTGAAAGGAATGTCTGGTGTGGCATCAGTCACTGCTGGCATCCTGGAGATGGTCTGCCAGTCCCTCATCATTGTGCCATTTCTGCACACACACAAACACACAGAAACATAAACGCGTCACACTCGGTTCCCACCCTGTGCATGGCAGTGATAGGCAGAGGACGAAGAGCGCACATCCTTATCGACGCCAATCCAGATGAACCTACAGACACGCTTCCCCAACACCCCAGACCCACTCGCTGCACAGTTGGCCATCATTAGCCTTCTTTTAGCATTGACAGTCCTAAGGCTAAGGGGAGATGGGGGAGGTGGGGTGGGGCACCACTGCCAAGGTGCTTTCCTGATTTGCTACATTTCCCAGGGCTACGGGGCCTCTAGGCTTACTGGCCCATGGAGACATAAGCCCCGGCCTCCCTGGAGGCCCTCGGCCAACCCAGACTCTTGGCATGGACCGAACCGCCCAATGGGAGCCGTCCAAGAGCCATGGATGGCTATGATATGTTTCCACCGAGGGCAATTTCAATCATGTGGAATTTCGATGGATGAAAGGAATGTGCTTTTCGCCGGGGGTGGACTGAATGATAGCAAGTCAGGCTGCTGCTTTCACACATTACCCCGTCACACAGCAGAAATAAGACGGCGCCTTTGAGAAAACAAGAGCAAATGCAGCACAAAAACACGGGAACATAGAGAAAAATAACCCATCCTAAATACATTCAAAGGCTATACAACCGCTGTACAATCAAGCGTTGGTGCTCTGTTCGGTAAATGGAGACGAATTTGGACAAAGATGTGGTTATTTTTCCTTAAACCTTGAGATAATTTTAGATAAGTTATATTTACTGTTCTCTGAAAAGATGAACACTTATGCTACACAGTTGATACGACTCAAAGCACTGAAGTATTTCAATAACTATCTATCATTCTATCATAGGTTAGCCATGAGCATACTCAACTCCAACCCTTTCTCCATTCCCATGATGGTTGTTGGACTGTAAATAAAGGCAGAGAAAGGAGTCGTATATTTTAAACAGCCAGCTACACTGTTACCCATAGTAAGTTGGACGTTGCATCTTCATGCAACTGTTGATTGGTTCCAAGATAAGGGCCTGTATCCACTAATAGTTATTTCTGATCTGGCATTACCCGTTTTCTATAGAAAATCTATAAATTTGTAGAGCGCAGTGACCCTAACACTAAAACACTCTTAGCCTCAGCTGATTTTAGTTGCTGCATTCAGTGCACTCAGTTGATATGATTCAGTTAATAGTGCCTGTCCATGTCATTCCCCTGCACACCACAATTGACGATTTTCAGGTGATGGGCTTCTAATGCTAAAACATGAATTTAATTATTCTCTTTTTTTACATAAATTTATCAGAGGTGTAAGCAAATATGAAGTATGCAGAGGAATTTCAAACAGATTCACTTGTCACTATCAGTGGGCACAGGCCCTAACTCTGATCTAGCACTCAACAGCTTTCCCCCCTAAAAAAAAAACGACTGCTTTATCCTGCTCTGAACAGACTCTGCACTTGTATTAGAGTTAGTTAAATGTTGAAGGGGAAAAGACAGCTTGTCTTTTTTCACGTGTTTATTCTCACAGATACTGTATGTGTCCATTTGAACATTCACAATGTCTGTCCTTCCCTGCAAAAGGGCCGTTTTACTCACTAGATGACGGTGCTAAATGGATACTCTCACTCACCAATTCCCCACCTTAATCTAAATTTTATACCCTTATTATGTCCTGTTTTGCAGTTGAGTGGACTAACAGGCAAGGCCACACTGTCACCATGTATTACATGGTTAAAAAATGTAAAAGCAAGTTTCTCTATGTGTGTGTTCATGACAGCACTTAAGGTGACTCAGCCTGTTTGATAGTCAGTGACGTTTTATGGCTCCCAATACACCTTGATTAAAATATCTACTAAATGCATTTAGCCCATGTCAACACTGTGACTTCTGCTGCCTCCTGTAGTGAGTGACCCCACAGTGGACATGTAATAGCAACCATTAAATGTAGTTGTTAGCTAGGCTGCCCCTGTCAATCACAGGAGTCCTACCTTACTGGTAGAAGCAGTCCATTAAGAGTCTACCTGACTCATAGCAGTTACACTATATTGTTGTTTATGTGCATTAGCAGTTAGTTCTTGACTTGATTGTTTTATGTCTGCTATATGATCGCTTTTGAATCTGGAAAATTATTAATAATCTTGCTGTGATTATTTGCACGGACTGACATAATGTCAAAAACATTTAGAGCGGATGACAAACACCGAAGCACTCTCCGATCGCAGCGTTTGAGACACATGATGAAGGATTGCGGTAATTTTTAACCTAGATGTGTTATTTTTCTAATTCACTCTGACTGCTGTGCCTTGATGCTTTTGATTAATACATCCGTGAAATGTTTGTGAGTAAGACATATACTACAATTCATCTGCAAAATAATCCAATCATTACCAGCTAATGACAGGGGGGTTGAAAAATGATGCGAGCCTGCCGCGGCTCCCCAACATGCATCAGGGCCCCACAGACGCAGAGGATTGGAGGCCCCACCTGTCATGGCGATGCAGTAATTGCATTGCGGGCTCTCTCCTCTCCTCAGCTCACGCTCTTCTCTTCCCCATCCACCGCCGTTCAGCTGCGCAGACAATGCTCATCTTAATGAAGCCGTCTGACGAGGTGGCAATTACAGACTTCTGTCACTGTCACCGGGGGCAATGGAGGAGGAGTTGGAGGGGGTGTGGAGGATATCTCACCCCTGAGGGCCCCTCCACACCCGCTGTGTTACACTGGATGGCAGGGTGGCTAAGCTGCTGTCAAAGGCAGCTCGAGAGTGCAGGCTGGATTAGAGGTTCACTGTATGAGTGATTGTTGGGAATGAAGTGATGCATTGCAGCGCGTGGAGATGTCTCCGGATTGACGGATGATCCCGTGACACTTCCATGCACACTTTGAATGGAATAATGTTTCCATGTGTTGTAATAGAAATCCCTCACTCTTCAGGGTCTTTTGAGTTAATGTCTTTAAGGTGGTGACTTTCACAAACTAAATCTGTCAAGGATTGTTGAAGGGTCAATTCAACCCCAACCGAACACTTGAGTCAAAGCTGCAGAAATTCTTGAAAAGGAAAAAACCTAAATCATCATGAGTAAGACTGGGATACTCTAGCAGTGTCCTCGGGTATCACCAAGACCCTCAAAATTCAGTAATAAAAGTAAGTAATAAGTAATAAAATCAGGGCTCGACAGAGCGACCGTTTCACTCGCATTTGCAACAAAAAAAAAAAATAGATGTGTGCGAATTGCAAAATATATTTAGGGGCACATGTGCGCATAAAAAAAATCAGCTGAGGCAACAAATGTTTTTTCATGTAAATACAGTGGTGAAGTATCTAGGATCTACCGGTGTCTTCTCACTCTCCATAACCAGGAATAGCAACAGCAGCGTGATTAAATCTACTCAACACCCTCACTGTCAACGTCGGGTGTTACATAAGGGACCGTCAATAAATTACCGGTTGATGTTCTCAAAAAAGGCTGTTTTCCTTCAATAGCTTCCATGTCATGTAAACAATTGACGTAGAATTGATTTCAAATAATAGTACTTATGTCGACCAATAAGACACACATTATTTGATCAATTTTTATTGTGCCTCAAAAGTTCTCCTTAGATTTCCAACTTAGGAGAACATGTGCTCCTTCTGAAAAAAGTGTCAAGCCCTGAAAATATCAGAATAATCATAAGTGCATAATTCGCTTGTCAATCTATTCCTTTATGAATGTAAATAAAAGCATAAAATAAAAGTATTTTGCCCTTTCCGATCCACTGAGGGAACAGTAAGGTCTAAATGTGGTCAGGCTGTCAAGTTTTCGTAACAAAAGCAGCACTCAAACACCGGTTTCTTTGATTTATAAAGAAATAGAGAAAACCTAGCTGAGCTTCAATTTCCAGATTTAACGGTCAGCTGAAGTGTAACGTATGTAAGTGTGGAATCGAAATTTACACCACACTAATTGACAGGAAAGACACCAGGACTCTGCTGCCTGTGCTGGCTTTGGAGAAGTCCAGAATTCAGTAAACCGATCACAAAACACAGTATACTGTAAAGACGTCTCAGACAGCATCATGCAAACAGTTTAACAATCTCTCATGCACTAATTATTATAAGCTGAGGCAAGAGCTTCTTAAATGTGCAGGGAGAGGAGGTCATGACTTGTTTTCAAGATGGTGTTAATCAATATTGAACTGGCAAAAAATATACTGCAATGCTTCGATGAATCTATTTTTTATGTTTGATTAAATAGGGTTCATCTTGACCCAAATTCAAGATTTAATTCAGATATCATGGCTTTTTGTCTTTTAACGTTCTTGGTTCTGTTAACTTTTTGCATGTAATGTGACAATATCCAGCTGCCCTTACACACATTATTTACTAGACTACAGTGCTGTGCCCTCAATATTTGACCATGATTATCACAACCTTCCTCTGCAGTGGGGTGTACCAGCAGGCAGGGCGCGATCATTCAAGCTGTCTTTATCGCATATATCCTGAGAAACAGAAAGAAAGCTAAACGACTGTGAGCACTGAGCGCTCTTTGTCCTCTGTAGACTAGTTTAAATCGAAACTGTTCAATGACGTCCACGGTTTTAAAGAAGAGAACGTGAGTAATTCTGAGGTAGAAATAATACGAGTTTAGTAGAAATGGATTAAACTGATCCTTCAGATTTATTCTCCTAATTGATTACCTGATTGATTTACAGTCAGACGTGGTGAAAAACATATGCCCACACTTCTGTGCATGGACTGAGTCAGGTGTTTCCAATCTGGTAATTTGTCAAGCAGTTCACTTACATGGGTTTCCTCTTATTGTGACGCATTCAGTGACATTCATTCTTAAAGCCTGCTTTGGTCATGGCTCCAACGATGAAGAAATTACCACAACTGCAACAGTTTGCCTCAGCCTGAACTCTCAGATCATACAAAGGTTTCACAATACCTTCCTCACCAAACAATGAATCATTATGCTTTCTTTAAACCTAACCTGCTGTCTTTACGTGAACTGAAGAAAACCTTTTTAGCACAATTAGGTTAGCCAGGCTTCGCTTAAAAATGGATTCCAAATTAGAGGCTTCTGTGTTCTCAGCGGTATCAATAAAGTCACGGTGGCTGAAAGGGACATGAGAGGCTTAAAGGCATTTCAATTCTGAATGGTGATGTGATGGATGCATGGCTACAAAACGGCCGTGCAGGGATGGAAAAATGGTTCAGTGGAGATATGGTCCTGTGCAAAGATAGACAGACTCTCTGTTTCATGTTGATGAAAATAACCAGAGAAAGACTATCACAGTAAATTGATGTTAGTGTGAGGAAGTGCAGCTTGGACCCTCTTCACAATTTCATATATTCTGTAAATAGTTCTTTAAAAAATGGAGGTTAAGTTATTCTGAGGGTATTTATGAAGTCTGCTCCTAAAGTCTTCTCTCCACAATAACCATGTTTACATGAGCAAAATGACTTAATCTGATAAAACATTTGAGGGATCGGATAATCTGAATCCACTGTTTATATGGGCGCAAAATCAAATAATCTGACCCTGACGTGTGTACGTGCACCAAGCTTCATTCAGATTAGAAGTATTTGAACTGCAGAGTTGTCTAATTTCGCTTAAAAAAACTGCAGAAGAAGAGTTGTACTTATTCCTGCGCTGTCAACAAACCATAAACACAGTAAATGTTGTCACTAGATGGCGCCCTTGCATACTTATTTTACTGTTCTGTCAAAGGTTGCAGTGTGCGTGCAGATGTGACATCATTACGTTGTATATACGCCTTGTTATGTTACCAGAGGAGCAGACACGGCACCTGCTGTTTTGTTTTAAGCCAGAGTGTTAAAAATGAAACCTCCTGAACTAACCTTAATAAATAAGACAAAGACTTAAGAGTTAAGATCGAGTCCGGTTAGAGAGTGACGATCGGAATAAGTGTTTACATGGACGGGTTTCGGAATAACGATCGGCATAAACCACCCCTCTTGATCGGAATACAATTTCTTTCTGATTGAGCCTGAATTAGATCAGAATCTTGCGATCAACATGTTTACATGACACGTTTTTATTCTGATCGGGCCTTTATTCCCATCAGTTGTTTCGATGTAAACACAGCTAGTGAAACAGTCACATTTACGATGTGCATTGGTTGACTAAACGATTATGACACATCACCTTTGCTAGTTTGCACCAGAATTTTAAGTCAATGCAATCGTGGAGTGATCCTGTCATTTTGCAATACTCCATCTAAACACTAGTTGGCAGCACAGTGTCTATGGTAGTTTTCACTCCTACTACGTTCCCTCCTTGTTCGTATTCAGGTAACCATGGTGACCGAATGATAGAGTGATACATTTCAGTCGGAGCTGATATATTTTGTGCAGCAGTTGAGGCCGAGAAAAGGGGACAGTGGCGATACTGGAATTCCCCGCCTCCAAGCAGACCGTATTGCTTTCATTTGTTGTTAATTTATGAGGGGATGCAGAGCTCATGGTCTGACTCAGAGGCATAAACCAGACTTGATGGGGGCTGCTGCTCTGATTAATGCAAAACGTTATACTACCTGGATGTAAACAAGAACAGCTGACAGATGGGGTATGGTAGCGCCGTTCAGTTTGTGAGAGGAGATCAATTTGTCTGCAAGCTGTGTCTTAAGGAGGCACTTAACTGCAGCAGTGGTGGTGCTAGCTCTGCTATTATAAGCATTGATAGAACATTGATAGAACATTGATTTTATATTTTTTTACTGTGTAAATCCCATGTAAAGACTGTCTGATCCAATGTTAAACGATATAAACTGTGCTATGTTTTGACTCTTTTCTAAATGACTTGGGTATAAGTTGCTTTTGAACATCCTTAGTCAGCATAAACTAAAAATTATTTGTATGATCTAAACTTCTTCGTCCAAAATTCTGCACACCGAACATCATCTTCCTGTTTGACTTTCCTCCACTGCGTCTTTAAAGGATCTTTCACTTGGACTCAAGCCAATCGAATCAGAGTCTTGAACGCTGTGCCTCAGTGTTTTGACATCTCCAATGAAGCTTCAACTTCAGCCATGTTTGCAGAGCACTTCAGCTCACACACACTCACACGCACGCACACACGCACGCACACACACACACACACACACACACACACACACATGCAGACTCTTCTTTTCCCCCCAACACAGGTGCTCCACAGTGCCTACAGACCAACGTTTCTATGGTTACATCATGCCTACCTACCCTACATAATTATGGTGGATACCGTGACATGGTAAACAAAACAAAGCAGCATAAAAACATCATCCATCCCTCCTTCTTCTTCTGGCTTTATTAGAGGAGATTAAAATCTACCTTTTAATGAAAGAGACAAAAACAGACTGACTTACAGATGTTTGAATCGGTTCCTGATATTTTTACCAAACCATCTAAATATCAACATAATATGTCTGAGGTTTGACGTGTTAATCAGATAGAACTAAAGGCACAGTGAGGAGGTTTTAACTGACTCTGAAACAGTCTCAGTCTCATACTGATGCATGATAAGATCGGTCCGTCATTTGTACTGAATGTTAGCGCCTGTGTGAAGGTCACTGGCATTGATTGAAAGTGTGATTCGTGTAACCCTAGCCAGATTACAACAGCATCAACCACTGTTCAGCAACCTAAGGTAACTCTCCAGGGGCACAAAGTTCAGAGGTGAGAGCATAAACCCAGGGCAGCCTGTTACCTTAGCAACTCCATGGCTTAAATGTCACTGAAACAAAATCTAAATGGTTAACAGGCCGATGTATTAACATATCAAACCAGCTATGATAAGATCAGAGCACACACAGTCGAGAATGATTAATCATCAACACATACACATACGCCCACACAGCTAAATCAGAAACTGAATTTTACTCATGGTGACAGTGTTGCTCCTTGAAAGTTAATGAGTTGAACTGCGACCGTATCCGTGCCCCTGTTTCGTGAAACTCTTGTGACCGTTTAGTCGGCCTAAAACCAGCATAGTTCCACCAGGCTTTCTCTACGATGGATACACTTCATCAGACTGAAACTGGCCTAAACGCTCTGCAGATGCTTTATAGTTTTCCCATCGAGCTTTGACCCAGAAGGCGAAGAGCTAGGAAGTCACTCAGAAAATATAACCTTGACGATTAAGAAGAAACGTTTAGAAGACAAAGGGGTTGTATTGTATGACTGAGGGTACAGAGCTGTTTAAAGCCGTCGTGTTTTTATCCTTCAGCGTATGAGATGTTAGCCTCTTGTTAATGTGTTTGTTGATTGTTTTGGTATGTGAATCGGTGAACCAACTGGGAGACAACCCGCCATCTCTTGCTCTAAATCATTCATTGCCTGGTGCTTCGAACAAAGACAGGGGTCTGATAAAGTCTTCTAGTTGAGCTGTAATTGTAGCTTGACTTCCCTGGGCATGTAAACGTGATGTTTGGTAGGAGTTATTACTGTTCTCACCTCCTGGAGCTCGTCTGCTGAGTGAGGTCCTGCAGTGGGAACCAGCACAGAGTGGGGCGGCTTTGGGATGCCAGAGCTCACTGTTGTGCTTTCCTAAAGGGTCGTATGCGATGCACAATAATCCCGACTACAGCGATGAACCGGCTCTCGCTGACCATCAGTCCTCATTTGTTTTGGGTTGTGGGAGACCTTAGGAGCCGTATAGTGGGCTTGATAACTTAGCGGCCAAGAGCAGGACTGAGATGCTCTGAAAAGATCTCCTAATGAACCAATCTCTGTGAACTGCTACCTGAACTCTGCAGCTATTAAAGAGCTCATTAGTCTGATTTGACTCTGACCCAATGACCTATCAGAGCCATATTACCTGCAGCTGCTCATCTGGACCCCTCAGTCCCCTCAGACATAGACGGACATTGTTGTTAAAATAGCCTTGCGCCGCATGTCCAAGTTGTGTGTTATTGAGTAAGGAGCACACAATCAAATTGAGCAGACGCGGAGGGCAGAGGAAGTTCAAACTGTAACTGAGTTTCTGCGTCTTTCTGCGACTTGTTTTCACTACTTAATACTTCTGAGAAGCAAGGTTTATTTTTTTGACAGACAGAGTTTGCACTTGAAGGTGAATTGAAATGACTCACAGTTAAAATCCCCCTGAAATATTAGCACATGGAGTTACTTTAGTTTCTCACTCGTGTTTCTGTGGCTCCGTCGGTGATTCATCTTTTACAAGTTAGTGAGAATTTCCCCGCTGCTTTCCACCTGGTTACAGATGACAGCCGTGCCTAAATCCCACCCACATACCCAGCACTAAATAACCAGTGATCACTCTGTTATTAGCTATCACCTTAATCCTGACACTCCCAGCTTCATCTTCTTGTGACAGCCGGCTTTAACCGTAATTGACAAACTTCAGAAACGTGGCCGCCTGCACATATTTCTCTCATGTTAACTCTGCTGCTCGCCGAGGTGTGTGTTACTGTGTAATAGACGCTATTAATAAAGACAAACCATGCGTGACTCCTCTTTCTCTCTGCAGCCGCCTCTCATGGCTGACTCCTTACCGGGGATTCAGTTGTGTGAGTTTGGATCAGTCTAATCACATTTGTTTAATTAAGCACAGCTAATAGACTCTCCAGGAGATAGGGTGTCTCACTGTGACGGCAGCGCCGCGTTGAGATGCATGTCAAACACAGAGGCCTGATATATCACCGCGGCTCCCTCAGCTCTGTGCTGTTTGATGTGACCCACATCCCACCATGTTTGCAAGCCTGACACAAACAAGCTGGAGGTTAAACGATGAAGGTTACAGACAGACTGAGAGAGAAGAGGATGGATGGATGGATGTCAGCGTTATGTCTAACGAGAACGTATAAAGAGTGCGTTCAACTTTTTGACATCTTACAGGATTTCAGCTGCTCAACAGTTTGGAGTCTTCTTTGTTGCATTTTTCATTTCATGATGTAAATGTATTTAGCGAATGATAAGCAACAGGACTCTACAGGACTGTTGTAACACATACAGAATGTGGTTTGTGTATAAGTTGTGGGTTAGCTCCCCACGCCATGGGAACTTAGACATCCCCGTACCATCGTGGACGCCGGCTTTTCAGCTGTGGGTTAACAACAAGCTGAGTGATCGTGCTGCTCTTCAGAACAGAGGCCAAAGCATCCATGATTTCCAAGAAGAACATCAGGTCTCACCCCCAAATTCCACCGCATGTGGAACAGCGGCAATTTTCTACTGGATTTGTTTGTGAGGTGAATTTTGCGGCGAATTTTGGACAGCGGGAATCGCGAGGACTCACAAGAACCTGCAAATTCACATGCAATTGTGCTATAACGAGTTGTCTCTACGAAGACAGCCCTCTTTGCACAGTCTATTTTTAACCCTCATTTGATTGACAATGGTTTCTGGGAGTGAATTCAGGCCCATGCAGTGACTTCCACTACAGAGTCATGCCTCAGTTCTACCCGAGACCCAAAAGATCGCAACCATTCAGGATTGTTTTGGGGTTTTGTTTCTCTCATACAGAGATTTTTAAAGATTCTCTGACTCCTTCATGATATTTTGTGCTTCAGGTGATAAAAGGAACCAGAGTTGAACTGAGACTTTATCATAACTTTTTCAGGTAACCTCCTCAAGTTTGGTAAAGTGAGGCTCTTATAGGAGTATATTTCAGTTGATTTGTTTGGTGGACGGTCTGAATCACAGTTGGATTGACAGGTGTGTTTGTTGAATGCGTTTCAGAAACACCTACCTGTGGAATGAAACCAGTAACTCTCCCCTCAAATCTGGGCAGCTGACGCTCTCCACACGCAGTGATACTCTGACTGACACCGAGCTGCCACAGCTGATGGGAGAGTTCACTCCACTCAGTAATTACTCCAGTGGGCTGATTTCTTTCGCCCAGCTGACTGACATCTCATTAACATCTGGAGGCGTGTGCGCTTTGGAGGCGCCGCCGAGGGTCAGCTTTTATTGTTCTGATTGGCTCTCATCTCCACTGTCCTCCTTGGCAGCGTGCAAATGAGGATTAATAGAGTTTCATTTGAGAGGTGAGGCTTCCAAGTACTTCTATTTCCAAACTCAAAGAGAAGGGAGAGAGAGAAGGAAAAGGCAGCAAATCCACTCTTCAGTTTCAATTTCTGCCAAGTGATCAGAGGAACAAAAGTCTGAAAATCCAGCGCTTACCCCGGATAAAGCAGACAAGTGTTCGTCTCCTCAGGAATCCTTGTTAATCTTTAAAAGGTGAGCAATTATAAAAGAGCTACAGAGGAAAGTTGCAAAGGCTAACCACAAAACCAGAGCAGCACAAAGTGGCTAAGCATTCCAGATTTAGACGAGACGTCTGTCTTTTTGCTCGTGGGCATCTTTCTGAGACAAATTACTTTCACTAGTCAGTAGCCTGTAATTAAAATATACCCACTTGATGGAGAAGCTGCAGTGTCTCTTTATTTAGTTATGGGTTGGAAAGATTAATTCTGGGGTGTATAACCCTTGTAATTTTCCAAGTGCTTTTTATTGTTTTCAGATGGAAAAAAGTGCAGACGATTGAAACGTCTCCGCTCAAGGTCTGCTTTGATTTGTTTACACTTCACACACATTCGGGCTCGTTTTTTTCTTCTTCCTGTGCCCTCTTTATGCTTCAGCAGCATGGATGCACATTATCAATTTGCATTAACGTTTTGGAACTGGTCCACAGCTCTCACACGTCGCTGCCGCCGCACAGATAATCTCCTCTGTGCTTGAATGCAGAGGTCAGGGAGCGCTGCTTTTAAATGTAGAGAATCAGAAATTTTGGCACAGAGACGAGTCTTCCAGAGAGAGGTCATCATTTGTTGCCCTCCTCTTCTTTTTCTCTCTCTCGCAGTCTTTGCTCGAAAATGAGACTCAGCGGTCCCCCTTGTGGCCAAAGCGAGAGCTGCAGCACATGTGGGGCTTTCGGGGAGGCAGCAACATGAATTGTTGGATAAAACACAGGCTGCATTGAAATCACCAGCTGTTGTCTGTAATGATGAAAACATCCCTAACTTAGCATGAATTTATAATTATGCAGAAAGCAAATCTGAATCTCTTTACTGGAACTTTTCAATTCCCATTCAGTCTCCCAGGAGAGAGAGAGGCAAGAGAGCCGGGTGTGAATCATATGCAGAGATTGTGTGTGTGTGTGTATGAGTGTGTGTGTCAGTGTGTGTGTGTGATTTTTTTCACTGTCTTCTTTTTTAAATGCAGATCTCAGTCGCTTCATAATGAAACTTTTGTGGAGACCCAAAACCACAACAAATGAACTTTTCTGAGAAGTATTTGTACACATCGGCTTACAATAAGAGCTCCAGCCCTCCTGGATGCTCTCTGACAAAAACACACTCTCACTGCGGACAATCACTTCAATTTTCCTGATTCCTCAGACCTTTTCTTCCAGCTCTCTCTCTCTTTCTCTCTTGCCTTCATTTGTTCTCTTGCGTTGGCTGCTTTTAGCTCCTTTTTTTTCCACGCTGATTCTATTTTCAAAGGGACGTGTAAATTAAGTGTAAATGTAAATGGATCAGTGTGTTATTTATGCTAAACCCTGCAAGAGAAACACATTCATATTGTAAGTAAACAGCTGCATTACCTGTGGGCTCCTGCACACCTGCTAGTGCAGAGCAGTTAGCCTGTGTGCAGATGCAAACTGTCAATCATTTCAGGCACACACACACACACACACACACACACACACACACACACACACACACACAAAAGAGAGAAGCATACACAAAACAAATGAGTGTAAATGTGTGCAAGGGTGCACAGAAATCTAAAAAGAGACGCATGACACAAATTTATACATGCATTCAAACCACAATAGGTGACACACACACACACACACACACACACACAATCACTCTTGTATTACATGTGCAGGAGCCACAAAAACACACTCTGACGCACAACCACAGGGAGAATTTCTCATGAGGATTTTTTCTTTTTGTTTTTCAAATCTATTACTAAAATAAAATTAAAACAAAAACAAGCAAAAGAACAAAAACAAAACAGAAATTTCAGTTGAATTTCTCCGAAAACCTGAGGATTTTTCCTGTCTAATATTAGACTTCTGCAGGGGAGAAAAAAGCAGCATATATTCTTCACTTTTCCCTCCGCTTGTCAGCAGAGTTACAGCTGAAAATCAATTCAATTAGCACAAATACATTTCGACAGTGTGAGGGCGCAAATAAAAGCTTTTTTCCCCGCGTTATCTTCCGCTGTCCTGTGTGCCTCGGCTGATTCCGCTCCGGGCTGTGTTCTTAAAGATGTCCAAGAAGAGAGAGAGAGAGAAAAAAAATCAAATTATTCTGCTCTCCACGTAAATTTTCACAAATTTGCATTCCTAAAGCGTTGATTTTTATTTATAATTTTTTAGGATAGGCCCGGCGGTGGATTGTGAAATGTGATGGAGAGGTTGAATATATGTGTGTGTGAGTGTGTGTGTGAGTGTGTGTGATGGCCGGAGTTCAGCTAAGTTCCAGCATCTAAAAGCAACAGCTTACTCTGATAAAATAAAAGTGAGTTAATTATTATTTCTCAATCAAAGTCTTGATTAGGTGGAGAAAATAATGAGGAAATAGAGGCAGACTGTTGAATAAGTGTCTCCCTTTTTGTCGACAAACTTTCTCCTTCTTGAAAACTTTGATTCGTTGGAGTAGATTTTGGCGCGCTCCAACTCTTTTCAATGAGCAGCTCTGCGCGTCTGTGGAAGCACCTGATGTAAAGCAGACTATAGCGGGGCTTTATGGTTTCATATTCCGCTCAGGTGTGCGGGGAGAGGAGCTGGCAGGTTGCCCTCCTGTTAAAACAACACGCTTTGACTCTATACGGCGCAAAACGCACAACGCTGCGCCCAATCGGCTATTTAGCAGACTTTTTAGCCTCTTCTTCTTCTTCTCTTGACACGCAAACATGTGGCGTGTAAATATGAAAATGAATGAGTGTGAGAGCTCTCCTGGCACTGACTTCTCTCTCTCTCTCTCCTCCTCTCTCTCTCTCTCTCCCTCTCTCTCTCTCTCCGTGTCCCCGGAGAGCAGCGCGTCGGAGAGGAGCGGCTGTAAAAACCAAAGTGGGGCAATGAGACAAGCTGCGCCACAGCTGGCAAATCATCGATTTGAGCATCAGAAACGGGGAGGGGCGGTTCGTTTACCTGCCACCCTCTCAAAGCAGCCCTTCCTCACATGCCGCTACTCTCCTCTCTCCTCTACTTCACCCCCGCTGCCCGCAGCGCACGGTTGCTCACATTTCTGCGCTCCATCCGCCGCTGCGTGCGCGCTCTGCAACTTCAACCTCCGCCTGTGCGGTTTCTACAAGACGACTTCCCCCCCACACTCCACCTCCTACTTCTCAAGCACAGGACTTTTGACTTTTTTAAAGCACTTTTTCCTCCCACAGAGCAGTCGCCTATTTTTGGATCTCTCGTGGTGGAGCAGTGACAAGAGGTTGCTCAACTTTTGATGGAAAACAAGAGGTCCGGCGACTGCTGACTTTAAAGGTACGCTCCCATCGTGTCAATCTCTCTCTCTGATATCACCCTCTCTCTCTCACTCTCTTTTTTTTAAACTTTCTCTTCATTTGTTTAAATCACTTTAATTTTACTGCATGACTCGTAAAAATGAGGATATAGAGGAATAAAGCCGCCTGTCTCGCACGAATTAAACGCACACCTCGCAGACATATCTCCTAAATCACTTAAAACCCACACACACTCAAAGTGGCTGCTCAATTTAATATTTCATAAAGTTAAAAAAAAAGCAGGATGAATGCCATGCTTAATGGTAAATATAAATGCACGCATTGAGAACTTTTTTTTTTACCTTCTAATTTTTAATGTGCAGAAAGAGGCCTGTGTCATTTCTGCACGAATAAGCAAAGCACTCGTGATATTGGCGGGGTTAAGTACATCCATCTCCTCTAATTCATTTAACAACTTATTCAGTGAGCGCAGCAGAGGGGCAAGAAGTGATGCTGCCACTGCTGCAGCTGGACTCATCAATTCAGGGACTATTTGAGGAGGATCAAGTTACAATTTTAAAACCAAAGGATGAAACTGAAAACCATCAAATTTAGCATCCTGGCATGTCATTTAAAGCAGGCCTGCACTTGATGTAATTAAGTGTGTTGTTCTCAAAGCGCTGACATGTCTATTAGGAGTGCTGCAGCCCAACTGCCCATCTAGTTTTACTACTTTTTATTAGGCCATTAGAGCCACTTCATTTATTCTCTCCCCATACTTAATATTTAATTACGTGTCAACTTGCTTCTGCACTTTTATGGCTGTAGCATGATGTGCTACTCTTAAAAAAAAAAGAAAAAAAGAAAAACTCCCCCCTCTGAGCGCGGTGTTTTAAAAAGCAGGTGAAGAATTATTGCTTTCTCTCTGCCTGACTTGGTGTGAGGCATTCAGGTAGATCAGGCGTCGTAGTAGAAATGCTGTTCGGTCTGTATTGTGGCTTTTGTCACAGTGCTGATAAAGTAATTTCAGGTACAACCAGAAATGTGTGTGTGAATGTGTGTGTGTGGGGGGAGAGAGCAGTTATGAGAAGATGTATTGCCATCTTAAAAGTGTGTGGGCACTGATGTTCTGTGGTTTACAGGTTTTAATGGTTTCACTCTCTGCTCTTTTTAAAAGAGCTGACATTTCACACACAGACAGACACGACCACTGACTCTCTCTCTGATATTTGAGATTCTTTAAATATAGAAATCAGCACAAATACACTCGTGAAGACGCAGAAAAGACGCTGTTTTTCCAAATTTATTCTGCAGATTTAACTATGTGCGTTGTTAAAGACAGAAAAAAACGTGATAAAAGCGGGTGTAGTTTGTAATAAATCAGAAACCTGATCAGATAATTAAATAGCAACAAGATTATCTGGGTGTAATCTGCAGCCGTCAGCGTCACTGCTTGTTGTTTATCACCTTGCTGTTGTTGTCAGGTTGTTCGCTTTTCTCCCTCACTTGCGATTACGAGGTCAAGGCTGGCACCTCTGCATGGAAAAAAAAAAGCAGAAACAGGTTATGGCAGAGCAGCCGGTGAGTTTCTCTCCTTTTATCTCGAGCAGATCTGTGGCAGCTCAAAGTGCTGTGGCTAATCTGGTCAGTGCCTCTGACGGCAGCGACACACAAGCTCTTTTCCTGTCTCAGACTGCCATGTGTCACTTCTTGCAAAAAGTCCTCGTCTTGAGACCGTTACAGCAAAACTTCTCGGTTTTACTCCTCACTCCTTTGCCTTCATTATAACCTCGTTTTCAATCAGTTTGCGGTTGTAAAAGTGGCACACACACACACACAGACAGACAAAAAAACACTCTTTCTCAGCGGCGTGCTGATCTCATTGGCAAAAATGTCTCCTCTTAAACTTGTTTGGCAGGAATGATAAGAATCAGAGAGGACGGCGCGGCGGCGGTGGAGGAGCTGTGTGTGACTGCCAGGTCACACACATCCAGCAGTAAAGCTTAAACATCTGTCACAGCTTATTAGTGTGTAATTAATCCCTTTGAATGTGCTGTGTGGTGTTCACAGCTCTTACAATAACTCGACTGTGATTTACAATTAGGAGGCGATCTGGGAAAACACCTCAGTATTTCCACCTCTCTACCTTTCTTCTTTAAACTTACAGGTTTAACCTCCATGTACTCTCCTCTCCCCCGCTTTGGGTTTGCTTTTGTTTTCATTACAACTAATCGAAACTAGTGCACTCTGCGTTTACTGTACTGTACGATTAAATGGCAGGAAATCGGCTTTTAATGTTCACAGATATGGAGGAAAACCTTTCCTTTAAAATGATAAACGACACGTTTGCGTCACAAGTCTTTTAATCGACACTTCAGGTTGTAACTATAAAATCTGCAAAACCAGTTCGACCCCCCTGCGGAGTAGAGCAGATAATTTAAGCACGAGCACAGCAGCCGCAGGTTGGCGTGTGACGCTCTCACTCAGTCTCAGGTTGTCAGACAGGAGTGAGAGCAAAGACAAAGTTTGTCCTGAGACCCAAAGAGACCAATTAGTCTGCACGCTGGAGAGCACAGGTTTGGGATTTATTCTTTCGTTGTTTTCTGTCGTCGTGCTCGAAATAACACGAGAATGATTCACGACTGCAGCACAAAACTCAATTTGACTCCGAAGGTTGCAAAGGTCATGGTTTTGTGATTGATATCAGTGATGCTGTTTTGGTAAAATGTTTTAACAGATGATCAGTTTTATTGGAGAAAGAAAATTAGCGTGTAAAGTCGAGTTTAGTCAGCGCAGAGAGAGAAGAAATCTGAATGTTTGAGCACAAATTTCAAGAATCAAATCAAAATGTCGATAATTTCTTATAAATTCCCCTGAAACCTGTGCTGAATTAAAAACTCCTTATTTGACGTTATAATACACGTATAAAATAGTTTTTCTGTCGAGCGTCTGCAGGTAATCCAGAGTCAAGGTCTCTACCTCACTCTGCTGAGACTGATATCTCGGCTAAAACCATTAATCGTCTTCCCTTTACCACCTCGATAATTATCGCTGTAGCAAAATAACAGCTCAGCAAACAGTGAAATTATACCTGTGGTAGGGAGCAGAGTAAATACCTGTTTAGCTGCCAGCAAATGTATTTATTAGACTGTCGCCAGTAAATAAGAGGCCTGTCTCGTTTTTTAATGTGTGGCTCTTTGGGGATTCCACACACACCACCACACACACTCCCCACACATCCCTGCTCTGTATGAAATAGCTCTGTTATGATTGCTAATAGAGGAGAAAGATAACAATGATTCCCAGCGTTTTTTTTTTTTCTTCTTTTTTCTTAATAACATGTTGCAACTAGTTTTGAAAAAAAAGAAAACGCTCGATGTGTTAATAGGGACGGCTGCATTCCTGGGCTGAAAAATGTAAGAGCCCCCCCCCCTCCCTCCTCACAGACAGTTTCAGACATACCACCCTGGGTGAGTGCTTAGTGTGTGATTCGGGAGTTACAGCTCATTTTGTCATTATCTGGAAAGTTCTTTATAAAAAAAAAAGAAGAGGAAAAAAGAGAGGAGGGGGGTTATGCTGCCCCAGCATGTTGGGCTGCATTTATTCTGGCATATGCTTTGCATACTGTTGATCCAGATTCCTTGGCTTAGTGATAAAAGCGTCACATTGTTTTTGGGTCCTGACAATCAGCCCCGTTTGTCGGATGGGTTGGCGTGTCCTCGCCGGGAGGAAAATAAAAAACCCTAAAGTCCGTCACGTCGGTTTTGTCACGCTTTTACAGAATGACATCCCTCCAATGTTCGATTTCCTGTTGTTGCTCTTGTTATTTAGCGGGGCTTCATGCTACCATGGCAAATATCATTTAAGAAAGCATATACATCTAAGTTTCCACAATCCAAATCACATTATTACAGGTCTCAACATATGTTTAAATTTTTAAACATTTCTTCAGAGGAAAAAAAAACCTCATTGTGTTTTATTCCGATGCTTGTCTTTATCCAATCTGTGTAGGTTTTTCTCAGTCCTTTGTTCCAAGAGAAAAAAAGGAGCGATTTAGAGGAAAGCGCATCCGCTAAGATCAGGTTGTTAATACCCACCCACATACTCCAATGAAACAATTTCAACAGATACTGATTCTCCCTCTCTCTCTCTCTCTCACACACACACACACACACACACCCTGCCTTATCAACTGTTTTGTTCGTCAGTGGATGGATGATGCATCCTTTGACAAGGGATTAAATATGCAAAGAAAAATATGTAGATAAAGAAACGGCATCTTTAAGTCTGCACCTCTCCTTCAATACTTCTGCCTAAGCCTCCATATTAAGAGCCGCTCTCCCCACATGCTCACATCCCATCTCTCCTTTCATCTCAGCCCAGCGCCCACTTTCTCACACACTGAGGCCACTAACACCCTCCCATCACCTGCCTTCATTTCTTTAACACTCCCGAGAACTCCCCACGAGGCCCGGCTGCTGTGCCCTTCACCGCCACCACGCCACAGGACGTGTCGACCTTTCTCACCACGTCCAGTCTGTCTCAGTGTCTCGTCTTCCTCACTCTGAGAAGTGTTTATCCATGAGGCTGAAATGAGGAGGAATCAGTCAGTCATGTGCAGACAGGAGTCCAGTTAGGGGTGAGGACGAGACGTTTCTTTGACTGCTGAATGACTGATTGGTCGTATAATTTCATAAAGCAGACCAGACAGGAATGAGGGTTTGATGCCTCTTTGAATCTTTAATAAAGATCCTAATGAGACAGACGGATTCAGACCTGAGATGACCCTCCTTGGTTGTAGTTTCAGCTGATGATAACCTGTTGACTCGAGAGCCCACTGTGGTGTCAGAGTCCCTGATCTAAGGCCTCAAAGGCCTTGTCGTTACCAAAACACGCTCACTGCCGCCGTGTGAGGCGTGCATGTACATGGGAGTTGTTATGTGTATCGTGGAACACCACAAATCTTTCTGGTGGGTGTTGAGAGTAGATAGAGGGTTACAATGAGAGTAGAAGGTGTTTGTCTTTCACCAAAGAGAGGGAAAAAAAATCTGGTGTTTGCCTTCTTCTCAGAGCGCTCAAACAGAGACCCGTGGAGGCCAACTGGCGTCTGGGCCTTCCTGTCAGCAGACCTGAGTCTGAGACCGCTCGCCCCGCTTCTATTTCTGTCGACTTCATGAGATTATAAAACAATTAAGCACTTAGAGGAGTCGACTCTCAGTTCATTACACCCCCCATCTTATTTATTCTTTCTTTCTCTCTTTTCTCCCTCCTCCCACACCGTAGCACCGACGTATGAAAATGTAGAAATCACCTTATTTCACAAGTAATTGGAAGCCACGCCGGCTGTATGAGAGGCTAATAGAAAACACAAAACTAATTTGATTTGGTGGATCTGTTCATTATGGAATATTTCCTCTATCTGTGCTTACCTCCTAACAAGTGATTAAGCCATTTTTCATGGTCCTCAGATGACTTATGAGGGTGTGCTGATAAAACCGGCCGAGGTGAACCCTGGGCTGTGATTTAGAGCAGAGATCAGTCCTGTGAGAGAGAAACTCGTCACCAGCATTTCTTTGAAACTTAAGAACTTAGCTGACAAAAAGATGACTCACTGTACTTGAGGAAACCATGACTGTGGCAGATTTCCATACATTTTAATATGTGTTTGCATCAAATGTAAAATTCCCTTTTATTAATACGTGTTAGTTTGAGATACGCCGCAGAAATAATCCACAAATACCTCCCGCTTTAGCACTTTCTTTGTTCTTTCGCCAAAAGACTCTCTTTTATATGAATTCATGCAAAACAACAAATTGAATCAGCAGTTGTCAATACATAAATTACTATATGAGTACATGTATTTGTCCTTTTTATTAGTCATTTAATGGCTTGTTTCTTTCGCACACCACCTTTGTTTTCCTTTTTCTTCCACTCCACATGACATCCTGTCTCTTCTGGTTTCATCCGTGCACCCACACATGTTGTGACACGTCCCCGACAGATTATTAAATCCTTTGCAGCCTCTAATAATACCATTATGTTTATATGTGTGTGTGCATATTGAAGGGAGACACTTGCAGAAAGAGCTCAAAGTCAAAGCAGTGACAGCTCTTATCCCCCGTGCTGTTTGTGATTCTCCCTCAGACTGGATGCGCAGACTAATTTGTATTAGTAATCCAAATAATCGTATTAATGCTTATTAGAAGCATCACAAGTGGCGAGCATGAAGACATCACAACACCTACGTAAAGTGAGTGATGGTGCCGGATTCGCCTGACACAGTAAATAAAGCGTCTTCCTGATGTTGAGCTGACAATAATTCATTTTCTTTTTAATGTTTCCCGTCTTTGTGTGTCGATTATTAGTGCCTTTTTAGAAGAAAAGACACAATATTTAATCCTCCTGAGACGTGAACATGTGTTGCAAAAAACCAGCAGGCCAGACTGGAGCAGATGCGATGGTTGTGATAAGTGTGTTATGGTGGAAACGTACAGTACCTGTGGTAATACACACAAAAAGGTGACATGTATCTGCGGTGTAATGCTATGACTCCTGACATTTTAAATATGAGGTGTCCTTTGTTGTGATTTAACATCCAGTCCGTCATGTTTCTCATGTCATTTTTCATGTTTTCTTTACAAATGCAGCCAACAGGCACAAAATCTTCCCTGAACAATTACACTCGTGTGCGTGCGCAGCTCGCCGCGTACTGTATCTCCCCGACACAAAGCCGCACAGGCTTGTAAAAACCCACCTTGAACAGAGCTAAATCTGCATTCAGCACATGATTATAACAGCACATGGCTAGTATTTTTAAACAGGCTTTCTGTGTTTCAAAACCCATTTTTCCTCCTCTATTCTGTGCGATACAAAACGGTATATGTTAATTGATAATCAGCAGTGTTGATTCAGTGGTGCATTCAGTGCAAATCTGTGCCCTTCTGGATGTCAGAGGGTTTTCACAGCCACGTCGGTGCCAACCTCGCTGGCAGTGCCGGCACCTGTTGGCGGTGCCAAGGCCTGGCAGGGGTTATCGATGCTCTCTGATGGTGCCCGACAATCACAGTGGAAATGACTGCGGCTGCTTGCGTCATGCCAGATAGAAAAGAACATTTGCCGACAATGGCTTGCTTTCACCGTCGCTCCTGTTTTTTTTTTTTTTTTTTTTTTAGCGAATGCTGCTAAGCTAAGCCAAGGAAAAGAGAGAAAAAAAACAGAGAATCAGGAACATTGTGTTAAACATGTTTACGTGGAAAACATGTCAACATGGAGGATGTTGTTGTGCAGCGATGCTGTGCAGGTAGAGGTGATGCACGGTGATCTGCTGAGAGGAAGGCTTTGGTGTGAGGAGGGGCTGCAGCCTTTTTGTGCAACGTTACTGTTAATATAAAACCACAGACCCTGAAGAGGAAAAGTAAACACACTTTATGACTCTTTGCTTCTATTTGAGACACGTTTTCAGCGTCATTTTGAACAATTTGATTGTCTTAAATGCGCCTTGTTTTTGCACAGCTCTGATTTTCAGTGGATCATACATTTACTTCAGTGTCTTTTGACTTTGTGGTGATAATATTTAAACTGGAGCAAACCTCAGGAAATAACTTTCAGTTTTTGGTTGATTCAGACCCAAAGGTGAATCATTAAACCACACAGCCCTCCACAGCTGAGTTTAGTACACAGTTTTGGCAGCCCAGTAAGAGCCAGAGGACGGTAAAGATAAGAATTGTTGAGTGTATTTGTCCTGCAGCCCTTCACTCTTAAATTCACACATGCTGGCGGTCTTATACAAGATGTTTCAACAATTCTTACATTTCCTGTTAAAACCACAGACATGAGACCCTTTTAAAAACAGCCGCCCCCTCAATACATGTATCTCGTGCTTACGAGGTGTCAACACTGCAAGACATTGTTCCATCTCGGGTCCGAGAGGTTAGTTTCAGCTCGCGTTTTTCCGTTAAAAGCTTCTCCGTCGGCCTTCTGTGGTGAACGCAGCCTCCGGACATGAAGGTGTTGAGAAATGAGAGAGCTTCTGACCTCACACGGGTGGGTGGAACAATGATTTGGTTTCACAAGTGGGGTCTGAAAGAGAGGTTAAACTGTACTGTTTCTGCTCCTGTCAGCAGTGATCTACTCTCTCTTCTCTTAAAAGGACTCCAGTATTCTTCCCCTAAATCTGAGGTGTAAACACCTTCTGTAAACCGGTGAGATTTTCTCCTCAGTTGTTCCGTGACCGTCTTCGTCACCTGACTGTGGTTCCTGTCGCTAAGCCGAGAGGCTCACGTCTGCGGTGTTGCATTGTTTATGAAACAACAGCTTTGTGTGAGGCCATTTTACCGTTAGTGTATTGTATTTACGGTCACACACAGAGAGGGAGTTTATGAGCCCTGCAAAGAGTTATTAGAAAGCATGTAGTGTTGTGTTGCATTTCACACGCACCTGACCTCCGCGCTGGGCCTCACACCCTGCGTGGCCTTTCGACGCTGTGATGGGTGTACTCACTTCCTGTTTTCTGTTGGTTTCCTGTTATTGTATATGTATAACCTGGATGGACCCGCTGGTTCATATTTGTTTGATGTGGATATTGGTCTGTTGAAGCGGTTCATGTTAAGGCGCCTTTTTGCCGCCAAAAACAGAAAAAAAGTTTAATATTGGATGTGCAAAACCTGAACGTTTCTTTTCTTCTCTCATCTTTCTATCACTGTGATATTCAAGTAGTTTTCAGTAGTCTATGCAAAAGGTCAAGAGGTTATCTGAGGTTTACCATACAGGCTCCAGCACAGGTTCCTTTGTTTAACTCAGGGGGGGTCACTACACTTCATAAGATTCACTAATTTAAACACTCAAAACTAAATCTGCCTCACTGAGGTCAAACAATAACCCCTGCTTGTTTTTTCTATCAAGGCAAATGGCTCATGTGCCTTTTCTTATAAGTTGAAACGTGGTTGATTTTATATAAATGGCATCCTTCTCAGCTATTTCTATGATCTCACTATATGTCTAAAAGCCGCTGTGGTCTTGACGGTGAACTTTACCTCACATTCTCAGCCCTCTGCCCACATAAGGACCTAAAAATGGAGAGCCAAATACATGCACTCCTCACACCAGCAGATAGCACTGTCACCTGTTTGTCTGAGAGCGTGTGTACATGCGTGTGTCCACAGGATATTAGTCCAGCCGTCGCTCATAAAGCCAACGTGAAGGAGTCATTATTAGGCCACCTTAAGGTTAGGTACAAACACCACATCAGACCTGTATTGACAATATCAACAGAGATTAGCTTGTCTGATATTTTCACAGTTTGCTCTGGAGCGACTAAGCTCTCCTCCAGCAGAGGGAAGGTTCATGAAATAATTACTAAATAATAACAATAGCTCGCACATCAACTTGAGAAAACCTCCCAGCTTGCCTTTGTTTGCAGAGATTGTGTGTCGCTCTCCAGCCTCCAAACATTCCTCCGTTTCTTTTCTTGCCTCTTCTCAGCTCTTCCTCCGCTGTGACAGTTCAGGGTTTTGTTGACAGTATCAACAGAGATTAGCTTGTCTAATATTTTGGTTTAATCCAGTTTGACATTATACAGTGTGATCTGCTGTGGAGGTAAAATTCTGAGATAATAGGAGACAAAAAACAAAAGCTAAATGTTGAACTGGGAGTGTCTGCTTTTTTGTATTAAACAGTGTCTGAATAGACGTAGTGCTGAAAATATCTCATCAAAATCACTTTTTAAAATCACTTTTTACCTCTTATTTTTAACTTAATCCTAGAGTGACCTCAATTATGAAAGTAATTGAATATATATTAGTTTTTTCTTTGTGTGGAGAATTAATACTCCTTTTATTTTCAATGGATTTAGCAAATACGCAGAGTCTCCAGTGATAGGAAATGATTTATACATGTTAAAAGTAATACTTTATATGAATCAAGCTTTCGTTTTACATTGAATAAGCAATGTTGGACAGTAAGGTTAAGTTCATGCATGTGTGGAGAATTAATATTCTTTTTATTCTCAATGGATTTAGCAAATACTGCGAGTCTCCATCATAGTATTTGTCTGTGCCAGTGATAGTAAATGATTCATATATGTTAAAAGCAATACTTTATATGAATTAAGCTTTTGTTTCATATTGAATGTGCAGTGTTGGATAGTTAGGGTTGAAATCATGCTGTTTTCCTAGTTAATTATTGATCTGCTACCCCTAATTAATGCCAATACAAACATTATTTTGGTACACATGTCCGTGAGGTCAAGCAGTTCAACCACTCTTTATTTTTTTTACCAAATCATTCACAGTAAAATATCCTGTCAAGTAAAAAAAAAGTTTTATTGAGCAAAGGAAAAAATTGTAAAAAGGTCGTAAATAAAGGTGTTTAAGTCTGTGCGCGTGAACATCTGTGTGGAGCCGGTAATAAATGCAGGACCGCCTCACTCTAATCAAGCTGATTAAAAATTCCTGCGCGCACAGCCGGAAATCGCACCACCGTCCTCCTCTGTTGTGTGTGTGTGTGCATGTGTGTGTATGAAAGTGTGTGTGCATGCGTGTGTGTTTATGAGGTCTCTCTCCCTTGTACACTTTCTCCACTTTATTCGTCTCCTGTCAGGACTTTTCCGGCCTGACACGCGGAGGAATCATGTAGTTCTTATTTTACAAAAGGGGATTATTCCTCTCCCTCTCTCCCTCTCTCACACACATATTCACCCCCTCTCCCTCCTCCTATCTTCTATTTTTTTCCCATTTTTTTACCCCCTCTTCCTCCACGCCATTTGAAATGAAGAGGAGAAAGAGAGAGCACGGGCAGGCAGCAGCAGCAGCAGCGAGGAGAGAGAGAGAGAGAGGGAGAGAGAGCAGAGGGGGGGAGTGATGAGTCAATACAACTAATAATTTAATGGGGACAGAGAGGGAGAGACGGAGTGAGAGGGGGAGAGACAGAGAGGGAGATAGAGAGAAAGAAAGAAAGAAAGAGGAGCTCCGTCCGGACGCCTATTCCCAACCAACAGGACACCTCCTACTATTACTATCGCAGGCAGCTCTCTTATGCATCCACAGCAAGCCTTATTTCATCCGCGACGTTGGAAAGTAAACCGCACTTTTTGACCCCCTCCTCCTGCTTGTTTTATTCCGCGAACCTGTTCCGACTGTCCGCATATCGTCTCCACATCGCCTCCAACGCGATAGCAAGCTCCACACTGACGGTTATTATTATTATTTTGCAGTCAGTCTCCACCGGCAGTCCGACGTTGATCTATTTTTTCCTCTCTCTCTCTGTCTGTTGTATACGTTACGTTTCCCCCCTCCGTGAAACATACACAACGAAGGGGGTTTTATTAGGTCTCAGCGGCGGGTGTTATCATTACAACTGTGTCCGAGGTGCTTTTGGTTTCCACACGGGCGACAGCTAACTGTACCTACCGCCTTGCCCGTCTATTCGGATGTTGTGGAGCGAACTAAAGAAGCCGAAGTCGCCTTCACTTGTAACCGTTGGACGCGGCGGCTAACCGCTCACTTTTATGCTAGATGTCGCAGGGTCCAACGGTTGACGTTTTTTTTCCTCCAGTTGGACGGAATTAGCTAACGGGCACACACACGCACACACACTCGCACACACACATTACCGCTTACCAATGTTCGCCTATCACGGTCCATCTCGACCTCGTCGTCCCTCTCACAGACCCGGGTTGTTGTTTATTCGCACCGCCTGCCAGTCCTCCTCCTCCGCGAAGAAGAGCAGGAGGAAGCGTCTTTTTAAACACTGATTTATTTAGTCTCAAACCTGCTGTCATGCATACGTAGAGAGGGGGAAAAGAGAGGAAGAGCAGGAGTTGTTTGGGGGTTTCTCTTCTTCTTCTTCTTCTTTTTTTTTTTTTTTTTTTACCCTGGCCAAACTTGAAGAAGACGCGTTTTCCAGCCGGTGTTATATGCTCCTCACTGCTCAAGTGCTGCGTTCAAGGTTGGTTTCTCTCTCAACTTGTCCCCCTTTTTTAAAACCTTTATATGTACATTTGAACTATTGCTCCTGTATCTTGTGTTTTTAAGGGTCATTTAAAAATCCTGACCTGGATCCCCGGGTCTGGATTCCTTTATTTGTGGGGAATTAGTTGCCTCATTGCATGTCATGAATAGGGGAGTTCATGATCTTTTGCGTGGGGGTGGATGATTTTGCCCCTTTTCACTCTTTGACAAACAGCATTCCTGTCTATGCTCATCAGCACAACCTGCATGCAGAGTCACCCATGATAACTTTCATTCAACGCATCTTGAGTTATATATTGACCATAACTTCAAGTTCACCTGGGGAGTTCTGATCATTCATAAACGACAAACTCAATCCTCAGTCAATCAGTAAAGCACCTGTGGTCAAACTGTGGTGGGGACTCCATCTCTCCTCCCTCTCTTTCTCAGTCTCCTTTCCTTTCTCAACTTTTTCATGCTGTCTTCATGAGTCAGCAACTTGTCATTTGAAGTTGTGCTGCCTTTCCCCACCACCCTTAAGTTGTAAACTCATTCCTTGACATCACTTTTCTCTTCACACGCACTGCTAAAATTCAAAGTTCACACCTGTAAATCTATGTAACTGATTTCAACGTGTGTCACTCACAGAAAATCGACATTGTCGCCTTTCACCTTCCTCCCCCTCCCGAGCTGCGTCATGAATGTGAAGCCGCACCAAGTGACTCAGAAACCGAATTACGTTAGTTTCCCCTCTCTGCGTGCGCCGCAGCAGCAGAACCTTGTTCCTTGAACTGCACTGTATTCATCCAAGTGGAATCTCCTAGCAAATTAATGTGTTTGCACTAAAACCGGAGCTTGTTTGCCCCCTCTCGCATGGGAATCTCAAGCGGGACACCCATACATAATACATGCGTTGAAAAATGGGAACATTACAGCAGCACGGAAACGTCACCGTGCTCTGCGTTGACATAACTGAAACGAATTGACAGTTGTTGCCGTAATGGGTTTGTTCTCAGAGGTTTCAGTTACTTTAAGAACATTTTTGGTGCTTTATAAAAATTTCCCTTCTCGTCTTCACATCTCTGCGATATCAACACAAAAGATTTTATGTTCACTGCTACTCTCGCATCACCTTTCATTCCTCTTTCTCATTTGACAGCTGAATCCCTGTGTGTGTCTCCCCAGGTGATAGTGAGCAGAGGTGCTGAGAATGATGGAACATCTCAGCGAGGCGTGTTTGGGCAAGGAGAACTCTGAGCTGGTCAACAGCATGGCAGAGGCCAAGGCCCCGCCGGCCAAGCTGCCCCGGCTGGAGCAGAACGGCAGCCCCCTGGGCCGGGCCAGGCTGGGCAGCACTGGGACCAAACTCGCCGGGGTCCCTTACAAGCCCACCGGGCACCTGCTGAAGACCTGCCACAAGAGAGGTAAGAGAAAGAGAGAGTGAGGAGGTGTGAGGATGTACGATTCATTGAAGTGAAATACACCAACAGTTTTCTAGAGTTTTATGTTTAGTATTTTAGAGCAAAAATGACAAATGAAGGTTTATGTGTTTTTGTCAAGGGAACCTCTTTGTCTGAATTCTCTTGTAGAAAAAGTATTGATCGCAAACTTTTCACGTAAAAAAACACAGACATTTGCTTCCCTAAATGTGAGGATTTATATCTGCTTTTCTTTGTCTCATGTGACAGAGAACTGAATATATTTGGATTTGAACTTTCAGTGGGACTAAACAGACAGTCGCTCAAGGCTATGAGGAATTATTATGGAGATTTTTCACGATTTTCTGACTTATTTTTGGTTATTTATCAATAAATCTAGAAAATTTAGATTGCTGTGATTATTCCCAGCCTCATGCTCTGTCGTCTATTAGACTCAAGCTAATAAATACACCAAATATTATCTTAAAAAAAATCATAAAGACATTATCTTTCATCTGCAGACCCAGCCTTCATTAGAATATAAAACAAATATAGTAAAACTAACTTTGCTGACACATTCGGCACCAGTAACAAAAAAGAATAAATCATGTAAATAGAGGAAAGCTATTTAAATGCAGTTTAAAAAGCCCCCCCCACCCACACACTCAAACACACCACCTTCCACCCTCCACCACAGCCCCCTGCCTGCTCTTAAAAAACTCTTAAACCTTTTTACAATGCATCTTTAGTCATCTCTGCACACACACAATGCACGCACTCCCACTTATTTGCAGAGACAATAGCTAATAGAGGAGCACAGTGAGAGTTATTCTGCGAGGGGCTGTGTCACCGCTCCTCTCTCTCCAGCCGCAGCCCTCCTGCTCCGACGTTTGTTTATTAGGAGAAACTTTCTGTCCTTTAAGAGCCATTCCTGTTCAAAGGGAGCCTTTACTTTCAGATTATGACATAGCTTTTTAATATAACTGGTGTCATTGGGTGAAAAACACGGCAGGCAAAGCTATCCAAAATATGTATCTTTTTATGAGTATGTTTTTTTTTTAGTGGTTTTGAAATGAAAACTGCAGGTCGGAGTTGTATTTGTGCTTGCCAGCGAAGACTCGTCTGTTTGTTTGTTTGGCTGGTTCGGTCGTCTTTGGGCATCAGGGACTCAGGAACTCTTGGAATGTGGCTGTGTGAGTGTCCTCAGATGGGCCGTTTCTCTTATTTGCTCCTTTAATCTACGTGTCGCGCTCCAGCTGAGAGAGCCTAATTTTTCACCTTCATCATCTCCGCTTCTCTTGGCCTCCTACGACTTTTGTTCCTCCTCCCCTTTTCATCTCCGCTCGGTTTCTGTCTCTGAGTTTCTTCCTGGGTAAAGGGTGAAGCAGCCGGCTGGAGGCGGGCGGTCCGCCGCGGAGGCTTCGCAGAGAGGGCCCACAGTGGGCATTGTGTCCGAGCCCGAAACAATATTTACCGCAGCCCTCTCTGGGCGCCCTGGAAACAAAGCCAGTATTGATCCCCCAAATGAACCTACACAGCAGTCTTTATTGTTAGATCTTTATCTATTAAAATCAGGGCAGGAGAAAAGCAGCTCTTTCAGCACATTCCCTGGCATCTGTCGGCTTATTGATTGTTTTGCCAGAGCTTTGTGCATCTTCTGGAATGCCTGGGATTTGAAAAAATATAAGAATGGGAATCGTGATAATCGGCAAAGACAATAAATGTAGAGAAATTTGTTCAGGTGACGGACGAGTGGAGACACACTGAGAAAGAGGCAACAGGGCAGCTCGTAGACACTGTGAAGGCAGCTGTGAAGGCCTCCTCCTTCTACAACAGTTTTACTATGTGTCGATTTTCAGGTGTTTGAACCAGATGTAGGCTTTAAAAGACCAAGTGGTCCCAATGCTTTCAAACTTTTTTAGTCTAACAGCGTGCTGTTTGATGAAGAAGGCTTTACTGGATTATATTTGCACAGCGAGTCTCTTAGACGTTCACTGGTCTTTAGACAAGGATTGCCCATTCCAGCTAAAAAGCAGAGCCGCTGTTGACAAAGACTGTGAAACACCAGGGTGCAGAGGTGGTGAGATTCGAAGCACTGCATCATGGGAAGAGGAGTTTTAGTGGATAGGCAGCGAGGGAGCCTGTGTGATCCCAGAAACCTCGAATGGAAAAAGAATTTTAAGGATTTTACTCTTTGCTGTTTTTCACACAGAGCTGCAGACATCCATCCTTTATTGCTAAAACATTTGATTTCCACTTCTTAATAATATTTTATCATCTGAAGGAGCTCGAGATGAATTCAAGGCTAAGGGAGTAATCAGAAATGTTCTCAAAATGGGATCTAAAATGAGCAAACCAGGAGGAATATCAGAATTTACTGGAGAAAATAAAAAAACTGTAAATGGCACACAAGCTACAAAGAAAAATAAATCTGCTCTCTGAAATCGTGCAGGTTCCTCTGCAGATGAAGAGTGTTTGAACCGCCACAGTGATGTATGTGACAGCTTGGCATTGAGTCAACGGACTGAAGGTTCAGTTCGAAATGGCCCTAATAAAGATGAAAAATGCCTTTGTGTGGTCAAAACTCCAAACTTAATTCCTCTGCAGGACTTCCACTCAGTAGCAATGTAATCACTCACTCATAATCCCTTGACACTCAATCTCAGTGTAACCTAATCATCAGCGCTAAATATTAATCTCCTCCCTCTGCAAACACAGAATACTTGAAGGTCAAAGTTTGAATGTGAGGAAATGTGAACCCTTCCTCTTCTCACTCGCGTCTCGCTGTGTCCTCAGGCAACATGCTGCCTGTGTTCTGCGTGGTCGAGCACTACGAGAATCCCATGGATTTTGACAGCAAGGAGGAGCATGCAGAGTTCGTCCTGGTGCGCAAGGACATGCTCTTCAACCAGCTCATCGAGATGGCCCTGCTGTCGCTGGGCTACTCCCACAGCTCGGCCGCCCAGGCCAAAGGTAAGCCGCTGATGTCACCCATTGACTCCCATCATCCTCTCTTCCTTCTCTGCCCTCTTGTTTTATCTCTCTAATGCTCATTAATGTCTGCTGTACAGCGTTTTCTGACAAGCTGCACACACTCAGACTCCCTATATGCACACACACACCCACTCACACACACTCTCTGTGACCATAATAGCCGACCGCCAGCAGATCTGAAGCCACAGTAACACATCCTGACACTGATCCCAGACAGGAGATGCTCAAGCCTCTCAGAGGTCACACACACACTCACACATTCCCACACAGAGGCTAAATGCACAGACTTACTCTCAAAAATGTTTGTATGCCAGCACACATACTGTGCAGACGTGCAAGTAACACACACACACACACAAACACACACATACACTCTCATAATGTATATATTTATACACACTTACCCTCAGTGAGTCAGTGGGTGGGAGGGGCAGGTGGAGGAAAGGGTCTACTAATTGCACTTGAGCACACGCAGGCCGAGGGTGGCTGTTTCAAGGTGCCTCTTAGTGTGCTCTTTTATTATAGCCTGTCCATCACATACACACACTTACATACACACACACACTTACACACACATATCCTAGTCCTCCTCTTCTATAAGCTTACTTCCTGCTGTGTGGGCTGCATCTTTTTTGAGGCAGTCTCAGGAGGAATTTTTGCACGGTTGTTGGGATTTTAGGAACAAATGAAGTGTGTTGAGGGTGTTTATGGCACCAAAAGGCTTTTTTTGTGCGGCTACATGTGGCTTTATTCATGATGTGCATGTGTTATTTCTGAGCAGGGGTGTAGGAAAATATGCAAACACTCAAGTATTGTGCAATCTTTTAATGCACTTTATCAACCCTTACAAACACTGTATTGATTTTTAATTCAATACCACTAAGACTTAAGTTGTGAAGTGCTATAATGTTTAGTGATGTTTAAACATGAATATTGATCTGACTTTAAGGATAATATACTTAAATGAACCTTTTACTTCTTCAAGTTTGATCACATGGTCGCATTAGTTCGTATCCCACAGCTCCTCCATGTTGACCTACGCTGTCTCTGTTTCCTCCTTCAGGTATGATTCAGGTGGGGAAGTGGAACCCCGTCCCGCTGTCGTATGTGACAGATGCACCAGACGCTACAGTGGCTGACATGCTGCAGGACGTCTACCATGTGGTCACGCTTAAGATCCAGCTGCACAGGTAAGACGCAAACACACACACAGAGCTGCCATAAATACATACTTGTGTGTAAGTGCTGGTAGATTTTTTAAAAATTTGACTTATTACCTAAAAAGACAGAGGTATATCTAAGCAGCAACCTCGATTCCTGACAAATCAAGCTGTAGTGTTAAAAACTGCAGTTCCACGAGTGTCCACTTGAGGCTGGCTCCAAAAGCTCTGGAAGCCACACACACATCCATTTAAAACAACACATTTTTAACATATCAAAAAAAAAACATGTTTCCAGTTTGGAATAAAAATAGTTTCATCAGTTTTGAGGATATCGAGGCTGCGAGTTTTGTATTATCATGGACCTGACTGCTTAGACTAGAAAGTCATATGAGGTCATCATCTTTAATATTCAGCTTTATAAACCAATAGGTGATGACACTGAGACTGTTTCAGTGTCTAATACAGCCTTTGAGTAAAACCTCAAACACACACAAATGTGTTTATAATAAAAAAACACTTCCATACATAAAGAGCTTGAGGTTCACCTAATAGACTGCTTTCAACACTTACACACACAGCACGTATTATTTGCCCAGAGGCAGGTGCCAATCTGCAGATGCCCCCTGCATGTTTGATACCAAGAATAGCATTACTCACAAGTAAACACATACACACACACACATAACAAACTGACCTTTCAGAGGAAATGGAAAAACCCATCTGAATTCAGAAAACTTTCTTATCTAATGATGCAGAGGTGATTGGTTTATTTGTCAATTTAAGACGGCCAAACCAGTAATAACAGCCATTTAGCTAGCACTGCAATGACTGACAATGTAGGTGTGCTCTAAGCAGCAGCAGCTCTGCATTGAATAGGTGGAGGATTTTAGCTAATCTGAGTAAAATACTGATATTTTTTCATAGTGATATTAGAGATTGCACAAACGTAATATGATGATAAACAAACCGACTTAAAGTCTCCTCTGAAAATAAAGAACATGTTGGGCAACGGGAGACTGCTCTCAGCTAAAAATGACTCTGCAGCAGATGAATGCGAGGTTGTTCACCTGAAATAGTTCCATAAATAAACCTGGCTGCACCGGCTATTTTAAGTGTAATATATTTCCTCTGGATCTACATCACATACAATAAAAAAGACCCTCTCATACGGAGGGCTGCTGGCTGTCTTGTGCCATCACTCTCCATATTGTATGCTAAATGCTACTCTGTAGGTGTGAGGCTTTGGCGTATTTATACGTACGAGCATTTATAGACATGGACGCCAACAGGCTCGTGTGTGCTCATAGACACACACATCCACACACACACACACACACACACACACAGAGTCGAGTGGAGCTGGTGTGGAGGCTTGTGACAGCTGCTGTTCCTACTCTTCCTCCCTCCTTCTGTGCCCCCCACCACCATCACCACCGCCACCCACCTTCACCAGCCAGAATACAGAAGGTTGTGTTTATTTCCGGCATGCTAGCCCCTGAATGCACAGATAGATGTCTTTCTCCACTTCCCCCTTCCCGTCTCTCCCTCCTTCCCTCCTCTTGTTCACTTCCGTCTCCCCAGAGGCTTTCTAGCTGCTGGAGCAGTTTAAGGTGTTCTGGAAAATCCATTGTTTGCGTGTGAGTGTGTTTTCTTACAAGCAGATGTTAGCCTCGACCGTTGCACGCATCCTTTCTCTACTCCTCTCTCCTGTTATCTCCTCGCTCGTAACATTCGCAACACACAGACTGACGGATTTATGGGCACACACACATTGTCTCTCATGCTCTTGTACACCCATCACCGCTCACTCAATCTTTCATTTCCCTCACTTGTCAAGTGTCAAGGCAGATTTAAGGAAAAGTAATTCAGCCGTTTGTAAAAAGCTAACATGCCAAACATATGTTTTACACACATGAAGTGTTCATCCAGAGCCAACTGGGCGCTCTCACCGGTGCTCAGCTTTAGTTACTCCACACTCCCACCCACCATGTAGATATATTCCTCATTTTTAGAACCCAGAAATGTTTGTCAGGTAGAGCTGAATCCCTGCGGCACACAGTTGTAGCACCAGCTAACGTCAAAGCCAATTTATTTGATATACTGTATACATCTGCTTGGTTTTGCTGCATATTGTTGTCAGAATTGTTATTGTTTTGTATTTGTTTTTCCTCTGTTTTTTCCCTCCCCCATCCCTCCATGCACTCCCCCCTTCACCCGGACGACAGCAGAAATCTAGCCAGTAACACCTTAAATTGTTTCGCCGAGCACAACGAGCCAGGAAGGTAGAAGTAACACGAAATAATAGTCGCCACATGCAGCTGATGTATAATTCATGCATCAATCCAGCAGATGTGTTGTATAAAGTAATTAACTAATCAGAACAATCAGGAGAGAGAGAGGGAGAGAGAGATAGAGAGAGAGAGAGGGAGAATATGAAAGAGGGAGAGAGAGAGAGAGAGAGGGAGGGAGGCAGAGAGAGAGAGAGAGACAGAGCAATCTCCAGATGCATCTGCTTGATGCGCCAAATGAAATCTGTCTGTCTTGGAGGGGCGCTTGCAGCAGGGAAAAAAGAACGCGAGCCCGTGTGTGTTCAGCTCTCTTTCTCTCTGGTTCCCTCGCTCTGTCTCCACCACTCTGTCTATCTGATTGTTCCAGTGATTCGGCCAATTCATCAATACATATTTTAAACAGGCTTGGACTAATGCTACAATCTGTGATGTGGGCGAAGTAATTTGTTCCCAATTTTCAAGAGAACGCCTGAGTAGTGCTAAAACAATAAGTGATTGACAAGATACATTTCAAAAAAACGTGACCATCTATTAGGACTCTGCTGCTTTTTGGTTATTTCTTAATTCGTCTTTTATTTAATATCTGTTTGGTCAGAATAAAGAAGCAGTCACATGATGTCATTTTAGTCTTGTAAGTATTTATCTTTTCCTGTTGTCTGACAGAGATTTAGTTTATAACCTTACAGATGATTTGCTCTTGATGCTCTTTCATGAGGCAGCCTGACATGAGATTTTTGGGATGGATGGCTGTGCTGAATTTAGGGACAAAAAGTACTGAATTAGAGATTAAAATAAGTTTGGATCACTGACTACACAGCTGCAATGCTCTGTTACGTGTGCCGCACACAGCAAAAGGGATTGTTGTAATTGGGCTGTCAGTGTCAACGTGTAATTCTCCGTGCGATTAAGGCCCTATATAAAATGGTAATTTCTTTTAATCACATGCATTTTGGTCTGTTTTGGCACACGCCAGGAGAGCTGGGTACCGTTTCAGTTTTATAGATTCCAATTTTGGTTCCCGTTTTTGGCGACGGTTTGGCTGATCGATCCCATGTTCTTAACGGTTCCTGATTCTGATTTCATTGTTTTTAGAGATTGAGGAGATAATGAATATTAAAAGAAAAATTAGCCTGCTGTTATCGTGGAAACATCTAGGCTCTCAAAAGGGAAACATCAACTGTGACAGGGATTTTTTTTTTTCTTTTTTCCTTCATTTATACAAAGAAACATCACTTGTTCTTAAAAGGATAGTTCAGCACCAACAATTCAAACAAATTATAGAAAAATGTTGAATTTCTACATTTCATACATACTGGATTTTGCTCGCCTCGATGCATGACTCAGCAGTAGGAAGAGGCGTAACCCCAGCACAGTGTCACTCCTCCACTTTCCCCTTGAACTCGGTTTTTGCACTACATGGTCTCCTCGTGATAACCACAGGGGTAGAAAGAGACCTTCTAAATTTGATTGATTGATTTATGTCTGGGTGCGAGAAGACGGTAGCTGCTGCCGCCAGCTGTGGCTCAGTGTTCGACTGCAGATCATCAAATTCAGACCATGTTGAAGGAAACGCTCGGCCATTTTGGGCGAGCTTCCTTTGCAGTACGTGTTTCACTTCATCTTAATCCATTTTAGTCTTTTTCATGGAGCTCAGTCAAACTTTTGATCGATTTGTGTGGTCCGCAATGATCCTCTGCTCACAACTTTGTTGACGTACCGCAACACAGATGATGTAATATTTCGTCAGGACAGCAGGTCCTGGCAGATAATTTCAAAATTCTCACTGAGGTTTAATCCTGAAAGATTTAGGAACCCAAACCAAATCTCATGACCTTTGTCAACACATCTAGCTGCCACGTATGAGCTAAGCATGCAGGTGCAGCTGATCAGACTAACATGAGCATCACAAAAAGTGTCTCACAGATCTGTAAATGTAGAAGTTAAATCGGAGAAGTAAACCACAGAGCCTACATGCAGTCCAACATGAGATTTATCTAAATGAAAATGTCTAAACTCCGTCTTCGACCTGTTTATCACCATTTTCCATTAATTTAGTCCCAGATTGATTCAGATGAAAGGTGTTGGGTAAAGAAGTGTCACAGTCAGGGTGCTGCAGGAGAACTTTCCCATCTGTGGGTGAAAATGTATTACCAGATCTACAGATTGGTGTTATTACTCCTTTGCTCCATATATCTAGGAACTGTCTGACCCTAACACCAAGATGAAATAATGTTGATATTGTGCTGCTGAATTTGTAGCTTGTGTGTTTTATCATTTCACTGAAGATACCATCAGGGCTGCCGGCTTCCCTTTCTACCTCTGCCTCCTCTCCATCTGAATTGTTTCTCATGCTCTCCTCCTCTCTCCCTCTACATCCCTATCTCTCCCCTCCTTCCCCTCCCTATCTTATCTTTCCTTTTTGTCCCCCTCCACCCCCCACTCCTCTTGTATGTCTCCTCTCTTTTTCTCTCTCCACAGTTGTCCTAAGCTGGAGGACCTGCCGCCCGAGCAATGGAGCCACTCTACAGTAAGAAACGCCCTCAAGGAGTTACTCAAAGACATGAATCAGAGCTCTCTGGCTAAAGAATGTCCCTTATCACAGGTGCTGAAGCCCAGTCTCCTTATTCCAAAAAAATAAAATTCAAAATGAAAACGATTAGCGCCTAATCCCTCCTCCTCTTGCTACCAAACAAATACCCCTATCTCCATCACCTCTGTCGTTTATCCTTTACTTATCAAATGCCCTGAGTTTGATCAAGTGGGAAAGAAAATCCAAATCTATAGCTATTGTCGTGTGTTTGCTGCATGTTTTTTTTTCTTTCACAGCCCCAAATGCACACACACCTACACACACACACCTACACACACACACACACTGTGGGCAGTAGCAGCCAAAAAGCAGAGGTGTTGTTGAACGTATGGTTATTGTTAGATAAACATTGGCTGAAACCCAGAACGATCGGGATTGTTTTTGTTCCTTTTCCTCTCATTTAGTTAATTCTCAACATTTCAGAGCATCAGGACCGAAGAGCCAAACACGTTAGGTGTTACATTCTGTTTTTTTTTTTTCCTTTGTCGGCTGGGAGGTTTGGAAAGAAAGCGCCAGTGCAGATATTGTATTAACAGGCAGTGTAGTCAGTATATCATGGAGGCAGCTCTGGAGTGAATGGAATGAAACGGCAGTATATCTCTCACAGGGGCCAATAATGTGTGAGTGTGAGGAAATATGTATGTGTGTATTCGCATGAGTACATTTCTGAAATGTATATCAGCGTGCGGCGTGAATATATGTGAAAGCGTTATTTGTGTTTTTTTCGTGCGATGTGTGTTTGAAACCAAAAGTGTGCGTAGGTGCCTTCGGTGTGAAGCCAGCACTCCTCCTAGGCCACCGTATGGTCACCTGGAGACCCTCATTTGCGCTCTGCTGTGTGCATGTGCGTTTGTGTGTGTGAGCCGCTCCTCTCAGTGTGTGTGTTTGTGTGTTTAGCCGGGCATGAGCAGTGCGCTGATGATGTAAAGAGTCCCTGGGTGGCGTTCAGGCGGAGCCCAGCCCGGTCTGGTAATCACCCTGTTTACGGTCCATATGTGAAGACGGCTCAGAGGAGAGCACACACGAGCTCAGAGGATCTAACACACACACACACATGCAGACACACACTCTTTCTCAGACACAGATTTGCTATTTTCACATACACACACGAGTCTCAAATTAAACTGGAGATTGTTTTAGCTTTCCAGTGAGAATGAAAGAAGGTTCTGAAAATATCTTTAACTGAAGCTGCTGCTTTCTCTCTCGCATGTATTCAATAATTCAGAATCAGTCAGAAGTCCCAATCTTGAATCAATCAATCATGCAGAAAAGCTGATAGACTCTCGGTTACTTCAGCCACTGCTAATGTCATTTTTTCTCAGTATTCAGTGTGTCAGAAGTCTGTTTCTCTTCTCACTGTTTACCACAAGTTTAAACATCATAAAAAGATTTAAAGACAGTATGTAGAGTTCAGTTCAGTGTTCAGACCACATGACTTTGAGCCAAATTTTAGTGTTAATTTATAAAAAGTTAATTTGAATCGTTACTAACTGATTTCATAACTACATAATTGTGTTTTTAATTGTCATTACCATCTTTTAATGCAGTTTTTTTAAAGTATTGGAATTCAATTTAAACATAAACTGGCTGCTTTGATTTGTTTCTACCGAATAACGTGTCCAACAAAGATGTTGTGTTTTAATATCTTAATTCTTATTATTTAATGCCTGAAATGGCAGTCATATGTGCTGTCTAATTTACCTTAATCACCCACTACTTTGCTCGGACTGTGGCTGCTGTTATTCATGAATACCACTGTGCTGTATCGCTGCACTACCTGGATGTAAACAAGCACAGAGAAGCGAAGGTGTCTCATAGTGTGGTAAGGTTTAGCAGCATTTTATGGAGATTGTTGTGGTTAATTCAACACAGCCTATAATGTGTAACAAGCACAGTCATGTGGAGTTTAAAGTGAAGTTTGATGGTGCTAGCTCTGCTAATGTTAGCCATAAGCAGCGTATCGTTTTGACATGTTTCCCCCTCAGAATCTGTGATCCCATGACGAGCCGTGTAGAATGAATGACTTTAGTCTGGGTTCTCGTGTTACTGTTTGACTGGTTGGTTAGTCAGAATTCAAATTTGTCTTTAAATGACTGTAAAGTTGGTGGCTTTTGTACATCCCCGCCTCAGGCACAGCTTGTACTACGATGTGTCTCGCAGGTTTCATTTTCATAATCCGTGTCACTGAATCACTGGCTGGACAGCGTGCTTATTTCTTATTTCTTAAGAGACGATCTTTGCTGAACATTTTGACTCGGTGTCTTCAGTGCTCCCCTCTGGTTGTCATCGGCCAGTCTGAGCCAGAACTCTGCGGTGTTTCTGGGAGAACCTTGGTCGTCTCACTGCTGTCAGTTGCATCCTTGCCGAGCAGTCAGAGTCGGGTTTTTGGCATCCTTACTTTAGAAGAAAGCCTGAATTCCTTCCACCCTCATCTTCCTCTCAAAAGTCATGAACCAAACCGCCTCTTGAATAATCTAAGGAGCTGACAGTCCATCTTTATTAAACTGACCCTTGCTTTCCTTCGTGTATCTTGTCTTCTTCAAACATGGCTGCCATGGCGGTGTTTGACATCTGTTACTCTGCGGGGTTTAATGTGGCCTGCTACACCCGTCGAGCGACAGTTTGTTCCTCAAAGACCCAAGTGGTGTAGCAGGCTGGTTGTGACGTTGGAGAGCTGTTCCCACGTTGCCTCGATACACGGACTCCCCGCCTTGTGACGGGTGATGTCACCGCCTGTGTGTAGTGTGACGAGAAGGTGAAAAGCCAGAGAAGCATGTCGCCAAACCCTCTTAGCTTTCTTAGTTGACCAAAAAAAGTAGAGGGAGTAGGAGGGGAAGGGGCGTTGTAGAAGTCAGAAGAAGATTGGCACCTTTTCAGGATTAGTGTTTTCTCGAATTTCTGCTGCGTAATCCCAGACCGCAAAGAGAGGTTAACAGATGAGAGAACCAGAGCGAGAGAGTGAAAGAGAATTAGCTCACCTCTGAACAGAGCTCTGAAGAGAGACGGGGAGGAGGGGTCAGTGGAGCAGGGAAGGGGAGGGCGGCGGGGGGTTATTTTGTGAGACGCAGCTTTTGTGCGGGACCTTGTCAAACATTTAGTTTCATTCTTTTGTAGCGGGGAGTCATGCTTTGTGTGTTTGGCCTACAAATGGCACGAGGAAACTCAGAGAGGGAAAATGAATTCACTCATGCCCATTGTCACTCTGCCGGGGGAGCAGACTCAGAGCCGCGCTCATGTGAAGCTAGCTTAAACATTCACAGCTTGGAGACGCAACCGGCAAAAATCAGCTGCCCCTGATTCTGCCTCCACCAGGACCTCAGGTTTATCTTTTTTTCTGAGGTTGCTACCAAGCTCATCAACCCCCTTGCCTATATTCCTAGAAACTATGGCAACAAACGAGGGCCCCCATCACCCCAGTCGTCCTCATCACCACCACCTCTTCTTGCCCACCCCCCGCTCACTCTCGCTGGGCGGCCCCTGATGCACCAGCTGCTGTGTTGCGTAGCAGCAAATAGTCATCAAAATGCCATCTTTGCAGGTCTTCACCACCTCTGCTGCCATAGGCCCAACGTGGCTGCCAGTTTGTGTGTGTGTGTGTCTGCACGTGTGTTTGATATGCACTTGTGTGTGTGTGTTGAAGAGGAGGGGGAGGGGGTCACCCGGTTGAGGTGGGCATGTGCCATAATTGAGCTGTGTTAGATGTTGGCGAGAGACAAGGCACAGTGTTGCAAATGGGATGCGCCTTTTCCCCAGCTGATTCAAGACATCAGGCTAAGTTGGATTGTGTGTGTATGTGTGTGTGTGCATATTTAATTGTGCATGTGTGTGTTTGTGTACCTGCACCATGTGTGTTTGTCTGCAGGGGTTGTAGTTTTTGTGTGTTTTCATTTGCAAGTGTGTGCACCACTCTCTAATGCTGGCAGCTGGGTGCCTACACTACCTGCTTGCTGCACCGTTATTCTCCTAAACACACACACACACACACACACACTGACAAACACAAACTCACACACTCACTCCCTCCTCTCTCTCTCGCTCTCTCTCTCTTTCCCCTTTCTCTTCCTGTCTGCCGTGATGGGGAGTGGAGTAGATGTTGGGGACCGATAGCAGCCCAGTGCCACTTCCTGGTCTTGCTGATAAGCTCTCTGTGCTGCAGATGGCTATCACTTAAAGGGTCCACACACACATGTTTCTGCACTCACACACACACACACTTAAACACACACACGCAGCCATGCTACCTGTTGACAAGCCCTAGCACAGCCCTCCTGCTGGCACCGCAGTGGCAGCAGAGGCTCTGGTTATCTGCTTGATTTCACTTAGTGCGTCCGCGTGTGTGTGCGACGGAGCAGTGGGAGAGAGTGAGGCGAGGAAAAGGTGTATGTGTGTGTGTGTTGTTTTCTTCACACGTACACGTGGGGCCCCCTGTGAGAGGTAGAGTGATGTATTGAGGGAGAGGGCTGATTAATGAGGAGCGTTTATTAGAACATCTGTGTCAAAGATGGCGGAGAAAGAGGGAGCGAGAGATAGAGAGAAGGAGAGAGAGAGAGAATATGCACTGTCTTCTGCAGGCCTCTTGTTTGTTGCCTGGAGCCGCCTTAGCCCAGATATACTGTAAATAAAAGATGGCAGGCTGGAGGAGAGGAGTTCATTATCCCACAGACTTCCAGGAGAGTCCCTCTCACTTCATATTCCTGGTTTTCAGATGGACCTTCTTCTTCGGTTTGGGTGTTGGCTCTGAAAACCAGGTTAGACTTGAATTTGAGGTTTACTGCCTAAGAAGTTTTCACCCCAACTATTCACTTCTTCCCTTTCTCAATAAGTCCAGATCAAATCTTTTCATTTGGATTCAGCCCATTTTTTGAAAACCTGCTGGGGTAAACAGGACATTATCATTTTCAGACCGTCCAGGATGGTATTGCAGCGACTCTTTCTTAAAGGCGATGCCACATAAATCTGAAAGAATGAGCTGCTTCATACATAAATGTATGACCCATTAGAAAGGAAATTCTGACTTCCTAACCCTAACCTGAACTCTATTAGGCTTTTCATTAAATGAAGGCTTTTCAGCATATCTATAAAAGCCTGCTTTGTTTGACTCTGCAAGTCCCAAGCAGACGTCTTCACCCCCCCTCCGTTATTTTTCATCATGACAAGATGCACTACAGTGCGGTCGTAGCCTTCTGCAGCCTTCAACGTGACTCTAGACTCACTTGCTGACATTTGTCTTTAGTTTTTTTTTTTCTATGCAACTGTACCAAGACTTGGCTTCGAGCTCAGTCGGTGTCTTTGAGAGCTTTAGCTTTTATCAGCTTCAAAGTTTTCTCCTGTAACTTTGAGCTCTTGGAGACTTGTGTCCATTTTACTCCTCGGTGTCCTGCCTTGAACTTGAGTCGATGGTGTGTTCCGGCTGAATACATGTTTTAGAGAGTGGCACACCACTTTGATAGCTTGTAGACAGTTCAGGTTTTGACATATCATCCAGGGATTAACATGAATTGTTCTTACAGCCCTCCTCCTGAGTTCTTGTTACCTTGTCCAGCCTTCGAACTCGAGCACTCGTGTTTAAATACGTCTGCTTAATTAAAAAACTTATAGACAGAAACTCTGAGTAAAAGCCAAGAGTTGTATTTGATACTGCAACTGCATTTTCTTAGATTTCCTGTAGATTACATGTTCTTGGAAAAACAGATTTTGCAGTGTTTTCAAACTGTGATATTGACAAACTAGGAGTAATTAAACCATATAAATGGGGCGAGCTTTAATCTCAGTTTTCACATATAAAGTTAATGTTTTTCTCTTTTGTTATTTGTGACTTAAAGTCTATTTTCCTCGAACAAAACCAAACCTTTCTCATAAATTTATTTACCACACTTGATCGGTCTTTTAAGAAAGAAGGATGTGTTCGAATCTGGGATGTCGATGAGAAGTGTGGTTTAAAAGCTAAACTAAATAAGTGCATATTAGGCGAAACAACTCAGCTTCTTTCGTTTATCTGCCATTTTCTGTATTGCACAATTTCTTCAGAATCAAAGTTACATCCAAACAGCAGTTTGTTATCGCCAAATTATCACCAGTTAATCTGAGGTTAGCTGACAGTTGCCTGAAGTTTCACGTGTCTTCATCAAAGTGGTGGAAACGCTCGGCCGTCATACCCAGGCCGTCATCTAACAGATCAAAAACGCTGAGTCAGAAATCAATGATTTTACAGATTAAACCGTTTCTCATTTGGCTAAAGAAAGATTTTTCTGATGTTTTTGTGGCAAATACTTACATTGTGATATTGATAAATGTATAATCTATCAGATAGCTCAAGTTTTTTGCTTTTGAACACCAATGACACATCTCAAGCAGTTAAAGCAACAACCAGTCCCTGCAGCCGCTTTCCCCGACACTGTTGCTCTCATTTGGTCACCTAAATTGAACACATCCAGTACTCCTCGCTGCGCCCTTAATAAGCCTCCTCCAGCCCCTCAGCCAGACACTAACCCTGACACAGTGAGATTAAACCTGTACAAGAAAGACGAACTGAGCTGAGAGGAAAGAACAGACAACATGAACCATTTCAGCATCAACATCTAGAATGATAAATACTCAGTCTCTCTGGTTATAGCTTCAGTGTAGCAGCTCTCTTTAAGTTGGGTTAAGTTGCCTCCTCTGTAGTCTTTTCTAATGCATTCACATTTGGGCCTTAAAACAGCCAAGAGGAGGACTTTACTGCTCAGAAATATCAGCATTTAGTTGTTTTTCTGCTATCCTCCTTTTGCACAGAAAAGCTGCAGCCAAAGAGCCAGAATGATCCTGAACCAGTTCATTGTGCTCACCCCAGCATTCTGCTGTGCCAGAAGGTTCCCCCACCATCCTCCAAGCGCATATATTATAAAAAATGATAAAGATGGCATACCTGTAATTTGAAAACAGATGGTTTGGTTCTTTTGAATATTTATAACAATCAAAAACAATTTCTCCTGCACCAGCCTCCCTATTCGCCCCGAGGCCGGCAAGGTGTTAAAACATTCATTTTAATGAAACTAGAAGGAGAAAAATATCGCCTTTTTGTTTTTCTGCGGCGAAGGAGGAGGGAGGTTGAAGTGAATGCAGAGAGGGTAGAGAGCTGACTGTAAAAGGGGAGACAGAGAACAACATGCTCAGTGCGGCCCTCGATCTGCTTGAAGTTGTTGTCTTTAACAGATTGTATAAATAAAGAGATGGAGAAGAAAAGAGGTTTATCTGTTTACATCGCACTACTCCCCAGATGCTGATATTCAATAAGGCGCTATCTTCTTTCCTTTTGAAGGTAAATATCCTCCCTGCCGCCTGCTTTTATGTCAACAGACTTAGCACCGAGTTGACTTTGTAATTTACCCACTCTGAAATAAAAAAAAAGAGGTTCAGACAAACTCAGAGGCATTTGATAAAAAAGAACAGACAAAGCCTTGTTTGATTTAATTTGTTCACCTTTTAGAAGAGAAGATCCAAAAATATCTGCATGTCTGATACTTTTCACTTGCCATTTTTAGTGCTGGGTTTTACCGTGTCCCTATCTTTTATTTGTTTTGACAAGCTACAGTGTTACTGCATGTTTCACAAGCTTTAATATTATGTCTGTATATTTTCCACAATGAGAAGCTAAAGTCTCTCTCTCGTCCTCTCTCCCTCTCAATCAATCTCTCTCTTTCAGAGTATGATTTCCTCCATTGTGAACAGCACTTACTATGCAAATGTGTCGGCGGCGAAGTGTCAGGAATTTGGGCGCTGGTATAAACATTTCAAGAAGACAAAAGATATGATGGGTAAGCAAAACGGAGGGGCGCAAAGTATGGCGCTCACACTTTTGTCTCTCTCCACACACACATTCACGCACATGCACACACCAGTCGCCATCACAATATGTTCCCTAACCAACCATCTCTTTGTCTTCCTGCCATTGCATGAAGCAGAAATACATTTTTATCTTGTTATCTAATAACTCAAGATTACTCCACTCTGTTCCGCAGAACACAGTGTTATCTTTGATTTATCTATTATTGCGTAAACTACAGCTAATGCCGGAGCCAAATAGAGGGTTCTGATTGTTTTTATTTTTGTTTGTGAGCTTTAGTACCCCGCGAACAAAAGGCAACGATGACTTCAGCCAGCCACCGCCTAGTCTGAAATTCAATTAGATTTTCTTATCAACTCTCTAACAACGCATGCTTTATATTATCTGTAAAAAATCCCCTTTTGACCCACCAGGAAATGAGGTTATATGATACTAGTAGCACCCTAGCTGGAGAGAGAATTCCAGTATATTTTTATGTCTTTTGATTAAGTGGAGCTGCACTCTGTTGCAGGGCTCATAAGGCAGTGTAATGTTGAGATATTAGCTTTAACAATCTGTTGAACAATCTTTTTTCTTTGCCAGTGTGCCACTGCTCGCCGCGATGACAGATGAGATATTATATCAAAATGTTTTCACTGCCTCCATGCAAATAGCGTGTTGTGATCATATCTTATCTGATGTTTTTTTCTCCTTCTTCTGTTTAAGAGTAAAAGTGTCTGCTAACATACGCTGGGAACATTACTTACTCCAGACCTGCTGTACTTGTGTATTATCCTGCATACTCCTACACATTCTCTGTCATAATTGTTTTCGATCTGGTCTTTTTTTTTTTTTTCCTCCTCTGAAATGGGGCTGCTGCAGCTGCCAGTGCGGCCTCAGTGATGCTGGTGCTTTAAATGTCATATTTCTGCTTAGCTGCAGAGGGAGAGGAGGAATGTAAAAGGCTTTAACCCTGTGTTTCTTTCTTCACAACTCCACACTGTGTGCTGTATGTGTGTGCGTGTGTTTGTGTGTGTGTGCGTGTGTTTGTGTGTGCATGTGCGTGCCCTACCATCCGACTGTGCAGGCATGCGCCAACCCTCCCAGCTGGAGGGCTACCTGGGGACATGTGTCCTCCGTGAGAGTCCGCGTGCCAATGCACTAGGTATGTTGCAACATGGGCACACACACAAACACACACATATGCACACACACAAACACACCTTTGATTTGTTTTCACTTTGAGGGGTTTGACATCGATAAACAAACTGTTTTAAGACTAACCATCACCTCAAACAGAGCACTGTGTCGTTTTAAAGAGGTGCATCAGGTCCGTCCTTTCAAAATAAAAGCATACGTACCATTTGATGAGAAAATGACGCCATACCCAACTATACAATGTAGTGTAATACAATACGACATGACGTGATATACAATATAAATCATGATACAATAAAATGTGATGCGATTTGATGATACACAATATGATGCAGTGTGATACAATACAATACCATAAAACAGGAAATGATGCAAAACAGTATAAAAAAAATAGGACATGAGAAAATATGATGCAAAATGAATCATTGCAATAGGATTCAATTCGAGAGGGTAAAGTGATATGATGCAGTGTGTTGAATTGATTTGATACACTTCACGATACGATAAAACACAACGCATTATGGCACGATACAATATAACACGATACGATGTAGTACGATACAATACAACAAGTAACAGCAGGATACAAAATAATACAGTACGATAATATGATACAATATAAGGCGAAGCTGTATAATATACTACAATAAAATACGAGACAACAAATTACAGCGGGATACAAAATAATAGAGTTGGATAATACGATATAATATAACAGGATATGATACAATACAACAAGTTACGGCAGGATACAAAATAATACAGTAGGATAGTACGATATGATGTAAAATGATACAATATAATACGATACAATATGACATGATACGATGTAATATGATACAATACAAAAAGTTACAGAAGAATACAAAAAAATACAGTACAATAATATAATATAACAGGATACAATACTGTTTGATACAACAAGTTACAGCAGGATACAAAATAATACAGTAGGATGCGATATGATAATATGTTTCAACAAGTTACGGCAGGATACAGATACAATAGGTTCATGTGTCTTGGATTCATGTCCCGCATACTTTTAACCGTCTAAACAAACATGTGACTCAAAGTTAAACAGCTCTTTCACACCATTTCTTTTTGTCACACTTATCAAATAAAACGCTCCACGACAGATTTTCTAAGTAGCAGTTGTAAATACTTGTACTAATACTTTAATCAATTTAGTCAAATTAGTGCATAACTGTCAGGAAGAACACAAGCGAGATCTTTGTTTTGCTGTTCATGAGTTTTTATGACATTTTTGCCAAAAAAGTTTGCATGTATGTTAGACCTTTAACTAGAGCTGCCGTACATTTATCTTGATTGTTCCTGGAGCTCTTGCCCAATCATAAAGCCAATGTGATAAAAACAAAAAAAACACTGAGTGCTGTGTGAACAAGAATTGATCGCTTTGGGGCAAAACTAGATAAACACACACACTTAATCTTAGTCTTGAGGAGCTACACTCCCTCCCTGATATCTAACCTTAATATTAAATGCGGCTCTTGCCTGAACTGAATCTTAATCAAAATTTGATCCTGATAAAAAAATCAAACAGCTCTTTAAAGTCCAATTGAAATGCAGCATGACTTATTTTACTTTGCTGGCCGTGCTTTCAGTTTGAGACAAGCCCCTCCATTGCATTTTAACACGCAGCCTTACTTTTAAAATGTCATCATAGTCGCATCTTTTCCAAACCAGTTAGCTTTAAAAACGAAGGCAGCTTTAGCCAATCAGTGAACAGTGTTCTCCGTTTCTCTCTGAGCACCACAAACCCAGATAAGAACAAAACCACCAATGTACGTCCACAGCAGTAGCGATAGCATCTGAAGATGTGCTGACACACGAACTCTTGCCCAAATGTGTCACGTAAACCAAACCTCTGACACAAAACGCTGGCACACAGGCCTCAGGTGCCCCACCACGCGCCCGCAGAAACTCCCTCAGCCTCAATATTCATGACGAGCTGCAGCCTGCTGCCTTGGACACAGAAGTTTGAAGGCTGGAAGAGAGAGTGGCACAGTCATCCCTTTGTGCTTTGTGCTTTGGCTGCAGTGTCAAATGTGACTCTGCATTTACTTCACCACACTGCGTTTAAGCCTGAAGTCAAGGGGAGTAAGTACCTGGTCACAGGTACTGGCAAGCCACCGCGCCGCTCTGCCAGCTGAAGTGGTATTAGCGGCCGCCGGCGAATGTGGTGTCTCCTCTTTTTGACGTGGCAGCGTTAGAGCAGGGAAGCCAACGCGGGAGAGAGAGTTGGGTCACTTTGTACGTCTCCCTCTCTCTCTCTCTCTCTCACTCGCAGTCACAGTCACACACACACACTCCCTCCCTCCCTCAGCCCACATCCCATTCCCATTGTGTGTTTAATCCGGGGCTCTTTTGTGGCAGGATTCCACACGAGGACTCCCGCTTCTGTGGCAGCCTTTTTCTCCCAGGGCCTGCCATGCTCTTCTGTCACCCCTTCTCTTTTCAATTTGCATGGAAATGCCTCCGTGTGCCTGTGTGTTTGTGTGTTGTGAGCATGCCCCCCAGCAGTCTGTGCGAACAAGCATATGCGCACACACACACTCACACACTCACACACATTCACATCCATATATAAGTGAATAGACACGCCATACCATCAGAGCCAGGGAATGCCAGGGATTATAGGAAGAGATGTGATTATTACTAAGATTTTTTTGTTTTGTTTTTCCCCCCACATCATTTGTTTTCGATAAACGCTCAATAGACCCGTCTTGGCCGGGTGTTTTGTGCTCGCTGACAGTTAAGAAACAGGCGGCTCAAACGCACGATTATTGTGTGTATTTTTGGAAAACATCCATGCACTTAATCTTTCATCTGCTGAAAAATTCAGCTTGTTGAAGACCCTCACCCCCTCCTTTTCCCCATAACAGCAATTTACTCTTTTCACAATGTCGTTCTGCAGGATGTGTGTGGAGGCCGCAGCACACTTCTGAGGTGTTAATGTTGCCATCCGTATGAATTCTTAAACGCTGCCCCCTCACTCTCTCGCTTGGCGCCGTGCACGCAGAAAGCCTCAGCATATGTAATATTCCTTAAAGAGAGGCGGAAACCTGCAACATTCAGCCGCTCTGAATGCTCGTTCACTGCTCTGTGGGTAGCACTTTGAATAGTAAATCATTGTTTTAGCCTCTAAGCAGATAATTTAAACCTGCCTTAAAATATTCTCTAGCAACCATTATGGACTTAAAGATTCCCAAAGCAGAAGATGCCACAAAGTGCTATTAAATGACAGCTCATAGAGTGATTTTTTTCTATTGCACGGTCTTTTTAGTACAACTTTACAAGGGCGTTCCTCAGGTTACAAAATATATCCTCGGATTTACTCCCTCTGTCACTGTTCACTGCTCCCTACATTTATCTTCAGACCTTCCTCACCTAAAATTGCCATAATAGCTAGCTTGTGTTCCTTATTTCAGAATTAAGGATGTAAAGAGAGAATCAGATTTCTTCACATTGCTGCTGCTGCTGCTTCTGTGGACACACACACACACACACACGCATACTGTACCTACGCACACAAACGCACGCACACTCACACACGCTCCACTGTCTCTCAGGGATTTATTTTTCACATGATGAGGCCGCAGACGTTCTGAACTTAATTTTGAAGGCATGGGTTGTGGAAGACACAGGTCAAACACAATGAGGCTCTTTTATCTGCGTTTCCATCTTTTTCTTTTTTTAACCAGTCGTTGGCAGATCAGCTGTTTCATATCCAATCAGGGAGGAAGAGGCCTGTAAGGGGGAAAAAACACTGAACCTCTGTATCTGTCTATTAGTGGTTTGGATGGGGCTGCAGTATTTTCCTCCCCTCACATATGTCACCAGCATAAAGGGGAACGTTAGCTGACAGCTGGAGGCTGAAGTTTGATCTGAAGCAGAGAGGTTCTGTTTCGTTTCCCCTGATAAAAGATTGAAGCTCTGATGACATTAAACTGATGATTATGGTTTGAGATTTAGGTTCAGCTTTGCAGATTCTCCTCTCTTCTGGATTTAAACTGACGTTCTGACCTCCTCCTGTCTCTGCTTTGTCTTCTTGCAGCAGAGATGGATGGCCTGTCCGACCTCTCTCCACCCGGCTCCAACCACAACCACAACCACAACCACCTGGGCTTCTCCCAGCAGCAGCAGCCCATCCCCGGCAGCACAGCAGAGCAGACCCCTTCCTCGCCCGTGCCCCCGCTGTCTCACGCGCCTCCGCCACACGGAGGCCAGACCGGCGGCCGGCAGCCCCAGCTCCCCGGCCTACACCACCCGGGCCTGGTGTCCACGCCCATCAGTCCCCAGCTGGTCAACCAGCAGCTCGTGATGGCACAGATCCTAAACCAGCAGTACGCGGTGAACCGGCTGCTGGCGCAGCAGTCCCTGTCGCAGCAGTACCTCAACCACCCGCCTGTCAGCCGCAACTCCCACAACAAGCCCATGGAGCCGCAGGTGGCGTCCAACACAGAGGTGTCATCGGAGATCTACCAGTGGGTGAGGGACGAGCTGAAGAGAGCCGGAATCTCACAGGCGGTCTTTGCTCGCGTGGCCTTCAACAGAACCCAGGTGAGAGGGGAGACGGACGGGTCAGAGTACCAGGTCCAGTTCTATAAGGTGTTTTTACCTTATCAGGTTTTAACCGACTACTTTAGAATTTAATAGTTCTGCAGGAAATACGTGTTAACCTCCGTGAATGACGTGAAGTTAAACTTTCTGATCATATTTGATAAATGCAGAAATAAGTTAATTTTGCTCATTGGACAACCCTCTCAGCATCACAACATCTTTATCCCGTTTATTTGTGGTTCTGTTAGACCTTCCCCAAAACACGATACTCTTAAAGAAGAACTCAAATTATTATAATCATTAAATTCAGAGGATTCATTTTCAGCCCACCAGCATCTAAGATATACCGGAGCGAAAACCTCTTCAAGACCGCTGACTGGTCGTTGAAATTGAAATAATTTGGAAAGCATCCAGGATTTGCTTCATCATCCAAGGTTGATTAAACAATGTTTATTTTTTTTTGTTTAGTTTGAGTTTAATTTCATTTTCTCTCCTCAATTTTACTGCCCAGTCTGACTCATATTAACAGTGTCATAAAACTTTTGGTGCACAAACACTATCTCTGAAAAGAACTCACATAAAAAAAGCACTACAAGTTCTCAGAACACTCTGTGTCTCTGAAAATTGGCATATAACAGCAGCATTAAAGTTAGCTCTGCATAAAAACACCTATTAATCAAAATGTCATCTTAATTTTTGAACATCTCTATCTGACTTTAAACGGTAATATCCCGAATGAAAAGAAGTTTTTCAACATTTCCACACAGCTCCTGTAGAGAAACAAACTCTCAGCCTGCAGTCTGAACGTGTTTCCGTCCTCCGATCGTTCCTCATTCATAATTCTCTCTCCAGTAACGCAGCACCTCTACTGTACTTCAAGACAGCTGGCAGCCTGCCATGTGAGAGACCCGGGCTCGGTCATCGCGTGCGTTCTCTCTCCCTGCCAAAATATGTGGTTTCACTTCATAGTCAGAGGCCTCACACTCACACTCACACACACAGATATATACGCACACACACAAATGCGCTGCTGTCACACACAAACAGAAGGCAGTGGAAATGTTTTAAGATGAAGCGTCTGTATTAAAGAGGAGTGGAGGGAGGTGACAGCAAACCTCATTACGAATCCATTTGCTTTGAAGTCTCTGTGTGTGAAAGAGGAAAAAGGACTGAAACTGATAGAGATCTATTAGAATCAGAACATACAACAACCCCCCTCCTCTGGAAAATAGATGTGTGTGTATGTGAGTGAGTGTGTTTCTGTGCAGATTGGTGAACTCCCACACAAACACAGTCTTATCTGAAGCTGATATGAGGAATTAGCTCAATGTGCCGTTGGAGAGTTTGCCTTTGGAGGATTATTTATTAGGCGCGTGCTTCTTCCTCGAGTCTGTGTTAATAAAAAGAGAGCAGGGGGGAGAAAGGAGGTGTTGAGAAGTGACATGAGGGGCTTTTGTCGGCGCAGGAAGCTTGTTTTGTCCTCTTTGAGAGGAAACTGATTGACCTGAGAGATAGACAAAAAGGTCCGATGGCAGAGAATGATGCATTCACTGAAGAATGCAGACACCGACAGACAGACAGTGAAAACAGAAATGCCACTAATCTATCCCCTGAATACTTGTGTGTGTATTAAGCACGCCGTCCCCTTCTCCATAAAAACCTCACTCTGACTCAGATTTCACTTGTTCACACTTGCCTGGGAGCCACAATCATACCTTTTTCAACAGAACACATATGTCTGTGTACATTTTAATGGCCAAGCAGTCAACGCTGAGAACATATCTGCAGCCCTGCTCGCCGCTCAAAGCACCATGCTCTGAAAAAAACAGAAATAAATAAAAGTAATAGCACAAGCATGTTTTCCCCATCACCTACTTTTATTACCAAATCACACCTATTGATGGGGAGAGAAGCGAAGAGATGGTTCGCTCAGTGTGTGGCCAAGAGCTGATGAAAAGGCCCAATCACACGTCTCTGATAATGGAGTCATCGCCGTTTCATAATGATGGAATTGAGCGCCATTGAAAGTAAACAGAGGATACGCTGATTGCCCGCTGTAGAAGATTTCATATTTGAGGCGAGTGGCTGCGGCTCTTTTCCAGAACAACACAAGGCTGGGAGAAAATGTCCAAAACCTGCAGATTTATACGACTGATCCAAAGTTTTAGACGAGTCCGTGGTCGTTGTTTTTGACCCGTTTCCTCTCCTTTACCCTTCCCTCTTTGGCTTCTCCCTCCCCTCACCTGTTAACGCAGGGCCTGCTGTCCGAGATTCTGCGCAAAGAGGAAGATCCTAAAACAGCGTCCCAGTCGCTGCTGGTCAATTTGCGCGCCATGCAGAACTTCCTGCAGCTCCCAGAGGCCGAACGCGATCGCATCTATCAGGAGGAGAGGGAGCGGAGCCTGACGGCGGCTTCAGCGATGGGCGCCGCTCCTCTCATCAGCACTCCACCCAGCCGACCTGTACAGGTACCTGAGACTGAATTCCTCTGATCACGCTAATTCTGTGTTTGTGTTTGTGTTTGCTACCCAGATATTTTGTAACTTGACTGGTTAACAGGAGCTTTGAAAACATTCAGAAACAGAGCAGATTGTCAATCTCAGGGAATGGAGGTCGCAAGATCATTTGTAGGGGTCATCAGATGTTTGAGACAAATAAAACTAAAATTTAAAGATTTCAAAAACAATAAAGATTTAAAGTTAAATAACTTAAATTTGACTGGATAATAGTTTTGACACCACTTGGCCTGTTGCACCAATGAAGCTTGTTTTAGTGCTTTTCTTAGGTGGCAGCATGTTAGCTGTGTGACTGCTGCAGGTGATAACTCCGGCTTACACTGTGATGGCATTCATGCATAGACTGAGGGGGCGGGGTCACAAACATGTATGACATTGCTCTCTGAAGTCCTAGCCCAAAAATGTAAGACTCACTGTTCTAGATACATGTATTTTATGAATTGCAATAATGCACAATCAGTTTCTGCAAAACTACATACCATGACTTATCACATGAGCAGTTTGTCAGAAACCTTACCTGTGCAGCAGCGAATCTTTCCCTCTGCTCCTCTCTCAGAGTGTTAATGAGACAAATTTACCTTTTAGAGCTGCGACAGATAGAACTGCGCCAAAAAAATACAAGATTCTGTCTCAGAATTGGTAAAAGTGCAGTCACAGCTGAAAAAGCATGCAACACAAGAACAATGCTGTAATTATTCAGTCATCATGAACTTCGTGAGTCAACAGATCTGGTTGTTCGAACTATTTTTGTCCCATTTAAAGGAGCTAGTCTGTGGATTTGTTTACAGCTGAGATCAGGTATCCAGGCGTGGGAGCAGGTTGAGGTGTTTCTCAGACGCTGGAACTTTTGTTTGTCTGTGTCTGTGGTGGTGTGATGGCCTGAATCCAAACACATGTGTAACAAACCCATAAGTGCTCCACTCTCACCTAAACCCAACCCCACTCTGCTGTCCTACACTTCATTCTTCTTCCTGACAGCTTGTGAACATTTTGTTTCGTGGGTTCGTCGCTCCACAGCTTTAGCACGTACAAACCAAACGTAATGCATCGACTAGTACATTGTGTTTACATGTGACAACAGCGAGCATGCACACATGCACGCACCACCCTGGCACATTGTTAAGATTCACACCTCACATTCCCCTCCGCTGACTCAGGCTACAACCTGTCGGGAAACATGAGGAACAATAAAGGCCCATTTGTCCGGACAGCACGCTCGATCGAAATAGTTTACATTCTCCGTGCATGTAAATCAGCTCCACATCACCCCCGCCCTCAGCACACAGGTGAAAGTAGAGCACACAGATGACAGATCATTTTTTGTGCTAATTTTGACCTTTCACTGCGTGTTCAGAAGCATTAAAAGCCCTCTCTCTTTTTTTTCAAATAAAGCTCAGAGAAACATCAGACATCTTTTAGACCGTCCCCTTTCAAAATCTTTTTTGCACCAAAGCACAACTTTCCACCCTCACAGCAAATCACTGTCTCTCATCTGAAAGGTATGTGGCAACTTTCTACCACTTAAGCCCATTTGAAGTGCGGTCAGCTGCATCTGGGAGGTGAGAGGTGGTGGACAAAGCCCCCTCTGTCCTGTCTTCTGTGGCGACGCGGCTTTTAAGTAGGTGATGAGCAAAGACAGAAAGAACAGGCCCACCCATCTCCAAAAGAAAGCCTGCCACTGGGATTACTCAGCAGGATGGCAGTCACTGTCTCTCAAAAAAAAAAACTGAAAAGAAAGAGTGGTTTTCTGAGGCAGCGGTGCTGGACAGAGGCAGGGCCACTTTGCAGTTGACAGCTCGTCTTTACAATGAAAGGCTGGGACAGTAGAGGACAGAGGTAAAGAGAGGACTTCAGCACAAGAATCAAAACTGAACTAAAATGTGTTTGGCTCCAAACTTCCTGTTATTCTAAATGAAAATCCCAGAAGCAGAGATAGAGAATCATAAGTCTAAGTTTTAAAAATGTCTGTAATTACATCAGGTGAATTACAGATCACTGATGTACTTACAGAACTAATGTGTAGAGGGCTGTTTAGAGTATCAGAGACCGGCTTACAGAGCTGTGCAGATTGATAACAGAGCAGGTATACATTTGCAAGCTGAACAGTAAACACAATGACTTCCACACTGCATACAAGCTGTAAAGATTTCAAATATGAGCAGAAACGGAGAGGCTCTCATTTGTAGTTTTTATTTGCATATCACTCAGAACACTGTTGGTACATCAGGAGAATATATAGCTTCCTAATACACTTCACCTGTATGACTTAAACACATTGACATTTATCATATAGACCTGTTCTTACACAAGGCAATTCACTCACCCACAAACACACTCATACACCTGGCCATCTGCCAGCCTCTCCTATGGAGCAATGCGGTGTGAATTTAAGCACATAAATCAGCCAGGGTGGCAATTGAGCCCGAGACAGAGGAGGCTTTTTATTGGCCTCGTAAAAACAGATGCAGAGGTATGTTTCTCACACGTGTGTCTGATGGGTCGGCTCAACTCCCCTGAAGCCAGTTAGTGCACGTCCCGGCCTTAACAATTAGCCCGACATGGTAACCTACCGCTCAGACTGACAAGCCCATGTTAAAAAAAAAAAGAGAAAGAAAACAGGATGAAAGGCGCCGAAGCACTCCGACATTCCAGTTTCACCACAAGTTTGAAGATGATGAGATTGTTTTTGACACATAAAAGAGCTCATATTAAGTGTCTAGACCAATACATGGATCTATATATTTCTTTAAGCACAGGTTGTATCTCCAGTTAGTGTCTGTTGGGGTTATTATGGTTTATTTGAAAGCTGTGTACTTGTACTCATACCCAACCCTCTCCTTTGAAAGGGCTTGTATGGATGATTCATATGCTAATGGTCCTTTGGTTATGCTTTTATTAGGATACTTGTTACTTTGTCAAAAGATTTTTGTCAAGATGCAACAAGCCGCTGAATGAAGATGATTTGATTTCACTCGACTTGCATTTATTTTTTAATCACCAGCTTGACATAAGAATAATAACGTTTCATACAACACATCTAAGTGTTTTTGAGCAGAGCAACATGAGAGAGATGGGCGACTGCCTGAGTGTTTTGCCAGATTACTTTTTTCTTTTTTTCCTGTTCTGACTGTGCGCCTGAACAAGTGTGGTTGTGTTGTGTTCCCGACTCTGCAGCCTCGGAGGGAAGACTGCAACAGTGTGAGGCCCGAGGACTGGAATCCCCGGATCCCCGTGGGCATTTCCCCTGTGAGCAAACAAGTGCACCCTCACCTGCACACATTCGCATAGACAGTACACACACTGGAGCTCAGCATCCCCCAGCATTACAAACTGAGAACTCGAATGTGCTTGTAGAAAGAAAAAAAGACATTTTATTTCAACCCTCAGGCTTGAATTTTTGCAGTTTTTTGTTAAAAAATTTGTCAAATAAGCACATCAACTATTAAAATCACACTTTTTTTTACCTGAATCGAAAGCTTCAAATTTTAATTTCATCCGATTTTACCAGTATATAAAAAGCGGAAGCACAAAGAGCCTTTGTGTTCATGTTTTAGCCAGTCATAGACCAACTAAAGCAGCTGTAAACCATGACTCTCATATTAAATGTCCTGAAGAGTACAACGACCCAGTGTGTGCTTACAAGCAGAGCCCCTCAGATCAAAGAAAAGGGACAAAATTGTGCAGGATTTTAAAATTTTCTTCATCTTCTTTTAAGGTGAAACCATCGCCTCTTCCCAGCGAGTGGAACGGCAAGACGGAGAGCTGCATCCTCAACATCAACTCCACCATCTACGACGAGATCCAGCAGGAGATGAAGAGGGCCAAAGTTTCCCAGGCCCTGTTCGCAAAGGTGGCCGCCTCCAAGAGCCAGGTACGCAAACACACACGGACCGGCAGCCTGGATGAAAATCAAAGAGGCGGAAAAATGCTAATCTTTTTTTCAGTATCCAAAATTTGGAGTGGGAAAAACATTTTGTCAAAGACGGATTTCACTATCTTGATCTTCAACCTTTGAAGACGCAGCCATCTGGGAATAGAAATACATTTTATTCATAAGAAACTCTACATTTTGTAACACGTCTCAAAGTGTGACAGAAAAGAACAGGACTGTAAAATGAACTGAGAGCCAAGCGAATTTAAAAACAGGCTCTTGTAATGTGTTTATGTAAATGTGGGAAATCATTTTGCTGTTATTTTTTTTTACTAAAGTTGCTCTTAACATGCAAATATACCTGCTCTGAGTTTCCAAACATAAACACACCGATGGAAGAGAGGGGAAAGTTGTCGAGGACAGTCCAGATAATCGGTCTTTGGCCTGGGGAGCGAACTCCTTCAATGAGGCCGTGCAGACGCCGTTTAAAAGACGAGACAAGTATTCAACATGCACATGACATCATATCTTAAAGACAAAGGTGTAGGAATCTACCCACCCCTTCTCAAAACTTGCCTCAGAGCATCACTGACATAATTTATGGCCATAATGACACGTCCTCTTTATTGTGGGTTTGGAGTTTAGCAGTCGACACTGTTTCGACACCAAACAAACCTGTTTATATTAGCTCTGCTGGGTAAGACGATGGGGCCCCTGTTATCTTCTCCCAGAGAGCAGGACGCTCACACAATACAAGGCTGTGTGTGGTGGAAACAGCTCCACTTTAACTCTTTATTAAAAGTAATTTAAAAATGGAGCGCTAAGGAGTTATTATTAAAGGTTTTCATGCGTCTGTCGGAGGCAGAGTTGGAGAGATTTCCACAATTGTGCTTGATGAAGAAGATGGGGGGAGAATAGATCACCAAGGGCGGAATAATCTAGAAATATCTGCAAAGGCTTTATTTTTTTCTTGCTGATTAGGATGATTATACCCCCAGATAGCTTTGTTTTACCAAATTGCAGTTTGATGCACAAACCACTGTTTTTGTTAAGGAGTTCAAAGACTCCTTGGAAGGATGGAGAAAGAGAAAGGGGGGAGAGCACGTCTTTTTCTTCCCAAATGAAGGTTTGTCTGGGAACAGGGTTTCCACCGTTGCCTTTTCCACCTCACTCCCATCTCTCTGTCTTGCCCCCTCTACCTCTTCCACTTCTCCCCGTTTTCTGCCTCTCTTTCACGTTCCATTCATGGCAGGCGGGTGTGAATGTGAATTGAGCAGCAGATAAGAAGTGTGCTAATTATGCCTGTGAAAGGGGGCCTGGGAGAGCACTTATCTCTGGCTCCATCTCGTAATGGGCGCTCCCCGGGCAGCTGGTCTCCCCCCTTGCTACCCAGCCGGCATCACCACAGCTACCAGCACCGCCAGGCCGGGCCCGCTCCTCCTCATCAGAACCTCAAAAAACAGACACCGGTCCCAGTTTTCAGCTGCTGTTTCCACACGGGTCTTTTTACCGCTTTAAGCGTTTATTCGACTCCTTTTTGGGAGCGGACAAGTTTGTAATTTTACCCCAAATTTTAGACCAGAGTAAACAATATTACAAGCAAGTTTTTGAGTTTCCTTCCAGAGTTCACATCAGTCTGACAAGTTAAGTTTAAATCTGAATTTTTCTGTCAAAATCTTATTTGTCACACTGCTGAAGTAGAATTTTAACAATTTCCAGTAAAATAATACATTTTTGGATCTAAGGAAATCTGTTTGTTATTTTGACATTGAATCAATCATTTGAGTCTCTTTGTTATAATAATACAGAATATTTACCAGATTGAGATTATAAGGTGGACATATCTCAGGAGCGTTTTCACTATTTTTCATTTGCTGTTTTAATTCATCAGATAAATGTAAATCATGATCAAGTCCTTTTACCTGTTTTCACTTAAAGTCTGAAATCACGAGAAAAATCTTCCTGATCATTTATTTAAAAAAAGTAAAAGTGAGATTTCATTTATTCTCAGCTTTATGACATGTAAAGTAAAAATATTTAGTTTGAATTTGATTATATAGCTCATATAAAGCTTATTAAATTAGAAATCCATGGCCTCAAAAAATATTTTAAAATTATTTTAAAATACAGAAATGTCCATTTTCTAAAAAAGTACTTTCACTTTGATATTCAGTTTTTCATTGAGACTCTTTCAGACATCACTCTTTCCAGTGTGAATGTCTCACCTGTTCATCTGACACTAAATAAAATTACAAAGCTTTATTTTGAAATGATCGGATAGATGTAGTGATATTAAAGACTCACTGAAGCTGTGGTGAGGTTGGGTATCTCAGTATTTAAGGTATCTTCTGTGGATCTCCGCTGAATTAAACAGACAGTTGAGAATATTTTAAGAATGATGAATTTCTGCCCAGATTAGCCTCTAATTTCTGCTCGTTCCTCACGGATCCCACAGCTGGAAATGAAGAAATATTTGCTCCACATGAGCAGTCATTTTATGTTGAAGGACGTTTTCTCATACATTGTACATCACAGTTAATTGTTAAAGATCTACGGTGCGAATCAGTCAGCCAGGAAGAACAGCTCGATGTATATTTAAACACGGCGTTGTAAACGACAGCTGAAAGCCGGAGAGGTTTGCAGCCTTACAGGGAGAAAATAACCACTATCTAAGCCTCGGGTAGAGCTCCATGCCAGCAGAGACTGCTGGTACGGAGGTTGGTGGAGGAGCAGTGTGGATGTGGATGGTGATGAGGATGGAGGATGGGCAGGACTGGCAGGATGCCCATCTGGGGTCCAGGGAAATAATCGTGGGGGGAGGGTGGAGGAGAGGCCTCATCACCAGAGGCTGGCACAGTCCTATCGGCTCGGTGTGCTGTTCAACTTCTGCCTCTTTAGCTCTGGTTAGGATTTCCCAGCATGCTTACGCAAGCACAGGGTCACATAAGCAGTGGGTATAGATGTGTACAGTGTGGCGTGTCTTATAGGTTTAGCTTTGTGCTCAGTGTGTTTGCCTCGTTCACAGAGAGATGAAGTTAGGAGGGAAAGGCGGTTAGCCGTGGAGACTTGAGGGGAGAAAAGAAGAGATGTGAAGTTAAAGGAGGTCAAAGCAGTGTTTGTCCTCTGGGTGAGGAAGCAGTAAACTGGAGTTTAGTGATTGGTGCATGCTCCGCTGAGTGTGTATTTACTGTATATAGATGTGTGTTTCGCTGCTTCTCCCTGCATCAATATGGGTTTCTGCACGGGCACATTCGAGTGTGTGTGTGTGTTTGTGTGTTTGGGGGTTTCTGGATCGCAGCCATCCTGTCCTCTCTTAGGGCTCGTAACCACAGCAGGCCTCTGCCACCCCTTAACTCCCCCCCAACCCCCACCCCCCACCTCACATATTCAATGTTGCATTTCAATCACTCTTTTACTGCCACATATTCAGAGTAGTAACTATAGAGCAGTGAATCTAACCCCGTCAGTGTTACTCTATCAGATTAAAGGTCTCTGTTCACATTCACTCTGAACATTTGTATTATTTAAACGATCATGAAAAGGACAGTCCTCTCTTCATACAATCAGAGGCTTTATTTACAATCCTCGCCTTAATAACCCAAACCGATCACTCTCCATGAATGCTCCATCTATGTTTAGCTCCAGGAGATGTCAGACTCGGAGAAAACATCTGCGCACTGCTGGTTCAAATCCAGGAGCGGCACTGCCAGAGGCGGCGATTTCCATCGAACAGCCCGTTTTATTTTAGCCTGCAGAGGTGGGAGCTATGATATGGATAGCCTCGAGTTGATGTCAACATTATTAACCGGCTCAGTACGGCTCGAGCGCTCTCTAGCAATCGACTGTGCTTTGTTTTCATTCACGCTAACAGGGGAGGCTTGCTGTGTTGGCTAGCCTGGCAGAGAGGGTGGCTCATGTTCAGCTGAGCGATGGGAGGTTAGCCGAGGGGTGGGGTAGGAGAGGGTTGGGGGCATTCCTTTGACACGACTTTTATGTCCGAACATCCCCGACACTTCCTGAGAGGAATTGCGCGACGGGTAGAATCAGAGTCCCTGCTGTCATAAAACAAGCACCCCGGGAGCCGTGCGCACCGCAGGGCTCAAAGCCCTCCGACTCCTCAATGACCAGAAGAGTACAGAACTCCAACACCGCCACCAACACCGCCCTCTCTCTCCATCTCTCCATCTCTCTCTCCCTCTCTCTCACTCGCTCATTCTCCCCTGGAAGAGGCTACGCTAATTAGCCAGGCTCTAATGAGACAGAATGGCACTGATCTGGTCCGCCGCTGCGCCACCGGGGGGGCCGGGCAGAGGGGGGGCTGGTGCAGTAGGGGGGAGAGGAGAGAGCGAGAGGGGGGAGGTTGGTGTATGCCATCTGTCACCCTGCACCCGCCTGGCACGGCAGTCCCTGGAGTGGAGGGTGGGAGGGGGGGTGAGTGCCTTGTTGGTCTGGAGAGGTGGGGGAGTGGGTGGAGATAGGTGGGGGGGTGGGTGGGGACACTGATAGGAGTCGGAAGGGAGGGTGACAGAATAAGTGGAATAGCTGCTTCCTTCATGTTTAGTAAATGAGTGATTTCCTGTCAGGGGTGGAATCGGCTCGGCGGTCATGCAGGTTTTATGGATTGGATTCGTTTTTTAAATTCTCACTTTAATCCCAGATATTTGGCAAATGACCAACCAGACCAGACCCACAAACACACACACACTCAGAAACACACACACACACACACACACACACACACACACACACACACACACAGCACTTGTATCATTCTGCTCCATCCAATGGCTGCTTAACAAGAGGGGCAGATGGCTGACCTTTCGGGTGTCTGTTTCTGGATTGTGACTGTTCAGAGGTTTGTCTGTTACTGAGATGCCACTTGGGGTCAGCGTGTTAGAAGCCATGTTTTGCATGAGGAGTCATGCTGCAATGATATTAAATAACATCCACAGTTAGGATGAACATTATCAGGTGCTATTATACGATATCAAGTCTAAGTCTGTGTTAGTCGGAGTAAAATGTTGCTCCACTTTTTGGACTTTTCTTGACGTCTTCATTTCAGATTTTTTTTTTTTTCCTCCTCACAGTTCTCCTCAAATCCCTCTCCCTCAAATGAGACAGATCAGAGCAAGTTTATCACAGCCCCTTGGGATCTTGAAAGGCCGTGACTGTTTATTAATTGATTTATTTATTTATCTCCAGTGCCTGCTTGGTTATTAGGTTGCCATGGGAAACAGGCTAGGCCAGATCCTCTCTATTATTAAAGACACAATTTCTTGAACTGGAGACCCAGCTGTCTGAATAATTAATTTAGCGAATGAATTATCTTGCAAACGGTAAGTCTTCCCCGCCCTCTGAAATGAGCCTTTCTCTTATTGTTTAATGGACAGTGGAATTCCCACCAGCCTGTTTCTTTTTTTTCTTCTTTCTCTCGCTCTCTACTTCCCGTTTCATCGAACCCTCCTCCTCTAAGCAGGAGCCGGGGGTCACACTGAGCATGCCCAGAGCACTTTGTGTCTCTCCTGCCATCTCTCTCACTTACGCCTTACATGCCACCTCTCACCCCATCTGTCTCCAATTGCACAACCCACTCCCTCCTCCTCCTCACCCGCCTCCCACCCAGCAGTCCAAAGTAGGAATCTGCCCCGACTGTCAGGAGTCCAAATCGTGTCTTCGTCATCACCTCTAATGGATTATTATAAGACTAATGTTGCCTGCTGAGGTGCAGGTGTCAGAGATGTGCTAGCTCAGGTAACCAGCAAACAGGCCAATAGTAAATCAGCCTTCATTTAGTGAAAAGTTCTCCTAACTAGTCCTTTACCCACTAACTTCACTCCTCACCTAATCTATCTTCTCTTGTTAGCGAACGCCGCCCTCGTCCCGGTGACAGCCCCGCTACTCTGCTAGCTCTTTCTTTGCTACAACTGTTTGCTAGCTAACCCTCTCCCACTGTCTCCACTTCTCCTGACAGACCACACAGGGCTTGTTCTGAGGCCCATTCTCGCTAATCTGATCAGGCAGGCAAATACGCCGGGAAAAGCGCTTTAATGATCCCCCTAATTACCTCAAGTCAATACCAACTGTATTATTAGACTCGGGGAAAATATTCCATTAGGGTGCCCCCCGTGGGAGTCCCCCCTGTGCGCGCTGATGTCACGCGCCGCGCGCCCCCTACGCTTGTAATTAATTTTATTTACACACTCAGGAATGCACAAGGTCGCACCTGCAGCCCGGAGCCGCCCGACTCGGCCCGCCTAATCAGATCTGTCATAATTATCATTCTGCATGCTTCTGACACACGCCGGGAAATATTTCAATTTAACTACAGCCACTAGCTCCGGCAGATGCAGTCTGAGAGAGGGAGAGAGAGAGAGAGAGTGTGTGTCTGTGTGCGCACAGGAGTGTGTGTGGTACTGAGTGAGGGGGAATTGCATGGGGAGATATTAGGACTATCCAAGTGCTCATGCTGGTGCTTGTGTGCATTATTTCTCACCCTCCATCTTTCACACTCTCCTCTCTGTCCTTATCCCTCTTCCTAAAGGGGACTGACTCTCCATCCTCATCACTCTGTCCTCACTTTAGTCTTCAGACATGCTGCAGAGATGGGACCTTAAAGAGGACATATACAAGTTCCTTTTTAAGGACTTTTCCTGTCGACTCTCCTGCCACATCTTTAAATATTCCATTTAAAAGTCTGTAAATAATTCCCAAGTTTAGAACCAGCCGCACATGAGGACTCGTTTTTGGGGAAACGTTTGTTCAGTTTTATTACTGTCTAAAGCAAACTTGTAGACCTATTAAGAACAGTTATTTAACTGACACAGACAATTTGCAGGTTCTCTGCTATTTCAATCTCTAATTCAATAAGATCAGTCATGATTTATCAGCCTAATTACGCTTTGATATTAGCAATTAAATCCCAGCTTTGAATTAAATATCAATCAAGCTCTTATAATTGATGGAATCAGACTCTATGTAGGTACTTTGTGTGTTTGTAATGTTGCTGCCACTGTTGTTTATCTCCAGTTCATCTTCACTGTGTTTGTTGTCTTCTGTGCATTCATCCTCCATCTGCCTCGGCAGTATTGAACAGAAAAAAAAAAGATTATAAACAAGAGGTAAATTTGTGGTGGGAGAACAGTGTTTGAACATTCAGTGTGCTGTGCAGACAGAGCTAGTACCCAAATATCAGCCCACCACCAGGCTAAACTAGATTATGCTGCAATTTAGACAATACTAATATTTGATACAAAGAGGCACATGTACTGTAGCAACATCAGGGGCTCGATTTTCTGCCATTTTGTACAAATAAACAATCTGAAGTGCTTTAGTGCAGAGAGAGCAGAATTTCACCAAAATGGGATGTGCACTGATATTTCAAGTGGAAATTCGTTTTTCCGGTGCCCATCGATTCAGAGATTTAAGATTAGAAACATAAAAAGATCCTTTATTTTTTTTATTTGAATGTAAACAAAAATGTGAAGAGTTAGAGTGAAAATGTCATCGACGAGATATCACAATGATGTTTGATTATTTATTAATTTAGTGTTGGATTACCGGTTGGAGTAAATAATCCTAAACGACAGTCTGTCTGTCCATTATGGAAACAGTTACAGTCTGACTTTAGTGAGGCAGAGCTGCTGCTGCTGTGTGTGGGAACTCCCAGGCTCTGTTATTGTTGGTCAGCTTTGTGAACTCGTGTGTCATGAAGAACTTTCCTGAAAAAGAAGCAAGCGTGCAGTAAAAACCGACATTGTATCCACACAGATGTTTAATGTGCTCCATTTGAGATGGACTGGTCATTTGCCTTTGGCTATTCTTTATGCTCCATCTGCCTCTATTTGGTTGTTTGAAAATTCCCAGCGCTCTTTATTGGTTTGGGAACCATGACGTAAACTGTCACACACAGAAACTGGTCGGTATTGTTTCTGGGAGCGAGTGCTGACACAGAGAGAGGGCCATTTCCTGCATAGTCATGCCTTGCGTCCACAATGTGTGTCGTGTTAGCTGTCAGTCTGTTATTGTTGTCAGCTCGCTTATTGTATCTGGAGAGGTCGCGACCCCTCTTCAGAAAACGCTCCCTGTTTGGCGAAGACTTCTCCGCGTCCCGGCTCCAATGGATATGAATTGCTTGGCATGTATGATTCAGACTGGCAAATTTCTCTCCTAAAGCTCAGCCACTGACATCCTCACAAAAGAGGAATGGTGACACAATCTGGCAACCCGAATCTGGAAAGCATCCACTTTGACAAGACATCAGAGTCTTATCAACCTGATTTAATAACGAAGAAAGATTTCTCTTTTAGAGGCAAGTTTCAAATGATTTAGATGACTCAGTTTTTAATCTTCAAAAGCCTTCCTTAAGAGAGACGCAGCTTCACCATCAGTACATATGAGAACTGGAAATTTCATCATCCATTACTGTGGTCGTAAATCCAGGCATCCTCAGGGCCTATCTGTCATTTCAAAGAGCAGTCCGTTTGATCCATGTGTTTGGGAGAAAGAATACTTGTGATTGCTCAGGACCGCCGTGTGAATTGGAATCAGAGAGAAAGGTTATAAAAAATAAAAAGTCTCTTAACAATGAACACAACTCTTTGAACATATAGTAGAAATAGGCAGTTTATTTTTAGAAATATCTTACCGTACTGTGTCTGTAACTGATCATTTTTCATTGTCCCATCACTTGACATCCTAAATGTTCTCATATACCGTCTGTGATGCTGCGAGACACTGTCAGAAATGTGAGGTTTTTCCCTGAACATTGGCTGTTGCACTTGTCAGGATTTAACATTACATCAGGACATGGAGATTAAAAGATATTAATGATTTACTAATCATTTAAAAACCCTATATTTGATTTTAAAAGAGTGCACAGATGTTACATAGGCACCAGTTTGAGTTTTAATCAGCAACATGTTTCAAAAAGTTGGAATAAAGACAAGAAAACACTGAGAAAGTTCAGTCATGCCAAAAACAACAACAAAATCACCACTTTCTAAATAATACAGATCCTGGTTAGTACAGTGCTCAGCATAAATGAGTTTCCTTAGTTTCCTTTTAAAATCCACATTTTCTATGTCAGACTATACAACAAAATACTCCCCAAATGTAGGTCATTGATTGCAAACAAGATTTTTGAAGTTGCATACAAAATTTTTTTTTTTTTTTAATTTAAAATCAGGAATGCAAAAAATGAGGACACCCCAATCAAAGTTCTGGGATCAAAGCTAAATTTTAGTTACTGTATCACCCTTATTTTCATCTTATCGTAAATAAAATGTTATGTTAGCTCAACTTTGTCAAAACTTTGGAAATTGTACTTTTGCTCCTCTAAATATTTAGTAATATATTACTTCTAATAGGGGGTGTACTGACTTATGCGTGGCATTGTATCTATACTTGGTATCCTGACACTCAAGAGAGGCTGGATCCACCAGAAGTGAAGGTGGAAGGAGGTTCATCATTCTGTGAGAGACTGCGTGAGTAAATATTTCAGCAGTTTCAGAAAAATCTTCCTCAAATGAAATAATCGCACATAATCAGAGGATTTCTTTTTGAGGTATGGACATGATCCACGGGAGCCACTGCATTCAGATTAGACATGACTCTGTAGTGGAAGTCACCGTCTGCTCAGCTTGTTTTTATGTACATTTTCCATCCTGTGTAATCACATACAAAATTTCTGCGATCTTAGCGGCTTTTGCAAATTATTATCATGAGAAGTTGTTTTAATTCTTCATTTTAAGTAAAGAGCAACTGAACTTGATGATTGATGTGGATGGAGATGAGAGTCTCTATGGACTACATCAACACTTTGAAAGACGCCTCAGTATCCGTCTTTTCAGGGACACTTGATAAATTATTTTTTTGTGATCTAGCTAAGCCATTTCCTCTCTGCGCTGCGAGTGAATAAAAGAGCGCAAACACGATTACTTGCGCACACATCAGTAATCTTTGCCTCTCCTACAGTAAGACACATTAGTATGTTAAGATCTAGCTAGCAGTCATGTCTTTGTGTAAACCTTGCCCTCACAGTGATCCTTCCCCTATCACACAGTCAATAAAGGAATAAAAACCTGATTACTCTTGGTATGTAATAAAAACACTACATAACCAATGTTAGTCATGCAGAGGTGCAGTGGGGCTACGATAATCAGAGGGTTCAAATCCTACCATGAAACATAAATTATTTCCTTTGCTTTAAGCATTTAAGATGAAACACCTCCACAGAGGAGCGTACATTCAGATGAACACGTGTTCCTCCAGTAAATATTTGATCTGATGAGACTAATCACCGTCTCTTCACTTTAGTTGACTCCAGCGCTTGTTTTATCCGTGTAACACACAGCGAATAAAGGAAGTCATGTCGACTGAATGACGTCCAGTGAGCGTGTGGCGGTTAAGAAAGAAATTAGATAAAGACTCTAGAACAGAGACACAAGCAGGACTTTGTGGTGTCGGAGTTAAACCATGAGGATACAATGTGTTTTTCACTATATTCTTGGCACGTCATTACTGTGTTGTCATTGCAGTTCAAATAAGGCCGCTGACCCCGTTTCCATCACTCTGTCCTCCCCACTGTATACCACAGATTATTTGTACAGTCCCTCAGAGCAGTTCTGTTTGTACATACAGACTTTCTACTCCTCCTAAAAAAGGAGAAGAAGAGTCTCGCCATGAATTGTTCAGTCAATTATTGCTTATTGTTGCGGGAGGTTCACATATGCCCGAGCATCCGGACGGTCTCAACACTCCTCTGTCGTCAGCAGATGGGCGTCTACCACAGCTAATGTTTTTACAACACAGCGCACGTTACCACGCGGGAGTGAGCGCGCACGTGCAGCCGCCAGTTTGGCGTGCCCGGGGAGGAGGAACACGTTATCGGCTGCATTTATCTGCATAGTGTTGTCTGCCAGAGCTGGGCCTCCGCCAGGTTCAAGGAGGAGGAAAGACAATCACGCATTGTCTTCCTTCACTTCTCGCTCTCTCCCTTGTTCAGACACAGAAGAGGTTTGTCTGGCTGCCTCCGAAACAGCCAGTCACAACAATGGCCGCAATCATTTCTCCATCTGAGATTTTTTTTTTTATTTCTTTTTCTCTCTTCCTCTCAATTTTTTTTGATGTGTCATCTTGGCCTTTTGTGTCCAAATGGTCCTAATCCAAACGCTTCTCAGTTGACTCACATGTTCTGTCTCTGCGGTCGAAACTGAGGCCTTGTTTTGGTTCAGACGGTAATCCGAGGAAGGGATGAGGAAAAAAAATGGGATAGCAAATTGATGGACATCTGTTGGCTTATTTTATTAATTTATTTTTGCAGTGGCCGAGGTCAGCCTGATGGGGCTGATAACAAGCAAATGAGATTAGAGGGAAGGTGTTGGCCAGGCCGTGTGACAGCCTCTCTCTCTCTCTCTGTCTGTCTGTCTGTCTGTCTGTCTGTCTGCCTGTTTTTGAGTCTGTCTCAGGGCAAAGCCAGTTGTTGATTCATGTTCCTCTGAGCCTCCATGTTGGGGGTGTAGTTAGGTGGTGTAGGGGTGAACAGCTGGGTGTTTTGGGCGGTGAATACCATGCTGTTCCCTGACAGAGCAGGCCTATGCTCTTATTGGCAGCTTGTGACTGCAGCACTCACACTCACAGTATACCACACTGCATAGCTGGATGAATCTCGCGCATGAATTCAACTATTGTGTCGGAAGGAAAATATTTTTATCACAACACCCAGTTGCTATTTATACCGGGGTTATACAATAGGCTGCTGAAGAGTTTATTACCCTTTTAATTTGGCACCTTATGACCCCAGAGCCCCGTGAGCCTCTGGTCAGATCTGCGCCTGTTGTAAAACAAGAAAAGGCTGCTGGTTCTTGATTGCCAGCCCTGTTGTCTGAAACTAATTAATAATTAAGAAATGATGACCTGGAGGCAGCGGATTATTGTGCAATATTGTCGCAGGTGTGTGCCAACACAGCAAGATAATCCTACGCCTGTCGTATTTATTGCTTCGATGAACCTGTTTGCAGCATCTGTGAGTTTAACTGAGAGATATCGAATTTAGCACAAAAGATGTGTTTTTAAAGGTAGGCTGGGAATAAAAAATAAAAAGGCAGTGGATTAAATTCAGTGGTGTAAGCTCAGGAGCTCATCAGTGTTTGGTCTGAATAATCTGAAATATGCAGAGGAGTGATAGAACACACTCTGATTTTAAAACATACATCTGATCTGCAGGATCCTGAACCCAGGTGTACATAGAGGTGTTTATTGACCCTCAAATGCTTTGGTTTTATTTTTCTTCTATTTCATAGCTGCTCAGATTCTTGACTTTTAGTGTTTCCCCTTACATTACAAATCGCTGAATCAGAGCTGCAAGTAAATTCATCATAAATTTATCCAATGGTCCTTTTTTAGCATTGTACTTAAAGTGTATTTTCTTGAAAATGAAATACACAATTGTTTATTTATTATTTTTTATGACTAACCACAATAATTTTATCAGTGAAAAGTGGTTTTAAAATGATGGTGAGAGCTTTCTTCATCAGAGGTGACATTTCCAGATTTAAAAAAGTTGCATTCATAATAAGAGAAAACAGCAATGCTCTGATTTCAGGAGCTTGAATCTGTATTTTTATATCTGTTTTTCCTGCTAAAGGACCAAAAAGTACCATGAAGATATTTTTTTTTAGTCAAAAGACATATCCATATAGACTCAGTTCTATTTATAAACCTTTATTTAACCTGGTAAGTCCCAGCGAGGTGATGCAAATTCTATTTTCCAAGGCAGACCTAGCCAACCAGGAAACCACGGTCCATAAACATGAACATTAACCATTAAAATCAACAAAAACATTGATAAGAGTCTTCTTTCAATTCTTTCATTTCAGATTTAAAAAAATTTAATGACACCAGATCTGTGAGATTTAAGTGATTCTGCAGTAAATTTACAGGCTGAGGGTTCAGATCACCTGAAAGATTTTTTTACCAATTTACAGATGAGCTTTCAGAGCAGGGAAAGATGATGTGGTAGCAGGACAAAAATACAAGATCACTTTAGTCCAGAACGGGTCAAAAAGTAGCAGCAACAAGTCAATTTTAACATGACAAGAAAAACAACTTATTATATAAAGTGCAAATGTTCCTCAACTTCTTTTCCCCCAATGTCTGTCAAGGACATTAAAAAGCACCGACAGGTCGACCCTTAAACAGCCGTCAAAACAACAGATAAGAACATAACAGACGAACAACCTTATCATTAATTTAAGGTGATTAAAGAAAGGCTGTAGCTAAAATCTGTGTTCAGGTTCTACCTCTGAGTGAACATGATGTAAGTGATGCAAAGTACAGCAAGTGTGAGTTTAATAAAAATAATAATGATCATAATAATAATAGTCTGTCTGTGCACATGTGACTGTTTTTCTTATGTTACTGTAAATGAACTTATCGCTGCTGCTGAGTCTGTTCACTCACCTCAGAGGTCATGTGTCAGAACCTGCAGGAAAAGCGATGACAGGTCTTTTTATTTTTATACTTTTATTGCTTTTATATAATAACATGTGTCATATACCTCATACACCTTTATTTCATGACCATAATAAATAATTAGAGAATACTTGTGTCTCCTCCTGAAGCGCCCTCTCGTTCAGCTCCAGTGCCGTTGTAGAGGACATGGTGGTGATGTGAAGTCAGACCTTTCTTGCAGAAACACGGTGTGTGAATACTGTATTCAGTGTTTGGCCCGTAACCAGGCCTGCACCGCGCTGCTGCTGCTGCTGCTACTGCTGCTGCACTACCTGTTCTATTTATTTATAGAGAGCCCTTAATGATCTTCAACACAACACAGAGTACACTGCATTGAAGAGCCCTAGATTTTTGTTTTCTGCACCGTGCTGGAACACTTTAGCGGCAGGGGCAGCAAGTTCCATGATCCAATCAAGAGCAGTTGGTGCTTGTCAGCTGCGGTGGAGAGGCTCAACAAATTACATTAAACAATAAAGGGGGAAAAACAGATTTGCAGCAGTATGGTAATGTTGAACGGGAAGGTTGAACGTATTACCTCGTTGATTAAGTAATTCTTACTAAAGGATATTGATAGATAAGTAAGTTTTACATCAAATTCATTCCATGCTGCTTTTAATTGCTTATTTTTTCTTCCTTTTTAGTGAAAGTTTTTTCTCAGAAACAAGGAGTCAAATAGCTAACTCCTCTCACTCTCTCCCTCCATTTGTCTCCATCTCTCTCCCCCTCTTCCTCCCTTTATCCCCGCTGCCTCTGCCTGGCCTGTGGAAGCAATGCAATTAGACAAACACAAACAGAGCTCTTGAAACTGCCACGGAAAATGCTGACTGTCCACTGGCCACAGAGCCCGGCCTGGAGCGGAGCTAACTGCTGTTTGACGTGCATCACATAAAAAAGGGAAGAAAAAAAAAAACCTTCGGCGAATGTCGGGTTCCCTCTCTCCCCGAAAGCTCGAAAAGTGTTGAAACGAAGGTGGCGAAGTGAAAAAGCCACACAGGCGAACATTCCCACTTGTGAACTAATAAACTCTCTGTACTTTATTTCATCAAATGGACTTCCTGGCATTGAAATGGAGTTCACGTCGTGCCTTTGTTTGATTGGCTCTGCTACTTTGGGTTTAATCCTGCTGGTTTGGGGAGTGTTTGAGTTGGATTACTCCATCGTTGGGCCGGGGTACTGTTTCTCTGGCTTTGACAAGATGGTGTGTGGTGGTTTGTGTGCGTCTGTTGGTGCGTTTTTTGTTTCGTGGCGCATGTGTGTGTGCGTGCGTGTATGTGTGTGTGTGTGTTCTCCCTCACCACCGAATCAGCTGAAACCACAGACAGCCCAACTGGAGCGCCGTCCAAATCCCTCTGCATGCAAATTAAAAACGCAACAATAAACGTGGCAAAGGAACAAGGTGGGCACGCAGGCTTTATGGCCTCCCTCTCTCTCCCTCTCTCTCTCTCCCTCTTTATGTCCCTCTCTCTCTCTTTTTCTCCCCCTCTCGGCTTCCTCCAAAACCCCTCCTGGGTTTGATGTGGCTTATGGGAGGAGTTGGAACAGGGGACAACCAAACTGCTGAGTTATCTCTTGCATGCAGTGTGGCGGCGTGGCTCTGCCCTCCGTGTGTGTGCATGTGTGTGTGTCTGTGTGCAGACCAGCAGCGCGGTGTAATCCTGTGGAAATGAAAGGTGCTGCCGCGCACTGGCCGGGAGATTACAGCGCCGCTCTGTCACGCTGCCAGGACAGACTACCCGGCTGAAAGAGTAGCCCTCCGTAACACACACACACTCACACTCACACACACCTCGCCGTGTTCCCTCCTCGCTGGTTTCACTCTCACGCCGTCCTTCTTTCTTCATCCACTCTTGTCCCTTTACAACTCTCCAGATCCAGCGCAGGCCCGGCTTCAGCCCCCTTCCTCTCTTCACTCTCTCACCCACACAGCACTACAGCCTGTTATTTCTCTTACTCACACACACACTCTCACACGTTAACTCACACACACACACACACACACACACACACACACAGGCCTGCTGAGGTTTAGGTCATCATCTCTGAGCCCGGGAGGCCACGTCACTCAGCCCCTGCAGAGCCTTTCTGTCTGCGCAGTCCTCAGTTTGTCACTCAGCTCCACCAGCAAACACAAACACACGTCTGAGTCACAGTCGCAGCGAGGAGGAGCTCCTCTCTCTCTCTCTCTCTCTTTCTCTCTGTCTCTCTCTCTCTCTCTCTCTCTGCTGAGCTTATGAGTTTTTTATCTCGATTCACTTTTTATCTTTCTGTCAAATCTTTTTAAAAAGTTCAGCTCCTATTTTCACCTGATAGTCCGATCCCGACCTGAAACAGCCGGACCAAAAGTCGACATGAAAAAATATTCACTTTAATTTAAGACATAAATACAGACAGTGGTGTTAGTGATCATTTTTATTGTTTATCAATACACCACTTATACGACAGAACAGTTAAATTAGGGATTATAATCTCAAACTGCACCTCTTTATGTCTCAACTCAGCTCTCCGTTTACATTTGTAGCCTCCGTACAAACACACACAAACACACACACAGACAGTTGGTTTATCTGCTTTTAGTTTAAATGCTGCAAAAATCTGAAATTTGCTCCAGATTTTTTTAACGTTTAAGTTTTGTATTATTTTTTCTTCTTATATTTCAATCTTTCTGTAGTTTTGATTCTTTAACTGGTAACTTTTCTGTATTTTATTGTTTATTTTTGTCCTTTTCTCTCTTTAAAGTCTCTCTTTTATCCGTTTTTCTGTCTCACTGCTTCACCTCGAAGGATTGAATGTGAACCAGCTCAGTTCTTTTCTGTCCATATCCCACTAAACACCGACAAACTTACTTTAATCAGTCATTTTAGGATCAAAGTTGATCTTGATTTGTTTATTTCAGTTTATTCTTGTGTTGATTGGGTTTATTAACATGTGATTCAGCCTCAAGTCTCTTTCTCTCTTTTTTTCCTCCCAAATTAGTCTCTAATAGTCGTCCATCAGCCATAATTAACCTTAAACATTAGCCACTTAAAAGAGACGCTGCTCAGATATTTGATTTTAGTTTTTGATCAGCCGACCAAATTCGTGACTCTTTGTACTTTTTTTTATCATAATGTGATTTAAAAAAATCAGAGATTTTATGACATAGATGTAGATGAATATTGAAGGTTGATTAAACTTTTATGACTCAAAACAGATTTTTTCATCTTTATTATGAACTTTCTTTAAACTCTTGTTTTGATCCGACTTGAACATTCAAAAAAACCTCCAGAAGGATCTTTGTGGACTCACCTGTTCTCTGAGATCTGGTCCAGTTCTGCAGCTCCTCATGAGTCCCTGTTGGAGGTTCTGTTGACGGAGGCCAAAGTCATTGTACGAGTGTTTTATTGATCAAATAAAACTTGTGTGATTGTAAACGTCCCGCGCTCCTCCTCTGCTCTGTCTTTCATGGCCCTCTGCTGGAGGAGCGTCTCAAACATGGGAGTCACTCGCTCCCTCCCAAGGGTGCTGCTCAATATGCCGGTCTGTGTTTTCTCGTCACGTCAAATCATTTCTTTGGGCCGTGTTCCATGACCTTGGCTAATTCACATCTTCATCTTCAGCGGCGACAGAAAAAATGGGCTCAGTGCAGGTGCAGCAGCAGTGAAACAAACGACTCAGGGAGTGTGTGTGTGTGTTTGTGTTTTTATAAGTCCTTTAAATGTTTCTGGAGAACAGTTCCTGCTTTTAAATGGATTAGATTGAAGTGAAGATGAAACTGTGGTGCATCCGTCTTCATTTATCTCACTGTGATCCGGGTCTTTTGTGTCATTTTGACGTTGTTACAGGGACTCTGGTTGGTGGAGCTCAGTCAGTCTGGTCGATCATGTGGTTTTGCTCGCTGTAACCTTGGACCTGAAGTTTGTTTTAACACCAGTACGACTCCTTAAAGACAGCCGCTCCCAGTGAAATGTTAATTTTTTGACCTTTGTTCTTCCTCGAGTGTTCAAACTCGCATCTCTGACCTTCTCTCTCTCTCTAATCCCCCCCAGGGCTGGCTCTGTGAGCTGCTGCGCTGGAAGGAGGATCCCTCTCCAGAGAACCGGACTCTCTGGGAGAACCTCTCGATGATCCGCCGCTTCCTGAGCCTCTCCCAGGTCGAACGTGACGCCATCTACGAGCAGGAGAGCAGCGCCGGGCAGCAGCACCACAACGAGAGGCCGTCTCACTTAATGCACATCTCCGCCGACCAGCTACAGGTGAGGAGGAGTGAGCAGTGAAGTGGGCTCCGTCCATTAGTATAAACATCAGAGTTTAAAGCTTAGGGCTGGGCGATAAACCGAAATTTACAAGAATAACCAACGTCTTTATGCCCATATCAATATATTTGGTGTCAAAAAAATAAAGAAGTAAAGGTTGGTTTTGGATGTGTGTAGGTAGGCTATGGTCTCATGTCCCTTTAAGACGTGACTCCGCCCCATCCAGTCCGTAACAAAGAGGGAAAGACAGGTGAGGAGATGGAGGACGGTTCAAAAGTTGGAGCGGCTGAAGTAGACGAAGTTAATGTGGGAGGGGGTGAGCAGCTTGTGGAGTAGTTATCGTCCATTTATCTTTATCGAGGTGAACGGATCAATATATCGTGATATTGATTTGAGGCCATATCGCCCAGCACCAATTAAAGCTCCTGTGAGGAGTTTTAGCAGGTGACAAAACAGACTGAAATTTATTTATTTTTTATGCTATGACCTGCCAAATCATTAAGACCACAATCATACAGATTGGTTTATTCTACACAGTGAGTTTAGATGTCTAAAACCTCTGATGAGGGGAATCCATGCTGTCCAATCTCCTTTTTACAGCAAAAAGCTTCAATAAGTCATAAATTTAGATGTTAAAATAAATAAAGTTAAGATTTTCTTTAATTCAAACATGACTCACATATGCACAAGACTAAATTAAAGCAGAAATAAGAGGTGAACCCCTTTAATCCATGAGGATCACCTGCATCGACATAAACAGAAACTCCCTTATTGTGTCTTTAACAGCTAACATCGCACACACGTCATGATATCAACAAAACAAATCTTCTCTCTGACTGTAAGAGCTGAAAAGATAATTCGATTAAACGATAAATTGATCAAAAATGTGCTCAGATCTGAGTGTGGAGCTCTCTTTGTCCCATTCGGTAATATCTTCAATATTCGGACTGTTTTATGGGCACTTTGATCGACGTAGGAAATTAACCCTTTAAACTGTCGTTAGCTGGAAATATAACTTTACGCTTTAATGCACAGAAACAAACTTTTTCCTTCTAAACACAAACAAAGAAATGAAAAAAACTTGATTTAAAGACATTCAAACATTAATTTAATCTCAGCTAATTTTACAGGAATTTAGAGTAAACAACACTTGGGGGGTTTTATGAACTTTTTTTAATTAGATGTTGGAGCTTTTTTCCGTGGAGCTGTTTTCTGGAGATGTCATTAACCCAAACTTCTTTAAAAGAATCCGTCATAAAAAATATAAAAACAGTCTGGAAGACGAGTGTGCAGAATCACAGACGTGGTTCAAAGTCCAAATGTCTTAATGAAGCACGATAATAACTCTGTTAAAAGTCTGATCCTCAATGAGTGATTTGGTTACGGGGGGACATGTCCAGTCACAAACAAAGGACGCCATTTACTGGATATAAATAAGATAATAGGATTTCTCTTACAAATAAATTCCTGCTGCAGATATGGAATGAGGGAAATTTTCCTGAGGACTCGGAGTGCAAACAGAGCTGGCAGGAGGAGATTGATAAAAGGAGATAAAAACTCTGATTGAATGGACAGTTTTTACGCCGCTCCGTCACAAACGCACGATACATTAACCAAATCATCTCACACTCGCCCGACCAGAAGTATCATAGCTTCATATATTGGTACAGTAGGAGAATCACATCTTTGGGTGCATTTATGCAGCTGGCAAACAGTCCCTGCAAAGTGCTGTTTTGCAGAACTTCATTATGAAACACCTATTCGACAGTGTGTGACTCAGAAATGAAAATAAAAGAGCACCCATTTTGTGGGGTCAATAGGGACCACGAGTTGCCCACTCACTCCCTCTCTAACCACACAATGAGACATTTTACAAGTAATGTGTCATGTGTTTACACTAACGGGACTCTGACGGCCGAGTGAACGCCATCGATAGCATTCTCACACTGCGGCAAATCAGCCAGACCATCGCGGGCAGAATTGTGCACAGGGAGCTTGTTTATCAGCGCCTGGCAATAGAGCCTGATAAGCAGCAGAGGCTATAATAGAGAGGCCAGTTTCCCACTGTGTGTAGCGCTGATTGTGTCTCTTCACCTCGTGTGTGTGTGTGTCTGCACTCCTGTCTACCCCCACAATGAGAGACACAATCTCCCACCACCAAAAAAGGAGAGAAAAAATCATATCTGCAGAGCTGATTACATTCAATGAGATATTACATGGAAAATTCCTTCAACCAAGAGCCTGTTCCCCACACAGCGGGACCATTTTTCCTCACAACTCAATTGATTTTAATGAAAGGCCTTATTAAGGCGCCGATAAGTGTTCACATCTGATAACATCCTCGTCTCCTTTCTCTTCCCCGTTTATTTCCCACTGCAGACTCAGCCGCCCCAGTCTCAACAGCAGCACCAGCCCTCCCTGTCCCTCCAGCACCCCTCCCAACCCCTCTTGTCCCAGCAGCCTTTGCAGCAGCAGCCGCCCACCATGGGCCCCCGATTGCCGCCCCGCCAGCCCTCCACAGCCTCTCCAGCCGAGACGGAGGACGACGGCAGCCGCGGAGGGAGCATCAAATCCCGCACCGGAGGAGGGAAGATCTCCCTGGAGGCTCTCGGCATCCTGCAGAGCTTCATCCAGGACGTGGGTCTGTACCCCGACGAGGAGGCCATCCACACCCTGTCGGCCCAGCTGGACCTGCCCAAGCTCACCATCATCAAGTTCTTCCAGAACCAGCGCTTCTACGTCAATCACCCAGCCAAGGCGCTCAGAGAGCCCAACAACAACAACAACAACAACAGCAGCTCTGCAGCGACCACCAACACCAGCAGCAGCAGCAGCTCGGCCTTCGAGGAGGAGCTGACGGACTTCAGGGAGAGCGGCGAGCTGCTGAAGGAGCTGGACGAGAGCGTGCAGACCAACAGCACCGTCTTCTCCATCAAGATCGAGGAGCAGCTGAGCCAGGGCGCCGAGGCCCAGGCCGAGCTCGAACACGAGGGGAAGGAGTAGGACTCTCCCCGCTCTGACACGTTCTCTGACACTGAGAGTTCTCATGTGCACACACACACACACACACACACACACACACAGACTGGTGACTGTGCTAAATGTGACGCTCCGGCCCACACAGAACCACCACACCGCAAATAAAGAGAAGTAGTGTTTTTAATCGGAACAGCGCCTGGACTGTTTGAGGAGTGTTTATATATAATATCTGTAACAGACTGACAGGCGACGTGAAGAGAGCGTTCACACACACACACACACACACACACACACACACAGACACACACACACTGGAGAGCCCATTTCAGACTCAAGTACTACTTTTTGGATTTTGTAAAACTTGTATTATTCACTGTAAAGACTGATGCACCATTTAAATAATCTGCACAAAAAATTATTCTAAGTATGTTGCCGTGGATATTTGCTGACTGCACTCTATGTCTGTCGTTTTACACTGACTTCCTTTATCTTTTTGAGCTACTGATTCTATTTAAAAAGAAAAAAAAGTCCCCCTGGAGTTTGTCAGGACTTTGATAGGTGTTTACGTATGTGATGTTTAACTGGATTTTTTAAAAATAAAAAATAAAAATAGCAAATGAAATCGAGGACCAAGTGGTTGACAAGGCCTTAATCATGAGGTATTGAGTCTGGAGCCTGCTGGCAGATGAGTTATTCTTTTAAAAAGCGCATAATGTGATTATGGATCACTCCAAACTCTGGAAGGCGATCACCCAGCCCAGGTGAATCTGAGAACAGCTCAGTCTTTACATATTATTTGTTAGGGAGGAAATATAAATATATATATATAGACATTATATTGTAACTGTAAAAAAATACAGTCTTAAAGAAACTATGCCAACAAATGCCTTGTACTATACGGCACTGCCGATGTTAGATTATTTTGCAAAACCTTTGTCACTGTAACTTTCTGAATTTGCCACACAGTTAGAAATGTGAATTTCCACCATGTTTATGTTGTCCGACATTATTTATTTGCAGTTCATGCAGTGTTTCTGATGTAATTACTTTTTTTTTTTTTTTTTCGTTTTTTCTCTTTTTTTGTTTTATTTTTAAAGTTTTTGTCACGTAGAGCTTTTTTAAAAAACTCCACCGGTTTCTGTTTTTCTATTTATAAATGTAATTTCGATGGGCAGTAAAAACAAAAAGTGTCTTAAACGTTTTAAATGGAGAAATGTGCTTTAAAGGTTGCCTATAAAAAGTGCTGTATGTCAACCAACTCATGCTACAAGCTTCACAATTAATGTTGTATGCAATTTTTACTATCATGCAAATAAGCTTAGGTAAAATGACTAACCTATAGAACACCTTAGAAAGAAAAACATATGCAATCTGTGTGAAAATCGATGTCTGCGATGTGTCTTCCTTTGGTTAACAATCCAATTCAAAAAGCTATTCCTGTATAAATATCCTGTATAAAAGTGTTTCTTTTTTATGAGTTGATTTCAATGAGAACACCAGTTATTTTGTTACGACTGACTGTTTTATAAGTGTTTCTCGGTTCCTTTCTGCAGAAAAATGTTCTAACTAGAAGTGGTTATTGATTGTTAATGACACAATTAAACTGTTTGTATTGTACCACAGATTTTCTTGGCATTAACTTGACCGGATCGTTTTTTTGGGGGCGCAGAGTGAGGACCGACCTCCTCTGATGAAACCATGTGAATTGTCGAGAAAGTGAGATCAACTCCAGCTGCAGCCACCGAACACGTTATTTGTAATAACTGTAAATATCACATCTTATGAATCATTGATTGTTTATTATTGTAAATATATTTGAAGTTTGTGCAAGAGCTCGCCGTACAAATCAACGTTCTTCTGTGGTGCCTCTTTCCTCTGAAAGCGACTGTACCGGAGCTCTTCTTCTTCTACTGCTGAGTGTATCTGAAGCACCTGTGAAACCTGAAATAAATAAATGTAAGGTGTGAACACCTGTAATAGCAAAAGGCCTCTGCAGGGAGCTCCACGACCGAGAACAGCACAGGTGTCCTGACCTCACTTTGATCCCCAGGTGAGGCCAGGTGTCTGCACCTTTAGGAAATTACCCTCACCTGTTAACACCCTGAGATATGTGCCAGCCTGTGTTGGCTGGCGTTCCCTTGATGTTCTGCTCTTTTTTTTTTTTTTCCATGAATAAAAAAGCCAGAGTGTAACATTGTGTGTGTTCAGAGGGGGAGAAAATCACTGAAAACAGATCACACCGGAGTCTCTCATGCTCTGCGGGGGGATTTGAAGGTGCACCGACACACGTCAAGAGGTAAAAAAAACACACGCCAACATGACAAAGTAGAGAAGCTTCATTAAGCTTCATTATTTCCTCATTTGACTTTACAAGCGACTTCTTCACCAGCAAACTGAGGTGAAGGCACCGACAAACAACAGGAACTCTGCTGTAATTCTCCTCCTCATTATCAGTGTTTTCAGAAGGATCAGCCGTATTTACTCCAGCATTAGGAAAGGTTTTCCACACAGATGGCTTCTACTTTCCTCCATCAGTGGTTCTCAAACTTGGAGGTGGTCACAGGAATATTAATGAGCTGATTTCTGTGGGAAAGGAAAGTTTTTCACTCGACAGTTTGGGTTCAATAATGCGATAAAAAACACACTGTCCACATCCAGCTGTAGTGTAGAGAGTTTCACCAGGATGTGACTTGACATGAGTGGATCAGGAGCTGAAAGAACCAGCAGAGAACTCTGTATGTGTGAGGCGTTGGAGTCTCACCGCGGGTGGGTATCACGGGTGATTGCTCGGAGAAGACTGGCAAGCACAGAAGAGTTTTGAAACTGTGTCTCCATTAGGCTGTTCGCCGGCTCTCCACGGCACCAAACACACTTCAAAGACTTTCCCCAGATGTCAAAATAGAAATCATAATTACGACAAGAATGGTGACTGATGAATCACCGAGTCTGTTACCGCCGGGCTGCTCATGCTGGTGCTTATTTTAAAAATTAGCAGGGCTACATTAGACGAGTTTTCCAGGAAGCATTCAGAGATGATGCCACATCACGCTGTGGTGTGCCACTTATGAGGAGAGAGGGGGGGGGAAGCAGATACAGTATCTTCTTTTTGTGATATTTGTAGAAAGTTAAAGCAAATAAACAGCAGCCACATGAAAGTTCCAGTCAGAGCACACGGGTCGGGTCTCTGAGGTCAAACTGGAACATAAGGACTCGTTTGAACCCAAAATAGATCCACACGTACAAATTTAGACCGTTTAGGAGGAGTTAGAGGAATCAATCTGAACTCTTTAAAGGTTCAGGAAGGTCATCATGTTGTCTTCACTGAGAGAAATCAGGGCGAATGAGGGAAAGGAACCACATTTAGATAAAAGATGTAAAAGTTCCTGTTCCAGTCATATTTACAGTTAAAACATCATTTGTATCGTAAAAAGAATAAACGTTAAAAAGTTCACTAACTTCCTCTCTGTCCGACAGCATCTGTTGTCTCTCTGGATGACTCGTCCAAAAGACTGAGAGCACATAAAAATCACCGCAGTAAGGAACAAAAATCCTATTTTCTCAAAGTTTGAACATTTTTTGGATGATGCAGATTTAAAAAGTTGACAAAAACACCGATTAAGTTTGGGTTTATGTTTCTTGTCACACTGAGTCTAAATTTGTTCTTAAAGTCTTCGTTCTTTCTTGCATTTACAAAATAACCAGTAAAAACAACATCAGTGAGATAAAAAGGCAATAAAATTTTGCATAATGCAGTAAAAATTAGTGTCAATTTTGATATTCTGTGATATTCTAGTTGGTCCTGGTGAATTTCATTGAATTCTGCAGTTTTTAATCCATGACTTAAAGCTCCTCTGAGGAGTTTTTGACTTTTGTGAAATGACAAAAACAAACAAGATCATCAGTAACCAGACTGATGAACTTTATATCCTCATTTTTATTCACAAAAAAATTACATATTTGACAGAGAAAGTCTGCGGGATAAAAGTTTTTGACCTTAGGTTTCCACTTTAGTGCGTAAAAGACAAGATAAACAAAGACTGCTTTGTCCACAGGGGGCGCCAAACAAAAGTTCCTCACAGAAGCTTTAATATCCTGTTTTTGCAGTTTTAAGAATCATCAACAAGCCGTATTAATTCTACCACCAAGACCATCCTTGTCCTGATATGTTCTGTTCATTTAGTTTTCTCCTGGTTTTCTTATTCGAGTGTACTTTCTGTAGTTGAGTCCTTGTGTTTCTAGTCTGGTTTTACCTCCTCAGTTTTCCCTCCTTTGTTAATTCACCTGTGTCTCGTCTGCCTCACCTGTTGCTCGTTTCTCAGTGTGTATATAGTCCCTGTCTTACCCTGTTTCTTGTTGGTTTATTGTGTGTCTGTGTATGTATATCAATGTCAGTGTATGCTTGTGCCCCCTGTTGTCTCCTTGTGTTTTTTTCCCAGTGACCTTTTGATTCTTTGGATTTTGCTCCTTGTGTTTTTTGGACTTTACTTTTTTGCTATAATAAATCCTTAGTTCTGCATTATTTGGGTCCTTTTCCTTTGTTTTGTGTACCAGACATGGACTCCCTCAGTCCTCTGACATTTGATGCAGTTCTGGGTTTCTATGTAAAAGTTTAAACTTAAAGTAGTTTGAACATAATTTCAGAGTGTTAGCGGTCACACCAGCTGAGATAGTTTCAACCCAGCTCAGAGTAGATGGGTTCAGTCCCCGGTCTCCCTCCTCATTTCCTGCCCACTATCCACTTTCTTATTCTCTCTAATAAAGACGTAAAAAACACAAAAATCCTGGAAATCCTTAAAGCTGTGAGACGATGCCTCTGTGGATTCGATTTTGTTTGTCCAGCACACCCCAGAGATTGTCAACTGGATCAAGGTCTGATGAACGAGGAGGCCAAGTCAACACCTACAACTCTGACATGTTCACTTTTCTACCCGACACATCCCGTCCACTTGCAGGCGGTCATCAAGTTAAGGCTGAGTGGTGGAAAATGAAGTTCTAGAATATAATGAAAAACACCTGAAAATCATTGAATGCTTTAAGACTCGACAAATACAGTCCAGAAATGATTGTTTTGAATCGCTGAAATAACGAAGTGAAACTTTTATCACTCAGAGAAGGTTTGACTTATTCAAATAACATGCAGTTTATATTGCAGGGATGCACATCTGCAGGATAGACACACATTTAAATAAGGTATACATGCTCCATTGAACACAAAGCCCCAGAGTCCTCATCAAGACGTCAATCAACAGCAACATTAACACTTCATAGGAATCCTGGAGAGACGGCAGTTTGGGTTTCATCAATGCAGCTTCACATTTTCTTCCTACATCCTTCAGCATATTGTGTAAATCAGTCAACAACTCTGGAAAAAACGAAGGTCTGAAACTCGTAGATCAGCTAGACGGTCTCAGTGTCCGATAAACCAGGAGAGGAACTGAAGTGAACTCAGGTTAGACCCCGACTGAAATCAGTTATTTGACTAATGAAACTGATAGTTTAGCGAGTATGTTCACTCTCCAGTCTGATATGATAAAACTAGTGAAGAAAAGTCACTTAATTAGGGTTTAATTCCTGGTGTTTTGTGACATAAAGACACAAAGATCAGGTTGGGTGGCAAAAAAAAAAATAATTTTAGGATTATGCAAGGTGGTCTCCCCAAACTCACCCTTCCTGAGTTCTGTTGTGTGTGTGTGATCGGGGTGTGGTCTGTTGAGCTCTGGTCAGGTGACCTGCTGCAGCCAGGTGAGCACAGGTGTGAAGAGGGGGATGGGGGCAGAAGGAGAACAATAGAGGAGCAGGAGGAAATGTTTTAGGAGAGATTTGGCCGGTTCCAGGGAAGCCGGGCCTCTGATCCCAAGAGAGGAAACCCAGGAAGCACCTCGAACTGCAGGTAATCCTCAACGGAGAGCAGTGGAACTGTGAGAACTGGACTCAGAGGGACCATCCCAAAGACCAGTGAGTCTCTGACTTTGCTGAAATTTCCCTCTTTGGTTTGACTGGATTTTATTTCGTCTTATTTGATTATTTCATCCATTTTAGTCTCTTACCCGGAACACTGTTGTCACTTCATATGTATTTATTGTGCTGTTTGTTGGTCTGCTGTCGTACACCTGATTCACTGCAAACAAAATTTACCTGAGGGTACAAATAAAGTAACCTTTGACCTTTGAACTTTTTGATGGATTGTTCTGTTTTGGGGATTGTGGAGCTTTGAGTAAAAAACACTCGACTTGACCCGAAAAACTCTCAAAATTTACTGTGTGATTCCATGACTCCACCCCATGAATAAGTGTCCTCTTTTTGGGAATTCAGATTACGGTCACCCTAGGATTTGGTCCGTTTTATTTTATAAGCGTTTTATTTTATATTTTCTTTGACTTCACCTGGAGAAGTTTTTTCTGGAACTTTAGAAAAGCTAGGACGGTCCGGGTTTGGTTAAAAACTGTGGCTCCTTGTTTCCTGCTCTATACAGTAAACTGTGGTCAATATTATTAAGTTTGTTTTTCACAAAATTGAAACAGGAGTTCCCCAAGGAGCCGTCCCGGGCCCCTTCTTTTTCAGCCGTATAATTTAACAAATCACCAGGATAAACCTAATCATAGGTCTTAAGATGTATGAAGGCGACACAATTGTGTATGTATGAGGTAAAATCTGTGGTGCTGTTCCAGGACAGCTAACTTTAAATATATATATATATATATGTAAAAAATGCAATCTTAACTCAATGCCTGTTGTTTGACATGAAACGATAAGAAAACTGAGTCAGTCTGTTTTTATCTGGAAATCTATCTGCATCAGAATGACTGAAGATCAGAATTTGACTTTTTAACAGGGAGTCTGCCTCCAGTGGACACTCTTGGAACTGCAGTTTTTGTGCTCATGTTTAAGATCGTAGGTGGCCTCTTGATTGTCAAACTCCTTTGACCCTTTTTGATCAGAGAAACTGATAAAAACAGCCGTAGTGGTGCTATAATCTTCATACACCGACTCCTCTCCACATTCGAAGGCCTGTAGGAGATTCACTGAGCAGCACCTTGGTTACGTTTCTGCTACATTTAGCTCCAGATTAATGTGGACGAGACATCAGCAGGTCTGGTTGGATGGGGGTCCTCAGTGGCTACCCATAAGCCCCTGGGACTGCACAGTAAATCAAACAAGAAATGCAGCGGAAAGCCTAATAAAGTTCTTCTAATGATTGTAATCTCTGAGGAAGCACCTTCAACGTAAACCAAACTTCCCTCTCCCTCGCTCTCGTCCTCTGAGCTGCTGGGAGAAATCACTAAATTTTCCCCTGAATAAGAGCACCTCGTCTCCAGACCTCCGAACGTGCAGAAGCGGAAACAGAAGGTCTGAGGTGTGGAAATTAATAACATTAATCACTGAGCTGCTTTCCAGCCTCCTCTTGCCTGCTCTTTGCCTTCTGGTTTCAAGAAGACGAGATTAAACATGAACCAACTCAGAGGGGACCGAAACCGTCCTTCTGATCACATTAATTCAGCAACATCTCGCTCACATGAATATGCATACTGATTTCTGATAAATCTGGCACATACCCCGTCTTATTCTGATTATTAGCACGTTCGAACTCTTGGTATGAAGGCCAACATTCAGTCATGTGAGTCCTGGACCTGGTCTCTCCAGATATCACCTTTGTTTAAGGGCCATCGGGCCGGTTTCCAGCATTGTAAACGGTGATGTATTACATTCCAGCTCTGTTTGTATGTCTCGGGCCGACACCTCCGGCTCTCTTTTATTCTCTCTTAGTCATAACAGCTTTTGTTTGAAGTGCGGAGGCAGACACAACATCTCAGCCGTGGCTCCACAGCGTTCAGACCTTCCACCTCTGTTTACAGCTCGAGCCTCTCAGGCATAATGTTGTGAAACGGACAGATGGATCTACCGAGCTCCAGAAGAATCCTGTTATCTACAAAGTTTGTGCCAAAGCCTTCGGTTCATTCTCACTGCTGTGGAGTAGATATCCTTATCAACATTTATCCTTCCTCCAAAAAAGACCGATCATACTCTTTCTGGGACACCTACAGAGAAGCTTCGTATCATTTAAGGTTGAAAAACGTCCTTATTCTTCTTTTTCTGGCCTCAGTGGAAACTCTCAGTTCAGCAGTAGGAGCCTTAAATGCTTTACTTTTTTCCCTTTCACTGATTTTAATCAAAACGGAGCTGCTGGGTGTTACTTTTTACACAGCTCATGAACAAACCTAAAAGCTACGTCTTTACGGAAACATCCGAGTCCTGCTGAGAGCACCTCAGCTCCAGATTCAGCCATATAAGTGTATGAAACTCAAATCTTGGCCAGTGTTTTTGTCTTTTCAAACTTCTTTTAAGCAAAGTTTTAAAAACAGCAGAGTCGCTCGTAGAATTTCAAGGAACCGAAGTTCTATCAAAAGGAACTAGAGAAGTTGTTTTTCTTTTTGAAGGTGTTATATATTTTTGTGATATCTTAAATTTAGACATTTTCACGGCTTATGTCTTTGAGTAGACCTTATGAGACATTTTTCGCTTTAAATAATACAAAAGATTGATATTGACATGCTAACGTTTCAGTTTATAGCTTTGGTTACACTAGCAGCTGTTATGATGTTACTCACAGCTCGTGAAAGGCCTTTATCGATGCGGCGGCTCCAAGCTGAGATGCAAATCCAGTTCCTGTTGGTTCATAAGCAAATTATCATTGAAGGGGTGAGCATCAACGGTTTCTATCTAGCTGAAAAAAATAAAACTAAACCAACCTACTAAATAGATTTAAGTCCTGGGAAAAGTCGTGGTTAGGATTAAAAATATGTTTCGACTAACTTCAGCATTGAAATTTGGTTTAATTAGATTGACCAAATTCTGAATCCCCAAAAAGAGGACACTTCTACACAGGGCGGAGTCACAGAATCGGATGTAGTAAATTTTGAGAGTTTTTCGGGTCAGGTAAAGTGTTTTTTACACGCTTCTTACTCAGTTTGTCAACACGACAGAAACTTAAAACTTTCATACAGAACCCATTTGAAGGATTTTATAAACGACGCTGGACAGTCACCAAAAAAGAAAAAAGTGGACATATGGTCACTCTAGGTTAATAGTCACCAGTGTTTTGGTTAAGTGACTTAAGATGTAATGTTCCTTTTTATTTTATATTGTCTGTAAGCAGAAACCTCCAGGTTCAACAAAATGAAGCTGATGTAGAAATCCTAAAAACTGCAGTTCCTTAAGCGTCCACTTGGGGCTGGCTGCAGAAGCACCAAGAACGACATACACACTCATTCAAAAAAACATCTTTACGACAACAACAACAACAAAATGTTTACAGCCTCAGTGAAGTTTGACCAAAAGTTAGATTGAGTCAGCATGGCGTTGCAGTATTCTATGTCCATGTTTTGTACATTTTTTATTGGGTATCTATTTTGGAAAAGTAAATAAGTTAATATAAATTTTATGTCTCATGCATCCATTTCCTGTAAAGTGATACGACTGACACTTATTGGACACAAGAAAACTACTAATACATGTACAGAACAAAATAATCGACCAACACAAAGTGGAAGTTTCCTCATAGCATCAGTTTTTTTTTACATGTTTCTGCAACATTAACATGCAAAACACTTTAAAACGACTCTAACATTATTCTAACACGATGCCTGATTTTCAAATCCGTGGAAATAAAAAGTGAAAGAAGTCCAGAGTGAGTTAAAAACTGATAAATGTTGGTTTTTGCATCCTTGTGTGTCTCTTGCTGAGAAATAAAACATACTGTTGAGCCCGCTGAGAGGGAGAGAGAAAATCAACTCATCTCTATTTATTGAGTCTGCGGCCTGTTGTTCATTTTCGAGGAATTTAGCTGAAGTGGCCTCTTGTTATTTGAAGTACTAATTGAACCCATTTTCCTTTTCCAAACCTGTCTTACCACTTTCATTTTAAAGCAATAACTCATCGATGAACAACACCACTCAGCGGACGCCACTTGTCACGATGGTTCCACTTATGCATTGACCAAAACAGACTCAACAGTGAAAGTTGCATCACACATTTTTCAGGCCGCTGCCTCGTCCAAGTGCCTCGCCACTTATCAGTCTCGATTGTGTTTAATATATTCCGTTTTTATGCTGTTTTTCAAAAGCACAGAGCTGAAAGCATCTCAGCGGGTAAACCGGTGGATTTAAGGTGTGTGCGTTTTTCGCAAACTTCTGCTGCTTTTTTTTTCGACTCTCGCACAAACCTGTCCTCTGAGGTTTGCGCGCCGAGTCCCTTCCAATAAAACTCCCAAACAAGAAGGCGAAAAATCCTATTCAGTCTTTGTCTTTGATATTCCTAAATGTCCTTAAACCGAGAAGAACCTTTGCAATATTTGAACCTTATTGAACTTAATTCTTCGGCTTAAAGTAAAGCGCTCTTGCATCTGTGTCAGTGTTTGTAGATGTGAGTTGTGATCTTCCAATCATGGGGATGCTGATCCAGGAGAAGTTGACACGTCCTGGTCGCCAATCTGCACGGGGAGCTGAGGTGTGGATATTTCATTCAGGCACTTCTTTCCTCTGATCATAATTGCACAGCGACAGATGGGCAATGGTGGAGCGCGCAAGTATACAGCGTGCATAGAAATGTGCTCATAGCTCAGAAGAGAAACAGCTTTAAAGCAGTCAGGTGTGGGGTTTTATTTTGACACCTTGCCTGCCTGCGAAACACCTACTTTCTTCTCTGGCGGGACAGAGTTGCATAAAAAATGGTCATAAGTTCTTGGTGAGATGCAACTTTCAGCCATGAATGGTTGTAAATCTTCTTTTGTTACAGGTGAATGATGGAAATTGTGGCCGTTTTTGAATCAGAGAGCTTCTTCGCGGAGATAATGGAGCAGTCTCGAGGCCTCTTGCCACCTCGACAAGTAAGCATCAAGAGAAAAAAGGAGAACGGAGAAGAAGCAGTTAAATTGCTTTAACAGCTGTGCGGGGTATGAATAACTCGTTAGCCGTGTGCATTTTAAGTCATCAAATCCTGAGACCCCCACCACCACCACCACCCTCCTCCTCCTCCTCCTTCTCCTCCTCGCAAACACACACCTACCCCTCATTTGCAAAGGGGGACAGGAGGGAGGTGCTAATTAAAGTGATAAAGAGAACAAATCTTATCAAATCCTGAGCTGGAGGAGTTTTTTTCTTTTTTACGGGGCGGGGTGGTGGAGGTGTTGGTGTCTAAGGAGGAAAAAAATCCAGGGTTACATCTGTATTCTCAAACACTCGGGGAAGGTGTTATTTCATGTTTAATTAATTAAGCAGTCTCTTTAACTGTATCTTGACAAATGTGATGCCAATTAGATAGTGAAGAGAAATTGTTTATTGCTAATTAATGGCTGATTTCAGGGGAAAAGAAGTTTAATCCTCTGATACCTCACCTTTTTTATTGCAGAGCAGGAATAAGCCTCCACCTCTGACTCTGACTCTGCGGCTCCGCCCGTCCTTACATGAACCGACAAGATCAGCTGGAAGTTAGGAAAAAATAAACTTTTAAAAACAACAACCAACAAAATAAAAACAGAGTTTGAAGAGAGGTGAGATAATCTACTCCTTTATTAGTCCCACAAGGGGAAATTCCCAGAGGCCCAAGTTTTGGCACTTCGAGTTGATCAACATCAGATCGGTATCAGTAACAAGAACGATCTGAAAGTGTGAACATTCGGTTGGTTAGTCGAGAAACAGGTTTTAATGTTGTTTTTGGATTTACAATAAAAGTCTGAGTCTTCTTTAGCTTTAAAAATGATGAGTCATCCCTTACGGGGTGTTCACACCAAGTGCGAGTAAAAACACGTATTCATGCAAATCTAGACGCATGAATGAAAAGTATTTATAACGTAACTATTTTACTTTTTTATATTTATTTATCTTATCTTATTGCTATATTCTAGTTGTGTGCTTTATAGAAAGTGTCTTTGAGTACCTTGAAAAGCGCTATACACTTCATTCACGTGTCAAAGCGGTTTATGCTAATTTCAACGGTAATCCCTGCCAATCCAAGTGAAAGACAAAGGTTATTTACAATTTAGCAGGTAATCTGTCCTCCTCACTCACTCACCTCCAGGCAAGCTCCTTTTTATTTCCATTTCAATAATTGAAAGAGAAGGTATCACATAATTCGGGGCACCAACACATCGACACGATCAGTTTGTCCTCCATTTTAGGACGACAACCGTCTGTTGTTACATCACCCGCCAACCTTCATGCTGATTGGTTTTTGCGACGTGAATATCCGCTCAAGTTGAGACATTTTCAGCTCCTGCTCAATTCGCGTCATTCGCGTCTTTGTATTGACTTAACATGTAATTCATTCGCGTGAACGATTCTACTCGCGCTCGGTGTGTGGAGACAGTTAGAGCTTCTACAGCTAGCTTGCTGGCAGTCTGCCTCTTCTTCTCCAACTCTCCCCTGTTAAAGTTCCTCCCGATAACTCTTGGTACGACTTTGTGATCACTCTGAGCTCAATATCACTTGGTTAGAAGACAGTTACCATCAGTACCAATTCACTGCTACAGCCCTGAAATGGAAGAATGCAGCTAATTAAAACATATATCAGACGTATCTAAAGCCTGAACCGTGAATTTGTCTGTTTTTGTTTCGTTTGTTTGTTTGTTTTCATTTTAATGACGAAGAAAACACGTTCGTCACTTTTTTATCGAAGCCTCAGTGTGATTTTCTTTTTGTTATTTAGTTTGTTTTTACTAATTAAAGATGACTCCACAGATCCCCAAAAGTCCTGATGGTATTTTACTAAGTCGAACTTTAGAATGAATGTTTCTGTCCACATTAATTCAATAAAACGTCCCCTCAGGTTCAGCGATATTGTTCTTCATTTGTTAGTAAATAGTGAATTTTATCAAACGCAAACAACACCAAGGTGATGTCAGCAATATGTTTTTCCATTGGCTGTCCTGACCTCTGACCTTTGGGGTCAGTATATCAGCTGTTCAAACTAAATAAACGAAGACGAGTTGATGAAGTGAGTTATCAGCACTATGAAGTCATCATGTTTATTATTATTTATAAATTTTCTCAAAAATAAATCTAAACTTTTTCCAATATTTTAACAAATTCTTCCAAACTCCATATTTATTTTTAATATTTCAACTTTTTTTCCCCTTTTTTACTGAAAAAGAAAATTAATAGGGACAATTCATGGAGAAAAAAACAGAAACTCCACCCAATAAAAAAGCAAAAATTAAGATAAAACATCTTTGAGGATAAAAGCGTTGAGTTCAGTCAGATTAAGTCCAGACAGAGAGAGGTCCTCACTCCTCACTCAGGTTGATTCGGGCCACAGGTGTGTTTGCAGAAGCACCCCAAGTGGCCAAAGAGGGTACTGCAAGTCATCAAAAGGAAAGGCAGGTCAGGCAGATGAGCTGTGTCGCCATGTGGGAATTTCTCTGTTTTCATCCAAATAAACTAGAAAAAATCGATGAAGCTGAAACAAGCTCCTCATGTCCATGTTTGAAATCTAAAAGTCATAAAATAATGAGTCTAACTTCTTTTACAGATGAGAAAATAACCAGCAGGACTCGGTGCAGCTACGTCTCTGACTTTATTGTTTTTATTAAATGCTGCAACATGTGAGGCTTTATTTGTGTGAAATCTTGAACCATGCTGATCTATTATCTAATATCACTTCTTGTTTTGATCTTTTAAGAGTTTTTTTATTTTTTTATCTGAGTCCATGCTGTTATAAATGTGACAGCTCTGATCTTGTAATAAAACTCTAAACCAGATGAGACAACTTTCATGTCTTTATTCGAGCAGAAACGACATCACAGGTCGGAGGGTAATTGAATTTATACCCAGTTTGATGGTTTTACGTCACACAGCGGCGAACATCAGATTGTTTCTTGTGCTTCATTCATGATAGCTGGTCTGATTAGGTGGATTTCAGTGGACGGACTTATCTTTCAGGTCGTCTAATTGAATCACCTGATGACTGAGGACCTGCAGCTGTGGGTGACGGGAGGGGTCAGTCATAAAAACACCGCTCAGCAGCTCGAGGAAAGCCTGAGGCTGCAACCGCCGAGCCAAACGTTTGATAGAGCTGTAAAACCGCGCCGTTGTTTTTTTTTAGCTTTTAGGTCCTAATAAACACACTGAGAGAAGCTGGAACTTTAAAGGTGGATTCCAATATTTTTAGAGCATTTTTATGTCTTTCAGGCCTAAATGACGAACTGATTAGAAATCTTATGAGACCTCATGTGACGGAAAACACGCTTGTCTACATGTATACTTCTTTTTAAACTATAATGAGTTTAAAAAGTCCTTTTTATAAAGGCCTTAAAAAAGACTAAACGTGACCTGAACCCTGACCCAGATCCTCCTGCAGCAGATTTTAAGTGAAACTTTTACGCATTTGAAGAGTCTTAACTCGTTCAGTGCCAGGTTTCATGTATGCAATTTCTACCCGGTGCCACCATTGACTGCAATAGAAATTTCCATATCTTTCAGGAACCGCTGAATATCTTGTACTTGGACTAGACTTTAGTGCCATATCTTAAAAGAAAGGGATGATTCTCTTCTTTCACCAGAAAAAAAAGTGAGTCTCTAACCCACTCCTGTGTTTGGTTATGGCCTGCTCAATGCAGCGTGGTCAGATCATCTTTAATGATCTGGAAAAAGAAAAATGGGAAAAACAGATTTTTACAAAGGAGAGACTTTCAAGCAGAACTCTGATCGTCTGTTTCATTTCATTTCAAAATACTTTACCAGTGGCATCAAGTTCCTCCCTCCTCGGACATCAGAAGTTTTATTGGCTCTCAAGAACCTGACGCCGTGACGTAAACCACACGGACTGCTCGCGTCCTCTTTGCTGGGACTGTCGCTGAATTCCGTCTCGCTCACCAGTACTGTCACCGGCGGCACAATGACTTGGCGGAAAATTGCTTCTTCAATTGTCTGCTGACGATGAGAAGGTCCGGTACCAGGATCTCCACTGGATCCAGAGACTGTAGCACCGCGCCCACGGAAGCCGATGCGCAGAGACCGCTAGCTCTTGGCTAATGACTTCGGCATTTTCCTATAGAGAAAAAACACTCCACGACTCGGCTAATGAGCACACTTGATGGCACACCTCTCACTGTTGAGTACTTGTTTTTGTTATTGTAACATGGTCATGACGTATTTGTCGGCTTTTCTACGTTCAGAATGACCCCGAACTTAGTCGCATGTTGGGGAGGAGCGCCCTCTGGAGGACAACAAAAAAACTGAAAAATCTGTCAAAATCAGTCATCGGCACTTTGACTTTAGACTATTATTAAGTTGACTAGATAAGCCAAACTAAGCAAACAGGCAGCAGAGGTGAATGGTGAATGAATTCGATTGAGTAACTCTAAAACATGTTTGCACATATAAAAGAGGTGGAAATTGCATCTGAATGTAAATCATTTACTCCTAAACTCGACCCTCATTTTCATCCCTGAACACCAGAGCATTGATCCTGTGAAATAGGTCATTATTTAGTATAATAGACACACTGAACTCTGTCTATAGTGGAGGCCAACATCAAGTGTCTCCTGAGAGCTTTAATAAATATTTTAGATTCCACATCTTTGGAGTTTTTGAGTTTATGCTGTGAGACCCTCATGGGAGCAATCGAACACTCAAACCGGCCCTCTGACCTCTGCATGCATACGCTGGTTTTCACAGCATTCAGATCCCAAAACGCCACCGCGCTGGTCATGAAAAATGCCTTTTGTTCCTCAACACTTCCTCCCATTGAAAGCACTCGTGAATTATCATTTTCTCAGGGACCACAGACTGCCGTCATCTTTCAATTACCGTCAGCTAAAGTGGATTAGTTAAAATAGCAACGTGACACACTGGGAGAGTGTTTCCGCCTCTTTGGAGCAACTTTTTCTGGAACATTTCTCAGAGCGTGTCATGTCGCCGGTTGATTTAAGCCGAGTAGCCGAGTCGCTCTGGTTGAACAGCGAGCGCGGCTGCACTCGTAATGAAAGTACAAGCTGAACAGGCTCTCATGGTCAACAGGAAAATCATTCAGATGTGAAGGCCTATATGTGTTTAATTTATGGGCGTTGGGTGCTTAATTGTGTTGAGAGGAGCCTTCCAGACTAAATCTATTCTGCATATAATCAGAAATTTACAACTTTTCCATCTCCGTCCAAAGACGAAGCGTCTGAGCATGCCGGGGAACGGGGACGAGGAAAGTGTGCGTGAATTTTAATTGTGCTCGCAGCAACACAGCCGGCGACTGCAGTGACATACACCAGCGTTCCCCAAGGTATAAAAATTTAAAACCAACTGAGTAAAAAAGAAAGTTGTCTTAAATGGGGTGGAGGAAGAAGAGGAGGGGGGTGACGGGGAGTGCAATGGCATATCCAAATGAAGAGAGAGAGAGACGGAGGGACTCAATTCCCCAAAGATGGTTTATTATTCCATGCTAAAATGAAGCAGGAGCAAGGAGTGGTAGTCAGCGATGCGTCAGAGTTGCTCTTTGAAGACATTAAAAAGCTGAACGCACAACAAAGACCAGATGTTCCAACATGCCTTATTTATGCACCCATCAGCCTGCTTCCCATGTCCACAAAACACCAGCATATTTCTACCTTTTAAATCCGCACACAGCACACCCCGAAAGACGGGGGGACGGCGCCGCTTTTTTCGCCGCTTGCGCCGTTTCTGTCGCCTGGAATCCGGCGAACATTCCCGGTTTGCATGCAATCAAGTCTGGTTGAAGTTTAACAAGATGGAAACAAATTCAGACTTCTTCGTGAGGCCAGCTGCTGAAACTCTCTCTCTCTGTCTCTCTGTGTCTGTGGTATTCTGCACAAAATCACGTCCTTATCTAAACGCGTGCACTCTCCATTAAAGTGCACGCACCTCTGCACACACGGATTGATGCCTCGCACGTGCACACAGGCGAGCGTTCGTGCCAGAGCAACAAACAAACTGCCCGTGATTTCCTCTGCAACAGCTTCTGTGTAAAAATCATCAACAGTATATCGCCTGGGTTTTACTCGGAAACGCCACAAACAGGAGGAAGAGATCCTTAAACAAAAATCTGTTCAGTTCAATTAAAAAACAGCGAGCTATCTGCTCCGGCGCGGGCGGGGGAATGGAGGAAACAAAGAGTGCTAAATTGATGGCACCACAATAAAAACTATTAGCTGGGGAGTCGACAGATGCTGATGTGCCGGTCTCCTTTCCAGGGATTATTATTTATTTACACTTCTCAATCACAGCCTCCCAGATGCCAGCCCGGACTCTGGCGTGGCACGCACACCCAGAGGGAGGGGAGGGGTGGAAGGGGGGAGGCGGAGGAGGGAGGTGGAGGGGGAGGGAACTGAGGGTAATAGAGCAGGCTGCTGTGGAGATGTTGGTGGTGATGTGTTCTTCCTTGTTCAAGGGTCACAAGGTGAAATGTTTGACAGGAGCTCGAGTCGCCTGCCAGAATCCGGCGAATACACCTGATGTGGGCGTTTCTTCTCCTAATCGCCGGCGTCCTAATAGACCCGCACACATCTGTCACTTAGAGGCAAATTGCTTCATTTAAAGACAGAAAAATCTGCGTGCAGAAGAATCCCATCCTGCGAGAGATTGTTTACACAAAAGCAGAGCGGGTTCAGACTCGGAGGGTCAGTGTGATTTAATTTGATTCTGAAGACAACACACGTATTAAAGCGCCTAATGATGGCGCTCTGATAAAGACCGCAGCCATTCACAGAAACACTGCTCCCAGTCAGCTTATATCCATTTCTTTTCTCTGTGTGCGGTTCATCCCTCTTCTCTTTGCTCTCTTCCCCAAAGCTGCAGTTGAAGCTGCTGATTTGGATTTGTCAGACTTGATGGAGGGCTTTTTTTTTTTTTTCTTCTTCTTCTTCTCCTTCTTCCCCTCACAGACGCCTGTCCTTGCCTCGTCTCTCTGGCCTGGAGAGCGTCTGAGATGTGTGCCCAGCGCCTCTCAGTATGCACGCTGCCTCTCCTTTTCTCTCTCTCTCCCCCTCCTGAAAAACATCTTTATTCAGCTTCTTCGCTAATGTCTGCGGCACAGGCATCAACATGCTTTGTGCGAAATGAATTACTGCTAATTAAAAATCAACAGAAATGAGCATGCAACACTCTGTGCCCCATTAATATTTTAACCAGCAGCAGCAGTAATTAAAGCCGCACTAATTTTTTCCCTCTCTCGCTCAGCATCCACAAACCAGTCAATAAATTACATCAAAAAGTACAGGTGTGTTTCCCTGTCAGAGCTGTAATATCATGATAAATCGACATCATCCCTCATAGTTAACGGTCTCACCTCCCCTATTCGCCGACGACTCACTACTTGCTGTTATCTTTGCCAGTGTAAATGGGAAGAGGGCGCCGAGGCCTCTTGTTTCACTAGAACACGCAGGTGTCTCAGTGTGTCTCATTTGCAGGTAGCAAATGGATGCTAAGAGCACCATTAATGGAGATGTGTTTTTTCACTTTTCGCTGGCTGTTTAGAAAAGACTGTCTGAAAGAGAAATCTGATGTTTCATTCATGGCTTCGCCCTCGGGCAATGAGTGTTATCACCGAGAGCTGCCGCTATGAGCCCTTAGATCTGAATGTTAGGTATCGTTCGCTGCGATCGCGCCGGGTTGATTCAGAGCCGCAGCTCTCGGAGCGGCTTAAGCACAACAAGTCTGCAGGTTCAACCAATCAGACATTCAGACGGAGGCTTTTTATAGAGATGGAGCCGATAAACACAGGAGGTGAGTCAGAGGAGGAAGGGCCAGAAGGGTCCAGGAGTGATGGCTGGACGGATTTCTTTCTGCTTTATTGATCTTTATGTGAACCGAACAAACAACAGCGGAGCCGACACTGTTTCCACTTCAGGTCCAAAATCTCCCACCTCCTCTCCAGATGCTCACAGTTAGACCTCAAAGTTAGATCCAGAATCCATCAGATCGGAGTAAAGGTAGATTTGTGAGGATGATTTGAGTGTTGGACGACTTGAGTCTAGATCCTAGATTCTGTTAAAGTTAAAGTTTGACAGTTAAAGCAGATAGTCGACCATACCTGGGTGAGCCAACCTTTTTTTTAAACCATTCTCCGTTAGATCAATCTACACCCGTCCCGCACTTGTCTGCACATGAAGGGATGAAGATATCACTTTTTCTGTCCCTCCTAAAACGCCCTAACTCTGGTGTGATGTCTCGTAGAAATTATGAACCTTTTAATGCTGTTGTTTGACTCAGGCCCCGTTTATACGTACTCTGTTATTTTTAAAAACGGAGACGTTAACCATCGTTTGCACCCTTGTTAGGACACAAACGGAGAATTTGACCGTGAAAACGATGCTTTTTGGAAAACTCTGTTTGCACGTTTGCATGTAAACAGAGAAAAACAGAGATTTGGTTCGTCGATGGCAGAGGGAGGGACGTTGTTGTTGTTGCTGCTATGCAGGATTCTGATTGGCTAACGTGGGCTTAAGCTTCTTGCTACACTGCCTTGCACACCTTGGCATGCTCTTGACGGCATGTATATACGGGTTAGTGTAGACGAAAACTTTTCTGAAAACATATGAGTGTGCACATAGTTTTTTTTTTTTCTTGTAAATGTCCGTTTATGAAAGTAGACAGGCTCGTGTAAACATAGTCTTATTCTGCACAGAAGTTCCCACTCCCACTCAGGGTTTAGTGACTCGATTCACTTCTTTTCTTGCTTAATAACAATTTGGGTGGTTTCCAGCTATCTTAGTAGAACCAGAAAGGTTAAATCAGAAGGTATCGCCAAAGAGGTGCTGCAAATCCATAACAGGATACCACAAGGATCAGTTCTCGGCCCACTGTGTTTTTAATACTTATTTAAACTGTCTTGACTGTCATTTACACTGTCAGCATGTATTTGATTTAACACAAGATCATCTGTTTTTTCAGCTTGTTGTAAATGTAGACGACTCTGAACTCATGTTTTTTATTTCTTCTTCAGGAGCGGTGAAAGTTGTTAGCAAAGACGGTTGTGAAATTAAGTTGGTTTCTACTTTTTAATACTTGAGGTTTTAGGGTTTTCTTTTAAGGAGCAGATTCAGTGTCTTACTTTAAAGCTGAAGGTTTTATAACAGGAACAAGTCCGGCTTTTTCTACCTTTTTATCCGTTCTGGATTATGATGATGTTTTGGACATGAATGCTCCTACTCCAAGCCTTCTTGAGTAAACGTCGGCGTGGTTATTTGAGAAGCCGTTCTACCTTTCAGACCTTTCCACCCTATTAATCCTGAAGGAGAGAATTCACAACCAATGTTTATTGGACATTAAGCAGTTTGTTGCTCCAAAAGTCCACAACTGAATCGGGAAAGAGAGTTTTTAGATATTCAGCACCTTTTTCCTGGAACAATGTAAAGAATCTACAGACCGTTCTTGACCAGGTCTCCCTTAAAAAAGGGATCTTTAATATCATTGGGACTAACCTGGCTAAATAAAGGTCAGATTAATATGCATAGATATCACAATGATTGATTTGTTCAAGCGTTAAGGAGGTTATAAACTCTCATATTATATTGAAACTTGCCTCAAAGTTAACAAGTGTCAACCACAGGTCTCTGAACTCTGCATAACCTGCATTAAGATTCATTAAAATTCTCTTCACAGCGAGAACAGATTGTCCAAACTCAAACTTTCTTGCACTGAACAGAAACATAAAGAAAAGCTAAAGGTAATTTGTTTGGACAGGCTGCAGAGAAAAGTCTGTGAAAACAGAAAGAAGTGACGCGGAGGAGGAGCCGCACAATCACAGTAACAGAGGCGACGCCGAGGATCAGCGTGTGTGCAGCAGACTTACTCGGTTAACTTCCATGTTGATGATTAAATCTCACAGCTAAATAAGACATGCCAACACTTGTTAACTCATTAATATCAACGGTTTGATTTCTCTGAGCCGTGCTGGATTAATAAGCCGGGTGTGTGCACTCTGAGTTTAGAGAGTAAATGGGTTGATGTCTCTACGTGCCTGATGAGCTCCAAACAGAAAACAAATCTCCTCTCATCGGGAGCGTTTGAGTCGTCTTTTACTATTTTTAATCTGGAGTTGTGACCCTCTGTCTGTTCCTCTGTTTACTCAGGATCATTTCAATTAATCGCAGAGACTTCAGGTCAGTGAATTTACTGCTGGAGCTGCTCGTCTGATGACTACGCTTTGACTAAATCTCTCTGATGGTGAGCAGGGCTTCATCGATGAGTTAACATAACAGTGTGAGTGTGTGTGGGTATATATGTGTGTGTGTGTGTGTGTGTTTGTTGACAGGGCTGTCACGTCTGTGCGCTTGTAAGGGCACAAAGTTGGTATTTAGTGTGAACACAACGTTTTTTTCTTTCATTTAGATTGTCATATTGTTCAACTTTTCACTTTAATTGTATCACACACACCTGAAACTGTGCATATAATGGTGAGTACATTAAAGCTCCTATAGGTAAGTTTATTAAACACACTGAAAATCACATTAAGGGACTGAAGTGAAGCTGCAGGAGAAGGTTATTTTTATATTTTCCATGCAAAAAATTGACAATAATAATAAATTTTACTGTGAAAAATCTGCAATATTGATATTTTCGGTCGGAGGATGTTGTTGCTTTGTCCACAGGGGGCACCAAAACAGACACAAACTTTGAGTTCCCTACAGGAGCTTTAAACTCTTGTCTTTCTGATATTTTGTAGTTGTTACACTGATTGATATTGTTTAAATATTGTGACATTTTTCTTTATTTTTCTTAATTAAAGGCAACGTGAGGAGTTTTTAACTGGCCTCACTCTTTTACTGATTCATGACCTACATTGTAAAATGGCATTAACAGCGAGAAGATTGGTGATTTCCATGTTCTTGTCCGGAAAAAATGAAGAACATTAAAACAAAAAGATGTGTCTAAAATGAAACTTTGGTTAAAGTTATAGAACAAGAACTTAATGCTGAAAAAATATATAAATAAACTTTATTATTATCCTAAAAGTAGACATGGCAGACTGTACAGCTACATGGATTTATCCCAAAAATAGCAGTAGAGTGATTTTAAAACTAAGAAAATTAACCTAAATTAACCAAAAATAGTCATAATTAGTTAAAATAGTTTAAAAAAATCACACATTAAGATGAATTGATCTCAGATATTGGACTATACTAGAGAGTCCACCTTCAGAGTCTGTTTGAATTACTCTACATGTTTGGGGCACAAAAATTAAAGGCAGATTTCCCAAATCTGATGTAAACCTGTGGTACTTGAAGCATTAATAGTTAGTAGAATTACAGATTTTGGATACAGTGGCGCAATTTAGTACAATGATAATAATAATAATAACTTTATTTATATAGCACCTTTAAAAACAGAGGTTTACAAAGTGCTTTCACAGATAAAACAGAGGCAGAAACACGCAGAACTCTGTGGACAGTCAGGTCAAACAAAGACCATAAAGTCAGATAAAAAGTCACAGATTTGCAGATAAATACATTAATTGACGACAGTTGAAAATAAATAAAATAAAATGAGATAAAGTCAGGTAAAAGTAATTATGTTAAAGAAGGGAGTTTAACAAAACATGAAAAGATGTTTAAGACGGGACTAAAACGATGAGAAACCGGTGAGGAAGTCTAAAAAAGTGAGTTTTTCAGATGTGATTTCATAGATATTGCTGATTCAGCATGAATTAGACATTATACAGAGGGGTAAACGTCCAGTTTAGGATCTACAGAGAAGAAAAATATACAAGCGCTTTTATGAATCTGTGCCAGAGAGGACAAACTAACTTTGTTATACTGTCAACAATAATGATCTGCAGTTATAAATGTAAGAGCAGAGTGATAGACCGAGTCTTCCTGGTGCCAAAGTCCACTGACGAGGTTTTAGATGTCAATGATTCATCAACAAATCTGTTTATACTCTTGGACTCTCAAAGTTTGGTTTTGTCCACATTTAAACTAGTTTAAGACTAAGAGTCCATGTTCAAGAGCATTGGTGATAGATTATAGCCTCTAACAGAGCAATTGTGTGTTTACGTTGTGGTGAATTGTCGTCACAGAGGACAGGAATTTAAAGCTCATGTGGTAATTCCCACTCCAGAGTCATGTCTTTTTTCTGTATTTTGGTTTTTTTTTTTGCCTTTATTGATGGGATTGTGAAATATGAGAAGATAGAGAGAAAGGAAAGAGGACACGCAGTAAATGGTCAGGGCCGGACTCGAACCCACAACCACTAAGGGGACTGTGATTCCCATGCATGGGGCACGCTAACCCGCTAAACTATCCAGTCATGTCTGTTTTAAGCCAGAACATGGTCATGCACTGTTGGCTTCCTGTGAAGGGCATTCTCTCATTGGCTCATCAGGATCGGGTGTGTCAGAGCCTGATTGGCTGATTGAGACCAGGTGTGGGGAACTGATATATACACCCTCTTAGTGCTGACTCATTGTCTCATCCTCAGAGATAGTGAGAGGATATTAAAAAATCTTTTCCTGATCTAAAATAAGCTAACTGATAATTTAAGAAGCTCTTTTCTCATGAAGTCAAAATTGAGTCCAAGTGGTTAACTGTCATTACAGCAAAAAAAAAAAGTGGATTTCAGAGTTTGTTTGGAAAACACCAGCCACTAAAAAGAGCACAACAGGAGATCAGTATACCGGCCAGTACTTCACTGAACACTTCATCAAAACCTAACAGCAGTTTTACCTCGAGGATGGCTGATAAAGGTGTCAGTAAAAGCCCTTTGCTGCTCCTGCTCACAGTGAAGGATGTATCTCTGTGTCTGTTCAAACTTCAACCACAAACTAAAGGCCTCAGCTGAGTCTGTGCTAACCTGTATCAGCAGCTTCATCTCAACCATCATTCTCCAGTTTGCAGCGATTAAAATCTTGCCCACGATCCACGGTGACCCATAAAAGACGCCTACACCTGTCCCTGTGAAAGTCCACAAAGACAGACTGAACTCTTTGGACATCAGTGTCTTCATTTGGGACTCAAATAATCAACCTGGTTTGGAGTTAAAGTGGAGCACCGGCAGGTTAAGGTAAGACTCTGTTCATTATTATCTGCCGCCGAGCAGATTAACATCACAGCTATGTTGTTGTTGTTTTTTGTGCTGATACTTTCGCTGCAAAGTATATCTGACTTCACAAACTTGTTTTTTGCTGGTTATAGAGAGATGCACATTTGGATATTAGTGTATGTTGTTGATGTTGTGCCAAATGGACACGCAGTTGTGCAGCTGTGTGTTGGCTAATTGTGTTGTTGTCTGCTGTGTTTGTGTGAAGAAGCTGCAAAACTTGGTAACTTTTTACCTGTGGGTCGTAAGTTTGATGAATCATGTGCTACATGGATATAAGCTAACCTGTGTGATGCTAACCTGTGTGAAACATGGATGTTGGCTAACCTGTGTGTGTTACATGGATATAAGCTAATCTGTGTGATACATACAAGCTAACCTGTGTGATACACACAAGCTAACCTGTGTGAAACTTGCATGTTAGCTAACCTGTGTGATACATGGATATAAGCTAACCTGTGTGGTGCTAACCTCTGTGCTACATGGATGTATGCTAAGCTGTGTGATACATGGATGTTAGCTAACTTGTGCAATACATGAATGTTAGCTAACCTGTTTGCTATATCGATGTAAGCTAATCTGTGTGTGCTACATGGATGTTGGCTAACCTGTGCGATACATTAATACAAGCTAACCTTTTGTGTGGATAGGTGCAGTCCAGTGTGTTACAACTTTTTCACCTTGTTTCTCATGTTAGCTCTCCCTCGTAAAACAGGGTCTGTTTATTGCAAGACAGACATTTACTACTGATCACAGTACTGCAGGTTATGTTGTATTAAAGTGTGAATCAGCTGTGTGTTCGCATATGACAACTCTTAACTCATTAATGCTAATACTTGGCACTCGCGCCCTGTGGTGCAATCTGTGTGCGCTGCATATACTGATAATAATAATAATAATAATGATAATAACAACTTGATTTTTATAGCACTTTTCAAAATAAACATTTACAAACATGTAGTCATAAAGCACATGGAAAAAGACAGATACAAACAAAAGCTCAGTTAAAAGGAATTAAAGGCCATTTTCATAAATCATAAGGAACCCAGACACACAAGAACCAGGCAACATAAAATGAGACCATGAGGATCAAATTAAAAAACATAAACTAGTTTTTAAAAAAAAGAAAATGCAATTAAAAGGGGGGTTGAAAGTGGAAAACAGGATAGTAAAATTAAAAGACAATATCAATAATGATAATAAAATAATAAGTAATACTGATAATAATAGTAATGATCAAATAGAGCAACAGAAATGATCAAGAGAAAGAAAAAAAGCAATAAAAGGCCGAAAGGGTTAATTAAGAAAAGAGTATAATTATAACAAAAGCTAAAACATACTGAGTCCGAGGTAGCATGTAGAAAAACTTAATTGTTGAGGTGTGGCGTCTTGTATTTCCCTGCGGTGGTTCGCCATTACCTGTATGGAAAACTCTGCAGTTGATGTTGAATAGAGAAGTCCGATCTTCCCACAGCTCCTCTATCTGCTCCTTTTTATCGCCAGTATTTCTTCATTCATCCTTGTTCTTCTTGTTTTGACTGTCAGGTTTCCTTTTCCACTTTTGTCAGAGCTCATCTACTGGTTGTTGGTTGTGTTAGGTCACTGCTACTTGCGATAATATCAAACCCAAGACTAGGAAAAGACTGATAACAGTGCAGATTACCACTTAAACTTAACGATTGAGATGATGGGAGCGCACTGTGACTCTGCTGTGACTCCAGTAAAACTCCAAGATTTACCTCAGACATTCAGTTTTTGGTCTGGGACTGTGAAAATCGTTTGGTGGAAGCCCAGCATAAGAAATGTGACTGCAAAGAGATCGGCCTCTTTGTGTCGTCAGTCTATCATATTATATTTCTGAGTGTCCCTGTGTCGTTTTATCATTCGTAGATATTCCTGAGAGTTTGGTTCGGTTACTGCACGAGATGTTTCCACTGTCTCCAAACTGCCGAGTCACTCTCAGCTGCTGCAGGGACTCTCCTTTAAAAACATGATTAAGCAAACATGATTATCAGCGTGATATGCGGGACTGACAATCATGTTATTTTAGAGCTGCAGTGACCTGTATGTTCGCGTACACAATGGAGGGTTTATGAGGCGGAGGCCGTGACCTCTAAAACAACAACAAAGACTATTGAGGCGCTCACAATGAACATCCCACCAGACTTCAGCTGCTCGTATTCAACGTACAGTGACTTCTGATGAAACGGCACGATAAACTGGTGTGAAAAGAGAGACATAACACTGATTTAGCCTTCCTGGAAATCCCCTTTTCTTTGGTTTCATGCAAAAACATATACATATACAGCACAGATGTTTAAAAAGGAGTTTCTTTTTATTCAGGAAGTTGAAGTTGTATATATACAGGCGTGCACATGCAGGCTCTCTGCAGAGGCTGTTCTGGTCTACTGATACTGTGTGAATCATTTGTTGCTGCATAAAAGCAGCACAGGGTCAGAGTTGCAGCTCTGATAATTGCTTAATTGTTCTATTTATAAGCCGAATATGAACGACCTCAGCGTTGGCAGCGCCCCTTTGTTTCACATCTTTCAAAGCAGGAGGGATGACACACGAAAGGAGATAAAAATACAAGACGTTTACTTCTCTCTCCCTCTCTCTCTATCTCTCTCTCTCTCTCTGTCTCCGCGTCTCCAAGACGATGCTGAAGCCTCAGTATCAGGGGTCTGTCTGTGTCTTTGGCCCCGCTGTTCCCGTCCCCCCCTGCACAATGAAATTACAGCAGAGCGAGCATCGTCTCATGGAGGCAGATTCAAGGCCCATTTATTTGAGATTGCTTTTAGTGTAATTCAATAAAGGCTTTTTTACTCATTTATTTCCATGGTGAAATTCATGCTGAGGAAAAGCAGGGCTGTATTTCCCTCATTAGCAGTAATAATAACCATAATAACAATAATGGCATTAAAAAGCAATCATTTGAAAGATCCTGCCGTCAATGTCAGCCTCAAAGAGAAAATACAGTCGGACGTTGGACGTTATCTTTTTTGGTATTTACGAGAGAGATAATTTAGCAAATGTTTTATTATCATAGCGCACACACAGATGAATCAGACAAAGTACTCTGCAACTATAAAAGCCGCATTAAAACACAAAATATTTCTTTTATGTTCGGCTGGATGATGAGCTCTCTCCTGGTTTATTTTGACTCAGACTTTGAGTTTTCGTCCTGATTAGAGGAGAGAGAAATAAAGACCACATTAAAGTGGAGGTGGTGTAATCTTGAAGGCGAGGTGAGCAGAAAGAGGATTGGGGAGCAGCAGGATCCACAACTCCACCGTCAGATCCATTTTCCACCACTGGAGGCCAACTGGCTATCAAGATGGCGCCACCGTCGCCGGGGCTTACACACCAAAAACTTGGTTCTCCCTCTGATCTGCGGAGCAAGCACAGCCTCCCCGAATGCCCTGCAAAAATAAATATTTGAATATTCTCCGGCACTCCTAAACCAGCTTAAATTGGATCATTTTATTTCACCGCCTGCCCTTGCCAAAATGCCAAAAGAGTGTGGGTCTTGGCGAGCCTCTCGCGCCCAGGCACGCCACCCTCCCCCCGGCCCTGCCCACCCTCTGCACTATCAGCTGACACAGAGTCTGCCCCCGGGCCGCCTCCTTTCTCCTCGGCCACACTCCTGCTGAGCCGAGCTGGCACGGCGAGCCCACACAGACAGACAGACAGACAGACGTAGAGAGAGACAGAAAGAGAGAGAGAGAGAGAGAGGCCGGCGTCCAGAGAACGGCGACGTCAGCAGCATCAGGTGACTCTGTCGGCGTGGTCATCAGGCTGACGAAGAGGAAGAGGAGGAGAGGCTGCATCATCGGGCCTCCACGCAGAGCTGCTGACGTTCTCATGAAACGACCTCCATCTTTAAACTTCACTTCACGCACAGATGGACTCACTGGGTCCTGGAAGTCTTCTGGGGTCGGGTCTGTGCGACTCTACGGCCCCGTTAATATGAAATAAGCATGAACAGAAGAGTTCTGTTAACAGGCCACAAAGATGATAGCAAGATAAACACACAGCAGCATCATAAACATGAGTTTTATCTGTAAGAAGAATGAGTTTAGGGTTTCTGTTTTTAAAAAAATATTTTTTTTGTTTGTGTCTGAAAAGAAAGTTAAAATTGTGCAAATTTGAGAGGATATTTCACCATGAGAGTCTTTGGACTGAAACAAGAACGTAAGTGATGATAAAAATCATATTTATTTTGAGTAATATTTTTTAAAAAGGTGGTGCTGTTCAATAAAATAACTTTGAAGCTGAAGTTCTTTTTAGGATTTTTGCCTTATTATAAACTTTGAAACTAATGAGGCTCTTCAGACTTTTAACAGGGTTAAAAAAAAAATTTGTTGCATTTTGTTTTCTTGAAACAAAGCTTTGAAATAGTTGCTTTATTATTATTATTTTTATATTTTTTAATTTTGTTTTGTTTTCATGTGGACTCCATGAAGGCTAGCAACCACCTTGCAAAAGTTAAGTTAAAGATCAAAGTTGTAACAGTGAAAAGTTGTGTATTTAAAGCTCTCTGTATGTCATATTTGAGAAAAGTTTATCCAAGCATTGTTTCTCTAACTTTCAGAGGTATCATTTTAAACAAACAGCGGCTCAAAGTTTATTTTCAACAAGAATTTTTATTCACTTTAAGGTAAAAATTATACAATTTACTTGAATAAGCAAGTTAACATTCAAAAGTGGGCAGAAATGGTACTTTTAGAGAAAAATCTGATATTTAACTACATAAAAAATCACAGCAGGTCATTTTTACAATAGATTCAAGCTGATTAATGTTAAATAAGTTAACACAAATATACTCAAAAGTAACTGTTCATTATTTTAGTATCAGGCCACTGTGCCACTCTGATTTTCCTCCTTCAAAATAAAACAAAAACTGACCACAGGTTTAAATCAAAGCTTTTCACTCAGGATTAAATGACCGTTTTTGTAAATCCATGAAAAATAAAAACTCCTATGAATGGATGAAGGTGAAGACAGTTTGTTTCATGTCGAAGGCAAATAAAATACTAAAACACGATTTAAAATACACAAAGTTAATAAACTTTTCTGCATCTTCTGAGAGATCGACTTCAGTCCTCATCATCCTCTGTGGTGAAAACTTGCTGCTCATTTAAACCCTGTTTTTTTGTTTTGTTGCAACCTCTCCGTCCTGACCCTTACAGTAGACCACCACCCTCCTCCTCCTCCTCCTCCTCTTCTTCTCTCTCTGCCTCTCTCTGGGTCCTGATCCCTGACGGTGCTCCCTGCTCAGCTCAGAGCGTGAATCAGGTATCTGAGCTTAAACCGTTTTCCTGCAGCTGTGCTCTCGGTCGCTGCGTTTCAGTGGATTACAGCTCCTGTCTCTGCACACAGCGAGCGAGGAGAAAGTGAAAACACTCGCTGCTGAATGAGCTGTTTCTTTCCTTGAATTAAATTTCTGATTTAAAACTCTGTGATTTCATTTTTCTTCTCGGAGTTTAAACCCACAACTTGAGGGAAACGTTTGTCCAGCACCTGCATGATTAATATTTAATGTAGCTGATTTGGGAGTGAGGATTTCCACGGCCTTTAATCACTCGGGTCATTTCAGACTTACATTTATTGCTGCCTTTTTGCAGATATTCCCTCTTTTTTTGTGTACAACTCATCAAACTGCTTTCATCAGTTGTCTATAATTGCCTCATTAGAGTTCTCCTAATTATAGTGATCAAGAAATCTTCCATACATATCAGAAAAAGAAGAAAAAAACCCTCTTTCTCCACTTTGGCGATGTGCTGTATTAGATTCATTTTAACGCAGTGATCACTGGGCTCTCTGGCTCATCATACATGGTGTGTTACTGACACGCGTGGAGCCCGTCTCTTTAAAAGGCGCTGTGTGTTGAACATCTCTAACCTTGTGAGCCATCTGGCTTCATCAGGCTCAAATTTCTCTCCCCTTTTTCGGCTCTCTTTTTCCTCAAAATAATCTGTTGTGAAGTCTGGAAACAGAGCGTCCAAGATCCAGATGGCTGCTGAGGTTACAACACTTTTGATTTGAGCTGAAAATGTGAAAACAGACTGTATTTACAATCCAGACGTGGGCCGTGTGAAATGACCATAAAACATAAGCCAAACTGGGAAACACTCAGACTCCTCAACACCTTTAGAGTTCGACCTTTTGGCCGTCTTATCTTTGTCTTTTTTTCCAGGCCAGGCTGCATCACCTGGGCTGAATATTCCCCATCAAAAGTCCCGCCTCTCGATTTTATCTTTATTAGTCCTTCTTTGTTTCGTCCTTTTCAGCCTTTTCCTTTTTGAAGAGGAGAAATAATCGGATATATTTGGTCGCATCCATCGACAAACATTTTTCACTTGACATAAAGCCGTGTTATTTGCATGAATGCACATGTGGTCGCAGCCTTACGTCCTTATAAGGGCGTTAAAGAGGCGTCTACCTATGCAAAATGTTAACATTTAGCACGAGCTGCAAACTTAGGAGGACAGAGCATCCATCAGTTTGAGAGCACAGGTGTGAACTCTTCTGCAGGTCGAGGCCAGGTGCATGAATCTGCAGATCAACCTTCTTCAGATAATAGAAGAGGCTGTTAGTGACGGTATAAAATCTACGCAGTGAGTCGACATACATCTGTTTTCCTTCCCGTGTCATGTGATGAGTGCGAGGACATCAGGCTGAGTGTGACTGATGGACCCTCCAGATAACAAACTCTACAGTCTGCATGTCTGTCTGTCTGTCTGTCTGTATGTGTGGAGCTGCAGCTTGTGGTAAATTCATGCACTGTAAAGAGTGATTTCTGTGTGTTATTAGAAGCAGAGTTTTACAGTGTGTGATATGAATACTGGGTAATTTTGCTGTCATAAAACAGGGGGGAGTGGGAGGTAATGAATATTACACCGTCTGCTCTGTCCAGCCCCCCCTCTTCTTCTTTAATGTCTCTCTCTCTCTCCCTCTCTCTTTCCCTCTCTCTCTCTCTCTCGTGCAGCTGTAGCGTCCTCGGGGCTACTGGCTAACCAGATCAGGTGCTAAATTCACTAATTGAATAATTTCACTGGGCTCCACAATAGGCCCTTTGAAAAGCGCCTGCTCTTTGTGTCTGTCCTCGAGTGACTGAAAGTGGTACAGCCTTTTAAAGGAGAGAGGAACGCGCGGGGCTGCAGCGGTGGTGGAGTAAATGCACGGCGATGATGTGCAGGCTTTGTGTTGTTTAACAGCACCAGCCGCAGAGTATCCCGGCCCCTCAAGTGTATTGGATATCAATGAGCGGGGTTTCATAGCACAGTCTGCAGCAGCAGATTTGTTGAGATTGGATGTTTGCCTGTTGAAATCCGAGGATTGACTTAGAAAGTCTTATTTCTAAATCAGCTAATACAGTGGATATTGTGGATTGTGCTTGAATGACACATTTAACCCCCGATTAGTCTAAAAAGTAACACAGGCTTTTATGAGGGGATGAAAAAGATCAAACAAAGATTAACATCTCGAGGGCAAATAACACGCTAAAAAAAGAACAGATACAGTCGAATGGTTTTCTTACACACTCGGTGATCAGGCTGTAATGATTGTGCACGGCTGCGTTTGTTCAATATAAGACAGTAGAGGGACGTTAATGGAAATCCTAACAGATCTCTCACCTTACAGACTAAGTCTACTTTAATGTAAACAATGTGTGCTCGAGTAAAAATGTGTTAAAAAAACGATGAAACGTGTCCGAAAAAGACTGAGAATCATTTCTACTACCTTGAAAAGAGAGGGTCGCTGGTTTGGCTGAGGTTGAGCTGAGGTTTAATCCCGTCCTTTGGCCTCTTTCCTGCATGTTAGTCTGGACTCTCTTTAGTTTCCTGCATCATTAATATGAAGTTTTGAGTAATAATGGAGCTGCATGTACAGAGAAATAACATCAGACTTTAACAAGTGATTTATTCTTGCGTCAGTCGATTCATGGAAATCATCGGTGTTTACAAAAACAAGATATAAACTTTTGACTGACCTCTTGACCTCTGTACAAATACTTCAGATTACAAAGATGTTTTTGCTTCATTTATTAATGGATGGGACCATTTAGACACTATCAGCATTAGAGCTGCCAAAAACAATTAATCTGATAATTGACACGAATACGATTAGTTTTGCGATTATTCGATTAATCGGATCAAATATTTTTAATTTTTGCATTAGCATTTTTGATCTCACTATGACGAACCTGGTTAAAGAAAGGTTAAAAAAATATGTTGCATATTATCGCACCAGCATGCAGCTGCTGTTTTAACACCATTAAATAACCTCCATCTGAAAATGTTTAAGAGTAAGTGCTCACTAAAAAAGAAGACAATTAAGACGGTAGATCATTACAACCTTTTATAAAAGTTTGCTTTATAAGATAGTATTAAAATAAAATACAAAACAAGCTGTCTTGCTTACAAATGTTGATGGTAATTTTATTAGCAGCTAATTAGCCAACTAGCTTACTGAGGCGACGATCCTTCTGCGGCGTCCTCTTCATCAGCCAACCCGGCGTGTTTTAATTCGTCAGACGCCGACTTCTATGAGCTCTGCTGCGAATGTTAGTCCTGGACAAGGTACACACAGCAGAGGCTATGAGTGGAGGGTACTGCGGCACTTTAAAGCGAAAAACAAAGCAGAAGAAAAAAAAATTACATTGATTACTGAAATAGTTGTCGGCCATTTTGATTTTCCAACTTTAATCAATTCATCGAATAATCGTTGCTGTCCTACTCAGCATATGAACTTGTGATATAACTGTTGTTGTATTTCATATCTCACCTGTGTCACATTTCTGACATCAGCTAAATACTGGAGAATATTACAAGACGTGGCATAGGAGTATTTTGGATATTCTGTTACATGCATTTGCTGTATTCAACATTTTTTGACATATTGTTTTTGTATGAAGGGAATTGTGTGTATCAGTAAATCTTCCTGCACTCTTTAGACAGTATTTGTTTTCTTGCAAGAAGTGTTGTAGTGTTGAGCTTCGATTTAGACCGTCAGCACACTGTTGCAAATGCTAACTTTGGTGAGATGAAGGCCTAAAACTCGTGCATTCTTCCTTTCAAGTGCTTTTTGACACTTTTTGCACACCATCGTGTGTCGTAGTGTGTGCTGGTAACTGTGCAGCAAACTCCTGCAGATCAGTCAACATTTAAGAGGAATTCATAGTTTTTATTTGGTTGATTTAGAGATAAACAAAGATCAGAAAGTTGAATCTTTGACTCCCTACTTTTGATGACTTTTTAAGTTTAAACTCTGACACTGATTCAGCAGTTTCCTCTGAATTCAAACAGATATTTTTATGAAACAAAGAAAGTTTTGTTGACTCATGATGTGAGGTTGCGCTGCTTGCACCTTCACTGGGTTTTATTGAGCATCATTTCAGGGATTATTCAAAGATTATTAAAACACTTTAATTTCATTCTACCAAAAGTTTTTAAAGCTGCCACAAAGTCCAACAAAGTAACGGTAACTTGAAGCTTTACACACGTTTCTTCTCTCTGAAAATGATTTGATTCGACAGGATGATGAAATATCGGCAGGAATAAACGGCCAACGGTTTTCTTTTAAACTTTCGACTCAAACTTCCTGAATGGACCTGACGTTCAGGGACAGAGGAGGAGGTTTTAGTCATATCAAACACGCAAACTTCATTATAATTGGGACTTGAACCAGAGTTGACAAACTCCCATCTGCCCTCTGAACTCCACATCCGTCCCTTCTGCTGCGCTGCTGCTCTGCCAAAACAATTCAGGCTTCGACTTCTTCATGCGATCCTTCAAAAGTGCAGGAATGTAACTTTGCTTTGGTGCTAAGGAAACATTTTTACTTCATCAGTTCGGGACACCGCGATGTCTGAAGCTAAATCTGTCAGCTATAGGATCAAATATATCTCTGTTAATGAGTAAAAGACATTTTCTCGGCTCAGTCATTCAGCGTTCCGTTTGTTTACAGTCACTTTTCATTCACTTTTAACAAACTAAAGTTATTCTGCTCTGCTGCAGTGAACGCTGTGTTTGCTGTGATCCGTAGCGCCTCTCCGATCTCAAAATCAGAGTCCAAAACGATCGTTAAAAACACTTTTTCCTGTTTTTGTGGTCATCTATCATCATCTGCTAAATGTTCCCCCAGAACTTTTTGGACATTCATGTTTATTTTCGACGGCAAATATTATTGAAATCCTGTTCTACTTTTCCAACGATTGGCTGCATGTATCCTGGATGTTTTCGACAGCCACACAAATGGACTCTGGAGTTAATCACTGGAAGTCTGATTTCCCTGAATCCTCCACCTCGCCTCATCCAAAGCTCTGAGCCCTCTCATAACTTTCTGCCTACTTTGAAGTTATCTTTGTTCCACTTTGCAGCCAACAGCCTTGTGGTCATGGATCCTCCTCGTACAATCCATCTCTAGAATTGATCGGTCTTTGGCTCCCCGCTGGCCCCCTCTCACCCAGAAATCTCCGTCCCCAATTCCTGCAGCTTAGGTTCAACGTCTAAAGTTCTGTCAGCGCCGCTCCAAACAGACCGGTGGATATCAGATGTTTCCTCCTCTCTGTTTTCTTAACTTGTGACCACATTTTCCTACTTTAGATTGACCTCTCTGATCCCCCCCTTTGTGTTGGAACCAAGATTATAGGAGCCGGGCGATGAAGGGAGGAGGGAGGCTGCCAAGTGGCTGACTGACGCGCTGCCTTTCCTGGGCCGCTCAAGCCTGAAACCTTCGCCGTGCCATCCCCACTTCGGCCCAAGCCAGTCTATATGACTTATGGAGTTTGGGCCCCTCCATTGCCAATCCCACTTAGAGTGCAGTTTTCTGATAAACAAAAGCACATTCAAGCTTTAGCTTCTCATTTCACACTATGTGCTTTGGCTGGAGGCAATGCTTTCCTGGAGCCCCTGGCCCAAAGTCCAAAGAACGGCTCCAGTTGGCTTTCCTTTAAAAAAAAAAAAAAAAAACGAGGGGGGGAAAGACGCCACATGTGGAGGATTAGGCCCCATCTTTCATCCTCCACGCTCTCTGCTCGCCCTCTACTACCAGAGCCATCACTGTGAACCAGCCCCGTGGACATGCACACACAAAGTACTCTTCCTCCACCTCCAACCAACACACACAAACTCACCTGCCTCTCGCTCCATCTCTGTCCCACCCTCACCGCCTCCCCCCCTCCGGCTCTTTTCGCCGTGCACGGGGATTGCAAACATGCACACACAATCTCCCTCTCCGTGTCCGCTCCCCTTTTCGAAGCTTGAGTTGGATTTAAACTTTTATAGTTTGGTGCGGGGGCGTGAATATCCCTGGCTGTTGTCGGAGGGAGTACTCCTGACTTTGACAAAAGCTGTGCAGTTCTGATTCGGAGTATTCTCGCGCTGAAGTTCGCGGGGTAAGCTGCGGCGGTGATACAGTTTTAATTCCATAAATTGTCCTCATTGTGTCTTTGCGTATTCCTCGTGAACCTGTGCGCCTCTGAAAGCTGGCAAATACATCATGCTGCGAACAGAACGGTACATATGGTGCTTCAATCGAGAAGCTGCGCCATCGCCTGCAAATTTATTCCATGTATACCTTGAATGTACTTAACCTGGTACGTGTGTTTCATGCAGCAGATGGATGGGAGGCTGAGACGAAGGTAAACACGACTCTTATTGCTCTTTATATTAGAAATGTCGAGGCTCAGATCTGAAGGCGATCGGAACCCGTCACGGCCCTTTGTCTGCACCTCGGCACAGATACCAGAGCGGTTATTAGTGATGCGCGTGAAACGCTAGCCGAGGCGCGTGATGACCCGGGGGGCCTCGCCTGTCTCAGGGAACAGATGTGCCGCCCACTCGCAACAGTTGTACCCTACCCACAGTGGCCTTGTGGGAGACGCCGGGCTAGCTGCGGACTGAAGATGATACCTCACTTAACTAGCTCCCATGTTGGCTGCAGGGAGGGTGCGTGGCTCCGAGAGGAGGAGGAGGAGGAGGAGGGCGAGTGATGGAGGGAGGAACAGGGCGGGTGTGAACTGCACACATATTTACAGGATCAATATTTACCCAAAATTCTCCTCCAGAGCCAACACCTGCTGCATCTTTGTACAAAGTCGAGAACTTGCTGAAATGAAACCGCCTGATCTGGGCTGAAGATTTCATTAACTTCCCCCCCCCCACCCCCACCCCGATATGAACTTGGAAACTTGATCAAGTTATCATGGCGTTAAAGTCTACAGCAGATTTCTCTCCAGCCGTATTTTTTCCTCTTCAGACAGCTCATTAAAGCAAATACAGCTAATAATGAACATTTTAAAGTCTCATACTACAGACTAATTTTCTTTATTATTTCTTAATCCTTAATGAAGAGTTTCATTTACACCACGCTTATAGAGAAAACATGCATTTCAATGTGCTGAGAGCTAATTCATCTCCTTGTAATGCAATAGTTAGTTTTAATTGCTTTTTAATGTAGTCGGTTGACTATAATATTGCGGAAAACAAACTTTGTGCTGCATTCATTTCATTTCCATTTTGAATTATTTCAGAATTTTTAATGGCTCGCTATGATACGCTTCATATTTGCAGGCTTCTCTCTTTTGCAGTTTACCGTGCTCTCTTAATAAGCGCAGCTCCGGAAACATGCTGCATTATGGTAATTGTGCAAAAAAAAAAAGATATAACTCTTTAATAAAAGGATATTTTAACTCACAGCTTGCCGTCAGATCAAGGCAGAGATATGTGTTGTGAGTGTTGGCACTAAGAGGAATGAACTGTGACACCTAAATCAACAACTCGCAGAAGGACTTTGCCCCCAAATTCATTTGTCAATAGATTGAGTCAATATGTGTTGATCTGTGTGCAGCTCCGCAGCCTTCTGTCTACCCGTCAACACACACAGGACACTGTCTGGCTAGACGTCTGGCCATTAACTGCATTATCTGTGCGTCTGTTGAGTAAAAGCATCAAACATCGGGATGATTTTTTTATTATTTCTTTTTTTTTGTCTGCCTGTCACGGTGAAATCCGGCGTCCCACTTGTTTGAGTGAATGAAACCTGATACGACATAAATGGCGTCCAAATTCAGTCTTTATAAGTGAGGTCTCGACTGATTTAATTACACTAAGTGGTAGGAAGCCCACACGCGCTATCAAATATTAAAGTGGTAATCTGTGAGAGTCTTGTTTTTATTTTCACTCGTCTCTGGTGGTGTGTCACTCGCTGCTGCACTTTAAAAACTTTAGCTGTCAATCAAGCACAGTGGGCGGGATGTAGATGTCTTTTAAGTCCGGGTTTTAGAAGTGTCCCGCAGGTGGTGCTTTCTTTTCTGACAGTCCTGGTGTTAATATAATTCTGATTTTTACTCCTTCTCGTCCTGAAAAGGTGTCACCGTACGGAGTGTGAGTTTCCTCGTAAAGTTTTCAAGTCAAAGACCCTCCGAACGCTCGCTCACACACAGACACAGGGTTGAGAGAAACACGCCACCACTCTGAGTTTGCTGCTTCACAACACAAAGACTCACAAAAGGCACGTGAATCTTTCATCAATGTGACTTAATTTTGTGAATTCTGGGACAAAATGTAAATATTTACTTGTTGGATTCACCCGAAGAGAGCAGACCAAGTTTCAGTCCAGATTCTTCTTAAAAATAACATCACTCATGTTTTAAAACCAAAAAGAATAATGCCAGAGCTGCGAAAAACTGCAGTTCCACTAGTGTCCACTTGAGGCCCATTTAAAAGACAACTTTAGCAACTGTTTCTAAATTAGTCTGAAACTTTGAACGGTGAAAATAACTCAAATGTGACAAAACTAAAGGGAAGTTTAGAAAAAAAAAGTAATTTCATTTTAGTCAAAACTGTCTTCAAACTAATCCAGTTTGTCAGACGTGAGTATCAAGACATAACTTTTGTTAGTTTCATTCTCTAAACCCTTAAACTCTTGTCATATCTGGATTTCTCACCTTAACTGGATGCTCTAGTTCAGTCTCTCCCACAATGCAATGCTGTTACTCATCTGCTGTGATCATATGGAGGAATGATCCTTTTTCCAAGTCAAGACAGAAAACTGTTTTTCTGTGGTCATTATGTATATTTTTGGATTGACTTCTTCTGTTTTTGTGAGGTAGGTTAGTCGGTCCAGGCTCAGCCCCTCAGGATAGACATGTTGGACAAACACTTAGTTTCCTCATCTGCATCTTCATCTTCACTGATTTAGAGTCGATCTTATGGAGCTGTTGACTCTAAATGTAAAAAAAAATACTGAACAAACAACTAATGGTAGCAGGTTTTGTTTTGCTTTGTTTTTTTGTTATCAGCATGCGTCAGGAAAGTTGTAAAGGAATTAACCCTGCCAAAGAGTTATAATGTCTATATTTATACTTTTACTTTGTGAACCCGGTTAGTTATGGAAATTACAAACCTGATAGGGTGAGACTAAACCCTGACCTCACTGAGACTGAGAACAAACCCATGTTTTATACAGTCAGCCTTTACAACTAACAGTCATGGTTGGGGACCTCTTGTTTTTTTTAACTTACCTAGTGTGTTGACTTGAACTTTCATGCTTTCTAAAATCACAGTGACCTTTTGTTCAAACCTGCCTAATAGAACCTAATAGAAGTCTCACCTCTAACAAGACAAACAACCAATTACAGTTATAGATTTTGGGGTGGCCAAACAGAGTTGACTGGGCAGTGCCACCCCTTGCCGCCTTGGTGGGCGCGCCCCTGCTGTGAGAGAATTTGGGTCTACTTTTAAATGAGACAAGAAGGTATTCATAGGTTATAAATGGGATCAATCGTCATTATGTTAACTTATCATTCAAACCAAGACGGTTTAGTCGTTGTCGACTGTGAACAAGAAGGCTGTAAGAGTCGACTCTTATATGTGAATGATGTGAGAGCTTTTTATTTTCCCCCTTTCAGTTTTTACTGCTCAGACAGAACCGAGGAGGACTGACTAAACACTCCTTCAAAGTGTGTGCGGCGCAACCAATCAGACGCAGGCAAAGAGGTGATGACGGTATCCATAACAGCGGTGTTTGATGGCGGTATACTTCTGCTTTTATACCAAAAAAATCATGTGATTTGGTTTATTCTGGGAAGGATGCAAATTATTATAATAGCAATTGATAATTTTAGTAAAATTAATCCACAAAAATCAGTCATAAAATTTAAAACACAAGAGCCTGAATATTGTTATGAAGAGCTGAATCTTATCAGGATCACTGAAAAGAGTTGCATGATTTACTGGTCAACTTACTGGTCGGCAGTTTAAGTGACCTGAGTCCAAAAGTCCAAAACCCACCAGACCTGACCCACAAAAGCTCCCTCTCAGTTTACACTTTAACTTCTGTCTAATTTGGCCTTTTTTCTCGTACTTGACGCACCGTAAACCCTCGGTGTGATGATGAAGCAGCGCTCTTTGAATCAGTTCTGCTCTGGAGCCGTCAGACGTCGTATGTCGTATCGGTCTGTACAAACAAACGTGACTTAAAGGCTTTCACAAACACGGTAAAGAGTCTTTGCAGCTTCCTATTGTATTTGATAATATATACATCACAGACTCAGACATGAAGATATGAATCTCCCTCTTTGCTCATATTAAAGAAACCTTAAGGATTTTTAGAGAACAATTCAGCAAATTAATAATTTACTCTGATTTTGAAGATTTGCTGATTTTATTCTGATAAATTTGGCTTTAACTTTATAGGTTTGGCACAACTTGTGAAATCATGTCAGAAAAAATGACTTTTTTGGACTTTAAATGGATGTTTGGTGATCATTTCAGGTCCAAACTGCCCTGTTGGTGAATCCTGATAGAAAGTTTTCAGTTTTTCCTGTTTTTAAATATCCTTCTTCTGTGCGTCTTACCTGCTGGATAATAAAACGTATTGCATTTATTGTGAAGCTTAAAAGCCAAATCCGGCTGCAGAGATGATCCACAGACCGTTTTTGAACGACAAGTACCAAACAGCGTTCACATTTCAGACAATAAATCATTAGTAACAACCATGGCATCTCTTCCCCTCTCATCCTTTCCGCTCCCCCCTCTCCAAACCCCCGCCCCCCCTACCCTCTTAATGCCAATCAGAGCAAGCTGGGAAGATTCCCTCCAACTCTTGAGATCCAGCATGTGTTTCTCCCAGAGGGGAAAAATTAATTCCTCCTCCTCCTCGGCATCCTCCTCCTCCCTTTTTCTCCGCCAAGGTGCAGCGTGCTCCCTCTCTTTTCTCTCTCTCTTACTCTCTCTCTCCTCATCTGAAAGAATACAAGAGAATGAGAACCTCTCCTGAGGGGATCCAGCTTATATACTATTTCATCCGCATTTAAATCCTCTGATAAATGCGAATGTGAATGCCTTAGCGGGGAACTTGCGAAATAAAGAGAGATTATTTTCTGTAGATACTAATATTAGTCTTTTGGCATGGGGTGTAGTGAATACGACACCCGAGCGTGGGGAAGTCTATTGATGGTGATTTAATCTAGTGTAAGCATTGCTGCTTGTCAAAAGAGAGGAAGAAAGGGAAGAGGAATATGGGTTGTTTTTTTATTTACATACCTGTGAGAATGACGATCCATTCAAATAGATGACTTATCAGGCCAGAACAGAACCTCCCTCTCCCCACAGGCGATGAAGAGGAAGAAGAAAAATAAGTTAAGTCTCATATTCTTCTCACTGGGAGCTTTTGTTGTTTTCAAAACTCTTCACTGCAACTTTTCTAACGACGATTGTGAGGATCCCAGTCTTCATCATCCAGGTATCCCACTTTACAGGAAAGAAATCTCCGTGTTTTCTTCTGTGCTCATTGTTTTTACCCAGGACTGTCATTTCCAGCGGCCTCTGTGCGCCGAGACACACAAAGGTTTCCGTCACAAATATTCCTTTCAGGATCTGTTAGGCCTTGCTTGTCATCGGGATGAAAAGGAATCGTGGGGATTTTTGTGCTTGCCCTTAATCTCCCTAACTGATGCTGGGAGTGCAAATCAAATCCAATTATAGGCAATGTGGGCCTTCAGCCTCTTTGAGGAAAGATATTGGAGACACTGATGGTTATCTAATGTTTTTTTTTTCTCTCCTCCTCCCTCTGCTTTGAAACAAGCAGTAGTGAGCGAGGTCAGAGGAGCAGATCTGAGCGCTCGCAGGACCCCACTCGAGGTGTATTTATTTCCCATTTCCACATCAGGCCTTCCCTTCTCTTTTCACGCTGAGATTATTAGGCCTCTGAAGGGTTTTACAATGTGAAAAGATGACCTAATCTGCAGGAGACAGGGCGCTGTGATTGCATTCGCAGTCGTCTTCGTGGCAAAATGAGACTTTATGATTTCTAAATTGATAACTGCAGGTGGAGAGCCCAACTCCACTTTTTACAGCCCTCATGCATATTTTAGGATTTGAATTAACATGCTTTTACTGAAATAGCTGTAAAATCATACATTTATCAGTTGACTTTATGACTTTTGGGTGTAGTTTGAGGACAAGAAGACAGAATTTTGAGTCAGTGAGCCAAGAGTGGAAAAAGATTGGAGAAAGGAATAACACGTCTAAAATCCTACAATCAGAAACTGGTAAAAAAAAAAAGAGAGGAGTAATCTTAGCAAATAAAAGTCCCTAAAGAATAAAATATTTACATTTAAAGGGTAATGAACAGTGAGAGATTGTTTATGCAAATTTGGATCCTGAAAAGCAAGAAGATGCACTTACCAGATCTGCTGACAGTACACGCATTGCGGGACAGGATATTCCTCCACTCTTCCTGTCGGAGACGCTCGGGGTCCATCAGCCTCTGGGGCTGAAGAAAATCCAAAACTATTATAACTTTAGTGACAACTAGCGATCATTAAACCCTGACTTCACTGACCGGTCTGAGACGGACTCTGGAGTGTCAACAGGGACAGGTCAGTCAATTGATTTGAAACACTGTGTATGATGAACAATCGCTTTGCATGCTGGGTAAACAGTGAGGTGGACCAGTCTTGCAGGGTCACGTTTTAATCCTGTTCTCCTTGATCTGGTTACGATCATGCATTTAAAGAAAGTGATGGCGCACTACTGAGTAGAGGAACGTTTTAAAGTACCAGTTTTTATGTTGAAGTGACCAGGAAAGGTGGACTGTTTCAGTCTCAGTCTGTGACCGCAGGCAGCTGTATCACACAATCATCAATGCGACCACTAAAAAGCCAGCTGCATCCTATACACCAGTACATCCACCCAGTATACCAGTATAAAGTGCAGATGGTGGTATTCTATTGTGTTATGAAACGACTGTTTCAGTGTACAACATGCCAGGAAGGAAGTGGCTCCACTATTTAACAGTTTTCCTCCTCGTTTGGTTTTAATGAAGCAGTGAAAGAAAACAGAATTATACCTTTAAGTAAATAAATATGTGGAGTGCAATTAATGTGCAATTAAAGGTAATGGCAGGCTCGCATATCCTGGTGACTCACAAATATCAACAGGACCATAGACTCTGCTTTTTTTCCCAGCAGGATGACGATAACAGATAATTCTAGAAAGAGCTTCACGTCTGCATAAAACCTGCAAATTTCTGAACACGATGGAAGTCATCATGAAGAAACACAGTTACACGTTTTCACAGTTTACAACCTTATTTACTTATTTTTATTTACTGGATTTGATGGTTTTGAACACAGCCTGTTATCAGGTAAAAAAGCTGGATGATCGTATGTTATTGTGCGATTTCTGCAGTCATTGATTTGTAAGTTGTACATGCGCGCTGTAGTGATAAATGTAACAAACTCTAGCCACTCTAATTTGTGTTTAGTTTGGTCATTTTAACTTATTTCACTTTTTTTTTTAACAAATCTGGAAGAAATACCTCAAAAGTGTTCATGTGCGTAGTTAATGTTGAACACTGGTTGCCTGCATGCTCAGTAAACTCATTTTTCATTGGATGATTGCTGGTTGGGGTTAATTTAATCCCTTTAATCTTTCTGTATTTTCTTTAAAAAAAAAAAAAGAGGCTACGTGTTAATTTAACATTCTGCTGTGAGGCCCATGAGCAGGGGCATGTCTAGATTTTTAAACTGGGGTGGCTCAGCCCGGGCTCTGACCTCTGCAGGGGGGCCATTCACACACTAATGATTTAATTTATTGACCTTTTCTTTCTCCATTAACTAAAGGTACTTTACTTCCTGATACTGATTAATCAGACTGATATTATCCTTCTGTGTTCGACTTTTTATCGAAGAAAATCTTTTACGTTTAATTCTTTAAGGACTCAAACATTCGCTCTCAGTCTTCTTTTAAATTATTTTAAAAATATACAGATAAATTCTTTTTACTCACAAGTACTTCATTGGCAAAGTTTGATGTGAAATTGTTTGTAGTTTGAATAACTGAGTGAAACTAAAGCTACAGGCAGCCTGTTGCAAAACAGCTCAAGTTGTTGGTTTTGACCCAAGTCCCATGAGAAGGTCGTAGGTGAAGGTTTTTAGGGGAGATCAGCAGGGTTCCTACACAGTTGGAATTTTCATACTTTTTCATACCCTACTTTTTATTTTTATTTTTGGAAATACCGACTTTTCTATTTTAGAAAACAGTATTTTCAAATTGTGGGAATAGTCTGGAAACAAATATTTTTCCATACTTTATTTTGCCTTTTCCGTACTTTTTAAGACCTGGAAATTGATTAAAAATGTATATCCATACTTCTCCATACTTTTCCATACTTGAAAGAACCCTGGATCAGTTTTAAGGGGGGCCAGGCCACCCCTGGACGCACTTTTGGGTGCACCCCTGCCACCATGAGCTGGGCTTTGTACCCGCTATCGAGATCCACATCATGCAGCTTTGATTAGAGCAGGATATAAATTAATATTAAACGATCTGTCCTGGACTAATTGAGGTCAAAATCAAAATGCAGAAATGACTCAGATGCTTCTTTAAGACTTAAAAGGTCTGAAACACAGATTTTGGATTCACTGACACAAACTCTTATCAGTGGTAATCCCTGCTTTGGAGAGCATGGTGAAGAATGTCCCTGTTAAAACTAATCTACGATTACAAAATATCTCAAACTCAATAAACTGAGATTATTCAAATCCCTCATGGTATAATCGCACCCAAGTGCCACCATGTAATCTGGACTGAACGTGTTTTGCATTCATCTGCCTCTCTCCCAGACAGCATGTAAATAAACCTTCCTGTGGTGTAAACTTCGGCGTTTCGCTGCTTATTTTGTTCATTAAAATATTAATCACAGATTAAGCCCCTTAATACCCTATGGATTGCCATTTTAGAAAACAAATACAATAGTTCCCCCACTCCTTTCTTTGCAGGAACCTCCTGGCATCTCAGGAATCAGCCGCATGTTTCGCTGCTGAAAGAAAGACAGGAAAGGATAGAACTGTAATCCCTATCAATGCACTTTACAAACCACCTTCTTGCTAAAATGTGTGACTAATGGGCACAAATCTGCGGCTTTAGAAGCTGTCAGCGAGGACTGCCGAGGCCGTTGTTCCACTATTCAGCGCGTAAACGTAATAAACCCGTCCCGTTTGTTTTTGCCATTGCTGGAGTCTTTTTGTCTCTGCTCAGAGCAAATGTACCTTGAGGTCTTGTGTAGGGTTTCTCTTTTCAAGCTGTTTTTTTTTTTTTTAGCTTTTCCTCCTCCCGCCTGGTCTGTGTGCTGCTTCGTGGTGCAGTAATGACATTAAAACACGAACACTTAAAGGGCTTTTGGTGAGAGCCGCATTGTCTGCTGTGAAGGCTTCCAAAAAGAGGCTTTTATTTTGTTGTGGGATTTAATGCCAGTGTGTGTTACCTGATAACATTAAGGCAGAGCAGGGAAGCAGGAATATTCCCCGACTGGCAAAGCTTCAAGAATATTGACCACCAACAGGATTGCAGCTGATGCCGGCCATGTATATTCATGTGCTCAGAGTGGCCTGATTATAGCTATTACAGAATTATATCCAGGGGAAGCTCCAGTCATTAGCTCTGATTTCTCTTTATCTTGCGTCAGAGTGCGAGGCTAGCTTAGCTCGACGACTTCTAAACAACACGCCAAAGAAGAGTAGCTGTCAGCTTGGAAGTTTCAGGGAGCTTTCTGTATATTCAAAAGCCTCTGCAGTGGGGGCTTTAGTGTAAAAGTTCCCAAAGTAAGGACTTAAACATCAATACTTGAATAAGCGGGAAAATAAATCCCCTCAAACTTCCTTCAGAGTGATTTCTTTCCGGCAGGTGAGATTTTGTGGATCCAAATCAATTTATGTTGTTGTTTTTGCAATGGCAAGTTAAATACACTTTGGGAAATGAGGTGAATGAAACCTATAAAATGAAGTTTGCTTCCAGCTGAATAGTTAATTCAGTGCATCCAGAGAGAAAAAAAAAAGAAAAGAGCGAGTCTCTCTTTTTTTTCTGCTCCCCTCGCTGCCGTATGTGAGGGAGAAATAATGACAGTGTTTCGGCGTTGTTTGATCATCCTTAGCAAATTTGAATGCCAAATTTGTTTTGCAGGTGTTGCTCATGGAATAATTGAGCTGCATAATGTGGATAAGGTGTTGCTACCATACTACACTTAATACGCATTTTAAGCACCAAAACAGCTCCAGCCGTACGGGAGCCCGAAATCATTACAAGTTTAGTTTTTGAGCTAAAAAGGGATTTTTCTGTGGACAGGGTCTGAATTTGAGACAGAAAACACATTTGTGATGTAAAAAACGGAAATAAATAGAACAGGGAGGTTTATTAAATCCACATCACCAGAAATAGATCAATATTACAGAAAACATTCAACACAACTGACCTCTTTTCATGTTCAGAGAGTTCTGAGTCAAAACAAACTCTTATATCTGCGTCAGTCGTACGTTTAACCTGTATTACATCTCTGAACACTGTTGGCTGACTGCTCCTTTAACAATAATATATAAAACACCTGCTTTACTGATCTGTACATATGACAGAGTATATGAGCCTCATTATCAATTTTCCAAAAGATGTTTTTTGATGTTTTCTTGTTTTTTAAATAATTTTCCGATGAGAATTAGGCCATAAGAAAACCAAGTTGTGATTTTAAAGATGAAAGTAAAAAATCTTTTACAATAATAATAGCAACACTTTTTATTTATTGGCTCCTTTAGAAACATTTAGAAACACTGAATTAAGAAAATTCAACATACACTTAAAGCTCCTATAAGGAGTTTTTGGTCATGTATGAAGGAGGGTGAAATTCATGTTAATGCCTTTTAATGATGTACAAAAGCATTCAAGATCATCAGCAAGACGACTCAAGATTGTTATATCCTTAGTTTTGTTGTCTGAATCTGGTGCGAGTGGGACGGCCTGAGCTTTGCAGTCAAAGTGACAGACTTGTTTTTATAATTTCCATATAATATATTCACATTTGACTGTTAAAAGTCAGCAGGATGAGGTTTGTTGTAAAAAACAAAACAAAAACACACTTCTCAAGTATGTAGTGGACAAGATAAGCAAAGACCGACCAAAAGTCACTCACAGGAGCTTTAAAATTAATGGATCAAAAAACCATTCATAAGATCAGTATAAAAGATTCATGTGATCAGAGGGGGTATGTCAGTCTAAACAGGGTTAGAAGACGAAGAAGAGGGGAAGTAGACAAGAAGAAGCTATCAACATGGCGATGCTAACTATTACTGCTCTATATGTAACCAGTTAGCCTCTTGCTAGCTTGTTAGTCAGTTGTTTTGGTCTGTAACATAATGGGTCAACCTGGAGAAGGTCTATTAGTATCAGGCTGAAATGTGACTCCTGTCGACAAATCCATTCTGTTCTGGTTCTTGTAAACTGAGACAGATAATAGTCGGCTTCATTATTTGTTAACAACCAAAGGAGAGAGACTTTGGGGTGGAAGACTGACAAACCAAAAAGCAACTAGTAGCTTTATTTACAAAGCATCCTAACAACATGAGAAAGTATGTAACTTTAAAATTGTGTCTCATGGCCAGTAATGCTAGAATAGGCTGAATTCAACTACTGAACCAGCCAGCAGCAGCATGGCAAAAACAGATGGAAGTAGAAAGAGCAACACAGCTACACATAACCTGCACATTGCTGAATGCAGTGAAATAAGAGGACGGTATAAACCTTTTTTTCTTCTGGATGTCCAGTTAACCGATTTGTCAAGTCACACGGTCCATTTGTTGAAAAGGAGACCTCTGTGGATAATTTCAGGTCCAGTTAAAAACTTAAACACAGTTAAACAGTGAGGGAATCCATAAAGAACTGCCCTTCAAACAGGAACATCTACTTTACACCTGTCTGTATTTTTAACGTCTGACTTACTTTGGTAATTTAAATATTTTGTTTATAAGAGGACGAGGCCTCCACAGATGGTACACCATCAGGCAACACAGCCGTTGACCAGGAGGTTTTAGGGCACTTCTATCTGCTCAGGAGTTTTATAAAGATACATGTTTTCTTCTCCAGCAGGACCTAACACCTTCTCACAGTGCCAAGACTACCAGAAACTGGTTTGCTGACCCCCTTGCATTACTGCACTTGACTAACCAGCTAACTCTACAAGAAGAACCACATTGAGTTGTCCTCCTTGTCCTTGACCTATCAGAGCTGGACAAATGCTGGATACAAAAAAGAAGTCCAGTTCCTCTGCCTGAGGTCCTCCTGGCAGGGTGGATCTTGGAGCTTTAATCAGGACTGTTGAGAGACTTCAGCTCAGGCTTATTACGGCGATCTGTGCTGTGTGTACACATCAGAATCAGTCTGCTCTGGTGTCTTGGGTGCACTGTGCTCCTCCTCTTGTCTTCCCAGGCAGAAGCTCTATAAACACACTGAGCCACATGTAAACACACACATGCATCCGCACGTGCACGCTCACACTCAAGACAATGGCTATTACCCGGCACACCTGGGTTCCTGCCTGCGCCATCCTCCTAATATCTTTTAAATCTTCACATAAGGTATGCCTTCCATAGGGCTTACAATACCATTTGCTCTAATAAATTCTTTTGGCAGCGAGGAGTGCAAGCTGCTTCTCCAAGGCCCCAGGAGGAGCGTGGAGGGGAGCAGGAAGGGAGAGGCAGCCCAAAATATGAGGATAAATAGTGGGGAATCCTCCAGGACCCCGGCCCTGGTAATCAACATTCTTCCAACTGGAAACATTTTCCAATTCTTCATCTTCATTTAGCTTCCTTACCTTGTAATTCTTAGCAGCAGGCTGCAATAATGTGCACCGACGCCTGAATCGGGAAAGCAAAGAAGGGCCCAAATTGAAGTTTTTTTTTTTTCACCAGAGAGGGATGAAGGGAAGAGAGAAGAGGAGTGATTTTGATAAGCAAATGAAATTAATGACGGCGAGTGTTTGTCTAGTTGAAGACAGGAAGGAGGCGCGGTGTCGGGTGCCGTGTTAAACACTCACTCTGTGCTAAAGTAGCTAATCCACGCTCGCTCCATCTCAAGCCTCTGTGTGATTACAGCGAACAGGCTCCTCATCGTGAACGCCGCAGAGCAGAGCAGAGCGGCGGCGGCCCTGGTTACCTCTCCAACAAGAGGCTCATTAGAAGTGAGAGAGAGTCAAAAAGAGGGAGAGAGAAGAAGGGAGGAGGGGGGAAAAAACGATTTTTAAGTGTTGACTAATAGAGGAGCTCCAAGGTATTTATTTCTTATTGTTTCCCTGCAAAGTCATTACGCCACACTGGAGGTTCTTGTTTCCGCTCCCTGGCAGAGAGTGAGGTATAGAGGATATGAGTGTGTGTGTTTGCATGTGTGTATGTGTTGGTGTTTTCCTTCCCCTATTTCACCCCCCCTCCTCTTTACTCCTACTCCACTTTAAGGGTGGAGGCGATGGCTTGAGGCGAGCCTGGATCTCCAACACTGAGATGCACTCCTATTGTGGCTCTTTGCCGCTGCTGCAGACGAACTGTCACTTGTTACGCTGAATTATAGATCGCCTTTTCTAATTCCCGGCCTGATATTTCTGGCAGAGGGGAGGAACATGCGGACAGGCAGCATCTGTTGGAGCCACTGATGAAGTCCAAAAAACCCCCTTTTTTACTCTGCACCCATTTGTCACCTGCTCTGACAACACACACACACTCTACCTGATCTCCTGCAAAAACGCAGGAGTGAGCGGAAAAGAGGGGCGATTGATTCATCTTCATTAAAAATAAGGAACACTTAACTGTTTTTCACAAACATTTGATAATTTCTCAACTTTATACCACCTGCCTGCCTCAGCTTCAGGATCCCCGCTGAAAATATTTCAAGGTTAAATGGTTTAATAGTAATTATAGTAAAGCAACATTCCAGTATTACGGCGTCTAAATACAGTTTTATCAGTCCTCAATTGTCTTAACAATAGTTTAATTGTTAGCACGGCCGCCCACACAGCGTTTGGGTAAAGACAAAACCCACTAATGGCTCAGCAAAGAGGAAGATGAATAAAATTAAAAGACACCTGCACACCTCTGCTTTTTCTACTTGAATAGATTTCTTTGTTAATTTTGGAGGCGAGTTCACTCATTACAAAGAACACATACTGTCCTCCTTCAGCTGCACTTTAAAGCATTTGAACATTTATCAGCACAATAGCCTCTTCAATTATACCCTGATAACAAACACAAAGTAGTGCTCGTTGCTTCTAACTTTCGCAGGATCTTATTTTCTCGCTTCAAATAAACTCAAACTTGACATTATGAGAGGGAACATAATCTGAATTCAGTCTAATCCTGCCTCATTAATCAGTCTGTTAATAGTCGCTCTGCTGTTAATTGTGGAGAGGCTCCCACGACGAAAATAATCGCTTTGACTTTTTAGAGCGTCAGAGCCAAAGGTCGGAGGTGTTTCTGGGGATAAACACTTTGGGGAAGACGTGACTGGTTGGAGAAAATGGCACGCAGGCAAAGCACTCTGGGAAATGGCTGTCCATAGTGGCCAGAAAAGGGAGCGGTAACTCTAAGATGTATGTCCTCTGAATTTCAACAAGCTAACCCATCAGCCTCAGTCTTAGTCAGCGCTGTAGGCCGAGTCTAACCCCTGTACGATCCTGCAGCATGGAAACAACAGACGGTTTTTAAAAGAGCTTCACAGCTGCATAAAAACTGCACATTGCTGATTAATTGATTGAAAAGACTCCTTGATTTTGGACAAGTGGCCTGCAGAGGTACCAACCAAACACCCAACGTCATTTAGAAATGCGGCCCAGTCAACGTGAAAGTAAACAGCAGTGGTGCTACTGTAGATGCCAACAGACTACCAGCAAACACAATGTTTGCAGGACTTCTACAACTAGGATAAAGTGACATAGTCCAGGACCCGAGGGAGGACAGTTTAGCGATGGCGCTACAACACGCTACAGCAGGTCCGTTTGACAAGAAACACTTCTGTTACAGACACTTGTCTTACTTTGTTAAAGCGGTTTACCTGTCCAGCAGAAAGGTTACAGGGTCACCAAGATCCCGAAGCGTCCTCTATCGTTCATGCTTAATTGATCTTGACCCGTCTTTTTAGCTCTTGTCCGGTCCACCTCCGTTTTAAGCGCCCGTTATCCCTCCAGAGTCTCCGGTATTTACTTTGTTTTCTTGCTTGTGTCGGCAGTCGTGGCCAAAGGAGGATTCAGACAATTTTCCGTACTTTCTGGTTGTTTTCTGCTGTTCGATATTGTTTGACGCTAACTTTGTTTGGGCTCGTGAATGTTATTCGAGGACATTGAGCGTGCTTCACAACACGAGGGAGCAGCGTCTGCCTCACAGCCAGTCAGATTAGGGGAGGTGGAGAACGGCTTTGTTTACAGTCAGAAAGAGCGTTAAAATGTTGACTACACAGACATAAGAGAACACAGAGATATCGTGATATTACCAAATGTCATCAATAACTAATAGCTATTGACTGATATCAAAAGCTTTTTTGTTTATACACCACAAAAAAGATGCTTCTTTAACGGATTCCCGCCTAATCCACCTTTAAGTTCATCACATCATCAGCTGTATCTCACTTTAAAATCCCAGTCAGAGCGCTTCAACTCCTCTTCACTTTCCTTTGCATGAGTTATCCGATGGGTGGAGTTTACCAGGTCCAGATGAAACTTTAATGATCTCTGTTGTGTCGCTGCAGCGCTGAAACAAGCTTGCAGGAGAGAAGGGGGGAAAAAAACAGACTATGAACACAAACCAGGAGTCAGAGCAACACATGCAGACGACAAACTCCAGGCATGTTAAGTAGAATGGATGAGTGGGTGACAGCATGAATAACTTACATGCATGAATTGACTTACAGTTGCTGTTACAGATGGTACAATATTCATTCCTGGCTAAAATCACTTAATATGAAAAGATGCTTTACATGTTTAGTGCACATTAAAGGTTTGAAATATCGGCAGTAAAACACGATATATTTACTAAAATTAAACAGTAAAAGCAGTGAGGGATGTCTGTAACCCCTTTGAAATCCGAAGTGTCCCATCATGCTTTGCTGAAGCTTCAACTAATCACCATGTAATGCTTTCATGATGGACTTTACTGATTATTTATCATGTATATGTTCAGTACAGGTTGTATTGATTATTTATCTGCTCAAGCAAAGATTGTTGATATTATTGATTAAAGCTTTAGTCGTGTTTTGCTGTTTTTGCGGTCTTATGCTTAGGTTGCTTTATTTCCCATTTAGATTAAACGTGCTTTTATTTTGAAAGATTGACAACAGTACACCCAGTACATTATTAAGTTATGGAGTGATAATGTATTAAAGATGTTCAGTGATACAACAGAAGCTCCAAAATTGTAGGTTGTGTAGAAAACCTTAAAAACATCAGATTGGCATCATCTCATGTTTCAGGGGGATTGTGTAATTTAAGAGATCGCTGATGTCAGGGGGGGACAGGAAGTTTATTTATAAGAAGAGGAGGCAGGTGTTTGTGCGCATGTGTCTGAAAAGCTGAGGGACGAGTAAACATGATGAAAAAGAGGTCGTCATGATCACGAACTTTCTTGTAGCCCCAGGTAGACAAAGTCTGAATAATGTCAGATCTGTGACCTTTGACACAAATGTTGAAATAGTATGCTACAAGAGACAGACCGGCGTTTAATTTCCTGACTACAATCATCAAACATTGAAATTAAAATTGATGTTTTTTAAATGTTTGGAGTTTCAGAAGTTCAGAAAGTTTTTCAGAGTTTTTAAGCTCCAAAAATGTGAAACACCAAAGTTAAATCATGTGATCCTGATATCAATCAAATGATTATTATTTTTGCTTCACCAATCAGCTCCAGTCCAGTCTGGGGCCCCTTGAACCCTCTTAATTTTATCAGCACCCCTGTGGGTTAAAATGGATTCTGTTTCTCAGGCTGTTAATAACAAACTAAATAAACTGCAGAGGGATCTACAGTCTTCTTATTTGTTCGTCACCTCATCTGTCCTGCTAATAAATCTCCTCTCCGCCGTTGCACAGAGCGATCATTCACACACTTGATTGAAAAGTTTCTGGTGTCGTTTCTCCTCTGAAGGCGTCACGCCGGCCTCCCTCCTCTCTGCAGGAGAATCTGCTCATCCTCTGGTTTGTTACACGACACCTCCTGGTCGAGAGCGAGGCTGCAGCTCCCAGGCATCACACTCTCTCTGCACGGGCTGTGTGAGGTGTGTGTGTGTGTGTGAGAGAGATTTTGCACGAAGGTCCATGTGTGTACATGTGTTTGCAGTGTCTGCCTGTATCTCTAAGAGGGAGCGAACAAGGCGGTGTGTGTTTACGGAAGCATGTGTGTGTGTTATAGTGTGTGTGCATACATACATACCCCCACTTAGGAAAGCCAACCACCCTCAGTGTCTCCAATGGCTTAGGGCCCTTTTCTCTCTCCCATGGGGGCCCTTGATGGAAGCCAGAATTCCTCCACGTGTGTGTGTGTGTGTGTGTTGGTGTGTGTGTGAAAAAGAGAGAGAGAGAGAGAGAGAGAGCGAGTCAGCCTCACTGGGATTGCATTAGACAAAAGAGTCGCACTTGCCAGCAGCTGTGGTGAAGACAGCAGCATCCCCACCCCACCTAAAGCGCCCCATTGGTTCCTCCTTCCACTCCCAGTCTCCCTCGGTCCAGTTAGGCAACTGGAGCGGCGATGGCGCCCGCTCAGGAGAAGAAAAGGCCCCTCGGGAGGCTGGAAAGTGAATAAAGGAACGCGCCGAAAGAGAGAATAAGCATTTTTCATGCTTTTTTGTGTTTAATGCCATTTCCAAAAATAATGTGGGCCTCTGAAAACAGGAGGTAAAGATTTATAAGGACGCACATACACACATCCACGTCCACACGGAAACACACATATACACAAAATGCCAGTTTAGGGAGGGTTGTTGTGAATACCTGATTCTTCCCCCTCTTTTTTTTTTTCTCCTCATCTCCCTTTAAAAATCTGCAAATCCATTTGCTAAACAGCTGCACCTCTGTAGTGCACAGATAACAACCTGGGCCAGACTGGCTTTGCAGCAGCGAGTGGAGGCAGATAGGCCCAAATCTCTGGCCCTTTTTTCAAAAATGCTAATGACGAAGGAACCACTTCCCTGGCCAAAAAAAAAAAAAAAAAAAAAAAGAGAAGAGACGAGAGAGGGAGAGAGAGAGAGAGGAGGGAGAGAGAAGGCTCTTGTAGATCTGTCAATTGCTATTTTGACAGATATTTGCTTGTAAGTACACACAACACTTGTTCCCTGTGTCTTATCTGGTGCTGTGCAGAACACTGACCTACATTACATCAAGCACAATATGATGCACAAACACGCTCTGTTCAATAGCCTGCTCTTTTTTTTCCTCTGTTGTTTTTGTTTGTTTTATTTTTCCTCACTCCCCCTCTTCTCTCTTTTTTCACCTTAAAAACAGATGGATTCAAATGAAATGGCTGCAAATCCTGCGAACAGAAGGTATTCTTTCTCAAATAAAACCTTGTGGCTTAAAGGGAGAATCTTCCGACCATCTCCGGATGTTTGATTGCTCCTCAAAGGCCCGAGCAACTGCACTCAGCGGAGGAGAGTAAATATTGGAAATATTGCCACAGCTGCTCATTCACTCCGTCTCTATCTCTCTCCCTCCTCTGCCTCCCGACACTTTCTCTCTGACGTACACTCTGCAACAACAATGGCACAGGATGCATTCTGGATAGATAATTAAAAATGTGACGCCACCTTGATTCATGACTTCCAGGTGGGTCAGAGGTCAGCCAGAGAGCAGCAGCCTCGGAGCTGAGCAGCTTAAGTGTCGACAACAAACATGCTCCTGTAAAGTAAATGATTTCCAGCGCTGAGCTTTAAATTGAGGTGCATTAGTTGACAGATTGGCTCTCTAATCACCAGGGGCTGCATTACACAAACTTCCTCACCGTGAAATCCTTTCTTTATTTGTTTGTTAACCGTGGAAATGTGAGATATCACCTGATTCAGAACTTTAAAATTAGTATTAAGACAATCCAGACTCTGAGAAAGTGAGAGAAAGCTTTCGGAGGAAGATCCAACTTTTCTTCTTGTCGTTTAGCCACATCTGAGTCCAACTTTAAATCCCTCTGCTCATGAGGAATAAATCATTTACAAATATTAAACCATGGAGTTCGTTTGATAATAAGATCTTTGGGGTTTTTTTGGACTATATCAGGATGTTTTACCTTCAAGTGATTAGCTTCAGCGCTGTCAAGATGTCAGATTTTCACCTCAAAATTATAACAATTACATTTTTATGATATCTTTGGAAACCTCAGATTAAAACAACCCAATCAGTAAAATTGCAAAAAGGTCAGACAAGGATAGAGCAACACATTACTGCCTAAACGTGACCAATAAACACAGTTAACTCACATGATATCAGATTTTATTTACTTAATCTTGGTCCTAACTATGCTTTTATTTTGAAATTGCAATTGCATCACTATTTAAAAACCTAGAAGAAAATTGTAAATAGGGGGGCGAGAAAGTGTAAATGTTAAGTTGATTAGTATCTTGAAGATGCACAAGCTCTAACGCCATTTTCATTCATCAGTGACCCCAAGGAGGCCGTTTAAAGCTTACGGCAGGGGGCCCAATTACCCGCAATTGAAGGTGGTATGTTGCGTGGCAACCAGCTTAAAGAACCACCTCTCACAGTATTATGATATGCCTATTTTTGTTAAAGACAGCAAGCCCTACTGTACGTTGATTGTCTCAAATTGTGTCAACTATTCTAGCTGATCAAATTTTATTTACATAGTGCCAAATCACAACAGTTGTTATCCCAAGAAGCTTTCCAAAAAAGAGCAGGTCTAGACCACGCTCATTGCCAACAAGGCGACTGTTACCCTTGATATAAAGGAGACTGTCTGCAGACAAACAGGTTCAGGGTCATAGACTGTATATAGACTGGACGTCATCTGCCTCCTCGCTGGTAGAAGCCTCTGTAAGAACAGCACCCCCTGGTGACTGGTTGCAGTATAGATCATTAAAAACAGGTCATATACATTTTTCTCACCCTGGTTTCAGGAAATGGAAAAAAAATCCCAGAGAAATTTGGTTTTAAATTGACGGGAGGCAGAATCATGTTGTCCTCACTGTATACTCTTGAACAATAATAATCTGAATTCCTTTTTATTCACTCTAATCTGCAGTCATTTAAAGTGCAAGTATCACCACCTTTAACTTCCATTAAATAAAGAACTGTTTTGGAGCTGAAGAGTCAGTTCTTGCTGAGTCAGGTGATCTGAATCATTAAAAAGAGGACCTGAATTGTCATCACCAGGATCAACCAGTTTGCTCTGTCTCTACTTCCTTTCTTCATCAGCTAGAGTAGACCTGGTCTGATCTCATTATGTCTATTGTGTCAAGGGACAGTATGAAACATGTTGAGAGTCTTGGCATTGTCACCTGTTGGTATCTGGAGACGCACTTTGACGCCCAGTGATGATGTTTGAATCAGGCTAAGAGGCTGGCCCTCAACGTCCTGGTAACCAATCACAAAGCACTCCTCCATCAGTCAACTCCACCGCAGCCCTGTTCATGCAATTCACCATGTAATTCCAAGTCTTAAAGGTACAGTGTGTGGAAATGGAAATATTTAACAAAGTCTAGCAGTCAGATTTTAGACTGAAATGCTCCCTTGCTCACCCCTCTCTTTAGTGAAGTGAGCTGGGGATCATTCAAGGACAAGAAGCTCTGAAGTATGATTCTCAGATTTTTACTTTTTTTTTTATGCACCGCTGCAGTTCAAGTAATTTTATCCTTTCCACATCGTGTTTTTCTTTCCTCCCATAATGATCATTCGTATTGTTCCTCATAAGCCACCATATCTAATCCGCAGTGACATCTGACCAGGTGACTCTTGAACCTCATGGATTGTGTTTGTGAGAGGACTTGCTGATGTGGAAAAACAACAAAGACCACTCAAACGCCTGGTTTACCATTTATAAGTTGCACTTGTGAGTTAATGCAACTTACTTGGCAGATGAATAACAGCGTGAACACACGATCATCCATACCCAGCTATTATTCCCCATCAGTTCTAGTTGTAGTCCTCGTGGATGTAATTACAGGTTCTCTTTTCACTGTAATTGTCAGCTCACTTAATTGTGTTTTGATATATTGGAGAATGTATAGCTTTTTCCCACCCCCTAATCCATCTTGCATACATTTGTGTGTATATCTGTGGGAGGCTTTGGAGTCAGTGCCCTTTGGGATTTGACCCCACTTTCAATAGACTGGCAGGTGTGTTTAAGGGAAGCAGGAGTGGGAGGTTCGCCCCAAGAAATGTATAGTGTTTTTTTTTTTTTTCTCTGTATGGAAGTCTGCTAACTTTATCTTTATTAAACAAGAGTTAACTTGTAATAGAAAACATTTCCAGTTCTTGTAAAATTTAATTAAAAGTTGTTCAAAGGTGAAAGGTGATGAGTTGACTTGTTTTTGTTGGCCTCTTGTAGATATCCAGCTAAAAATACATTTCCATTTCTTTTATTACTTTAAATCTTTGACTCAGACAAATGGTACATTAGCTTGAGTGAAACTAGCTACATTGGTCTCATAATTATTTGTCAAGGTCTGTGAAACCCTCACTAAAATGGGTCTTTTTTGACAGTTTTTTCTCACACATGGCTTTAATCCTGTTCCAGTGTCGATCATAGATTAATCAGGATTGGCTGAAGTCTTTGTTTTTAAAGTTACGCTTATTGAAAACTCATAAATGTGGTTCTTTTGATTGTCCAGTAGGAAGCGACCCCACAGGTTGTAAATTCAGACTTTAATTGGTTTTATCAGATGTAATCCTGGACACAGAGTCACACCTTTTCTGTCCCACAAGGACTGATCGCTTTTGTATCGACAGGGAAAGTTTGTTGTTTTTATCACAATTATATTAATTTAAACAACTGTTAAAGAGAAACAAGAACAATCAAGTTTTGTATTTTCTCATACTGTATCATATTTATCTTTTGGTAGTGTACCCTGTTGACTTGTATGGTGTCATAGTGCATTGTATCTTATGGTATGGTATCATATCGTATCATTTCTCATTTCATATCATATCACATCTTGTTTCATATAATTTCATATCTTGTTTCATCTCTCATTTCATATCATATCTCGTTTCATATATCATATCCTTTCATAGCTCATTTTATGTATCATATTAATTCTCGTTTCATATTATATCTAGTTTCATATCATATCTAATTTTATATCATATATCTTGTTTCAAATCATCTCATTTCTTATATCATTTCATATCTCATTTCATATATCATATATCCTTTCATAGCTCGTTTTATGTATCATATCTTACCTTGTTTCATGTCATATCTATTTCATATATCATATCATATTTTTTCATATACTATTATATTTTATTTTATGTCATCTCTCATTTCTTATATCATATCATTTCATATCTCATTTTTATATCATATCATATCTCATTTCATATCATGTCTTGTTTCATATCATATCTCACCTCATATCTTATAGTTTCATATAATATTATATGATATTTTAATGTATCTCTTTGTATCCTATTGTTTCTTAATTTAGTGTTTTGTGTTGTACTTGTGATGTAATTGTATCGTATCATATCATTGAATTTTGTTGTATTTTGTGGTATATTATTGTATCCTATCTTATCTTATTGTATCGTGTGGTATTATAATTTTTTGTATCCTGTGGTATCAGAATGATATTGAATCATGTTATTCTGTATTGTGGTGTCTATAGTTTTATTTAAATAAGCTCACCTAACCAGTGACTGAAAAACACCTGTCATTATATAACCGGTATAAATATACATTTTAATAAGAATAATTTGGAGCGCCAAGTTTATTGTGTGATCTGTCATTGTAGTATAATGTTTGATTTCAATTAAGTTACATATCCAGATAAATTAGCTTTCCTTTAATTCTGAATACAGATGACTTTTTAAACCATAAAACTTGTGTCAGTGAATGGTTAGTAAGTTGCAGGTCATAATTTGTCAATTTGTAATCAATTTTGTGTCAAAGTTTCTATATTACAAAATAAACTGATTTTTTCACCTTTTTCCACTGAAACTCAATCTTACGATTTGCATATTTCACTCAGAACCTTTTGCACACAGGTAATACTGTCTAATGTTCACTAATACACCCTATTCTGTTAAATGTTCATATGAATCAGCCTTATCAGATAGTTCACAAAACAACATGTAAGAAGAGCGGCGCTGGCCTCATTCAGCACAATAGGCCTTAATGCTGCATCTGAGAGAGGCCGACGCTGCGTGCAGCCCAGAGAAAACAGGCAAGACAGAGTAAACAGTTTGTTCCTGTGAACAGCTCGATGCCAATCAGCGATTAATGAGGCGACGCTGGAACCACCGGCTGAGAGAAGTTAAACTGAGCTGAATTAAGGAGCAATATCATCCCTCATGCAGGTGCTCGCCGAACGAATAACTGCTTTAATTACTGTTATTCAATCATTCGCTTTTTTTCCCCCCGCATCCAAATACCACTCTGGTATTATCCCTTTTTTCTTGTCAATTTACAAATGCCTTTCACACACGTCCTACCTACATGTTTTGCTCGTGGCGGTAAAGCATATGTGACCCCTCAGAGAGGAGAAAAAGAGGCAGTGGCAGTCTTCAAGTGCGTATTGTAAAAGAAAGAAGCGCTCAATAGCAAGGTGCAGTTTGCAGAGTCCCTCTGTTTGAATGGGTGCTTATCTTGGTTTACATACTCAAGGTGGAGAGGTTTGTGGGTGCCTTTGATGGGAAACATCTGTGTGTGATACGGGGGCTCGTCAGGGATGGGGGAGGAAGAAGTGGGCGTCTTTGCACCTGCTTCGGTACACTGCTCCACAATGCTTATTATTTGTGCAGGAGGGGTCTGACGCTGTTTGTGCCGCCATACTGTCAACATGAACAGCACATACAGTGAGATGACAGAACGACGCTTGTCAGATGTAATGGTATGTGTCTGCAGTGTGCGGCTGTCAGAGTCTGACTGATCAAGTTTCCTTTGTGGGTTCAAACTTGTCTCTTTACCTGCCGCACCGTCCATACTGACTAATATCCTTTTTATCTATCAAAAGTAAATATTCCTTATTATACTGACAATCTGAAATAATCCATACATATTCATATGATGGCGGTATCTGCCAGTATTTATGCATCACAACTGCACTCTCCAAAAAAACCAAGAAAACATTTCCTCCGCTGCAGCAGCTGCTGAGTCCAGCTGACGAGCACCAAGGTGTGAATAGCTCACAAGATTGACGGATTGCAAACACATTTCCACAGACATTACGAGTTATTTGTCTGCTCTTTTTCTGAACCGCTGTATGTGCGCATATTTTTATTTACCATGTGTTCGCTGATGTTTTGTAAGTTTTATTCTTGTCAGGAAGAAATGAAGGACAATACTGGAGAACCAATTACATCTAATTTCTAAGAAAAACATGTTCTTTGCACAGGTTTGTGTCTGTTTCATTGTAAGATAATTAATTAAATAGTAAAGATGCTACAAAGACGGCAATTAGAAGAAGAATGTATGGATGTATATGAGTTCACATGTAGATTCAAGGCCATAGAGGATTAACAGGTTATACTGCACTTCTTATCAACTGGATTAATAGAAAAAAAAGCTTTTTACATCATATCAGAACAATTCGTGTCCAGCTTGTTTTGAATCTCCCTGTTGACACTGTGGCAAAAACCAAAGAGATTTGAGGAATAGTCGCAGTTATGTGGAGAAATATCCTGTCCTGCAATCTGTGCAATGGCAACAGAGCGACTGAGGGCATCTCTGAGCTACAGATCACTAAAAAGTCACTTAAACCTTAAAGAGCGGTGATAATAACAGGGTGAAGGGTTGTGTATTAGGTCTGGAAAAGTCCTGTTTAAGGTGTCTAATGTCACCGTAGATAAAAGTGTTCAAAGATGATGAGAATTATGACAAATAAGGATGCCTGTTTTAATCACAGAGTCTCAGTAATGTTTTAATAATGTCACCCATTAGTTGTCATATCAGTAATATTGACTCTACCAAACTTTCAGTCGACCAGGAAAGAGGTGAAGAGGTTGAATCAAAACAGGCCTTTAGCTTCCCCAGCGAACGCCTGTCTGATAAGTTAGATGTACTCCTAATTATTTAAAACATGTACATTAGTGTGTTTATTTTTGCTGTAAAGATGAGCTTGTTTGAATGGGTGTGAATGTGGCCTCCGGTACTTTTGGCATAAGCCCCTAGTGGAAATTTGCGGAACTGCAGTTTTTAACACTTCTGCACTTGCTTTATTTAACAAAACCAGATGATACCTCTTGGTTTTAACTTGACTTTAAGTGAAATGTTGGTAACACTTTATTTGATGCCTATCTGTATAACATTATACATATATAATATTTCGTTATGATAACATTATAGCACTGTATAACTACGTTTACAAACACTCATAAATGATCATAACGCTTTAAAGCAATAATCAAAACACAAAGAATTTTATCATGACTTACAAGGTCAGGTATTATAATTTGTTATAACTGTTAGTTATACATTGCTATGACATGATTATAACGTATTATACATATATTTATAATCATGTTACAGAGATAGATGTCAAAGTGTTAGCAAAATGTTCAGATAAATTTTAATTCAATCGATACACATTTTTTTAAAAGGAATATAATCATCATAAAATCAACAATTTACGTCAATTTTTTGATGGTTTTAACAGGTAAGAAGGTGAAACAGGACCCCTCTGCCTCATGTTGAGACCCTGTTCACTCTGTCACGTGGGTCATTTGCATAAAACACGTTGTTTGCTTGTTACCCTCTGTCTGCGCTTCTATGTGCTTCTAATTTGACTGATTATAACTTTTTTGATATATATGTACTGCAACATTTTCCAAGTTCTGATTTTGAGACTTTTTTTGTGACCAGTGGTGTAAGTTAAAAGTGATGCGGCTTTCATAGATGTTTCCATTTTCACTAAGTAGGCCTATTACTAATCTCCTGTGTCCTTATATCTAACTTTAAGGATGTCTGTCAGCCAATCAGCAGCGAGTTTGCTGACAGCAGTGTTATGCATTTGAATCTTAACTACTTAGCATTATAAAAAGGTGAGTAAACTCATTGCTCCTGTTGTGTTAACTTGACCTTTTTCACGTGCAGACAGGCATAATGCGGCCTGTTCTCTCTGGGGAGAGCAGGGGAGGGCCGGGGCTGTCGCAGCACAATAGCGCTGCAGGATTTGAGTGGATTGACACAAAACAAACGAGGTGATTTCCCTCAGAGTCAGAGGAGGGATCTATCTCTGTAGAGCTGCACGCTGACAAGTGCCGGTTCCCCGGGGACGACAAATAGAGACGTTAGCGCTCCGCAGGGAAACAGGCGGCTTCCCTCCTTTCATGTTACTAAACATCAGGCACAGTGAGCAAAGGAAGGAGGAATCTGAAGGCACCAACAGGCTTGTTTTATTTGTGTATCTGAACCTGTTGCCTTTGAATCAAATAAATAATGAAATTTTAGTGCAGTGTAGCAGAGGTGGAGTCAGTTTTTCGAGTACTTTTCCAGAGAAAAGAGAGTTTTTTTTGTTTGTATTTTTACCAAGCAAGCTTTGTGTAATTCTTGCAAAAGTATTAACTTCATTTTTAATCCTTGGCTGCACATCATTTGACTCAAAAACAAGTCTGCTTTGGTCTAAGGCATCAGACGTCACTGCACTTTCTGCAAAGAGATGGAAAAACCTGCTGCACATCTGTGAGTTTTGTGCTCGCTCCTGAAAATATTACACAGATTGTTACTTTATTAAGGCTGTATTTTGTGTTATGCCTTCCTCAAACTGCAGCCAGGGGTAAACTATTTAAAGCTGAAAGACTTTAATCCCACAAAATCATGTAGTGTGACATCAGAACATGGCAGAAAATATGCTCATGTTTGTCTGCGATGCTTTTATGAGAAATGAAACCAAACAAGCAGCTTTCTTTGGACAGAACACTCTTTCACAAGTTTGTTTAGTTACTTCCTGGTGGGAGAAAAGAGTGCATATTCAACATCCAAATTTACTTGAGGTAAATAAGAGAAATCATTAGTGTTTGAGCCTGTTTGGGGATGTGACGACGTCGTCCTTTGCTGCAGCTTCTCTTTGTGCTTCGGGCTGATAAGAGACGTGTGTTTACAGGTAGGATCGTGCCAAAAGTAGTGCTCAGCGTGTAACAATAATCAATACAGTTTGGATCCGCTCGTTTCCTTCAGAGTCAGTAATATGTCTCTATCACGTCATCTGAGATCCTGAGGGTTTTTCCTTTTGGCCTCCAGCCCGACTACCCGACCTCCCAGGTGGGCTAGCGGACACGCCCAGCCTCCTCAGCGGGGCGTCACTGCAGACAAAGCCCTCTGACTCCTCCATCCCCCCTGAGATTCCGTCTCTGTGTCTCTCCTCTCTGAAATAATAAATGATTCTCTGCAGCTGATGACTGAGGAACACGTGGCGGCTGTATGCATCCGTCTGTGATCCAGAAACAATCAAATGATGACATCCCCGTGTTTTTGTCACTGGATCTTCTTGTGTCTTCGCAACATTCATCCACAGACACACTTTTGTTTTTTTCCTCTATTGTTTATGGTCGGTTTTGCAAATGAATGTTCATTCTCCTTCGCTCTGAAAATCGAAAAAAACTATTTATGTGCTTTGTTTTGAACTTTTTTCCTGATGATTTGTAGTGAAAATAATTTCCGATAAACAACAAAGTCTTTGAATTTTGCCTCCAATCATAAATTCTCCTCAGAAAATGTCATCCTTTGTTTAATGCTTGGCTGCATGCTTTGATGGCCGGCACTTTAATTTTTGAAAATCTCCTCTTCTGGGCAGTACAATGAAGCTTGACAACTTTCAGCAAATGCACAGGTGTTCCTGGTGAAATCCAAAGTTTGCAAATAAGAAAACATCTCTTATGTTTGGAGAACTGTCAAAAAACAGAACCTCATCGTGGTTTCCCTGTACGGTAAAGACCTGAGACTCTGAAGATATCAGAGAATCACTTTAGGATTATTGTGTCCATAAAATATCACGATAACGATGATATCATAATATCTATGAAAAAGATCGAGCGAAACAACAGAATCAGTCAAACTGAGGATAGAAGAGATGAGTGGGACAACAGATTACTTTATAAAGTTTAATAATTACTGAAATTCACTTACATGTTTAATTATATTCAAATATCTGATTTATTATGAACCCAAAGACCTGAACTTCCCCGGAGAAGTCCTCGTAAAACGATTGTCATGCTTTTATTTTGATATTTTTCTGTCTTACTCTTAGGTTTCTTTTTATCCTGCTGTGTCAAAGTGCGGTTTTATTTTGAAATTAACTACATCTGATAGATCTTAAGTACCAGAATCATCTCTGAAAACACTGATTCAGCTATCTAGCTAACAGTCTTCTTCTTCTTCTTCTTCTTCTTCTTCTTCTTCTTCTTCTTCTTCTTCTTCTTCTTCTTCTTCTTCTTCTTCTTCTTCTTCTTCTTCTTCTTCTTCTTCTTCTTCTTCTTCTTCTTCTTCTTCTTCTTCTTCTTCTTTCCTCTGTTTCATGATGTCATTGCAACTGCAGTGTGTAGGCATGTGTAATGCATTTAATAATAATCGCAAGTCCAAAGTTTAATCTGAACAAACTACCTGAAGTGTTATCTGTGGTCTATAAATTGTGATTATGAAGTTTTTTTTCATTAGCAATTCGCCTCTGAGTCGTGGGCGGAGTCAGCGTTACTCTGCTCACTTCTCTTCACGTTTCACTTTTCCGGGTCTGGGGGCGGAGCTTGCAGTTGTGAGGTAGGAAATCTCACTGTATCTGAATCTGTCGTTGGGTCTGCCAGAGATTCACATCAATTTAAATGCAGAAATACTCAGAAATACAATTTTGCTCTTCTTTTTCTCATGATATGTCCTGTAGCATCAGACAAATGCCATGTGAACATGTAGACAACAAGAAAAACATGACCTTCATCAGAGTGGGTCTGTGAAGCTTGATCAGGCGGTTCAACTGGACTGCTGTCCAAGAACCGAATCATTGACAGAGTTCACCTCTGCTACAGTAGTTGGTGACATGTCCCCCTCTCAGCTTGTTACTACAGGGCCATCCCCCTTTGACCTATCACGACCCAAAACAATCAAAACACTGTCACTTCTACAGCTCTGTACCTCTTGTTTGGATGTTCACAACCTGGTTTCCTGTCATTGCATTTATGCTTTTTAACTTCTGGATCAAAGCTCAGCATGCAGACTCTTGAGCATGAACAGACCACTTAGGCTGGGCTTAGTTTCACAGTAGAAGCATTAACATGACGGTGTATCTCTGAATGTGAAGTTAGATTTAGAGGAATTTCAGATGGACTAGCATGACACTGAAGGTGAAGAAGTGAGATCTGGTCCGAAAACTTATTTATTAACTCTTGATGGTGAGGATGAAAAAGGCGCAAAAACAGATAAAACAGTAAATAATCTCTGACTGATAAATCCAGAAGTGGCATCATTTGCAGAACGAGAGAGGAAGCGGCACACCACGGTCAGTAAGTCAGTGATGGTTTCACTGGACTACGGTTCAAATCCTCTGAACAGTTTCAGGATTACGTGTCTCAGAGGCAGCTGTGGGTTTAGTGCGTTGGTGAAAGTGCAGATTAAAGCTTTTGTTCTCTCGTTCTGTTGCTCTGAAGCCGAGGGAGAGGGTTATTCATTTTTATCAATTGTGGGTGAACGATGTCAGATCACGAGCTCCAATGTCAGCCAATCTCCAGGAGACATGCTGTGGATGTATAAAGGCGTGTCAGCCACAGTTGTCACTATCAGCCAGTATCTAATGTCAATAATAAAATGTGGTTTCTATGTATTGAAAAGATCAGTAATTAGTTTTGAGTCAAACAGCCTTTGAGTTAATCATAATGATCATAAGAGCTCAACCAGGACTCTTACTCAGGTGACAGAGACTTTGCTTGGACTAAACTCAGATTCATCTCTGAGGACTTGAGGTTTGTTACCTCCATGACAACGATCCTCGAAACACCAAAACAAGACAGTGTCACTGATATGTTCATATCTATGCAAAGAGAGGATGCAATGACAGTAAAAAAAAAAAAAAAAAAAAAGGACAATTCGCTCATCCAGGTTGATATTTTGGCCCCGTTTATACGTTCCTGGTATTTTTCAAAAACAGAGACATTAACCATCGTTCGTTTGGATGCAAACAGAGAATTCGTCCCTGATAACGATGCTTTTTAAAAACTCAGGCCAGAGTGGAGAGTTTGGGAAACTTTGCATGTAAACAGAGAAAAACGAAGGTAAACAGAGATTTGGGTAGCCGACGGCAGATTGTTTGCCAGAAACTGAGTTAAATGTGACGTTGTTTACCATCTACAGTCTATGATTATAATCTATGGTGATCATGGATGCGTGCAGAATAGCAGTCACATTTACACTGGTGCAATCTCTTCGTATTTGCATCTTTTCCAAAAGAAGGAAGTGACATTGTTGTTGTTGCTGCTATGCAGGATTCTGATTGGCTAATGTGGGCTTGAGTTTCTCCCTACACTGCCACCTACAGGTTTGGCATGCTCTTGATGGCATAACTACACAAGTTAGTGTAAATGAAAACTTTTCTGAAAACGTAGAGTTGTGCACGCAGGTTCTTTTTTGTTTTATAAATGGAGAGGGTGAAATGTCCATTTATGAAGATAGCCGAGCACATGCGAACATAGTCTTTGAGTCAAAGACCTCTTATATGTTTCCATGGTAATGCTGTAAAACATGCAAATCATAGTCTCTGACCTTTAAAACAGAAAATAGTAAAAAGCATTTAAACTTGACCTCTTATTTAAGCTCTCACAGTCTTCTGAGCATCGCTAAAACTCACTGAAATCTCATTATTCATTCTTTTTTAATGCAGGTGTAAATGGTTAAAAACAACACATGGCTTCATGCTTCCTTATTGTCTATTAAACTTTATTTTCATGTATGTATTCCTAATATATGTGCCATTCACAGTAGTAAAAATGTGGATAATTGGATGCACAATAACTGCCATTCTCAACAAGCATCTTGCAGCATCTGGACTCCACATTGTTGCAGATTTTTTACTGTCCACATGCAGCAGACTAATGGTTCCATAGGAAGAGACATCGCTGCAGCTCGAGCATCAGCCCTGAGCAGAGTAATGGGTCCATAGGAGGACAGGAATGAGTCAGGGCCGCGGCACGCTGCAGGCCCAGCAGTCTTCCTCATTCTCCGGTGCAGTGTTGCACAAGCCTGCTGAGAGTACAGTGCCATTACAGCTCCCACAAACATGTGGAGACAGGGGCTCCTCATTTAGCCAAACGATCACTTAGCTCCAAAGCTGCGATGAGACGCCGAAGCCCGCAGAGAGCAGGAAGTGTTTGAGGAGTTATTCAAACATTTGCAAAGCCAATAACTCCACTAAATCTACCAGGATGCCTCATATTTACATTTGATTCAGTGAAACCCTCCCCTACAAAAACAATAACACGGCATCTAAAAAAAATTAGCCCTCAATAACGTAATAGCATCCTCATTGAATCTCAGCCGGTGTCAGGTTTAGGCATTAAGCAAAGTGGGTTATAGATGGGACTTTATTAAATGTAATTGTGCTGATGATGAAGAAAGTCTTCCGTAGGCTTTATGGAGAAGATTGCTCAAATTATAAGAAGAAAAATGTTTATTAAAGGTGCGAACCCACAGAGTAGTCAATCACACGCAGGAGATCAGATGCTCCTCAAGAGTCTGCTTTGATTAACTCTCACAGACCACCACTGCTTCTGTTATTACCGTGTGCTTAAAAGATCAGTTCACCTCAAGAGACAGGCAACATCAAAATACAAAGTACTTAAGACTCATTTTTGTTCATGTGGTGACGGGTAATTTAAAATTCATCATCTTAGGAAATCATCTAAGGGCCTGTGTCCACTAACACTGCCATTGCCTGTTTATTACAACAACCAAAGCAGATCAGTTTAATCAATGTTAGTTTCCTGAGTGCAAACATGCCCGTAGTGTCATTGAAACCTCAGTTTAATACGGTGCAACCTTTGTGTTTGTAAGAGTCACTTCTCTCACGGTATTATATCATAAAAATCAAAAAGGGGCGGGGCTTCTGACACCAGCTTGTCAACAGCACTCCAAGAAGAGAAACTAAAGTAGTTTTATTCAAAGGTGCTATTTCCAGGTCAGAGCAGCAGCTGATATCAGGACACTTTTTCTTTTACATTTTCTTTGCAAATTTCTTTAATTAATTGAAACAACTTATAATACAGGGCAATTAATAAAAAATGAACAGTCTGAAAAATTACATCTCAGGGCAGCAGAAGCTTCAAAACAACTTTTGTAACCTTTCATAACAAGAGTAAGGGTTGAGAGTAAAATGCACTCTAAAATCAGAGGTGTTTAGTCCTGCAGGCACATAAAGCCATCAGTGGACACAGGCCCTTAAGACACAGAAGTATCAAAATCATAAAGTTATTGTCTGACAACCATGTAGGCTTTAAAAACTAAACAGCAGTTAGTTATAGATAAATTTTAACTCTCTAGTCTTTGAGTTTACTCAGCAGTAAGGAGGGGCAGCAGTAGTTTAGGAGATAGAGCAGTCGTCCAACAAATGAAAGATTGGCGGTTCGATTCTCCTTATCCCTAATCTGTCCTTTGTGTACTTTAGTAGACTTACAAGTTAAAAGAGTCTCGTGGTGTTCTATTTGTACTTAAAATTTCTTTTATTCAAGAATCCCTTCACAAAAAAATAATATACATCATTGAAATGACTAGTGAGAGAACAATAAATACAAAAGTAACATTCAGAATAAAAATGCATGTATTAAAGGGGTATTTCAGCCTTTTATGGTAAGGTTGTATGACTTAAATGTAACTTGTAAATGTGGATTTCAGTCAGAAACTGCCAGCAGAAACAAGACGCTAGGTAAGGTACTATTTTTGGCAGACTCTGTCGATATAAGGTAAATTAATGGGCAGAGTTGACCCCGTCTGTCAAGAACAGTAGCTTACTAACCTCCTTGTTTCTCCTCCTCATTAGAAGGGCAGAGCTGACAGGCAGCCATTGTTCTAGTTCACTCTCTATAGTGACATACACTAGAACTCTAACAACCTCAATGCATAAACGCTGAAATACCCCTTTAAATGCAAACTTGATGAATACTACAGTTCTTTGGGGTGAGTTAACATTAGTCTCCTTAGACCATAAAATGATGGACAACATGTCAGCTCCTCTAAAGTAGGTTGGGATATTTTAGCTTCACTTTTTGCACAACAGGAGGAAGCGGAGACACGTTGCGTATCTTTACATACAGTCAGTGGTCAGTATAGATGGCTGTTTTAATACTAGAGCTTTAATATTTGCCCAGGGAATGAGCTGAGTCACATAACAACCATGAGATAAAATTAGTTGGATACAAACTCATCGCTGTGGTGCCAAAAATGCAACTGTGCCATACCAGTTCTGGATTGGTTTTCTTTACAAATCCTCAGTCTTCATAAAGTAACTGAGATTTAAATGAACATCTTAGTCATGAGACTGATGGCAGAAGATGCAGAATGGCAACAACAAAAAAAAAACAACGGCTTCATTTCCATGTCAAAAGAACAGTTAATAACAAGCTTCCAGTGTTTACTATTAAAACCTCCTGGGCATGACTTCGCTGCAAATAAATTCAGATTTTTCAGAAATCTTTCCCCACAAGATGACAGCACAACAGTGTATTTTTAAAAACATGGCACAATATTATGATAATGCTTCAGAAAGAATGGAGGAAGCGGCTGAAAATAAAAATGCACAATGGTGTTTGGAGGGAAGAAGCTATTTTTCTCTTCCAGAAAAAGCTCTTTTATAGAGTCTGATGAAACGCAAAAACACACACCAGGACTTTTCCTGCAGTTCGGATTCTGTGTCCAAAAATAATGAATTTTTTTTAAACTGATATTACAGGTCAAAAAAAGAAATTAGTAGTCTAAGTAAGTTTATGATAAATCTCAAAAACAGCAAAAGACATGATCATGGTAAAACATGGCGCCCCCTGTGGCCAAAACGAGACAGACCCTTTGTATGAAACTTCCAGTCCACCTCAGCTCTACCTCTTTACCTCTTTACCTCACTCTCAGTTGACCAAAGTTTAGGTTAACTTAACATTTCCAATATGGCCGCCATTAATTGCCATCATACCACCCCTACAAATGATCCATGTTTTAAACAAGTCTACGATAACGCTAAAGAAGTTCATCAACTCCATCATACTGTGGTCAACCATTAACCATCTAGATTTTAAGTCCTTATGGGGCGCTCACACCAAGCGCGAGTAAAATCATCCACTTGCTTCATTCGTGTGTATCTAAACGCGTGAATGTGAAGTATTTACTCGCACAAATGGTTTGCTCTATTCGCAGGATTCGCGATAGCCGTGTATAACCGTTTATGCTAATTTCAACCGTGATCCCTGCAATTCAACCCGTGGTGTCAAGTGATAGACAAAGGTTTTTTACAACATACCAGATAATCTGACTTCCTCACTCACTTCCTCCAGGCGAGCTCCTTTTTATTCCGGTGTCGGTAATTGAAAGAATAAGTATCATATAATTCGGGGCACCCACACACCAACACAATCAGTTTGTCCTCCAAAAATGTCATAGTATAGTATGTCAAAAAATCTCATAGTGTAGTAGGGTTAGGGGTTAGTATAGTATGATAAAAATTTTATAGAAAAGCATGATAAATGTCATTGTAAAGTATGATGAAAATGTCATGGTATAGTAGGGTTAGGGTTAAGAGTAAAGAGTTAGAGATAGTACAGTTTGTCCTCCATTTTTGATACCAGTGAACGACCTTTTTCATTTGTCACCTGGGAACCTTCGTGCTTAATTGGTTATCGCAACACGAATATTCGCTTAAGCTAAGATATTTCAGCTCTCTTGAATTTGTGTCCACTCAATTCGTGCAAATAAGTCACCCAATTCAAGCCACTCAATTTGCATCACTTGCACCGCCAAAGTAATACGAGCATCTTTGCAGTGACATAACATGTTATTCATTCCTGCAAATGATTTTATTTGCGCCTGGTGTGAGTCGCCCCTTTTCAGTCTATAGACCTTTTTCTACTGTGAATCCTGCAGAATCACTTCAAACTTACACATTAGTCTTTTTGTGAGTAAAACTTTGATCATAATAAAGTTTTCATCTCGCCCAGTCAAAGCTTGTTTTAATTGGAACAGCTGTTAATAGGGCAGGTGATGCAAAAAGTTGACTAAATGTATATCATGTTTTTTTTAAGGAACATGCATTAAAGTATGTCAGTGATTTAGTTTTCTGTGCACACAAGTTATCTCCGTTTTACTTTATTTCCACAGTTTCTGATCTCAGTCTGACGCCTCAGACGCAGTTTTCTGTGCCCCAGATTTCCCAGTGGGGACACTTTGAGTACAGTAAGTTACTATTAATAACCTATGTTTCTAAAATTAGTCCCTCCAAAAGAAACAAGGACGTGTTTTTGTTCCTAAAAAGATCAGCTTTTTGTTCATTCAGGTAAAATACACAGAATATATGGACTGGAGTGTAAAATCGGAGGGTGATGGACTCTGTGACACTGAAATAAGTATTTTACAGTATAATACTGTGATTCTGTGGTTTATACAGTAACATAACAGTTTGATTTAAGGTTAGAAAAGTCCTTTTATTTTGAAATTTAACTAAAATTTGTCACATAAAGGCTGCAGTTTAGAAAAGAAAAAAAAGCTAGCTCAGTTCAATGTTGACACAAACCTCCTACCAGCTCAACTAAAGCTCAATTAACACTTAGTATTCTGTTTGTATGACACAATCAGAGAACACAAAGGTAAAAATTACTCTTTTGCTTTCGGGGGGCTGCGTTTCTGACTGTTTTTGGCTGGGCCTACATATTTCCTGGTGTCTCTGCTGGTTGCCTAGAAACTGATCCTGGCAGAGAAATACAGTATTTAATCTGTTTTATCAAACTCTCAGCAAGAGAGCAAATAAGTGTTGTAATTCCCCAAAATGTTGAACTATTCTTTTCAACCCGAAAATGGCAGGTGTTTAAAAACTCGATTTATGGCAGCATAAAGAAACATTAGACAAATCCACAAAGGACCCACAAAATGTGACAGATTTCTGCTTTAATAACATGTAGTGGATTTAATTGATATTAGTATAATTATTAAGAGGTCTGCAGTCTTTATTCTGTCCACTATTGATCCTTTAATGCAAACAAGAGCCATGATGATCAGTAACTGTGTTTTGATTTGAAGTGCTTTGATCAATCTCAGTATTAGAAGTTGAATGATGTATTAAAGCTCATTATTCAGCTCTAATGATGCCCCAGAAGACAGTCAAAGCCAAAGCTAAAGAAACTGTAGGAAGGAGGAGGTCACTCACATCACTCACTGTGAATATTTGCAGCAGAAACAGTCAGAACATTAACATTAACACGCTCAAGTGGACTTCAGGTTTAAGCTCGATGGGGTGATTTAACTGGACTACAGTCCTAATAGGTCCACAGTTTACAAGCAACAGGAAAGAGTTCAATTATTAACAGAGGCATGTCCATCTCCAAAACAATCAACAAAGACGGGCGAGGGAGCAGCTAATGAAAAAAAGACACATCATTTATATTTCAGTTTCGTGTTTTTGTTTGTTTGTTTGTTTTTGTTTTTAATTTTAAGTATTTTTTGGGCAATTTTTCCCCTTATTGTGGGGAGATCTGACCTGGAGAACGCTGCAGGCACCGTGGTCCCCATATGTGGGGCTCATGGACGTAATTTTAAGGGGGGACACGGGGGACATGTTCCCCCCACTTTTTCAAAAGCCTGTTTCAGTCCCCTGCAGTTTTAACCACCTGAAAACAATAATACTTTATGCTAGAGCAAACAGATACACGTCGGGCACTAGGACCAAACGGGCGCTCAAGCCGAAAACTGGTTTCCCTCGGTTTGGTCCGCCCACAAGGTCCTTGATTGGCTCTGCCATTTTTGTGTGTGATTGGCTATCTCTGCTGTCAGTCATTCCATACCCGCTGGGTACTAGTGTTTTGCTCGTAAGAGTCGGTCCGTGAACATCACTATTCGCCGATGTAAGTTTACAAGAGGGCAGTGTTAATTTTCCCTCCAAAATGTCACATTAATCTGAGGTTTTATTTGCATCCCTGTATCGGGTTTGTACTTCCATCAACTCGCCTCCTCTGTCACTGTGTGTGTGAGATGTGCTGTTTGCTAGGCTATATGTAAAGGCGGGAACTGAATCCTGGAATAAATAAAGAAATCTGAGCTGAACATCGAGGTTTTAATCCGTGTGTCAAATCAGTACTCAAGTCACATGAAATCAAAATTTCATCCATGGGCGCGCTAACCCACTAGGCTATCTGCGACCCCTAGTTTTGTGGTTTTTATCCTCCTGTCTTCATAGGTCGAGGTTTTGTCTATCACCTATCTACCTAGCAACACATTTATGCAACTTCCAGCTGTGGAGCATGCTCAGAACAGATTGAGTCTGACTGAGCATGGAGGAGAAAGTTGATCTCTAACAGGATTTTCAAGGTATGTTAGTCCAACTAAGTTTTCTAGTTGCAGTCATACTAAAGCACCAAAATAATAATAATAATAATAATAATAATAATAATAATAATAATAATAATAATAATAATAATAATAATAATAATAGTAATAATAATAGTTATTGCCTCAGTGTGACACCTGCATTAAAAATGACAGTAAAGTAACAGTCAGATTTGTTGTTGATGATCTTGTTTGCATTGATCGGTCATTAAAAAGCGTCACTTTGTCAATTTCAGCTTCTTAAAAACTCCCCAAAGGAACTTTAACGATAGATCAGGACAGGATCACTGACATTAATTCACCTCTCATGACAGTTGGGGGATAATACAGCGTGAAGAGGTCAAGTATTATATCGGACCACTTCAACAAGCGTCCAGTTTCAGCATCATCAGGATGAGATCAGTGCGACTGAAGAGGAGAAACAGCCACAGCGCTCTGCATCCTCTCCTCCATTACACCGATACTCTGCCTCCCAACATGGCGGCAGTGAGGCGGCGAGAACCGGAATAAAAAAACATCTATTAGGCTAGTAATTGCTGCACGATTAGCAGACGTGCCGTTTGGCATGGCTTTGGGTTTTTCTGCAGAGTTTGGAAGAAATACACCTACTGGTGCCTCCTGATACAATAGAGCTGCCTGGGCGGCCATACATCCTGCATGTCTTACTCCCTTTCCCCCTCTATTTCTCTCTCTCTCCACCCACCCCCGTGGGTCTCTCCCTCTATCAATCCTTCCCCCTCCTCTGCCTGTCTGGACTGGGACCAGCTGGCTTCATTAGGGGCCTCCTCCATTCCACATTGCCTGGTTTTGTCTGTTGCACATTTTTCGACTGTTTTATCTTAAGCGCTGTCCATCCCTGGACCCTCATACATATTTTCTTGGCATTTCTGCAGCCACACAACTGGCTTCTAATGAAACAATCCATGTGTCCATTGTACAGCTTTTCCTTTTTTTAATTAATCTTTGTGTCTGCCACCTCTTTTTTCGTTTTTGGGGTTTTTCATTGTTTGCAATCACCGGCAGTGAATGAATTATAATGGCTTGAGAGAGCTGCTCTTGGATTTACAGGCTGCAGTTTGAAAGAAAATCCAAAGTCAAACACTTTACCTGTGCAGTCTGCAACTTTCATGTCTTACGGTCTCCACAGAGAGAGTTACAATTCACCTCAGTGATGTGATTTCTCCCCAAAATAATACAAACTCTTTGAAATGACCTTCTTTATCCTCTAACTTTTTCAAATTCTCTCTAAATCCACACGAAGTCTCCCAAAAGCTCCCATTCGAACAGAGAAGTCAAACAGTAATTTCTGCCACTGTGTTTCTGTTTGATTGAGCTCTTTTGTTGGATGGCGTCCTTCCTTGATAGATACACCAGTGACTTACTCACCCTGCCTTTTTCCAGTTTGTCATTATTTGGTTTGGAGGGATAACAGTACTGGTGACTAGACCGCAGATGGTTCTGTTGATTGTTTCTTGATAGGGTAAGGTTGATAGGCAGATGGCACGGGGGAAAACCAAAGTCTTCAATGGGCAGAAAGCGGCACAGGCTACGAAGTCCTCGCTCTAGAAGCCTACTGTGTAATTATGCAGCATTTCCTGCAAAGTGAGAACTTGGATGGACTCCTGCCCTCAGGCCCAAACAACCTAAACACAGACTTCTGCTCATGCATTATTACCGACATGTTGATGCTCTTCGACATCATAAAATCTGGACATTTATTTGCACTTAGATGCAGTAATTGGGGCAAAACATTGACCCACCTGGTTCGAGATACGAGGTGGTTAGAAAGTTTGAGTCAAAGCTTAAAATACTAAAATAACCTAAATGGTTGAATAAATCCACAGACACTCGATTGACTGTAAAAGTATTGTGTCCTTTGTCTCTGGGTATAGAAAATACTAGGTACTAGGAGGTTTCTCTGTGTCTGAGAGAGGCAAAAACTTTTAATACCAGCAAGTGGAAGAAGTTTGTGTTTATTAAAGAGAGAAACTTGAAGATCTTAAAGACAGACGACCTTCGACTTTTAAGGTTATTGACAAGACGATGACGCAGTTTTCCTCAACTACAACCCCAATACTAAAAAAGAAGAGATCCTGTTTGAAATGTTGATAACAAAGCAGATGATTTAAACCCAATTCAACAATAATTTTGTGAGTAAGAAAAGTAAATGTTTATTTTGAATTTGATGCCAAAGCTGAAACAGGGAAAACGAAACTTAGAAAAACATCCAGGAGGGAAATGTCAAATGTACCCTAATAATTTACTTCCAAATAATTTTGGGATTTCATCGTCTGTAGCTCATGATATTATAAAACAATTTAGAGAATCTGGAGAAATATCAGATCACTATGACAAGGCTGAAAACAAAAACTGGACATCCCTGATCTTTGGACTCTTCTTCCTTTTCACTTCTGCATTAAAAAGAGACACGACTCTGTAGTGGAAATCACTGCATATCCCTAAAACCAATCAGAGCAGTTATTGGCTGCTTCTACAAATCATCAGTGTCAGACAGAAACCTTGTATTTCCACACATATAATTATTCTTTTTGCTATCTGTCATAACTAAGTGAGATTTTTAAATTTCAGCTGATGAAAAGTGTTTTAAAAAGCGTTTGAATAAATTCCATTAAATGTCAAGTTATCTGGAATAAAACAGCAGTTTTTTTTATCTTCCACTTTTTGTGAATTTTAAAGATACAAGGTTTCCTGACAGCAGTGAAATGCAGGTTAAAGCTGAATCATGCAAAAAAAAATCAACCTTTGACAGATAAGACAAATCTAACTTTTTAAAATTTGACATTCTTAATGGGAATCATGGACCACCTCTGAGGGACCACCTTACTCATTATCAGCAGTTTAAAAGCCAGTATCCATGATGATACAGGGATGCATTTGAGTCCATGGAATTGGTGTCTTAATGATCTGTGAAACTAACATCAATGTTGAACAGCACACACAGAGGCTTTGGAGTATATATGTTCATCTTCAGACAGAGTCTTTTGGATATTTAATGAGGACCACTCCAAACCGTGTTCTGCAACATATTACAGACTCTATAGTAGACGAGTCTGGGTGCTAAACCGACCAGCTCTTGGTCCAACTTTTCACCCCCTCTAAAGGGATAGTTCAGTCATTTTTAAGTGGGTTACATCACCTGTAAATTATCTGATTATCCATTTAAAAACACAAGCAAGAAAGTCGAGGAAAGGAGTGAAGGATGTGTGAAAAGAAAAAGAGGCTTTTGGGCCTGATGGCAGATGAGGTGAAACAGAGCATCTAAGAAGATTTTTTATATGTTGGTTTTTAAGTGTTGAAATAAGAGCAGATATGATGGTATCTGCTGTTTGAAACCTCACTATCAAAAATCAGACTGTACCCTCTCAAACCCGGACAAAGCCTTCTGTCTGAGTCTATTTTTGTTTGTGGTGCCTCTTGCACGAGGCTGCCTGCTGGTAAGATTTAATCTGATGCTTTATTTATGACGTGTCATTATTTATTTATTTGATTATTTTGTAAATTATTTATCTATTGAATTATTAATTCTTCTTCATGACTTTTCCTTACATTATTCATGACTTAATTTGAGATTATTGCATCAAGATGCCGCATTGTTGCAGTGTTGGGTCGCATTTTCACATCAAGTCAGACAAGGATATTAAATCTACCTCTCAGGCTATTTTTCGTCAAAGTGAAAGAAGTAGAAAAATGATCCTGAGCGCTGGCTATTAACATACAAACTGTCGTCACACCAGAAAGAGGAGGAATGATTAGACTCATGACAAACACTGAATCACCCTCTGATTGATCGTCTGAACATGAGAACTGAGGCTGAAACTGTAATATATCTGACAGTGGATACAGGATTGGACAACTGTTGTTATAGATGTGTCTTTTTATTGCATGTTTGCGGCACAGGGTCTGTGTAATCCCTCCTTAACCGAGGGTGAATCAATGTTTTGTTTAAAATACAACTAAATTATGAGTGCATATGTTTAGCTTCTATAGATTTGTGGCATCAAATGGATTTTGTAAAAGCTCATGCATCATGTTCACAATAATTGATGCAAGCATGGGTGGAAGCATGATGTAAACAAAGAGAACCCCGTGACAATGAACTCATCAATCCTTGTATAAAAAAAAGTGAAGGAGTCGAACACATTTCACCTCTACCTGTCGACACTGTGGTAAAAATATCAGGATCTGTCTCAGGCTGGTCATGAGAGTCGAGAAATTATAGTAGTGAACATTGTACAGATGTGAAAGCAACCTGAAGAGCCAAGCATCTTGTCCTGCAATCCATGCAATGGCAAAGGCGGCATATCTGAGTTGGTGATCACTAGAAAGTAACCAGAACTGTATAACAGAGATAATAACAATGATGAAGATAGTAGTGACAAACTCAAAGGTTTTTAAATTTGTAGATTTTATTTACAAAAGTGTCTCAAACACAAAAAGCCCTGAGAAGGAAAACTACGTCCTGTTTACCTCAAACTAACGCAGTTTTAATGAAGGATGTTTAATTTGATGTCTGTAGCTGTCTCTCAAGTCTATTTGTTATTTTGTAGGTGATGATGATGTGAAATTTTAGCAGATGTGACCTAAAAGTTTCTTTCAAAGTGCAACAGTGGGTTAGAAATTTTCAAGGTTAAAAACCCTGAAAATTTACTATTCACTAGGCATTAACCATAACTGCCATGTGTAAATACATTAGCATGTCACCAAACTAGTCTAAAACACTAAGACATGGTCAGTTCAGATGCAGACATTAACCCGTCAGAGTTCCTGTCCCTGATTTCTCATTTCTTGAACTTTTATTAAACTCTTTTGTCATAGATTGTAGGCGTTAGTTTTGATTGAAGAAATGTCGAATAATCCAGCCTGGGATTGAGATGAGAAATATCACGAATGTGCAGATTTTATCAGGAAGACACAACATTTATCCACACTCTTTATCCATTAACTGATTCCTTCTGTTCTATTTTCATGTAAATCTCTAATCTGCATTCACATGTAGAGCAAATATAGATTTTATTCATCAGATTCTTAATCCACAGCAGAAACTGAGCGCAGGATGAAGTCATCAGCATACATTATTACAGGAGCTTTGTTATAATGGGAGTGTTAAACTTTTAAAGTAACCCTCATTACTATTAGTTTCTTTTAATCCTCCGAGTGTTCACACAGGCGAGTTGCAACCGTTGCAATAATAAGTGTTGAAAGAAGCGTCAGCTAAAGGCCTTTAAAATGTAAATGTGGGAGAGTGTGCTGTTTGGAAAGGAAATCAATTTCCTTGCTTCTTATGTGAATGTAAATAATCAAATGTTGGAGGCTGTGTTGCATTATCAATCAGTTCTTGAATAGCGCTCTGCGTCGACACCCTGAGCACTGATAACATAATCTCTGTATCAAAGAATACACATATTCTTTGGGACCTCGTCGGTTTTAAAAGCCCAGTGTTTTTGCGGCGCGCGTTATTGACAGTTCAATTCATATCAGCCGACATCTCCTAAGCGCTTCATGCCGGATCAACCCTGCCGTGTTATCTGGATTGGAAGTGGGAAACTAAAGGAACCTGTCATGTTGCATTCAGAGAGAAGAGGTGTGTGCATCAGTGTCTGATGTATGTGCTGCAGAGATAACAGTCCCATGGCGGTGCGCTGGGGCAACAGGAATATTCCTCTTCATCACTCCAGAGCTGCCACTACTACAGTGACACAGATAATAAGTGTTTTAACGCAGCAGCAGCAGCAGCAGCAGCAGCAGCCTCTTAAAAGCTCTCAGGAAGAAACCGCTCTCCTGTTCAGTGTTAACAAGTCAGATGTTTGCAAATAATGTCATCAAATCTTCCTCTCCTCTTATCAGGAAGATCCAGAAACACAACAGCGTCTTTATTTCTGTTTTTTCCTGTGATAGAGTCGCTGATGTAGGTAAAGAGGAGGCCCATTCTTCAGAGCAGCGAGACAATCAGAAGATTCATCCCAAAATAACATGACCGCTGCTTACCCCGAATCATCCAGCATGATAAATTAAGTGTTTTCTGTCTGTGGTTTGAGTTAAAAATTAACCATAACTGCTGTTTGGTGAAAGATGTCCTTGATACTATCAGTGATATTTATATAAGTTTGTAAAACAGACGTTACATCATTATGAGTTTTTAGGTTTAAGTCATATTAGTAAAAGTAAACTTTGCACTTCAGGGAATTAGATCATAAGAGTAATAGTAGTAACAGCGTTTTTTAATGTAGTAGATTTTTAAATGTGATTCACAAACTATCTCACATCTTTATGCAACTGATACATTAATTTCTAATAATTCTTATACTGATTCAGGTTAATCTTTCGTAGATTATCTTGCTGATGATTTTCCTCGTGAAATAAAAATGATTTTGTTTGTAGAAATTCAGAAAAAAAAGCCAATGTCACCACAATATCCCACAGTCCAGGGCGACACCTTTTAAATATGTTTTTAATCATAAAATAAAGATCAAAACCCCTAAAATTATTGTCATCCTTTTAAAATTTTCAACCTTATTTGATTTATAAATTCAAAATTTGTACAAAATGAAAAAAACTGCAGAGTTTGAAGTGACGTTTTTGTCTTTTCATTTTATTTATGTTGTTTTTATGGACTCCTGCATCTGCCAACAAAAAGATGACAATGATATAGGATTCCCTTTTTTCAGATCAATTTGAAAATTTGTCAAGATACAGTATGTACCAATTAAAAAAAAAAATGAGTTGTTGAACACCAAGTCTTATTTTATTTAAGAAAACAAGTCCTACACACTGTGTGTCTGTAAAAATACCCTTAAAAGCAATATTAAATATTCTGATTAAGAGTATTTTGATAATAAGACTGTGCAGGAATTTTCTTGCCATTTTTAAATGACTGATTTTACTCCCACACAGGTCATATGAGATAGATGTGTGAAGATTTTTTTTCTGTGATTTAAAGTACCAACAAAAGAAAATCTGCCGCAGATTAATGCAAATGAAACTATAGGTATTCTGTTGGAACACAGTCCAATTAGTTTATTTTTACACAAATCTTGTATCTGACAAAGCACACAGGCAGTAAAAGTGCCACCTACTAACATCACTCTGGATGAGCCCCTGGTCATGGGACATGGTTAGAGGGTGTCAGGTACCATCCCAGCTGCATAACTCAGAGCAGCATTAACAATTTCAGATACAAACCCAGAAACTATCAAAATTAGAAATGACAATATCAGTACATGAAGACAAAAAAAAAAAAAAAAATTTAAAGGAGTTGGAACATCACATACTTTTTCTTACAAAGTGACTTTGACAACTATTCAGCATCTTTGAAACAAACCTTTTTTAAATGACCTGATTCATAAACTCATAATTTCATCTGTAAAACTTCAAATTCTGCATGTTAAAGCTCCTGTGAAGAACTTATCCTATGTGTTGATTTTGGCGCCCAATGTGGCCAAAAAAGTACCTACTATTTATTTAGCTAATTTCTGTCTGCAGATGTGTAACTTTAATTGTTTGTCCTCAATCTTAATACGCTTAATTGAAACAGCAAAATGTTTGACAATCTCTGCCATGTATCTGCGATAAAGACTGTGGCTGCAGCTTAGAGTTAATCACTATAAATGGTACCTACCCACCTCCAGTGGTTTTAAACATGATAAATAACTACACAGAAATAATGAATCTCACTACAAATGTTCAGGTTTATTAAAGTAGCTTGTGTAAAGGCAGCAGTATGAAAATCAGCCTGTTCAATAACCTGCTAAAAACTCTTTATAGGAGCTTTAAATAATAAAAATAGAATTTACATTGAGCTAATTAAAAACAGCATGCAAAAGGCTTTTAGATGATTTCAGATGTAATATGATTTCTTTATTGTCAGTGCACTGAAGAACTGTGTAACACACTGACATTAAAGCTCCTGTGAGGAATTTATGGATTGTGTCAATTTTGGCGCCCCCTGTGGACAAAGCAGTCTTGCTTTCTACATGCTTGAGAAGTAATTTTTGACCAAAAATCTTATTTTATTGACTTTGACAGTCAAGTGAGTCATCATAAAAAATCATAAAAATTTGGCTGCTCAGTTGACACCTACCCTGACCCCTGTTTCACGCATTAAAAGTTAGGATATAAAAATCCTCAGTCTTGCTGCTGATGGTCTAATTTTCTCTTAGATATTATGAAAAAAGCATTTATATGAATTTAAGTGTAATTTATAAATATTAAAAAATTACTAATGGGAGCTTTAAGAAAATTTTAAGCTGGCAGTTACTGTATGTGGCTTTAAAGTACCTTATTTAGTTGATGGTTTACTCTTAAAAAGTTTTATTAAAAGAGGTCCATTAAATTGTAGCGCTCCCACATGGCCACAAATATCAGCGAGGTTTCATTATAACCTATCTCTTTGTGTCTAACATGTATGACAGATACAGGACGTGTCAGTATCGACATTTAAGCATCTGTGGGAAACGTAGGAAAACCCTCCCCTCGCCCCTCTTAATAAATGCAGCACAGGTAGACTGCTGCACGTTCCCTCGTGGGGCTCTTTATGAGTGACAGGGGACTCGGGCTCTGGGGTCCAAACACCCCTCACACCCACTTCACGTAGCAGCCTGATGTGCTCTGTATGAGCGCCTGTGATTCCACAAACATCTGCCTTAATGAGCCTTCCCCCACACTTCCACCCTCAAACTTGTGATTGACTTGACTATAAAAACTCGCTGAAACTGTAAATCATCAGACGTATTGTAAAATGTACTTCTGTCTTCCCGTGCTCCGTAATGAAGCAGTCATTATGATTATTTTATAGGACTGAAGTTTTTAAAAACTACAAGAATGCATTACTCTGCATAATGAACAGATGTTGTGGCAACAAGCACATACATTATGCATAAAAAATTATTTCAATTTTGATTGTAGACGCTGATTTATTGAGACAAGTCTAGCTTACAACAGTAATGGATTTAGGATGTGCTTTTGTTGTGTTATTTCCATAATTAATAATACGCAGGCAGCACATAATATATGCTTTGTATTCATAAAGATGAGAGGGCTTGAGTTATAACAGATAAAATACTGCCTGCTGAACTTTAAAACCACACCAGATTAATTATACATAAAACTTAAACCCTTCTGAATGAAAAATAAGAAAAGATTTCCCCTAATGCCTTTTTGCTTGTGTTTTGATGTGCTGAGGAGAAAAAGCATGACTGAAAAGATGAACTGCACTGAAAGAAAGGGGAGGACGATTAACACATCCTGATGTGCTTCACACCGACAGGGAGTCATTCCTTAAAACAGGATGCAATGTTGACTGTAACATGTCGTTTTATACCATATAGATATTGAGATATATGAGGGATGGCAGGAGATAAAGTGAGAGGGCAGATGTTTAACACTCTGTGATGGTTCGTCTCACATTGTGCTGAAAGCTGTTGGATTGCAGTTGTAGAGAAAGTGGATGTCTGTCACTTCTTCCCTGAGTGTCTGCATTAAAAGGTAACACGGCGAAACACATTATAGTCACAGTACATGGCAAAAATATTTGAATAAAATTTGGTTCATAAGGCATGACCAAAAAGCAACTTCCTGTGTTGAAATATAAAAGCACCAAAAACTGCAGTTCCTCCAGTGTCCACTTGAGGCTGGCTCCAAAAGCCACTGAAATCCAATTCAAGTCCATTTTAAAATGTCTGTATTTAAAGCAGATTTAAACATGTTTACCGCCTGGTAAAATAATGAATAAATATGTAAATAAAATGCTGGAGCATGACGCATCAATTAGCACATTATCTTTCTCGAAGGAGATAGTCAAGCTAATGCCATAGCCTGATTAGGCGACTTAAAGGGATATTCTGGCATAAAATTAATTCAGGGTCAAACACACTGCAACACCAAGTTAGACACCCCCGAAGGAGATGAATGTTGTCGACCGCTTGCTTCTCTAGTTATACCAACTTTAGTAACGACCACAAAGGTCCTTTCAATTGTATGATCATTTCTTTATCATTTCCTTGAAGTAATAATCGTCATATTTATCATTTTTAACTGCAGACGCGGTAGTTCTCCTTCGCTACAAACAAGCGGCTGCTGGAAGAGAGTAGGTGAGTTGTGTTTAGTCTCTTTGCTAAAGAAATGAGTCAAAGTTAAAAAGATGTTTGGTGTCTAGTACTATGGCTGGGACCCTATATGTCCTGTTGATGAAGTTAGATGCTGTTCTGAGCATAATTTGTGGCTATAGAGTGGCGTTTTAGAGTGGCGTTTTGGAAGAATCGAATAATTGAAAGAAGCATGTCATCCTCCACTACAGTAGGAGGAAAATCCCTCTTTCAGCTCGTTACTATCGGGTCGTCTCCTGTTGACATGAATCAAAACAGCCAGGAAAGCGCGTCAGCAAGAGGCTAATAAGTCGTCACTTTCACTGGTCTGCGCTGTTTGTTCTGAATATTTTGTCCACCTTTCGTCTGTCGAGGTTGCATCTGTGTTGTTCAACCATCAACCTTGTGTTTTTACGTGCAGTTAACAGTCCAGCTCAGTCGGACTATTGCAATATCAATTTTTTTTAATGCATGTGAACGTATCGACTATGAGACGTCTGATTAATTTTCAAAATAAAACACTTTATGTTGATACTAGTTCGTATTTCACTGAATTACACCAACAAACTGTCCTGGTGAGCAGAGTCAGACCTGGAGTCAACAGGTTTGAGGTTTTCAGAGCTCCTCATACGGATCTGTGCTGAAGATGGACTGAAGATGGATCTGGAACAATCCCAGATACACAGTCATCTTGTTCTCTCAATAACACACCCTCTTAATCGCAATGACTCATTGCACCATGGGCTTTAGACCAGGTTTTTGTTGGTGAACACTGCAGGAACTCTCAGTCTCTGAGATAGAACACAGCGGCTCTTTCTGGCAGCGGCAGTTTCATGGAGGAATAGGTCACCTGGACACCTGTTGAGCTAAAGCAGAACCCTCTCAGAGTTTGGTTTCTCAGAGCTTCTTCTCCAGGTCGTGTCCCTCAATACTTCATGAGAACATACTGCTTTAAAAAGTATAAGATTTCCAGAGTTAAGTTTCGCCCTGTTGTGACTGTGTTTGACTTCTCACACAAGCTAACGGACTAAAACAAGTGTTGATGTTTTTCTTCTCTCATTAACATCCTCCAAAACAACATTTCGAGTGAGTGATTCTTAAACTTCAGCTGCTAAAATTATTAAAGCCATTATTCCCTGTTTACCATCATAATTAAAACCCCAAAGCAAACCAGTGTATCTATCATATGTGAGGGGACAACAGCTACTGGCTGATATCCAGTTTTTAATGAAAGTAATATCAGACTGATAAATTAATACTGGGCTGTGTATCCGTTTTTTTCTTTATTATTAATTTCTGCTGCACTCCTGATGAATTCCAGCCTCTTGAATATTAAATCTGGAGGTTTTTAATCGTAGAAGTAATTGAACCGACTGTGCTGATTGTTTTTAAACATTTCTATATACCTTCATTTTACTTCCTGCGCTCAAAAGACCTAACAAAACCTGCCGTGACCCCGTCCACGCGTCTGTCTGTCTGTCCCCGCCGGACACTCCCATGCAGATGTCTTCAGACGCTGCAGAACCTGGTGGAACAAGTCCAGCAGTCTGCTACATGAGGAGGAACATGAAGTGGGACGGCGTTTGGCTCCACACAGTAGAATTAATGATTTGAAGACACATAGTTGGTGAATAATTGATTCCAGCCCCGAGGATGGTTAGGAGCTGAGTAAAAGACTAATAAATCATTTGTGGTGCTGCCAGTTGTCACTTTCAATTATTTCTGGGTTTGTGATAAACTGCTGCACCTGCCAGCTGCCGGTCCCCCATTCCTCGGAGCAGAAAGTGATGACTTTACTCAAACTTTGCTCCCTGCGAGGCCTTAAACTACAAACAGTTACTTCTGAGGGGACTTGGTGTGAATACGTAAGAAAATAGGGAGTCAAATCCAGAATCTAGACCATACTCTCACAAAAAACCCAACATCAAGATGGGACAAGATTGAGTCTAACTAGAGAGATCAGACCCACTCTTATCCCATCTTCATCTACGTAAGTGCGGCATGTAGCAAGTTACAGTGGAGAGGAAGAACTTCCTTTAACAGGTAGAAACCTCGAGCAGAACCAGACTGATGTTAGACAGTCATCTGCTGAGACTGAGAGATAAGAGAGGGAGAGGCAGAAAGAGAGAGATGGATATAAAACAGCAAAAATAGTACAAACAGGTTTACGGTGTATGGTGAGACTAAACGCTAACAGCTGAAGTGGTTGGGAAGCAGACAGGTCCACAGCAGCAGGACGTCTGCAGCAGCGATCCAGAGGAACCCAGAGGAAGATGGAGCTCAGGGACTCCTGCTAAAGACTGTGTCTTAGTGGCTTAATTTAAAGTTTATGATACAGACAGGTGCTTAGTTCACCGGTTCCCCTGGAAGTCCAAACCCAAGGCAGCATCACTAAAAGCTGGCCCAGACCTAAATCAGCTCTAATTATACGCCTTATAAAGTACAAGTTACAGCCTGGGACTGTTACCGAGCAGTGGTCACCTGACTAGATAGCTAAATAGAGGTTTTTCATAGTTTGACCTATGTTCTGTCTGTTATAATAGAGGAGGGTTTTTTTTAATTATCTTTGTTTGTAATTTGGCTGAAATAACACTAATGTATATTTCTTTTTTTCCACATCTTTTTAATTTCCAAGTTTCTTCATTCTTTAATTTATCTTTTGTATTAATCGCTGCTGTAACTTTAGGAATTTCCCCTTTTTGGCAGAATAAAACAATATCTTATCTTATCTTAATTCACTCTGAACGCTTCAGTGCTGGATGGAGTTAAAGTCAAGTCAACTTGCACAGCAGCAAAGTTCCTCTGAACATTATTGGTTTTAGTTTTGTTGCAAAACCAAAAATATTTAAATGTTGCATTCAAAAGTTTTTAAAGCTACTCTGAGGAGTTTTATGGATGTGTATAAAACAGACTGAAATTTGCGTCAATGTCTTCTTATAGTATCTAAAAGTAAACAAGACCATCAGGGACTAGATTGATTATTTTGATATTGTGATTTTTGATGACTCAAACCAGAGTGAGGGGGGTAGGTGTCAGCTGAAGAAATGGACTGGATTTTAAAGTTTCCACAAATAATTAATCATACATTTAAAAGTCATCAGGAGATTTTTTTTGTTTTTGTCAGATTCACTATTAAGTATACGGACGACTAATTAAAACAAAGACTCCTTTGTCCACACAGAGCGCCAAATTGACCAAAATTCCTAACAGGAGCTTTAACACTATCTGCTTAAACCTGAAATGTTTAACTGAGGTGTAAAGTTATGTTGGTTATAAATGTTTTGGACTTGGATAATGGGGTCCTTATATTTTTTAACATACAGTGTGGTTAAGTCGTCTTTATTGTCAGTCATCTTTTTAAAGCTGTCAGGAAAGATCCACGTTGAAGGGTTTTTCTAGACAATAGCAGAAATCAGAGGAGACACAATAATTCAACATTCCTCATAATAATGTTTTTTTGTCTTTCTGTCTCTTTTGATTGATTGACTCAGCGACAGATGGATGGAGGCAGATTGATTGATTGAGCTGTTTTAAGAGCCTGCTGTAATGAAAATGTGATAATCCACTAAATAAATAAATAAACCCGAGTCTGTCACCTCCCCGCACATCTGACAAGTATAAATCTAACTGATTAACACTGTTGTACATCCACATTTATTTCCTGTTTATTTGAATATAACAGATTGCATATTGTAACATTATGAGAATATGTCTCTAGGTGTAAAAGATGTCGTTTTAATTCAGCGCAGCAGCAACACATTTCCATTGTTAACATATGTGCGACTTGTCAAAAATGCTTGTGTTTTGTCACATGTTGAAGTGAGCCTAATGCACAATGTACTACAAGGAAGACCTTGTCAAGTGAATAATTACAGAGTTACGGATCACAGGCTCCTGCGGGCCTCCTCCCGGGATCCAGGCTTGTGGAGGTAGACTAGGTGTACTACACAGTTCACGCTGACTAAATTAGGAAGCTTTAAAAAAAAACCTTAAATTGTACAAACGAATACGGTGTGTGTTTGTTATGAAAGTGATGTGATCAATGCTGGGCCTCTATTAGTCATTCCACATGGGGATGGTACTGTACAGGCTGACAACAATCGCTGATTTGTTTTTGCAGAGATCAGTGCTGTTTAATTCCCCGCAGCTGCTTTGGAACATTTTTATTCAAAATCATTTTTCCTCAAAACAGCGAGTGAAATACCTCCAATTCTACCAAACTTTCTCGGAAAAGTACGGACGTTTTTTACCGCTCGTATTTTGAATTACATTCACATACAGTGTCCACTCTAAAGTCACACCAGAACACATTTGCATCGTCCAAAATGACAAGTCATATGGTCTGTTATCTCTATGTATGCTAACTGGAAGAACAATAACAGATGAAAATACAGTCACTTAAACACATTTTTTAAACCTATTTTCCAGAGACAAAAGTTTGCAAAACTTTATCAAGTAATTATTTTATTTATTTTATTATTTCAAACGTTAATATTTCATCAAAATTTTGGATGTTGAGTCAAAACATGATCAAAGTTTCAAATTATGAGGTTAACCTGTTAGATGAACGTGAGGATGAAGCTGCAGGCTGCTTTGAAAGCACCTAAACTTGTGTTGTCACCAACTGCTGACTCTCCTTAACCGAGCAAACAGATGCATCCTGATTCATCCTGAGCTTGTCGATTTGGGGTCCAAAACTTCCTGCCGAATCAGGAAGACAATTTATGGGTTCTATAAGACAATAAATAAAGATTTTCTTTTTCGCTATAGATCATAGACAGCTATTAGAGATGTCAGAGAGTAGTATATGAAGCTTGAAAATAAGCAGAAAGTACCCCTTGTTTATGTTGGTGCACTTACTTCAGCATAACAACTCTGAGGACACCTATCTAACCTAATGAAGTCAGTCTTTACACTTACAGGTAATGAACTGATGGGTAATTCTCAGTCAGAGACCGCATTAAGAAAATCCTTCTATAGTGACTAACAGACTCTGAAAAAGTCTGAAGTGTTTGTTCGTGTTTCTTCCTCAGTTGTTGTTTCGAAGTTATCCTGAACTCTCTCTTTGTTTTCTGCAGCTTTTTTCTTTCCCCGTCATGTCATGATGTCTGTAAATCTAATATAAAAGACTGTTTATGAAATAATCTTAGTGTTTTTATAGAGAATGACAAATACAGTAAAACTTAAAATACACCCACAACTTTAAGTGCATTTAAAAGACTTCATAAGCAATTAGAAATGTTCATATTAACTTATAGCAATGTTCTTGAAGTATTACAAGCTGATGCCTCTTAAAGATATGATTTTTTATGCATTGTACTTTAGTGCCAACGTTTATTCCTTTAAATTCTGAGTTTTATAACACGCTATTAACCTCCAAACTTTATCCATTTATCAAAGATCACAGAGAGCTCATACAGCAAATAAACAAAACAAGCATTTAGTGTCAATCTGACTTAAAAATCTGTTTTATTTTAACAAAACACAGGCCTTTAAAGACTGTAGAGGTTTCAAAGCATAATATATGTTTGAGTAAATCCACATGTAGCTTTGGATATTGTTTTATACTATATACTTATAGTACTTGTAGTTTTATACTAAACTTACTTATACTATAAATAATGAGTAAATTAGTATATAATTATCTTATAAAACTGCAGTATTCATTTCTTTCATGTATATTATTACTTGTATATTGCTGTAACTTGTTGTAAGACTATTAACACTTTTTTCTATTTTGGGATTTCAAAATTGAAAGTGTAGTTGTTTTGCATTCGGTATAATCTATTATAAATCACACCTTTGCCCACTGCTTCAGAAACACTGCTGTAAGTCACTATGGATTCTTATAACCAATTATAGAGGTTGTTATAAAGCATTATAAATTCATAGTAATGCATTAGAAGTGGTGGGTTTGTTACCAAAAAGATATACAAGACAAACAGACAGGTTATAAATACAGAGACAGACCACTTTAATGCATGTTTTTTGTCTTTTCTTTCAGATTTGTGGACAATAAACACTCTAAAGAAAATCCAGAGAAAGCCAGACCTGTACAAGTTTTGTTTTGAAAGAAATACACTCTTAGAAATAGTGCTATTATGTACATCAAATAGGACTGTTTCCATCATCAAACCCTGCCCTTTTTCACCGTCATGTACCAACAAAGAGAGTGCAAACAGTCTAATCAAAACACCATCCTGCTCTGTATCACATTCGCCCGGCTGTGAATACGCTCCTTTCAGCGTTTCCTGTGAAGCTCCTGTTGAGTAATTGCTATTTTGGTTGTACGCTGGAATGATAACATTGCATTTGACAGCTGATAGAGAGCAGGGAAGCGTTAAGTAGACAGTGGTGGAGTGTGGTCCATCTGTGAGGGGGAGCAGAGACACGGAGGCAGAGTGTGAGGCGGCCCCTCAGGGCCTCCAGGCAGCTCAAACAGCATTAGAGAGAGGTGTCCCTGCCTTTAGCGCAGCTTTCACGCCTCACTCCTCTTCCGACGCAAATCAGAGGCAACACAAGTTATCCATTTGAGATACTGAGTCGATATGGAGATGAAGTCATGAAAAAAGATCGGCGAGGGACCAACAGCCTGTTTATCTGTCTCCCACATTAGTGCAAGCTGACGCTCGCTGCAGGTGGTATGAAATATTCAGAGGATAACCTCGTTTTCGGACTGACCAGAGAGGAGCTGTCACATGTGTCCTCAGGTTGGACAAGATCTCTGACTTATTGATTTTATCGCTCTGGATGTTTTTCTGCTGATCTTTAATTTTATAATCATCCTTCTGAACCTCCTCTCTCAGTTTCTCCTCAACATTTACATTTGACCTCGCCCACTCATGATGTCAGAGTGTACAGACTAACCTCTAGGTCAGAAGTTGAACCACCTCAGGTCATCTGAATCTGTATTTTCAGCCTTTAAGTAACTTTTTAAGCAGCAGAAACTGTGACATCTTCCAAATTTCAAAGAAATGTAGATAAAATGATCCGTGGTAAAATATTCAGGCGAAATACACAACAAAGGATAAACTTGAGTTGTTTATTATAGATATTTTATTGAGCTTATTTCTCATTTTAACACAGTAACAAATAAACAAACAATTAAACCTCCTATTATGAGTTTTCAGCTGGTTATAAAATAAATACAAATCTCTAAATGGCCCAAAATAACAAACAAAACTATCATGATTTCTATACACTTATTTCAGAGGCTACAATTACTGCTGGGAGGTAGATGTCAGACGAGCTACAGGAACAGTTTTTGTTTACATTTTCAGTTAGTTTTAGTTTTGACCATCTAAAAACTGAAAAATGACTTTTATTTCAGAAATGAACTCAGGACAAGATCAGCAAAATACAGACAGAAGAGAGGAGAAGAGGCTTGAATGTATCTTGACCAATAATCTAAATAATTCAGATTTTTAAGTTTTAATTAAGGAACATTTGCTGATATCCAACCAGGATTTAGATTTAGGTTTGCATAGGGGCAATTATTTAGGGGAGTTATATCTGTGTGTCATCAGCGTAGCAGCAAAATAAAAAATATCGTGGTTTTGTGTAATTTGGATGAGCAGCAGAGGTCCCAGTATCGATCCCTGGGGGACACATAAATTGAGGGGTAGACCTTTAATAAACTTTTAATGATTTTCAGATAGTTTTTAAACCTTTCTTAAGATTCTTTTAACGTCTTGTGAAGCACTTTGGATTGCCTTGTCTCCGGTAAAGAGTCTGATATTGAGAATTTAGCAAATTCTCAATATCGGCTTTTATTTTCCAGATGGCAAAATTAATTGATAAAAAAGTGTACTGCATTAGCTCAGCTGCTGGCGTGTCTTGGCATCTTCATCTGTTTTCTTGCACCACTTTGTCCCACCCACGATACAATCTGATTGGCTGGATATCTGTAAGTAAACTGTAGCTGTAACTCTTGTGTACGATGTTGAATGTTTAGTTTTTTAAGCATTTTAATTTTGTGTTTGAGTATTTAATGTCCTAAATCCAAATATCAATTATAGGTCTCATGTACGACCAATTGACTGCAATCAGTATCGGCCCTGGAAAACCAATATCAGTCAACCTCGACCAGAATTCACCATGGAGGAAAAAAGATCCCAAATAGACACAAAAGCATCGATTTCACGAAGACGAGTCTCTGTCTGCCATCAGCAGAATTTGGATGAAGCTCGACGAGCCAAAGACGGACTTAATAAAACCGATTTACATACACTTAATTCAGGTAATTGTTGATAATGAGAGGAGCCTTTTTGGAGTGCCGTTTCTTCTCTCCACAGAAGTTGGAGTCACGTGATCTGACTCACAGTGTCCTCAGCTGGCAGAGGCTCAGCAGCACTGCGAGCTGCCAGAGCGGCCGGCCACGTGACGCAGCTGATGGGTTTGGAGTGAGTGGCAGCTGAGGAGGAGAGGAGTGGACGGGGGGCTGCGAGGAGAGGAAGTTAAACTGGGAGTGAGGGGGGTAGGCTGGGCGTTTTGGGGAGGAGTCGGTGGGCATTGGTTTGGGATCTGCGAGGAACAACAGCGTTGCTCCTGTGCGTCTGCTCCCTGACACTTCCCTAATCTGATAACGGATGAGGACAGGTTGCCTTCGCTGTACCTGGCAAGTACCTTCCCCAACCTGCGCAGGCGGATTTGGGGGGATAAGGCCAGGCTTGGCAAATGCCGGCATCCTCTGGAGAATAGTTAAAGGGTGATTAATCATTGTTTAGGCGCCGAATGCGCGGGAAGAATGGGAAAGCGGCGTTCCACACCTCTGAAGCAATTAATCCCTGTGATCTCCACCAGGTTTGTCTTGTAGATAAGTCAGGGTACAAAACTGTTCCTAATTTATCAACCCACTCATGCCATCCAGTATAAAACACACAATTTATTTCCAATCATTTATAGTCAAATTTTAAAAAGAGTGACTTTGCCACATCCAAGTGCGCCTTATATTAGCTTCATATAAACTAAGTACCCCCAGATTACAATGGGAATCTTGTTTTATTGTGCACATCTGGTGGAGTCACAATGCATTTTCACATTCGCTGTCTGAATTTTTGAGCGATTGTGGCATAAATCATTTTGCTAATCAGAAACATAAGTGACACGAAGGCATCTCCCCTCTTGGAACAAAGGAACAACATATGGCTCTAAAAGCACTCAGGTCTTTTATTTCCAAGGTATATAACCTGTGCGTAAACCAATATTATTGAACTGATTTGCATTTTTCTTTCATTCCGGGCTCTTTTTCAGATCTCATATCTTTGCAGATGACTTCAATAATGGATAAGAAAAGCATTTCTCCCTCATTATATATTTGATTCTCAACTTGAGTGCAGTTAAGCAAAACATAAGACTCGGCTCGATGGTTTGTTGCAAGGTGAATTATGGCGGCGTACTTTGTGATGTGAGGAGAACATAGACCGGAGCATGCATGACAGATTTATGTAAATATCTGAGCCACTGCACACAAAAAAAGTACAGTTCCTGCCTCTAATAAACTGCATTAACAGATGAAGCACAAACGACACTGATACGACAAGATGAATTCCTTTATTACGAGTGGGTTCTCTCTGGATCTCTCTGCACTGCTTCCAAATCATATTTGCCTCCTAAAATGGGAGGGGGGGAGACTCACATTCTTGCCAATAATAGTAAAATGGCTCCTGTTTTAATTGCATCATTACGTACCCAATATCAGCAGCCTGCCTGCCAATATCAATATTGCCATAACATGGGTGGAATATAGATGACCCAGGGTATGCGTGGGTCTTCCATGAGTGCCTCCATGCCAGACTCATCCCATTGCCCGCTGTGCAGGGAACGGGAATGTAGGCCGGATAGCAGCTCGTCTTTCTAATGTCCCCCCGTATTCCCTTAATTGCTGACGGATCTTGTTTGGATTTTGATGGCGGCTTGGAATCTGTGGTTGCTACACATAGGAATTGATAGGCCTTGAGGGAAACATCATGTTACCCGCTATGTGTGTATGCGTGTGTCTGTGTGTCTACATCTGTCGGTCTGTACGTGCAAAGATCAGCTCTGTTGTAGCATCAAGAGGCGGAGGGCGCTGCATAATGCATTCATACATTAGGATGATGTAACTAATATAAATGGGGGTCAGCGGGGTCAAGTAAGCTGCGCGGGGATGTATGCACCGAACAGCTGGTTAACTGAAGCGGGTTCTTCTGAACACGTTCAGGCGGCGACTTCTCGGAGCGAGCGAACACTTCTATAGACCGCGGAAAGGTGGGAAAAATAAAGGCTGCTTTGCATTTCCTCATCCTGCAAAGCTGCACATATGGCACGGCAGCAAACTTAACAATTAGTAACTGCTTTGATGAGGGGAAATTACATCTTGTAGGTCCCACTCCGAATGCACTTCACATATCCATATTAATGCATTCAGGACCGGAAAGTGAAAGATAATTTTCCTGTTTAAATATTTCATTCTAGCTTAAAACTTAGCCTGTAATTAGAGCTCCCTAACGGCAGGAGCATCCAGTTTGTCCGTTTTAATTAGATTGTTGTTTAACTATTAATTATGTATCCCTGTGTCATATAGTTTTGATGCTAACAGATGGTGCAGTGGTCCGATTGGGTGATGATTTATTTACCTGCTGACTGTTAGTAAGATCCATACACCTATGATAGGATTGGCCTACGACAGTCATGCGATGTAAAGATAAGTCCAAATTACAGTTTCTACATGCATATGGCTGCAGCTTAAATCATTTTCATCATGAATTAATCTTTAGATGATTTACTTGATTTATTTTTGTTCCTTTGGTCAATTAATTGCTCTGAATATCAACTATATTTTATTTTATTTTAACGATTTAGAGCAGAAAACGATCAAATTTGCATCTGAACGTGGAAAAGTTTAACAAATTCTGCTTAAAGTAAAGATTAAACCTGAGTTACCGCTGTTGTTTCAAGTTCTGATAGAGGTTTATATATTAATTTTACAGTGCTATAAGGCAGTGTGGTGTTCAGGGTTGTAGTACTGCACAGTGTGAGAGGTGTGGATGTATAAAACAAATGAGTTCTGGTCCTGAATCAATAAAAGATCTGTTTGCATTTGTCACTACACTGATGCCTTCAGTGTCCAAATATAGGATCAATATTTTCCACTGTATCTTGTTCTACAGCTGAAGTGTCGTCAAAAGTTTCTGAGGTGTAAAAACGTTTCAATACATTTAAAATTTTCCAGTTTAGTGAACGATCTTAGAATTAGAAATGGGAGCTGTTTGCCTACAGTTTGGGATTTCCAACACCGGCCTGTTGAAGGAATTTACATTTTAATGCAGTTTAAAGAACAAGCAGTTAAAGACAAACAGAGTAAGTCAAAGAAATGAAGAGCAATGAAGAGCTGCAGAGTCCTGCTCTGGTTTAAAGCAATGATTTAAAGCTTCCCTGCATTTTTATTTACAGTATGTCAGATTTTCATGAAAAGTGTTGTTCAAAAATGTTTTTAAAGCTCTATGAGGAGTTTTTTTATGTTTTTAAAATAGACTGAAATCAATATTGATGCATTTTTATGATGTTCAAAAGCAGATAAGATCGTTAGTTACAAGATTAATGATTTTTATTTATACTTTTAAGGCCAAAAACTGGTGTTAAAACCTGGCAGCTGAAAAAATATCACTATTTTTACGACTTTTAAACATTTGTTGGTTAAAATTCATGAGAGATTTTTATCAGAAGAAACTCAGATATCAGATTTTTCTGTGTATGCTTTATCGAGCAAAATTAAAGCTTCTGTGGTTAACATTTAGGCAATGTCGACTTTGGTGCCCCCTTGTGTAGGCAAAGTGATAAATCTTACCTCTTTGCTGATTTTGTCCTGTTTATATTTGCTACAAAAATCCTCTGTTTACAGTCAAATGTGTGACTGAATATGAGTGTTTGCTATTTAAAGCGGCACAAAAGGCTGTTTCTTACATGTCCGGTTTTACACCCCCACCCCCCTCTGCAGCAGTTTGAGTCATTAAAGCTCCAGTGCGGAACTTTTGGCTTATGAACAAAATTATACCTGTTATTTATTTTCCCACTATGTGAAAGTAGACTTCCCTGACAAAACCTTAACCTGTCCTTTACAAGTAAAATCTACAACTGTGATGTCACTAAAGCCTGCTGTCAATCATCCGGTGTGACTCCTCCCCCCTTTCAGCAGTTTCAGGCCTTAAATTAGATCAGTCTTGTTGCTGATACTCTTGTGAATCTCTTAATCTAAATCAGTGAAAAACTCCTCACTGCACCTTTAAAATCGACCATTTTGAACTGGTCTGTGTTGTTACTGATGGTGTTGTTTGCATTTGAGGGTCATGAGGATGAATCAGAGTGAATTTCAGTCAGTTTCACTGTTAAAACCTCCTCACAGAGTCTTAAAGTCACTCATCCTGATGTGATATCGAGTAGTAAATGGATAAACTGGATTCAAAGAAAGTAAAATCAGGTGGTTTTTATATTCAGTTTCAGTTTCTGTGTTGTTACTGTAGTTAGAGGCTCAAACACTTTGCAGTAGAGTAGTGCAGTGAGTTAATTTATGTGTTTCAGCATGGATGACCTGAGCGAGTCGGAGTCAAACTCACAAACCTGGCAGCGTTGGCGTGATGCTCCACCAGAACCGGCTCACAAACTTCATGCACTGCCGAACTTTTGACCTTTTTAACAGTCTGTCAACAACTACATGAGACCCCTGCTTTTACCCTGAAGTTCACGTTTGTGTCTGGGTGTTTAGTCGCACACGGTTTGACTCTGGGCTGTACGTTTGGCTGATTGTTATTTGTTTTGTCTCCTGACGACGGGGGCCTGTGATTGATGGACGGGGTCCAGGACATCTCCGATCGACAGCTGTTGATAGCTCTGAAATCGAGAGCAGCAGTCGGAGCGTAACAATGAGCTCATTGCGCTCTTGGCTTGGTCGCCAGCCCAGCCAAACCCCAACACTGGGGGGACTTCATGAATTTCAACTGGGGCCACAAATATGAGTGCACATGGAAATTATGCAGGGGTGAGGGGAAAGGGACTAAACTAGGAATATCATCCTGATAATAATGATAATCACGGTGGTAGACAAAGGAAATGGAAGAGTAACTGGATGGTTTAATTTGGCTGCACGGTTTTCTTTAAAAGCACAACAAAACGATCACCGTAGTGTCGAGTCTGGCTCTTTTATGCTTCTCTAAAGGCCACTTCCAATTGAGAGAGAGAGAGAGAAATATCAAACCGGTTTGTTAGCAGGAAAAGTACCACCTGAAAAATGTGAGCGCATCGATTTGCTGTTTGCAAAGCTTCCGTGTTTCATCATTTTCGAGGAGATTCAATATGATATATAACGCTGTGCAATTATTTGAGTTTCCATCGTCAAAAGTTGGGAGAGGTGCCCCAACAACCTGCCTGTGCAGAACTTATTTGGTCCCCCTCTGATTGGATACTGACCCTAAACTGTAATGATTAAGAAAGAGAGAGGGACAGACAGAGTGTACTGAATTATATCACTCCTAACCTGACTGTAATTTGGTTAATGCATCATGACTCTGCTTAGGAAATGCTTCCTGGTGTTATAAGCTATTAGAGAGATATAAACAGGTGCTTAATTCACTGCAGGCACAGAGATGATCAAAGAGAGAGAGAGGGAGAGAGAGAGAGAGAGACGTCCTTTCACTTTTTAAAACTCCTGGCCTGTCAGCGTGTAGATACCACTATTTCTTCTATGCTGTCATACAGGGGCATGTCTAGACTTTTCAACTGGGGTGCCACAAACATAGACAGGGGTGGCCAGGGTATCTGTGCTCAGATACGATGAACATTATCTACAATTACAACTGCCATTAAAGTGTCACATAGATGCTCTTGTGTATATTTTTTGATGGATAGATGCCCGACAAACAAACACAGCATACTTAAAAATGATCATTTATAGTTTCACCCACTCTGTATAGTTATTAGACATGAGGTAAAGAGACCAAACAAGGATGGGAACATGTTTTATTCTGCTGTTCAAAAGTAGAGATCTAAGACATTTTAATATTGACTCTAATGTGGTTTACTCAGCTTTTGGAGCTAGCCTCTAGTGGACGCTTAAGGAACTGCGCATTAGTATTGGCTTTTTTTTAACACTGGAGGTTGCTGCTTGATCCCACAAAAGCAAAATTTTACTTAATTAAAATCACCATAACTTAAAGCTCCTGTGAGGAACTCTTGTTTTGTGTCTGATTTGGCACCACCCTGTGGACAAAGATGGCTTTGCTCATCCTTTACATGCTAAAGTAGTGTCCTTTGACCGAAATTCTCATCCTGCTGACTTTTGATGATCAAATGTTTCATTTACTGTAATGATTCATGTGGAAATGATAAAAAAACAGGACTGTTTATGCAGCTGCTCGGCTGACACCAACCCCCTCACCTCAGTTTAAGGCTCTAAAAATTAGAATCTAAAGTATTTTTACTGATGGTCTTGTATGCTTTGGGATATTATGGAGAGGTGCAATATGAATATCAGTTTATTTAATAAATGTCAAGAAACTCTTCACAGGTGCTTTAAAAAGACTCAAGGATTCAAGGAACTTTATTTGTCACACCCCACACTTTCGACAGTCTGTGGTTCAAAATTATTTCCCAGTTCTGTTTCCAGGCTAAGAGTAAAAATACAATACAATAAATAAAAATATAATACAATCGATAAAATACAATCTAATTAAGAGCAAAATGTAAACAAAAGAAAATGTAAGTAGGCTGAAATTAGCAGAAATTGCTATAGTTGTGGAAAACATGAAAGTACACTTCTGTCACTCAAACTAATCTGCAAAGACCGGTGGCTGATAAAGAGAATTTCTCTGAGGTGATAAATCAAATGAGGAGTTTATTTTTTATCTGGTTTCATGCAGTAAAACTTCTTTTTGCAACCACTTGAGTCGCCCCCTGCTGGCCATTAGATTTAAGTCAAGTTTAAATGTAAAATCAACATTTGAATGAACCTCTCATCCTCAGCTGTTGAGGTTTGCTTTTTGATGATCAGGTGGACTGTTGTTGCTGCAGAGGGAGCGCTCATGGAGGAAGATGTAAGACAGGAGGGTTATCAAAGAAATCCGTCAGGTTGGTGGAGCGTCTCCTGTACGTGAACATAGTAGAGACTCTGGTTTTGACGTCTCTTTCTATGGAGCCGACTGTCTGTGATCTTAAGTGTGTGCTGCAGGTTAATGATGGAGTTTAAGGAGTCCGTTTGGTACTTAGCACTGCTCCACGTTGTGTTCAGTCCTAAAGCCACTCATACATTAGCTGTAATTTAGCAGCGTGACGCTGTAATACGCTGTGGCTGCACAGGTTTGATGCCCGAGCCCCTCTGAGGTTACCAAAGCACCACATCTGAGCTCAAATTAGCATTCAGGGCGAGCCCAAGTCCCCGAGCTTAATTAAGGTAAATTCAACATTGTAGTTCATCACTGGGTTTTATATAATCTTAAAAGCAGTTGCACTTGCTTGGCAGCTGTTTATTTCTTATATTAAAAAAAAAGGAAACATTGCAGCGTAGATGATTTGGCATCCCAGGATTTTGAATTTGAGCCCTCTATTATGGGAAATCTGGGTTTGCGCAATGATTAAATGCTTAATAAAAAATTCATTGTTGTTGCCAACATCTGTATTGTACGGGCTAACGGCTCACTGGAGTGTGCGAGACTTGTAAAGTTTCCAAACGCGCCGTCGAGAACCCTGGAAAGTTCACCTAAGAGTTTGCCTTCCTCATTACCGAGCTACTTCTGTGTGTGCGATTAGACTGAGAACATCTTTAATTGCTTTAAAATCTGAATGCATGATAAGAATGGATTAATTTGATTTTTCTGTTCCTACAAGTAGCAGATGGTTTATGTCTTCAGAATGCTCATGTTGTAAAATGAGATCCCCAGCTTGTCTCTGATTGGTCACTGTTAATGAAGCATGCTGGGCTGATTATTGATTTAGAAAATGAGGACGACACCAGCTTTGTGTGTGTTTGCTGTAATAAATTAAAGACAAGCTTTTGTTTTATCGCTGACAGACACCTACCTTAAAAAACACAAAATATTTGATTTTCCATTCAGGTGGTCTCCGGCCCGTCAAAGTAATTTTATTGCTTATTTTAAAACAGGCACTTTTATTGTTGCCGCTAACAAGCAGATGGTCGACTTGACTTATTTGTGTTTTGTGTTTCTGAATGACCGATCAGATGCATGATGGGAAATGCAATGAGCTGCTTGTCAGGGAAGAGACAATTCACGGGAGAGGGGCCTGCAGAAGCTGTATACATTCCCAATTTACTCCCAGCTCTGCCGTTTTTAAGGTTAGTAATTTTTTTTTTGCATTATTATTGGCTGTTGCGAGAGCAGCTGTTCCCCAGCCTCTTTCTCTCAGAATTACCATCCTCACACTGACAGACAGGCAGCTGATGGGGAAACTCGCTGCGTGCATGAGGAGATCCAATTCAGCGATGAAACTAATGTGCTGCATCAGGGAGGGGGCGGCAGGGGCAGGTGGAGGGGGGTGAGGCGAGGTCCCGGAGGCGAGGGGAGGAGGTGGTCCAGGTTCAAACAGCTCAGACCGGGTTCGGGTGAGCCTGCTCGGCGGTCAGGTTGTCTCCAGCTGGATGTGTTTTTTTTTTTTTTTATCCAGTCTGGATTTATTTATTTATTAATCTCAATTATTTATTCATTTATTTATTCTGTTCCCCAGACGTCGGCTTCTTGTTTTGGCTGCAGATTCTCAAACTGGCAGCCCTCCACAGCCTGAATATTAAAACCCACAAAGACCACAGAATCAGTTTGGATATTTGAGGGGAAGAACTCGAGTTGGACACAATAACAGAAACATTATCAGCACCGGTGTACAACGTATCTTTACAAAAGCACCATCACTACTGAATGAATCAATGCCTCTGTTACCTGCAAGCTTGATAAATGTATTAGAGACCAGAGTTTATTATTCAAGTTTTGTATGAAGTTGTTTTAGCTTTAACTGCATCTGCAAAATTATTTAGAAGAGCCTGAACCAAACCATGAAGGGAGTGATTTTAAAGAGGCTGAAAAAGAACAAATATACTTTAAAGCTCCTGTTAGAAGTTTTAGGGCCAGTCCCTTTACCTTTACCCTTTCACCCCTTTGTGAAAACACGCTCCTAAGAAACAAGACGCCATTCTATTCCTGCTACGTCATTATGCCTTGGCGCTTTCTTGCTGTGTTGTAGGCTGATGCGACAATACCGGTAAACAAGTCGAAAACAATGCCTACTGTAATAATAACGTTTAGCTGTTGTTCACAATAGCAGTCTGACATCAGTGTAGCTATCAATAGTCAAAGCTTCATTAGCTAGCTCAATGTAACGTGCGATTTTAAAAGGAAACAAGTCAAAATATAGCAAGTGTTGTGTTGTACTACGTCCTGCAGATAATACCGTTTTTCACAAATTCAACCAAATAGTTACTCAGTGAGTTTTTGTTTTGTTTTGTTTTTTTTTGTTAAGAAACACGACTTTCACATGCACTGAACAAATTCAACAAAGTCTGTTTTGTCCACAGGGGGGCGCCAAAGTCAACGCAACTCCAAACCCCCTTAAAACAGCTTTAACAAAATTCAAAACTGCTCCAGATTGTCAAAAACAAATACAAATACAAACAAAATGATCTTGACCAGTTTCCCAAAACGAGAACATGACAGAGATACTTCAGGCAGGACATGAAAGTCAAGTTCAGCCGACAAACATCAGCTGATCCAACGCCAGACCATAACAGCTGATAACTTTTGTCTTGTGCTTCACTCGGCCCCCTTTCACCCAAACTCCTTGTTTAATTCTGTGTCTGATCTGTCCTGCTGTATGTGTTGTAACTAATCTCTGCTCTGTTATTATTTAAGGTCTTTGCTGCTGCTCTCCCTGCCCTGACTTTTTAATGTTAGCCCATGAAACACAGAGGAGGTGAGCAGGGATTTCTCAGCCATACTGCCAAATATAAATATTGCATGCAAGCAACAAATACATAATTTGATGGTTTTATCTTGCAAAATGCATAAAAAGATGTTGAAAAAAATGACATTTTTGGAGAGGACGAGTTGACATTGTACCAGGACATGTGACCTTAAATACAAATATAGAAACTGTAAAAACTTGCTGAAGTGCTCCTGCTTAATTGCTGCTTCATTTTCTGCAAAAACAAGATGCAGGCATGAAATAATTCAAAGAAAACCTCTAAAAGTAGGGCAGTACGAGTCACTTTGAGGGTAAAAACGCACTATGCTTATGAAGAGGTCATTAAAACAATGCAAGAAAAGTAAAAATATAAACACTATTCTCTTATTTCTTCAGGTCATGCAGTAATAAAGACACTCCTGTCAAACGCAGTTAAAAATAACACTTCATTTCCAGCGACTTCTTTAAATGACTTTGACTTAACATCTTTGTTCTTAAATAAGTAAATATTCATCCGCTGACATAAATCCCGAGCTGCTGATCAGCCTCTGGTGGAAAAGCCGGAGAGGTCATTTAATAGCAAAGTGGAAGTGAGGACTGAGGACAGTTTGAGTGTTTGCATTATTCAAAACGTAGCAGCAGTGGATCCCATTCAAAATCCCCCACTGTGCTCCATTTCTAGACATGCAGGCCTGCAGTGTGTCCGGCGCAGTGAGCTCCTTTGAGCATAACAACAAAGTGCTGCTCGCTTATTTGCTGCTGAGGTCTTCTGTTCATGTCGACTTCTATTGACATGCAGTGCAAACATTTATAATTACCTTTAGCTCTGTGATATCAGCCCGCCTTGAATAACCTGCTGTGGCGTTTTACCACCTGTTACTAATCGCTCTGTGAATTCGTCACGGCACCGGCAATGATTCAAACCAACACAGGGCTCCCCCATAAGACCCTCCAGGAAACGCTGCAACCGGCAGCAGCACAGTGTTCGGAGAGCCCAGGGAGCGACTTCATGGATTTTTTGCATCATTAACTATTTATGAGTTGCCACTTCATGTTATTTACACTGGACTGATGGTAATGCTGTTCAGAGCTCAAACGCCATGCAGGGACCCCGCTGGGATAAGGGGGGGTGGAGGGTGCGGGGAGGGAGGGTGGAGGCATGTGTGAATCTGTTAAATATTGTACGGAAACGCCACCTGCAGCTGCGAACACGGCGCGGGGTAAAAAGGGCGAGCTGGGTGCAACTCTGGGGGGACAAAGGAAATGCAGCAGTCTGCAGAGCATGCAGACAGCAGTGTGCTTTGTGTGCCAGGGCACATTGTGACTATATAATGTATAAGTCGAAGCTTCACCACAAGCCACAAAGAATATTCAGTTGACCTGGTTTATCTTTAGCTTTAAACCACAGGAGCTGATTACATCGCCGTGTGCAGCAAACGTGTCATAGCTGAAGAGAGATCATGTGTCATCTACTGCTGCTGCTGCACAGAGGTCTGAAGAGCTGATCTATCTATCTATCTATCTATCTATCTATCTATCTATCCATCCATCCATCCATCCATCCATCCATCCATCCATCCATCCATCCATCCATCTATCTATCTATCTATCTATCTATCTGTCTGTCTGTCTGTCTGTCTGTCTGTCTGTAATTTAAGATTATCTGTAAATGTGTCCCAACAGTTTCTACATACTGAAAATAGTTTTATCTTTTTTTTTATCTATCTACTATTATCTGTCCTATCCTCTTTTCCTCCCTCCTTCTCTTCCTTTTGCTTTCCTACTTTGATGCCTCACCGTCCTTTTTGGTTTCCTTCCCTCTTTCTATCCTCTTTTCTCTCCCTTTTTCTTTTTATTTCACCTTCCACCTTCCTTCTTTCTCTCCTTCCATTTTTCCTTCTTTCCGTCTTCCTTTCCATCTCTCATCCTCCCTTCCTTTATTACTTCCCTACTTGTTCCCTTCCTTTTTCCCTCCATGCCGACTTTACTCTCCTCTTTCTTTCTTTCTATATTCCTGTGATTCTTTTTCTCCTTCCTATTTATTTTCTTTTTGTTTTCCTTCCTTTCTTTCTTCCTTAATTCTTTCTTTCCTTCTCTCTGTTTCTTTCTTTTTCTATTTTTCCTTTCTTCTCCCATTTCTTCCTTCTTTATTTTTTTCTCCCTCTTCATTTTTTCCCTACCTTTCCTCTTTCCTTCTTTCTTTCCTTTTCTCCTTTCTTTCATTTCCTCTATCTTCATTTGCTTATTTCTTTCCTTTATCCTTCCTGCCTTCTTTCTCTCCTTCTTTCTTTCCTACCTTTCTTACTTCTTTTCTTCCTCCTTTCTTTCATTTCTTCCCTCTTAATTTCTTTTTTTCTTACCTCCCTTCTATCTTTCCTTCCTTCCTTCTCTCCTCCCTTCTTTCCAGAGTTTGTATCTTTGGTATTGTTGTACCTGCCTGAATAAATCCCTGTCTCTCATTTTCTGTCTCCTTCCTTCTCTTTTCTCCGTCTCTCTGAGATTGAAAGACAAATCGACAGTAACCGTTAACTAGAAATGCATCAACGTGGAAATGTGTCAAAATCAGTTTTGCAGCATGGCATGCAAACTGTAAATGAAACACTTGAAATGTCCAATCAGACAAACAGCTGTCACACACTTTCACTGTGCAGATGCTCAAAGAGAAACGAGTGGACCCGTCACAAACAAACGCTCGGTTGTTCTTGAACGCCTTCAAAGAAAAAGTCGAGCAGAAGTTAGAAACAAAAGTTTGGGTCGCATATATGAGCAACAGCGTCCTTGGAGTTGCCTCAAGACTGTTGCTTTGAACGCTGTGGGACTTCGTGTTGCCAGGAAACATTTTATATGATTTTTCATTTTGGTGGAAACTGCTGGGAGTGCTGCCCGTCTACACAGTTTGAGTCAAACAGCACCCCGAGGCCTTTCTATATGTTTGCCAGGAGGAATAACATCTTTGGTGGTGTAGCATTTTCATTAGGTCCCTGCTCGTTGTTGTCTGATGTGTCTGTGTTTGTAGCTTTTATGGATCAGTTTCTGCTTTTTCCTTTTTTTTTCTGAACATCTTTATTTGAAAAAGTGTTTAATAAAGGATTTGATGATTTTGGTTTCACTCATTTTTATATGAGTTTTGTCTCTGTAAGTACACTCGGTATGTTTCCAAAATGCAGATTTTAATAGTTTGATGCCATATCTGTACAAAAAAGTCATCTTTCGAAACAATGCACAAAGCTAAACAGGCTATTTTGGAGTACATCCTGCAAACTGAAGATACAACTGAGTTAATTTGGTGGGAAAATGATCTTTAAAGTATGCATTTAATAAAATATATCAGTTTCTAAACTGGTACTTTGTTCTATCACTATGTCAAACTGGATGAAATGTAGCATGAGGGAGTCTTGTTAAATTTGGATCTAAATTCCAGTCCTCTGCCCATGCCAGATCTCAAACTCTCAATCTTGACCCTGTTAGGATTAAAAAGATCAGGAACAGGCCGGATAAGGAGAAATAATGTCCACAAGAGAGACATCAACTCGAGGAGTAATGACATTCACAGTGGTGCAGGTGTCGTGGTGAGAAATTGGCGTTAGCTAACCATATCTAATGCTGTGTTCACGTCACGGGTTGTTACCTTATAATAACGCAGTAAAGATACAGATAATTTACAGAGCAGAAATAACATGGATCTTTCTGTGTAATTGTCATTGTCATGCTTTGTATCTCTCTCAGTAAGAGGCACAATCTGTCCTGTATTTCTGTGTCAGGTCCACTGTATGATTTAATGCATGAACTATGTCTCCACATGCTGTTAATGACACCATCGGGAGATGGGGCTGTAGATACGGCTTTTAATTGGTCGACAGATTTGAACAAAAATTGCAACCTTTATTTGCAAGGTCAGCAAATAACAGAAATCACACTTTTTCAGAAAAGTTCAAACACTGAAGATCTTTAAAGGCCCAATCAGCAGCCAGGCTTTCCGGATTTAGCAGAAAAGTGGAAAACTAAAAAACCTGCGTAGATTTTCCACACAGAAATCTGCAAAAAATAGATTTAATAAGTAAATAAAGTGATAATGGCATTAATATTGATATCATATTACAATTTCAGAGCCTTATTTTAGAGTTGCACTTCTTTTGCTGCAAATACGGTAGTTTACTGTGTTTAACCACACGTTTACTCAAACTGTATCAAAGTCTCCATGCTCAGATATTTGAAAACACACCAATAAACATTCAAAATTGAATAATAACATAATAAAATAATAAAAGTTTTCACAAACTTGCTATATTTTTATTGTCAGTTAATATTAAAAGTGGTTATCAGGAGTTGATCATTTAGTTTTAAACGGCTAAATATAAATAAAAAACGATGACAAAAAGCCCTGAAGTGTTGCTAACTATGTTGACCCATTTAACTTTCTTTAAATTATATATTAAACAAATATCAACTACTGCCAATTTCACTGCTTTTAAAGAGCAGCTTGCAGTAATCTGGCAGAGAAAACTTTTCCTCTGTCCGAACAGTGTACGTTTTTAAACTGCAAAATCATAGATTCCTGGAAAAGCTTATCAAAAAACAATAAACAATAATAGGACTATCTATATAAAACTTTTAAAAAACAAGTAACAACAACAATTAAAGCTCCTGTGAAGACTTTTTGTGGGGCTCTTTGCAAATGTTATTCAATAAGTAATCGTTCAAGTAGCTAAGTAATGACAACAGCGCCAAATCTGGAGTCATTCAACTACAGAAAGTATTTTGACGTCCAATTCAGATGGGACTTAATGCAAGACACATCAGTGGTGCCAGGTTTTAATGCGACATAGAGCTGAGTATCATCTGCATAGAGGGGAAAGTCTATTCTGTGCCTCTGCAGGATTTTCCCTTGGGAAAGCATGTACAAACTGAATGAGAGTGGACCCAAAATAGACCCCTGGGGGACCCCACATGAAAGAGGATCACAGGAGGGGAAAAGAAATGTTTGACAAGAGAGGAAATGAATCAGTCCTGCTCTGCATCATAAATTTTAACAACCCAACAGTTCAATGAATGTCCCACCATACCTAATAAAACCTGAAAACTGTGAATATAACACCTTATCTCAAGATGTTACAAGCAAAAAAAGGAGGCCTGCATTGCTTGTAATGAGTCGAAGTCTCTGCCTGTGCAGCAAGTAAATCTTCCTTGTTATATTTCCTAAAATGAGATTCAAAATCAGAGTTCAAGTTTCTGCAGTTTTAAGAGCCAAAATACTGTAAATTTAGCTCTTCTGCTTCCTCATCTCACAAAACTGTGCAGCCTGACTCTTTTAGCTGTTTTCAGTTAAATTAGTTCTATCCCTAAAAAGACACATTATGATTAGCCAGTCCTGGTTTAGCTTGTTCTGCTGCAGGTTAAATTTGCTCCGTGCATCAATGCCTTGCTTATAAAATACCCAGCTCGCTCAATGATCAGCAGCGTCATGCTAGGTGTGAGTCATTTCCCATTTCATTTAGAGGGATAAATGCAGAACACGGTGTCACCTTTCCAAACATCCCATGCTTGTATCCACTTGTACTCACCTGCATCCTCTTGATAATGATGCCTTCGCTGCCTGTGAGGGTCTTCATGTTGGCTCATTAAATACCCTTTTCTGCGAGTTATTTAGGCTCCTTCAGCTCACAGTTTGGAGCCTCGAATATTGCCTCGGTCTCGCTTGTGGAGCTACAGCGGCATAGATTTGTTCCTGATCCCCTTATTTCCCCACTGCTGTCATCAGAATAACATAAAACAGGCTGTAATTTGACCAGTGTGATTTGGACTGCAACAACAATCCTCAGCCATTGTGATGTGTAATGTGTGGACCGGCTAATCCACGACCACCCAGAGCTCCCTTTCAACTCCCCCTGATAATGAGGCTAATTTTTATTAAGTAAGTGCACACATTGTTTGTGGCAGTCACTGAAGCTTCAAGGAGTCGTTGTGACAAGCGGAGCCCAAGAGCTTAAATTACCAACTCTCTCTCTCTGCTAGTTTGGCTATAATTAGCCCAGAATTAACAAGAAATGTTTGCTTTAGTTAAATTATTCAAAACATTTATTGCACTTGTCAGGGCTCAGATCAACTTGTTGTTTTAAATGTTGGGTTTATTTTTTCTGTTCTTTGGAAAAGCTATCCGTGTTAGTTTGTGTTGCTGAAGTACCAGCAGATTCTACCAGCTAAAGACTGACACCTATTTTAATGTGGACTTCATTAAATTTGACCTGTAGCTTCTTGATTGTTTGATCATCTTGAAAGGGAGGTCTGATCGAGACATTTGCAATTTGAGAAGCAGGTTTGGTTCATCAAATCTGAGCGGTGGATTGGTTTTGTTGTCCATATAGTCTTATGAGTTACTCATCCATGTACAGTTTTAAACTCAGTGTCTTGACTCCCATGAAATTTCTGAAAAACTCTAAAATGTCCATGTTTTTAACTTTTAAAGATGCATTTGTCAGGTATGCTAGGTCCTAGAAAACATAGTTACTTACATGTCAATGCACATAGGGTGACCATATTCTGACTTCCCAAAAAGAGGACACGATTACGTGGGGGCGGAGTCACAGAGTCGCACAAAGTTAATTTGAGTTTTTTTTTTTAGGTCAGATCAGGTGTTTTTTATGCGCTTCTAACTCAGTAAGTCCACTTGACACAAACTCGAAAGTTCCGTACAAAACCCCGGACATTTGAAGGATTTTATAAACTTCCCTGGACAAAGACAGACAGGCCGGACAGCCCCCCAAAAAGAGGACATGTCCGGGTAAAAGAAGACTTATGGTCACCCTAATACACATGTACGTTCAGCAGAGTACATCAATCTAAACCTACACCCCCGTGTTTTAATACAGACATCCTAAAACTGTAATATCATGTTCACGTGAGACATGAATCAAATGGTTTACTGGCTTAATTTAGGTTTATTTAAACACCTGAACGCTTTGTGTTGACTCCCTTAAAGCTCCTGTGTAAAATTATGTTTGTCTCGACTTTGGCGCCCCCTGTGGACAAGTCAGTCCTTGTTTTTCCTTATCACCTTGATGCTAAAGTAGTGCTGCTGACTTTTGACAGTCAAATGTCTCATTTATTGTGAATATTTTAGGTGCAAGTTGTATGGACAGGGTATTTTCTTCAGCTGGTGGACTAACACCTACCCCCTCAGACCAGTTTGAGGCATTAAATTTTACATTATAAATGTATATATATATACATTGTAAATCATGCCCCTAATAGTCTTCCTTGCTGTTGGATATCACAAAAAAGCATTGGTGTAAATTTCACTCTGTTTTGTAAATGTCAAAAAACTCCTTACTGGAGCTTTAAGTGCTTAATTTCGACATTAAGTAGAAATGGCGCCACCCCTAAGATTTTGATTTAGGCCTCTGAATGTAAGTTCTGTCTTCATGAGTCAATCAAAAATACATATATTGAAGTGGTAAATTAAACTTAATCGATAAGGGGGCTTTAAATCAAAACATTCAGATAACAGATCACAAAACAAGTCAAAGATATCTGCTAGTGGAGTTTTGTTTGATGGTTTAAATGAGACTCCTCACCAAAGTGAAGTACGGTTAAGGAGTTTGGTGTCAAACTCCGAGTGTTTAAACCCAACTTTTCACATTATAGGGTATTTAATAGGTAAAAGTAAACACTGAGACAACCCACTGAGTCTGTGAGCCGTTAAACAAACACTAATAGGACTTTTCTTCCATTAGAGGAGTCGGGGTTGTCTTCGGGCTCTTTGTTGTTGTTTGAGAATAAAAAATGATTCATGGTGACTAATGCACAAAGTGTCAAGCACAACGTATTGATTGCAGACGAATTAATTGAAGATGACATTGTGTCTTTGGCGAGGGGCACATTTATGGAAGTTCACCATTTATTAACAGAGCGTCGACCCGGGGCGATGAGGTAATCTGTTTTTTTTGCACTCTAAATGCAGACTGTGTGTTAAATCCATTTAAAATAAAAAAAATAAAAACAAGGCGGGGGAGAAAACAGCGCCCAGATCCTAATGCGGCGAGATTGACAGACAGATAAAGGGATACAGTAATACAATGACGGCATGACAATCTTTCCACGCGTTTTATGGTGACGAATAATCAAAAATCCTTTTATCGATGACACATCAAGGAGCATTTAGTTTATGCTTCGCTTAATCCCATTGACTATTTTGTGATTTCTCTCTCTCTTACTTGTTCCGGGTTCTATATTCGTCTCGTAAATGCTGGATATTTTGGCTTGACAAATTGCTATACAGGCACAATCCTATTAAGGGATGCGGCGTTGTGTTCTCTGCCAGTGACATTCTGTTTGGGTGTTGCATTAGCGGCGATGACTAGTGTACTGTGTTGTCATTAATGGATAATAAGAGCATTTTGTATTTTTAGACACTTCTTTCAGCATACCACTGTTTTTCATTAGAACAACAAAAGTCTGGAGAGGGGATTATTAAGGGATAATGTGCCACAGGATCCCTTTCATCAATCAATCAATTAATTAATCTTCATTCATCCCAGCACTTTACTGGAACAAGGCGCCTCAGACGAGGCAAAGTCCTTTTCCAAGAGACAAATGAGCAGTGAAAGGCGTGCAGAAGAATCAAAGACGACGGCGTATCAGAGAGCCGGAGAATCACAGCGTTTATTAAATGAATTTCAACGGATTATTTTACAGGTCAGGAAGAAATGTTCAACAGATTGAGTCGAATAATGAAAACACGAGTGATCGTGTCAGGAAGTGTGTGTGTGTGTGTGTTTGAAAGGCGTCTGGACTGCATAAAAGTAGAGTGTTAATGCTGTTAAAGCTCACAGCTAGACACACTGTGATGACATTTCTTTAAGTTTTATAGTCTGTGTGAAGTCTCAGAGTTTTCTTAAAGTTACCAAATATAGAAAATAATCCGATTAATCCTCAGAATCCTAAAGTCTTCTGCTGATTGAGGCCTAGAAGAGACATAAATCCATCTGTTAAGAGGCATGATAGTACACCACAGGCAGGAGATCGATACAGAAGTCTCAGAGTGGTTTAAGTCCACTTGTTTCTGGGTCAAAGTTTGTCATGTGACCACAAACTTTACATTTTACATATCCTAAAACTTTTTTTTACAGTTCAAAGTTAATTTTGTTTACTACTTAAATGTTCTCAGTGTTCTTCAAATTGTGATTTTCAAGTTTTTTGCTAAAATCACGTTACCTGTGTCATTTTCAAGGACTTCTGCAGAGCTCTAGTTGCTCATAAGTAATTCACCTCTGAGTCGTGGGCGGAGACATTGCTGCTCTGCTCACTCCTTTTCACGCTAGCTTGCAGCCTAAAATTGCCTGTGTAACATAGAAGCTATTCGGCTCTCGGACGCTAATGTCTTTGGGTACATGATAAAAGTTAATATCATAATTAGCTTTCCTGCAAACATTGCAATCTGCTAACGCACATGCTTGTTACGCAATCATCCTCTTTACTTCTCTGAGTCTGGCCTGCATAGCTGGGCTCCGGGGGCGGAGCTTGGAGTTGTGACATAGGAAATCTCACTGTGTCTGAACCTGCCGTTTGGGTCTGCTAGAGATTCACAGCGATTTGAATGCAGAAATACTCAGAAATGCAATTTTGCACTTAGTTTTCTCATGATACGATCTGTAGCATCAGAAAAATGCCACATGAACATGGAGACAACAAGAAAAACATGATTTTCATCAGAGTGGGTCTTTAAGGAGATGTGGTTCTTGTGTCTGGTTGACATACAGTTGTCAAAAATGTCTGGGATGAGTAGCGCAGTTTAAGAATAACTGTGTGGGCTGCTTGGCTATTTAATTGCAGCTAAATGTTGATGGTCATCACGACCACCTGTGGCTTCAGTAGGTAAAAAAATAATCATATTGTGAAGGTTATGTAAACGACTTTTTTTCTTTGAGCTTGATTTGTTTCTGGTTTGAAACTGGACCTTGATAAATAAAACTTTTTAAACTTTATATTTAAATAAAACCTGAAATATTTTCCAGTTTTAGCGATAAATGAGGTAAGACACTCAGTTTTACACGAACATACCTCTCATACGGAGAACAAACTGAAGTGTCTCATTAACAGGTCTGAGGTGTTTGGTAAATTAAGATTCAGATTAGCTGTGGGTGGGTTGAGTTTATTGGACTTGTGCAGTGATCCCCCTGCAGCAGAATCAATGAGTATCTGCATGTTTATATATGTATAGATATGTGTAGCACATAAATACAAGATTATTTGCTCCACCAAGACATCATCCATGTTTTAAGGTTATCTCTTGTCCTGATTTGACTTTGTATCACTCACATTGTTTCTGGAGAACTACACAACCCTAGAGTATTGGTGACATGGCGTCAAATAGAAGAGAGAAAACGAAAAAAAAGCACATTAGAAACTCTGAAAACCACATCAGCCCTGTGAGACACCTGCATCTCTCTTCAACTCTCCACCTCACATCATTTCCAATGCAGAGAGAGGAAGGATGCAGCTGCAGGTGGTGTCTGAAGCTGGTGTGAGGAGACATCTTGACGGCTCTAAATCTACACTTGTGTCTTTGTTACAGAGAATCTGGTCTTTGTGAAGACTTGTGACTTTAGTATTCTTAAAGGAATATTCCGGCGTGAAATAAAGTTATGATCAAACACACTGTAACACTGAGTTAGACACCCCGTTGAACGATGAATGTTGCCGACTGTTTGCTTCTCTAGTTATACCAACTTTAGTAACGACCGAACGATAGCAATACACAGCGGTCTATGGAGCTACACCCAAACCTCAACCCAAACGCCACTCTATAGCCACAAATAATGCTCAGAACAGCACCTAACTTCATCAACAAGAAGTAATGATCATAAATTTTCCGCTGCACTCAGTGATCGACTCGTCAGGGCTCTCCCTACAACCAAGCAGCTGCTGGAAGAGAGTAGGTGAGTTGTGTTTCATCTCTTTGCTAAAGAAATGAGTCAAAGTAAAAAGATGTTTGGTGTCTAGTACTATGTCTGGGACCCTATATGTCCTGTTGATGAAGTTAGGTGCTGTTCTGAGCATTATTTGAGGCTATAGAGTGGCGTTTTGGTTGAGGTTTGCACGTGAAGACATAGACCGCTGTGTATTGCTATTGTGCGGTCGTTACTAAAGTTGGTATAATTAGAGAAGTAAGCAATAGACAACATTCATCTCTCAAGGGAGTGTCTAACTCAGTGTGTGACCATATTTTAAATTTACACCGAAATATCCCTTTAAATGTGACTGTTAATGGACACCTTGCTACCAATCAATATCCAGAAGTCTCTCTGATCATGAACAAACTTTCCTGCATTTAAAAAATTAAAACCAGCTCTTCAGAGAGTCAGTTACTGTCCCTGAATATTTCCACCCAGACTCCTAATTTTCCCTTTTTTTATATCACTGAACCTCTTATCTAAACTTTATTAGCCCAGATTTGGTCTTGACTGCAGCCTTGATCTACAGTTAATCAGATTTAATCGAGTCATGTTGTTTTCACGGCGGCATCGACCTTCTCCGCACCTTGACAGGCCACACACTCCGCCGGGGTCACCGGCACGAGGAGGCGGCGAGGTCCTGGAGAGCATTATTGAGTTTTCTGTGACATGAATTATGATAAATTATCGGTCAATAATTCAACACGTGTGTCAGATAGAGTATATTTACAGGACCACCTGGCGTCTCCTGAATAGAGGTTACACTATGGGGAGTAAATAAATAATACAGCTTTTATTTTTTTACCTCACGCTTTAATACCATTAAATATTCAGCTATTTGGATGATCAAATTTGCTGCTAAATTACAGCTTCCCTGTTGATAGGACTGGGAGGAGAGGTGGCCAACGGGTGCTGCAGTGGGAACCCAGCCAGAGAGACACAACACACTCCCGCAGACACACTCATGCATGTCTGCGTGAGAGAGAGGAGCACGCAAATACATACACAAAATACATGAACGCACATTCACAGCCCCAGGTGGCGCATGCTGGCATACACCGCCTTACCTGATGATGCTGTATGCATCAACGAACACATCCAAAAATGATGCGATGTTTACCCAAAGAGGGTCTGGTTGGAGTCGGGATTGAGTCTGAGGAAAAAGGAGGATTATTGGAGAAATAATGCAGGAATAAATACATCCTCAGCCGCTGTGTTTTTCTCTATTACAGCACATAATACAAGCTTCATTTTCCCAGGCTGTGCCCTTTGACAGACTGGTGCAGTTATTAGTATTAACCACTGTTAGAATCATCAGCAGAAGAAAAAAAATTGGCATCCCTAACCATGATATGAGAATTGGTAAGCAAAATGAGAAATGAAGCAATTAGAGAGGTTCACATACATTATTTAGCGCTCATTAGCTTCCTGTGACACTGCAGGCTCCACACCAATGAAAAGTGTTGGCCGGGCTCAGGCAATTAGTAAAATTAGTGGCACAGGATTTGGCGTTGATTCAGGCCACATGGCCCAGAAGATACCAGACTGGTGTCAGTCGTGTAATTTATAACTTTGCACATGAAATAATAGGTTTGAAAAATCACGGGGGCTACCAGCGTGTCAACCTGTATTATCCAGGAGACAAGGGTTGTCCTGGACGGAGGGAACAGCAGCAGATTTCTCAGCGAGTGCGGCGGGTGCAGTCGGCCATTTTGCGTCTGTGGGAGAAAAATAGGGGGACAGAGGTCCAAGCGGATGGTAATTAGCAGTCTGGGTTGTGTTTGTTTTCATTTTGCGCATGTTTGTGCTGATAAAGTTTGACTTGCCAAAAAATCCCAGTCCCGTGCTGGATTCCGCTCAAGCTGTTCCCCAGCATCCTTCAGGAACGATGGGAAATCTTGTACACTGCCACCGGTCACAGCACAAACAGACGGTGGTAATCAGTGATTAGTGGACATGTTACAGTATACAGAGATAAGCCCACACCCCAACCCTTCAGTCTGAATCAATAACAGCACATGAAATACATCGACTGTACATGTTTGGGGGCAGATACTCTGTGATGAAGCTGGAAAATAACCTCGGAGGGTTTGTAGAAATCTATTCAAGCACCACAAACACGGCTGTGAGTTAAAATGCTTTAATATTTTCCTTCTCTGAGTGCTTAAGAAACACAAAAAGCTTATTTTTATTCCCTTTAAGTCCAGCTCTGAATGACTGTACGTCCCCCGTCCAGCTCAATAACATTTTTTCAGCCTCTTTATCATTACAGGGAAAAAAAGGCGGCAGAGAACAAGCAAACCAAATAAACAGGTGTTGTGTGCTTTAGAAATAGCTAATGCTAACGTGTTGTGGAATAGAGAGGCATAATTATACTGTGCTGGATTATGGAAAACATTGTGCATGTTAATTACACCAGGTATGCTCATTGATTTTCTGTTATAATACTTAAATGTGTCATTAATAATTCATTTTGCTGCCAGCCCGTTCCATTTTTCATGCACCTGTGTTGTTGAAGTGAATGACGCTGTGTCACTGCTGATGATGGCGACGCAGTTCATCATGGGAAGTAATTTCTCCACTGACACCTACTTATTTGTCTTTTATGAGACGCTGACAATGTCCATATTGTAAGGAACAGACTGACCGTCTCTTTTCTCTTCTTTGAAAATCTATGAGACCGTCTGAGAGCGTCTCTCTCTCTCTCTCTCTCTCTCTCTCTGTGAGGCTGTGAGAGCTGTATGGAGTGGCAGGAGCAGAGCTGGGCAGCAGTGAACTACATGTAATTTAACCAGTAGTTTACAGGATCTTGCAGCTGCTTGCTGGTGCATCATTTGAATCTGATTTGCATAGCAATTCGAGCACTTAAATTACTTTTTTGAGCTGTTTTTACAAACTGAATCTACAAGCTATTTTAGGCCTGAAAAGTAAAGAAGGTGCGTGTTGATTTATTTTTTAAAGGCACAGTGAGAAACTTTCAGTTTTTCTCCCTTAACGCAAATATGTACATCTTATTGAGATACTGATCCATCCTGTATGTGTCTTTTTGTCAATATTAACAGCTTAATATACAGAATAGGTTATTTTCAGTATGCTGAAATTGTTTCAGGCACTAAGAGTTACGCAATTTAAATTTTTCTTAGAGAGGCATCAAAATTGATTCAAGTCTGTTTCACAACAGGTTAAATTGTTAAGACTGAGTCTGGATGGGTTTTTACAAGGATGCCTTTGTTTAAAAATTATCTGTACTTTCTATTATTCAACTTTGACATAAACTGATTTAAAGCCGCTGTAAGCGACGTTCAGTTGATGTCAAGTTTGGCGCCCCCTGTGGTCAAAGCAGTCTTTGTTTATCTTGTCATCTATCTGCTGGCTTCTGATGGTGAACAGTTTCATTTATTGTGAACATTTAATGCAGAAAATTGTAAATTCAGAGCCTTTTCATCTTCTCAGCCGTTATTAACCCCCTCGCACTAATTTCAGGGACTAAAAATTACAAAATAGAAACTGCAAATCTTTTAAATTGCTTTTAGACGCCATAGAAAAGCATCAATACTATTTTTTTTCCACACAGAAATATCCACACAGGACCTTTAATGTGCATCTTTATTCTAGAGGCCCAAAGTTAGTTATTAAATACAACTCAGATGTAGTTCTAGTTGGTATGCTGCCCCGTTTTAAAGCTTAAAATATGATATTTTACAATAATCCTGACTGTTTTGAGCAGGTCAAATATTGGTATTGATTTGTCTCACATCTTTAAAAACGCAGTGTATGTCTTTGTAGAAATGGAATATCACATCTCAAGTATGAAAAAATCAGTCTGTAATAATCTGAAAAGGAGTGTTTCTACAGCAGCTCAGAGTGGACAAACTTGTGACAAATGCATTTTTGTATTTAGAGAGTGGCTCAGAAAGATTAACAGTTTGAGAGCTAAAAGAAAAAAAAGTAGAGTAAAAATTTTAACTTGCTGAAAGTTCTGGTGGTAAAAACTTGGAAATAGAGAATCATCTCAGGACCTCCTTGTCCCAAAAGGCAGCCATCACTTCAGCAACTTCAGGGGTGAGCAAGGGAGCATTTCTATGCCAAATCAGACTACTGTTTGTTCCTAGTGATTCTCTTTCAGTAATAAACAGCAAAAACAGTGACTTGAATTTTTTTTCAAATCACATGTTGTTGAAGTTCGACGGCTAACTCTGAAAAAAAAGACCATTGGGAATCAGTTTATCGTCTAAAATCTGATAATTTACATCAAAAGCTTCTTGGCATCAGTCCTTCCTAATCAGAAGTTGGCATTGATTTGTGGCATTATTTTGTGTATTTCATTTTATGTTTTTTTTCCCATGCATTAAGAGAAAAATACATCTTTCACACAAACAACCATCAGTAAAACATGTATGCATTAAAAGGACCTCCTAGATAAGCTTCTTAAAGCTTTTAGCGGGGGGCCCAGGCAGACGACAAAGAACAAGTAAAACACAAACTACACCACACTCAGACTCATTACTATACCAGCTAATAAATCCCAGTTTCTGCACAGTAACAGCTCCTGATCAGTGTTTACATGTACGCTCAGACCAGGTACCTTCAGATTCAGATCAGCGTCTGCACCTTTGTGTCACAGCCTTCACATATCTCATATCTATTGTCCCCTTTCTGTTTATTGTGACTTTAGGCTCCTCCCACTTTGTGACATGGCCTGTACACCTTGTTTTCTGAACATTGTGCATAAAACCACGACTGACAGTGAATTCTCTCTCTTAGTTTTCTGCAACTTTAGATTTATCACCCACAATGCACCACGTTTGCAGAGAGTTAGACCAAAGATTCAGGCGTGTTATCCTGGAGGCTGACTGTCTCTCTCTTTTTGGCTCCTTTTTTCAATAGTACTGTTGCATTTTTTTGACTTTTTGCTCTTCCTTCCTTGATTTTTCTCTCTGTTTGCCATGCTGTACTGTGCAGGAACTATCTAGCATTCAAAGCTGCAAAATGTGAGGGAACAGACTCGATCAAGATGGTTAAAGAAACTCCTTGCTCTTTGAATTTGATCATTAAAACCAACAAATTTGCCTTCAACACTTCTTGTTTCTCTTTGAGGCCGAAACACTCGATTGAGCTGCAGCTTCAGCAGCTCGGCCTGCAGACCTGATTTTCCCCTCCTTACTCCACATTAGATACAGACGTATTTCTGTCTGTTAAGAGCATCCATCCCTCTCCTGTCATTTAAAGGACCACATCCCTGAAGGAGCAAATCTGTCAAACAATAGTCGAGGAACGAGCACGACAAGCAAACAAACCCAGAAACAACAACAGCGGCCACGGGCGCAATCAAGTTTGTCCTTGAATTTCCACACCTGTGAGCTGTGAACGTGGCAGGGCCGTTTGTGAATTGGAGGGAAGGCGACATGTTTGTCCAGCATCAACTCGGCAGCGTGTTTATCCCCCTCGTTTTTCCAGCATTGTTTGTCTTTTTCTTTGTGCCGCTGAAATGCTCAAATTGCATTTCTCAGATGTTGGTTCCCTGGAGGTGTAGCGCTCGTCGGCAGGTGTCTGCGGGAGAAGCGGAGAGGAAGAGGGACTGGAAGGAAGATGAAGGAGAAAAAGGGAAGAGAGAGAGCGCGAGAGAGAGATAGAGAGAGAGAAAGAGAGGGAGAGATCTCCCACTCATTCTCTGGTGTGGAGCTGATTTTATGCCGAAATGCTTCATCTGCTGTATATGCTCCTTAGCAATGTAAATGCATCCTGACGAACTTGGATCCTGCAACAATATGGCACATGTGTCTTATACCGGAGGAACTTCTTCACAATTAAATGTTTGGCAAAAGATGACAAACTATTCAGAACTCCTGTGAGCAACATCCAAGTTATGGAAGTTCACAACAAACCTGCGCTTTATTTATTTATTTCTCCCCGAGGTAGCACTCTCTGACTCCCACTAAGACGCGTGAAACACATGCTGCTTCCCCTGCAATAATAATTCACTTTCCTTATTTTATTTTCAAATCAATTAGCTAACCTTGAGATGAGCTTTGCTGCTGATAAGTGCTTTACAGTAGAGCCGAATCCCCCCTCTGCTTTGAAAGAGGCTTCCTCTCCAGGCACTGAATAGCGTATAATAGATATTGAACTGTAAATTTGAATTGAAAGCTCGGGTCATTGTGCCTCATTGACTTTCGACCACAAAAACCAAATGATGTCTTAGTTGAGAGAAATATATCAAAGGATATCAACAATTACGAGTCATAAACACGCCTGGAGACGTGCCTGGCGGGCGTATAGCAGCGGGAATTAGCATGTTGAGCTGATAAATATGCATGTAAAGACGCTCCCAGGGGAATAACATGCGTGTGATTGATAGCTTTGGAATTGAAGGATGTGTAAATTCCTTTTATTCTGGGGGTTGTGCTGTTGTACCGCCGAAATACATAGCACTTGTTAAAAGTTTTACCAACTTTATAATCCTTAATGCCACATCTGTTTGCTGTCTTTATAGCGCCTGTAAAACGTCATTAAATTATTACCACCAGCTGGCCTCATTGCACAATAACCTCACTTATCTGTTATTCTGTGGGAATACTTTTGATTTATAGACCCTCTTAGAATAAATGATATTTTATACATATGTATATATAAATAAACAAGGGGAAATGTGTTCTTTTAAATAATTCATGAGTTGTACTTTGAGTAAGTTGCTTAGCAGAAGTTTTTTTTCTCCTGCGAGTGTGAAAGGTTTTTTGATGGTAAAAACTCCGATTGAAAGATCCAGTTTGGATGGCGGGGTAAAAGTCTGCGCGTCGAGAGGAATTTTAAATATCTGACTTAATCAAATGTAAAGAATTTTATCCTCAAAACACCTTTAGGTACTTTTAGATATTTTTCCACAAATTGTGCAAAAATCCTCACAACTGTTTGGTTTCTCTCTGCAAGATTTTGCATAAGATGAAGATGCTCTGCACGTTTTAACACTCTGCATCCAATCGATTCCCTTTATCACCTGACATTAATGTAGTGTAACACAAATAGCAGCTTCTCCAAAGTTTGGGCATCTCTTTTCAAAATAAGAACTTTCCAGAAAGCTGGATGTTTCCCTTTTTTTTTAATTTTTTTCACTATAAGATCTAAAACTAAAGTCAGTTTTTAAACATTGCTCCAAATCCAAAACCCCATCACTCAACTCTGAAGAATTCCAGCACCCCCTAATGTCAATATGAAGCTACTGAAATCAAGTGGACAAACTGACAGGCATCATTTCAACAAAACTACATGCAGAGAAATGCAGAGAAAATGCGCAATAAATCCCAAACAAATGCAGCTTGTGCAGGTAGAGGAGGTGTGATCTGGGCTTATAAATAGCACTCGCCCTGGAGTAGCAATAAAGGCTGTTTGCGTAGCTGCTATATGTTTAGTATGTAATGATATATTATTGCTCTAGGTAGTGGGAGCATGTCCTATGTGCTTGGTCCTCTTGGGTATAATTGCTTCAGAAGAGATAAACTGAGGAGAGAGAGGGAGAGAGGGGGGAGCGAGACAAGATATTAAAGATTAATAAGGTGTGTGTGTGTAAAGCTGTAACTCTCAAGAGTGATTCTTTTCATTTAGCTCCAGTCTTTTATTTCCCATTGTACTTATTTTTTCGCTCACTTTGAAAGTCAGACTTTTTGGAGGGGCCCTCGGAGGCCTCGTTGGTGCAGATATGCGACGCATAATGGTGCATTTTAAGGCAGCTTTTTGCACCAATTTCATGCTTTCGCTGTCAGTCATTACAGACACATGAGTGCTGCAAATGGATTAAATATACTGTATATATGTTTGTGCAATCAGGTCATTAATTGACCATTTTCAAACAAACAGCATCCCCTTTTACTGTCTCAAAGCTGAAGCTATCCATGCTATTAAGCTGCAAACCTGTAGCTTTTGCACTCTCGGTTCAAAACAGACGTCAGGATCACATTTTATTACATGAAACTGTGAACTGCAATAACATCCCTGTGAGTGAAACTCTAAATGTTTGCAAGTTTCTGCTCCCAGATGCAGGAAAAGAGCTACAAGGTTGTTTTTTTGATAAGAGAATTACTTCAATTTAAGCTGTAAATAAAAAGAGCGAATGTGCACATGTACAAATTTGACCATTTTTAATGCAAGACAAGGATGCATGGGTGTTTAATATGGTAGCTTATTGCTTTAAATTCCAATTTTAAAAAGTAAAGAGTGTGCACGCCTGCAGTGTGTGTTTGTGCGCACACAGGAAGAGAGAGACACACACACAAACGCTGTGAGTATCAGTGTGAAGCTCAGAATAAAGCCGGCTGTGAATTTGGCCAGGTTTCCGTGTCAGAAGCAGCCTGTATGTACGTTTGCGTTCGAGGCTTTAGAAGGCTCTTTTTTCACACCCTGCTGTTTCCCCCTGATAATTTAATGTCCATATTCTTCTCTTCAGGCATTAAAACCCTCTGAAGTTCATTCTCTGCCTTTGTACTCTATGAGGCAGCACAGTGGGGCTGGGAAACACACACCACACTCCGTAGGTCCTCTGTTGTATTGCCTACCGAGTGCCCAACCAATTACCGAGTTCAAACACGCAGCTATCACTCTGTTTAGCTGCTATCCTCTGATTTGGCTGCTGTTTGTACCAGACATTTTTTTTCCCTCTCTCTTTTCATACGGAGCTTCTAATAGAGATGGATGTTGATCACGGCGTGTTTCAAACTCTCACAGATGACGATGCAAATATTCCAACTTATAACTCTTCCTCGTGGAGCTCAGTTTGTCGCTCTCACAGCGAAGTGTCGGTCTATTAGTCTGACCTGTTTGATTCAGGGTGGAGTATTTGTCGTAAGTTTCATATAAAAGCAGGACCGATTACATGCTGGGTTTTGCCAAAAGCTTTCTTATCTCCTCCAACAGTGTGTCTCCACGGTAAAATGCATAAACAGGACCTTATATATGAGTAAAATATTGAATTAAAGTCGTGTAAAGATCTTTTTATTGTCTTCACATAAGTAAAGTATTAGTATTACAGCTGCAGAGTATCAAAGGTACAAGTTACATGACTGTAAATCAAGTCAGATGCAGTTTTAAGAGTCTGGATTGTCACACAGTTGAAAAACTAAAGTTTTGTTTTTGTTGTAGTTCTTCAGTTCAGCACTAGGTTGCACCAGCCAGAGGTGGGGACTCAAATTCAAGACTTCAGACTTCAGCTTTTAAACTTCTGGGCAACTTTCTATTTTATTGTTCTGTCCCAATAACATTAGGAGCAAAATTTTGTTCCCTCTTTTCATGCGTAATCCACTTCTGGTGTGCAACGACACAGTGCTTTTCACATATAGAGAACAACCACTTTTTGCTCTTGACCCCTGTGTTGAGCTGCAGCTATCGAATATTTTAGTAATCGAGTATTCTACCGAGTATTCCATCGATTACCCGAGTAATTGGATCCAAACGGCAGACTCACATAAAGGTCGATTTCCTATAACCCCGCAATGAAGGCCAGACTCAGAGAAATAGAGGACAATCGCGAAACAAGCACGAAAAGTCGCTGAAGCCGCTAGGTTGGCAACACTGCATGAAAAGCCCCTCTTATCATTTTTTTTTTTCCGCTCTGCAAAACCTAAACAGCGCTCACTCCTCCTTCTACCATGGTGATGTAAGTGCACTGTGTCACGTTCAAAAGAATCCGTGTTAAACACCAACGATTTGAGCTTATAAACGAGAACTCGAGGCCGAGAAAATTCCTCGATCATTATATGTTATCGAGGTACTAGAGGTTTTCGAGGAATCGTTTCAGCCCTACCCCTGGTTAAGTTACCAACAGCGTTTGCTCTGCAGGTTATCAAAGAGAGGAAGACTCCAGTTTTCTAGTCAGTGATCCCACTAAAGCGGAATCAGTGAGAGAGTCGCTTTATCAAGAAAAGTGCCGTGCATATTCAGGCATCAACTCTTAATCTTAATACGCTTTTATTTTGAAAGGAAATACTTCAGGTAGATCCATAACTGTCACATACTACCGTATTTTACCCCTCTTTCCTGTCGTCTTTCCGTATTAGCATTCTCCCGTAAATCTCCTGTATTATCATCTATGTGTATAAAAAACATCATTCTGCTTCTCCAAACTGAACTCTGTGACTAACGCCTCATGTGACCTTATTTTCCGAACAAAAACTTGACAGGTATGGGGAGATCATAAGAGAACAGTTAGGAAGTATAAATGTTCAATGTGTTTGCACCTCAAAGAGACATGAACTCTCATAAACTGACTCATAATAAATCTGCAGGTTTCCAGTTTTGCTCAGTCTGACCCGGGCCCACAAAAAACGTGTTTGTAGCGCGGCCTGGACTGGCTGGACTCAGAGACAGGTTACTTTGCCTTTCTGTGGATGTTTTTACCTCTGGTGGGCATGAAACATGGTTATGAAGTTTGATTGTTTGCAGGTTGAACCATGTTTAGTATTTATAATTATGCTCTACTTTGTTGTGCTGTTACCTGCAGGCTAATAGTCCTGCTGTGCTCGAAATGGATCACGGAAGGCCATGTGGTTGTTCAGCGTCGGTAAGTATTTCTCATCTTTTTGACCTGGTCAGGAGTCAGCATACTTTATCAGATGGTATTTGCCCTTCCTGTGTTTGAAATCCTGTCTGGATAGAATCAGCAGGTATCTTCTCATATCTAGGATGGATCCCGTGGGTTTTAGGGGTTCAAACATCAGTTTTAAAAGTGTCCAATCATCATTCAGAAGGCCCAGACAGCTAGCTAGCTGCCTCTGATGGATGGCAACATGTAAGAGAAACCCCTACTGTCCCTTTAATGAACCTCTTAATTTCACTGTGTTCCTATTTTCTTATTCTTACACAATATTTCTTGTTTTTAAAAGATGATTATTGTCAATATTAGCATACTGCATTAGCCGTAGCTTTAGCCTTACCTCTTCACTCATCACAGACTTCCTTGCAAAGATAAATGTAAGGCGAAATCAGGCCTCTCTGCGGCTCAATATGTGTGTGTCGTGTATTTTAAATCTGCAGTTGGCCGATTGAAACTGGCGCAGAGACAGACGAGGAGCAGAGAAAGCTTTCCTTTGTTGGAGTAAACTGGCACCATCGAGTAGAGCTTGTGAAAAAGTGAGATGACCTTACGGCTGTGATAAAAATGACAGCGACTGCTTCAACTGTACTCTCCAGAAGAGACGTGATAGTTACAGGGACTTGACTAGAAGACTCGACTTTCATCGAGGATAAAAAACATAAATATACCCGAGGTATGACAAGCGTCTTTGTTTTCTAAAAGAGTTAAAACTATGCTAATGATTAGTAAATGTTTTAGAGAGAGCCTCCTACTGTTATAAACAACTTCTGTCAAAGCCTTTTAACTGGAGCCTTCTCACAGTGCACTAATGAGACATTTAAGACGGTGTCACATTAACTATTCTCTCAGTTTAAAAGCTAAATCTGTTCGACAAGAAGGCAGAGCCCCTGTCACAACCCCTCAGTCTACATCACCGTACCCATCAGCGTGTCCAGGCTTCCTCTTTTTCTTCTTCTTTCCCTCCCATGTGGTAAAAACCTTCATTTTGTCGGAGGGCAGCTCATAATTTCCCCAGCGAGCCCCGTCAGGCCTGTAGAGATCTACCTGTCAGCACACCTGAGCTCCACAGCCCGGCCTCTAATGCTGACTGCACCGTCTCTGTTAACCGAGACATGATATGAAAAAAGAAACAGAGATCACCGTCATTAAGAGTCCTCAGGTTCAGAAAAACCTGACTTCCCCTCACGGTGAATGAAAAGTCTCAGGAAGTCAGAGCTGAAGTGTTTTCTCTCTGCATGAATCAGAAAAGATGGATTACAGGAGAATCAGGCAGCACTGAATAGACCATTAATTTGATAAAGCTGACTTTGAACGCTTATAAAACTATGTTGACAGCCCCAGGGAGTGTGACAGCTTCTTCAATTAACAATTGATGCTTATATAAGAACATCCGTCTGTGAGTTATTCATGACTCCTTATGCCAGTTGTTGTCATAAATCCATATGTATGCAAGTTAATAGATTTCTGCCGCTGTATGACAAGATTTTCCTTCTCCATCTGACCCTGCCATATGCCATAAAACGTCTCTTTTGTCCACGGTCCCTGTCTAATTATATCAGCTGGTTTGTTTGGAAAATACATCAGTAAAAGAAAAAGAAAAAAAGGTAAATTAAAACTTTATTAATTAAACTGTAGTTTCTGTTTGTCTTGTTATTCTAGGAGAGGGAAAACTCTGGGAAATGTTAAAATAATGGTTCCAACTACAGTACAGTGTATACCTCAAGGTTTTAATCATCATTTGGGACTTGGTTTCAATTTGATCTTTCTTCAAAAATCTGAATACATGTATGGAAGCCCAGAGTGGCCACATATTTGTCATAGACTGTATAACATGCGGTCATAGTCTCAGTAAAGTCACTCATCGGTTTCTGAGATTGTTTTGAAGTATATCAGTAGCAGCTGCCAAACTGGAAAAGGTGAATCAACCTGATTTTTGGTGGCTCTACCAAAAGGAAAAAGAACACGGCTGTGAGCTGGTTTATTTTTTGGATCTTGCCCCAAGTGGACACTCAGGGAACTGCAGTATTCACCACTTCTGGTATCCATGCATTTTTTTTATTTCTTCTCCCATGATTTTTTTTCCCTCAAGATTTTAATGACGGATGTTCATAACTGATGTCCTCAGAGATGAAAAAGCGCATACTACCTTTAGCGTTCAATACCAGGGAGTCTACATACAAATCTACCGCCAATCTACCTGGGAGAAAGGCTCTTATTGTCTTATTACTGACAAATCTGATTGAATTCATTTCTGACTGAGATCAAAGAGATAGTCTGAACATTTTAGCAGAATAACGTCACTCAGATTCATTGTGTTGTAATTTAATCAGCACTTTTTTCTAATCTCACAAACTCGCTTAACGATCTACATGAAAGGAGTAGCCTCTTCGCTTAGCAGCTCGCTGTCTGTGGGTTTCTCCAAAGTCTCCTGCAAAAATTGAACTTTTTTTTTTAACATTTACAAATATTACAGACCAAAATATTCATATAGAGTCACACAAGAATAATCAATTTTCAGTTGATTCGTATTCAGGCTCTGTATGTAAGTAAAAATGAAGTGTAACTCTTGTACCGTGACTTCTTACTAGCTGCCAGTACCATTTCATGTTCTCTCAATATTACAGTTTTCTGTGAGTAGCACCAAAAATGCATCACCGACTAACTGTGCAAATCAAAGCAGATGACAACGTCTAAGATATCGATTTACTTCTCAGGATTTTTCACCACCATTTACAGTTAACTCCTTTTCTGCTGTTATTTATTTTTCTCTAACAGTTACCGTCCTCTGTCTGTCTCTGTTGAGGAGATGGTATGAGTATTTACCACTTTACAGCGGAGTCCTTCATTAAAGACCTGATGACATCTCTGAACCTTTACCAGAGCTAACAGTGGACAGTCTGTAGAGCCCAATGGAAAATAAGGTAAGAGCTTGGTGATGCAGAGGTATTTTATGATGTGTGTAAGTAATGTTTTCAGTATGATGTAAAATTTAGCATTATTTTATCTAGCATTATACTTTTTTTAGTCTTGCGGTTAAAATGTAGAGTTTTCCACAAATTTACTGATGCTGGCTGCAGAATGCAAACGCCTTGATGTGAATAATTGGATACAGGGGAGTACTACCCCTTATATTTCCTGAAAAGCACTTCTCTCCTTTAACTAAATTTAGTTTTAGTATGTGACCAATTCATCAGATTTTGACGACACAGAAAAATTAATATTTTTAACCTGTGCAAAAGAAAAATCTCGTTTTATGTCGTTTTATATGTGTTTGATTTTTGCACCAAAATATCATTAAGTCCATGAGTTTAGGAGAGACAGCAGCGCCCATCTTTTGCACTTTCTTTTCATTCAAGTGTTAGAGTGAGGAAAATTGTTGATTGTAACTTTAACCTTAGTGTTTTCATATACGTCAAAAGTTTTACAGAAAGTAAGCAATTATTATTTAATTTAACAGTTAAGATGAAAAGTTTGACTCCAAGAATAAGATATTTATCTCTCACTTGATCCTGAAGAGGCGAAACAACGTCAGCACACACACACTCACACTAACAAACTGTCGTGTTTGCATGTTCGTACGCCGACAGACGGGTGGACACATTCAGAGCCCCCCATCCTTCACTTCACCCTCCCAGCTGCATATTAACTACATCTACTGCCACTGCCAACATATTGATTTCTCACCCCCCACACTTCTTTTCTCTGTTCTTCAGGATATCATGTCACAACATGAGCATTTTACTATTTCGTGTGAAAGCACCGAGACTTTGACACAGTCACCTCACACATTATAAAAGCATCAGGTTCACAAATTGCGAGTTGAAAAGTGGCATTGCACTTTATTAACTTGAAAAATGTGATAGGTTTTGGACAGGTGTGAATATTAAAGAGAGAGAGGAGTTGTCAGACGTGTTGCTTTGTTGCGATAAATTACTAAAATTAATATAAATCAACAGGGAGAAGAATAAAACATGCTGATTTGAAGTGTTAAGATCACTTGAAAAAACAGTTTAAATTATATGGTTGTTTGATTCAGTCCATTAACCTTTTGAGACGCGGTAAAGTATAAGACAGAAGAGGAAATGATATATTTGTGCAGAGAAGGAGATTTCGCAGCAGTGCTGACTCTTAATGGAGACTGTCAGACTGTACAATGTGCCCCAAACATCAGGTAACACATGTCAGTCTTAAAAAAATCACATCAGGTATTCGTCAATGTCCTGGAGACTCGAAGTGGTCAAACAGAAATAATCAAAAGCTTAAACTTGATCAGAGTGTAGACATGTGCATAGATATACAAAACTAAGAAAAAGCTTTTTTTAACAGATTATCACCAAAATCAAGAACAATTCAAGGATTAAAACAAACACTTTTGTCTGCCTTCTTTATGTAGAAACTCCTCACATACAGGTATTTCACTTTCTGATTTGCTGACTCAGGTAGTTCCAGGTTTCAGCCTATTAAATTCTCACAAATAAGAGGGAAACACTTAACTTAACTTTAACTCTGTTAAAAGAAAGGGAATAACCAGATCTTAAATGCAGCAGAAAAATTAACTTTTCATGACTTTAATTTTGACGATTAAACACATCAGTGGAGTTTGTTTTATTTCTGCTGACTTTGAATGAAATCTGTTGAATTTCCAGGGATCAAAACTTCAAATCCCAAACTTTCGTCAACAGTTTCAAATCAAATGAAAACAGGACAACTTGCACAGCGATAAGGTATTACTAACTGCAATGTAATAATGATAAGATTTTGATCACTCCAATTTAATAGTCGTAAGTTAGTTATCTTACTAAAGTGTTCAGATCTACGTATCACAGCCTGGATATCATGGTGTGTCCTCAGTGTCCCTTAAATCTCTAAATAATGCAAACGTGCGCAGTTAGTCCTCTAAGAGCAGTGAGGCAGGCTCGCCCCAGTGGGTGACGATAATGTGCATCAGCCTCTTTTATCGAAACGCCACCTAAGAACATTGAGAGTATGCACATGAAGCGATTAAACTGTGTATTTCATAATGTGAAGAAAGTGGCGAATTCAAGTCTAATCATGCCTGTGCTTTAGTACAACCATGAAGAACAGTGAGGTGTACTCATACAGCTAAACCTAAAAAGCACTGACACGGGCGTTAATCTACGTTAATATTTGCCAAGTAAGACAGTGTTTCCAACTCCGTAACTTCTCTATAAATCTCCATTTTCTTCTAAAAGGAAAACTGAGAAAATCTAGGCGATGTTTTTGAAACTGTCTGGGAGTACAGTTTGGTTGTTTTGCTCGTGTAAAAGAAAAATACTTCTGTTTTGATCGCCCTTTAGATGACATCACCTTGCTGGTGACATTAGGAGTTAAATCTAAAGTTACATTTAGCACATGAACTTCCTCAGATTGGATTAAATCCTGTCTTCAGGATCCAGAACTTCTCATCACGCGAACAGCTTATTAGCGAAGTCGATCATGATACCACTCCCGGCATTAGCTTCAGCTATCTTCGACAGACTGACTCATCGTGACTCATTAGTTGTGACAGTCTTCATGAGGTCATGGCGGTGTTGAATGACTTCACGGTGTGCTTGAATAAGATAGCTAATTATTTAATTAACTGTCAATATGTGGAGAAGAGAAGTTTACAGTGTTTGGAAGTTGCCTGGCAGTGAATCAACACACAGGTTTCATTTCACCACAAACAGATGCCTTTTTTTTCTCTCTCTCTGAAAAAAGCGGCATCACCAACTTTCCAAACGGGGTGTAAAAACTAGAGCGTGACAGCTGCATTTAAATATGAAATAGCTGCAGATTTGGTTTCAGACACCTTGTACTGTGTGCAAACAAAGCCAACGTTTCCACCAGAGAAAAGCGAACACATTTAAAGCACCTCTTTGTCGTTGTTCCGAACTGTGTTCCCTTTGTTTCCGTTTGTCTCTTTTTTTAGAGGGAAAGAATGGGATGAAATATTTTTAAACAGTAATTACCTGGCTGGGATCCGACACTGCAGGGATTAATGGGTGACTGCAGAAGCACCAGGTTCGGCAGTGTGTTGGAAGGTAAGGGGGTGTGCGTGCTTGTGTGTGTATGTGTGTGTGATGGAGTGATGGTGTTGGCGGTTGTGGGTACGAAGAGGGGGACGTGGAGAAGAGAGCGAACCAAAGACTGGCAGAATCCTGCTGCAAGTGTCTTTTCTTTTTCCAAGCTCAAGTCACTGCTTCTCGCCAAGTCCGTCACAAATGAACAAGACAGATTTAGCCCTCTCGCCTCATCCCACTCCTTCCAAATCCATTTACTAAACGTCTGTTTTCATGCCTCCTGAAACAATATTGTTACATGTTTCGGGTTATTTTTACCTTCTTCGCTCTGGCCTGCTCTGTCGCACAAGTCGAATTTCTGCCGTGGAGTTAAGCAAATCTGTAATCGCGCTTTGTTCAGAACCCTGTTTTGCATGTAATTGACAATACCAAGCAATTTCCGATCAATCCCTATCACCATAAAGCACTCGGAGCTGTTCGCCCGGCCAAGCTTACGCCGGAGTCGAGGAACGCTGCAGTGCACTTTGCGCTCAGAACTCAATTAAGCACGTCCTTGGAGTACAATATCTGTGGATTCTTTAAGTCGTTTGGATAGTGCAGAGAGGCGAGGAGGTGCTCTTACAGATGGCGTGCGACTCAGACTGTAATTAAACAGATCAGTGTCTAATACACAGTCTGATATCCAGCAGCAGTGCAGCCAAATCTCTGTGGGAACAACTTCCTGAGGTTCTCAGGAGCTTCACAAGGTCGCTGCAGTCACTTCTGATTCTGCAGGAGATTTTTGCTCTGAACAGCCACACTAAAGAGGCTTTTTTCCCCTCCTGCTTTATGAACTATGTCACTGCTGCTGTGCTGTTTACTACGAAGACAGGCTTCTTTTTTTTTCTTTTGCAACTTTGTCCTTATGGAGTTTCAGTGTTAGAAAACTGCAAAGCGTGTCGTTCCAAAATCAAATGCAGAATTGTGCAGAAAAAAATTGCAGAAAAAGTCAAATTTCCTGTGGAGTTTGACTTCATTTCAGTGCAAAAAAAGGATCTGGATCTTTTTCTTTTTGCAATTAAACTAGTTTTGTTTTCAGTAAATTCATTAATCAGAGACCGTTCACCAGTGAGGTAACTTTTTGTACCCCCTCAGTGGTTTTGTCTTCATTTCTTACACTAAGGCCTTTAAATCCTATTTACAATATACCTGATAAAAGGGGTAACATTTAAGCTCGGTCATCAGCTGGAGAAAAAATCTCAGCATGTCGAATAAACAGCCTCTGACATTTCAGTCGCTAAGTTTCATAGTGAATGGTGCATTTGACTGTCTCGAGACATAAGTGTGATGCTTCATACTGGAAAACACCACCTGGAAATGTACAGGATTGAAATAACATCGACCACTTTGTCCACAGGGGGCGCCAAAACTGATACAAACAGAAGAATAGTACCAGTTATTCATGAGTATGTTTAAATCAAATATGTTTAAATAACCCTTTCTTTGTGTACTGTCATATTTCTACTGAGAATAACTCAGACACACATTTAAAATAAGTGCTTTTGTATTTAGTTGGCAGCCCAGCAGACGCACGCAGAAGAATAAGTAGAAGAAAAGTTTTTGATGGTCAAATTTTGACAAATGTAAGCTAAAACTTATCATGCATTACAGAAACTTTTTGTCCCCGAGGGCCACTGTTGCCTCGCTGATGGGAGGGGTGAGTAAGGGAGCAATTCAATCAAAAATCTGACCTTTTAGATACTACAAAATATTTCAATTTCTGCACACTGTACCTTTAAGTGTCTGTTAACATTTTTGAGCCCTTGACAAGGCTACTAACTTATATCAGGCTAACATTTCATATGTCAAATAAATAAACTGTGATTGTCAAAGTTAAATGAATTGAATAACAGCTAACCAAGGCTGTAATGCCCAGACCATATAGCAGCTTAAAGCTCCTGTGAGGATTTCTCAATTTGTGTCAATTTTGGCGCCCCCTAAGAACAAATCAAGTATTGCTTATCTTTTCCTCTATATGCTTGACAAAAAAATTATCCTAATGATATAAAACTGTAAAATGTAGTATTAATTGTGAATATTTCACGTGGACAGCGTGAAAACATGGCTGTTTATTTAGCTGCTTAGCTGACACCTATCCCCCTCGTACTGTTTTTAGACATTAAAAAATACAAAATAAAAACCATTAATCAAGTCACTGATGGTATTGTTCACTTTTGGATATCATTAAAAGGTATCAGTGTGAATTTCAGATTACACTATAGATGAAAAATAAATCCCCACAGGAGCTTAAAAATGATGATTTCGGATGGCAAAGAAACAAGAACGTTCATAGAAATTTTGAAACACCCTGAGAGAAAATGTGTTTTCAGAGTTAGAAATCCAGTTTAGAGTGAGTGCCAAATTGAAAACTGTATTAGCTGTTTGTATAATTTATTATATTACTGTATAAGGAAGTTAATGTGAGCCATGATGTTGGCTTTGCGAGCTTAGCAGTAGTTACACCTGTTGGCTGTTGGGAGCAAACACACATTAATCGCTCTATGATTATAAAAGCTGCATTTAGGAGTGGATTAGTGCCAATTAATGAATTAGACTGCAGTCATTTCATTACTTAAGAAAACCAAGGTCTGTGTGGAGCATCTGAAAATAAATATTCAGTGAGATATTACATTTCTCAAGGTCAAAGTTCAAGTGTGCAGGACAGTGCCTTCACAGAGGGCTTATCCTTATAATAAAACCTGACACACAGACATCTCTTTTATGTAACACTTTGCGATGATTCCTGAAGTAATCACATTAAAAAACTTGATTTATTTTTTTTTATTAAAGTTGAAAAAGACCAAAGGGCAATAACTGATGAAAGCTTTCTCCAAATTTAATGCATATGGAGCGTATCAGCGAAAGATGCACTTAAAAAATCAAGGTTGCAGCTTAATGTCTTTTTTTCATCTCCGAGCTAATGAAGTGAAGTCATAAATAATTTTATGTTCAGGTATCAGGTGTTGTTGGGTTTTTTTTTTCTTAATTTTTATTTCTCTTTTTACTTTCTGTGTTTGATTTTCTTGGCAGAGTTTTAAAGACAAAAACGCTGCTGAACAAACAAGGAAATCAAAGCACATATGGTTGGACATTTGAGGAGCTGTGAAATTGTCTCGCTTGTCATTTGAACAGAGCCCAGACGTCTCAAGGTTGCTGCATGTTTGTGAAATCTCCTAAATGTAATAGTTCAGAAGGAGTCAGTTTTTTCAGTCGTTTAGTGAAATTCAAAGAATTCAGCTGAAGAAAGAAATGTCATATGATGTGTTTGTCTAAAGTTTGAAGCACAACTGATTTTCCTTCAGTTTTACATTCAACAAGGACACTTTCTTGGCTCTAATAACCATCATTTGCTTGAAAAGTAGGTTTTTAGTGATACAAAGTTCTTTAGTTGAGATTTTTTTATTTTCTCTGTCAATAAAAACTGTTGTTCATCACAGATGCAGGATAAATATTCAGGATTTATATCAGGTGATAAAGCAGCAAGACTCATAACATGCTCCAATAATCTACCTGCTCTAATTACAACAGCAATCATAAAACATCAGAACGAAAGGCAATATAAACAAAGCATAACATTCAAGACGACAATATTGCTCTGATTAATATGGCAGTGATGATGTTTGAATCATTTCTGTATTAAATGCAGATTTACCCCAGGGTGGAAAAACAATATCAAAACTTGTACAGTGAATTTTTAAAGTCGCTTTTTGTGTCAATTTGGCTAAATATAAGAAACTTTAATGACAGTACAACAAAGAGTGACAAAGTGCTTAATAAAGACAAAGAGAGCGAGCGTCTGATCACAAAGAGGGGAGATATTTTGGTGAGCAGATAAGCTTGTATCTGACAGTCTGGCTGATAAGATCAGAGTGAAGCCTTAAGAAATAATACGTTTTAGGTGGGGTGAATCAAGATCAGCATTAATGTGATCGCTGCCATATGCCAGTATGAATCTAATAGACTGATAATCTGACGCCTCACTGCTGGCGGAACCAATTTGTGCGCGATAAGGAGCTCATGTTTGGGGCTGATCAGCTGCAGCTTCACATCGAACCCCGAACATAAAAATATCTGCAAATAAGATCTGAAAACAACAAGGAGGAGGCAGCAAAGCGAAGAGAAAACATGAGATTTACAGATAAACCATGAGGGGAGATAACATCTACATCTGCTTGGAGCTGTTTAGTCACCTTAACCACGTCTAGCTGTCAACCCAGTGTTGTTTTTGGGCTTCAATTAACATATTCTGTGTGTTTCATGTTAGGAATCTGGCTATATTATGTCAATTATGGTATTATCTTCATATCTTTTTAATGTGAGGAATCAGGTGCAACATTGATATACCTATCCATAATATACTGTTGCATTAAAATCATTGGTACTTTTCTCTTCACTGTCATGTAGTATATTATGAGGCTTGATTATGATTATTATGTACACTTGTTTTTAAAATCATATGATGTATGATAATCAATTACTGGTGAGCTCTAGGTGTTTATTTCCCTGGTAACTGGTAACCTTTATTATTCTACTGTGTCATGTGTCCTTCTGTATACCTTATTGAACTGTATCTTGTCTTTTAGTATCATGTCTTGTTGTCATAGACTGTATATACTATGAACAACAAGTGTCAATCATAGAAAACTTGAACCCCCTAATAACTTTTAAAAACAGAGTTTCACATAAAAAAGAGGACTTGAGCACAAACTAGTCTAAAAGTAACTACACGTCAACATCGCAAACAGGAGGGAGAAAAATGTATATTCTATGTAATTAATTTTTAAAGTTTGTCCACAGCCCCATAAGCTTCGCTGGAGGGGGCGGGATTTATGACCTATACTGCAGCCAGTCGCCAGATGGTGCTGTTCTCGGAGTGGCTTCACCATTGAGGAGGCGGACGCTGTCCATTCGATATACAGTCTATGGTTGTCGTGCTGTGGTCTACCATATTATTTCATGTTATAACATATTATTTCTTATCATACTACAGTATATGATTATACTATTATCAAATCTATTACGTCGTTTCATTTCCTGTTATATTTGATCTTCATTTTGTTTTAACCATATTTAGTGCATATGATTGATAATCTTGTATCATACGTTTGTAATCGTATTGTGTCTTGTGTCATATCTTGTCCAGTTGGAATGATCTTGTATTGAATGGTATCTAATTGTATGGCTTGTACAAAATTGTGTCTTATTGTATATATTCTATTGTATCATAATGTGTTCTGTTGTACTGTATGATTTTTACTGCATGGCATTGTGTTGTGTGGTATCCTGGTGTATGATATTGCGCTGTATTAGATTGTATTTTACAGCACATAATTATAAGATATTTAATAGTATTGAGTCATACTCTGTATGCTCGTATTGTTCAGTATCATCCTACTGTACCTTATATTTTTGTATGGTAACATGACATATGGTATTGTGTCAAATGACTTCCTGGTTCCTTGTTTTGCATCCAGTACATCCAGTACAGTATTGTATCATGTATGGTTTTGTTTCAAACCTTAAATGCTCATATTGTGTTGTTTTACATTGTGACTTATCATTTTACCTAATGTTATTTTATGCCCTTTTTGTAATCTGTTGTTTTTGTCTCATGTTGTTCCCATTTGTTTTGTTGTTTTCTAAAGTGTCCTATCCTTCTGTAAAGTATTGCATGTAATAATCACATCATGCTAACATTTCTCATGTGTTATTTCATCATCTTTTATGATCTCAGTAGTAAATATTTTCTTTAATAGTGGACTTTGAAGTAGTTTTAGTCATATAACTTTGACATGTATCCACAGCTGACCCTTATTTGACATTTCCTTTGATATGATCGAACAGAGCAGCTTCCCCCCTTCTCTCTTTTCCTCCTCCATTATGGAAAAATTATTAACATCTGCTACACAGACATCAGGAGAAGTCATGCATGCCTTAATGGCCCCTTGTTTAGTCATTTATGGGTAAGCATGTCATTATTCCAGGATTTATGATCAGCCAGATCGAGAATGCGTTCTCCCGGAGTTTCACCTAGCAATTATTTATTTTGATTTTTATGGCAACAAAGTTTCCTATCCTCCCTCACTATCCAATTAATGCTGATGATAGAGCACGTCTTAGTGCTCCAGCTTTTGTTTTTATCTGCGTTTATGTCCTTTGTCGGAATGCAAAACAATTTGTGATGAGCCTGTTTTGGAAATAGTGATGTATTATTAAGTTTGTAGTGAAATAACAATAAAACTCCAAGGACAACCGAGGAAGTTATCAAAGTCTGCCAACAAAAGAAGGCCAAACTGATAAGTCAAAGATGTTTGATCAACTATTTAAAAAGTTCACCTCCGTCTCTAAAAGACATGAGGGGGTTTGTAGCCATGCAGATAGTTTTTATAAGCCTTTATTTTTGCTTTGATCGCCTCCATGTATATGAATAATAGAAAACATCTCTTGATCCACATAAGCTGATGTTTTTCTAAAAGCTCCAATGAGGAATTTTTAACATTTATAAAATGGACTGAAATTCATTTTAATGTCTTTTTAGGATAACCTGATGCAACTGAGACCATCACTGACAAGACTGGCAATCATTATGTCATCATTTTGATACCTGAAACTGGTGCGATAGGTTAGTAGTCAGCCAAGCAGCTGAAGAAACAGTCTTGCTGACAGTCTCATTTGCTTTTGGATATCACGGCAAGGCATCAATATGAAATTCAGCCTACTTTGTTTGAGTCAAAAAAAATCTTTTTTGGCTTACTATATATTTAGATTGTTCTCCACAATGCACATTAACTAGGCAATAAAGTCAGGAGATCTGTGAGTTAAATTGACAGTTTCTAAGTATATGCATGGTGTCAAACTGTGAGTTCAAGATTGAAATAACATCTACAATAGCAGTGCATAACTTATAAAAGGATGCATCATGGGCAGATGAGGTCATATGAATGCATTTCTGGGTTCTGTAGTTCATGCCTTGCAGAAAACTTGCTCCTGCCATTTGCATCCATTTAAAAGGTGTGAATTATGTCGTCAAAAAAAACGACTGCAGATTGAAGGCAAAAGAGGTGGCATGAGTGAGTAAAGCCATGCACAGCTTATTGATACACACACATGCATGTGTGCGTACACCCGCCCACACATACACACACTCATTCCTGCAGTCACAGTGTCTTGCACAAACCTTTCCTGACATCCTGTCCCTCTACCCTGGAGCAGCCCTGAGGAGGCTGCCTCAGATCAAGGTCAACACATCACTCAGTCCCTGAAGCTGCTGCAGGAAGAGTCAATGAATGTTGTAAGGCCTGAAAACACACCTCACATCTACACATGACAAGTTTCCCTCCAGAACCAGAGGTGACGTGTAGTACACCTGCTGCTCTGAAAAGAGTGATGGCCTAAAAAGCTGAAACAAATTACTCTCAAGTGACAAAATCAGAACATTTGCACACACACATTCTTTACTAAGCTGCTAGGTGGTGTGTTTTTAGTCTGTTAGTAACACAGAGTTTCAGCAATGTGTTCCTCAAATCGTCTTTGGCAAGTTGAAGAGCACAGACGAGACCTCTCTCTGACTTGAACCGAAATGAGGATGCACAGAGGGTGTGTGGGGGGTTTCATTGCAAAAGCCACCATCTGGTGTCAGTGCGTGGTGTTGCTCACCATGACCAATCGTGTCATTAGATTATTGAATAATTAGAGGAGGGATCATGTCTACCCGGCGAACATGCCTTTCAAGTGTATTAGTGTGTGTGACTGAGGTCTTGATCACAAGGAGCTGCGTGATAGCTGCAGAAATATGCATGAGGAGAAAAATGGGAGTGCCTGAGCAAAGTTTTTTACTAAATAAGTCCATTGTTTTAAAAATTTCCCTCATAATAGTGGAAAAAACACTTGACAGGTCGGCTTGTTTTTGCAGTGAAACTCTCTGGTAGACTTTCAATTTCACTTTCTCTGTGTAGTCACGATTCCTCTATGCAAGTGTGGCACGTATCTTTTTGGAGAAGGACATCACTGTGTTGAATCCTTTTATAATAAAAGTTGCATAAGCTTCAAAACAGCAAGGGACCACCTTTCAAGCTACACACAGCCACAGATCTTTTATATATCTATGAGTGTTGCATTGCATCTAAAGAAGTATTTAAATACAAATCCTGATCCAACCATTCTTGTGATTTTATCCGTAAGACTGCTGTATTTCTTTAGACATTTTCCTTTGTATCTTTTTCAGCTTGTACATTTTGTTACTCTAAACTGCAGCTAGCTGGGCAATAGAGACTTACTCCTGTGCTCATGAGAACCAGTTTAGGCCTGTGCAGAGAGCATTTGATGTCACAAGGTCAAGCCACATTTAATACACTGGATGTACAACAAGTGTAAGGACTTAAAGTATTTTTGGTTCTGATTTCTTCATTATGACATCTGTGGATGTGCTTGCGTTTATCAGCTGTCTAACTTGGCTAACAGGCTCGCTGTGAGTGAGACCAAGTACGTATTACAAAGTTGACCCAGCATTTTACATTAGTTAGAGAGGCAGAAATGCTCTTTCGATTCAACATAACTTAAGTTGCACATGATTTCCAAGCTGTTTGGTTTGAACTGATATAGATGGTACTATTTATAACTTAACTGCCTACTGCTAACCTATTTATGCATTCTGTGTAATTTAACCTGTAGAGAGATTAGTAATTAAAGTACTAATAAAGGGTAAGCCTTAAATGGTAGTCATTACCTTTTTAAATGTAGTTAGGTAAAAGTACATGTGTAAGAAACTCTCATATGAAGTAAAAGTTCGTTTGGTTTGTTAAAACATATAAAATGGCAACATGAGGCAGAAATTTATATTGAAAATAAATATTTATGTTATTGCTATATGTTATTATAGTCGTCTCTATAATAGAAATATTACTAATATAACACACATGGAATGATTAAATGTTTTGTATATAAATGATTTAATACAATTGCCTCATGTGTGTGTAGGCCTATAGCTATTGCTCTACCTATCTGCTTAATGTTTATTTATGAAAATCCGTGGTGAAAGTTATCCTTGAGTATGCAGGAAAATAACTAAAACTCTGAGGTTTGTTACAAATCAAACCGTTCGAAAATCGGTTTAAAATTGAGCAATCTGTGGTTATTTAAATGCTACATGCGCCATAGACTGTAATACTATAAGTGGGCGAATGTCCCGTAGTAAAATGGCCGCCATGCGCGGGCGTCGGTCTCCATTGGCTAACAGCGTGCGTAAACCATCTAGCATTTATACATATATGTGTTAAACAAACATGGCGGACTTTGAGTAAGCGCGCCAATCCGGCGTTCTGTCCCGTAATGTGAAGAGTGGAGGATGTTTGTCTTACCTGAGAAGAGTGACAGGTGGAAAACTCTCTAAAAGTCTGAAACTTCGATGACTTTGGCGGTAGAAGAGTGAGGACGTTACTAATTTATCCAAACACCGGCGGGAGGAGCAGAATTGACAACTTAGAAACCGCAAAACAGCCGAAGGAGGTCCAACCTACGGTCCTGAGATATACCGGGTATGCTAGCTGGACTGTTGGAGTTAGCATGATGAGTCGGCACAACTGGAGACTTTACAACTTCTTCTTCGACATCTGACGAATATATAAGCAGCTGGACTTAAAGGTAAGTCATCAAACTGTTTTTTTGAAGTTTTTAAATGATAAATTTGTGGAGTTCCTTTTTGTAAATAGTAGTTAGGCTTTATGAGTGATTAAGCCACACCAAGCTAAAATCCACAGAACTAATGATAGGAGGTTTAGCAGCACATACGGAAATTAAACATTTCCAGCAGTGCTCTCAACATTATAAGTCAACCACTGTGAATGAAATTTAGATATAAGGCCACCATTATCCTTAAAATACTGTAATAATTAACAATGAACATTTCCAAACACCAGTATATGTCTATTTATAAGGAAAATAAGGTGTGTGTAACTTAGTTTATGACTGTAGTTTTTAACTATAGAAATACATAGCAACGGAAGTACTACAATGTTCCATTAGAGTTTAAAGTACAAAAAATTGTGCATTTAAATAAACAATAATAATAATAAATGGTCATTAAAAAGTAAAGTCCCATTTTTTTTTATTATTCTTTCGTATTGTTAATGTGCTCACCTTTAAAGATTTGTACATTACAGGACTTAATTGTTGCAACTGATATAGATGGTGCTATTTATAACTTAACTGCCTACTGCTAACCTATTTATGCATTCTGTGTAATTTAACCTGTAGAGAGATTAGTAATTAAAGTACTAATAAAGGGTAAGCCTTAAATGGTAGTCATTACCTTTTTAAATGTAGTTAGGTAAAATTACATGTATAAGAAACTCTCAGATGAAGTAAAAGTTCCTCTAAAGTTCACTCAAGATGAATTCAGTGTTTATATTTCTGTATCTATAATTTCAATATAGAGTTGAATATTTAGCTTTTAATTAGAAGGTCTGTTTATTTCTATAGCTCAGGTTTAATAGCACACCTCTCATCTATGAATCTTTCGTTTGCATTCTTCTCTCACATTTGACGGTTTGTGGTTTCTGTTGTGATCAGAGATGTTTTTGTTGCACCTGCAAATCAGGAAATAATGCAGATGATCCAGTGACCTTTTTATTTATTTGTGATGTGGTTTCGGTACAAGCAGTGTTTGCGACCTGTTTACATGCTGCCACATTGATTGGACAGGAAGTCTCACGGTTGGTATTATGTTTCTTTTTTCATTTTGCATCCGGTTTCATGTGAGGTCTCTATACTGTGTCTCTCATTTTAGCAGTGTTTGCAAAGTAAAGTTATATAGTCTTTAAAAAAATCACTAGCTAATTCTGTCTGGTGAAGCATTATTCAGGTCTTGCAGCCCTGTGTAGTGACATTCTGGTCATGTGCTCAGCTTGTCTAATCCTCACAGTTTATTTAAAATAGTGAATTGAAGTGGCAGGTCTAGTGTCTGTTATCTTGTCATCCGTGCAGCCCTGAGATGCTTGTGACAGGCTCTCTGACTCCTAGTCACACGGGTTTTATGGCATTTCAAGCCTCTCGTTGAAATGATTTATGTGGTTGGCACAGATGTTGCTCAGATCCTGATTTTTCATTCAATTACTGAATCTATCTTGCTGTTTTAATTATGGCTATGAAAAGTCCCATATTCCTCCTCTTCAGCTGCACTTCTCAGCCTGTATTAGGGCCCTGAGATAATGTGTCTGTCCACGCTGCTGTCAGCTACTTTTTCTTCCTCTCTTCCTGTTTTTTCTTCTTTGTGTGTGTGTGTGAGGTGCAGGTAGAGGTAAGTGTGCTGTATCTTGGTAAAATTTCAAAGTGGTACTCACACACACAATTCTTAAAAAGTTATTCTAATTAGGAGACTAAACCACAGGGTATACAACAGAGCAACACAATAAATCACCAATTTATCAAATAAGAGTAAGAGTGTTTGCAAACATCACGAAAATCTTAATTTTTTGCAACAAATCAAGAAATTATTTCATGCTTTCTCACTGAGCATGTATATTTTACCTGTTAGACGAAAATCTGAGTATTAAATTCAAGCTTTTACTCACCTTATGATGAAGTTTTAGCCAGCTGTAAGGTAACAAAATACAAATATGTGCTTTAAATATTTGTTTGTTTACTATACACCATATTTTTATCATTGCAGTGTTTTTTTTTTACATTTTCAGCAGGCCTATTTTTTTATTTTTTTTAAGATTTGCTCGCAAAGGGTTGAACCAAGTGTAGTAAAAATAAGAGAAAAATAATATAAAATAAAGTAATGACTACACTTTATAATGCTACACATGTTTGGAGTTCATGCCAACACAGTTAAATATGAAAACAAAAAACATTTCCAATCCCAACATATGATTTTTCTTCTGAAAAAAAGTTTTCAGATATTTAAAACTTTCATCACTTTTATTTCACCACAGCAGAACTTGTCTGTCACTCATTTTTTTCTGTTTCTGTGAAGGCTGTCACTTTCTTCACTGGAGGCTAACTTGTTTTGTAAATCTCATTTCTCTCAAAAAGTTTGTAACACTGCAATCTGCTCATCATTCTCACTTTGGCTTCTTGGAAATGATATTCAAACATCCACAGAGCATTACTCTTGACAGTCAAATGCCAGCTTGTGTGGCATAACAAGATGACTTATCTTAAGTTGATAAGATAGATAACAAGATGCACATCCTCAGTTCTCGGAAGTGCACAGCAGCAGCCGTAGTGGCGCTGCACTCGTCTGAAGCTCTCTCCTCAGTCCTTGGAGTATCAGCTTGGCGACGCACTCTTACCTGCTTTTTTTTCCCTCTCTGAGGTTTTGTTTTTCCTACTTAAGTGGCTGAGCTCTTCTCCACGGTTCCAGCAGACCTCATGCATTTTTATTGCCATCTGGAGAATACCAACAGGTCTTAACAAGGGGGCTCTTGTTGTAAAAACTGCTTTCCGTGGAGACGGACTCAGAGTCAACTCATTTGACTGGTTGTGACCTGGTGTGTGCGCCTGCATGTCCCTGTGTTTGTTCATATGCATGTGTGTACGTGCGCTCCAGGATTATTGTTTGAAAGAAATATACAGGAAAGAGCTGCTTGTATATGCATCAGCACAGTTTGTTGGCTGTTTGAATAACACACAAACAAGCACAAATAATTCTCGTCTTGTGCCTCCTCTTTCCCTCCCCTCCCTCTCCCAGGAGCACCAGAGTTTGATGGGCCATCCCAGACGCCAGTTGACATTTTGTCCCCAGTCCGACCGGATGCCACATAAAAAATTCACTCAGGCGAGAAGCCGGGAGGAATACCCAGCTCCCCCCCCACCCACTCTTCAGCGTGTGCCTCTCAGTGGGGAGTGCAAGGTGAGCAGAACTTGAGCTTGTCATGGCTGCACGCCTCTGACAAACATAAGTAGATGCTAATGGCAAAATCGTGACAGAGCAGAGTCCCACCACCATATGGCTAATTGCCACAACAATATCCTCTGTGTTATTAATCACGTTTTCATAGTGTGCCATGATAATTGGAATAATTAGGAGGGGAACAGGCACTGGGATGCTTCTGCAACATCCCTTGCTTGGAGAAAAAATATAAAACCTTGCAAAAGTGTGTCACTTTCCCCTCTTTGTCCCCCATGTCAGGTGCTCCCTTCTGCCCAACAGCATTCACATTCACCATCTCAGTCTTTCTTTTGCCTCATGCTTCCTCTTTTCTTCCTTCTTTCCTTTCTGTCTCGTTCCCTCAGCTTCCTTTGCCTCACTAATCGCTCTCCTGCTCCCCATTTCCCCATCTTGTTTACAGTTTTGCAGTGAAAAATGAAGTTGATAATTAATGAATACAGTGACATGGGGGCCTTGGCTGGGAGCAGTTCTGGGGTGTGGTGCGGGCATCTCAGGTAGCTGAATGAGGCCACATGCCCCACTGAGCCTGAACAATGAGTGTTTGGGGTTAACCCTTCACGGGCCGGGCTGTTGCCCTCTCAGCAGTTTTTGTGCAGTAGTGGTGTTTTGTCACTTTGGAGGAAAACCCAAAGTTAATCAGCGAATCGTGTGTCAGAGTCTTTCGTGGGTAGGACTGGTGTGAAATACTTGTATGTAATCAGCTGGACCTGTTTATAAAAAATTCATTAATTTTAAAAATTGTATGAAATCAACCTTCAAAATTAATGAGTACCCCTTAAGCAGCCCTTTATAGAGTCCTGTGGGTTGTGATTAACTATTCAGTGATTCATTCTGCTGTTTGGCCCATAAATCTCTCTGTTTATCCACGAGCAACCTCAAAGTCTTAGAGATAGCCGAGACATTTTGAAACCCGAACTTTATCGATTCTGACAGCAAGTCAATCAATAGGACATCTGTAGCATTTAGATGGTTACTCCCCTCGTCTGGGCTCCTTCTGCCAAATAGTCCAAGAGAGAGAACTCAAACTTCTCAGGGCGAGTCCTAATGAAGAGGTCTTTTTTTTTCTTGAGCTGCGTGACCTCAATCCAAAAAATGATGAGTGGAAAAAAAAGGAGGAGAAGAGAGTAAATAAAGTATAAGTATGCTGTAGTATAATGCTGCCCTATTGCTCATGGCAGTGATCTATGAGAGGAATAAGCTCCTGTTTCAACCGGTCTTCATTTTCTCGTTATGGAAAAGCTCTGCTGAGGTAGTTGAGGATCCAAAACCATCACTATGTTTTATTAAAACTCCTCTTAATGGCTTCTTCTGAGTCCCAAAGCATTTTTCTGACATAATGATAAATAAAATGATAACAGCTAATAGATCTGTTAATTGGCATAAAGTGCATATAGTGCTTTAAAAAAGGGATAAAAATTAGTGAAATTATCCTCAGGTGATGAATAATCTTTTTATTGAGCAGCTAAAAGAACTGAAAAATCCGAGTATTTTTCATCTGCTCTCATTAGTATTTTGTTTTGAGTCATTATGTTTTCAGGTCAATCCATCCAGATCTTGTCAATGCTAATATCAGTAAACACCCGAAGGAAATATATTCAAAATTTTGTCAGAAACGTCACCATTAGCCAAATAAATGGGATTTTGGTGGTCAAATGTCAAACCTCTGAAAAACCTTCGTTTGGCCTCAACTTAAGATCTCTATCCCAGATTTCTCTATTAGTAGGGCTAAGGGCATATCCTAGGTGTGGGACTGGGTGACTGGCAGAGTACACCTCATCCAATAAACCAAACTGCAGAGAGGTTTTAAGGTGAGGTAAGGTAGACTTTATTGATCCTGCATGGGGGGAACTATTTCACCACCAGGACAAGGAGTCTCATACAGACAACAGACAGCATGGAGACATCAGAAAAACATAGACTTACACAAGATTCTCAACCAACACAGTAAAGGCCAATGAAACATGATTTAAAAGTGGTACAATGAAAGATAAGGACATGATTAAATACAACAAAAGCCTGATAAAAAATGAATAAATACTAAAATAGTTACCTCTACAAACTATGCAGCAGTGCCAAGTCAGACCCTAACATACACTGTTAAAAATCTCACTGCTGCTGGAACAAAAGACCTTTTCAGTCGTTAAGTGAAGCACTGAGGCATCACAAGTTGCTCACTAAAAGAGCTTTCAAGACCTTAGAAGACGTAGTGCAATAGATGATTTTTGTAGCCCAGGATTAATTGATTTAGACCTGGTCCTCCTCTCAACGATGGCCTGAAGAGACTCTGGGACTAAGCCATTTACTGATCCGGCCCTCTTGATCATCTTGTTGATCCTTATTTTGTCGTCAAATGATATGCTGCCCCCCAGCAAAGTACAGCATAAAAAAGGACTTGAAGATGAAAGTGTCTTAAATGATCATCAACAGCACTTGAAGAGGTGCTCACCACTTTCTTAAGGTCAAATCCTGGAGTGGTTTGTTTGCAGTAAGAATCAAGATTTGAGGCTGTTCAGGTCTATATCCTATATCTACGCATACATTTGTTCTCCTCTTCTTGTAACCCTTCAAGAATGTTGCTTATTTCTAACCAGCCAGTTTAGCTTCAAGCATTTAGAAACATGTTTGAGAAATACTCGATGACTTCTTCTGATGAATGCCGCGCAGCAGTCTCAGAGGAATTTGGAAAAGTTGGATGATTTTTGCAGAATCACTCGCCGTATATCAGCCTTTCTCTGTTTTCTCTAATCACTCTTAGGGTCTTCATAATGACTAGACTCTCCATTTAAGCAATTAGCCTCACTGGGGCACCCTGTTAACACCATTCACACCTCCCTCACTATCGCTTATCAACACTTCGCATGACACAGCCAAAGACCGAGCTATTTTTTCACCGCACACTTCCCACTCATTCAGTTCTCTTTTTCACAGCTCCGTCTCTCTTTCTCCATCATTCTCTCACTCTGGCATACATAGGCATGTACCCTTCATACATGCAAACAGATGATTATGACTCACCTGTGTCAGATATGAGCTTTGGTTTTACTCGTAACATTTCTTCTGAGGAAGGAAGTATCAGAGACCAGCGTTGTTCCCACTATTTCCAGTATTTTTCCAGTCGCTATGTGCTTCAGCTGAGTGTTCTTTGGTGAAGATGCCAGTATTAGGGATCCATGATATTTGGATTTTTGTGATGAACTAATTGCCAATAATTTAAATCCAAATTTGTCCAACACAGTCTTCACTACACCATTTTTTAAGAGCACCAGCTGTCAATCTGTAATGAGAAACTGTAATAATAATAATAATAATACACCCCTGATATTTGAGTTTGCTCCAAATGTGCTGTTTCACCTCTTTCTTACCTGTTGCATCTTCTCCCAGACCTTTATTGTGCGTCTTTCTCAGGTTCAGTCAACTCAGGCCTGCGAACACAGCCTCATTATTCGGTCCTCTCTAACATCTGCCCATCAGAAATGTTTATAGCTTGACTACAGTTCCAATCTGTCACACAGACATCATATAACTCTGTGACGTTATCTGTTTATTGTTGTCGCACACTCAGGTTTGATATGCTGAGCAGACAGAAAAGAGTTATGGTTCCTGTGCAGAATCAGGGGGAGGGGACCGGGAGGCTTTTCTACCCCCCGCCTTGTCATTTCAGACAGTTATGGACCCAAGAATGACAAAAAAACAGCTGCTCCTTTGACCATAAAGCCTGGAGCAGAGCCCTTAATTGTTCCTGCGTAGAGACGGAATAATCTCCACCCAGGCCCACCCTAGAGACCAGGAGTTGAGGGAACAAGAGGAGGCAGAAGGGGATGTTGTAGCCGGACAAAAAGGCAGGATGGATGGATGGCAGAGTGGGCAGATTTTGGCACAGAAATCTGAGGGAGTGGGCGGCAGGTTGAGAAGTCTCCTCCATTCATAGCTTCTTCATAAGCCGTGGACTTGAGACTGAAACTGGGTCATGTCAGAAATTAGGGTTCTTTGTTTGTGTTCATCCGAATATCACGAGTAGGCTGGTAATTTCCAGTGTTGTCTTTTATATGTTGAAACCAGCGTTCACATCGGCGAGCGCTGTTCAGTTTCCGATTCAGATAAGCCTCATACAGGCCAGAATCTTTCCATTTAACAGCAACGGAAAATGCTGATTTTTTTTATAGGTTAGCAGGTCGTATAACAGAACAACATAACCAGCTGATTCAGAAAGCTGATATGAGATGAGAGTGTTTTGGGTGCCTGAAATCATTCTTCTTTTACATATCGGACGCAGCGCAATACTCTTATCAGGTTACTATGGATATAAAAAGAATGATCATTTGTGTAAAACTTCCCTTTTTAATTTACAAATTAGATATTGTATACATGCAGCAATGACCTGAAGACACAAACATGGGTCAGATCTGCCTTGGCCCTGCATTTTTTCTCATGGCCAGCAGGGCGCTGAAAGAAGTCTGAAATAAAATAACCCGTCTTTACACTTGATGTTTCACCTAAGTGGACATTTTTCCACATGTTGTAGGTTCAAGTGTGTAGTCTGAAGAATGATTTTGATTGGTCAGTGATAGAGGAGTGATATTTAACTTATAGTGCTGTGAACACAGGGATAAAAAAAGATGACATTGATGTTTGCGCTTAAAATGCTGAGATCGTAAAAAAAACTGGACTGCATTGATTCTGTCGAGAATTTGCCCTCAGGGGGAAATAGACAGAAATATGGTGAATTTTAGAGGTGAAAGTTTAGTTTTACCTTTAGAAACTTCATTTTTCAGTTTGTATATTTTATGTAAAGGCTTCTTTTCACAAGACAAATTTGGCATCTCAAGCTCGTACTGGCCTTTGCAGCCAATTTTGCATGCTTGGCTAACTCACAGCTCGACCTTTTCAACCAAAATCTCTCTCTTCTAGCTCCAGCAAAAGTTTAAGTTTCAATTGGGTGATCTCCTCTCATCAAGTAATACTTCAATCTGTTGATATTGATCCGACAAAACACGCAACAGCACATGATCAACACACTGACTTCTTACTGCTGCTGCCACTTGTGTTAATTTGCAGCTATTACTGTTGCAGCTGCGTCTTCCAGTTCAAAGTCTGAACACCTACTGTTCTTAAGCTTTTACAACGTGGTTCAGTCCTCTCCATCAAAGGCCTCCTTCAGACACGAAGTCTGAGTGCGTCTGTCACTGTGTTCCTTTCCTGCGTTCCCCTCGCTCTCTTTCTCTCTCTGCCTCTCATCTCTAGAGGTGAGCTCTAGGTTGCTCCCCATATTAGTTTGCTTTCCACTTAATGAAGCAGCGGAGCATGAAGGTCCAAGCACTCCTAAACGCTGTGTTCATTAAACCAATGGTGCTTAATGATGACGGCAAAGACACCCGCGACCCGCCGGCTCCTACTGAGGGCGACCATTACCGTTAGAGCCGGCCAGCTGGGGGGGAGACGTTATCATGGAGGGAGGGAGCTGTCAACTGTCAACAACACTGTCACAAGGACGCTTCGCACCCAGCAGACGGCTGCAGCAGAGACAGTGAAGGAATGTATGGAGCACTGTACAGGATCAGATGCTCCCCCTTACTCCAAAAAGTTGTGACAACCAGATTTTGATAGTTTGCAAATTCTTTAAACTCCATATTTCAGTGACATTTGTGCAAAGACAACATATCAAATGTTGGAACTGAAAGATTTTCGCATTTTTGTGCTAATCCTTAAATTTGATGCCAAAAACACATTTCAGAACAGCTGGGATAGGGGCAACAAAACAGTGAAAAAGTTGTGTAATGTTTTAAAAAAAACAGCTGGAGAGATATCTTTCAACTAATTTGGTTAATTTGCAGCAGCTCAGATACATGACTCTGTATAAAATGGGCCAAATCAGAGAGGCTGAGTCTGTCAGAGGTAAAAATGGGAAAGGGTTCACCACTCTGTGAGAGGCTGGGTGAGCAAATAGTTCAGGGTTCAGGGTTTTTATGATCTATAGTATATAATACCATTAAAACAAGAAGGAAGAGAATCTGGATGAATTCCTGCAGGAAAGGGTCAAGGCCGAACAGCTTAAACATCTGGGAAGGAACTAGGGCTGGGTGATATGGCCTCAAATCAATATCACAATACATTGAGCAGTTGACCTTGATAACGATAAATGGACGATAACTACTCCACAAACTGCTCACCCCCTCCCACATTAACATCGTCTACTTCAGCCGCCGCTACAGCCGCTACAGCCGCTACAGCCGCTACAGCTTTTGAACCGTCCTCCATCTCCTCACCTGTCTTTCCCTCTTTGTTACAGACTGGATGGGGTGGAGTCACGTCTCGGACCTAGGACAGCGTCTTTAAGGGACATAAGACCATGGCCTACCTATACACATCCAAAACCAACTTTTATTTATTCATTGTTTTGACACCGAATATATTGACACGGGCAAAATGACGTCAGTAATTGTCGTAAATTTCTGTATCGGTAATTTTTCGGTTTATCACCCAGCCCTAGAAGGAACCATTGATGCTGAACAATGTATACAGACAATTACAGGGAGGACTTTATAGCTCAGTAAGACGATGCCAAACCACACTCTGCATGCATTACAACAGCATGGCTTTGCAGTAGAAGAGTCTAGGTGGCTACCTGCAGTTTCTACATGTTATTTTTAGTTACATAAATGAATTGTAAACCAAATCATATAACCCTGTTTTTATCAATGGTTTAAACAGCATCTAAACTTTTTGGGAGTTGGGGCTGTAGCTGTGGTGTGATGATTATCTCATGAAGAGTAAAAGATCTGAGGAGACTTCGTATCTTGAATAAAACAGATGAAAAACAGTAGTAAAGAAAGATGCACTAAAGGCTCAAGTTTTGCTCTCAGAGGTTATTGGCACGAGTCAAGTGTCGAATAACCACTCAAAGTAGGGAGTTATCTCCGCTTCAGGCTCTGTCTAGTGTTGAACAAGTTGTCATCATGATCATCGGATGTTTTAACTCAGGCCAGAGTGACACAATGATTTTTAAATATACATAGAAAAAAGAAATGTTCAGTCATCACAAATGATTTTTTAATTCTCTATCTTTCTTCATTCAGTCAGGTTATTGTTTGAGTGTCATATTTGTGTCCTTTAGTGAATTTGTTGACATTTACAGGATGCATTTTCCATTTAAAACAAAGTAATACCAAAGTATAAAGTCCTTGAAAATTCTTCCAGGATAGTTTCCTTTTCACACACTGAGCCTTTGTGTTGGTTTTGATATTTAGTGAAAGTGTTGGTACCACAATAAGGCACATTTTCTCAGCTTTGCCTCCTTTACATTCAGGATCTGTCTCCCTCCTTGCTGCATCGCCCATTTCTACTTTCTCAGACAGATTTAAAGCTGAAGTGCTCCATCAAAGGTACTTCATGAGGTGTTTAACAAAAGCCTTCTGGAAAAGAGAAGTCCACTCCTCAGCCCAATGCTCTCTTCTCTCTGTCTTTTGCTCTAAACTGTGTGTGGCCACCTCATTGCATAAATGAAGCATGCATGCACACACACACATACACAAATAAGTGCTTTTGTGTACACACACATACACACACAGACCGCTTGCGATTTCCATGCAGCCCTCAGAGGACACACTAATGTATCCAAATATATTTACAACAGATGTTGCATTTTATTTTTCATGATAAAAACCCATTTCAGAAAATTTACTTCATAATGGGCAGAGCAAGTTTTCCTTCCCTCTCTCTCTCTTTCTTTTTTGTCTTCTTCTGAGCTCACTCGCATGTAAAGTGAGAGAAGTGCACCACCTAATGGTCGCACACGTCTCCTCTCTGTCAAACTTTCATTTACTTTCACTTAAACAGTAAAAAAAGTAAGATTCTTCAAACTTAAACCAACACTTTGCTTATATTATGAATCTAATTTAAAGCTTGTCCACCAACTCAACTTAAGAGCATGCCTGTTAGGGACAAACTGCTGCAGTGGCTGCATGCTGAGTGCTCTGAACAATAATGATTGACAGCTCACTCAGGGCGCAATGCATGGACTCATGACGGTCTCTCTGTGCAAAATAATAAAAGTTAAAGCTACAAGAGGGTGTAATCGTTTCACTGTGCTGATTCTGAAATATGAGCATAAAATGCAAGGATGTCATCATGCAGTTTAAAGTTCAGGGTGTCCTCTAGATCAGCGGTCCGACTAATAAGACATGAAATTGAGTTGATGCAGGAAAATGTTGTTTTTGATGATTAAACAAAGATAATAACTGATTATTAATTAGAAGTCACCTAAGTTTATTTTTTGCCCATACAAACATGAAAACATGATAAAACTGCTTTAGTCACTATCCAAATATGTTATTTTAGATTTCAGTTTCCTTATTCACCGGCTCAACATTTTGTATTTTTTATTTCTGCATTGGGAGAGAAATATTAAAACATTTGAGCGAAGATTAGATCCAATTTGACAAATATTTACATATATTTATAGATTTTAGTAGAGGAGTGTTCCTGGATTTTATGTTTAACGTTGCTGTTGTTGGTTATGGGAGCTTCATAGGGGATTCAATTTAGTTTGAGGACATGATAATAAGTCGGAAACAAAAAGGTGGAAGGGATGCAGGATACGAGAGTGAAAGGGGATGAGAGGGAAAAGTTGGAGACCTTCAAAATTACTGAATATACTCTCAGTTTGACAATAAAAACTTCCTTTTTTCCAGCTCTATATATGTATACATGTAGTAATGCAGCATCTGAAATGTTGTGCCGTAAAGGTCAGTCATATTGTGGATCCCAAATTTCCAAAACATGACAAAAACTGCTTTCTCCATTTAAGAAAAGGGCTTGTTGTCCACCGTGATGAACTCCACCTCTTTCTCTGTGATCTTCATGGCCTCTTAGCTCTCTTAAGGCGAGACTGTACATCCTTCCTTTTACAGTCCAGAGTTTGTTGCTTTGTCTCAGCAGCCTTTGACACATTTCCATGCAGACGTCATATCAAATCTGTCGTATTTAATGTGGCCCTGCTGCTACCACCTAGCCAAATAAATATTGCATATGTTGGAAGCGGCTATAGGACTGTTTTTTGCTTTCTGCTTTAAAGTGTCTCTGCTTACATTTTAGCCACTCAGTTGCAAATGCTAAGTTACTTGCATATTTGTATTTTGCAGCAAATTGTGCTCAGCCAACGACAGCTAATGACGACCAATTATCAATCACATGTTGACAAAGAAAATGCTAAATTTGTCTTTTTTCAATGGGAATAATTTCTGCAGACATCTAGTCTTAAACAGCCAAGAGGTGCCAACTTTCTATTATTTTGGATTCAAAGTGTCCAGTTTTTCAGCGGACTTGTTCTTCTTGAGAAAAATAAGCATGTCCAGATGATCATGTGTCTGCCAAGAGTGCAGCCGGGTTACAGCTTGTTTGAGGCAGAAAGCACACTCAGACATCATCAATGCTGCTGGTAGTAAGTAAGAGATACTACCTTTCCAGCTTTGACAGTCTAGAAAATCTCTCTGCATGTTGTTTAAAAAGTGATCAACCTCTTTGTCTGTTTCGTTATCGACAGCTGTCATGTATTGCTCCCCTGAGAGAGAGCTGCTGATCAATGTCTTAAGCCAGTTGGTCAAGCTTTAGATGTAAAACACCACCCTCATAGCTGAGTGTAATATGAGACCACAGGTTGTTTATCTCTACCTGATCGAAACGAGAACAAAAATATGTGTTCAAGTATGTTCTTAACAATCATTTACTAGATACTCGATTAATTATTCACATCCTGAGTCGCTCTTTATTTTTGAAATGTCAGATTTCTTTTGTAACTACTAAACTATTTATTTATTTCTGTAGAGAGTGAAATAATGAAAAATTTTAGCTTTAAAATACCTGAGGAGAAAAATAATTTTTCCTGTTTATTGGAAATATCAAGTTTCTTATCTAGGTTCATATATAATCTCTTCAAAGTTTTCTTTGTTTTTACCTTTCTGCAGTTTTTATATGTTTTATATCTAAAGAAAATGAAAAATCAAAATCAGATTTGAGTTTTCTGTTAATCTTGTAGCTTCAAGGTTTCTTGTATTTTCATGTGAGGGCTTTATGAGGAGAAGATGGAGAGCCAGAGGGGAAGAAATAGATGCAACTGTGGAGGACAAATGGGGGGAAAAAACCCTGAGAGGGCTTGAGCAGAAGAAGAAGAGGAGGAGATGAGGAGGATTAGGTGAGGAGGAGGACAAGAGGCGCTCTCCCTCTCAGCCAGCCGGATGGGGAGAAAAAGAGTGACGGGGGAGAAAGCATGAGGAGGGGAGGGCGTTGCAAAAAAAAAAAAAAAAAGGCTGGAGTGACTGTGAGTGTGTGTGAGGGCTAAGTGAGGCCTTTATAAATGAAAGCAGATGCCTGGCATTATGAACTTGTCGGGTCGCAGATGGGGATGGCGGTGATGGAGCACTTGACTCCCCGGATGGTTATCATTCACTCTCCTCCTCTTGCCTCTCGACTGCTTTCCCCAGAGCTCGGAGGGTAAGAGGAAGAAAGAGGGAGAAACAGAATGGGTTGTAAAGAAAAAAGAGACAGAGAGAATATCCATAGAGAGAGAAAAAAAGAGGACAAGAAGGTGGACTTCTCAGCCAGTGATTAGTGGCCCTATTTGAATAAAGACCATGAATACAGTGTAAAGATAAAAGCTCTTTTTTCCAACTTCTTTTTCCTCCTGTGATTGATCTCAGTGTCGGTGTGCGGTGATTGATTAGATTGCCTGCGGAACATCATCCCGCTAACTAGTCGCTCCGAGAAGGGTGTTTGTCACTGCCATTGATCTTCTTGTAAATGAAATGTTCCATTTCCAGTGCATTTTATTGTTAAATGCAGTTCATTAGCCACCCTGAGATTTATGGTCGTGTCTCCTCTGTGGGGCTGGAAAAAGACGAGAGAAAGGCTGGAAGGAGACAAGAGGGGGAGAGGATGAGGAAGAGAAGAAGGGGAGCAGGGCAGAGATGAGTGTTGATGGTAGAGAGCTGCTGCAGACATGATAAATACGGCCTGAGTTTGCCAAGAGATGAGAGATAATGATGGTGGAGAGGAACTGACGCACTGAGCTTCCTGATATACTGTAGTTACACTTCTTGTCATTGCTGAGGGAACTTCTGCTCCGGCCCTCATAAATATTCTAGCTCCTAAAAAAACTGAGAGATATACTTTCTGGGATTATTGAATAAAAAAGACAGATAGAGAGAGGGTGAAAACTGACGCTGCATGTAGAAAAAAATGGCAAATTCAGGCCTCTAATTTTGGACAGGAATAAATAAAAGAAGAAAAAAGTTATAAAGAAAATAAAACATGTATTTTAGTGTGAAATGATTGATTTAGGGATTGCAGTGATCCAACTTTTTCAGTCTCAATAAAGATATTAATATTTACACCGATACATGGGCTTCAGTATTCTTACCACCACGACCAAAATAAAAGTAATTCATGTTAAAACTAAAATAAAATGGCTGATACAAAAATCTTTATCTCACTTTACTCTTATTGTGGCCATAAAATATCACAGATGGTGTTATTACAGTATTTGTGGAAATTTAGAAGGAAAAAACCCACAATCGGTCAAATTAAGAGAAGTCAAGACAAGGATGACGTTGGTCTGGGTGATAAACCGAAAATTTACCGATACCGAAATTCACGACAGTAACCGTCGTCATTTTGCCCATATGGCATTTTCACAGTCAAAAAAATGACATAAAATAAAGTTGGTTTTGGATGTGTGTAGGTAAGCTATGGTCTCATGTTCCTTTAAGACGCTGTCCTACGTCAGAGACGTGACTCCACCCCATCCAGTCCGTAACAAAGAGGGAAAGACAGGTGAGGAGATGGAGGCCATTTGAGGCCATATCGCCTGTTACTCCATAAACTTCACAAATAAATGCGTTTAGCTTACTCAGGTGTTATCATCCATCTCTGCTCATGACAAACACAGGAGGAACACAGAATGTAACTGTAATTAATAGTAGTTATTGTACAAAGTAGACGATTGAGGAGTGAACTGCAGATCTAGAATGTGTCAATGAAGTCATTAATGTAGATTGGATGTGTGACATGTCGAAGTGTAGGGTGTTTTCAAGCAAAATTAAACAGACAAATGTGCAGATGATGTCTTGGATGAAGCCAGGTGGAAAGAGAGAGTGAGCAGTGATGGGGTTGGGCTTTTATTTCTTCACAGCGTCAAGCCTAGGTGTTGTAAATCAGGCGTCTCTAAGCAGAAAGAGACAAGAAAGGGTTAGCTGTCGTGCTTTCATTTTGACATTTTAGCTGTGTTGTGTTTAGTTTGCTTTATTTCCTCTGTCGTCCAATCATGCTTTTATTTTGAAATTCAAATGAATATTTTCAGCAGACCGCACTAGATGGAAGTATTGAAAGGTGTCAAATGTTGAATCTTGAACATCAGTTTTAGTAATGTCTGACCACAGTCATGAATAAGACTACTTTTATTTTAAAATTTTAGAAAGTCCTTCGTGTCTTCAGGAGAAAGTAACAACGATCTGGCTGCTCTTCTGTCCTCGGAGATGTTTTGAGTTGTCATTGTGATTTAATTTGACATCTTAGTGGAAGTCTGAGGATCTCCTTTAATTTAAAACAGAAACATTTTGTTTTCTCAAAAAGGCTTCTAGTGCTCCATGTTACGTCCCTGGAAGACAATAGATCCTCATGCATAATATCGGCTGAGGAGTGCTTCCACTGTCTTTTGAGCATACACTCGTGTAAGGGCTGACACTTTCCCAGAAGTTAAACAGGAATGACTTTGATAATGCATCAAATTCCTTCAAATAATTCAGCACAAGCTTGACACTGGCATGTTCTTCTGTGGTTCAGCTGCTGCTGCTGCACTTTGGTGAAAAGTTGGCCGGTGAGAGTGTTACTGATTTCTAACTTAAAGATATGCAGACATCAGATAGTTTCACTTCTTCACATTTAGATGTCCAAACCTGCTGTTTGTCAAGGAAAAGAGTTGATTTTAAAAAAAGGACCATCGCTGACTGCAGAACATCTCATCACATGAACTTCCTCTGCTGCGTTTGTTTCTTTTCACAAAAGTGGCAACTTTGTCTTTATTTATGTTTGAATCAAAACTATTTCCATTCATTGCTTCACAGTTTTTACTCTTGTTGTTGTCTGCATAGGATGCCATTGCTTGCTGGTTTTGTGCCAGTTTGGTAGCAAACTAATTAGATTTATTTCCTGGTAAGATGGCAAGCATATCCTTTGTGTTACATCAGTGCTTCAGTTTTCAGTCCAGTGGTGCAACGTCCTGCCCCTGTGACTAGAGTTTACAAACAGTCTTCTCCCTCCACTATACATACCAAGAGGCTTTGTGCAGACCTTTTACACTTGAATTACTAAAATATGTGATCACCATCTTGCTGGTTCAGATCCTCTGAGCAGGGAAAGCAACTCTCTGCTCTCCCTCAGCAATTATCTCACATGTGCCCTTGATCGAGGCACTTACGTGAAGGCTCAAGGCTCCAATTACTTCACTGAGCTGCTGAGTGGCCAGCAGCAGAGGACTGTGGTTGAACTGGGCAGCTCCCAGGTGTGCAGCAGGGCATCTTTGAAAAGAGCTGGTATATTTAGCAAGTCTTTGCTGTTTTGGGAAAGTTGAAACTTGGAGTCTCAGAAAGATGTTTATGAAGGTGCTTACAGCTTGGCAAAAATGGACTCAGTATTAACTTCTGAATATCTCTGATTAATAAATCAGCGTTTAAAGGTTTTTCTCCTGCTACCACTAAAAGTTGCCTTTAGGACTGAAGATGTTTGTGATAAAATCGAGCTAGCTACTTCCATACCGCCACAACACAGATGTAAACACGAACAGCTGACGTGTTTGCATACATTCATTCACCTTTAGACTTGTTTGTCAGTCAGGATTGAAATTTCTGTTTTAAAAAACGTTGATGCACCATCAAAACTTTCCCTATCAAGTCATGAAGAAACCTCTAGATATGGATCAAACCCTTGTATCGTATCACATCACATCACATCGTATTTTATGTCGTATTATGTATCATATCATGTCGTATCATATTTCCCTGATGTTGACGTTGCTTGGTCTTCTATAAAAAGGATCCAGTCAATGGCCTTTAGCTCTGACAGACTAAGATGAGAGAAGCGATGTCTTTGTCCAACTTTGTCATCTCTCTGTTCCTCAGTTAAAATGTCCAATTTCTCAGCTCTACCTTTTGTTTCTATCTTCTATCAGGATAAAAGAAAGGTTCCTCTCGTGATGGTGAATCTGCGGTTAGTCCCAGCCTTGCCTCCAGTTAATCACTGCTTGTTAAAGTTTTTGGCACACTGAACAGGCAGACCACACCGCTGTTTGCCTGTCAAACAGTCTGCAAGAGCAGGGCAATTACAAAAGCAAACTTTGCTCACACTCCTTGGTCTTAATGAAAAGACGGCGAGTGTGTGTGCATGAGCTTGTGCACTTTGAGTGCTTGTTCCTATGCGTACAGTTGTGCACAAACCTCTTACAGCTGTGGGTGGAGAACTTGTTCTGTCAGTGAAAAGTGATTTAATCTTTAATAAGTTGCCGTTGTTTACGTCACATTTAGTCAGTTAAGGTAATATCACAGCATCAAACACACTTCTTTACTCTTCACAATCACTTTAGACCCTCCTTTCACATTGTAATTATCTCACTAATGCTTGACGTTGGTGTGAACGTGCTCTTTGTCGACAGACAGGTCATGAAGTCTTGCACCTAATTTTGAACATTCGTTAACCTCCTCGTTTAAAACAACCTTATGTTCTTATTCACAGCATGTTGTGACATTTGTCAATAAAATACATTGTCTTCTGTACAAAAGAAGACATTGTATTTTTAGTTTTACTTTACTGTGTGTCACAGTGTGGTTTTTGCACTTGTTCTTTCATTAAATCACATCTATCTTCAGCTACTAGGTGATGTAGATGAATTAAGTCTGTAGTACGGCTGACCTCACACCAAATAGTTTAAAGGGATATTCAGGCGTAAATTTAAGTTAGGGTCAAACACACTGTAACACCCAGTTAGACACCCCCTAGAGAGATGAATGTTGCCGACCACTTGCTTCTCCAGTTGCACTAACTTTAGTAACGACCACACGATAGCAATACACAGCGGTCTGCGTCTCCACACGCAAACCTCAACCAAAACGCCACTCTATAACCACAAATAAAGCTCAGAAAGGCACCCAACTTCATCAACAGGACATATAGGGTCCCAGCCATAGTACTAGCCACCAAATATCTTTTTAGTTTTGCCTGATTTCTTTAGCAAGGAGACCAAACACAACTCACCCACTCTCCAAAATCAAGACATAGATCCTCCATCTTGGCCGCAATTATTCAGTCACAGATGCAAATAAATGTACCTGAAACCTGTGTGGCTTAGACTGATAATCTTGAATGGATTTGAGGAGGGATGTAACGGTAACCGGTGTAATGGTAAATCGTGACAAAAACCGGTGGTGGTGGCGGTAGTGGTGTAATGAATCACCTGTGTGATCGCCAACAATAACTCCCTTATTAATCAGCTGTGTGATTGCCGACAATGCTAATACTGTAGGGGAAACCTTGTGTTAGTTATCCCAGCTTCATCCGAATCTCCTGAAGTAGTCGCGCAGGCGCACTGTGTAGCCTACAATTAGCGTTTAAACTTTCTATTAAGTTAGAAATGGAAGGAGGAGACGACAGTGTCGAAGGCATCTATCAGCCCTCTAAGAGGACCAAGTCGGTTGCTTAGTTACAGACAGTAATCCTGTCTAGATATGATGAAACGATGAAATCAAGGCATTGTTTAGTGCCAGTTTAAAGCACCAAAAATGCCGTAATCAATTCCTTTTGAATACATTTTTAAAAATACCGTGATAATACCGAAAACAATGATTATTTTGGTCACAATAACCGCAAGGTAGAATTTCATACCGTTACATCTCTAGATTTGACATGTTTTAATAAGAGCTGTAGCAAATGTTGAAAACTGTGGCACTTCATGAGGGTTTTGCCATTTTTTCTACCAAACAAATAACCAAGTTTTGACCATTTGAAGACTTTCATATGAGCAGAAATACCAAAAGAAAACTTAATCGCACTGGTTTGGTAACTATGTCAGATAAGACAGCAGATATTCACAACAACAATAACCGCATATGTGTAAAATAGCAGCTACTTTTTACAGCGTCTCCATTAATTGACTGGAAGCACAGGCTTGTTTTTGCCTCTTTAAGAGCTGGTATTAGACACAGTGGAGCAGTTGCTCACTTCAAATTGACACTGCTAAGGTTAGCTTGGCATTTTCATTAGATATGCTGCTTTCAGAGGGTTGTTGAGAAAACCAGGAGGAACAATAGATCAACCAAAGTGGCCAAAAATATCACAGTCAAGAGACACTATCAGAGATCGTAACTCCAGTAAAGGAGAGGACAACATAAAACTAAGTGAAGGCCATAAAAACATTTAGCATACTGTTTGTGTGATGCATTGATATTTCAGAAAAGTGAACAGAGTAGAGTTGGCTGCAGGGAGAAGTGTATCAAAAATCCTAATCTTAGTTTAGAGATGGATCTGTGAGCTAGACTTATCAGCCTGTGACACTTCAGGGTGCTAACAAACACTTGTGTATGACGACTGCTTGTATTGAACAGGGATATATTTACAAGTCGCTATCTACAGAACAGAAAGAGGGAATATTATCACCTCGCTATGGCGGTAACTCACAGGAATCATATTTTGTTTTTTGGTTTATTCACTGGTGTGTTTGTTGGTAGGTGTTGATTTCTGTTGTGTTTCTGCGCTGCGGTTCCCCACAGATCACCTGTCAATCAAACAGCAAGAGATGCAGTTGGATTGAGATTTGTTGGCACACCGATGGCTGTTTTTTTTTTCTTGGATTTTCTTCTGATAAAATTAGAAAAAGGAACCAGAGTGTCGAGAAATGGAAAAGACAAGTTCTCATGAATCGCTGTTAGCATGAAGTGGAAAGTAAGAATACAGTTTATAAGATACCTGTCGTCCATATGTTCACCAGTCACATAATTACAGTATGTAGCAGCAGAACATACATGCAACTTGCATTTCAGCATTTGAATTTGTATAGTTGCCATGAAAGTAATTAAATCCAGCATCAGTCTCATGAGGCTGCTGTCATAATTTCAGAGTCATGATAACCTGGAACATAGCCGGGATAACAATGAGAGAGAATAGAGAGGAAGACAAATACTGGAAACTGTGAGATCTGGACTCAAAGGTGCAGATCTCAACAATTCTTTTAGTTTTTACTGCCATGATAATCTTATTTTTTGCCTACTGTAGAAACAAGAACTTAAATTTTACACCATTGTTGAATTAAAGACTAACTGTTTGAATGATTGATGAAAATAAAAGAAGAAAACAGACAAAAGCTGTCATTTTCAAGAGCAAAAGGTGATGTAATAGATTATAAGTTTACAGACCATAAAAGGGAAGCAAGTAGGAGTTTTACTATCTAGAAATATCCTTAAAATACTCATATTTTTTTTTGTCATTTAAAGCTGTTTTAGTGAGAGTATTTTCCAGATTCAGGGTGGCTCAATACCATGGTGTGCTGTATTAATGTACAGGTCTGTTAATCTAGCAGTAGTTTATTATTGGTATTACTTTTGATCAACCTTTAATGTCAAAGTTTGTTTTAAATTGGTTATAAAACATTTTACTCATGTTTCAGGTTTTTCAGTGTAATTGTTTTTGCTTTTCTGTTTTAAAAAAAAAAGATCTGGGGGAAGAGAGAGTCTGTTCTTGCGGAGATAAATAATCAGATTAATTAGAAAAAGCCTACCTGAGAAGAGGAAGGATCCAAACCATGCCCTCATGGATCACAGGCAACTTGAGCGAGATTATACAGCCTTCCTAAATTTGAAGTTATAGATAGATCTTTGCAGAAATGACGTGTGTAAATTTAACCTTAAATGGACTTGGATCACAGAGACCTCCACTGCAGCAGACAGAGAGGTTGATTGTTGGATTTCCATCAGTTCTGATATTATCCTTAACTTCCAATGAATGTTTTTTTCCACAAAACTCACACTGCCTGTCATTTTTCTAAAGCACTGTCTGAATGTCGGCCCCATCTCCTCATCTAGTGAACTTATTGTGTAGTAGCACATGCAAGGCGTTTATGTTTGTCATTCTCAGTGTTGTGTTTGGCAACCTGGACAAAGACTTGACCTAATCCAAGCTGTTGGCTGACTCCAGCATGAGCTGCTTGACTCTGTGCTGGAGGGGGCAGCAGATTCAACTCAGTATCTTGATGGTTACTTCTGAATTTGGTGTGTTTCCTCATTACACCCAGATCTCTATTTGGCTGTCATGTTCTCTGATGAGTGGATGCAAACTCAGATCGGGATGGAGTGACGTCATGTCTGTCATTCTCAGTAGTCGGCTTGTTTATACCACCATATTTCATTTATGCTCTTTCTGCTACAGCCCTGTTGTCTATATGGAGTTCCACACTAACAGAGATTTGTTGGTCAGAGTCTCTGAATCAGTTTTATCTTCATTTAGAGGAAATCTCTGTCAGCTTTGCAGTGCTGCTGTCTACAGATCCACCTCCTCCATTATAACAAACGAGCGCCCACCGTCACAGTCTCAACCTGCTACTGGTGGTGACGCCAGGACCCCAAGTAGTTCCTCATCAATATTCAATGGCTCTGAATTGGGGACGGTGACATATGGTCGGTACTCACGCTACAACTCCCCCTCCTCTGTAGCAGAGATACAAATTCAGAATTGGATTTAACACTTCAATTCCCCACTGACCAACAAGGCTGACACAATTACTATGCTGGATGTGCCTCACACACATACACGCACACATACACACAAACACACACACACGTGTAATCCAATTAGAACACAGCCAGCGTTTGTGCTTGTGTGTGTTTGAGATTGTGTGTGTTTCAAGGAGGAAGTTTATTAGAAATTCATACCTGAAAGCAAATTTTTCACAGTAAAATTGAATGAAATCTGAATTGGACAAGAAGCGAATAGATTTTCATATAGAAACAAGAAGATTTTAATGTTGCTTTTTATTGAAAAGTCAGACACTCCTTCACTTTATCTCGAGGCTCATTGATCAGACTTCTAACCCTCCCTTCACAGTACTGCACAGAGCTGGTTCACCAGCATGTTGGGACTGATAGTTTTTAAGCTTTAAGGACGTTTTCATCGTCATGTTAACATTTACCTGCACTGAAAATGAACTTTTGTGTAGCTACTGTAAAGCACAAGTACTTGGGGAAGGTTTAACCTGGACATTTAGCCCTTTGAACCATGGCATTCCCTTTCCTACAACACATGCAACAGTGATGCGAATGCACTGCAGAGAGGATGGACAGGTTGACTGTGAAGGCTGGAGCAGTCATACTGTTTTTGGATTTTTGCAGCTTGTTTTTCTTTTTATTTTTGTGGGTTTCCATAATTGCATTTGTGTCGGGTTGTTGCATTTGTTATTCTAAAAACAGTACTGGTTCGGATAGCTCAGTCTAAACGAGAACTGTACGGGAAGTGTAACCCTAATGCATTTGTTTAGGAGTTAAGAGATTGGTGAATCAGAGGCTCGGCTGACGTCACTGACAGGCTGTAGCTATGTGCAAGAAGGCTAAATCCCTGCCTCTGATAGGTCGACTGAAAGTTAGGTAGAGTCAGCATTTCTAACATGGCGGCCGCCGCTGATAGGCTTCAGAGTCTTTGGCCTGTGTGTCTGATCGGGATGAGAAAAAGTGTTCACAAGCTAACATAAGTCAGGCTAAACAGTAACATTAGTCTGTATCTCAATGAAATACAATCTTAATTCTTAATGTTATCAAAATACAGCTTTGAAAAGGCTGACAGTTATGTTGTAGCGGCTGGAGCGGCGGCTGAAGTAGACAAAGTTACTGTGGGAGGGGGTGAGCAGCTTGTGGAGTAGTTATTGTCCATTTACTGTTCATATATCATGACATTGATTTGAGGCCGTATCACCCAGCCCTACTTCTTGATATCAATAAAAATAATTAAGATCAGGATTTTTGCCACAAAACCACAGTATCAGCATGTCTTAACTGTTAATTATTGGGTGGTTTAGTGAAGCTCTCATTATTCCCCCAAAGAAAATCACTGAAATCTCCAGTTATACCCTGTGAAAAAAATCTATAAGATAAAGCTGAGACTGTGTGTGTGTTAGTGTCTTTTTCATATTGATCTTTGGGTGTTGGTGGCTGCAGCTAACACACAGCTAGCGGAGCTCCACACAGAAACACAGAACGTAATGATTTAGGGGGCTTAACTGCCTGTGCTGTTTATGTTCTCTTCAGTTCATCGTCTCTTTAATCCCCACAGCGGCAATTGTTTTACAGCAGAGTAGGGCACCAAATCTAGCAGGAAAGTGCATTCTGACAAACTTCCTCTTACACTCACAGTTTAACAGTCCATGGAGTTTGATCTATGGCCGGTGAGAGCGCGTCCAGCTCTGCTCCCTTCTGAGTGATAAAATCAAGCTTTATTTCTGTCTTAAAAGTCACGGTGGAGCTTCAGCGAGGACGCCGTTTAGGAAATCAGCCACCCAGGCATCAGCTTAGGTTTCACAACATTACATCACCTGTATAATTGATCCGTTTGTTTGGGCTCATTTCATACCTGCAAGGAAGTGCTGATGAAGGGGGTCTAATTCCCCCCCTGGCTTTATGTGTGTGTGAGTTTGTGTGTGTTTGTGTGCGCGCTCAGGGAGGCAGGTATTAGCCCTGACAGATCGCACTGTTAATTGCTAATTGTGTTTCTCATTAGGCGCAGGGGTGACAGGTGTTGTTAGAGTGTTGTGAGTTCTTTCGGCACTCTCCCATGAATTGTGCTCGCTCCCTGCGCGCCACATTGCCGATCCGCTCGCTAATGGTTCCCCCGAGATCTCCCATCAGCCCCTGGGCTCAGTGCAGCGAGGGGTCGGCTTTAGATACTGTGTATAAGCAACAGCCGCATTGGGACGTCTCCAGGCAGTGAGCTTTGTCAACGAGCACGTCCTTTTACCACTTTAAGCAAAGTACTGAATATGAGGAGTGTGTGAAGGGTATTTGTTCTCTATTCAATACGTGTTACTGCTGTAGAGTGGCAACAATATGTCACAAGACTTTACATTAATAATATCCTGCCACGTCATCCTTTGATTGTCACCTAAACCTGTCACAGCATATGTCTCAGACTGTCCTGTTTGGTTCCTGTTTAACTCCTTCTTCAGTGAGACGTCGCCCCTGAAGTGAAATCCAGGTCACTCTCCACTTGCCCTCTCCTGCTCTCTGTGTGGGTTTACTTGTGAATAAAAAGCACTCATCATAACACACACTAAGCATGTAGTAATACATCATCTGCTCATCCACACACTATTAAAAATTCAACCAGCACAAGATGTGAAGTCAGCTAATGCTGCAAAGGTTGATACACACATCTACACTCAGGGCAGGAGTGTGCATCTGACGCAGATAACCAAGACTTAGAAGCTGAATCTGGAGAGTCAAAATGGTACTTATGGGGCCATTTGGAGCTGAAAGAGACAGTTCCCTGTGATTTAAATGGTCTGGATCACCAAAAAGAGCCAAATTCTCACCACCAGGAACATTTGTATTGAGCTTATGTGCCTTACAAAGATGAAGGATCCAAACTCAGCTCTGACATGATAAGAAAGATCATCGACATCCAGAGTTTGTAGAGTTAAAGTCGTCCATGGCTCTTTGGATTATAACCTGTACTGTAGTTTGATCATAGAGACCATCTCCGTTGAACCAGGAGGAGAGTTGACTGTCATATTTTCTACAAGTTGTAATCGTAATGTTATGTTTGCTCATGTTATGTTTGATTATGATTGACTTGTGGAAGTTAATTTCTTTTTCTCTGGTTAAAGGTTAAATGTTGTTACACACCGGCGAATTAGTGAAGTGAATATGCCAGGCTAAGAATTTGCCTTTTTTTAAAAACCTCAAAGTCATCCACACTGGCTACGAACTTCCACAGAGCAAAAAAGCGACTAATTTTTTCGCCCCTGTAGCGAACTTTGCGAACATTTACAGGCGAACTGTAATATAAGATCTAGAGCCTAATATAAATCCGCGTCACAGCAGGTGTGCATAGGAAACGGCTTAAGCCGAATATTTTGCATTTTTGCGTTGCTTTTCTGTGTCACTTCTGGTGTGTAACTACATTTGATGTGAACATTTTTGGTTGATTCAACTGTACCACAAATGAGATCAGGTTATACAAGAAAACGTAAGAAAATACAGAGGATTATAAAAAATCACAGCTGAGGGGATTTTAGACTCTGATATGTTAGAGTCAGCGAGGAACACAGCACTACAACAGATTGAAATTATGACGTGGTATTGGCAGTTTGGTTGATTCATCACTAATTTTGCCCTGCATTTTAACTCTTCCTCACTTGACTAATTCAGGATGAATGCATGCATGAGGGATGTGAAATCAACAGGAATGACCTGCTATTTCTCCTTTATTGCACTTTTTTTAAATTCATTCTGTTTTTTTCTTGAAGTTGAGAACAGAGTTACAAAATTCTAACAGCTTTTTTTTTTTCAAGTCGGCTTACAGCATTCTTGAAAACCAGACTCAGGGTTGTTTCCCCACCCTGCCTACTTTACTTTAAAAACATGTTTGTCTTCCTCAAGACTGCATTAACTTCTACATTACAAGACAGAGAGGATTCTAATGTAATGCACCAAAGACGTGAGGAGGCATTCATATTTAAACGACACTCAGCCAGATGAGTGTAGCAGGTCAGTAATTCCACAGCTGAGTCTTGTACACACTGGAGACAATGGAATATGAAACTGTGCGCAGGGTTATATGAGGTGATGACTGTGTCGTAGACCATCACTGAGGGTCCAGATGAAGTCTTGGGAAAGGCCGGATATGTACTTTTAGGAAGGATGAAGGACCTGTGGACTTTTCTCTGACATTATCCACAAAGTAAAGAAATTAAAAGTCTTTCTTTTGGGATTATTGTGATTGTAGTTTTTGGTACCTTTGGTTGTTTTTGAACTTGGTAACTCCTTGTGGAGTTTAGTTAAAGGAAACCTAATCACAGTCTTGTTTTTAATAGAATATTCAGCACTGGGACTTGTCTGTTTTGGTGACTGTTAATTATTATTGTTGTATATACCCCTGTGTACCTGCTCGGCATGCCGCCTTTTCCTCTGTTGAGCTTGTTGTCGCTGGCTACTAATTACAGCCTGAGGACGAAGCCTCCTGGTGGCCAAGTTTGGGTGAGGAGCGTCCCTGCGGTGTCACCTGTCTGTCCCTCACCGCTGCTATTAGCTCAGCGTTAGCTCCACTTGGCAGCCATTATTAGCCTGGGCATTAGCGTCTAGCTGAGTCACTCTGATACCTCGACGAGTGTTTGTCACCACACCCTCCTGGAAGATCTCCTGGGGATGTTGTGCAGCTCAGAGTGCTAATAGTAATAATTACCCCTCAGAAGACAGTTGGGTCCCCGCTCGTGAAGCCGTGTTTACACCCGACTCTGTCTTCGTCCCTGAGCGCTAATAAGAATACACTCTGGAGATGGTTGACATTTAGAGTTGGATCGATATCAAGGAGCTGATAATGAGCTGTTAACAGGCAGGAAATGATGAATGATGATCAGAGTTATGATGAAGGAGAGGAGATCATTTCCAGCTTCAGCTTGACCAACATGTAAACTGTAAACATGTTTCTGTTGATTCAAAGTACAAAAATACAGTTTATAGAAGTCAAAACAAAAGTAGCATCATGTGTTCGAACAACATTTCAGGGTTCTTACACAGTTGGAACTGTTTTTTGTTGGCACTGATCTTTCTTTCTCATGCTTGTCTTTAATACTGTTCTTCGATTGCACCGCTCTTTTTCTTTTTTTACCGTAGTTCTTTATCTTATTTATTTGTTTTTTGTACTTGTTATGAATGTGTATGTTGTGTGTACCGCTGCTAATGACTTAATTTCCCCACTGAGGGATGAATAAAGGAAAATCTAATCTAACCTAACTTAACCTAATAGCCATACTTTTTCATATTGTACGTTTTGGAACTATTTTTGGAAATACCTACTTTCCTATTTTAGAAAACAGTATTTCAGAACTGTGGTTATAGTCTGGAAACATAAATGTTTTTCCATACTTAATTTCTCATTTTCCCTCCTTTTTAAGACCTGAAAATTGATCAAATATATTTCCATACTTGCGTAGGAACCCTACATTGTGTTTTGTACTCTATAGCCTCTCGATGAAGGAGCAGCTAGTTTTATCAGAGGCTAAATTAGTTTGCTGGTTAGTGAATCCAAAAATTTACAACAGTTTTAAAACAGGTCTGAAAGTTTCTGTCAGTGTGATGAACTCAGACTAGTAGTATGGGTTTAATCCTTTCTTTTTTTCCCCAATTTTAAAGGTGCAGTGTGTTTAAAAAAAAATCTACTTTTATTTACATCTGTTGTGAACTCAACATCAGAGCAAAGTAACGACATTTTTATTGTTGGAAAGCAGTTTTTATATTTTCATTTTCTGTCTTGTTGATATTTTCTTTTTCCAGTTCATCACAATAAAGCCTCTCATGTCTTTTAAAATAATGAAATATTAAAACTGATCACGGGTCATTAGCTCTTCTGCTCTAACAAACACTGATGATGGCTTATTATCAGCTGTTTTGTTGACAACAAAGCGCTCCAACCCCCCACCCCCCTCCTCTTCAGACGTCATCAAATTTCCCTTTCAGGCTCCCACTTAGCTCTTAAACCTTCACCTTCCACTTTGACCTTTACTAATGTGTCTGTTTCACGTCTTCCTTCTCTCGTGTTTCTTCTGCTACATTAGCAACCACACCTTTGAGAATACACACACACACTCAACACACACACATTACACACACACACCACCTCCTCCTTCCCCAACTGGAGGTGAGTTCAGGTCTCTGGGGATCTTTTTATTTTCCAGCACACACAGCAGATCCGTCCAGTGCCAATTATCTCATTATCTACGCTAACAACTTCACCGACACAACCTCAGCACAGGGTGACTGAGTGAGTGACATGAAACCTCAGAGGGGAGCCGAGGACTTCTACAGTTTACAGCTTTATCCTGCAGATTTAGTGTCATACATACAATTCAGTCAGTGTAGTTTAGAAATCCTCACAAATAAAAGTATAAAAAGCAAAGTTTGCTCTCATGCATGCTTAACTGTCATACACAAGTTTTCTTAAAAGTAAGCGAAATAAAGCTGTATTTATAGATACTAGTTTGAGCAACAAGAATGAAACTCCTCTGTGCTCACATCAGAGTTATTTTTCTTCATGTTACCACACTGGGCTACTTCTTTGGGTGTAGAAACAGTCAGTGAACACTAACCAACATTTGACACTCTTTAAGTTCGGGATACCATAGTTAATAGGAAATGTTTATGCCCAAAATAAATCTTTGTTGTCCCCCAAATAAATCCAGAAAAAGTGAGTTGTTACATTCGTATATAAAGAAATTCTGTTCCCTCCTTCTTTCCCTGAATGTCTTTTTTGTTTTGCACATTTTCGAGCTATTTTTTCTGCAGATAAACAATAAAAGGAAGACATAGTTTCAGGGACACCACCCATTGGTTTTTGGAGCAAAGATTATAAGTCCAGCATTGGCAGAAGCCAAATTAGAAAAGAAGAGGGGGGTAGACTAATATTCAGCATTTGGCTGATTCCTGTATCAGCCTTATTTTTCCATTTTTTTTTATGTTGATCAATAAAATGATTGAATTGGCCAGCTATCAGCTACCGGTGTCTTTTCCTTTGGATCTTTTACCTTGCACCACTTTGTCTCACCTGATGTCACAACCACAATATTACCTGATTGGTTCGGTTTAACTCGTTAACTCTTAACATGTAGGTATTCTCAAAGCTCTAAATATCAACTTACTCATGTAACATGTAGTTTATTTTGATTAGGGCTGCAACTGATGATTGTTTTAATGGTCGACTAGTCACGATTAGTCCACTAATCAGATAATTACATGCCTTTTCCTCAAATGTTCGTGCATCACCAACGTGCTGCAATGATACACAAGGTCTACTTTGCAAACCATGCAAGTTATTTTTTCGCCTTATCTCGGCTAAAGTGCTCCCAAACTTTAGAGATTTTTAAGTGCGTACTCGTAGCTGCTGTATGGAACGCCAGCGCCTCCATGTTTTAATACCCTACCATTCGGCGGAGACGCTATTGCGCATGCGTGACTCTAGGCAGAGATTGAACTAAAAACATGGCCGTGCAAAAATGTGTAGTTTGAACTCATAAACCATATTGATTTTGTCTTCTCATTCTTCAGGTTCAGAGTCTGTCTGTGTGAAATAGAAAGCACAGTGAGCAGTATGATTGTCACTCTCAAATTTTAGATTTATTTACGAGTATGACGAGGTGAAAATGAGACATGAACTATTTTGATGCTAATGCCTCTAAATGCTACAGGATTGGTCATCATGCCGAGCCGAGTATTAGTGACACTGACACTGATCCTTAAATGAGCACCACTGTCAGCATGTAGAAGGTTCAGCCGCCCCTCACTGAGGCGTCCTGCACAGCGGCTGGTGTGAACGCACCTCTCTGATGATCAGATGTGACAACAGATCCCTGAGCAAGGCTGAAACGTCCACATACATCTCTGTCCCTGTCATAAACACGCGAGCACAGTCACACCACACAGCAGACAGACAGACGGGCTCACACACTGCTGCTGCTGCTTCTGTGCATGTCCACATCTGTGTGTGTGCGCGACTCCCTAAATTCTTGATGTTTCATGAATTAAATGGACTTGACATACAAATTACACACAGTAATACTCAGATAATCCTGAGACTGTAGACGAGTGACTTCCCTGCCTTTAGCCTGTAAGTCAGTTAGCGGTTTGACTCACCGTAACATGGAGACCAAGTGTTTGGACTGAAGAGTTGTTTTTGTCATAAATAAGACCCATCCTGAACTTCTGATGGTTGTGGTTTCACACAGTTTTTATGCTTCTTTGTGGTTTTAATTTCTACATTTACATAATTTATAGAGCAAACTTCATGAGCTGATAGTGAAGTGATGGAAACAGACTGCTTGTTTGTGGTTTAATGCTGCAAGTTGTTATTATTGTGTTAGAAACTCAGACTGTGGAGAAACAGGACTTTAGCACCTGTGTCGTCTCAGGGAATCCAGGAGGTTTCTAAGTCTGGATTAGGGATCATCCCATGATACTATTCTGGTATTTTCCAAAGCCAGAAAATCCAAATTTGGCTAAACGCAGGAGCCATGATGGTGTTATGAGTGGATATAATAATGGAAACAAATACAGCTGAGTGTGGCAGATGAGACCCATCAATCAAGGTGGACGTGAAAGTGTGATACGCAAATAACAAACCCAATGCAAAAGCCGATAATTTTCCGTAGAGGTGTTTTATTTGTCATCAGTCAATCAATCTTTATTTATACAGCGACAATTATCAACATGTTATCTCAAGGCACTTTTAAAAGAGATGGACTGGACCTACTGTTAATTGTATTTACAAAGAACCAACATCAAGGTATGGTCATGTTGAGTCCCCTCTCTTCTAAGATCAGACCCTCTGTCATCTCATCTTTATTTACTGTGAGCAAAACACTTTGCAGCAGTTAGCAAGTTACAGCGGAGAGGAAAAACTTCCTTTGAACAGGCAGAAACCTTGAGTAGAACCAGACTAGTGTGGCAGGTTTCAGTGAATGAATTTAATAAGTGTGCTACTCTGGCTCTGCTGTCACTGCATCTTTTCCTCTGAGTCTGTTTTCTTACACAACGTAGCCTCACTTCACGTCCCGTCACTGTCGGAGTAGTTAGAGGTCAGAAGACTGTGCAACACAACTGTGTGGAAGGTCTCTCTAGGTCGTCCTCAGATGAGCCTTCCATCGTCACTTCCAGTCATCCTGATTCTTCATACATCTCGCCAGTTCGTTGGTACTCCTGCATCCTTCTTGAGTATGTCCATGTATGTTAGTGTAGGACGTCCTCTTGACCGATGCCCATGTATTGGTTCCAGCATCACCGATTTGCTGGCTGGCACTTCCCGATGCCTTTGGCAGTGTCCTGCTAGTCTCATTCTCCTTACAGCAATCTTCTCGCTCACCCTTGGTATTCCCTGGTACAGTGTTCTGTTGGTTACATGTGCGTTCTTGCTGATGTCAAGCACTGCACGCAACATCCTGGTGTAGCACCCATCTAGGGATTTCTCCAGGGTTGGCTTCAGGCTCCAGCATTCACTGCCATAGAGGAGAACGGACTCTACTGGCGCGTAGAGGAAGCTGAGTTTGATTTGGCGGGGGAGGTTGGAGTTCCATACACCGGTCATGGAAGGTGGAACTAGTAAACTGTTAAATCCTTCACATCCCAAATTCTTGATTTTGGCAGAAAATTGTTTGTTCATACAGTCAGTGAGTATCGGTTAGACACATCCATTATCAGTCTTAGGAACTACTTGTAATTAGGATCAGAAAAAAACCCTGTATCAGTCAACCTGTAGTCAACAACAGTGTTGCCAACTCCTTAAGGAAAGTCGCTAGTGGCTGTTGTAAAAGTCGCAATACCTGATTTCGTGTTCGAGTCCCTAAACTCCAGAAAATGTCGCTAGATTTGTCACTAGGTGCTATTTTGGGCTCTAAAAAGTAGCTAAATCCAGCGACAGAGTTGCAAGGTTGGCAACACTGAGTCAACTTGCTAAGAAACACAACTTTCATGACCTCTGCAAAGATACTAAACTAAGATTCTGATAACAGTAATAACAGCATATTAGCATTGTTATTGTTATTGTTATTTTTGTCCTCTCTTTGTATTTTTGACTTGTCGATAAAATGAAGCTCAAACCAACATCCAGCAGTATGTTTTTCCGCCTTCATTTATCATGTTAGCACCTGATGTGAAGTGTTTAATGTGTCTGTCAGCGCATTTGTTGTATCTCAGTGAACCTTTAATTGAAAATGAAACAAAGTTTAGTGGAGAGTTTCTTTGTAAATCGGGTTTGAAGACATATTTATTGACTATTAAAGGCTCACAAGAACTCCTGCAACACACAAGCATCTAAAAATAATAGTTCAAAGTACTTTGAGTTTCTTACGTCTCCTCCTCCTCCTCCGTGGGTACACCTGACTTCATGTGCCATTCATCTCATCAGTCCCTCCTCTCCCTGCCACCGAACAACAGTCCATCTAAATTCCTGCCTCTCTCCTCCCAGCAAACACTGTTTAAACAACCTGGTAAACATGTCTGTCTTCATTCATTACCCTGCTTCTCATCATGATCAAGCCTCCCGATTTAATGAGGCAAATAGATATTTCTGCGGTGATTGTCTCGCTCTCCCACAAAGTATTAAGACTATTAAATGGACACATCTGTTTTTAATTAGGAGCTAAAGTCACCTCGACGCTGCCTTCCATGTTAATGGACTCTGATTCCATCAAGGCTCCCTCAGCCTGACAAACAATGCAGCTCAGTGTGGTTTGCAGTAAACAAAGGGCCGAGGATTTGATGAGAAAAGAAGGACAGAAAATACTGTAACTCTGATCAGTCAAGACAAAGATACTCTGCGTTATTTAACATATCTATCATCAACGTGAAGGATGATATCGCCTGTTAAATATTCAGTTTGTTGCAACAGGGTAAGAATAGGACCAGGATTTTGTAGGTTTTATAACACGGCAATGCAATAATTCAGGAAATGGAGGGAAGCACAGCATTAACGATACACAATACACCGATATTCGCAAACTCATATTGGCTGATACCGATAATGATACTGAAATATACACAGCTTTATTTTCAAGGTTGGAGCCATTTACATGGATGCATACATACTTGTTGACACACCCAACCTATCACTTTGGGTGCATATCAGCTAAAATTTCCATATCTGCCAATGTTGGTTAACTTTTTAGGATTTTATCTGCTGATACCGATACTAGGCCGATAATATTATTCATCCATACCTCTGAGGATACAAGAGAACTTAAAGGGTCAGAGGGTGTTTAGATTCTTCGCAATTGCTCATTTTGAAATAAAGCGATCATACATTTTCATTCACATAATCTTACTTTACTCATAAAGTAAAAGAAACGCTAAAGCAAGATTTGATAAAACACATTCTATATCTTGTATTTCTCAGTACATATGATTGCCATGACGTAAAAGACGTAAAGATGGTCTTAAAATGCACCTGTAGGTTTGTTATTAATAACTGGGCTAAAGTATACTCATTTGTTGACCGCCCGACCCTCTAATAGACTGTGGACTATTTTAATTATTATGGTACTCAAGTACTGATAACATGGGTGCTTCATTTACACATGAGATCACATTTTATAGTGTTTAAAACTGAAAATGTCATTTAAAAATATGTTAAACGTGTTTGTTTTATCATTATTGCCGGCACTTCTGTATCTTTTCCTATTATTGAACCGAAATGATTTTGCACCGGGAAGGAGGTACTTGAATAAAACAAGAGGTCTGATTGAAAGAGAACTGATTTAAAACCATCTAGGCAGCTCGGGCGTAACCGTACCCTAGATACATTAGACACATTAAAAAACAACAACAAATCCCTCTCCGGTGGATAAAGATTCAAATACGGCAAAGATCTTTCTTTTTACTCAAATTAAATATGATCACACCAAGATTTAATTAATTACAGGTTGTATCTATAGAACTTCTCTCAGAGGACGGGTGAAGAAGCACTTTTGTTTCCATAACTGTAAAAAGTTTGAGGTCCCACTTTGCACAGGTTTGCATATGAAAACAAACTCTGCTCACATCCTGAAAGCAGAGTTAAAAATGTCTCAGAGTGTCACCTGACGCTCTGGAGACTTCAGCCCCCCGCTTACCCGACCAGCATTTACACACAGCACCTCCTAGTAAGCCTTCATTCCTGACTTATTCTGTTTTATTTATTTATTTAATTTTTTTTTAAAAGAAAGTGCCATATGCTCACAGCGCCACTACAGTGTTTCTTCTCGGAGGGGAGCTGCAGTGCATTGTGGGAGCGGGTGACTGCATTCCCCTGGCATGGAGGCAGAAAGGAAGTGGGCAGGTGTGATACTCCGGGAGGCAGCTCCCAGCAGAATCAGACATGATTAGATGGAAAACTCGGGAGCAGCTTTCAGGGGAGAAGAGACGGAGACGAGGGTGTGTGTCTGTGTGTGTGTGTGAGCTTGACCTGCCATCTAGTGGACATCATGGATATGTGCATATTTACTACACAAGTTATTGACTCTACTCAACTGTTCAGCTTCCAATACCCTATTTAAGTTTATTAGAATTTATCTCTTTCTGGACAAATCCAAATTTTAGCCCATTAAAATTAAGAGTGAAAAACTTTTTATATTTGATATTTTATGTGAGTTCAGGCCATTTGAAACTCAAAACAGCAATAACCCGCTGTAATCATATAACTTGGGCTCTTATCTTCATTATATTAAGCATCAGAAAAAATACTTTCAGTCCTTTCAGACTGTCATTTAATTGACATTTGCATCCATAAAGTTTGTGCAGTTAAATCCTCAAACCATCGCTAGAAACATCACAGATACTTTGCCGTGCACATCTTGTTTTTGCAAGGTCTTGTCAGCTGGAGGGGTTAACTGTGAGTACCAGGCTGATATTTGTTTTTTCCAAATTATCTGAACGGATTGGTTAATCAAAGATATTCTGCATTTGGGTAACTAGTAGGGGTGGGAATCACTATATAATATTATCACTATACTTAGGGCACGATACGATACGATACGACATTATCATGATACTTGGGCCATAATACAACATTATCACGATATTTGGACCACGGTACAATACTGTTGCCATTTTTTACATTTTGCAACACAGTGATTATTGCAATACAATATATTGCAATTTATACAATTTTTTCAACTGTTTAGCTAATTTAGCATTTGTCTTACCTTTATGTTTGTCTTATTTATGCTGTATTTTATTTTCATTCTTGCAAACTTTATATTTATTTGTTGTACTAACTTTCTACTGCTCTGTAATGTCACCTCTGCTTACTTCACTGGGCAAACAGTTGATTTAATTTCTCCATTATCATAGATTTGACTTTGCATTAGCAATTAAGCTGAAAAAATCTATTCTTGGTAAATGAGGCGATACGATATATCACCAGATAACATATCGCAATACTGTGTTATATCGATTTTTTTCTCCCACCCCTAGTAACCGAAAGTGCTGCCACCATGTACTCTAATACTCTAATTTAAAGACGACTGTGTGTGTGCGTGTGTGTGTGCGTGTGCGTGTGCGTGTGCGTGTGCGTGTGCGTGTGCGTGTGCGTGTGCGTGTGCGTGTGTGTGTGTGTGTGTGTGCAGTTGACTAAACAATTCAAAGTCGCCACCTCCCCTTTTCAGTCACTAGTTTGTTGAACAAATGAGTACAGGCCTGAAATGTCGGTCATATTTCATGTCTAAGAGGTAGCACAGCTACCTGCCACTGTAGCTCAGTTTGTTGTTGCAGCTATATTGCTCTACTACCTGGATATAAACAAGCACAGACTTGTTGTATTTATTTTGTTGTAGAAATGGGGATTAAGTTGTTAGAAGGCTGCTGGTCCTGGTGATCCAGAGTAATGCGTAACCAACAGAATCATGTGGAAGTTGACCTGTTAGGAGGAGTGATAAACTTGCTCTAACAGGCAGAAACCTCAAGCAGAACCAGACTCATGTCAGACAGTCATCTGCTGAGACTGAACTGGGTTTAGTGCGATGGAGAAACACAATTTAGGAACAAAAAGGATTAACCTGTGATCATTTATCATCATGTGAGGGCTCTCTGATATTTCTTAAAATCTTAAGACTTTACTTGACACAAAACGCTGATCTGTCATTCGTCTCTCTGTGTTCATGCATATTTACACCAAAGCATCCTTTTTGCTCAGTTTCACTCAATGCTAAGATTTATTCTCATCCATCTCCACATTTCTCCACATCAGCTGAAATATTTAACCTCCTTGATATTTCTCCTCTATTATTCTATTAAAATGATCCCATATAGTGGAAGCGCTCTGATTGGCTGCCAGGGCTGCAGACTTTTAGGCTGCATCAGAAATGTGCTGACGTTGGCCCCTAGCCGGCCAGGAAACTGCACACATTAAACATTAAAACAGGTCATGGCTTTATTTAGAATAGGAAATGCTGCGTGGACAGGCTGCAGTGTGTGAGTGTGTGTGTGAGTGTGTGTGCAGCTGTGTATGATTCCCCTGTGACTGCATCATATTTACACTGCTCCTTTTTGACCACTAGATGGCAGTATGAGACAATTTTAAAGTATATGCTTTAGAAACGTACACATTAGAGTCTGAATTGAGGGGAACTTTTCCATTATTTTTGTCATGTAGGTGCAGTGAATAGTGGTAGATTTGTTTATTTTCTAGTTTATTTGATGGGGCGAATACATTTAATGTTACTCCACGAAGCAGGTATCATGCTTACAGGTTCTAATGATGCCTAATTTGCAATCCCTGTCCTTGGTGAGGCCTCCAATATTAAAGGAGAAATTAGAGTAATGAATTTAAAATACTGCAACCACTAAAAACATACAGTGAGATCAACTTATACAATGAAAAATACAAATTAAAACTGTTAAAAGACATTCAATGCTTCATTTTCAATTATTTTCAACTAGACATGATGATAAATCTCATACAGTTATAAAATCTGAACATGTTTTACTGCTCAGGTGATAAAATAATGCTGCCAGAAGTCACAAAAGTAAAACAAAACAAAGTTTTAACGAAGATTTATTGTGGTTCAGATTTAATTTTCCTGGAGACAGCATGTGAATGCCGACTCCAGACAAAGCAAAAGAAAATTAAATCAGGAGTGTCGTCACCGAGGAGAGACCTTGACAAGGACGATTGCTAATGTTCGACGATGAGAGCTCTCAGGTATGATGTGCTCCGACAATTACACTGAAGGGGGCGACAGCAATATTCATCAAAGCACAAAAAGGTTATTAAGCTGTTAGGACGACCTTTTCACTCACTCAAACTGTTTGTGTCTGTTGTACAAAAGGGATTTTCGTAGACTTCCTCTTTTTCTCTCTCTTAACAAATGGTTATTGTGGCACACGGTTTCCCTCCTCTCCGACTCCCCCCCACTGTCGCTGTTTTTCCCCTCAAACAATGGATCATAACTCAAGACAGGAACCAGCTGCTTCAGCAATTACATTAATATCTGTCCCCGAGTTTATTGGCTGGCCGACCACTCTAATCAAGTCAAGGGAAGCGGGGCTATCCTTCTTCTTAACGGATCGCTCACCCTCAATCGGCTCTGATTGAGAATAGATGTCATTCCTCTGCCATTAGTGCTGTAAGCGTACAATGTTCCTCTTAACCATTACACCCAGCCGAGGCGAGCGTGAGTTATGGTGTCCGGCGTGGAAGCAGCTCAGCTAAGACCCTGCCAGCGTGCCTCTGAGCAAGCCAGGCGAGACGAACGGCCTCGGAGACCACCGCGCCACATCAGCCGTTGTCACTTTGTCGTACTTTAGTGACCGCATTGTGCGAGAAGAAGGCGCCATTATGTGGCGGAGTATAGTCAGAGTTTGTTTGGGGAGTTGGCAAACGGGAAGCCAAAACCCTGACAGCGCTGCGGTGGCACGAGTCCAAACCGAGCCACAATGTTCAATGGCAAGAACAAGTCGTTATTGTGTCACTCAGAGAAATACTGCGGGCTGCAGTGTCACATTGTCCCTAACAACAGGTCATTCAGCATTACTTCCTTCATCAAACTTCTGCCAGCTTTGCCGTCTCGCTTCTGTGGCAGCAGCTCCATAAAGAGGAGACACAGAATTCAGTCAGTGGGGGTTAGATTTATCAGGTACAAAAGGTACAAAGCAGCCGTTAGTTTTTGGGACATTAGTGCACCGACTTCATATCTAATGACACAGTTTTATTCCAGTGAGAACAGCTGATAAAAGGTTTGTCTGCGCATATTAACAGGCAGGGGTTTTACTCGTAATTTTGGGCTCCATGACAAGATATCAATTTGGCCTCACCACCACAGCTCAGGGTCACCTTTCACAATTATTCCAACTCATGAAAAGCGTGAAATAACTCTAAACATGACAAACAAACCCATTTTTATAACAGCAGCAGGAGCAGGTTCAGTTTTAAATTAGAGACCATCGAAATCTACAGATTGTTCTGAATCTGGTGGTTTCAAATTGACTCTGTTAGTTTACTGGATAAGACGCTGATTGTTTCTGTGAGGTGGACTGTTTCTACTCTGGTTTGTGTTCACTTTTTTTCACAGGAAAACTCGTTTTCTCTCAGCTTGATTTCTCTTCCTGTTTTTTCTCTTTACTCTTTTGATGTCTTGGCTTTGCTTTCTTTAGGAGAGACATATTACTGCAGCATAACTTACTTGGCTTGACAGCAGTCAGATCAATCCTGTCAACGTGGACTAAACCATTCTGCAGGTTTAGTAGGGGTGAGAGGGGCAACTGAGAGAGAGAGACCCCATACGGATTAGGGCGCAGATGGAGGAGGGATATGTTAACATTAGAGGGACATGTCTGCTGCACCATCAGTTATCGCTTTATTTAGTGATAACTTGCCAGAATGCAATTGGCTGAAAAACATATATGATGCCTTTTCATGATATTTTCATCCTTTATGGCTGAAACTGGGCAGTGTGTAGGTGTAGCTGAGCAGCTGGAGAAACAGTTGTGTTTATACTACGTATTTCCACAGAGAATATTCACATTAAATAATTTGTTTAGCCATCAAAAGTCAGCAGGATGTCTGACACTCACGTGTGAAGTACAACAATTGTTTTAAATGTCCAGCAGAGCACTGTAAGTGTTATGTAACACTTAAAACTGCTTTGGAGCAAGAAGTCTAACCTTGTTTGGATTTTGGAGCTTCAAATACGGACCCATGTACCTCAGCAGATTTTCTGCTTTCCTGCTTTTCTTCTGTTTGGAGTCAAAAGACAAAAGTAGGGAAAGAAAAGGACAAAAATACAAGAAAAGAAAGGCAGAGAGGTCACAGCTGAGGCACTCCAATCTGCACCTTCATTATCTCATCACTGAGGATCAAACTCAGCTAATGTGGAAAATCGGTACATGTAACTTTTCCTTTTATGGTTTTAGCACGAGAAATATTGAGACACAAGTCATTAGGCACAGATTCTGAGTCAGCAATTCTGGAGAAGGACAGACGTGTCAGCAGTAAAAATAGAAAATAACTTGAACAAATGTGACAAATGGACTTTTGATTTCTACAATAATTAAAATCCCTTAAAGTCTTTAGTTACTTTGATAAATGACACAGAAAAGCAGCAAATTCTTATATACAAGAAGCCGGAACCAGCAAATATTAAAAGTTTTGTCACAGAAAAACAACTTAAAGCTCCTGTTAGGAAATTTTAGTTTTTGTCACTTTTTGCGCCCACTGTGGATCCTCACTAAACTCATTCATTACATGCATCTGGCTGGTTTTGTATTGCATGTAAAGGCCTCATAATAAACTTCAGTCTATTTTATTTACACAAAAATATTCCTCACTGGAGCTTTAAAAGGACAGATCATCAAAATAGTTTGTAAGTAGTTGACTTTGATTGATTGATTATTTGTAGTTGTAGCTCCCTTTAAGCACTTGCCCCTCAACAACAACAACGGAAAAATGCGTCTAACTGTAAAACTATAAAACTCTCAGCTGATTAAGGCGCTGATGAAATGAAAAATCTGTTGGCCAGACTGAAGCTGCTCAATGTCTCTTTTGACAACGTGAAAACCCTCTCTGTCTGGGCACATAAAACACTTGATGGTTTAACAAGGTGACTTGTAAAACAGAGTGCTCTGATGGCTGTTGGCGATGTAAATTTTCCTTCCATTAAGTATCTCTGGAGATAAGCGAACCAAACGCCGTCTCCCAGCTGAGGGAAACTCTTACTAGCTGCTCTGTTATCCACTCCAGCCTCCCAATCTCTCAGACATTCCTCGCCGTCTCTGAGCGTACGCCTGCATTTAGTGACGCTCCTCTGAGCTCCTCGTCTCTCCTTTAACTCAGCGGGGCTCACGGCGCGGTCACGATCATGGCAGCGTTCAATCTGCGGTGAAGACACTAAGTGCTGCTGAAGAGCAACCACTTGCCTCCCACAAAGGGGGAAGACGGCGCTCTGGGACAGGCAGTTTAATGACCAGCAGAGCATGAAATATTCACAAAGAAAAGAGATAACGGACGGGAAAAAGGTAGTCTGGGCTCCGAGAGAGTGTTGTTTATGTACACCAAGGATGGATGCCTCAAGGCGGGGAGATTTGGGAGCAGGAAGGCACTGAGATAAATACAGATGTAGCTGAAGTGATTCTCAGAAAAATGTCTCAACTTAAAGCTCCTCTGAGGGATTTTTTTCAACAGTTATGAAACAGACCGAAACTCATATTGATGCCATCAGACTGATGTTTTCATAGTGTAACTTTTTATGCCTGAAACTGTTGCGAGAGGGTCGGTGTCCCTTTACTACGCTTCATTGAAGTCCCACTCCGATGTTTTCTATTTTTTACTACTTTAAATGTTTTTAGGGGTCTTTAAATTGTGATTATGAAGTTTTTAGCCAAAATTGCGTTACCTGTGTCATTTTCAAGGGCTTTTCTTTTCTTCTGCAGAGCTCCTGTAGCTCATTAGTAACTCGCCTCTGAGTCGTGGGCGGAGACAGCGCTGTTCTGCACACTCCTCTTCATACTAGTTCGTGGCCTAACATCGTCGGTGTAGCAGAAGAAGCAGGTAACACAGGAGATATTTAGCTCTCGGCAAAAAAATCACAACACTTCACTGTTTAAAAGCATTTCAATCATCACTGCTCATGATCAATAAGTGAGAGTTTATGCGGGGTCAGATTTGTTGAGTAGAAACGTCACTTTTGTTATCTAAGAAAGAATAACAGAGAGGGAGTTTTGGTGACCTTTCCAGATATAACTATCAGTGATTACGGATCAATAAATTTATCACCGTGTCAGCTTCAGATTTAGGGTTTGTCATCTCTGTCTCTGTGCTCAAGTCCCAGATAAATCTGAGTCAGCTGAAAGAAACGGAAGTTACCTGTGTCTGAGTCCAAATCACGTCCACTTTGAAAGACTGACAGCATAAATCTGGACTGACTGTGACAGAGGAAACACTTTTATTACATTAGATCCAAACAAATCCTGTCGACATGTTCAAAGATTTAATTCTCAGTGAAGTTGCAGGGCTGCGTCGACGTGCACAGCACTCCTCTTAATGAGGGGACGCACTCATCGATGCTGCTGCATTAGAATCACTGCAGGCGTCTGACAAACTCACAAACACTCGAAACAAGATATACTTTAATAAATGTTTGTTTGAAGGGAGGTTCTCCTGCATGTTTGGATTGGAAACCAGCATCCTGCCCCCTTTAAATATGAGACTACATCAGGAAAATTAAAAAGGTCTTAGATTATTCAGGTTTTACACTAACCAAACATCGTGTATCCAGTGATTGAATCTTTCAGTCTAAACTCTTAAAGGCAAAATGCATGATTCATAGGGACTCCGTGTCTTTGCAGGAACTCTGACGAACAATACATCACATCTCGGGGCATGGAGGTGAGCACACGTGCTAACTGAATAAATCATTAGAGCCTTATGTAACGCACCTGACACGATCATTAAAGCGTTTTTTATTAATAAACGTGTTCCAGTTTGAGTACAAGTCTAAGTCGTGACTACCTGAGTGCGAGATGGTTCACAAGTCCTAAAAATCAGTGCTTTATCACTAACTCACCTGTGATATTTTAGCTTGTTTGTGTCGTATGTGAGGAGTTTCAGCCTCTCTTGAGAAGAGATGAGGAGAAGCCACTTTAGAATCACCTGCAGGTTATTTTTTCCTGTTTTTGCCGATTAATCAAGCGACCCAGGAATGAACGAGTCGAGATATTGCTATGCTTTGCAGCTTCTCTCTTGTTAAACAGAGCGTTTATAAACACCAGCAGTGTGTGAAGCAGTCGGCACAGGCAGACACAGCTCTGCTTTTTCATTATTTTGATGGCTTATCCCTCCAGACCTGTCTCACGGGTCACCGATGGCACTCTACACTTTCACGTGGACTCTCGGCTCGGATTAAATGTCATCTCTCTCCCAGCTGATGAGGCCAAATACGGGCCACATTTCCCAGATGAGCGCAGATCGATAACCTGTGAGTGAGGAAGAGAGGAAGAGGAAGAAGAAGAAGAAGAGGATATAGGGTGTTATGGATAGCGGCTGAGTGTGATGCATTCACTGACCTTTTAACTCCATTTGGGACCTCATCTGTTCGAGGTATCTGGAGGCCGTCATGGTGTGTGAGACTCTGTTCGTCCAGCAGCAGCTGCAGTGACAGCGGTGGAGCTACAGCAGGATACAGACACGTCTACCCGGATGATCTAAACACAGAAAATCTTCAGCGAGAGCACGAGCTGCACACGCTTTTGTTTTACTCGCTGTCCAAACATTTCCCTCTCAGCTCATTTTAGTACCACCAATCTGCTGTAAACACAAAGACGACGATTTAAACTCAAAGTCGTCTCTCAGGAACATTCATCCGTCCATCCATTCATCGTCTGTGCGCCGCTTTTGCTTACTTCTGTTCTGGGAATGTGCAGCGGTGAAGAGGCCTCGTCTGCTTTCTGTGACAGCGGCTGATTTATTCCAGACCGTGTTTACAGTACCAACCCTCCGCAGAGACTCTCCTATTGTTAGCCAGGAAGACTCTCTGCAATTTAAGAACTTTAAATAGCGAGAGCATCGTCAGCTGTCCTACAGGCCTGCAGACTCAAGGTTGACCCAGCGAGGCGTGTGTTTGGACTTTGAAACTGCAGATCATGTAAATTATCACGGCGAAGAAGAAGGACTACATTTGAGTCAGGGTCAAGTCTAGAACACCTTTCTCTGCTCCTCTGTCGAAGCAGAGGAAGAGGCTGGGTTAGGGCAGTTTTAAACAGGGCGCTCTATAGGCATAGGACCAATAGGAGCTAGGAGGAAATCAGCTGGGCTATCAGCTGGCTGAGGTGTCTACATGCCATTGGCTGCGAATCAGCGCCTGACGTTGTGACCTGCCAGAACTAACGCTATGCTTCATTCTGGTCTGACTCTATAAATCTGTTCTGACCGTATAAACCTGGTCTGATTGCTTGAACCTGGACTAACTGTAGTGGTCTGGTCTGACTGTATGAATCTGGACCTGGACTTTTACTGACCCTCTTATCGTCTTCGTTATAGACTCTAGTCCTCTTCTCCTGTGATTTTTAGTCTTCATCTCCAAACACAGTTGCTGTCTCCTCTTCCATCATGTCTGTTGTGCTCTGTTGCTCAAGGACGACAGTCATCTGTCTCATGTTTTCATTTGTTTTGATGTTGATTATTGATGCAGATACAATCATCAAAACTTCACTCAGATGTTGCGCTTTAATACAGAGGCCTTCCTAGAAATAAAAGGTGCAGATATATGCAATAAAGAGGGCGGTCTAGAAACCTTAAATGAAGTCTAAATATCTCAAAACTCAGATATGAAGTAGTTCCCCTTTGTTTCTTTCACCATCAGTCCTTTACTTTTTCTTTTACAAAATGAGTAACAGAAAAAAAAAAAGGGTACAGCACTGACATTAAAAAAGGTTAATAGATTTCACCGAGAACAGTCTGTAGCTTTAGACGGTACAAACAGAGACCCTCGATATGATCTCTCCTGTGGCTAATAAAACTCATTCTACTAAATCAGCGCTCAGTGACAGGCGAACGCTCGTCAAAAAGCTCTTTAAGGAGTGCATTAGAGGGCATTTCTGCTCACTTTACATGTTCAGTAGAGGCTAATAGCAGAGCTGTCTGTGGAGTCAATGGAGCAGCAGGAACAGTCTGGTGTTGATGTGTTTGCTCAGCTTATCGCTCCGAGATATGACAGGTAGGCTTTTAACTCCCAATAAGAGGAGAGATCATAAAGGTTAACTATTTCAAACACGTCTGCGGCGTCTGTCAGCGGATTTCAGCAGGGTTGAAGAGTTCGCAGATTACTCTGATCTGGGTTGGACTCGGCTTAAAGAAAGTTTTCATCGTTTTTAAATGAATGAATTTCTAATCTTAGATCTGCAGACAAATCGTTTGACTGTTTTCACGTTTAGATTAAAGTTAAATAGTGATCGAGCGTGGGCGGCGAGGGGCCCTAAACATAATTTACTCAGCGCAGAGCACTCTGCAAATCGCTGGTCAAATAAAGTTTATGTGCTCGAACGTAACAACACAGCTGCCTGCTTTTGCGTGTTACCTCTGCCCCGGCGTATGTGTGTGTTAGCATGTGTGTGTTCGCTGCAGGCGGGTCCATCTAAAGCAGTATTTCCTCGTACTCTGTCTGCTCCGCTCAACTCAGAGGACGCTGATTGATTCTGATGCATGCACTCCCTCAGCTTTGGAGAGAAACACTGTGAGGGTCGTGACGAGGTGTATCAGTCCTTGAAAATCAATCAGCGTATTCTCGAGTGACCGAGCAGAAAACATAGATTATACACACATGGTATATCCTCCGCTGAAACGTAATAACTCTGGGGAACAGCGTGTCCAATATTCTTGAAATGATCTCCATCCTTTAGCCAATCAAGTAATAGAAAGATCTGATATGATTTCACACAAATAAGCAATAACACAAATTAGTGAACGAGCGATTAGAAATGATTAAATGGAGGAATTTCTTGTGTTTGCTGAAGAGAATCTAGACGCGGCTGATTTTGTGTATGAATGCGCTACAATAGTGAGATTATTGTTTGTGAGAAAGAGAAGGAGACCTCTGTGTGTGACTCAGCTGCAATAAAAAGCTTGTCAACTAGTTAATATTGAAGGAACACGGTCGTAAACTAATTAGTAAAGCCCCTTAAAACATTTTTCCAGACAACAAAGGTCCAAACACAGATCACATGAAGTCTTATGAGTCCTAAAAAGATCCGTTTGTAATATCCTGAAGTCACAATAAATGCAGAACTATGGTTGAAAGCAACTTCTGTTTTGTCGTATGATACCAGGATATTTATTACATGACAATAAATAACCATAAAGAACAGTTTGGTATCAATAATTAATGATTCTCTGACATTTCAGCAAACTGAAAATGACCAGAGAGGCTGAGAGATGAGCTGCTACTGGCATTAGTTGAGCCGGTAGTTTAGGATTCCTTTATATCAGGTATGATAGCTAGTTAGTTGGTCTTCAGGATAAGATAAGACACTGTTCACTGCAACTACATACACAAACAAGCTGACTCTAATTGCTAATCTGTTGATGAAATGATTGATTTATTTATAAAGCTATAAAGTTTGGACAGTTGGGAGAAGTGATTTTCTTCTTAACCAGCTTTAACATTAAATTAACTTCATAAATTTAACATTTATTGACTGTAAAATCTTAATATTAGTGTTTCTGTTAGGTTTTCTTTCCTGTTAATTTAATGTTAGCATTTACAGTGGACATAGCTTGTTGGAGTATGTGGTAGCTTCATGTCTGTTTTCTTCACTTTGGTAGAAGTCTTGCTCAGATACCCTCCTCGCTAGTTTCTGCTCTGTTTTCTCACTTGTCTCCTTTTTCCTGCTTGTGAGTGGTCAGCCTTTCACCACCAGAGAGTAACAATAAAAATATTCTCCATATTTTCTTCTGATGCTGAAAGTAAGTCATGTTTTGGTCAAATTGTACTAGATTGAAGCAAAATCAAAGTAACATGATTAATTCAGACATTTTTCACCGATGAAAGTGCTCCTCAGGTCTGTAAATAATGATGCAGCTTAATGAGTTGGTTTCAAGCTTCACTCAGATCATCTTCTACAGTTTTTTCACAGAGCTGTCAGTCATGGCATTACACACCTTGTTAAAAATAAAAAGTTGTTCATAAATTTAATAAAAAAATTAACTTTTGCATAAATCAGCATGATGAGAACTAGGAGAAGTGTTTATTTGATGTGTGAATTCATTGTAGATTTTAAGCCATGGTCCATCTGTTTACATGGAGGAGGCGGGGCTTGTGGCGTATATTGCAGCCTGGCAGTAAGCCTTATTTACCCATTCACCACTTTGACAGAGATCAATTTTCTCTCCCATGTTTTCACCCAAATTGAACCTAAACTGTCCCATGTGTCCTTTTGTTTGTGCCACGGTTACATGTTGGGCTTTGACCCAGAAGTTTGACAACATAAATGGAGGGACCATAAAAATCAGATTAAGCTGTGGAGGTACAGAGATATAAAGTTGACAGTTTTCATTATTCAACTTACAAGCTGTTATCTTCTTGCTAATGTGTTTGGTGATTGTTTTGGTATTTGACGCAATAGGTCAGCTGAAAGGGGGCATAACGCCACCTACTGTAGTGGAGGTGGACATGCTGTAGTCAATAAATCAATTTTTATGCTGTTTGTGAATCGGGACAAGATCAGTAATCCAGTAAGATCGCATAATTGAGCCATAACTGCAGCTGGACTTAATTCATATTCTCATGTTTGGGACTCAGTAACATATTAACATTCCTACAGCATACCTCAGTGATACAGAAGAATCCAATATTTGACGCTGTAGTGAAGGTCTATTAAGGACTCATGTTGGTGTTTGAAGAAGTCTGATGTGGGCCACTTGGCTGTAACGATTTAATCGAAGCAGACCTGGAATAAGAGCAGCAGAAGACCCAGCTTTGATTTCCTGATAAAAATCCGATACTCAGACCTGAAGAAGTCAAAACCAGAGGCAAGGAAATAAAATCATGAAAAATTCCTTTGACCCAGGAGTGATGTTGTACCCTTGAGCGATTTTTCTTTTTCTTTCAATAAGAAGAAGAGGAGGACGATGAGGTGATTCAGCGGCCCTGGAATGTGAACTACTTTCATAGCTGCCAACGGATGAGGGGAAAGGGGGGCGGTAAGAGTGGTGCTGCTGACCAGAGCAGGAAGGTCACCCCGATGCGGTTCAGCCTGAGGGGAAGAGTTGAAGCCGTGTGGAGCACTGACCGCTCTGCTGCAGGGAGCACAGAGCTCATCAGCGGGCAGAGGACGGATTTCACAGATGTTACTGTTGTTGAGGAAAACGGGAGGAAGCTGAAGGTGTGTGAATTTAGCTGTTGGTCAATACTACAGGATACAGAAGTGATGAAAAACAACATGTCTTACCCATGCTGCTGTCAGAGCAAACAGCTGAATGATACAACACAACACACACGGAAAAATATCCAACGTTTTTTTATTCAGAGGTGTTTTTTTATCTCTTTTTTTGTGGACTTGACAGATAAAGAGATGAGACAGGAATACAGTTGAAATGCTGCTTTTTTTCCATCCATTTAACAACAGCACAGCACTGAAATTCAGAGACAACTTTCTGTTATGTTTCCTGTGTGTCGAGGAGGAGGCGTGAACAGTAAAGGAACACAGAAGGGGAGGGAGAGGAGGAATCAAAACAGCTGTGGACAAACATTGAAGAAATGCTCCATTTAACAGTCCAAATACCTCGTGTCAAGAGAAGGACGACTACTGCATGTGTGGAAGTGGATAAAATAACTCGTCTTTGCTGGTTATTTATATTTCCTCTAGATTTTCATCAAGCGCGTGCAATAGTTGCTGCATGTCTCCTTTTCAGCATAATGCCCCACGTTTTGTGTCTCTCTTAAGCGATCCTATCCAAGAAAAGCAAAAATGCACCAAAAACTTCTTAAAAAAAACCTTTTTTAATATATTAAGGCAAGACATAATGCTACCTGTCTTGTCACAGGCTTTATATCTCCTACTAAAGGCTAAATTACCGATCAGTAATACAAGTTTCAGTTGCAAGAGATGAACTGTAAAGAAATATTCGACACAGCTCATCATCATTATAGGAAGTTATGGTGCCAAGCTGCTGAAAGTAGTAATATGCTGGTTAAATGAGCAACCAGGCAGTATCAGAGGAGCAGAAATGCAGGAGTTCACTTGAAGAACTGCACTTCATATTTCTATGCAATATTAAAAAGGAAATTGACTCTTATTTATACAAGAGTCGAGTACATCGGTTGAATTCAGCTGCATAAATATAAGAATCACAAATTCAGCCTGAGGATCTGCAGCCTCTCAGTTTCTGACCTCCTTGTCCACGTGGTGAACTAAGAGGGGGGGTGCTGTTGTTATGAGTGCAGATGAATGCAAGAGGCGGAAAAACACCATAATAGAAATGGCGAGTGCTCCAGAAGAACCTGCGCTAGTACACACCACACCTGATCCTAAATCTGACTCTGAACTGAAGGAGGAAACTGTTGAAGCGCTGCAGTTAGAACAGCATGTCTCTGAGTGCTGCTCCAGCCTCTTTGCTTTCTGTGAGTTAGTTGGTTGTGCAACACTAAGGCTGGACTAGAATAGTAAATTCCTTTATGTCACCATAAGAGCCGTGCAGTGATCTGTGTGGGCAGGGACGCTATGGTCATGAGGCGCTGCGCTGATTGGCTGCCTGAATGATGGGAAAGAGGGCAGGATGCAGACCAGTGCAGCTGGATGCAGAGGCGGGAAAACAGGAGAATAAAATTGGTGAGGAGAACCTGTGCCAGTGCACTACAGATATGATCTAGAATCTGATCCCTGACCTGGAGTAACACTGCGTTCGAGGTACCTTGGAAGCCATCTTATTTCCGCCTCTGATTCTGCTTTCTTCCAACTTTGATAACTCAAACGCTGGTAACTCGGGTGTGACGTCATTCTCAGCTCAGACATCTGACTTCCGAGATAACTCGAACGCAGCATAAGCAACTGATGAAGTGCTGCAGCTCTCTTTCGGTAGTTCTCTTCCTTCTTTGATGTTCTTGCTAAACCAGAAAGAAACAGAATCACTCAAGAAGTGTAGGTTAGCTGTATGGATGCCTTTGCAATTAACTCCAGTCTTAACGCCATCGCAGGAGCCATGAAGCAATGTGAGTGAGCGAGGATGGTATGGTAATGAGGTGATGCACTTAACTGCTACCGGAGATCAGGGTGCAGACCAGTGCAGCTGGATGCAGAGATGGATGCTTCTTTACCTGTGATTACGGTTGTTGAACGGAGGTTTGACTCATTTGATGTGAATAAGTTGCAGCTCATTTTGAAAAATCAAAGACACTAATATGGACTGTTAAATGAAAAGCAAGCAAAAGCACTTATGAAGCAGCGTGTTGGGAAGGCATTTCAAGACAAAAACTCTCTTCTTCTTCTAAACTCGTGATCTGTAATGTAGCACGGCTAAACCACAGGAAAACTCTGGATGAAATACTGTCACAGGGAGCGAGAACGATGCGATTATTACTCTGGAGTTCGTTTCCATCTCAACCATTCCACTAGACCTGAGTTAAAATTCTTACAAAGGGTTTCAATCAGAGTGTTGTGACTCGCTTGACTTCAGCTGTAAGGAGTCGGCTGCACAGACAACATCTCCAAAAACTGAAGGTGGGTGAGCCGCACATTGAACTGTGACTTACTGCAGGACGCAACATGGCAGAGCTCATGAGACAACACGCCTTAAACATGTTTAAAAGTTGGAACAGCCGATAGAAATGAAAGCTTTGTTTTTGTACATGAGCTCCCTTTAACAGTCTGCAGTTCAGACACATCTCTGAATTTTCCTGTGGGAAGTATTCAATTATTCTGCTCTAAGAAATAGCTGAGCTAAACGATGACGAGCCGACAAAGGAATGAGTTTTCCAACAGTGGGAACGGTTGGGGCACACCTGGATAAAAAATGTGGCACTTTTCACGGTTTGTGAACCTCGAAATTAACTGTGAAATGAGTTTCTACATCTCTGAAATGGGAGGACCATGCCCCAGAAAGAAAAGCTCGAACAAATCCCCAAGAGAGATGCTTGAATATGAAAATGTGTCGACGTCCGGATAGTGTTTGAGTGCGTGTTGTGGACACCGGTTGCGGGTCCTTCTCATGCAGTTGCTGGTTGGGATTTTTGAGAATCGGCTGTAATTTGCACCACAAACGGCTTGAATACATTCTACTTTTAGTCCCTCTTTCTCCACTTATCGAAGCGCTCTGCTGGGAAAACGATGAGGTCACTTTCTCTACAACGACGACGACCCTCAACTTCAGATATTAACAGACAAATAAAACTTTTTAGTTTCTCCACATACAGGTTCATATATCTTTTATAAAATAAATCTTATATTTCCAAGTATACAATAATAAAATGATGCACTCTGCAGAAAAAAAGGTAACAGGAAACTCCATATATACACATAGTATATTATACTATTTTGGCAGACAAGAACATGGACAAGTTCAGTATTGTAAACAGCTCTTCACTCTTGGGACGAGTCCATCCCGTCTTTCTCCGGTCTGTCCTTGTTTCCTCCTTCCTTCTTACATTCAAACTCCAAAAAATTGTGCTTTAAGAAATCTCTTTTGACAATCCAAGGCTCTTTTCTGTTCATGTCCTCGTGTAAAAGCCACGTCGGCTGAGAAGAAGTGAAAGTCTCTGAACAGAAGGTCAATGTGACAGTCTGACCACTCGCTCGCTCCGCTCACCCAGGAAAAGAGGAGAGGAATAAAGGGGTTAAGATGAACACGTGTTTTAGAGGTGTAGATGAAGACTTCTCTGAGTTTAATGCTTTTAAAACACAGTTTCTGTCTCACTCAGATAATCATCAGACAGTATCCCTTTATGTTTTTTGTTTTTGTAGCTGTATGTGAAGATTTGGTGTGTTGTGTGCAAACGTCAACTCCAAGGCAACATCAGATGTGAAACAAATATTAAAAAACTTTCAGTGCAGCTCCTTAAGACTGAGAAATAATAACGGTAATCCTCCAGACTTCTCCGAGCTCGCTGTGAACTCTGGGAGAAATTCTGTCCTGGAGCGTCGGCGGCATTTTGTTGATGTTGACGAGGCAGACGTCTGAGAGGTTACAGCTGTGTTGAGGATACGGGAATGTTTACACGATGGAATGTGTGAAAACACGGCGACATGGTGACACAGTGGAGCCATGATGATGATGGCGCCCGGGTAGAGACAGAGAGCTTTGGGTTTTGATAGCAGGGTTGTCGGTTTTTAGTTGTCCTCGTCGGTGAGCTCGTCCTCAGCGACGGCCTTCTCGGGAATAGCCTCGAGGCTGCGTCTGCTTTTGGACTCGGAGCCGCAGGAGCCGCCCCCTGATCCGCCTTTGCTCAGGTTACAGGTGAGGGCGGCGTAGTGGATCTGCTTGAGGTTCTCCTGGACTTCACTCCTGGCGTGCTTCAGCAGGTCCGCCTGACCCTGAGGGAGACAGACCAAAGGATTCCTTTATTTTGTACTTGTTTTACTGCTGCAACAATAACAGTGGGCCTAATACTTCAATCATACACAGATGTATAACATGAACGTGACACTCTAAAGTAGATTGTAAAGACAGAGTGGATATACGCCAATACTGGGGCGGCAGGAGCTTTGGAGGTAGAGCGGTCATCCAATAACTGGAAGGTTAGCAGTTTGATTCCCTCCTTTCCCCAGTCTGTCTGTTGTGTCCTTGTGCAAGACCAACCCACCTTGCTCTCAGTGTGTGTCCTCCACTAGTGTATGATTTTGAGTGATGTGTGGTGGTGGTCAGAGAGGCTGTAGGCGCGGATTGGCAGCCACATTTTCTTTAGTCTGCCCTGGGGCAACTTTGACTACTAAAGCACTTTGAGGGTCTCCGATAAAGCGCTATAAAATCTGAAGCATTATTATTATTATTTTAATTATCTGTGTGTGTTAACAAACCCCGGCCACCCCTATCTGTCATCAACCCATCTGAGCCATCCCAGTCAAACGCTGTCTGTCAGGAAAACATTACTCTGTTGGTTTTTAACGAATGAGAGGAACTCTAACTTCTGTCCAAGAAAGAGGGGTCAAAGAAGGGGACTCTTATCCCGGCGGGAGGTGGATTAGAAGTTAGCTGGAGGGGAAAATGTGTGAGTGAATCCAGGTTTGTGTGAGCACATCACAGATCAGGATTAGTCTTCCCAGAATTGATCAGGATGAAGCTTAAGAGATCATTTCACCTCACTGACACTGACCGACAGGAGAGACGTGAAGACTGCTGATGTGCTGGATTTACAGATGGACACAAACATTAAAATGAAGGTCTTCGCTTCATCTCTCACCGGGTACTACTAAGGACAAACATACTACAACAACAACTTAAACATACAGTGAATGTAAAGACAGATGAATAGCTCTACATGTCTGGAAACACTGCAGAAGGTCCACATTGACGTGCTGTCATACACTCATCCTACTCAGAAACTGGACTTGTATCCTACTTTGTTCTTTTACAATCTGCTCTTTTGATGTCTGCACCATTTTCTCTCTCCTATAAATAAAAAAATAAATGTATAACAAAAGTAGCGCTGCTCTTTTACCCGCTGCCGTCTCCTGTACTTGCCCTGCACCAAAAGCGAAGTGCACGCTCATGTGTTCGGGAGAGTGGTTGTAGCGTTTTTCACTTAGATACTTTTAAAATATTGCTTACTGTTGCTGGATTCTCTGAAGGTTGCCTTCCCCGGCTTCAAGCGCTGTAATAAATCAACCCCTTAATCTTCTTTGTCTTATCATCAAAGAAAATAAAGTCTGTTTTATAAACCACAGAAAAGCCCAAATGAGCCAATTATAGGGTGCTGAGGTGATTCTTCTCATGTCAGATTAGTCAATAAAACAGATTTTTCACCCAACAGGGAGAGAAAGTGGAGGCAAAAACCAGATTTTTAAAAGTTTTAATTAGCCAAACAGGAATCTACCTCTCTGTCCTTTTGTTTATGCCCCCTGCATAGATGAGTTTCGGTCCTTTCCTTGTTTACTTTTTAATGATAGAACAGAAACTCATCTATTCAGGGATCAGGAAGCGCAGCATCCCGAACTCTGACAAACGCTATTAAAAAACCGCTGAAGGCAAAGAGTGTTAACTTGACCATCACTGAAACATCTGTGTTATCATTATTTTTAACTCGGCTGTTCTGTCTCACTCGGCCGTTTTCAAACATCACACAGTAGTCGTGCTGATTCTCTAAAGGTCTGTTCTGCATGGAAAAAGCCGTGAGAACATGTAAACACACACACACACAGCAAACATCTCTGAATGATATCAAACCATCACCGCTGTGTCCCCCACAGGAGAGAAAGCTCTTTGTTCGCAGTTCAAAGCTCGGTTGGATTGTTGCCATTCTTAAATCTTAAAGAGCTCGAAGTCGATGACTTGATGCACTTTTAATGAGCATCAAAAAACTCACAGCGCTGTTTACACTGTAAGCCTGCCAACAGTGAGATCCATATAAGTTCAGCCCTGGATTACACATGGACACACAATGAATCAAACACACCCTCCGTGCTGAACTGCCTGGGGGCAGAGTAAATATATTATAGCGAAGTCGCTCCTGTGGTATTCTTAATGAACATGTGCAAATACAAATAAATATTCAGCAGGTTATTCCACAATAATTACCCTCTGTCTCAGCAGTGGAGGTTGAAATAAAAGGTGAGATAAAGATGTGAGGGGCAGAGTGGCGCAGGCTCGGTACACTAATGACTCCCTCAGTTCAGCGACGCACAATACTGCCTCCATGAAATGTATTATTGAATGAGAACTGAGTGCTTTTTAAATATACAGTAAGTGTAAAATAATGTATATGAAAAGATGTCAGTGGTTAACGTTAGCTTTATTGTTAAAAAAGGGATTTTTGTGAGACAGAATGGATGAATTTCTGTTTCTAATTTCAGACACACAGAACTGAATTGTTTGCTTTTTAACACAAAAAGTAATTGATTACTGATTGTGGCAACATTTCATGGCAGGAGTCTGTTATTTCTTGATAGAGTCGCTGCCACTATGAATTGACCTTTGCTAAAAAAGTGATTTTATTGGCCGACCCTTAAGGACTGACTGTGGCAGGGCTCGACAGTGCGACCGTTTCACTCACATTTGCGACTAAAAATAGATGTGTGTGAATTGTTAAATGTATGTAGGGGCACATGTGCAAATAAAAAAATCAGCTGAGGCAACAAATGTTTTTTCATGTAAATACGGCGGTGAAGTTAGTTTTAGGTTGGATATTAGACGGACATTCTCTGCGGATCTACCGGTGTCTTCTCACTCTCCATAACCGAGAACAGCAACAGTGGCGCGTTTTAAATCTACTCAACATCCTCACTGTCAACGTCAGGTGTTGAATAAGGGACCGTCAATAAATTACTTGTTGATATTCTCAAAAAAGGCTGTTTTCCTTCAATAGCTTCCATGTTATGTGATCAATTGAACTAAAATTGATTTCAAATAATAGTACTAAGGTCGGACTATAAGACACACATTATTTGATCAATTGTAATTGTGCCCCTAAAGTTCTTTGTGTGCTCCTTACTTTTTCAACTTAGGAAAACATGTACTCCTTCTGAAAAAGTATGTGTCAAGCCCTGTGTGGTCATGACTGTGAAGAAAGAAGGGGGTTCATTGTATTTGATCAACCTGCCAGAGTTCAGATCTGCTTTCACATCCTGCTTTATGCCATTTGGTGTTATGTTGCTTCCTATTTCCCTTAATAGACTGATGTAAAGAGGATGGTTGTTGTTGTTGTTGGGCAGTTCAGATAGAAGTCTTACGATATCATTTATTCCCCTTTGATTAACCCAGCAGATGCTGACAGTCTTCAAACAAAACCTCCATCACCACACAGTTTGACATATGTACATATTATATATGTGACATCATTATTAATCAGCTGAAGATAACATAAAGGAACTACACACATCCCATATGCCCTTGGTAAATCAGGCCTGTAAAGACTCGTGACCGCCATGCTCGGATAATCAGTTCACTAACTGAGCCTAACAAGAGCTGTCATGTAACTAGGGTAGCGCCCGTTGATGGAAATTTCCATGAGGAAAATTGCTCGAGGGCTCTGACCTCGACCTCTGACCCCCTCTAATCATCCATGTGTTTTATGGACACATGAGAAGTAACACATTTCGAATTACTGTGCGCTGTGTGGCATGTGCATGAATACTCAAGCAGAGAGACCGAGAGAAATTATGTGAAATATGTTTTTAAGTTGAATGAACTTCTCACCTTCAGTATGGTGATGTTCCACGTGAAGCTCTCCACCGCCTTGTGCAGCTTCCTGCCCTTCAGCCCCTCCTTCACGGCCAAGTCGTGGAGGTTCTCGTGGAATTCCATCGCTGGGAAAAGACAGAAAAAGCAGAGGAGTCAGTCTTAAATGTTGGAGTCCATGTTGTTATGTTAGACAGAGGAGCAGCCGTGGGGTGACTGGAGCAGTCTGGGATATGTGACTGGGTGCTAAGCCTGTTGTCACAGTGAGGAAACGCATTAGAGCACAGACCCTGACATGTGCTGTCAACATTTCACAGCCGGCTCCTGCAGCAGCAGAGACGAGGCTGAGTTTGTTAAAAGTACAGTGGTTCTCTGGCTGTGGAGGAGGACTTCCCTCTTCTTTCTTACTGGATGTCTTGGGTGTGATAATAACTGGCAAGAACAGATAGCTGCTGCTGAAGATGTACTGCATGACCAGCCTGGAGAAAAAATAGACATCAGGTGTGATTTTCTGGCGTTCTTCTCCAGCCTGTGTTTCCTACAGTTCTGCTGCCAAGCTTCATTTTGAAACAGAAAGTAAGAGTTTCTGTTAACATTACAAGATCATCTCTCACCATAGCAAACACATTATAAATCCGGTAAACTTTCACTCTAACATAAATTAAAGTTAAGGATGTTTTTCTGAGTACGGCGGGGGATTTAGTGCCAGGTTTAGGCCCAGGGGTCGACCCTGCCATAACCTTGTCATCTCCACTGTCCCTGGAGTCAGAGTCCCGGTTGCACCGACTATAAATCACCTCGACACTGTATGTTGTGAACGTGGCCTCCGTCGGTCTGGGTCAGACTGTGTCAGAGAGGGAAGCTGAGGAGAGTTACGCTGATGTTCTGTGAACTCTAAAGAATCCTCTGTTGGATCCTGGATTTCTTACACAAAGCTTCTGTTCAAACAGTAAAACTGCTCTGAGCTAACTAGCAACAACCAACTATCTTGATCACGGATGATTCAGGCAGAACAGCCACAAATAAAACATAGAACTGCCTCATCACATTCAGTCAAATTAAGCTGCAAAGGTACAAAAGTGCATAAAGTACACTATGTACCAAATATTTCTAATGGGTGCCAAGTTGGGACTGCTGTCAGACCAGTTTAGCTCCCTAACCCTTCTGCTGCAGAGCCATGCTGTTGTGACCCTCATGCGATGTGGTTTGGCATTGTTTTGCTGACATATGTGAGGTCTTCCCTGAGGAATGCATTGTCCATGGCAGTCCGAGGCAGCACATCTTGCTCCTAAACCCACATTGTTCTGCACTAATGGTGCCCACCCCAACATGTAAGCTGCCCATGTCACCCGCACTCAGATCCCCTCGTACCAACAGGGATGCTGGCTTTGAAACTGTGCGCTCAGAACAAGCCACGTGGTCTCTCTTCCTCTCCTCTTTAGAGTGGAGAATGCAGCTTCCATGATTTCCAAGATGATTGTCAGATTTTGATGTTTCAGAAGACAGGAACTTTTGTACCTGAAAAGTCTCCTGGATCGTGTTTATAGAAGTTTTTTTTTGTGTAATAAAACTTTAACAGAAATACTCTATTTGGATGCAGTAACTGACTGTATTCACATACCATGGTTTTAGGAAGCCATTTTAAGCGTATAGAGGGATTTCCACTACAGAGTCATGTCTGCTTCTTCTACCTGAGCCCAGAGGTCATTCAATATTGGTTTATTTTTTTAAGTTTTATAAAAAGTAATTTAAAGAGGTCTTGGGATACTTCCAAGAGAAACTGGAAAACCCTCAAACTGGTTTAAAAAGTGCGACAAATTAGTTTCTTTTCTGTCAGTGTCTGTTGTCTTACAAAGTAGGAATCATCTTGTCTCTCTGCAGTTTCAAAAATCTACAGAGTTGAACTTGTTGTGTTTTTCTTATTTGAACAGAGAACAGTTTGTAAAGCGTCTGATCTCCATAACTCTGAAATCAATATGTTCCAGTGAAATGTTATTAAGTGGGGAGAGTAGCATCGTAGCACATCTGAAGTTGTTGGCAGGACGTGGAGGAACAGGAGTCGGCAACAGTTGGTGGAGTGTGAAGGAAAAAAAAAAAGAGAGAAAGCATTAAAAAGGAAAGATAACTCAAAGGCAGAGAAGAAAACAACAAGCGGCTCTGAAGGAAGCTGTGAGGCAGGATGAGAAGGAAAAGGACGAGCCCCCGGAAACTGAGAGAGAGGCAGAGCAGAGATGCAGTGTAGGCAGACAGACATGACGTTCTTTCACTGTGGATTAGCATCAAGGCATGAAACAGAGGAGGGATTTGTCTCCTGAGGAGCTTTCCCACCTCCTCTCTTCCTCTCTCTTTCTTTTTTTTTTCGTTCCCTTTGCATGACTGAGTCTGAGTAAGGACATGTTTAATGTTGAGCTGACTGTACAGTACAGCTCTGACACTGCAGCAACAGGCAGCCTTAGCCTGGGAGCGAAATAAACCAAAAGGAGATGAAGCAGAGTTCCTACTCCACACAAAGCCCACAACTGCGTAACACTTGTGCTCTGGAAACTCCTACAGAGGACGCACACATTTCCGCTTGAAGCTCTAATATCAGTTAGAGCCAGCCTGGGCCCCTGTTGGTGCTGTTGCCATGGAAACATGGTGTGCACATGAGAGTATCCCCCTTCATGTGAAATCACCATAATAGGTGAGGGGTTGGGCTGTTCGAGAACCTCTCAGCTGAGAAAACAAGTCTGCCACCAGATCTCAGGCGTGAAAACAACCTCCAGAAACTGACAGAATTTACTGTCATCTCTGACACACTTCTCGTCTCCGAGACTGACATCACACCTGTGCTCCTAAAACACACACACACACACACACACACACACACACACACACACACACACACACACACACACACACACACACACACACACACACTTGTTTTTCCACCTTCTCTGCTCATGTCATAACCAACATGTCACATTATTCTCTCCTCTGTTTCAGGTCTCTGTGCCGTAACTACGGAGCTGCTGCTGCTGCTGCACGTGAACCATGACTGTGCTGAAGGAAGCGCGCAGCTTCTTCCATCTCTTGCTCACATGGAGGTTGCCTAGCAACATTTCATGGAGTCTGATAGGCAAGACGAGGGGAAGCTCATTCCCAGCGAGGCGCTGCACACACTGATGTCTGTGAGGTAATGCTGCAAGACCATAACTGTACAATAACGGCTGATGTGTAGAGGGTCAGATAAAAAGCCCACAACCTGAAAGATCTGTTGGATTGGTTGTTAGTATGACAGGACTGTTGCAGCTGTTTCTGAGCACTATGTTGAAAATTGAACCAATTAATGATCAATAATGATAAAAAAATAATTTAAATCCCTCAGTAATTTTAACACATCAGAAAGTTGGAGGTTGTGGCTTTAGAAAAATGTATTTAAGAAACCCCAAATAGGACCAAACGAGGGGTATTAACATCAAAAAGCTGCTACTGTTTAACAAATAAAGGATAACAGTTAGTTTTAGTTAAACTTTAGCCCCTGTTACCAGAGAGCTTGGATAAGTAAGGGTCTGGGGTTCTCCAAGGAGGTCAAATCTTTATTTCCTTTATTTAATGAATTTTAATGAAATTTAAGCTGGGAAATTTGGCATCTTAAAGGTTAAAAAATTTAAATTTGGTGAACGATTGAACATGTTCAGAAATCTTTTAGAGAAAAACTTCTACACTCATGACTTTTAAAGAAGAGACGTGGTGAACAATGTTTCACAAAACTGGATTAAAAGACGAAAGTTCAGCCAAAAAATAAGTCGGATTCAGCGCTTTAGAGAAACAAGCAGGAGTAAGCTCGATTTAAAGGATTCCAATAAGTCAGACGTCAGAAGCACTCTGCCAAACAAATGAACCTGCACCGCCTCACTGTCAGCGCAGGGAGGGTCCACGACAGGGTCTAAGAGGGGGGGCTTTCATAGCAAACTTTAGTGAAATTTCAGTCTGTGTCATTCCTGAGCAATAATTCTGCTGTATCTCCTCATGGACTCTGCACAGGTGTTTGTATAGTGCAGGCAAAGTGGGCACAGGCAGGTGATGAAATTGAAGTTAAACTATTATGAGGTACAGAAGCCAAGGACATTTTCTGAATTTGTGTATTTTTTGTGTTTGTGGTTCTTGCTCTCTAGTCTGGTGCTTGGAAATGTGAGGTATGGAAATAGAATTAACTGCTGAAGATTTGCTGAACTAGCTTGATACCAGTCAACTCATAGGATCAGTATTAGTCACAGAATACTTGATTTGGAATATCTGAGTCGATTACAAACTTTGCAGCTCATAAAATTAAACTATAAGTCTGTCAACTCACTTGATTTCCTGATAAGTACCAACTCTGCACATACTCTGCTGTTTGCATCCGGTCAGTATTGGAATCCCCTCTGGATAAATCTGTATTATTATCTCTCTTGTTCTGTCCTTACATAATCGCATGAAAGTAAATCCTTGATGTTCTCCTATCTTTAACGATCAAACACGTCATTCTTTTCCACTGTGAATATGAGCAAATGTACTTCAGGTGCAGCAATCTGCTTCATTGAATCAATAATTTCTTGCGGTCCATCTTAAGATCAACTCTTGAAAACTATTAAAAAACGAGCTGTGTAGTGACGGCCGCCACACACTCTGAAAGACTTTGGGGAATTCACATTGAAAAGGTATTTTAACCTGTGCGGCGAGCATTAGCTCTCTGCTTTGAGTTCTGCATAATGTCACAGCAGAGCCACTCCTCTAGGATAATTTTCCACTTGGCATTTAAGAACATCTTCCATAATGATCTTGTTAGTCTGCAGCAGGTCCAGCCACCCAGCTGCTCTGAATGCTAATTTGAGCCTAAGTATGTGTGGGCAGAGGGAAGTTACATCCATGTTGGAGCTGCTAACACCTGACTGTGTTCTCTGACACTGCCTGTGTGAGATTTGGAGTGGGCTCCTGTCTGAGCTCATGTGATGGATTATTCACAACTTTAATAGCTGTTGCTGCTGGAACGTTCCGCTCGCTGTAAAGGGGGAATTGGGTTTGTACTGACCCAGTTTCTGCGCAACAGACAAGTGCGAGAAAACCACAACTCACACACACAAATACAAACAAGCACACCGGCAAACGCACGTGTACGGTTGTACACACAAACAGCACCGGGGTTAAAATATGTCAGTTCAGGATGGAAAATCAGTCAATGCTCAAGTTCATCAGTTTGCCATCTGTTGTGTCCTAGTTTGTGTTGTCTGCTATTGAGTTTTCATCAGCTGATTGGAGATGTTCATACATAACACAGCTCTGAGATCGAAAAGCTTGTGTGGTCCAGTTCCAGTGCCGTGTTATTCGTCTGAGTATTGTTTCATATAAAGGACTGATTCATGCAGACGAGGGGGATTTCAATAATGGCTTGGCCTCACTGCACTGAACAAAAGGTAGTTACATCACATCCTGTTGTTTCCAAACTCACGCAACATGAAATGGAGCATCACCTGACCTTTAACAGAACCTCACCGGTGATGAAATCCTACTTTGTTTTGTTATAAAGTAGAAAAGACTTCTCCTCCAGGCTAGAATACATTGAATTAATTTAAATAGTTTATTATATTATAGAAGAAACCTAGAACAACATCAAGGTTGGTCTGCTTATACATTTGCTGTGTGTATCAAATAATGTGTAAAATTTATGTGATGAGCTCCAACAGATGCAGAGTGTTGGTTTTATAAATAATGTTAAACTCAAAATCTGCACACTGGTGGTTAAACAGCAGCTGGTTGAGAAAACAGGCTGAGTGAAACTGAATGGGGCCTGGAGGAAGCAGATGCTTTCCAAGTTCATCTGAAGATTTATTTATTTAAATGTTCGTAAGTCGTCTCAGTTTCATTCACAGCTGTGTGTTTTTTCTACCTTTTACTAGTAAAAATAAAGACAGAGCAGTTCTCATCATCAAGTTCAGTGTTTCCTCGAGCTTTTTCACTTTGGCGGGGGGCGAGCTCATGACGTAGACATACGAGGGTAGATGAGCCAGCGCTGTTTTTTGGGGAGAGGTGATTAAGCTAGCATCCACAAGTAATGTTGAACGTTCTGGGACAGTTTGCTGCTCCATGACCAGTTTTTTAAATTGTTTTGTAAGTGGAAAACATAGTGGACTCCGGGTTGTCAAAACCACCCTGCGGCTGCGCAAAACTGGCAGGGTATGAGCAGTAAGCGCTCGCAACCAGAGCACCAGAATCAGTGGACGTAGCCTCTGAACTACGTGGCGCGGCATGTCAGCACGCGTGTATGGAGTGAGATAGGGAGAGGAGCGAGCGGCGAGCCCTGTTCATCGCAGAGGAGCGGAGAGAAACATTTTTCTTAAATGATGAAACGATTGCGAGCTTTATAGTCCTTACACACCGGGAGCAATATTTTTTTTTCGAACTCATATCCTGTCAATACAAGTGTTCACATCAGCGGGGTTTTCCCGTCCTGCTATAGTGCGGCATTTTTTATTTTCAAAGTCGATTTTTTTCTAAAGTTTCGCACACTGTTTGTCCACTTCTGACCAATCAGATTGTTGTTGTGACGTCAGATTCACCGGTATATCCAACATGGCCGACCGGCTTGATGTGTAAGGTCAGGCGCGTCAAAATTTGCCTCCAAATATTTCGTAATTTCGCGTCAGATATTTGCGTCGGTCCCGGTGTGTAAGGACGTTTAGAGTCTGACTTCAATTTCTGGGTTGGGATCTCTGCCAAATACACTATAGGGGGAAACACTGAAGTTGAATTCGAGAATGATCCTGCATCAAGATCATTTTATAACCTTCAAACATTTAAGAAACAGTCAATAAAACTCCTCCCTGCACATATGTAAGCACCAATGTCAGTCGAAACTTTCAGATGCCAGGAACTAAAGCACATATTAATCTAAAAACCAATGGCATGAAATTACTAAAGGCTTAAAGGTCTCTAGCTGAAGGAAAAAACAGCCTGCAGCTCCTGATCTGCATCGGTTTAGAGAGACGGTCCTTCTCTCTGATGGGCCAAGACAATGGAAATTGAATATTTTATAAGTCCTCCTTCAGGGCACCAATAAAGCTGAGCTATGTTACTGATGGTTGGTCTTCCCCTCCTCCACTCGCACCGAGCACTTCCAGCACGCCAGCACCACAATAATCGGCCCCATTTACTCTGAATAATTTCCTCAAAGTGCTGCATCGCCAAAAGTATTAAGTGAAATTAATCTTTTCAACATGTGTGATCAACATAACAAGACTATTAACACGAGTTAAACACACATTTAACAAGAGCTGTTCAAGGAGCGGAGATAAAATCACTGAGAGCTTTCCAGGTAAATCTTCTCCCTCTCGAGACGGTTTGTGTGGATGTTCCTGAACCCAGCAGGGATTCACTGATGAGCTAACAATCAAGTCAGCCGATCAATCATCAGAAAAAGCTAAACGGAGTCACTTAGCCCCTGGCCTGTACAGTCGTTATGTTACCACAGGCTGGTGATCCCGGATTTCATTACCATTAGATTCATTTGTGAAGGTCTGACTCCAGGCTATTTGATTGGTGGCCCTTGGGCTGAACCTGGCCCGCAGGCAACCCCTTGAGTAGCCTCGACCTGACCAGGGTACATTAACACAATATATTGATAAGTAAGTGAACAGCAGATACAGTGAGCGTGACGGTAGCCTGCTATCTTGTCTCATCCTTCCTGTCTCTGTAGAGAATTGCACTTGCCCAGTACTGATTGGAGTGGGGGGCTCGTGGAAGTTTCAGACCATGCTGACTAACTCTGCTTTGAAAAATGTTGTCAACAACTCAGGAACACAGGAGAGGGAGGCCAAAGTACAGAGCTTGCTTGAAGCTCATGAATCATAATGTACAATCCTGGTATGGTCCTTCATAGCCCGACGGAGAGCCGCAGCAGCTCATCTCATGGATCTTAGCAACTGTTGACAGAGCCTGAAGGAGCTACAGAGAGCGTGTGTGGATGAACTGAGTCCATACAATGACAGGACTCATTTCTACTTTAATCATATCCATACACTTCAATGTGCCTCTGCAAGACATGTGACCAAAAGTGCTTCACATGCAAATCAACAACAAATGTTCCTGTTTCACTACATTTATGTATTCGCCTTCAGCAGAGGCAGAAAGGACTGATCTTGAACGGTGCTGAAAATGTCCAGCCTGGTCTTCAAATCTGGATCAGTTGAAAATGTAACCAAATCGTCCTGGTCCGACTAGTAAGAGACAAATATGACATCTAGTCCTGCCCACAGTAGTCACTTCTGACTTGTCAACAGGCGGAGATAATCATAGAGTAACACTTTGTGAAACCAGGAAGCTTGTTTATCTGGTTATTTTCAGTTTTCACTCTAAAGTTTACAATTTTCTGTTGAGCTCAGTGGTTTGACCTGTCTGAGGTTTCTGACTTTTATTTATGCACTTTGTTGCTGTGCAAGCATCTCAGAAACATCATCCAAACACCGTCACCTCACCCTGTTTAGACTGACTCAGACTGTCCACACACAAACACTTTAAACACCAGCTTTCCTGTACGATAGTAACCTGTTGACCTGAAACCACAGTTCGTCTGTTTGAAGTGACACCGCAGTCGAATTAAAAATGGCGTTTGCTCACCAGCATCACTGCCAAATAGTCATTAAAGTAAGCTGAGATAACTCCCTTTTCCAGAGTCATCACTGTCTGTAGACAGACTCGCTCTGGACTTGAATTCCTCTCCACACATTTGTCATCTTTTGTCACCGTTCACAACAAAACAACCATTTTCTCCAAGACATCTTGTTTAAAGGTTTAATGTGTAAATGGGCAAATTGAGCAATATCTGGCAGTTAGGGGTGTCCAAATACAACTTTCTAACTTCCGATATGATACCGATATTGTCACTGTAAGTATCGGCTGATACCGATATTGATCCGATATTTGCAACAAACTTGTGCATGACAAGTTTTGCACTCAGCTGCAACGTCTTTTTTGGGGCTTTGCCTCACAGCTGACATCACGCTTACTCCTCACTACTCTGTTAGTAACTTAGTACGCACTGATGTTGTGATCATGTAGGCTCTGCATACTAGCTAGAGGTGCTGGAGTGGAGTCTGGAATGGACTGCATGTATCGGAGTGCTGATGCCGTAGATTTTAGATAAAGGCCGATATATTCAGATATTTTTTTTGGCTGATATTGGACCGATATCTAATATCTGATATCAATATTGTGTCGGGACAGCCATACTGGCAGTCAGTGTGAAAAGTGAAACCGCTTTGCGTTGGTGGAATTCCAGAAGCAATGGTGGCTCTGCGACGACAAGGAGCTGCTTTAATCGGTATAATAAGTACCATCTTTCATTGATGTGGTTTTTATCATTCTTTTGTGCACAATTACCGCTCCTTTCTTCTTCTCTTTCTTCTTCTTTTTCTCCTTCTTTCCTTCTTCTCCTTCTTCTTCTCCTTCTTCTTCTTCTCCTTCTTTCCTTCTTCTCCTTCTCCTTCTTCTTCCTCTACTTCCTCTACTTCTCCTCCTTCTTCTTCTTCTTCTTCTCCTTCCTACCACCAGGTCATTCTGTGTGGCCACTCACTAAATATGAAACCACATATATTGCTAGTTTGTCTGTCTAGTGCTATAATGGTGCAATAAAGGATATTTATATGAAGATTATTATACACTAATTGATATTTTGGGGCATTTATATGAAGCCTGGTCTCTAAATTCAACACGTTGTACCTGTAATGAAGGTTTTTTTCAGAGGTTTTCTACCAAACTGTTAAAGGGCAATGCTGTGTGGTTCAGATCTTTGAAATCAAGCACAGTGGCAGTTACTGGTGTGAATTAAAGCTCCTATAGGGAGTTTTTTTTTCTCTGCGTATGTAAAAGACTTGGTTTCATGTGGGCTTACAGGTGCAAACAAGTCTTAAAGGAAGAGGGTTATATAGTTTTTGGTGACACTTGAGGCAGGTGAGTTGTGTGTTGCAGCTTTGTACAGACCACAGTCCTTTCATTTTTAGCGCTCTGTTGTTGTGTGGTGTTAAAACAATTCGAAGTGATGAAGATGTGTGACAGTGAGAGGAAACGCCCTCCAACAGTCTTTCTCTTTCACTCTCGAACCATCTCTTACCTGTTTTCTGCGTCTGAAGAATCCTCTCGTACACCCCCTCAGAGTTCTCCAGCAGAGTCTTGCTGGTCTGAATCACCTGAAGAGACACAAACACACTGTTCGTTTTTTTCTTTTCCACATCAGCAGAACTGGCGTCCCACAATAAAGCAGGGAGCAGGCTCCGTCTGGCAGCCAGGCTCAGACACAAGCTGTTATTACAGGCACGATGGCGGGTGTGGTCCCTGAATTGCCTTTTTTAAAGCCAAAATTAGAGGCAGGGAGACACGAGAGATGATGGTGTTTATTAAAAGTTAGGTTTTCTTTAAACGGGCAAAGATTCTTGTTTTTATGAGGAACAAAAAACAGTCACTCCTGTTACTGAGGTTTCAAAGCATCCCTGTAAGAGAAAAGGCAGATCATCAAGGTCACATAATTATTATCAGAGTCAGAGCTAAACATGTGAGTCATTTGAAACAGACTGCTACCTTGTTATCTGTGAAATTGCAGCTGTGAAGGAGTCTAAATTTAGCTCCTGTGGTGTTATGCTCAGCCTTAATTGAGTGCACAAACTCTGCTGACCTGCCGACTGTTAAAACTCTCACGGTGGCCTTTAAAGCAGACTCAAAGGGATCCATTTACATATTAAATCTCCCCAGAAAAACTTTGGTTTCCTTATGCAGGGGGAGGCAGCACAGTGGTGTTTTCAGGAGGTTAATGATGCATATGTGGGCTGTCACAGAAAGAGGTAAATAAGCACTGAGAGAACAGGGGGCCTGACGGACCATCTGGATCCTTCTCTCCCATAATCTCAGTAACAGCTTAATTGTTCCGTCTGAAGGGGATGATGTACTGTATGTATGTAGCTGGTGTTGCTTTTGATTTCACTTAGTACTGCATGGAGTCTGTGCACGCTGCCATTTCATGTTGTAAGTAGGGCTGGGTGATATGTGAAAAAGTTTATCACGATATATTATTTTTCATATCAGTCGATATCGATATATATCAGGATATAAAAATGAAATCTAACAGTGTTTATTCCACACCACCGACGTTTTCGTACCGCCAGTGTTGTGGACGATGTGGCCATCTGTTGAGCCTTCATGGTCATTTCTGTCGGCGGTAGCACTCATTTTCTTTTTTTCTCACCAACAGTGCTGTCGGCTTCAGTGCTATAGTTGGGTGTAGCTGCTGTCTGCTACGACGCAGTTGTTTGATACTTGATTCTAATTCAGCACATGATTGGTTTAACTCCCCTTTTCATTGGCTATTCGTATAGTCTACCAAAACAGAATGTCGACTATTGAGAAGCATATTGATCATGTTTTATATTGATATTGAGGGAAATTAATTTTCGATTTATATCGTTATCGTTTTGTTGCCCAGTCCTCGTTGTAAGTGACTTTTACATTCACTTTTACACCCCAAAAGTGCACCTTAAGGTTGCAACACAAAGCCCAGACGAGCCTGCTCAGCTGCCAAGACAGCGAGGAAGGAAAGAAAAACAACAAATCATTCAGGCAGAGTGTAACAAAGCCACTCAGAAAAAAAAAAAAGAGCAGAGACCAACATCACGCCCCTGAGAACAATCTCTGTGGTCTGCCAGAAACAGAAAGAATAAAGGGGGAGGGTAGCTGTTCACAGGGTGGAGGGAACTAAGAGAAATACATCCAACACCCTCAGATTGGTTTTGTTCAAATTTAATTACAGATTTTTTTTCTTTTGGTGAAATCTTTCTAAAAGCACCAAATTCAACTATGACTTGATCCAGATGACAGGAAGTATAAGAAACCGTTAACGTAAAATAAAGGGGGTGGCTGTGTAGCTTTAACTCTAGAGGTAAAGGTGGTGTTTATATCAAAATAATGCCTGTGTAAAAAGCACAGCTGGGCAGGTATTTGTATTGAATGGATTTTGAGGTTTTAGATGTGCAATCTTAAAAGCAGCAGCAGCTTTTCGAAAGAGGAGGTCGCAGCATAAACAAATGTGTGTGAGCTGGAGCAGAGACGAGGTGGTTTTGGGGTCCAGAATCATCCAAACAGAGGGTGAGTGCCTCATGCTTTCACAGTGCTGTTCCTGCTTAGAGGAATTTAGAGTTAAGCTCTATAATGGAAAAGAGAGGACATCCTGTAATTTCTTCTAAAACAAATCCGGTCCTCAATAAAAAGTTGCGACCAGGTTACATCACCGTCTCAGTCTCTCTCCTCTGCTTTCTGTCCATGTCATGGTTGTATAAAGAGCTGCAGGTGTGTGTCTGTTTGATAAAGTGCTGGGCTGAGCTAACACACACACACAGACAATGGAGACACAGTGAACAGGATGTGGTTCAGCTGAATCTAAACTCTGTCTTTAAGTTAGTGGACTCGTGATTGTGTTATATTCAGCGTCTGCCTCAGAATAATGCGCTATAGTTCTCCGATTTAAACGCTTTGTTTTTACTACTGCAGCTCTTTTCACTTTGTAGCTCAGTCATTCAATACTGCTGTCTTCTGCTTTTCCATTCTTCAAGAGGTTAACTTTGAGTTTTGTGTAAACTGGGGTCTGGAGTCGAGAACTAAAACTGATGTCACTTTTTGTCTTTGCTTTGTAGAGATTGTACTATATCACCGCAGGGTTGCAGAGCGAGAATACAGTATGTCCCATGTGTTGTAAGACAACTGCTCTGTGCAATGAATCTTTTACTTCATTGCACCGATGCAGAGACAGAGAGATGTTATATATATATATATGCTCTCTATTTTTTTTCTGTGCAAGAGAGACAAGTAGGTCTGTGTGCATGTACATCATGTTAATCAAGGCACATTGTTAACGTTCATAATTATCAGGGTCTGTAATTTGATTCCCTGCCTGCCTACAGTCCATACATTCAACCTCAGCTCTCTCAACCCCTCCAATGAAGAAATGGACAGATTTCTGTCAAATATAAAAATATCAAGAACCATGGCAGGTTATTTTTCCCACTAAAAGCCAAGTTTTTCATGTCACACCTCTTTAGCTTCTGAGCCACCATCATGCTCACTAAAAACCACACACTGGGTATTTATTTACTTGGGTTCTGTGAAACAAAGAAGCCGGGCTTGTGAAGGTTCTTCTTTTGGAGTGTACTGTGGGCTCTGTTGAATGAGTTTTTGCCGGTGCATCCAAAACAGAAACTAGATCGTTCTCCCTCTCAGTCGAGCTCCATTGTTGTTATTGTTTTATGATCTGATGGAGTGTCACTGTGAACACTCTCAACTCTGTTTATTTTGAGTCAGACCAACACGTACTGTGGTACAACTAGCAGCACTTGCTACAGCACCAACTGCACAGCTTTCATTAAGATATTCAAATGCAGCTTTGACAGCTGAAGCTACTACTCATATCTGTGACCCAGTTTGAAAGACTTGTATCATCAGGAGGCCTGTCACAGTCTGTGTTAGTGCGATACTTTCAACACTCCCTTCAAAAGTGCTGGTTGTCTTCTCCTAATTATGTTTGTTTAGACTCAAACATCAACAAAAATGATCAAACTTCTTCACTGTGAATATATATCACCTCCTAAACTCAAACTTATGTCTACATCATCAGAACTTTGATTTAAACCTGATTCATTAGCAGTAGTTAGCGAGATGGGGGATTTGCCACATTGATATAGAGGCCGTCTCCTGACATTGTGACTTGTATGGTGCAATCGGCACAGTCTCACCCCAACCCATGGGGTGAATCACCATGTTACACGCCATCATGACTAAGTGGCTTTGGCTGTTTGTGTCACTCTGCAGCTGCAGCTGTCGCACACGCTGTGATTACTTCCCTGATGGGAAAAGAAATTACTGTCTTGGTGGCAGACGCTGCGTCTAAAATGTGTTTAAAGGCACACTAGAAGGTGAGTGGGTGGTCTTTGCCCCATTTGTGCAATGAAGACTACAGCTTGTGAGTTGTGTGTTAACTTTTATTACAGTAATTACAGCTATTTACAGAGAGACACAGGCTTATTTGGTTTAAAGGTGCAGTGCGTAGAACTGGAATATCATGTGATATCGAGCAGTGAGAATATAGATTAAAACGCTCCCTTGCTCACCACTCCTGATGATCAATCATAAATCATAAATATTTCATATTTATTACTCATTTTAATAGTCCACATTTTTCATATCTCACTTTTTTCTCTTGGGATGTTTAGTATATTTAGTCTGTATTTATTGTATATTTAGTATTTTTAGTATTTTTTATCTATCTATCTATCTATCTATCTATCTATCTATCTATCTATCTATCTATCTATCTATCTATCTATCTATCTATCTATCTATCTATCTATCTATCTATCTATCTATCTATCTATCTATCTATCTATCTATCTATCTATCTATCTATCTATCTATCTATCTATCTATCTATCTATCTATCTATCTATCTATCTATCTATCTATCTATCTATCTATCTATCTATCTATCTATCTATCTATCTATCTATCTATCTATCTATCTATCTATCTATCTATCTATCTATCTATCTATCTATCTATCTATCTATCTATCTATCTATCTATCTATCTATCTATCTATCTATCTATCTATCTATCTATCTATCTATCTATCTATCTATCTATCTATCTATCTATCTATCTATCTATCTATCTATCTATCTATCTATCTATCTATCTATCTATCTATCTATCTATCTATCTATCTATCTATCTATCTATCTATCTATCTATCTATCTATCTATCTATCTATCTATCTATCTATCTATCTATCTATCTATCTATCTATCTATCTATCTATCTATCTATCTATCTATCTATCTATCTATCTATCTATCTATCTATCTATCTATCTATCTATCTGTGGCCTCCAAGGACATAATTAAGATCCTTCATTTTTACCATCAAAACTCCTATTAATACGATAACCACTCTTTCATTTGTCGACTAACCGCGGTATTTTGTTGACACTAAACACAAAAACATGTGTTTGTTGATGGAAACATGGCGGCCTCTGTTGAAGAGGGTCTGCTCCTATGTGGATATAAAAGACTAATTTTAAGTAAGTAAATATAATACAATTTTACATTCAAAGGGATTGTACATGTCTAAAGTTAGTTAAGACATCCTGCTGAATTGAAACAATGGGACCTAATAATTATGTATGTTTACAATGATTAGAAATGTATTGTTGTGGGACAAAACAATAGCTAACATATGGGCCTTGTTTTCTCTGTGGTTTAGTGTTTCAAAGACTGTGCATTCCTATCTTATCTCTATTTACAGACAGTGCCCTCAATTCATCTGTTATGAACAGACACAGAAATCAGACCACATTATCTAAGAACACAAGCTGGCATCACACTGAGTCTCTCCGCCTTTTTTCTGCACATGAATGGGCAGGGATTGAGACCTAGATTCTGTTTTGGCCAATTAAGGAGCCGGTCCCTGCCTCCTCCCTGATGGTGGATTTTGACACGCTGCCTGAATTCTAATTTTATCGTCCTATACATTATTTACGACTCTTTTAAGTTTGATTTTCCTCATTTCATTTGTGCCTCTCTACTTGTCAGCTTTCCTTAAGCAGCGCACCTTTCTGCTCCCTGTCTCTTCTGGCAATCTGCTGATGATCAAGGCCTACATGCTTCAGACCACTTAAGCCCTGCCTCTTAATTCATTCGATTTTGCTCCCCAAACACCCGTCAATTTCCACCGTCTCTCCCTTCAACTACATCTCTCTGATGCTTTTGCCATCAGGGCCAATTACACAGCCCTCCACTCCTGAGTCTGAATAGACCGGAGGGGTCACCTTAATCGGTTCGCGCTTGAATCTTTTCTGCCTCAGCACTCTTCAGATATTCATCTTCGAATCCCAGGGGACAGAATGGGCCATAGAAGTAGCACTGTTGGTGCAGATAACATACGTGTTTCTCAGCGCGTTTTTTTCTCTAACAGGTTAAATGACATGGAGGATTTTGGTCAGCTCTTCAGAGGAGTGCGCACCTCTGTTTTTTCTAGTATAGCCTCTAGTAAAAGGCGATCAAGAGCCTGTTTTCACCTGAGTGGTGCACTCTCCCTGTATGCACACTGTAAACGTGAGAGACGGGAAACTGCTGCGCTCAGGCACTAATGCTAAACGCTGACTTATATAACAGGGTTGAAGAGAAATAAATCTCATGGAGCACACAGAGGAGTTCACTTGTTGCTCGGCTTCCTTCATGAGTTTTAGAGAGGATATTGGCTTCCTTCCTGACTTAATATTGGAAAGTCAAATGTGATGAGAATCAATTTAAGCGGACAGGATGTGTGAAGGATAATGGTTTTGTCAGGGAATAGCCTCAATAGCATGTTGCATAACACGTGATCATTGATTTTATTACTTAACAAAGCTGCAGCCCGGTTACCTAACCATCTCTGTGTCCCAATTAAGTCCAGTAAAGCCAAAGGTATTGATCCGATTGGGGTCTGAGCTAGTTGGCTTGGTTAGGTCGTCCTTTTCTCTTTGATGGATGGCTGCAAAAAAGATGGCTAAATAGAAATATAAGCCTCTGTTGCTTGCACAAGAATCATAAGAATGATCGAGAGAGAAGATGAAGCACATTTCAATAAAAAAAAAATTAGCAGGTTATCATCACAGCTCCTCTGAATCATTCCTCTGCATTTTTCCAGGTTTGGTGATATGTGAAATTCCCTTTAGCGCCCGCCCACACAGATTAGTAATATGTCTCTTTCTATTGTGCTTTTAATTATGGTAATTTGTCTGATTGAGTCAGGTTTTATTAATGTGCAAGTCAAATAAAATTTTACTCACCATTTCATAGGTGGTGACGACTTTCTTGAGGACCTCTGGGAGCAGGCCCTGGGGCTCCATGTTCGGGTACTGGTCAGAGAGGTTAAAAACCACAAGAGGGCTGTTGTCAGGGCCGGTCAGTCGAGGGGAAAGAGCCAAGATGCACTGCTTCAGGTTAGCCACCGCTGAAAGGCCGCACAGCTCTTTAAAGGACACGATGGCATTCTGCAGAGAGAAGAGAGAAATTACAGCAGCGCCGACAAACAGGTACACACTTTATTAAAGCCACGCAAGCAAAACGTTTGTCTCATAGATAAGGTGCTGAATATTCTCAAAGATAGCTGTGGTCAGCATGAAATATATAACCACAACCACTGAGAGGAACACCCTGTCAGAGGGAATGGCTGGAAGCCCGCAGCACAAGTGGGAACCTTCATTTTGTCACTTCTACACCACTCATAAACACTCAGACCTCTTGGACCGTCACCAGTGTTACATGGACGTACACACACACACACACATGTGCACACACAGAGATCCTCGTCTTCCTGTGAAAGGCCAAATTTAAACCCTACATAAACAACCGGGGGGACAATCTGTGACAGGGCGGCCGGGATGTGTTATAGTGTCAAGGCCAGTGGCTTGTTATCACACAATGAGCGTAATATAAACAGGTCTACCAAAATAAATCCTAATACAATGCCTGGGGACACACAACATGAGACCAACCACAAAGTGTTGTGACACTCCTGTAGCATTTCTCAAATATTTCTTTAAACACCACAAATGAAACATTAACTTCACCACGTAAAATAGAGTAATGAAACATATTCATGAGCTCTTTGGTGTCTGGAACGGCTCAATTTTAGATAAGGGCAAAAAGCTTCAGGATGAGAGGTCATTAAACTTGCAAGACCTTCAGTTAAAACACATAATCATGCGTGATAAAACTTATTATCCTCATCCATGTAACTGCAAATCTCATTTGATTTTTCAGATCATTTCCCATCATCTGTTTGACTTTTGCCCGGTGGTTTTGTGTTTGTCCTTGTGGTCAGCCCTTTTTTTCGAGGCTGAAAATTCTTGGTAGTAAATCTGGCTGTAATCTTGTCGACTTGACTTGTGGTTACATTTTTTATAAGTCTACCCCCTTCCTCACAAAACATACTGAGAGATGGGAGGAAAAAGTCAAACAATTGCTGCAGGTATCAAGGATAGAGTTGTGGGTTCAATTCTGCAAATATCAGAGTTTAAAGAGTGAGTACAGTGAAGTTTTATTCAAATGTCTTACCTGCATGTTCTCTCTGAGGTCTGTCGCCTCTCTCAGCGGCTGCATGGCTGTTTTGAAGACATCATCCAAAGCCTTGATCAATAACACTCTCATGCTGGCATACTCTCTGCTCTTCTTGCCTTTTCGTACGGACAGCCCCCTTTTGTGAGGTTTGCCGCCCCCTCTTCGATTGGTTATTGCCACATGAACAAACAACAACGTATGTGGCAGAACCTCCCCCGTCAGAGACTGTAGAGGTACGTGGCGAAAACCTGGCTGGAGACACTCAAAGGGGATCGTGTATTGGCCGATGAATTCATCACCGATGTAGTCATCGTCGAGCACCACGAAGCGTACCATTGCTAGCTCTGGGAGGTTTATCTGAAACTCAAAGCTCTCGTCAAACAGGGGGTTGTCCCCGTTCTGGTTGACTGTTCTAGTCCTTTGTTCAGCACAGTCAGCAGGAATCCCATGTATCTCCACATACACATAAGGGTCCACCACGTCTCCTTTGGCACCTGAGCCTTTGGGTTTGGGAAAGTTTTGTCCACTGATGATCTTTATGTGTAAGAGCTGTGGAGAAACACCAGGCACTGAATCTTTTGTGTTGGCACTAAAGTATGAAACCTGCTCCCTCATGATCGCTGGGCGCAGCACAAAGCCGCAGTTCCCGTTCTGACGGAACCAGCCAATGTTCAAATCCATCATCAGCCCGGGCGTCTGGTAGTTCATCGCCACAATCTGGCAGCCGCACTTCCAGAAATCCTGTGGATTCATGTTGCTGGAGTCAATCCGCATGGGGCTGGGGTAAACTCGCGCGAGGAATTTCTTGTTGTAGTTTACAAAGTCACCCGGGAAGTCGCTGGCGCAGCGACTTGCAAAGACCTCATTGAAAGAGCAGAGTTCCCATTGCTTCTGGCTCTGGAAAGACGTCGGGAAGTCTTTAAACTCCACAGACTTACATAAGGTCACCAGATCAGAGAGGTCCTTTGACAGCTGGAACTTTTTGGGTATGATAGTCTGTTGTTCTGCAGACTCAATGCTCATCCTTTGAGACATCTCTGCCCCCTCGTCCTCATCCGTCACCTCACCCTCTGAAGCAGTGCAGTTTGTACTCAGTTTCTTACCCTTCAGCAGTATCTTTCCCTTCAGCTCTAAAGGAGTCGGGAGATAACTGTCCTCCGGCTTTGGAGGATCTAGGTGGATCTTGTCTCCGAGGATCTTTTTAAGGTGCTGGAACATGACTTTCTGCTGCTTCAAGGAACAGTGGTTCTCTAAGCACAAAATAAGGGGGAACTCAGATGCAACAAAGGCATACTTGTTAATGACGTCAATGACACCGCGAAAAACTATCTGGGACGTCATTGTGTGACCGGTGTAAATGACGGGTTCGTTATCAGGCCCATCCCACACATCCAGCTCTACGCTCCGGCATCCCATCTTAAGGGCCCGGATATACCCTGTCACATCAGAGGGACCTCTGAACTGGTCTTCTATCAGGTAAGTGTTGTGAGATGAATTGATGTAATAGTGGGAAAGGGGCTGGTTCATGTCTTGGCACACTGCTTTGTGTTCAGGGTCAAATATGTGGCACTCTGGAGACATCAAGTAGTTGGTGAATCCATCAAGAGAAAGCCAACCCTTGAGCTGGCCCTCTTTGGATGGTTCGTAATTCTGAATGACCTCTAAGCTGGTGTCTTCACTGACTTGGGCCATACCCTGCTCTGCCTCCAGGAATATCATCAAGTCCTTGGTATCCAGAAACTCTTTGTTACTGGAAAATTGAACAAAGAGGAAATAAATCTCTGGTCTGGTACAAAGATCATGAAAAACCTCGATGAACTCCTCTCTTGTCACATCAGAGCCTACTTTGTCCTTAGCTTTGTGAAGCTCTTTGAACTTCAGTTCTATTTTCACATTTTTGAGTCCCGGGTTCAACTTCTTGATCAGCTGCACAGCAGCACATATCGATATTTGCTTGCTGCTGTTACTGTCGGCCTCATCAAAAAGCTCACCAAGCCAAGATGAGCGCATGTTGTTCTGACTACTCTCTATCATGTTTAATGTATGTTTCCCATAGGAGATCAGGTACCTCAGCCCTGTTACCCAGATGTTTGCTACATCTGCAGTGTTTGCCACCAGGTCCAGTGATTCATAGTTCTCCCCAAAGATTATAGAGAAAGCACAGTCCTCTGAGATCTGATCGTAGGACCCATTAGTTCTGAAAGTGTCTGTATTTTTCCCTGTGCGAACCTCCTTGATGGATTTTACATCAATTTTGGCCTTTTCTGATTCCTTTTTTGAGGGCTCCCATCTCAAAGACTGCATGTCAGCATCCAGGAGAAAGTAGCGGTGGTAAACCCGTGAATTGGATCGCACTTTCTTCAGCTCAGAGCCATCTACCATCGCACTGATGCAGTCGCTTGCACTGCTGATTTTCTTCTCAGTGGGCATGCTGCTGAAGGATACTGTCTTCTTTCTTTCTTTACGTTGTCTGGAGCCATCCTGTAAAAAACAAAACAAACAAAGTGCTTTATTAAGAATCCTGTTGCAGGAAGTGAATGATAAATAAAGCCATGACATTTATGAAGTATAACAACCACAGTGATGAATGGGCTAAAAAAAACTCAAGCCCTGTAATTTTATTTTCCATTTATGGAGTGATACAAAATATCTCTCCTGCTGTATGTTTTCTATCCACAAGTTTGCAATTTTAAGCTTTAGAAAGAGAAAAGATGAAAAAAATAGTTTAGTTTGTGTGTGCATTTCACAGCTAAAACAATTATGTTATGACAAGGAAAGAAAATATGGTTAGAAGGTTGCACAGAGGTTATAATAATGGTAGTCATCAACATGTTCTTAACCCAGAAAATTTCAATGTGAACGATTTGTTTTAAACTTTAACTCCATGTATTGTTAAAAGCTGATCAGTGTGTGCAGGACTTTAACTTTTAAAAGTGTACTTTTGATTGTTCAAAAAATTCTATAATCAATTGAAAAAAGCCTAAAACTTCTTCCACAAGGAATGAAACTTTGAATGAGAGAAAAAAAAAAAAAATATATATATATATATATATATATATATATATATATAACATTACTTCCTACCAGTGTGTGGTTTAGGAGTAGTTTTGTTTCTTTGAGTCAATCTACACTGCTTCATTCATTGTTTTTATCTTATTTTAGCTTTCTCTTTTGAGGCGACTTTAAGTGCTTTAAAATGGGCCTATAAATGAAACGTATTAGTATGATTATTACTATTATTACAACTATGTTTATTAAATTGTTATATGTATGATATAATGGCGTTCTTCGTGCAGTTTAAATAGAGAATATAATCTAGGCATTCCCTCTCTTGCCTCCTAAACAAAACGGCTTTCAGTAAATAATTTAAGGATGATGGTATCTTTAATGCACAGATTCAGTATTAAATATCAAAACTTAATATAGCTGAACATCGTCTCGACAGACAATACAACTGAAGACAACATGCTGTCTGCTCGGATGTTTGCATGTCAGGCCCTGCCCTTCCACGCCGGCTCCTCTTTCTTGCCTCCAAACATTTGCTCAGCAGAATCGCAGCAGCATCTCTCTTGGGTGACTTAAGGTACCTGTCACTGTATATCAGGACATACAAGAGGAAATCTCCCCCAGGAGAGTATCGCCCACACAACTCCAGACATCTACAGCAGCCACACATTCCTGACATTTACAATGAACCCTGCTTTTCTGCTGCAGAGACTTCCTTTAAAGCAGCGGGAGCATCATTTTATATTTTGGATTATACAGACTTATTTCACAAATTTAACGCCAGCCAAACCCAATGCCTTGTTAGTCATCATGTGGCAGCTTAATAGTACCACTCTGTACAAAAAAATGAATCATTTTGTCAAGTATGCGATGCTGCCAGGTTCAGAATTCTTCGGGCTGCATTCCAGTACAAACCCTTGATCCTGATTTTCCTGTGGGGTTTAATAAAGATCTCAAAATCGTCTTCACAGCTTCTTGCATAGTCAGACAGAGATGTGCACAGCCCACATATTCAAAGAACCACTACTCTTAATAAACCCACTGTGACAGGCAAAGGCCGGAAAAGCAACAACTTTGTGCAGTAAAAGGATTGGTGTGCATGACTTACACCAGTCTGGATCAAAGCCTCTATTTATGCTCAGGATCTTCTGCACACCCTCCATCTTACTTTAACATCTTCCTCCTTTACTTGGCCCGTTCTGCAGACATTTACTAATTTGACAATGTGGACAACGTGTGCCGCGGTTTTCAGAGAATCACCTTTTTTGGGAATTTTCTGGAACAGTCTCGTCATAAATTCGCTCTTTTGTAAAGTGTCTGTTCTGTTAGTGTTTTCCAAACGATCTCAGCGCACAACCACGTCTCCTCCACGCTTTCTGTTAGAGACGCACAGGGATTAGAGAAGCTACATCATGTATACGTGCCAGTTTACAATTGGACGAGATGGAGCAGGAAATGAATTCTGACTCACACAGCACCCTGCCGCGGAGAGCAAGAGTCTCAGTTCGACTGTTTGTTTGTTTACTTACTAAAGACATCCATTTGGTTTTATTATTTCATGTCATCTACCATGAAAGATACAGAGGACAGAAGCCAGGGAGGTTTAAACAATGTGCCCGGTAAGGATCACAACTCAAACACAATCAGGTGGAATAATAAACAGATCCACAGAAGCGTGTAATAACAGGAGACGAAATATATTTTTGATATAATTTATTATTAGAAACCTCTTCTACTTGCAAAACTCTAAAGCTGGCACATTAACCAAGTATTTAAAATATAAACATCCTAATCATGTTCTTTCACCCAGTTATATAAAATGGGAGCTTACGACCATAACGCATGAGTGCAGATAATCCTTATGATCTGAGCAGGAATGTTGACTTCATGTTAACCTTGAGTCGCAGACACATCTTAGTGTGCGTCCTGCCGAAAAGCCCGTGCCGCCATGCCGGGCATTCTGCAGGATTTCCTCCTGCGCCCCTCAGCAAAAGTAGAAAACAATACGGCTCACGCCCATCTCTGTCTTAACATTGTTATTGTTTCCTGAGGAGACCGTTTCTTATGCAACAGTTCCCTTTCTGCCTTTGATGGAAGTCAGAGGGCTCAGGGTGTTGCCTTTGCAATAAGAATAGCTGTAATGGTCCTTAAATGGTGCTGAGGAAGACCACCATCAGATTGCCTTTTTATAGTTTGATCAGATATTCTTCCAAACATAAATATTACCTATCATCTTTGATAATCGCTCTGTCCTCAAAGTGAACTATGATTGAATTTCTCCTTTTTTTGTTCGGCCCTGCTGAAACGTGGAACCAGAACAAGCTCTAAAAAGGAAACACCTGAAATGTTCGAGAAATATCAATAACACAGTCTCCGTCTAAAAACGAAACCTTCTGTTTTTAACTTATTTTTCTTATTTCTATCTTGTGGTCTCTGAGTCACTCATTTGACAGAGAGTCTATTAATATTGTTTGGGGCAGGGTGTTTTCATAGATGTTAAGATGGAAAGTACAGTGCACGCTGAGTCACCGGTATTGACCAACAACTTTAACCAGTTTCACATACTTGATGTTCGTCCACCATTTTGAATTAATCACAACTGTCAGCGAAGACGAGGCAAGAGACCAAAACCAACAACACATGGCTCTTTCAAAATCTCTAAAAACGTTGCAAAAGGATGCTTATTATCTTTTACTGACTTTCATTTTCCCTCTTAGTCCTCTTCAGAGAAAAACACACCCCCTTCCAAAGAAATAAAAACAAGAGAAATCCAGAAAATAAACAGGATATTGGATGTTTTCATCGTATTTCACAGTAAAGGAATAATAACAAGCCTAATCCCATTAGGCTCACTCCAACAGGGGAAATTACTTTTTTTGCCTTTACATACAGTTTCAATATGTGTTTGGTTTCTGAGAGTGTGTGTTGACTGAGTGAGTGAGACACAGAGAGTGAGTCAGATGGAGGCAAACAGAAGACGAGACAACGAGAAAGCCGGTGTAGAAGACTGTACATTCAACCGCTCACAGATCCCATAGGAATCCCAATCCCCTAACGCTCTGAATCCTGCATTTCTTTCTGGCTCAGTGAGCAGTTATGAACTGTGTGTACAACAGCAGAGGACAGAACAGGGGACCCACCGCTCTCTGCTCCACTGTTCCACCTAAACATACTGAATCACCTGGATGTTGCTGCAGTACAAATCAAAGTTCAGCTCTGGACCAACACTGGCGTCAGCTCAAGATGACATTTGTCCATCTAATGAGCTTCATTTCCTCAGATAACATATGTCTGTTAGCAGACAGTGTTTTAAAAATGTGGCCCTGTGCAGTTAGAGGCACACCTGATGTCTATGAACTCATCATCTTCTGAGGCTCAAATTCAAAATCAATTCTGATAAACAGCTGATTCAGTTTGAGCATCCTGAGTGTGTATTCATGGCCTGGAGTATCCCAATTATGAGCATTATCCTGGTTTTGATCATATTCAGGATATAATATCTACATACACACAGAGGAAAAAGGTCATTGACCTCTCCGTATACGTCATTAATACTTGTGCAGGATGGTCTCTAGCTCTTGCTGGTTGAGTTTTAGGACCACATTAAGGTCCTCACCACTGCCTATCAGGCAACAAAGACAGCAGCATGGTTACTTAAGAAGCTCATAAATATCCCACAAATCTAACTGTGTACCTGCCCTTTTTAAGATTGGAAGTGCAACCCAAGACTGAATAATAAAAAGACTTAAGAATCACCAGCTATCCTAAGAGAGTTTTAGAGAGTTATGCTTTAAAAAAACTTTTTCACAAAACTTGTAATATCCAACTTTCACCAAATCAAATGACTCGCTGCAAACAGAAATACCCTTTCTTTAGGAATATGTTGCCTAAATCCAACATTGTCTATGGATGAGACTGCTGGCACCTACATAGAGCCATTTCAGCTGGACATTTACACCCCTGGTACTCCTCGTCTGCTGGGGCAAAGTTGTTCAGCCTGTAATCCTCCCTCAGAGGGGCGTATTGGTGGAGGAACTGCGGCGATATGAGGTGTCAGAGCTGGCAGGGCGGAACAGCACTCTGTGTGTCTGAGATGGTGATGATCACCTGCACCTCTTCCTTAAAGAGAGAGTGTCCTACTAGCTTGCAACAGTTTATTTGTGCGCGTGTATGTCTGATGTTTTGATACTAGTCATGAGCAGGACCGGCACATTCTACACCCCTAGATAAGACAGCATACATTTTGAATTTGGCCATTTGATGATCGGATATTAAAAAAAAAAGTGACTGTTGGGCGGATACGGCTTGTAGATGATGTTGAAAACTGGTGCGTGTTTACTTGAGTGGCCTGCCCGGGTGTTGTCTATGTACGGGAAACACTGTGCTATTGCAGCTGCAGGGGATTTGTTCACAATAGTGTCATCTGTAGGGTGGCTGATAGTGCAAAAGAGGAAATAGTACCAATTCTGTGGTATTGCCATATTATCAAGTTATACAAAATAAAAGGGTCCTCCCATATCTCATGTCTAAGTCCAAGTCTCAAAGTGGAGTCCTGGTCTGAGTAAGTGTGTGTATGTGGCGCCCCCCCTGAGCCATGCCTCCGGTGCTCCTGCTACACCTTAAGGTGATTAGAAAACAGAGTTGCAGTGTGTAAGAGTCTCATTTAGTGTGTAAAATTAAAATTCCCTGATTCTCCTCACAGTTTCAATTTTCCATGATGACTGCCTCTGCTGCATATTAATTAAAGAGTAGCTCTGTTACATCACACTAAGCACTCATTATCTTTCCCCAAGTTGTATCAACAAATAACACAAGTAGGTTGGCCCCACCTGAGTGAATTCATCAGGCAGAGATGAAAACAAATCTACTCTTTTGGACCTGGTGTAAGTGTGACACAAAGAGCTTTGATAGAAAAAAATGAGTCACAAGGAAACCCTCCTGCTGACGGTAAAGTCGAATAGAGGAAATAAAGGAAGTTTTGAAGAGCATGTTGTCAGATAAAAAAAGAAGAAAGTCATGATCTGTTATGAAAACATATAGAAACTCTGCAGCCATGGTAACAGCAGTCATTTACACAACCATAAAGATCCGTTTCAAAGTGATAGAGCTATTAATGCTTATAGAGGAACATGTATGTAACCACACTTAAAACCAAAGTTACCGTAATCGAGACCAAACTATAAGATCTTACATTCAGCGGGGGTGTTAACACCACACCGTGTCAGGAATAGATGACTGAATATTTAAAAGCCGTTATTGTGTTATTTCAGGACATGGCTTGTTAGACTAACTGTGCAGACTTTTGCTTCTCCAGCTGCTCTGATGTGAAATCCCACCAGAGTTAAATTTGTTAAAAGCGCAGCTGTGTCTTCTCTGTACCACATGATATGAGTCATCAGTCAAATCAAGTGTGAAGAGGTTTACTACTCTGGGAGTCAACTTTTAAAGGTCTAGCATTTCCTCAAGAGATCTGGGTGACAGTTAAACATCTATTTATGGAACGTTCTGGTTTTGACAGAAAGTTATCGCTAACTTTAGTTCCCCATGAGCTTTTCAGATCAAGATCCACCCTTCTCTATTTTCTTTTTCTCTGTCTTTATTATATGTATGTGTTGCATGTGTTTACAAGCATCTTCCTCATAAATCAAACATGTCAGACCAGAAAGCCGCCTTTTGGGGATGAACTGTTGTACCAAACCATCTATTGCCTAACAGTGGTGGGCGAGTATGCAAAAGTGGTCAGACAGTGCAACAACATTGCCGTGAGCAGTTTGGAAAGACTTCCAATTATTCAAATGTGTTGGTTTGGAAAAAGTCCAGATATACTTTCACAAAACCTAAAAAGATTTACAGAAACCATAAAACCTTTCCTCTGAATTTTTTAAATAAATTCATAATTCTTGTGGCCGTTTCCTTCTCCAGAAAATGGCCTGAGGTGTCCTCGGATAATTATTCACCACCTTTTCCTCCAAAATGTTCCCAGTGGAGCTGATCCAAAATTTACATCATCACTTCTCAGTGCTTTGGTTTGAGGCGATGGGATGGAGAGAGTCTAACGCGCTCAAATATCGACTGAGCCATTAACCACAGTTACCACAACAAATTCATTTGTTCATTCACTAATGCTAATAAGTGCCTCTGCTCAGTGTTGGGGCTTTATTAAGTTACTGAGTGCAGTGTTTGCTTGGCTGAGGTTTCTTTACACCATAAAGCCAAATTTTATACATTAGTTGAGGGAAGGAAGGTTCATCTTACAGAGAAATAACTGGTTGTTTCTTAACTTCACTAAGTTTGTACTTCTTTCTTACCTGATTTTAACTTTTGATAAAGAAGAAAAAAGACAAAATATTACACTGTACTGTACTTTCAGTAGCAAAATGAGGATGCTGGGATGTCACTGGTGTCTTTGAAAACCATCGATAATCTCCTGCCTGCAGGTTAAAGCAACAAACAGATAAGTAAGACATTCTCTCCCAACTCTTGTATTCCAATAGTTTGTCTTCAGGCTACATTCAACCATAGCCATGTAACCCAACACAACAAACACCACCTTGAAAAGATGTCTGAGACGGCTTATAATGCTGAGTCTGAAGGACGACAAACATCTCTGCCTGCAAATTATTCAACCACCTTTATAACGGATCATCTTCCACATCACCATCTTAGGGTGGTTGGCCACCCTCCAGCACTGAGGATACAGAGTCAGTGTGATATTAGAGATAAATACAGTGTGTGCTGTCACACTTAATTTCCATTTACCAAAAAAAGGACATGTTCGTTTCTTCAGGATAAGACAGTAAAAGAGTTAAAGTGTCCTCACAGTGAAATCTATCTCTCTCTTTTCTTGTCATTGAATTTTGTCCTGATAGTATGTTTATATCTGCAGATCTGATCTCAGAGGTAAGGTAGTATTTTGTGTCAAATCTCATATTATTGATGTTTCTGAACAAGTCTGCCAAATTGCTGTACTTTTAGCTTTAATGATAAGAAGGGGTAAGATTTAGGTGGTTCAACCTGGATTTTAGACCTTTTCTAATTCCTCTTCTGAATCCTGTCATCAAAAACAATCCAAATACTGAAGTTTGTTAGTGTGAAACTACCGTGTTTAGGCAGTTCTCACTCTATCAAAACAAAAACTCCAGATAAGCAGCAAAGTCATACAGGTAAAACTCTTAGTCATCAATTCTGATGAAGCTGGCCTGAGTTAAGGAAGTGCAACAGGACGGTATCAGATCATGACGGATCAAAACATGTCCATGATCAGCAATTACAGACAGATCTTACTATCCGCACATTCTTCTGTCGTCCATTACTGTTCTATACTCATTCACCAATCAATGTTGATGTTTCATAATGCACAGACCAAGTGCTCCCTCAGTATTTCTACCACATCCAGTCAATCTAATGCATTTTAAATCTCCTGTGAGGAGTTTTTGACATTTATAAAATAAACCGAATTTCATAGTCATGTCTTATTTTGAGACAAAAGCAAATAAAACCAACAGCAACAAGATTGACGATTTTAGGAACAGCCCTGTTTTTACAGTTTCACATTGTACATTCACAGTAAATGATATGTTTGGTTGTCAAAAGTCAGGTGGATAAGAAATTTTTTTTTCCCCAGAAGAGACTCTAAGAATATTATTTTGTCCACAGGGGGCACCACAGCTCCACACCAAAACTTCTTCTCAGGAGCTTTAAACTGCTTACTAAATTAAAAAGTTTTCCTTTGACTTTCCAGTTTTTTTTAGAAAAGCAGCGTAAACAGTGTCACTTCACAGGGCAGCCGAGCCTGTTTCTCTCGGTGTCAGATTACACTAATGCTGTGCTACTCAAAGATAGTGGAGGCAAAGACAGAGCGAAACGCTTCCTAACTTCCTAACTGAATTTTACAGATTGGCAATAGAAGGAGCATTTGCCTCATATCTGTCTGTGACTTGTCCAAAAGTAAAATAAGGAAGTATATAAATGTGTGAGATACATATTTTAGCCTGATACCACCACTTCTTGTGTTTTAGATAAATTGTAGCACACTTACATTGTACGCTGTCTAACGATAAGAGCACATTCAAACTGAGGATCTAGATCTCCATTAAATTAAGCCTAAACAAACATCACTAAGGCCCGCTAATCCATTTATTGATGGGAAGAGGGATGTAGAAGTTTTGAAGCACCGCTGAATCGTTAAATCAGGTCAAACTTCAAAGGCCCTGCACATCATTCGAGTCGGGTCAACTCTGCAAAAGCTAAAAATGATGTTATTCCCATTCTGATCAGACCTCAATCAGAGAATGATCAAGCAAAACTGTCATGTCACAGTTCAGACTTAAGTGAAGACAGAGTGAGCGGCATCAGCTCAGCTCAGCATCTGATAAGGCCTCTGTGATGAGACAGTTTCAGAGCACTGTCAGGCTTCAAACACTCTGCCTTGCTCTGTAAGTACAATGAAGATATCAGCTGCCAATTTCATAAGACTTTCCGCTGCCAACATTGTTATTATTGCAAAACAGCTCAGCTGATTCATCCTCGGAGCCTTTTAATGTTGAGCAGCAATGGAAGACAATGTTGAGGCACTTGGAATAACAACCGACTGGTCAATTTAATTTCACTCATCAGACTGTTTCCTCTGGGACATCAACACGGCAATAACCCGAGTATATAAACACGAGCTAATAAAAGTGTGTCAACATGTCAGTCATGATTGTATGGCCCACTCTCTGGATCAAAATTCCCACAAAATGACAGTGTTATGTAAACCAGACCTTGGCAGTTCAGTTTGTGATTTCATCGAACAAAGCTTTCGAGTCTGTAAAGTCAACAAGACAAGTTTCAGGATTAAATTACAACCAGTAGAGACTAAAGTAAACAGTTTTAGAGAGGATATAAACAGCAATATTTTCTCATGGTTGACAGTTACATGAATAGTTGGGACAAGTTTTCAAATATTTAGAGTGTACAGGAAACCGTTACCCCGAGAAGCTGCTCAAGTTGAAGCTCTAATAAGCGTGGAACTCTAGAGTGGGTAGGGTGACTTGAACAGTCACATTCAGGCACTTCAAAATATTTACATGGGCAGAGTGAGGATGTGCTTGCTTAGTTGAATAAACAATTTATGTCAATAAAAGAATTACTAGCCGGTTAAGTAAATTATAAACACTGTTTTATTGTGCGCACCTGATGCTGCTCTCATGTATGTGTCAAAGCTGGAGCTGTCAGTGCATCACAGTATAGCAGTATCTGATCTAGAAAATGGAGATGAAGCTGTATGCAGGCTGTGTCGGGTTAAACTAGCTCGCCAGAGTACGAAATAACCAGGAGGTCTGAAGGCTAGTGATGCTAGTTTTACTAATGTTAGCCGCACTTTGAAAAACCAATTTAGACTTGTTTACTCTGCGATCTCCTGTTCAGCCAGTTGAGTCAAACAATTTTGACTGTTTCTCCGAGTATTTCTTACCTTTAAACTAAATTAAATTTGCTAGAAGCAGCAGTAAAGTTTTATGGTGAGGGTTTTTTTATTTAGAACAGTTTTTCTTTTTTCATCCAGCAGGTGGAGAGCCTAAAAACTTTAAAAACTTTCCAGCCTGTTTAGTTTTGGTCCCATAAACCTCACCTTAACTTTTCTCATATGAGCTGAAAGCTCTAATGCTTCTTAGATTACAGTTAAATCAGATATTAATTCACGCAGGTTACCAATTAGTGCTTTAATCTGTAATGAAGCAAACTATATTGATTTAGGGACCAGTGAAATCGGCTAAACTTTACCTTCTTGGGCTGTAACTAATGACTGCTTTATTATTTATCTGGAAGTAATCGTTGAATTATTAGGTTGAGGAAAAGTAATTAAGCACTGTTAATCACAATTTTCTGATCAGCAGTCTTCGAACAACTATTGAAGAAAATATCAAGTCCAAATTATGTTCAATAGCATCTAATCGAAGTCAAACTAAGAAATGCCAAGGTCAGCACTCAGAGCCAAGAGCGAGTACTTAGTTCTCTTGATCCAATATCACAAGATATGAGTTAATTTCTTACAAGAGCTGTACTCCTAATAAACACACACTGTGACAGACTCACAGCCTTGATTGGGAGTATTGCCTTTACATGAGAACAGTGTAGAAATGAAATTGCAGATGTTAAAACTAAATGTTAAAATATGTATTCTCGTTCCTTCGCTTCAATGCTTGTTGTGATGAAATATTAATCCGAGCCATCCTTCAAGCGTAGAAACACTACTCCCACTAATGTGGCAGAACTGTTATTGCTGCCAAGCCATTTGAGTTACCCTTGAAATAACAGGGCGAGGCGAGCGCCACTTGTGCAAATCAGAGACACCTGAGATGAATGAGCGCCTCGGACACGTGAAGGCATGATAAGTGAAAGTGAGATGGCGAAAAGACCCTACATCAAGAATAGACGTCAAAAGATCCGTAATTAATTACCCCTTCAACAGCCGGGGGCGCTGGTTCGGGTAACTGGATTACACTAAATCATGCGAGCTGCACAGCTCAGACATCCAGGAAATGCCTCTCAGGAGACAAAAGAGATACATGTGGGTTTAAAGAAACAGTGGAGAGCAGCTTTGGCCTGAATAATGGCAGAGAAGTCAGATGAGCTGCTTTAGTCGCACCTTCTGGAGTGACAGTATGAATAATTAAATATGCAACGCTAGACACTATCAACAGCATTTGCACCAGCGCAGTGATAACTCCGTGCAACCCAAACTGGAGTAAAAACAGTGCGCCGTACAGTTCTTTTTTTTCACTCTGAGGACTTTGTAGAAACACAGATGCTCGATGTGAATGAGTTAGAGTTCGGTTTTCTTGCTCAAGGCCTCTTCAACAATCAGTTCAGAAGAGATTCTGCTTCACACTTCACTCCCCTGATTCATTTCCCCTGCTTTAATCCTCAGATGGTCGTACAAAGAGGATAGGTAATGAGTGCGTTTACCAATTCAAGTGAAGGTGCTCGAATGGACCACTGTGCTCAAGTCTTTTCAACAGTAGACATTCAGCACGTCAGGGTTTTGGAGTTATTTAAAATCATAGTGAGAACTGATGGCTGCATTATCATTAATATTACAAAGTACCTGATATACAGTAGACATCCATTTAAGCATTTCAACGGCTAAAGCACTCTAAAAACACTTAAATATACATACAGTATATATTTATACCATTTACAGCGATCAGAGTACATCTAAGACGTAGTGCTGCGAAGTGTAAGAGCTGAAGGAAAGTTTCTTTAAAACCATTTCTGTCAAACTTGCAGCCGAGTGTGGCAGAAACTTTGCAACAAAGAGATGAAAGACTCCTCGGCACACAAAGAAAGAGTTGAAAAGGAACAGCAGGCATGTGCGGAGGGAAGGTTGATGATATTTCTAAGACTTCACATCAAAACTGCCGACACAATACAACACACACCTTCAAAAACACACGGTAATGAATTTCAGTCCATCCTCTCTGCTTGCCTCTGTAATCCGGTGAATACATGAATTCAAAAGGACATCAGGAGCAACCAGTGATTTGCGTTTTTCTTGCTGCCATGGTTCAGATTAGATGTGTTGTTTTTTCAGAAATGGTAACCTATAAAAGGCACTTAAGCTGACCTGCGTAACTTTGAATGAATTTCCACTGAGCCGGACTAAATGTTGTAAGAGAAAATGAAGATTCTCGTGTAAAAAGCTGTCACAGTCTCGCAGTCCTTCTGCTCTACCAGAACTAATACCATATTGTTTTCCCTTTCAGCAGGTTGACACACTGAGGTTGTTTTCTCCTCGAACCAAAACTGTGAAATTAGTGTTTTTAACAAAGCACGGGAAAAGACTGTCTTTCTTTAAGAGGACCTGAGGTGAGATGTAAGGTGGGAAAACAATGTGGCCACAGGCTCATTATTTCTGCTGCCACTGGCCACCCACATGCAACATGGCTATAATTTACTCGTGAGGACAGAGTTCCAAATGGATTTGTAAACACCGCGGCCATTAGTCGAGTTATGCACCAGTGCTTTGAAAACACATTGTCACTTTCTAATCCACACTGTTTAACAACCTTGTTTAATGTCTATGAAAAGTTGTCGTCCAAATTGTAATTCCTGGAGTTCTCACTGGTCGCCCAGCAGAGTTAAACACTCACTCCTGATTGGTCCAAACAATAACAGTGATGTGCAAATGTAATGAAAGTGATACTGTACTTTGACAGACTTTCATAGCTCATGAGGTCGAGTCAAATATAGATACCACAATACAGCCGGTCTAAACCTCACACGAGTCCACTCTAGCATTTTACCATTTTTATCTGATAAAAGGATGTTAGCTTAAAAGCTTACAAACAAACATCTCTGTTTTCTTTTATCCCGTAAAAGCTTGAAAAAACATCTGTTAGAGTTTGGTAGTTTCCTCTTTCATCAGAGGTCAAAGGTTGTGGTCAATGATGGTTTCCAACGAAAGAAAACATCCATGAATAATTCTGTTAGCACTGCTGTAGCATTATACTGTTTACTAATGTCAGGCACGTCCACAAAATCTTTGCCAAAGAAAAACAGCATCTGAGTTTCATATTGGGTGATTGTGAGGCAGCAGATTTGGCAATTTCTGTTTTAAAAACAGAACTCTGAAATGCTCTGAGCATACAAATAGATGGAGAGGGTTTGCAGCAGCTTACGTGGATATATTGGTATTTGAAAACTAGCCATCTTTGGAGAGATGAGTGGGAAGATGAGTGCCGATTATGAGAGGAGTACTTTTTTTCAGTTTAAAATTCAGGAAACAACCAATTGAAAGATCTGCAACGGGTTTTAATGTCAATTGAGGTCTGCAAGCTTTGATACTCTACACTTGCATTTATAGAAAGAGAGGTCCCAACCTAACGGTTTAGATGTGCCACATAAGCATGTGTGCGTGCATGCATACACACCCACACCGCCAAATACGTTCAGAGAGAAACCTTTAGAGAAGGTCGTTGTTAAGCACTAAGTATTACAGCTGTTACTATGAGAATGTGGTTAGTGTTGTCCTGACCACATCCTCCCATCACTTCAGAGAAGTAGTTTAACGAGAACTGAGGCTTCTGACTGACAGTGTGAAACCGGCTGCCTTGTTAACACTTGTCCAACCCTGCACCACCACCGTATCAGGGCAATATTCGATCTTTCATAGCTGTCAAAAACAAAAACAAAGGCCTTCGAGAAAATTCGAGCATGCAGACAAGGTCACGGCTCGCTGAATGCTTGATTTGCTTCAGATATGAAAATGGAGTTTGCCTTTGCAGAACCAGATGAGAAAGGATGGTGACATAATACCTTTCTTTCTTTGCCCAAACTACTCAAGAAGGTTGAACCATGAATTAAAAACGATTCTCAGGGAATAAGAGTGTTCTGGTATGAGCAGCTTTCATTTTTGATTATAGTGCCGACGTTTCTTTAGTCTATCCTGATTAACAACTTCCATTTCCTGCATAAACCAAATCTTGGTAACAGTCCATGTTTTTCCAACGCTAACTTGGCTTTGACTTATCAGAAGTCAACATTTCTGCGGTGACTCACCGGATGTGCATGCCCTGTTGCTTAGCAAAAGCCACAAAGTCATTTTGGACTGACCTGTTGTGTATTTTATTTCTTCCTAATGCTTTGTCATGAAGCTTTTCATTGTGCAGTCTGATATAGCACTTAATTGAATTCAGGTCATTGAGTATTTCAGAATGATTTCTTGTTGGCATGGATACGCAGGCGCTGGACCATCATGTAGAAACCTCCGGTCCAGTTCACTAAATTGACAGTGGCGTTCATCTTGACAGGAACATGTTATATAAAGAAGCCTGCCTCATCTTTAAATGTACTTTTTGTCTTGAATCCAAAATATTTCCAGAAATAAGTCAGAAATTGACTTTTTCAATTTAAATCAGCCTCCACTTCCTCTTCCAGACCCGATAACTTGCAGGATTGGACATCTTGAGTTGGATACTAAAATAGATTGCACTTTAATAGCCGGAGAAGTGAGACAGTTTCTTGTGTAGTGAGAGATTACTTGGAACTTTACAAGGGAGAAATGTCAATATTACCCCCATCAATCTTCCGGCAGAGGGCACATCAAAGTTCACCAACAACAATGTGCCAAGAATTTGTTGCCTCTAACACCTACGGGCAGAAAGATACAGCGCTGAACCCTGACTGCTGCCAGAGAGCGTACCCTGAGCAAAGACACCTCGCTTCAAGCATCAAATCATAGACTTTATAATGGGATGGATTGTGCGCATGGTAATAAAAGTTTAAGCCACCAAATGCACTCAAACACATCAGACACTGCCATTTGAAAAGTGCTACTCCACACACTCCTTATACCAGCTCATGCATTTTAAATCTCGCTGGGCCAAGAGAGAATGAAACTGACTACTAATTTAGTGACCTCTAAAACACAAATGTAAACATCATCAAAAAAAAAAAAAGCGATGCAGACGTGGAGTTCTTTTAATGAGGAGGATAATGTGATAACGTCTCAGACAATAAATGCATTGTTCAGTAATGCCAAGCAGCTTTTATTCACCCTGTTTAATCTCTCCTTGTGGCTGACATCATGACAGATACAGCAGCAAGAGGGAGACTTGCATAAGAGCTGCTGACTTGAGCTGCAGACAAACTCTCTGAAGGTTTCAACATACAGTAGACTGGAGCAACGGAAGGAAGTGTCATCATCTTTGATAGTCTTTGAGCAATACTCCCAACGTCCCCATCCATGAGATGAGGAACCTAAAGTGCAGAGCTTCAGAATACAAAACTCGAATACCAAACCAGCTCATTTGCCAAAGCATTATTCACAATGATAACTTGTTTCTTTTACAGCACTGAGAAATCAAAGGTGTCCTACTGAACTAGTAACATTTAGAGTTGACTTCAACCTTAGCCTGAAAAAAGTTCATTCCTGTCACGAAATATCGCATGTTAGTGGTCACACAGACTCATTATATAGTTCTCCTCATACCACAGGCGTGTACTAAATTGATTTACAGATACAAAAACATCTAAACTTCTTTGCCCTCGTGGCCTCATTGCGGTCCAATAAATTCACCAACTCTATTTTGCTGACCCAGGCCAGAAATAGAGTGTAAAGATTTGTCGGTGCTATCTGACATCAGGCTATCACGCGAACATTAATGAAAGCCGGCACACTAGCTTTTCAGCGGGCAGGTCATCCTTTTATTCCTTTCCCATTTTATTTACCTTTAGGCTTTTGAATGTGAGAAAGCTGTTGTGCGCACAATGGTTTTGCCCCTGTTAAGGAAATCAGCATAATTTATTCATCTTTAAGTGTAATAGAGTTGTGCCTATGATAACTTTTTCACAGAATGTACCAAGAGAAGCAACGTGTATCACCTTATCCCCTCTAAGAAGCTCACATCTACAGCTTTAACTTCAATACTGACATTCAAGAGAGGCTTTTTTTTGCAATGATTCTTTATAAAAACTAAGGGTAACACTTTATTTGACGCCTACCTCTATAATGCATTATTAATAGATTTATAATACGTTATATTATTACATTATAGCACTGTATAACTATAGTTATGAACACTCATAAATGATCATGATGCTTTATAGCAGTAATCATAACACATCATAACGCATTTTATCATGACTTACAAGGTCAGGTATTATAATGTGTTATCACTGTTAACAACTCACTGACAATGGCCACATAGATAATGCAATGCAACTGTTGTTAACAGTTATAACACATTTTAATACCTGACCTTGTAAGTCATGATAAAATGCTTTATAATGTGTTATGATTACTGCTATAAAGCATCATGATCATTTCTGAGTGTTTATAACTATTGTTATACAGTGACATAACATGATTATAATGCATTATACATATATTTATAATGCGTTATAGAGAGAGGCGTCAAGTTAAAGTGTTACCAAACTAAGAACAGGCTGCATTTCTGTGATCCCATCATAAGCCTAGAGAAGTATCTTCTCAATGGAAATGTGTGGTTAGTAAAAAGACACCAATAAGGGTTTTGTGTGTAACTCCCCAAACCCCATGTGCAGCGTGGATGTGCAGACTAGCTAAGCACAATAAATGGACTGACAGAGACTCTGACTTGAGCGCATACCTTGATAATGCTGCTTCTGCGTGGTATCTCAGATTTGCCGTCAACTCCCACAGAGGTGTTGGCAGTTTCAACCCCGACTTGGCTGCCAGGTGCAACCAGGGATCCCGAGCCGACCATATTATCTGATATCCCACAGTCTCCATTCAGGACCGACACTTCGCAATGCGTCTTCCCAGCTGCCTCGTCGCTGGGCACGGCCGTTTCCCCAAGATTCAATGGAGGCAGGCTGCCGTTCTCCCCAAACTCCGCCATAGGCACTTACAGCACACACACACACTCACACACACACGGTCACACTCACACAAGCTGCTGGGTTGCAAAGCCTTATGTTTCAGCTTTACTCCAATTTCCTGCCTGGCCTATTGCCTCGTTGTAACACGCAATTCTGCCATATCATCTCTCGGTGCACATATCTGTCAGGTTCCTACAGGCAGGGGGGCTCGCTCCGTGCATTGTGCTCTGTGAAGAGAAACCACAGCGATTAGCATAATTAGGCATTCTGACATTAATTACTGCAGTTACCTTACTAGTAACATGTAATACGCGTTGCACAGCCGCACAAAGAGAGCATGAATGTGAGGCGAGAAGTGCTCACGTTTCCACACAGAGAGAGCGGATGTTAACTTAGAATCAGTGAAGGCTATCGCCGTGAATGCAGCATGATATAACGCCTCCTTGTACCTGCGGGCTTTGTTGCATTTTCACTAAGTTTAACGTTTAAATGCATTTGCACTGTTTCAATTCAAGAAAAACCCCATTATGTTGCATTTTACAGCACTAGAACCCCCTTCAGCCCGAAAGACACTAAGTTAAATAACATAATAAAAGCATGCGGGGTTACCTGTTCAATTTAACCGTCTATAAAAAAAATCCTCTCATGCATAAAAACCCGCTGAATCTCTCTGTACTTGCCTTCAGTGCTGCTCCGGTGTCTCTCCATGAGAAGGACGGACGGACGGGCGTCCCTTTAAGTTGTGGCTGCAGCTGAGCAGCCAGACCACCGCCTGGTGTCTGTGCCGAGCTGAGCTGAGGCGAGCTCTCTGCTAGGCGGTTAGGCTAACGTTAGCTTCCCCTCAGAAGCTAGCTGACTGAAGTTGGTTTCCACAGCCCACTCAAACAAAGTCCACTCAGCGCCGGTCCTGATATCCACCCGGTTCAGCAAACAAAGAGGAAAAAAAACACCCTCAGTCCTCTCGTCTCAGTCAGCAGTCATCGGTCCTTCCGCTCATCTGTCGGTTTAGTCGTAACCCCCACACTGAGATTTGCCGTTAGTTGTCTCGCGCAGGAGTGCTCGTTGATTAACCGTCACTCACTCAAGTCGTTTCCATGGAACAAAGTTGTGTATGTCGCGTGAACGCGCAGCTGGTAGTGCAGGCTGTGCTGTCAGTCAAACCCGACTGTACTATTTCTCACCCGTTAAAAGACTCTTTTAAACTTCATTTTCCCACAGAATAGGTAGGTAGGTTGAAGGTAGGTAGGTTGAATTTATTGTCCCCGTGAGGAAATTCATTTGCAGTAACTTAAAAACATGCACAAAGACAGCACACATACACATTTCCATACACTGTCCCATATACAACAAAACAAAACGACTCAGAAAAGACAATATAAAAATACTACAGTCCTGTACTTTGTCAATTCAAAAAAGTATTTCAATAAATATCTGATTTGAATATCAATGAATATCTGATTTAACCTGCATGTAATAATGATAATAATAAACTGATAATAACATAAGGACCCCAGGAAGGATAGTTACTGCATATCGTGTTGTAACTAATGTGTAAAAGTTCTTTAAATCGGTGTTTTTCAACCTTTTTTGAGCCATGGTACATTTTTTCATTGAAAAAATCACAAGGCACACCACCAACTAAAAACGTTACTAAATGATACCCGGTAGCCCCAAATAAAGTTTATACAATGACGATATAGTCTCTCAATTTATTCATACTCACCCAGTGTGAAACCTGGAGCTGTAGATTACAGCACAGTCACGAGAGAATCGCATGTTATTTGCAGATAAGGAATAAAAAATAAAAAAAAACTCAGACCAATAAAGTGAACGTGGATAATTTCTCCTGACTATCTGTCATGGTACACTAGTGTGTTGAAAACACTGCTTTAAATGTAAATGTTCTTTACAGTACATTCTGTACAGTACAGAATCAATTTTAAGCTTTTAATATTTGTTTTCAAAGGCCTGAACAATCGTGCTCCACCTTATATTTCTGAGATGCTCCAGCCTTATTGCCCACCCTCACCCCTAAGATCAGCTGATCAGCTGTTACTGACAGTTCCCAATACAAGGCTGAAGGCTTATTTATACATCTATTTATTTATTGCGTTTATGTATTTTTGCTCGCTCTATCGTGTTCTTTGCTTGTTTTATTTGTTTTTATGTCTTAATGTACAGCACTTAGGCTACCCCCGTGGTTCTTTTAAATCTGCTATAGAAATAAAATTGATTGATTGATTGATTGTTTATTTCTATTGATGTTTTTAAGAGGAGGTTCAAGACTCACCTTTTTAATCAGGCTTTTCATTGATCACCTTTTTATATTTCTCTTATTGCAAATGTTCATTTTAATCAAAGTTAATAATGATTATAATAATAACTTTATTTATATAGCACTTTTTAGAAAACAGAAGTTTTTGACGTGTAGTCATAGAGGACATGGAAAAGACAGATAAAAACAAAAAGCTCAGTTAAAACTGAATTGAAGGCCATTTTCATGTCATAAGGAACCTGGACAATACAAGAACCATGCAACCAAAAAGTTCTTAATGTTTCTTTTATGTCATTTTATTAGTGATAGTTCTTAGTCTTTGTCTTAATTCCCATCGTAGAGGTTTTTACTCCTTTTACTCCTTTTAAATCAATCAACCAATCAACCAACCAGTCTTTAACCAGCACAACCATGTAGCACAAAGTACTTTACACAGAAAAAGGGAAAAAAAGAAACAAAGAATACCCAAATCTACCCTAGCCCAACCCCTCATTCCCACCCCACGATCTAAGTGCATCAAAAACGGTATTAAAACACATAAACTTAAAAAGGGCTTGATTATGTGGAAACAGGAGTGTGCACACTGAGGAAACGTCATTTTAAAACTCAAGATAAGGAAACACTGGAGGTTTCTGCTAAAATCTAAAACCAAAGTAGCATAGAATGAGCGCTTGTGTTTTGACCTGGGCACCTCCACTAGAAGTTGATTTGACGACCTCAGAACTCTACTCAAAAGATGAACAGTGAAATAGATGGAGGCGAGGCCGTTAGGGTGGATCTGAAATCAATCAAAATCAAATTTACATGAGCCAGGGTTAAATTTTACAAGTTTGAATCTTGTGAAGTTTTCAAAGGAATTTTAGCTGCTCAGAATGCACCACCAATTCGTTTTTCCTGTTTGGTCACTCAGGATTGTTTGCATTTTTGCAGTGGTGTGGCCGGGGTTGACTATTGGTGGCCATCCCCCCACATTAAATCTGGTCACCCACCCCCAAATCCTCAACCACAATAGGAAATCTAGCCTTATCAGAAGTGGACTCGTTTCAAAATCGGCTACAGAGGCTGAGTTACAACCAGAGACTGTATATAAAATGGATTACATACCTATATGGTCAGCATGAGACTTGTTGCAGTGCAGGTCATATACCCCATCCTCATGTTGGCGGAGGGAAAAAAAGGTTCGACTATCGCTTGTGACAGGACAAATGTTTTAAGTCTCTCGTCTTTTACAGAGAGGATCTTTTATGTTGCTGTTTTAGTGTGTCTCTATATGTAGTTATAAATATACGCAGGATTATGACACTAATGAAGGAAGTCATGGTCAGACGGGGTTAATAACTGATATGTGTTCATGCGTGGCAGCCCTGCAAAAGTCAGTTTGGCTAGCTCAGTCAAGAGGTTTGAGTCCGGCCCCTGTCTTCTTGTGTTTTTCAGGTTAAGGGTTAGAGCAAAACACCAAACATTAAAAAGCAAAATAACACAGGAGTAAAAGAAAAAACATTATAGAAACACACAACAAGATGTAACAACTCAACACCACAAAAGTCATCAAGATAACTCTGAAAAACAAGAAGAAGAGACAGGAAGAAAGTCGTTCACAGGTGAAAAACATTCATTTTAAAGCTGGAGTGCATCTAAACAACATAAACATAACTAGAAACATACAAAAAAAGTAAAATGGAACAAAAAAATCAAAGACAACACCATACTTTAACGGCAAATACTGTTCATACTAAAAGTGGTAAAATGCTCTTCCTGTCTTAGTGCTGTATGTAACTGGAAGCTTAAAGCTCCAACAAGGAAATTTTTATCTGGCGCCACCTGCAGACAAAGTCGTATGTCTCAATTTAGTCCTGTGCATGCCCCTTTTTTCTTTTTTTTTAATCTGACATCAAGTGTCACTTTTTTGTCTTTTGATTGTGTTACCCTCTCTGTAACCTCACTGTAGAAGAAAAAAAGCTGTTTTCAGCCGTGAATTATCACTTCCCTCTCGCAAAGGTTATAAACGTCTAAAGTGATCATAAAGAAACATAATTTTTGTCTCTGATGATCTGGTTTGCTTTTGTAAGTCATAAAGAGCCACCATAGTTAGTTTAATCCATTTCATAACTGTCTGAAAAATTCCTTATAGGAGCTTTAAGTCATAAAACAAACAATATAGTTCTATATTTTAAGGCAACTGTGGTCATCCAGAAGGGCTTACACAACTTTTTTTTAATACTATCACATTGTGTGTCATGTCTTCCTTTTTGGGAGGACAAAGCACAGCAACTACGATCTCAATGATGAAGTAATGCCGTTTACTAAATTACAGCCTCTTATAATAACACAGAGGGCTCCTACTAAAATTAACCTACTCTGTTACCAATGTGACCAAACAAAACCATCACAAACCATCAATTCATGGGGTTTCAAAAGAACTTTGTATCATTAGTCGTAAATTATGGGAGAATTCTCCTCTATGGTATGTGGTTCATATAGCCTGATACTGTAGCCCTCAGCACAGGAAAGAGAGAGAGAGAGAGAGAGAGTAATGAGGCATGGCACTGTTCTACATGATTTAATGCAGTTTATTCATAGGCCACTAGTTCAGATCACAGCCTTTAACTAGACTGTGAGATACATCAGCAGGTCCTCTGAGTTGTATAACAGAGCCATCTGCTGGTCTGAAGAGGTTATTGGGTTTTTGGTCACTTCACAGTTCAGATTTTCTTCGTCTTTTCTTTGCATTTCCCAGACCATACACTGCTACTGTAACTTATTTTTACGCCATATTTAACTATCAAATTATAAATTTATAAGCTTTTTGAACCATGAGTATTTAAAAAAAAAAAAAAAAAAAAGAAGTAGGTTAAACTCTTGAGCTTTTGTTGCCCTTCAGTCAGTGTGTGAAAGACTTATTTCTGTTTCTGTTTACTTTTGGATACACATGAGATTAAATGCCATGGATACAAAGACCAGTATACTAAAAACAACAGAATTTCTCTGTTGAAGGAAGATACACACTCTAACTTACTAACTTTTCTTGAAACCCATCAGACTGAGTGTTATGAGAGAATCCCAGTCCTCAGGTTTGAAACACCTTAGTCAGGGGACAGTTAGGAGTTCAACCAATTGTATTTAAGGCTAAACAGGCGAACCCTTTAGCATCTTTACAAGTTCTATCATAATAATGCATCTTTATGAGTTGTTGTCATGATGCCAATATGACAGCATATTCCTCATCTTAACTCATTTTTTGCACATGCAAGCTGACATCAAGTCAACAATATTCAGAGATTTTTGGAGATTTTTAATCCAAATTTTGGGTTTAAGATTTTTGAAATTTTCATTATTACACAAGAATTAATAGATACCACTTCATCAGCATATTAACAGTTGGCACTAAAATGCCTAAAAAGTTTAATTAGTGTTTTTCTTACTCTGACACCATCTGAGTGACAGAGACTTCGACCAAATTGAAGAAAACCATCATAATCCAACCACAAACCACAATACTGTATGAGCTTTTGCAGTGTTACATGAGGTGAAAGTAAATAGATAACATTTCCTCTGAACCCTCTGTATGTCTAGATTAAAACTTTATTATTTTTACACCTGTATATTAAGTAACTCTTATTAGATGTGTGAACTGTTGCATTCATGTTAAATTCAGCACAGAATGACACAAAGAGAGAGAGAAATGATTTGAACTTGTGTTATTATCAGCTATAACAGACTTACAACTTGCACAGCTTGCTTTTTAATGTTGTCTTTATTGTATGATAATATGTCAGATTAACATAGTTGATTTGCATTATCTCCTGCGTGGAAACATTTGCAGTATAAGTGTATTTCTTGTTTCCACTATCATTTCTCTGATTCCTGATGCTGAGAAGGAGACGTGTCCCTCCATGCTGCTGCGACACACGGGTGTATTCCTCCAAACTCAGGTGTTTCCCATTAAGTAAGGATTAGAAATTAATATTTAAAAATGAGCCTTTATTTCAAGCCAAACAACATTTTCAGAGAAACTTTGCCATTGGCTGGAGTCATGAATATGTTTAATATATAGGTATGATTTCACTTTGGCATTTGCACGTAGCAGGACAATGTTCGTCCACAAACTTATCATTGCAGCCATCCAGGGCTGCCAATCTAGGACAGTTTAAGAACTCATTAATGTAAGGACAGGGGTTGTCTGAAAGGAGAGATGAATGAAAATGAGAAGGTAAGCTTGTTGTTAAAAAGAAACTGTAAATATTTTTATAATTTTTGTGGTGAATCCACAGAGTGTACCAGTGACTTACTGCAGAGGCCGCCCACACAGTTATTTGGACAGTCGCCACACCAGGTTCCAATCCTGTAAGGCGGCCAGTTTTTAAAGTTTCCTCTGTTAAAAAAAAAGGAGACACTTACTCCATTTAACTCAGAGTGCTTCTCTAATATTAGGATACAATTTTTATGATGATCTGCATTTTAAAACAATCATTAATCCCTGCGGCACTAAACAATGCCCAAGGTGTACATTATGGATGTCACATACGCTCGGAAATACTGGCAGCCATAAAAGTGGATGTTCCCAGGGCACAATGCAAAACCACAGCCGACTTTATAGGAGCTGTTCCACACAATCTGACAATAAGCACAAAAAAGCAGTGATTTAGTGTCTTTTTTCATTTCTAAAATGCAGGTTCATTGTTGGAATAGTATCACGATTTCTTAAGACTAGTTTTAAACGCCATCCTTTGTATTTTTGATACTGTAATTGTGTATTTTTAGATCGATAGTACTGTTGCAATAAGCAGCGGTTCCTAAAAACACACGTTCTTCTGTTGTTTCTTCTGCTGGAGGGATCGCTTTTAGGATCCAGTTTAAAATTCTGATCTCTACACTGTCAGGCCCCCGAATACCTGCCTGAACTCACTCTCCCTGAGCAGGTAACTCATCCCCTCAGGTCAAATATGTTAAATTTACTCTCTGTTCCACATACAGGCCTCAGGATTCATGGTGAAAGTGCTGCTGCCAACATCCCTGCACTCTGCAGAACCTACAGATGTTTTTGAAAATCTGTTAAAATCCTTTACACAGACAGACAGACAGACAGACAGACAGACAGACGGGTGGTTGATTATCCGTCCTCCTTCAGTACACCAGCAGTGATTGTTTCTGTTATCTGAGGACTTTGTTTCTTAAAATTTTGACCACCTTTTGCTGGAGTTTCTGTAGCCATGGCACTTTTTCTCTCTAGTTTCATAAAATTTATTAGACAACTTTAACTTTTGTACACAGCGCATCATGATCATAAATACGAAAATCTCATTTTATAGGATTAATATAAATCTTATGACGGAGTATTAGGGCCACATTAAGGAAGAAAAAATAAGACTTTGAGATTAAAGTCGTTAATTTACAAGAATAAAGTCACTAATAACAAGAATAAAGTCATTACTAATGGGAATGAAGTTGTAATAAAGTCATAACTTACCAGAATAAAGTCGTTATAAAATCACAATGATACTTATGATAATGTGGTGCTGATGTGCCAATAGGTTAAGTATCTCCTTGTTTGAAAAACCAATATTGAAGTACATTTATTTCACGAAATGCTCCATGGCTCTCATTTCAACAACTGTCATCTTAGACAACAGGTTAGAATATAAGGACTTATTCTTGTAAGTAATTACTTTATTATGACTTTTTTAATCTTGAAATTTCAACTTAATTCACTTAACTCGAAATTTTGATTTTTTTCATTTAGATAACAATACCAATCGAGTAATCGTATGAAGAAGTACAAATACTCTGCGTTTTTCCCAGTATCAAAAGTAATGAACTGGAAAAATATTTATAAATTATCTTTTGGTCAATCAATGCCAGCAACTGATTTCAATTACAACCTAACCAGCTGCATCTACATGCAGCATACAAGTACGACTACAACTACTACTGTTGATGATGAATAATTATGCATATATAACACCTTTATATTCATGCATAAGAACAAAGCAAAAGTCCAAAACACACACACAGAAAAAAATATGCAAGATTACAGAAGTCAACACTGAAATTTCAAACACAAAATCACTACAATAACAAAGACCTTAGGGCTGGGCGATATGTCCTCAAATCAATATCACAAAATATTGAGCAGTTCACCTCGATAACCATAAATGGACGATAACTACTCCACAAGCTGCTCACCCCCTCCCACATTAACTTAGTTTACTTCAGCCGCTACAACTTTTGAACCGTCCTCCATCTCCTCACCTGTCTTTTTCTGAAGTAGGACAGCATCTTAAAGGGATGTGAGACCATTGCCTTCCTACACACATCCAAAACCAACTTTTATTTATTTATTTATTTTTTTGACACCAAATATATTGACATGGGCAAAATGACATCAGTTATTGATGTTAATTTCGGTATCGGTAAATTTTCGGTTTATTGCCCAGCCCTAAAAGACGTATATATTACTAAATAGATATTGAGGTTAACATGATATGATAGAAAGAAAATGCTCCATGTAAACACTTCAGTCAATGACTGAACGGCATTGAGTCAGGAACACTCTTATAATGGGTTCTGACCTGCAAGAACTCACTAAACCTCATTTTCTACGTGGATAAGAAAAACTCAGATTCATGTCAGCAGGTCAGCAGCTCAGTTTTACCTGTAGGTAGTGACCGGTTGTGGAGTCAGCGCTGTCAGGGTAGTGATAATGTTCCGCCTCGCTGTGCCAGGCATCCATCACCTCAGTCCATGAAAGAGGTGTGGACGAGTAGAACAGGTTCTCACCGAGCTCGTATCCTGCTCCATGGAGGGAAACAGATGACAGGACTGATTAATGAATCCCTGCAAATGTACAGTTTGATATCCATGCCCCTCTGGAATAAGTTATTTAGATAAAACAGGGTTCATTAAGAGGCCTTTTGATGGTAATCTACATTATGATAACATATCCTACTCTGTGTGACTTGTTATTAAAGACCGTTTTTAGACTGGAGATCAGATAACGCTCAGTGCTACCATCAGTCATAAGGTCAGTCAGTTCACAGCGAGCCATAAAGCTGAATTCATCTCTGAGGGATTATTGAAATTCTATGGGAATAATACAGGGGTAAAATGTTAAAGGAGAATTACACCTAGATAAAGGGTGGAAAATACCGTCGATCATGCGGGTGCCGGGTGGTCCATGCTTCAGAATACAAAAGTCCACCCAGTACTGAGCAATGTCAGCTATTTCTTCACTGTACCTCTGCAAGAGGAGAGAAAAACAAAGACATCTGTAGATTTATTTTAAACACCCACAAAGCAGAGAGAGATTCATTCTCCTGGAAGACGCTGCGTTTGAGCCCTGGATTGTTATTTTGTAGAAAAGTATCTCTAATAGATTCCTCCGTCGTACATTTTTCCACTCCAGCCCTTACAGTACGTGAAGGTTATGATTGAAGTGGCCGAATCCTCAGAGACCAAAAGCAAGAACATGAATTCCAACACAAACATGAGATTTGTCTTTTTGCATTTAGGCAGAAACCTTAAACCTCCAGGCATTTAACTCTGAATGAAAAGGGAATAAATCATCTTTATACTCTGGTCTAACTTTACATTTGTATTTGTGCTGCACGGACAGCTGGGTTTGTCTCCCTACAGTGAAAACGTTAGAGGTTGTTGATTTTAGGAAGAGAAATGACTTTGCTGAACTTTTAAACTTATTTAAACATTGAATCTACATGATTATATCCGTCATGGACGAGTCAAGAAGTCAAATTGTTAGGTCGTCACGGCAACAGGCTGAAAGTGAGCCATATTACAGGAAATATAAGGGGCTCCAACCCAGCAATGGAGGGGGTTTCAGGAGGCTGATCATGAACGCTGAAGCCTCTGATCCTTTAACTTATCTCCTCCATAAGTTTTAATTTACTTTTTGTCTTATTCTCTTTGTTCTTGTTTTCATCTCATGTTTTGTGAATATGTGTCTGTTCGTAAATCCACTGACGTGTTGTGTCGTTCACGAGCCCAAACAAAGTTAGCGTGCTACAATATCGGACAGTAGAAACCAACCAGAAAGTTCGGAAAATTGTCTGAATCCTCCTTTGGCCACGACTGCCGACACAAGCAAGAAAATTAACGAAATACCGGAGACTCTGGCAGAATAACGGGCGCTTAAAAAGGAGGTAGACCGGACAAGAGCTAAAAAGCCGGGTCAACATAAACGATGGGGGACGCTTCGGGATCTTACAGACCCTGTAACCTTTCTGCTGGACAGGTAAACCGCTTTAACAAAGTAAGACAAGTGTCTGTAACAGAAGTGTTTCTTGTCAAACGGACCTGCTGTAGCGTGTTGTAGCGCCATCGCTAAACTGTCCTCCCTCGGGTCCTGGACTATGTCACTTTATCGTAGTTGTAGAAGTCCTGCAAACATTGTGTTTGCTGGTAGTCTGTTGGCATCTACAGTAGCACCAATGCTTTTGACTTTCACCTTGACTGGGCCCCATTTGTAATGATCTGAAGTATTTATCTGCATTATATCTGAATTTAATTGGAATGATACAAGCAAGCAGGAGCGTCTGTTTGTGGGCGGGGCTTACTGGAGCAGAGAGGGAGGGGAGAGGAGGAGCTGAGGGGGAAACTGGTTGGTAGGGGTAGAGTTTACATTCAAGATTTCTCCTAAAAACTGGAACTTCCTCAGATCCTGCCTACCCCACCTTTAAATGTAAATGTGAATATGAGGCCAATTCAGGACCTTTTACACCTTATTGATTCATGCTTTTGCAGCTTTTTTCAACCTTAGAGCAGAACACCAGCCGCATGAGAAACATCAACACCCCCTCCTGCTTTCTGTGACACTACTCATGGAATTATCTGAAATTATCTGCTGCATTCTTGCATAAGCTCACCCAGACTTCACCCTGAAATGATCCTAAAGGACCAGCAGGAAATATTCTGGTTTACGTCATGAAGGAAGACTCGCCACAGAGACATTAGGGGAAATTTTCAGGAACTTTTTATGTCTGAAAGGGACTTTAGTAATCTGGTAAAAACCATAAACCTTAACACAGACAGTAGATGAGACAATTCGATATTGAACTGTATTTACCGAACCTGTAAGGCAATGCAAGCAACAAAATTAGAGGTAATACAAAAGTCTGACCACAGGGAGCGCCACATGTAGAAAGTTCCTTATAGTTTATCTCTTCACAAATCTTTATCCTTGAAAAGCTTCTGTGATTTTTTTAGCGGTGTACAGAAGACACGCACTGTATTCTCTTTGCAAAACAAAAGCTAGTACTTCGATGAAAACATGATCTAATCCCCTTTTTATTGTGCTGGTATAAAACAAGACTGACCATCAGCAGCATGTTGGAGGCGGGCGGGTAGACCATTCTCCTGTAGGCATTATGGCGGTCAAGGATCTCCTTCTTAACGTTCTCGTTTTCTGTGCACAACTCTACACACACACATACCCACATGCACACACACATGCACACATAAAACCAATAAGTCAATAGCAGATTAAAGACATAATAAAGAGTGATATTTACTCTGCTGGCTTAATAACATCAGTATGACTCACAAACATATCCTGGTTTAATTACTCTGCGACGGCTCCACATAACAAAAGAACACACACAGAGGGATGGAGCCAAATCCCATAATCTTATTCAGAGACTTATTGGTGTGCTCTGAAATTTATACTGGTAGATGAATTACATCTGTAAAGTTCAACAAGTTTGATGGAGCAAACTCTGTGCTTACCATTCTGTGGACACACCAAAGAGTGTAGAGGAGCGTGTTTGGAAAGAAAAGAGCTCATTAGTTACATACTGTCATATAAAAACGCACCCTTTAAACCAAAATGCCTATCTGAATTAAACTTAAAGCTCCTGATCTACAGATCTGTAAGCTACAAAAGTAAATACGAACATGATTGATGACCGATACTAACTCTTGTTTTATTTTCAATCCCTGAAACTGTAGCTGTGCAGGAGGTGTCAGATAACCTGCTGAAAAATGGTCTTTATTTATATTTTCACTACATTTTCCTATTAAAAGACAGTAAGGCACATTTTTAAGGAGAAAAAACAGCTTTAATATTAACAGGACAAGAGATAGGAGGTGTAACTGTCCACAAGGGGGCGACAAAATCTACACAAACAAAAAATCACTCATAGGAGCTTTAAGGCATTTGAAGCAAAACTGGTTTTCATTGCACACATAATTCAATAAACTGTGATGTTATTATAGTTGTTCTGTCTACATGAAGTACTGACTAGTTCAGAGTATAGCTTTTGATATTGTGGTGCAAATTGGGTGCAGGACTGATGCATTCTGTCTGGTTTTTTTATTTTTTTGGGTGAAAATATGTGCTAATATTCACGTTTTGCTGCTGTTGTCATGATAAAAAATTGCACTTTTGAAAAGCGCATTTGATTCTAAAAGCTTGATGTCAAAATTTCAGACGAGAAGTCAAAAGTCATATGCACAAGGTTTATTGTAGGTTACCATCCTGGTGTATCGACAACACGTCAACGACAGTTACCATGTGTAAAACTTGAGATTTTACTGTCAACATGAAACACATGATCTGGGAAGAACTGCTTTATATTTTTGATATAAAATTAAAAACATACAGATCATGTGATTAATGTCAACCAACCGCTGAAGTCGTGTGATTGATTGGGATTTAAAAAATTTATTATCTAACTGCCATAGATATAATGATAATAAAAGTAATGCATTCATTTGTTTATGACACATTTAAGACGATCTTGAAGGTCGACATACTGTCATGAAGAGGAAAATCAAATAGCCTCCAAAACCTTCAAAGTCATAAAGTTCAATAAAAAGTGATGTTTAATATCAGTGAAAGTGCAGGGAGAAAATTATGTCTATTTTGCAGGAGTAATATGATAAATCCTCTTTTTGAATCAACAATTTAAACAATATCGAGGTTATGGCATAAATAGATCATCTTATTTGCTTCTCATTGCAGGTTGAACCTTTAAATGCAAAACGCCAAATGAAGTAGCTTCTCAGTTAAAATGTTCAACATTAATCTGACTCAATATATTACAGCTGTGTGATGGTAGAGCACTGTATTTGACTAAGGTAGACTTGCATAAGTCTATGGTAAACATTCATAACACAACATTTTGTGTGACTACAGCCTATAATACTCAGCGTTATTCATGCATATTACTCACCACAACACATGCAGAGTGCACCTGCTGCAGTGTCAGGGTGCAAATCAGGAACACAAACATTTTCCTAGAAAGACGGAGAAGAATCAAACTGAGAAAGTGTCTTTTTTACTCATGTATACGATATTTTAATACACAGTATTCATAGGCATTGTCAAAAAATTTTAAATGTTGCTAAAAAACAACAATAAATGAAAAAAAAAATTAACGTGTAAAGAAGGTGCTGTTTCCTTTTTAACGCTAGATTATTTTCACTTTGATCAAACGCATTAATAACTGTAAAACATCCTTAAAAAGTTGATTTAATAACGAATCTGTAACTTAAAGACATACCTGCTCCTCGGTCTTCAGCAGGTGAAGGTGAGCTGGCAGTGTCCTCCTCCTCTTTTTATAGACGCTGCAGCTCAGGTGCTCGTTTGTTGTTCAACATATTTCCTTACAGTAGATTATGATACAGCTAAAATATACATGCCAGCGCTCAGGGGTGGACTCCGGACAAAAACAAGTCCGTCCAGCAGCTCTGACGCAGCTTTTTTTTTTTTTTTTTCCAAAACAGGACGGCTGAATGAGTAAATATGCATTGTTGAGCTGTAGGGTGGTGTTCCTGATGTATTGGCTTAAGTTTACACAGTTTAGAATGAGAAGGCGTTTGAGATCAAAGTAAATAAAAGAAATGGAGCATTGCAGTATTAAAAGATATAGCCATATTGTCCTGTATGTAAATGGATTAACATAATACAGCTCATTTGGACTGAAGACACACCCACGGCTCACTCTAGTATTCTTTATTATTTATTTATTCTTTATAATGCGTGCCATTATCACATCTTCCAGTTCATTATGTTGGACTCACCAACAGTGTCGTATAAAACAATGCCATCTCAGAACTCTTTGGGTATCATTTAAAGATTATTCAGCTCTTAATGATGAAATTATTGGAAACACAAATCTATATTTCAGAGATAGTCAAAGCCCAATACAAATTAGAGATGTGCATGCTGAATCAACTACATGATCAAGTCTTTTAAGCTTGTCGATTGGCTCCAGAATTAACAGTATGCTTCTTCTATTATTGATATTTTTATGATCGCCTAAAATAATGGCCAAATGTTGTATTGAAGCTGAAGCCCAGTCACCAGCTCTGATGGCTTCTATCATTGTACTGTACTGCTCTACTACCTGGATGTAAACAAGCATAGATAATAGATGACGTCTCATAGTGCAGTGTGGTTCAGCAGTATTTTTTGTCCTTGTTGTGTAAAGTTAAATTGGGATGTAATTGGTAACCAACACAGGCATGTGGACGTTAACCTGCATGTAGGACGGGAAGCTGGTGGTACTAGCTCTGCTCACATTCAGCTCATTCTGAAAATCAATCAGCATTATTTACCTGCAGGGTCTGATACCTTGTGTTTTAAAGGTGCAGTGTGTGATGTTAAGCCACATTTAACAAGACAGACATGGTAGGAATGGACTAGATCATCTGTAATTATGTTTAAACTAGCATGTAATCACCTGAATATAAAGATTGTTTTGTCTTTGATAACCGTACATGAGCCCTTCATATGTGGAATGGGTCTCCTTCTGTGGATGGTAGCATAGAATGGACAAAATAGAATCTTTTGCATTTTTGTGTTCAGTGAGTGGACATGTGAATGACACTGGTTAGGAGTTGTGTATAATAGAAAAGATGATTTATGATAAAAGTCATTTTTAATGGTAAAATTTGACAAAGGGAGAATAATACTTACCATACATTATATTGGCTTTTTGTCCCTCGAAGGCCACCTTCACTTTTGCAGTGGTAGGGGTGAGCAAGGGAGCAAGAATGTGATTGATAAATATAACTAAAGAGCATGTGGATGAAACTCAAGGACAACAAGCAGATATCAGACTTCTGATACCAAAATCCTGTCCTGCATGTTAATCAAGCATTCTTATAAAAATATCTACAACCTGTGATCAAAATCAATGAGTCAACACTGACTTTTAGTCACACATGTGATTTTTCTGCTGGGTGAAACTTCTTTGTTGTCCGACTCAATCAATCAACCCAAACGTCCTCCCATCACGGACTTTCTCAGTCCTCATCCTGTGTCAACGAACTCGAAGCGCCTGCTCTTTGCATCTAAAATTGCTGCTAATTGGTTGACTTTGGATTTAGCTGAAAGCCCAGTTTGTCCTGTACAAACGACAATGGGGATCTTTTAAGTCTGTTGGAGACACAAGACGGGCGTGACGGATTGTCTGGGCATGACAGACTGGGATTGAGGAACATTGTCCTCCTTTGTGCCACGTCAGGACGGGGGCCAATAAAAGTTATCAAGATCAGAAGAAATCAAGAGGAATAAAATTATAAAATCGCAGCACACAAGGGTCTGGGACTGGGAGGGTCTGGACTCGTCGGTTTTATGAACCCTGTTTTTGAAACGGAAAATACCAACAAAGACAGTTTACTTTGTCTCTGACACACTGATGACTTTCATGGCGGTTCAGGATGTTCTTATGTCTTTGTATACATTCAGTTTCCTAATGGTCGGTAAAGAACTCATTTTAGACGGACTAAAGCACAGGAAAAGTGACAGCATCATGCAGCTTCGCTCTGTAGATATTACAGTCCAGGAAAGGTGGACAGCTTTTGTTTGAAATCTGTTTTTTTCACCCCTGCTACTTGATTCAGGTACTTGAACAACAAGGCAAAGAAAAACACCACTGAGTGAACCAACAATGGACGTGTTCCTTTTGATATCCTGGAGAATAACAAGATCTTTATTGATTAATTTCTTAACATTTATAATCTAAAATCACTTTTGCAGCTGAATACTTCAGACTCAAGTACAGAAACACTCTGACACAGACTAGGAAAGCCTCTGCACTCCTAATCATCGCACTACTGCGTGAAACAGTCTGGTGTATATAAGTTAAATATCAAAGTTTGTTCTTATTTGTGTAATAGTTGACGTTAAATGTTAGTACACAGAGAGCAAAGTCTACCAGAGTCAGTTTTTATGTTTGTGCACACATACTTGGCCAATAAACTGATTCTGGTTCTGATTCTGTGCTGGATACACAGTAGTCATAAACCAGTTCAACATAAAACTCTGTCTCAAGAAGCCATCTGTCATCTCTGCTTATTTACGTCAAGGAAGTGGAGCGTCATATCTTAATGGCTGTAATCATTAACCTCAATCTCTGGGAATAAGCTCTGGAGAAATGCAACTTAGAAACAAAACAGAAGAAGAAGAAATGGAGAATCTAATCTGATTTATCTGGATCCATCAAAAAGTAGCAGAAAAAAAGAAAAGAACAGTTAAGTCAAGAGAGTTTTTGTTTCTTTAGGAGGTTTTCTGACACAAAAACACAAAGTTTGGGTCAGACAGGATCAGACAATAGTAAATTTTGCCAAAAATGAAACAGAATCACTTAATCAAGAACAGAAAGTATTTAAATGAAGCACTGAAAGCAGGATGTTCACATCATACAATTATTATTTTGGTAATCAAACAATGCAGAAGGTATAAACTCAAAAATAAGTATAAAGCTCCTTTTCTTCAGTCCACAGAAAGGTGTAATCTGATGTTTTCATGTTTAACACTAGAGGGCACTGTCACATCTCTGTTGGCAGAGAAGCAGCAGGAGCAGCAGCAAACAAAACTATTAACTTTGCAAAAGAACTTTAGACAAATTTGATCCCATAATAATCACACAAATGTTTTTGATTCGCGGCAGGAAACAGGAATTAGATCAGCGCTTTGTTGTTCCTCCTGCAGTCCCGTCCAATCAGCAGTCGGCCTTCAGCTGCTCATGTAAAGCGGGTGCTCCCACAAATACCAGCGTGCACGAACAGTATGCTTGGCTGCACGTCTTTATAACATGTCTCAGGTTATTTGTCTCGTTTCACTTGTTCCATAATGTCCACAGAAGACATTCACAGGGTGCCTTTTGTGGCAGTTTTTTTAGCTCTAAGGTCAAGTTTCTCTCGTGTTACGGGACATTAAACAGGAAACCATTGAAGTGAAAGTCTCAGAGTTACATCATGCAAATGTCATGTAATCACACATGTACGTTTTTTTTCACTTCCTGGCGTATGTATTTCAGCAACCATCCAAAACTAAAGCATGTTGGCCATTACGCTGCAGGTGATCATTAGCTCCATTCAAGCCTCAGCTCCACTCAGGATGGCTTCTACATTTTGGCATCTGTTAGATTCCATTTGACCCAAAGGGCTGGGAAAGCAGTCAGCATCCACCCGACGCTCACAATCCCACCTTCTTTTATTCGTTTCCTCCAAACCTCAGGCTTCTTCACGGGTGTTTCAAAGATACGACTCGCCAGAATGACCCTTTTCCCCTCCAGAGCGGCGCCCTTTTTTATGTGATGTTGAAAGAAATGCCCTTCCAAAACCTGATATTGTTGCCCAGATTTAGTATTGGCAGCTCCCGCTCGTGCTCCCAGCAAGGGTGATTAAAGTCTAATAGTGTGACAGAAAACAGAGGCAAGAAACCCCCGTCCATGAAAAGAGAGATATCATTATTTTGCAGCCTGGAGTCAGATTTTTTTTAGAAAGGTCTGAGCGACACAATACAACTGCAGCTACAACCCCATCAGATGAGTGAATGAATTCTCTTTCAGGCTAGAAACGACTTTGAGAAGAGCCGAGTGTCACCATTATATTGTGCAGTGAATCTACTCACAGTGAATTTAGCTTTTCACCAGCAATTATGGCAACTCATCAAAAAGCAAGTCATCCCTTTGTGTAGCTCGTGATTTATTCAGATGTGTTTTCTTTGCAGCTCTCTCACCTCGTTTTATCCTTTAATTAAATTCACACTTTGCACATGTTCACCACATTTAGGCCGTGTTTGCTTTTAGTGGGTTTCTAAAATGACTCTTTTAAAAACTAACATTGGAGGAAAAGCCTCTCCTTGATTCTGCTCTACACTCAGAGTGAGATTTATTTCACTCTTAACTTCAGCGAGCTAGCTTGTTCAAAATCCGACGCCAACAGGCTTATCAGGTATAACGCATAGCATGATCTCCGGCTCAGTTCGGCATGTAAGCAGCTAATATATGCTAATTAGCACAAACACAACACATCTGGTAACAGCTGATAGGGTCGTCATTAGTTCTGGCTCATTTGGTCATTGAAATCGTTGGAAAGTTTACATTCATTTACATTATTTCTCAAATCCTCTTCAAAAAATCCAAGAACGCCGTTCGCTCTCAGCTCTGTCAGTGGAATATTGATTGACTGCTGCACCCATCAATGTCATCTCTTCACTAACAACCAATCAGAATCAAAAAGGGGCGGGACTTCTCATAACGACTTTGCCAAAAACAATGGCCAAGGTCCGTTTTTGAGTTACACTTTCTAGGGCTCCGGTTCTTTTTAAAAACAGAGACGTTGACCATCGTTTACATCCTTCGTTGAGACACAAACGGAGAATTCGCCACTGAAAATAATGCTTCTCAAAAACTCCGGACAGAGTGGAGATTCTGGAAACTCCGTTTGCACATTTCGAAGTAAACTGAGAAAAACAGAGATTTGGGTAGCCGACAGCAGATTGTGCGCAGGAAAGGGAGTGACATTGTTGTTGCTGCTTTTCTGGATTCTGATTGGCTAACGTTGGCTTGAGCTTTTCGCTACACCGCCCCCCAAATGTTTGACGCACTCTTGACGACATATATACATGGGTTAGTGTAAATGAAAACTTTTCTGAAAACGTAGTGGTGTGTACGCAGTTTTTTTGTAAACGGAGAGGGTGAAATGTCCGTTTATGAAAATAGCTGAGCACGTTTAAACATAGTCGAGGTCTGGAGCCGCTTCTCAGTTCTTTTTCTGGTTAAAATACTCTTGAATGAAAGCAAACATGAAGAGCATATAAAAGAGACCTTACAGTCACGTCTGAAGGAACTTTTGCAGCCTAGCAACAGTAAACGCAGCTGAGAAGAGCTTTGAATCAGAGCTTGTGGGTGCTGCCCTCGCAGGAAACAAAGGTTCATTTGTTCTGTATCATAAAAAGGTGTTGAAATATTTCAGACTGATTCATTCAGACTGTTGGACCAGCTGCTTACACATCAGTAAAACATCTCTGTATTTTCTCTGTTGTCATGTAAGCAGTAATTTTTTTCTTCATGGCTCTCTTATTTCTTGAAAAACAGATGCCAAGGTCGGTGAGCGTAGTCCCCATTGTGCAATATTCTCATTCAGCATATCGACTGAATGAGTGACCCAGGGATGTTATAAACATGTTGTGCTAGAATAAAACCTTTCCAACAACACGAACAGAAAAATAAAATCTGTTTCTTTGATGTGTTTGCCAAAAATAATGACTGAAAAGAGGCAACAGTAAAAAAAGATTCACAAAGACCGTTTTCCTTCCAGCTTTAAAAATGAGCGTGTGGGAAACCTGTCACACGCTCAAACTTTGTCACGATACCCTTCAAATAACAAAATATTAATAAATAAAGCTCATCTCACGGTTTTCTCCAAAGATTTCATCACATGGTGTTCATTGTCAAAGGGTCAGTTGTCAAGCAGATGGTTTTACCTTTGTCACACATATACGGTATTTTGTTTCCCACCTTTTAACCCCCTTTTACTCATCGGGATCCAGTCCAGCCGTTGAGACTCTCCACAAAATAAACAATGGACCACGTGTGCTCCCTTAAGAGGGAAATACAAACCTACTGTATTTGTGAAAATATTGACTTCGCCGTTTTTTGTTTTTCTGTTTACGGCCACTTGGGGGCAGCAGAGATAAGCTGCTAAAATTTTTAGCTGATGCTACCAAACATTTGTTGTGGAGTTTGTATGTAAGTCCAGTATTTTGTTTTGGTCTCTGCCAAGAAACTAGCCGCTGGTGTCCGATATATAACATTTTCTTTTGTGAGGGTTGTTATTGGATGGATATAATCCATAAACGTGAGGTAACAACCAAGACCTAATGGTGCTGTGACAGCAACGCGATTGAGTTTGAGACAGTGAAATTAAATATGGTATGTTGTATCTGAACAGGTTAGCTTACGAGCTAAAGTTACTTAGCACAGATGAAAGTTAAAACAAAGACGTTTATCAAACTGTTAAAGCTCACAAACCATCGTCATGAGAAATCCGACACTATGTTGTCCTTCAGGTCGTTATCTTTGTAATATTTGTGTCTTTTATCAAAAATCACTCTGTTCTCCGACACGTAAACAATCAGCCGATCGGCACACAGTCTGCGAAACTTTAGAAAATCGCAGTATCGCAGGACGGGAAACATCGCTGCTTGTATTGACAGGATACGGGTTCGGAAAAAATATTGACGTCCGAAATAATCGCACGAAAAAAACGCTCCCGGTGTGTAAGGACCTTTAGAGCGGGGTTGTGACATTATATACGTATAATTGTAGTTGTTAGAATTTGTTTCCTTTATCTGTCGGCTAAATTTTACTAAAAATATCCTCAAGAAAACTAAAAATACATTCACATATTTGTGTTTTTGTTTTAAGGGGATATTTTCTTGCTTTTTCTGTCCAAAGTCAGTCACTGACATCCCTGGACGTATATATGTTTACACCAACAAACCAAGAGACACACTCCTACAAATTGGCCCTGCTGTTTGCAAAAACTAAACAAAACCAATAAATTATTCACAGGCAGACTGTATATGAGATCTCTGAGAGGTTTATTTGCTGGAAACTTGTGCCTAAAGTGGCGAGAAATAACAGAGTGACGTCCAAACTCTGGACCAAAGGAGTGACAGCGTTGATCCTCTGACCTTTGCGATGAGGACTGCAGCCTTGTATCTACAGAGCACCTGCTAAACCACCACCCCTGAACGTCCATTGCTATTATAATAAAATATTTATCGTTCCTGCTAAATAACCATTCATCAAATTGCACATTAGAGTCAGCAGAGAGTCAAAACACGCAGTCACTTACTGTATCAGTCGATGGACTTGAGTTAATGGTGGAGACGGACAGTGATGGGAACCTCCTCTCTGTTGTCAGCGGTGATGCAGACGTGTGTCGCCTCGGGCCACATGATCCCGGCGATGTTGTCGGAGAAGTAGTTGTTAGAAATCACAGTTTGTGTATCAGAAGTCTGGTTTCCCTGCAGAGTGGGAGCCCCTCGTACAAACTGGCTTAAATAATGAATAGAGAGCTATAGGGGGTCCTGACCTGGACGTATTAAAAATGCATCACCACCACAGAGGAGCGACTGAGAATCACACCAACACCGTCATCTGTATTCAAGAACACAGCTCCAGTACATGTGCCCTTTAATCTGTTTATAGTGCGACACCTTTGAAACACTTTGTTTGTGTGTTTGTGTGTGCTTGTGTGAGTATTGACTTAGTGACACATCATTATCCCGCTTTCTTTCTACTTCTCTCCATCTCTCTCTCAAACTAACTATTGATTCCTATTTCTGTCCTCCCATCTTTCTTTAGTGCATCACCCCCTTAACAACACCCTCCTCCTCTTCCTCCTCCTCTCTCCTAACTCTGGTATTTCCCAGTCAAGCCCCCTCCCCTTCCCTCTTCCTCTCCCCTCCCCTCCTCTCCTCCCTCAGATGGATTCTTCAGTCAGCCGAGTGGAACTGGTGCGGCTGCTGGAGAGATAGGCAGAGAGGCGGAGAGGGCTGTGCTGAGCAGACGCTGGGTCGGAGCGCTCAGTTTGCTTCAGACAATCAGGAGAACGAGACGCACGCAGAGAGAGAGAGAGAGAAAGAAAGAAAGAGAGAACAAGACAGAGTGATAGAGAGACACGAGAGGGAGGGAGGTAAATATGTGACAGGATGTGGTTTCCCTGAGCTTGCAGAACATCGTTACACAGGCATACTTTGAGCATGACCTAAACACGCCGGGCTTACAAGTGTGTTCGAGCTCTGTTAGGTGGTGAAGTGGCGAAGACGAAGCAAACCGCTGGAGCTGCTCCTGCTGCTGCTGCTGCTGACAGTTGCTCTGGTTTCTCTGTTGCCTGCCGCCCGTCTGAGGATTGTGTTTCCTTTAATCCAGGCAGCTCCAAGGCAACCTCAGCCAGCTTATCGGACGGGATCTGAACCTCCATCCTCTCTCCTGCGCCGGTTTCCTTCCACGAAGTATGCGTTTGTCTGCTGGGAGCTCTGGTCCAGTTGCTGCCTTTGCGTCCAAGCAGTGAACTTTTAAGCGATTTTATCAAACAGGTAAGTTTGTTTTTTCGGTTTCCAGTGAAGCTTCTCAACGTGTGCATGAATTTCAACTTCCTACACAGCGTGGTGGCAACTGCTCGCTTACAGAGAGTTGATTTATCAGAGGACGCCGCAAGCCACAAGTTTGGCTTCTGAGTATTTAACAAGAAGCTCTAAATCCTGCTCTGAAACGCACACTCGCACATCAATGGGGCTGCTTGTTTTGAAGTCACATGCATGACGGATGGTGCAAAACAGGGCTGAGAATGCCAAAAATGTCTACCTGGATCCAATCAGAGACCGAACCCTGACAGCGATTCAAGATGTGCCTGGCGTACAGTAACACACCACTCCCACTCCTGAAAGGGGAAACACAGGGGAGTGTGTGATTTGTGAGCTTCTGTCTGTCCTTTAAGGACGACGGGTGAAAGTATAAGTTAGCATGCGTGCCGATGAGTCCGTGTCCGACTACATGTTCACCGGAGCGTGCATGTGTGCGAGAGGAGGAGGTTTAAAGAGGAAAAACAAGTTGAGAGATGGCAGGAGGTGAAGGAAGGGTGGGGAGGGGATGTCAGGGAAGAGGAAGACAGGGGCATGAGAGAGAGGAAGAGACAGAGTGTGTGTGTGTGTGTGTGTGCGTGTGTGCGTGTGTGTGTAAGAAAGAGAGAAAGTGAGTGAGTGAGAGAGCTCCATCTGACTGAGCTGCTGTTAATTAGTTCCAGCTGGTGAGTTGTGGAGCGTCGGGCTGCGTTAACTCTGTACAGTGTTTGGGTCAGGAGTTCTCTCTGTCACACACACACACACACACACACACACACACACACACGGACATGCATGGAAAACATTAACTGATAAATACAGAAACATTAAAAAACAATCACCCTGGAGGCGCGCAGCATATGGACAGCAAACACAAACTCTGAAACATGATTTCATAAACGCAGACACACACACACACAAATGCAGCATAAACACACACAGAAAAGACACACAATACAAAAAATTAAGTGCATATGCAGCTTTATGAGCGTACGGAACAAGACGACAACAGATGTAAAATGCATGATGTGCAGCAGACACGAATAAACACACATGCGCTTTTGCAGAAAAACACACATATGTGCGCGCTGCAAGTTGCCATGTGCTCAGTGTCAAGTGTGCACATCAAAGGGTAAATTATTCCTGCAACCTCCCTGAACACGTGAGCGTGCATACACACATGAAATGAGCACATAAACATGAGACACACACAAACACACACACTTAGAAAAGACGGAAAAACACTTCACTGTAGAAGCTCCATCTGGAGGCTTCACAGACTGACCGCTCTGCAGCTTCAGTGCGAGAAATGTGGAAGTGGTTTCGGTTTGAGCTTCCAAAAGTGGACCATGATGCAGGTCAAAAGGTGAAAGGTCCTTTAACTTAAAGGGTCAGTTCACCCAAATTTCTAAAACACATTTTCAGCAACTTCACAGAGCAAATGAGCCGCTTAGATTTTTAAGACAGGCCTGAAAAACAAGACTTTAAATCTTGACAGAAACATTAACAGTTTGTTTATGTGCACACATGCAGCCAAAAACATCACACTAGCACTCTTTCTTCTCACACTGATAACATTAGCAAACAGGTGGTTTCATCAATATTACAGCCACGCCCATGTGACCCAATAGACGGTAAACAGACGGTATTTTTGCAGCGTTTTTCTCGTCTTCTGACCACGTTAAGTGCGTTTATACCACGTGTCACGCCACATTTGACAGTGAAATTACAGGCTGCTAAGTACGGTGCACATCACTTTTGACTTATCCCATTTACGAACAATCACACGCCACTTACCGATCAAGAGCAGTTCAGGCCGTACCATTTCCTGATCATTGGCACTTTGGCATGTAGACTGAAGGAGCTAAGACTGAACCAACAACCATCTGACTGAGATGACTGAGCTACAGCCTCCCCCTGAATGAGCAAAGGATTCTATAAACAAAAAATGACCACCACCAAAATTACAAACACCTAACTATACTTAATCAATCCTCTTTTAGCTCCCTCAGACTTCATTCACCAACATCTGAAAGAGAAACTTGCAGTGAATTTATAGTGTAATTTTAATATAACATAGGAAGTCATTGCATGGACTCAGATTCGTACAAAGCAAATATATCACATCATTTCCATCTTTTGTGCAAGTTAAATTTCATCTATTTACCAAAACAAAACTTGCAGTTCTCTTAGCGTCCATTTGAGGCTCAAGGTCCCATATTTCAATGTCATAGCATCTACTCATAAATCAGAACTGAACGTTTACGGCCTTGCACTAAAAACAATTTTTTTTTAACCTTTTTTTTTTTTTTACAAGAACTGAAAAGGGAATGACTTATTTTTAGTGTATAAATGCAAAAGTTTTGATTATACTAAGACTAAGACTTAGTCATGACTTAGCTTTACAGGGGTTGTGGTTTCATTGACAGACAGAAAGGTGACAAACTTAAGGACCACCCCGAATCCGCCTTCTTGTCTAATTCTATATTGATTAAAAGTTGGGCTTTAATCTGCATTTACAATAGCCTCCTCTGTTAGGTCTGAGTTCAGGTGGTATCTTCTATCCAAAGTTATGGTCTCTTAATTTCATGAAAGATCCTTCTCCTGTGTCTGTATTGTGAACACAGTAACTTGTACTGACAGATGTGGGCTTGGTGGGCTCCTTATCGCCTCTTAAAGGGACATCACTGAGATTAAATCCATGCATTAAATAGTTAATCATCCAAACGTCTGTGATTCTATTTGAAATAGACGAAATAACCACTAAAAAATCACGTGTTCACAGTTGTTTGCATGTCTTGTCTGGTGGAAAAACCAGAGGAAGTGCTCTCGTGTCTGCACCTGCTGTGGTTGGTTCATTACATTCATTTCTTTAAAGGTTCAGATTGTCATATTTTGGTTTGTAGTCGACGTGTTAAACTTTGACTAACCACAGATTAACCAACAGGTGCTCTGCAGGAAAATTAGAATAACAGTTGTCCACTTGGTGACATTAACTGCGAAGTACGCCGACGGGTTTTCCGACAGGTGTCCTTGAACCGGGGTGAATAAACACATATCTTTTAGTCAAACTCAGTAACGAAACTTAAAGCCACAAACCACTTGACGTTTGGTCTGAACACTCCCCTAAAACACTCACACGGTGAAGCTTTTAAGTTGTAAGTGTAATGGCTCCATTAATGATTCTGATGATGTCCATCACGGTGGTATCGATCAGTCTATACGCCTCTTCCAGGAAGAGGTTTGGGATTTAAGTTCATGAACCTGTTTGGCCGTTTGTTGTTCTTGCCAAAATCCATCTTCAATTACTGGAGAATAACTTCATACTAACCTGTCTGTCTGTACTGGGTGTAAAGTGATCCTTCCCTTATGCAAAATCCAAAAATATATTCAGTTTTGACTCAGACTTGAAAGTCTCAGTTGAGCTGAATAGATGATGTTAGGCTCCAGCAGCCCGAGTTCAAGGGGGTATCTCCCAAAGTTTCAGTCTCTCTTTTTTATATATGAGAAACTCTTGACAGTGCTTCTGGGCTGAGCAGCAGTGCACGAACTCTGACAGAAGAAGTGATCTCTCTACTATAAAGACTGTAACTTTGGCAGATTCTCCCTTGATTGGGGTTATTCTCACTCCTCCAGGTCTTTAGATCTGTCTGTGAAGGCGAGAAGAGGAGCGCATTAAGGCCTGTTTAGACTGGAGGACTGATAAAGGCTGATAAGCACCGACATACGAGCTGCTCTTGTAGTAATTTAATGAAGACTTTAAAAATGTAGGGTCCATCCTTTCTTCTGCGGCTTAAATATACAACAGCAGACATGATCTATTGTTGCTAAGACCTTTTATTGATGATTTATTAACATTTAGAGCTGCAAATGGCTCACCAGCCCCGCACTGACAGCTTATTAGAAGGAAAAAAGCCAACTTCTTGTTATTAATGACTTTATTAACATTTGTTCTGCAGGATTGATGGCTTTTGAGAATGTTAGATCCATTAACCTTTATTAATGGCACAGCATTGTTTATGACTGCAGATGTATGAGCTCTTATTTATGACTTGTTAGGATTTCAGAAAGATTGGGGGCCGAAAACAAACCGTAACAGAAGAGTAGAGTGATTAAACGTTTGTAATTTGGGTGGACTGCACCTTTAAATAACAGTTTTCTCGCATGTTTAAGGCACGGAGAGGAGTTTAACTGATTTTGACACTTACTCATACTGATGCCTTTTTATGACCTACATAGTGAAACGAGATTATTGGGGATTTCCCGTAAGAAAAGCTGAGTCTATATTTAGAGCTCTGCTGGTAAAGTGTGGCAGTGAGAAGAAAGTTAGCAAGCATAAATCACTTTTTATATCTGTAACTTTATTTTTTACATGATGTTTTGGAGTACAGTCGAGGTATTTTTTTAGACAGACACTCTACAAACATGCCTTTTTTAGCCAACTTTATGTAGTAGATCAAAATTAACACATTTTTTTCATTTTTACGTCAGTGACTTTTACGTTTCCACCGATCAGTACCTCATCTCTCAGCATCCTACCAAAATCTGATCTCTGTCCCCTCGTTACTTCTTCAACAAGTCGGGCTTTAGCGAGAGCCACATCTTCAAAACGTGATCAATGAAGTCGCAATAATCTGCACAACATGGAAACTCCTCCCAGCGCCTCCAAACACATCAACTCATCCCTCTTTGTTTTTAATGAAAGTAACAGTCGTGGCGTTCCTGATGTTTCGCGTTTACTCTCCTCACTCTCAGCCATCAGTTTGTGGATTTTTCCTGTTGATTTTTTCACTCCAGTCTTTCAGCAAACATGTATTTTAATCAACTTATGTTTGCTATCTGATCCGGGCGCTGCGGATCCCCTGTGCGGTGTGAAATTTGATTAAGGTAATTGGCAAGCATTGGAGTGTGTAAACCATAGTGTGTACTCGTCTCCGCTCAGTATGTATAGACAAACACCCACAGGCAGACACAACAAAACACTAGAACTTTCCGTATGCATAATAATAATCTAATTGAAAGTGGTTATTTTTAAACCATCTTAATTTCATTCTTTCCTCATTTCGTGCCGCGCTTGTTGATGCCAGACAAAAACTAACACAAGATTTAGATTTGGGACGTGATGAAATATAAACATGAGGGTTTGAGTCCAAAATAAGTTGCCTGAAGGTAAAAATCCTTCTGCAGAGAAACAGAAAGTCCAATTTTGGGGAACTTTGCTCAACTGTATTCAGAGATAACCGTTAATTTCAGTTATCTTTTGTGCTTTGGTGATTTTTGGAAGAAGTCTGGTTTCATTTATTGCACAGAAATCAGATTTGGCACCTTGTTTTTGGCAGTTAAATAAACCGCGGGCTGTAAACATGGCTGAATGACACAGTGGGAGATAAGGTGTGAGTTATGCGGGTCTCATGACAGGGTGTCATCTTGATTGCAGCCTCTGCTCTGAGTCTCACGTCTTTTCCCCGTGAAATGCTCCGCTTACAAGATCCCGGGCAAAGATTATTTTTCTCTCGCTCCCCTGCCAGGTGACAGTGATCATGCTTTTGAAGATACTAAGTTATTCAAGCCTCTGGCGTTGCCCTAGACCTGAGACGGCGTATTAGGATGAATCCTCCAGGCAAGACGGGGAAACAAAAGAGCCGGTTTTCCAGTATTCAGACGTTTCTGTGGAAGCTTGACTCGAACAGAGGGAGAGAAAAAATAGAAAGAATGCCCCTTGATATTTCTATGAGGCAAATTGACTCCTGTTATAATGGGTGGTCAAGAAAATTGCAGCCGTATTGATTGGGTAATGTTCAACACGGACATGTCGATAGGGTGTCTGAAAACGTTAGAAACTCGGCCCCGGCTGGCTTTAATAAAAAATGACCCGCCTGGAGCGAGTTCACAGAAAGCAAAGAGTCACTCACGGGAAATCTCTTCAAACTCCTCTGTGTTTAAGAGATAGAAAGCAAAAGAGAGCCGGATTTTCTGGTCTATTTTTAAATACTCCTCTGTCTGTTGTAGTGAAATCACACAAAAAAGTAGTACAAGTGTTTGTGCAGGTTAGGGTGAGAGAGACGGTGTTTCGCTTTATTCTTGTGAGAACTGTACAAATCCAAGAGTGGCTGCAAATCATACTCATGCCAGTCTGAGGCATGTGGCGAACAGAGGAGGGGAACGGGAGGACATGAGCGTTAGCTACTGCACACGGAGGAGAGGAGGAGAAGAAAGAAGGAGTCTGTGCGACGAAGAGGGTGAGAGCTTACAGAACAAGAGCGAGGAGAAGAAAGAAGGAAACTGACAATGAAGGAGGGAGAGGTTTAGAAAGATTGGTGCCTATTATTCTCCAGAGAAGGGAATAGTCATAGAGGGCTTGGTTCCCATGGCAATAGCTCTCTCCGTGTGTGTGTGCATGTGTGTGGACGGAGTGAATTCGGGGCCTTGAGACTGTACGCAGACGAGGTTGGCCGAGGCCATGGCGAACCGCAGAGCCAACCAGAGCCTCGTAACTGCATAGAGCCTCAGACAGACACCATTGTTTACTCTGCCTCACTCATAACCTCTCATCTTCCATTTTTTTTTCTTCCTCCTGTATGCCTGCCATTATGCATCGTCCTTGGGCATTCAAAGCAAATATAACAAAATTCAGTGAGTTGAAAAAGCAATTCCACCTTCGGCACCCACGGTCCTCCTCGTCGTGAGGGAGCCAGAGTTTGGATGCGAAGAAAGGGGGCCTCATACATTATTGCTCATTCGCTTGCAACACTTACACCTGCGTGTGATGACTTTTTGTTTAACATATTTGTTTCTGTATTCAGAATTTTTCAAACTAATAAAATAACCTATTATTAGCTTTGTTATGCTGGTATTACGCTTCATTGAGATAGCAGTACAGCAGAAGGTGATGCATTTTTCATTTTGTGAGTCCTCTGCTGGTTTCTTTCATATCCAGACAGAAATCTCTGCATGAACTTTTACGCTCCAGTGAAGATCCTTCTGTTTGTGTTAACTTTGGCGCCCCCTGTGGACAAAGCAGGCTTTGCTCATCTTGTCCTCTGCATGCTGAAGTACTTAAACGCTGACTCTGTTTCTGCAGCAGATCAGCTGACACCTAACCCTTCACCTTATGGTTTCAGGCATAAAATTATGACATTAAAACCGTCAATGACGTTACTGTTGGTCTTGATTGCTTTAGGATACCATAAAAAGGCATCGATATGTGTTTTAGTCTATTTCTTAGATGTCATAAAACTCCTTATTGGAGCTTTAGGTTTATGATAAACATCAGAGTATCGGTTAGAACTCCGAAATTCACATGGATGCTTTTTATGACACACAAAAGCATCAACAGTGACGATTTCTGTGTTGTGGTTTTCAGTAATTGAAACTAGTATGAGGGGGTAGGTTTCAGCCAAAACAGCACCTGTAAAATATTAACAATTAGGGCTGTCCCGATACGATATTGATATCGGCCCGATATCAGCACAAAAACGGATATCGAACCATATCAGCCTGCATCTAAAATCTCCGATATCAGCACTCCGATACAAGCAGTCCACTCCAGACTCCACTCCTGCACCTCTTACTAGCAGCGCCTTGATCCAGCATGCAAAGCCCATGTAATGACAACAACAACAGTGTGTACTAAGGTACTAACAAAGTACCAAGGAGTAAGAGTGATGTCGGCCTTGTGTCAGTATTTTTGGTCTAAATCCGAAAAAGACGTTGCAGTCGAGTGCAAAACTTGTCATGCACAATTTTGTGTCAATATCGGTATCAGTCAATATTGATGGCTACAATATCGGTATTGTATCAGACGCCAAAAAGTTGTATCGGGACACCCTTACTCACAATAAATGAAACATTTGATTGTCAGCAAGATAAGATTTTTTTACGTAAAGACGTGACTTAGATATACAGTAGAGAAAACAGGCAAAAACAGGGGGCGCCAAAACTGACACAAAGAGATGGTTCCCCACAGGAGCTTTAATGAATGATATAGAGATTTTTTTTATGGATATGAAACTGACTATAAATATGAAAACGTTGGTAATAAATCAGCTACAAGTCAGAAACTTTAACCTTTCATTGCTCTGTCAGACTTTCTTTCTGCCCACTTTGAGTTTTTTCACATCCATAATTCAGGACATGCAGCTCAGCTCAGTGCAGTTACTTTGATTGAGCACATTGCTGCAGATGAGTCAGATTTTTCTCATGATTATGTGTTAAAATTAATTTCATTTTGTAGTTAAGAAAAGAAACTGAATGTGACCTGCCGGGTGTTCAAACTGAGTTTCAGTCGTTTTGTTTTCTAATTGTTTGCCTTCGATATCTTGACTGTTATTTTCAAAACCCTGTTTGTTGAACACCTAGTTTCAGCCCCATGTGAAATGCTGCCTCTGGAAGGTTCCAGTATTTTCTCCATGTTGAAAGACTGACAGATGTACTTATCCCAGAATCACTACAGTTAATGGATTCCTGTAAAAGCAGCCGTGGAAGCTTTTTCAGCCACTCACACAGCACCTCCTCTCCACCCTCTCTTCATGTATGTCAGATCATTTTCAACCAAATATGTTGAAATTTTGGTTAAATTTGTAGTTTATGTTTACTGGCCCAGGGCTAGGTGAGCTTCAAATGTTGAACATTTTAAAAAAGTAAAAAGTAAGTGTAAAAAAATAAACAGCTAACGGGGTGAGTGAGTGTTTTTCAGCCACATGGGACCAGCCCACCAAACAAGCCTGCAGGCAGACGGTGTAGGACTTTTGGTGGAGTATGTGGAGTACGTGTGAACAAAATATTGTGGTAACACTTCCTGTTAGGGTACTCATGTTGACTGTTAACTGTTTTTTATTAACGGTCTGTATTTTAGTGAGATATTGCCTCTTTATTACTTATTTTAAAGCTGTATAAAAACAACTAATTCTGCAGAACCATATTCCCAAGAGTTTCTACTCAATAACCTCCTAAATATTTCTTAGTAATAGCAAGTAAAGACACATTTTGTGTATCAACCTACTTCTTGATAAATACAATCTACTCTTGTGCAACAAAAACACACAATCCTGAGCATTCAGAGACAAAATCGCCCTAAACTCAGTCTGTCTCTGCCAGACTATGTTACCCAATCTAAGGTCAGACCTTGTTTATAACTTACTCATTAGTATTTTGAGGCTTATTAATCCACACAGGTTCCTCATTCTGCAGTTGCTTCCTCTTTTTTCTTAGTTGATTCATTAAAGTGCAAAACCGCTCACAGACATGACGGGTTACACCCTGTTTAAATGTGTTGAGAGCAACAAAAAGTAAACAGACAGAAACATGAAGAGGAAAGAAATACCTTTCTCACAATAAACACTGTATGTGCAGTTGTTTGTTCTTGTTGTAGTTAATTATCCAGTTCCTTGTCAATGGCCACCATATTGGATTCAATGGAGTCTCAGTTGTGCAGAAGCAGCTCTACTCATGCTGTGTTCCAGTTACCTCGTAAGTCGGATGTCGAAGCTGGGAAAGACGTTACACCTGAGTTGACGGTGTTCCAGTAAACAAGTCAGAAAACCAAGATGGACACCTACTGTTCGCCGTTGTTTACAATTGTCAGGTGTTGTTAGCTATACCAGTTGTAAACAACGCATAACACAGTATTTCACTCTTACAAACACCATAGCACCGAAAAAACAAAACAGAAGTGCTAATGAATAAAACATTACAAGAACTTTCTCTGTTACTCTGCTGCCATCTTGAATTATGACGTTGTCGTCAAGTTGGGGCTGGTGAGGATCGTCTGTCTTTCCAAGCCAGAAATCAGGGGGGTGTTCCAGATAAATTTTCGACTCAGAGCTTGGAAATCCCGACTTCTGAGGACAACTGGAACGTAGCATAAGTCTTCATCTTATAAAGCTCCTGTAGGGAACTTTCTGTTGTTGTTTACTTTGGCGCCACCCTGTTGGCAAATTGATACCGCTCCTATCTTTGCTGAGCTTTCATGTTTTTGACACAAACCTTCATCAGCATCGTTGTTTTTCTGTCTCTTTGGGGTCCTTTTTTTCCAGCCTCTGCTCTGGTCGGGTGAGGGGTCGAGGTGTTAAGCATGGAAGGAAGAAATTAAAGTGGGGGATTTCCAAATGTGAGGTTAGCAGGGTTACATTTTTAACTGACACTATTGTCCGTAGCAGCAGAGAGAGGCTGAAGTTTAGAGAGTTGGTGAAGCATCATGACACATTGGACTGATCTGCTCTTTTCGTTTTATTGATGGCTCGAAGGTGCTCGTTCAAGAAATTTGAGTCATACGAGCGTTTTCTGGTCAGGATGTGGTTAAACCTATGAAACCGGTTCTGTTGCTTTTGGATCTGACTTTGGTTCAAACTCTTTAATTCATGTTTTTTTTTCATTTAGTCCGGTGTGAGGAAATCAAACTGAGAGCTAATTCGACCAACGGCGGAGTTTAAGGGCGGTACATTTGTTATTTTAAAACGTTATAAGTCATCAGTTTTATCTGTTTGTCTGTGTTGATGCAAGGTTACTACGGCAACCTCAATGTGAATCGGCATATCCTCCTCAGTGATGATCGTTTGACTGCTGACAGGGTGGAAAAGTGAAAAATAATCTCCTGTTTTAAAGCTACAAAGTGGATTAATCACATCCAGACTACTGCTTGTTGTTTGACTCTCTATGACCTGTTTTGTCTGTTGAGATCCATCAAAACTAAATTTTTTCTGTTTTACAAGGACACATGTTTTTAAAGAAGCCACATTCATCATTAATATCTGATCAGAAATTGTATTTGTATTGAGGTTGTGTTTCAATATTCAGTAAATGTTGTGCAGAGATAATAACGTCTGAAATGACCATGTCCAAGCAGATGTCTTTGCTCTTCAAGTGTCCTGCTAAGAATTAGGAGTAATTTGCATCTTACACAACCATAAACTCCTGCCAGGGAATGTCTTCAACAGCCACAATTACACAACTTCTTCCTCTGTTATGAGAAAACATTGTTATGACAGCATCATAAAACACAAATACCAACATATTCGAGACTATTACAACAGCGAGATAACCAGCTGTTCTCGGAGCTGCGTGGGGGAACTGATCTAATTAGTGCCGCCATGTAAATCACGGTCCGACTGCTGGAGTAGAAAGTCTCTCCCTTTTCTTCAAGCTGTCTGAGTCCTTCAGGCTGTACATTATGTTATCAGACTGGTCAAATGTTTACAGAAATGTCGGCAAAAACTGATCACAGCCGGCTCATATCTGTCTGCCCAGTGTAACATATGCTAACGCCATAAAAAAACCTGAGGTTCTTGGACATGAGGCTCATTATAACTCCTTTAGTGGACCCATGAAAACCCTGAAACCTTTACTTTTTGGCAGCAGTTTGTCATGTTGCTTATTCAGATAATTGGTTTGATAGTGTGTGAGCATGGATTATGGTACAAGATGTAAACAGGCCAGAGTTCATGGCTGTGAAAATCCGATTTGGATTGTTTGTGCAGGTTATTAAGTATTGATTTGACCCTTTTCTAAGGACGCTGTGCCACTCTGAGCTCTTGTCGCTGTAATTTCCTCTTGGATGATCCCAAACTGTGATGCCATGGTTTTAATATAACTTCTCTAATAATAGAGTCAGAACTGAAACAAGTCTGTACATTTCAGCTGTTACTGTCTACATATTTGTCAAAGACTATTTCAGTTTTTTATCACAGTTTAAGTTTTAGATTTTTAAAGTTTTCCTTGAGGATAACTTTTGTTTTTGTTTTTTTCTGTCTATGTTTTGACTTTTCCTTCAGTATCCAACTCTGATTATCCAAATTTCACTATCAGGTTTTCTTTTTAGGGGGGATTGTGTTCACCGTATTTTCTCTTGGAGATAAGAGTGGACAGAAGTGTGTTACTTGGCAACACTGAGCATAAATACACTCATGATAAGGCTCGGGGCAACAACACCCGCTCTCTGTTATGCTTGGTGCACTCACTGCTGGTTGAAGCTCAATCTGATGTAAGGGGTGTGACCGAATTGGTTTAAGCCCATTTGGTTCTCTCAACCTCAGGTGAGAAGTGGGTTACATCCATCATAGACAAGTACAGTCTTCATACGTGACTGTATGCCAGAGATACAGGGTGCAAACTCTGGTCAGCGGATGTATTTAAGTCGAGAATCCCTGCCGTTATTCTCCCTGTGAGGTCAGTCTCATCCTCTCGTCTACATGATGGCTTCTCTCTAACCACTCTGCCTCAGAGAGCCCTTGAGGCTACTGCTGAAATAAACTATGGATGATAGCAGTGGACCGGCAGTGCCCACCACAAAACACAGCTCAGCGCTCCACTTTACTTGTCAGATTAAAAAGATCAAAAGTCAGAAAAAGGGGGTGAGGGAGATAAAGAGGGAGAGAGACGGGGAGAGAGCGGGCTTTAAAGGGAGACTACATGGAGAAGAACACAAGAACACAGTGTCCTAATTAATGTCTTCCTACATTAATCCACTCTGAAGCTTCCCATGCTGCTGGGTTTGATCTCAGCATCGCTGCTATCAAAGCTTTGTAACACGGGCTTGTAATACGGGGAAGATCTCTCAGACGGCATTAAGGATAATTATTCAGTGCAGTTTCTTCTTGTTCCTGATACTGTGATGTGGAAAAGTGCAGGTGAGATTCTCCTGCATAATTTTCGACTGAATTCATAACTCTAAAATTTCCAGGCCATCATTATAACTCCAGTTTAATGAAAGAGAGAGGCCGTACTCAGTGTTTTAATGTGGAGAGCTGATCAAATTATGAGAAAATATGAAAGCTTTTCTCTGTAGAGACTAATTCACAGAGAATTTTCACCAAAGTCTGCAGCTCTGTGTCGATGATTAGCCTGTTTCAACTTCCTCTTTGGGCTGTACGGAGAAAAAAGAGGGATTTTAAAGTAACAAAACCCTCCTCAAACGACACAAGATGGACTTATTTTGTGTGTGGTAGTTGTGGAACGTTTTTAGGAATTGCTGGCACCAACCAAAATGCTGAACTTGACAAAGCTGGTGAAAAAAAGGTACGAATGTTGCTCGATGAGGACGTGTAGATGGTTTCAATCCAATAACCGCCCATCCACGAGCTCTGAGACACATCTGTTGAGTTTGATGTAACTACCAGTCTAAGCTATAGACCTAAAGACACACAGAAACTAGTGGCTCACTTTTTTGAAATGGTTCTTGTCTATTAGCCAAAGCCATGCAGTTGTATCTGAGAGATTGATTGAGTGTGGTGGGTCGGTTCACTTGGAGTCCAGTTAGCTTTATGTCTGTAGGATGCTTGTAACAATGCACAGAGGTTCCAACAGGTCTGTATTGGGGATGTAACTGTATCAAAATTCTACCTCATGGTTATTGTGACCAAAATAATCATGGTTTTCGGTATTATCGCAATATTTTTAAAAATGTATTCAAAGGCATTGATTACGGCCTTTTTGATGCTTTTAACGTAATCGAAAGTTTAAACGCAAATTGTTGGATACACAGGTCGCCTGTGAGGCTACTTCAGGAGACTCGGATGAAGCTGGGATTCATATGCTCAGACTCATATGTGTCAGTATACATAGGTGTGGCACGGAGTATGCGCCAAGTGTTAGCATTAGCGAGTTATTATCGTTGATCTCACAGCTGATTCATTACATACATAACCCCCCAATCATCGGTTTTTGAAATGAAAACAGTAATCGTTATCAACATTTTTATCACGATTTACCATTACACTGGTGACCATTACATCCTTAGTCTGTATGACTCCTGATCACACTGGAAACAAACACTGACTGTCTGGGTTAAGTGAGGTTTTAATGAACTACATTACTGCTCTTTCTTGGCTCTAATACTGAGTAATGTACTAAAACAGCAAGGATGGTCATAGATATCTATGATCTCATGGGAACCTTTGGTAAACCTGATGCAAAGCGTTTTGGTGTGGCAAATGGCATTTTCTACTTGGCCTCTCTGATATTTTACCACCTTACGACCATGTTGGCTCATTAGCATTATTTATATGACGCCCAAAACACACTTTTGAATTGTCAAGTGACTAATTCAATCTTTGTTCACTCTGTGCCTGAATCCCCAGATTGTGCGCCGCTAAACTAGCAAATATGATCAAATAGTAGTTCACTATGCACCATGCACTGTAGACTTTGCTCTTGGGCTAATTAAAACAGGGCCCTTGCTTTTTTCCTTAGAAGCTGGTGGAGACCAAAACTGAGCTGAAAGGACAAAGAGAGGAAAGTTTTGCATCTCTGCGAATGAGCTCCTCTTAAGTACGTGTTGATAGGCTGTGTGATTATCAGCCTGCATTAGAGTCATTTTGCTCCAACAATGAAGTAGCTCACACAGTGTGCTTCATCCCAAAATAAGCAACAAAAATCTGATAGTGACCAAGTTTGATGCAGAAACAATGGAAACTAAGTCTTCAAACTGCCGTGATTGACAGATAGAAAGCATGGCTGTGTGAGACAAGCATCTCCCTGATGTTGGCTTTCCTATTCAGCACAATACAAAGAGCTGTGGGATGTTTTTGCTTGTATGGGCCAAAGCTAAGTGCATCTCAGCTACAACAAAACATCAGAGCATCAATCTGGGTTTATGAGAGGAGAATCTTATCGAATAAAACCTCTTATCGAATAAAACCTCAAAAAGCCATTAGCGAGAGACAAAAGATAGAACAAAACGGCAAGAGGATCGTTGCTAATTCAGCAAAATGGAAATCAATGGTCCTTTTCCTGTTTTTTATTCTGTAGTTAGCCGGCGTCTGTCTACCCGCTGACTCTCTGTCTGTCAATCTCCAAAAAAACAGGGCGTAGTGGAGCAAAGGTGGGGCGTTCAGGGGGCTGTTACTGCCCTGAGCTCTCGCCACAGAAGAGAAGATTGAGGCTCAAAAATCATAAACATTGCACATTTCCTCCGTCAGCGCGGCTCTAAAAATAATGCTGTTGCTTTTGCCTCACATCTCCTCCTTTCTGGTCTCAAGGAGCTATGCAAATACAACCCCTCAATTTTTTCCCCTCCACTTTGTTTTCCTTCCACACCCCCCCTCCACACCCCCCCTCCTATTGTTCTGACTACCTCTTCTCCATCTCCTGTAGACGACATGACAGAGCCTCGCCTCCCCTCTTGTTTTTGCTTCTCTCCGGGGCAGGAGGAGGAATGATAAAAGCTATTTACAAGTAACTGTAGGCAACAGTGAAAATCCAAGACTTGGAAAAATTCAGGCTTTCTCTTCTCTCCTGTTTCCTTTGATGCCAGAGCCATTTGTGATGCTGTGTTGTGAACTGTAGCATAGAGCAGCACAGTCCTGAGTGACTATTTAGAGGGAAATGAGGCACTTTTAAGGGCTTCTGTAGATTGTATTAGGCCTTTTTATGTCGTTGAAAATGGAAGAAGACATCAGCCAAGGACACGCCTCCTCAGTACAACTCCAAAACAAACTATTCCTTTGACTATCCTCTCAACCCGGTAACTTGCAGCATGCAGGATCCAGAGGTAAACTCACTATAGGATTCAGCACTTTTAAGTTACACACAATAACTGTACCTATAAAGATATGCATTAGAGAGGCAGAGGCACCTGAGCTTGGCACATGGCAGATTGTAGTCTTGATGGTTTGCACACGTGTCGAGATGGAGAGCGAAGGGTTCATTCAGATCTGCTTGGTAGATGTCGATGAATGTTTACATGGTAACCTGCCTTTTCGTCATAGTTCAAGGACATCCACCACTCCACACGCAGTCAAAGGTGCTCTTTACAAAGGCAGCCCACTCAAGAAGACGTCCTATACCATAGACTGTATCATAAAAGGACCTAGCATCTGCGATGTCAGCCATGAAGCAGCATTGTGAAGTCTATCAGCCGCAGTCGCCATATCTGTAAAACTGACTGTACCTAACTTCTGTCACTTTACTAGAAGGGCCTCCGATTTGACAATTTTGTGACCTAATATCCTCAAACGATCATATTATAAACATTTTTTTTTTTAAAACAGACTATAAACATGTTTATTTTTGCCCTAAAAATGGACAAAAATGGTTTAAAGTTTTACTTTAATCAGCCTCGAGTGGACACTCAGGGAACTGCAGCTTGTAGCAATCCTGCATCTGCCTTATTTCTAAAGATCAGAGGATACAACTTGCTCCATACTCATAAACCCAATGGTTTATGGACATGACAGACTAATTACACATAGACCAGCGAGTTTAACTTGTTTATATGAGTGTTTTCCACCTTTTCTGTTGGCAGGGAAATATTCATATGCCTCTGAGACAAAAATTAGTTTTTAAAACTATCTGTCCAGGTATAGACCTCAGAGTGACCTCAAAGATATCACAGAGACTGTCTGGTGATAATCTCCAATAGCAAAGTCAGAGTTGCCCTGAAAAATAGACTGTATGGTAAAGACAATCCATGAGTGATATGATCAGATTGTGGCTTTTTTTTAACACAATGCAAAATCAGGTGGTGGATGTATGGTACCGCTGGTGTCTTGTGCAAGAAAGGTCATTTCTGCACAGATTGTAGTATTGAGGCCTCGATCCTTGAAGAAGAGTCTAATTCTGTCTTTACATTCTCCCCTCACTTGTGTCTACATGTGGGATCTATTCCCTATTATCTCTGTCTTATGAAACTCTTATTTCCACAGCCATAACTCATCTCTGTGACACAGTTTCACCCTCACAGTCACTCTCTATTTGGACAGAGAGGAGTTATTTTTCCTCGATGGCCCGCTCTTGAAAGAAGCTGTTATTGAGGGTAAACTGGTATCACACCTGTCACGTCTGGAGCTCACCCATCCTCAGGTTCGAGTAAATAAAGTAGAAGATAGGGTCGAGGTCTGTTTGCACAAGAAAGTTCGGAACACTTTGGAGCTGCTCTTTGCAATCAGATGTGAAATTAGTCCAGATGTGAAACTAAATGTGCATGTTTCGGTTTGGATAATGTCAGTATGATATTTTATGTGATTTGGACCTTGACACAGGACAGATAGAGCGAAGTGTGAATGATGGCGCTCTCAGCCCTGCTATCCATTTTTCTTTGAGTGTGTTCTGGTATTAATCACCAGTCCGACAGCCTGCGGTCTATTTTAGGGAGCTTTTCTGAAGCCTGCAGAGATACGATTATGATGCATGTAGAGATTCATAAAGCCAAACAAAGACTTTCGTGTAAGTGCCACTGGAAACACATGGCTTCCCCGACGACGTAATGAATCTTCTCCTTCATCTTTCACTCTTTTTCTCCCCCCTTCTCCCCCGCTGTATGTTGATCACCTCTTTTCTATTCACGCACCCTAATTGCACTCTTTCTCTCCAGACTCTACTTGCCAGGAATTATCCACATCCCCCCTCATCCTCCCAAAGCTGACGGACAATCTCCAACCCGGCCACCCCTGTTTCCTTTTTCTCCCTTGATTGATTCTCACCTTTTCCATTCTTGCTGCTCACCTCATTAACAGAACCCCCCCGTCTGCTCGTTTCCTATCTCGCCTCCCACTCCTTCCTACATCCCGACGCCCCCCTTCAGCACCCCCACCGCCCCTCCTCACTTCCTGTCCTGTCGTCTCTGGAGCGGCGGCCGGCTCAGATTCCTAGTCTCCGGCCAAGGCCCCGCGCTGTTCTGTAATTAGTAAGGAGAATAATAGAGAGGGTACCTCATCAGCAGAGGTGGGAGGGGAGGGAGGGGTGGCGAGCCGTCTACCCATCCATCCATCCATCCTTGAGTTTAATCAGCGGCACACAATAGGATGTCACCTACTCCCCGACTCTGCCGCTGGAGAAATGCAGTGATGCTGTCACAAACCATTTGGGGAGAGGCGTCTCTTTAGGGGCTCCACTCCCTCCACGCTTGTCTCCGTTAATTTGGTCTCCCTGGGAACGGGGGAGAGGGAACCCGTGAAGAATCAAGCTCATTTAGTCCTGTTTATATATTTATTTACAGAGGCTTATCCGGCATGTTCTTCTTTATTGGTTTTTCCGTCTGAAATCCCAGAGGAATCATGGATGTTTGAGTGCATGAATGTTTTCATATGGTATATGTGTGCGTGTGCATGTGTGTGTCTATGTTACTGACAGGTTATCTGGCTCTGAATCAATCAGCTGCAGAGGGAGAAAATAAATTTGATCATAAATCCTCGTATTATATAGGAGTACAGTTTTGAGGAAATAACATGTACCCTCTTTATGTCTGTGTGACTCATAGTTTGAGCTCTTTGTCAACACTTATGTAGTAAAATTCACTGAAAAAGACATGATATGAATTTAAATACAGTGTAGCAGAAAAAACAACCAATGAATCGTCAATAAATCATACAACTGAAGCAGAAACACATGATAAGACAGACATGCCCGACCCTGCAGAAGTCAATCGGACCCTCCCTGACTTGGAATCGTGGATATTACACATGCTCAGTATATACAATCATGATACAATCAGCTGAGCATGCATGTTGTCCATTGTCATGTGCAACTACGCAACAGCCAATCAGGAAGCAAGCTGACTAAAAAGGAAGGCTACACAAACGCAGCCACGGCAACAATAGTAAACACAAAGCAGAAACAGACAGATGTTGAACAGTCAGCCATGTTTGTTTCATCTAAAATCACATTTTTTTTTTGAACAAAGGTGTTTATTTACAAATGTAAGAGTCCAGACTTCAGCTGCTGGGGAGGAAAGTCTATGTTCACCACATCGTTGTACATCACAGGAACACAACTGTTAAATAAATTTGTCATCAAATGTAGTCGTGTGTTAGGTCTCGTGTGTGCCTGGTTTAAGGTTAGGAATCCAGATCCATCATTGACTGACTGATTTAGTTTGAGGACGGAAAATATTTTGACTTATAGAAAAGACTGAAGCTTAAACTTTAAAGGACAAAAATAACTCAAAAAGTGACTAAAACTTAGAGGCCTTTGTGTTAAAATAATAAAACTAAATCTCAAACAGCTGCCAAATACAAACAGCCACAGCATGTCAGCCTGTCAGCCAAGTTATCTTTGGCTCTAGTTTAGTTATGCAAAACTCATAACCTTAAAGCTCCAGTGGGGAGTTATTTTTACACTTATAAAATAGACTGAAACTCATAGTGATGCATTTTTAGCAAATCAGGAACAAGACTGACACATTTAATATTGTATTTTTATTTATATATCTGAGGGGGTAGGGGTCAGCAAAGTGACTGTAGAAACAACTTTTACAGTCTACATATAAAATATTCACAGTAACAGATAAAATATTCACAGTAACAGATACGTTCAGCTGTCAAGAGTCAGAAAGATGAGATTTTTTTTGTCAGAAGACAGTAGTTAAACATGTAGACAACAAGATATGCAAAGATTGCTTTACTATCAAATAGTTACATTTTTTGGGTGTGTATGTGACTTCTTGGCTTTTCGAGCTAGGCTCTAGTGGACACTGGAGGAACTGCAGGTTTTAGCACTGCTGCATTGAAGTCACTTCTCAAAACTAAAGGTTGCTGATTAAAATTTTGATCAATTAGAACAAGTATTTATACTTTTATACGGACCCCGGTGCTAAAATTTTGTAAACTTATGCCCTCTTGACTTCCACTCAATACTTTATTACATTCCAGTCATTTTTTTGTCTTATTTTCACTTTCAAATGTCATAAAACTCATGAGAAATCTCCTGAAAACGGACCTGAAGCTTGCATGTTTGCGAAATCTGTGTTTCTCCAGCTGACAGTTTCATTGTTTACAGCAAGACTGAAAGTGCTGACATTTGCCAATGCAGCAAAAGTGCTAAAAAAAGGTCCGACAAGCATGTCCAAAATGAAGCAAGCATCTGTTCCTCATTTGAGAAGGTTACACTAATGCAGTGAGGTTGACAGGGATATAACTGAGTCATGTTTAGTGGTTAAAACATGTAAAAGTTGAATATTTAAGAGTTTAAATCAAGCTAAACTGATTTCATTTGATGGGGCAGTGCGATTTGACGTAGTCCCAAAACAGAGAATAAAACTGATGTTTTACTGGGAGTTTATGGCGTCTGTTCCAGGCCTCATTGGACCTTTACGGTACCATAAACCACATTACACTGCAGAGATGATTTATGAACGGAAACAGGTTTGAGGTTTGGGTTTAATAGTGCGGTCTCGGTTCTTTCAGTAACAGATCTGGGTCTTCTGTCACCACAGGTTGCATCAGTTTTCTAACACAGCATAGACACACTTAACACACACACAAGTGACAATGAAACACATGTCTAAGTGTGTTTTTTCTGCTTGGCAGGGTCCGTGCACAGACACACACACACATACACTGCGGAGCCATGGGCTGCGGCCTGCGCAAGATGAAGCCGACGTCGGAGGAGAACAGTCCGGGGAAGATTTACTCCACCCTGAAGAGACCACAGGTGGAAACAAAAGTGGGCGTGGCTTATACTTATCGATACCTGGACTTCCTCATCGGCAAAGACGGTAAGACAAAGACGTTTAAATCTGAGCTGCGTCGAATCGAAAGAGCGCTTGGATGATTTTTTTCTGCTTTTGCTGAGATAAACTTCAAATAAATCCAAATGGATGAAGTAAAACAACAAAATTATCGCTTCATGATTGAAATAAAACACTTTTAGTAACATATCCAGCAGAGGTGGATGGAAGCGCATGACCTTTGTTCACCTGCAATCAGCGCTTTCATTCACAGTTTAGCTGTGCAGGGCGCTTGAGGGTCGTAGGTGTTGATTTGAAAGTTGCAGACGGACTCTTTTTTTACCCGCTTCTGTATTCTGCTGGGAAAGTTGATCGTAGATGTTTTTCAAAGTGAGGGCTCCAAATATGATTTTTTTTTCATGTGTTTGGAGTTGGCAGTGAAATCAGCAGCTGCTTTTCACGACAGCATTTTAGCATCAGGATGCTGAGCGTGATTTTAATGTTCTGTGCGACTGGTATATGCAGACTGGATCGATACACTGGATCGATGTGCGCTGGTTGTGTTTCTGTTTATTTTCTTGCTGTCATGTTCCTTATTCAACTCTTCTGGGTATCCTGTTTTATTTTGCCGTGTTTCCTCCTCTTCTTACTTTATTTTTATCGCCCTGATTTGCCCATGGTGTCTTTATTCTACACCATATGTGAGAGGGTTGGATCAGATTGGCTTGCTGGCTAAATTTGGGGGTGTCCAATAAAACAACCCAAGCATAGTGGTTCATAACTTTGAGGAGGGTGAGAGGAAATATTGCACAGTATCCAAAATTATTTCTCAAGTATAAAAAACCTCCAGTGTTTGCTGTGAACAAACTAATATCAGGAGCGACCTGTTGCTTTTTCGGTTGCCTTGAGATTGCGTTGTGTGGTTTTATTCGCCCTTTTTCGGACTGCTCTTGTTTGTTTTCCAGAATATAAAAGGGGAAATAAGTTAGTTTGAATTCCAGGCTATAAGGCTGTTTGAAAGTCTGAGGAAGGGTTTTGTATATGCAAGTCACTGTACGCTATAACCTTAAATCTTTGGAGTCAGCGGCTCCAAAAACGAAAACCTCCTCTGTGTGGCAATTGTCGTTATTAGTCAGCGGTCCCCACTGTCTCGTTTTGCAGAAATGTTACAGTCGTTTTGTGCTGCAGAGTCATCACAGTCTGAAGTATTGCTCTTCGCTCATGCACGCTTTACATCATATGAATAGCTCAAGGCCTTTGGCTTTATGCTGCCTCATACCTCTACAAAAGAGGCGACAATACGCCTCACATCTTCTGCAAACTGCCGATCTGCAGTGCGATCTCCATCTCTATCCTGCGAGGAGTGTTTCACTGACAAACGCCTCCTGCAGCGTGATTAATCTGTCTACGCCCCTCTCTAAAAATGCCATCATCCCCGTCTATCCCCACTAGAAAAACAGTGAGGATTCACACGCAGAGGAGATCTATCTTCGTATGCAGGAGCAGCACACTGGCTGTAATTTTCATCAGGAGTTTGTTGTAATGATGGAGTGTTAATTAGCGCCTGCTCCCTGTCTAGCAGCCACTGTTGTAATTTCTTTTCTAACAATTAGTCAGTTATGCCTCCGCGATGTGCTAATGATATAGAATTTTCCAACCGAATCAACTCCAAACAGCCTGCTGGCAGCCATCAATTATGTATGGCAGCAAGTCCGACTCTGCAGCGAGACATGCAAACAAAGTCCGGGATAGAAGGGGTGAGGCGGGGGGGGACTTTGTTTTGTTCAAGGTTACAGGTTTGAAGATGTTTCAGCTGGTTTCAGTATTCAGGAGGTGAGATTCTGATTCCGGCTCTGTAAACATGTCAACAAGCAAACGATGGAGGTGCTGCTCACAGCCGGACCCAATCTGAGGCGCCCTGTGCTCCGGATGGAAATATGGAAATGAACCAGTTTCTTTTTGCAGAGATAGCATCCTTACACACTCTGAAAACACACACCTTTACACACACACACACACACACAAGACAAGGCCGGCAGAGCCCACTCCCCTCCTTCCTCCCCGCAGTCTGAGGTGTTTATGAGAAACGAGGTGGGTGTTACTTCCTGAGTTGCAGAGACCTAAAGTAAGACTCGGGGGAATCTGTGCATGTGTTTTTGAATATATGTGAAGGAGTGTGTGTTTGTGGTGTTTTCTGAACTCAGCTGCGAGTTCACAACAAAAGCAGAAGACGGCTGATGTTTCAGGTTAATGTGGACGGGGTTAAAGCTGGACCTTACAGATCCAAAGGACACATGACGAAGTTTATACAGTAAAGACACAGTAGGAAGTATTCTGATGAAAACAGTGTAGGACTTAAGAGAAAAAAAGTTTCCTCCTGAGATGGTGAAGACTTAAAAACATCTCAAAAATGTGTATTTTTGGAGCAACATGAGCGAACTTCCACCTCTTCTTCTTGACTCTGAAACGACCTTAAATGACTGAAGATGTCGCACCATGACTGTTAAATGAGGTCGTTTGAGGCCTCAGGTATTCAGGTCACTTTTTTCTCCATGTAAAAAAAGTCAATCTGAGAAATAAGCCAACTTCTCAGAACAATGTTGACGTATTGACTCCCACTGCCTCTGCTGCAAATTGGCCGCATGCTGATCCTCCCTCACATATACAACATTTTCTTCTGTCTAATGAGACACAGTCAGTATGTTTACATGCATACAAATAGACTGTTTACTTTAGAGACGCACTCATAAATTCACAAAGAAACTTGACACAATAGACGTTTCTGACGCCGTTAGATAAAACAAAACAAAAAAAAGGAAACCGTCTTTTTTATCTTGACATGAAGCTTTTTTGAAACATTCTTCTTTAGTTTGAGTTTGCTCGAGTTTCTTTGCACATGAACCAAAAGTAAAAAGAGAGAACAGACGAGGTAAAGCCTTCTGGTTTAAATGTTAGATAATAGTTTAATGTGAGTTTCAGAAACCCAAAACAGAGCTTTAGAATGAAAATGAATACGTCAAAACATGGATAAAGATCAGCATGAGTTTAACTCGAAAATGTTGTTCAGCTCATCAACAAATTCAAGAGAAAGTATGTCTTTGTGTAAATAGAAATCAAGGCAGGCAGAGCAGCAGCAAAGACCCAAGTGACCATGTGACTGGCTTTGACTAGAGAGCACTTCCTGTCTGTCCATGAGTGTAGGTGGGATGCTACAGCACCCTCTGGTGACGGGCTGCAGTATAGGTCATAAATCCCACCTCCTCAGTAATCCCTATGGAGCCGTGGACAAACTTTATAAATTAATTACACAGAATATAAATGTTTCTCCCTCCTGGTTGTGATGTTGACATGTAGTTACTGTCAGACTGGTTTGTGCTAAAGTCCTCTTTTTTCTGTACAGCTCCATTTTTAAAAGTTATTAAGGGGTTCATGTTTTCTATGATTGACACTCGATACAGCCTATTGGTGTATAAAGATTGTGTAGCTCACCCGGGCAATACGCTGTTTGACCTGAGTGTTATCACAGGGACTCTCCCACCGAATGCGTACAACATTACTGCGCAAGTGGTGGTTCCAGGAAGTGGAAAAAATACCGAGAGCAATGCGGCTTCAAATTCTTATGAAGACGGAAGGCGGTGCCAAGTTGTCCATAGTATATACAGTCTATAATCAGGATCAGCTGATGTACCTCAGGCTAAACTTGACTTCTCAGCCTGTCTGAACTAACACTCTGCTTAATTCCTGAATGAGAAATGCACGATGTATTCATCACTTTTGCACCTTCTACTCTGAAAAAATACACCAGTACTGACTTTGAACCTTCAGTCTTAATGATCTTAAAGCTCCTGAGAGGAAACAGCCTGAAATTAATATTGATGCCTCCTTATGAGCCACAAATGCAAACCGGAGCATCAGAGACAAGATTGATGATGTCTGTGTAATTATTTCTAATGCTAAGAATGGGAGCCATGAGGTACGTGTGAGATCAAGTGATCAGGAGCGCCCTGCAGAATTAATAACCTTTCTAAAGAGGCGGATATACAACGAGGAGAGTAAACTGTTTAGATTTTTCCTGCAGAGGCAGCTCACGTAACACCACCTGCTGTGTCAGAAGATGGAGGCTCATTTATTAGCAGACATAAGAGGTTGTTTTTGTAATCAGATAAAACTGTGTAAAAGCTGTAAATGATTAAATATACCTCCTACTGTATGTGTCATACATCCTCAGTCTGAATGTATGAATCAGTTTAGCACAGAGTAAACAGTGTAATGTCGAACTGCAGCAGTCTTTTTAAAACCGACGCCGGGGTTAAGGTCGGGGTTAGTTTAGAATCAGGATTAGATGAGGGTTAAATATATAACGGAGGTCATGATGGTTGAGGTGTGTAAAAGGGAAATGTTCAGGGTCTTTGTGTGTTTGTGCTCTCGGCCAGGACGGAGCCGCGCTGCTATATATAGCCATCACTCTGTTATTTCTGCTTGTGACAGTTATAGCTGAAATGATGGCGGTGGAGGTGGAGGTGGTGGCGGCGGTGAAGGAGGAGAAGGGGGTTGGTACGGGGAAGCAGGGAGATGTAGTGTGCGGCGTGTTCGCTCTGACAGTTGATTAGTCTCCATTAGTTTGTCAGGATGACTGGACTGGATGGATGAGGGAGCCGGGGGCCGGGCCGCCTCTTACAAACCGCCTCAGACGGGACCTGGCATCAGGGCGGGGCGAAGAGAGGGGCGGTGGGAGGTGCTGGGGTGCCTCCTCTTTGTCATATTGAGTGTTTGTGTGTGTCTGGCTCATGGCCACGTTGTTATCTTGAAGTATAATGGTGGGGGAGGGGATTTAGTGTAATCAGTTTCCTCTTTCTCCGTCTCTTTGTCACTGTCACTGCAACTCTGTTTTTTTCTCTGCTCTTAAAACGCGTGTGTGTGTGTGTGTGTGTGTGTGTGTGTGTGTGTGTGTGTGTGTGTGTGTGTGTGTGTGTCACAAAGGATCACATTATGTTTGAGGTATTAGAGTCTGTAAATGCAGCCCCGGAGGCTGAATCATTTCCCTGTATCAGCACATTTAGGTAGAAAAAAAGGTTAGCGTGGCACTCATGGCGCTGATGCCTCCATATGCGGTTTGAAAGTGAGGGTGTGATTCAGATGTCCGACTTTCTTTTAGGGAAATGAGTTCGATTGTGCTGAAGACAGAGAAAAGTTTGTGATGGAGCTCTACTGGACTTCACAGACTTTCCTCTTGGAGATGTGCTCCATCCTGCCGACTGGAGCCGGGGGATAAACCGAAAATTTACAGATACTGAAATTTGTAGACCACGCCACCAGAAACCAAGTCTGAGGAAAATTCATTTACTGTACATCTAAATCTTATACTTTGATCCATGTCCCATCTGTTTACATGGAGGAGGCAAGGTTTGTGATCTTTTTGGCTTCACTTTTAAGGAGCTGTTGCATCAGTGCATCAAACCAGATTACAGACGTGGAACCAGTTTCTCATGTTTGCGTATATAAAAGTGGTAAAAGGTTTAGGATTCCTGCCTATGTTTGACGCTCTGTAACCTTCTTCTGGTTGTTGAGCTCCTTGAGAAATGGTCGCTGACTGATGATGCCTGATCTCCCTCCAGCTCCTTCCTCGTTTCACCAGCGAGGCTTTAATTACAGCGACCTGAAAATGGATGCATGTTTGTTTGATCCTGTGAGGCTTTTAGTCGTATTAAAGCAAATTCAGCTTCTGTTTTGCATGAGAGAAAGACTCTGGTTTCCTTTTTGTTAATCTCTCTAATTCGGGGGACCGTTTTTTGGTGTCAGTGTGTAATTTTGTGTGATAACAGAAGAAAAAATAATCCTCCAGAAGCAGCAATAAAATATCCTGTGTCAGCATTTTAAACAGGGACAAAATTAAGTCTGACTTCTGCTTTCCCTTTCACCTCCCTCCTCTTCGGAAATGTGCCTCTCACTTTTTTACGACTGCTACACTGTGGATAATGTTTGTAATAATTCCTCGCCACAATGTTTGATCATAACTTCCTGCAAAAGCCACAACAACAGCCCTGCAGGCTCCTCACCGGCCACCAAACGTACAAAAATAACGCCGCTCTCTGCAGAAGCAGTGATGAAAGGAAGAGTAAATCCTAGGTAATAAACCTCCTCTGTACTAAATATCAGCCTCAGCCTACCAATGAGTTTCTGCTGTAGTGTTTTTTGAAGTTGCATTCAGCTCCATGGTCACTGTGCAACCGTTCAATCAAGTCTGAAGAGCCGCTGCAAAACAAAAAAAGAGAGTGTGTTTGATATTGAGATCATGACCCTGCAGGGAGCGGAGAGAATGCAGCTGTAGCTCTGTTAGATGGTGTGGAAAGAAGGCGTTTTAACGAAAAACAAGAAAAAACGGGTTATAGCTGAGCGGCGGGAAGCGTGTTTCTCCAAAATGTGATTTGGAAATGCTCAAAAAATGTCAAGAGAAATACAAAACACGCTCAATAAATGACATCTCCTCAGCTGGAAGGTCGGAAATACTGGATTTATGAAGATGTCGCCCTTGACATCAAAGCTGCCGAGCACACACACACAAACACACACACACACACACAAACACACACACACTCCTGCACACACACCCTGTTTGATATCTTCTCTGCATCCAGACACGTCATTTATATGCAAAACCTCCTGCAGCCCTGGGTCCCCTTGTTAATATGAGCTGTAGCGGTGGCGCCAGGTGAGTGACACGCGGGAGCAGCCCCCTCCGCCGCGCCCCCCTCAGCCGTTCCACTCAAGTATTAGACGAAGCCACGGGAGAGGTCAGCAGGAACGCCGCACGCCGGAGTGGCTTTCCGAGGGGAGATTAGTCCTGGGATGGCGGGGGGAGAGCTGGGATTTATCCCCTGGCTCCTGAGCTGAGAGGTGGAATTGAATCGCAGTTATTGAAGGGGAGAATGACATTGAGGACTGAATTCACGGTCATCTGCTTTTTACATTATATTTCCATTATATTCCAGCTGCCCAGGGTGGGACTGCACGGCTCAAACCCAAACATGATTGTGAATTAGATGCAGGCTGAAGCGAGTCGAATGGGAAATGTGTTTCTGATGGTCTGAGAAATCAAAACAGCCAGGTGATGATTATTTATTGGAAAATGCTGAATTAATGTTTCAGGCCTCCTGTGGGAGAGTCCTGTCTCTGCACTCTGATCACTCCTGACGGCCGTGTTCACTCTGCTTACATGAGAAAATAACATACGGAGATGGGGATCAGTTTTCTCTTCGTCTTCCTCGTCTGTTGGACTAAAACCGGACTGAGTGTTCTGCACATGCTCAGTCTGTACGCTGGGATTCAACCTAGAAGTTGATGCTTTTGTACCCCTCATAAAAAGAGCGTGTTTTCATTGTTTGATGTTGGTCGATTGTTTTGGTACTTGACATTTCAGGTCAGCTGGGAGACGACTCAGCAGAAAAGAAGACATATCTGTACCTCCTGACATGCGTCTTTCAATAATCTGATTCTTGCTTGGTGCCTGTAAGCTGGGACAAGGACAGTAGACTGGTTAAATCACCTAATGTAGGGTGACCATACATCCTCTTTTACCCGGACATGTCCTTTTTTGGGGGCAGTCCGGCCTTGTATGGAGGAGTTCATAAAATCCTTGAATGTCTCTTGTTTTGAGTTTGTGTCGCGTGGACTTACTGAGTTAGAAGCACGCAAAAAACACTCTACCGACCTGAAAAATCCTCAAAATTTACTACGATTGACTCCGTGACTCTGCCTCCGCATAGTCATGTCCTCTTTTTGTGGATTCAGAATATGGTCACCCTACCTGATGGAGCTGCAGCTCGACTTAGCTCTGCATTGACTAGCTTCCTGCACACGTTTATGTTTCCCACTTTTATAGCAGACTTGTTACTTAAACTATCAATATTTACAAAGCAACTGCTGTGTGCATGTTTTAAAAAAGTTTAGTAGGATTTTTAAAAACCTCTTCTACCTAAAGAAGTCGAAGCATTTCTAATTCTGCTCAAATAATGATCCAAACAGCTGTAATGTGTGTATTTCGCCGCCTCTGATAAGATATGCATCAGCTGCTCACCGCGCTGACGGCACATTTTCAGCCCTGCATCACTGCTCCTCGTTCCCAGCTGCATCGATAGTGTAGCTGCATATTAAGTGGATGCTTCTTTTGCATTGTTTGGAGCCCGTTCAGGCGATGAAACGCCGCGCCATCGTTTGCAGCGACAAAGATGTCAGAGCAGCGTTTTAGGCGGGTGACAGAGCCGGGGCTCAGCAGGTTCCACTCCATGAGCTTCAAACGGCTGCAACTGCTGACAAAGTTTTCAACAACAGGAAACTGCTCGGTTCCTTCCTCTTTCTCCTCCTCCTCCTCCCCCTCACTGTCTCTGGCTCGGCGTATGTTTAAGGTTAACGGTCTTTGTAATGCTTCGTATTCTGCGCAGACTGTTTCCTGTGTCTGAAGGCTTTGTTATTGCAGCTTACCGGACTGTATGTGTATGCTGTTGCAGCAAATGCAATTTCCCTCGCTCGCAGAAATATTCCCCATATGATTACATTTGAATGTTCCGGCCTGCAGGAGGAGGAGGTTGCAGGTGGTCCAAATAAGTGAGAGGGTGACGGAAAAAAAAGAGGAAACAAAAACGTAACACTAAGCAAAAATCAGAAAAGTGAAAAAGTTCAGAGAATCTTTATGAACCCTTTCAGATTTCTGAGATTTCAGCCATGACTGCACTTTTTTTTAACCATGTGCCTGGTTACGATCAGACATCCTGTGGCTCTCGGTTTTATTTCAGAGCTATGAAAGTTTCGGCGTGTGGGTGGGGGACATCCGTGCGTCATTAGATGAGCAAGTGAGTGTCTTGAAGAGGGAGGAAATGAGGGGAGAAAGACGGACAGAGAGATAAAGTTAAAGTGTGGTGTTTGTACTCGGAGTTTGCTGACATGTATTCTCAGTCTCAGGAGCTGTGTGTGTGTGTGTGTGTGTGGATCTGTGTGTGTTTGCCTTGTGTTTAGCTGTGTTTGTACACAGCTGTTTTATCCAGCCTGCCTGCTCATTGCCTCCTGACAGACAATCCGCTCCAGCGCCCCCTCAAAGCTTTATTGGCTCTTATTGCCATCTCGCTAAGATCCAATATGCCAGTATTGATTGTGTTGAAATGCAATCAGGGGTCCACACAGCAGAGAAGCAAACAATCTAAATTTAACCAAACACCTCCGCCGGCCTTCTGCCCGGCCCTGAGACCGCCTCCCGGAGAGGAACAAACCTATTTATGTGTGTGTGGAGATGATTGGAGGAACTCTGAAGCAGCCGCTGCTATTGTTAGACGCTCTCTGCTGAGAAGAATGTGAGGTCGCACCAGCAGAATGAGCAGGAAGTGACCTCAGCTTTGACCTCACTTCCTGCTGAGTGGGCGGTATTTACCGGGACAAATTTAATTACAGGTTTGGAATCTGATCTCAGCTGATAGTTCATGAAAACAGGTAAAGGGAAATTTCTCCTCAGGAGGGAGGTCACGCTCTCATTTTAGTTACTGTCTTTTTAAAGCACTCTGGAAGCCTCTTCAACTGTTGCCATGCAACAAAATTGTGATTACCTCTCTCAGATCGGTGTCTTTAGGAACTCTCTGTCTGAACTCATCCTTTTAACTACATTGTTTCCAAGTCCCTGCCTATAGCACTCTAGAAGCCTCCCCCACTGTTGCCACAAATCTGTATTAGCATATATCTTGGACCCCAAATTCAAATTTGACCAAGAAAGTTCAGAAAAAGACGAGAAAACCTGTTGAGATCAATAATCCTGTTCTCCTATCCTTGTGGTTCAGTAATTACTGGGGCGATGCTATCATAAAAAATATAAAATTGTTGTATGTAGAATATCAGCTTGAAAAATAGAGCTCCGTACAATATACTGACTGAGTTTAAAATCCACTCACTTTGTGAGACCAGCAGATCTCAGAGGGACGAAATTTTCTTTGTCAAACATCTGTTTACTTTTCTTAGATCTCTTTGAAAACTCGTATTTCAGTCTTTATCTGAAGTTTTCATTTTATCTGTCTCTATTTTGAATTCCCTCGAGCACCCAGAAGCCTCCTCCACTGTTGCCATTTTACAAAACTGTGATTTTCTCTTTGAAAGGACCAATCATGAAACAATACATGACATATAGACAGATTTTAAAGGGAGAAGAACATTACCGAATACACCGACCTGATGACGTGTTATTCTTCTTTGAATTACATCTGGAGAAAGATTATATAAGCCCTTAAAATAGAACAATAATACAAACTTTTTACTAATTCATTGTAAAATCCACTCATTTCGTGAGAGCGGCAGCTTTAGGGGATGAACTTCATGTTTTTTTCTGTTTTTTGAGTTTTTTTGTTCATCAGAAAAAAAAAATCTCTAAATTTCCGGAGACTGTCCAAATCCACTCTGTGATTATTTATGTATGACTTGTAGTGAAATAGTGTTAACACTGTTGTTAGCTAACTGACAGATAGAGGCTGCCATCTTTGTTTTGGTCTGGGACTGTAATGATCAGAAATGTCAAGCTCACTTTTAGGGTTTATATTTTTCTTCTGATGGTTTCCAGCAGCTTCACACGATGTGAAGCTGTTTGAAAAGTAAATCCAGTATTTCGACTTTATATTTAATGTAGAAAAACTGAGTTATTACTCTTGTCCTGTTACCTGGAAGTCCATCAACCACGCATCAGCAACGCTGACACTCCCATGAGAGTGAATAAGTTTTTTAGGACCCATGACGTCTCGACCAAACAAAAGTCAAACCTGAGTTATGAGTTTCTTATATTTGCACAAAAGTACACAACATTTCTATATTTTCCTGGTGTCAGAGAAAATGCTGTGAACACGGTGAATAACGATGATTTGTCAGCTTGGTGATGAAGCCTTTCCTCTGTGCAGTCATAAATCTCACCTCCTATAAAACTGCGTGTCCCTTTCAGTTCAGCTGGCACACCGGTCTGAGGGTGTTGGATTATTCATTCACAAATACCATGAATCCATTATGGGCAACTTGCCACAACCTGAAAACGAATCATCTTTGTGAGCAGGAATGAGCAGTCTGCTCGTCTGGTTTTTATCAGAGCTGACATCGAACTGTTTTGTCAGAATTTCTGTCACTTTTCAGCTGCAAAGTATTTTAATGGACACCAACAGCAAAATATGAGAGAGTTTTTTTGGCTGAAATTTCAGGGATAATTGTGAAAGCATGTTTTATACGGACAGACACAGACCAGAATTAGCAGCAGTAATTATGATGATTATACAGGAAGGATTAATATAATAATTTCAGCAGCTGAAGTTGAACAGGAGAACACCCGAGTTTTCAACGTTTCAATGACAAAGTCAGAAAAAAGTATCCAACGGCCAAAAACACCAGCTGAAACTACCAGGCTACGGTTAGCTGTTGTTAGCACGGCCTGCTTTGTAGTTCACATACAAACTTGAAAAACGTAAATGACACTATGACAGCATTTCCATATATATATCTAACAGTACTATTGTATATGGCTGACTTATTGTGACAACAAATCGTAAAAAGGGTTAATAAAAGGATTATTACAGGAGCTTTTACTTACTGTTTACAACCGGCGCTGCCTCGGGGATTGTTCCAGTTGAAAGTTCCGACTCGGAGCTCAGAAATTCCGACTTCCGGGTACAACTGGAACTCAAGATTCACATTCACAGTCATAATACTAAAACTAAGAGTGAGGCAGATGTTAAAAGCAAGTCCACATCTATGAGCTGAAGGAAATAGGAGAAAACCTCCCAGGAAGATTAATGTTTATGATGTTAGTGCGGTGTTTTAAGTTGATGTGCAGCTTTACGATATAAACCCAAACCAACGACTGCACATAAATACAGACGACACGCCTCCTACACCTGCTGCTGTGAAAAACACTGCGAGAGCCAGAGCTGAGATGTGCAGAAGAGTTCTCACTAATAAAGCAGCGGTGTTAGCACCTTTCAACCTCAGAGGTTGCAAAGTTGGTACTACATGTAATTGTTACATGCAAGTAATTAAAGGAATATTCCAGCACAAGTTTAAGTCATGGTTAAAACACACCGTGACACAGAGTTAGACACACCCTCAGAAAATGAATGTTGCTGACAACTTTAGTAACGACCGCAGGATAGAAATACACAACGGTCTACGACTCCATGTGCAAACCTCAACCAAAATGCCACTTTATAGCCACAAATAATGCTCAGAACAGCACCTAACTTCATCAACAGGACATATAGGGTCCCAGCAATAGTACTAGCCACCAAACATCTTTCTAACTTTGACTAATTTCTTTAGCTAAGAGACTAAACACAACTCACCTACTCTCTTCCAGCAGCTCCAGCTCCTGTCCTCCTCCAGGGGGGTCTAACTTTGTGTTAAGGTGTGTTTGACCATGGTTTAAACTTATGCCGGAATATCCCTTTAAATCTTTGACAAAAAGTGGTCCTGACTCCATATTTTGTACAGCCAGTTCTTTTGGCTTTACTTTGGAGAAAGCTGCTGTGTCAGCCATCCTTTTAGACCGTCTGTGATGCAGAAAAAGCCTCTTCATGTCTTTAAAGAGGAGCATATATGATGAACGAAACCACTAAAGGATTGAAGCTGTGAGACGGCAGTAGTTCAGTCTTCTTACACTAATTGATCCTGTTTTCTTTATAATCTCATTTTACTCCATTTCTGTCAGAGCTGGATGTTCTGCTCTGTTTTGGAGAGCATGAAACAGCGATTTGGAGATATCTAAACAGGCCGTTTGCAGACAGTTGTGGTTTCACTTTTTACTGATGCCAAATCTATTCCCTCTCCCATTTACCCGCTCCAGCTGAGACTCCCAGACCCTCTGAAGTTATGTGGGCTCCTCCCACCACTCTGGACGTGTTAGGAGTTGGAAGCCGGGCGTTTTTCAAAAGCATGTTTGAAGTTCCCTCTCATTTGAATGGATTGGCAAAAGCAGCGCGCCTCTTTCTGCTGCACCGGCCTCCCACTGCTCGTCTCCTCTCAGTTAGAAATCAGCTCTTTAGTAATGTCGACCAAACCCCAGACATCAATAAGAGAGAAAAGCAGCTGTTTTCTTAAAGTGTATTTGACAAATGTGTTTAGAAGTACATGGAAAATGTTTGTGGAGATAACTGGAAGCTGTGCTGATGAAGTCGTTGTGAGTCATACTTCCACTCGTTGTGTGTACACAGTGGCCCTGCAGACCTATAATGTGATTTCATTCCTGCAAGCATTGACTGACAATTTCCCCAAAGCCATTGTCAGGCAGGAATAGAGAGGCTTCAAACCTGCTTGTGTTTTCAACCCATCACATCAAGGGGCTGGCATTCAAAAAATAAGATGCTGATTGGGGTCAATTTGCGTGCACATTACAGTTTGATTGCACTCGCACCCGTGCGGGGTGCAGAGAGCGATTCTGTTGGTGTGATGAATTTGCAGTCGTGGAGGAGAGACGAGGGAAAAGCAATCAGAGTTCAATGTCCCCAGCTGCAACAAGGACGTATAATTCTCCATTCTTCTGTGACGACTGGCGATAGCAGCTTGATAGGCACTTTATGCTGCATGATGATATATAAACACACGGTGCAGAAGCTTTCACCTGCTGGGGACTTCAAATAACAGTCCTCTGCATGCAGTCTTCTCAGCTGTATGTTTCGGGGTTTCAAAGGATGTGCACAAATACATGCATTCGAAAAAGAAAAAGAAAAGTCTCTTCTGAAAGTCTGCAAATTCGTAATTTCAACTTTTGGCCATCTCATAAAGACACCACTGTTTTTTTCCCCGTCTAAATCCGAAGTGGGCCCTCCTTTGTATATCAGTGTTCTTATTTCCTGTCGAGTTTACGCCCATCTCTCCTCCATAAATCAGTAACTTTCACACTGAGCTGCCTTTTGTGTGTGTGTGTGTGTGTGTGTGTGTGTGTGTGTGTGTGTGTGTGTGTGTGTGTGTGTGTGTGTGTGTGTGTGTGTGTGTGTGTGTGTGTGTGTGAGAACTCTGCGCTTGTCTTATTCAGTCTTTTGTTATGCTCACGGACCAAGCGCAGAGACGGGTGTCGCAGAGGCACAGTGGGTGGTTAATTATGAAATGGATATCACACACGTACACTCACTCCGTCATAATTACACATTAGTCTCATATATTAACTGAGCTGTCTGGCTCTTTGAGTCCACCATTGTTTCCCAGGATTCAGATGACAATGACGGGCTGCAGGTTCGTATGGAGAGAGGCCACCTGTTGCTCAGCGGGGTCTCCGTCTGCAGGGAGATTAAGGTGTGGGGGCCGGTGTGGGGGCAGTCTATAAATTGAGTTAATTACTTCTGAGGAGACCAGGTAATGGATTAGCACTGTTTTGCTTTTAGCATACGCTCTCGAGTCCCTAACGGCCCCCCCAGTTTGCACTTGTGAGACCCTTAATTGCCTCAAAACAGCCTCCATATTTCTTCAACTCCCAATCTGGATTGTGATAGGTAGTTTCCCAGATCTTAGTATACAGAATTTAGCAACAACAGGAATCATGCCATATTGATCACAAATGCCCTGTACTTACAAATTAATGCTAGTCAAGGCAAGCTGGGTACATGCTCATTAATCCCATTAATAGTGTTAACACTACATTTATAAAGTGATAACTATATGAAATTTAAGCTTTAGTGTTATGAGAAACATATCATAATAGGCTGAGGTTAATCTGTATGTAAAATAACGTAAAGGGGGGTTCAGGAGAGCCACCAGCTCCTTCAAAATAAGATACCATAGATTAAACTTGACTTTATTTTCTAGAGAGGCGCTTACCTTTGAATAATTCATCAATTGTGAATTTGAAACTTTAGGGTTTCAGCTACATTTAAAAGTTTCAGTAAAGTTTTACGACATTTTAAATAGTAATGCATTTCCCTATGTGAGTAAGACCCTAAAAGAACGCAAACTCAGCTTTTATCAGTGTAATAAAGTGCAGTACCGGGGGCCTTATGTGTCCCATGGCTTATTTTCCCTGCATGACCAAGACTCTATTTATTTGTGAGGGATACAAATACCTTATCTGAGTTTGTATAATGTAAAATATTTGGCTAGAAGATGGAAAGCCTCCCCCAGAAAAGGGGGCATCTTTGCTTTAATACACATAAACTCAATTTGCATCAGGACCACATGGTTTAGCGATATCAGCATCTATCTTTTTCATTATAATACGAACACAAAATACTAATCCTTGTGCTGAGACCATCACCCAATTTCTTTCTCCCACACTTCCCCCCTCCAGTGCACAGAACACTCCTTTTTTGGCTCCTGTTATTGCTACAAATCGAATGCAAAGACAAATTAGTTGTAAATGTATGGCCTGGAAATAAGCGCGCCCTTGATATTTCAAAGTCAAACTGCACTAAAAGCTGGAGTATGTGGAGGAAAAGAAGAAAAACAATCCTGTGATGGGATTCTGTGCAGGGACTCGGGGCAGAACAGGCCCACATACCAACTTTAAACTGCTAAGATCTGCAACAAACAGGTCACCAGAGCCCTCGCTCAGTTTCACAGTCAAGAGCAATTTGCAAGCCTGAAACCATTTCACACTTTGTTGTTATTTTTAGGCTGACTCGTCATCTTGTGAGTGTGGAGCCGGATGTCTAACAGTTGGTTAGAGAAATCTTTAAAGGAGATTCATTTCTAGTGTTACACTGACAGGTTATTTCTAACTCTGATCTGATCTGTACTGAGTTTGATTCATAAATACTTATTGATGAGATAAGTATTTGTCTCAATCAAAGCTCTTTACCTGCCGAGACTCTGACAACATTTAATGAATTACAGCACTTAGTTCTGACCAAGAGTGATCTAAGTGACAAAGTAATCTGATTTGATAGGAGATACTACCTGTGTGCAACAAAGGCCTGAGGCGGGGAGAGCACACTCCTCTTCTGTTTGGAATGCATTCATGAAAAGTCAAGGCAGGGAGAACAGCAGCAAATGCAAAAGTTATCCAAGTGAACAAGTAATCTTATTGGATAGGAGATACTGCGTGTGCGCTACCAAGGCTTGAGGCAGGGAGAGCACACTCCTTCTGTTTTAAGTGCATACATAAAATTCCAAGGCAGGTAGAACAGCAGCAAATTCACAAGTTACCCAAGTGAGCCAGTAATCTTATTGGACAAGCGCTCCCATCATTTCCATCTGTATAGATGCAATACCGAAGCCCAGGGCAGGGAGAGCACACCTCTTCTGTTTTATGTCCATGCATAAAATGCCAAGGCAGATAGAACAGCAGCAAATACATTAGTCACTTAAGTATCTGATTTGACAAGTAAAAGCTTGTTAGCTTTACATGTGCATAGCCAGAAAACCAAGGCTTGAGGAAGGGAGAGCACATCTCCCCTGTTTCATATGCATACTTAAAAAGCCAAGGCAGGGAGAGCAGCAGTAAGCACCCTCCAACTCCTGTCTTTCCCTGATTTCAAGCCTGAGTCATATCCAGCCCAATCTTTTTCCCTTTTTTGTGTTCTGCTGTAATAAATTTTCAAAACCAGTCGTGTGTTCAAGACTGACATTTTCCTAAGCCGCTGCCAACACTTAAAAATGATTTTAAACAACTCTTGACAGAAAAATCACTTGGCTTGTCAGGAACGTTGTCACATTTATACCTGAAAGTTTTAACAGCTTAATGAAGTAAATTAACAGATTGTTATTCCTGGTTTTGTGTATCTGTTTTGAGACTAAAGGGGCGTTTGTAAGTAATTAAGAGCTCTTTTCTTAGATCCAGCGCCCCAGTAGGAAGCTTTCAGGGTGTAACTCCAGTCCCATGTGAGAAATGTCAGACTCAGATGTCAGAAGAAAGAGGGAGAGATGACGAGTGAACCCTCGCATGTACCACTTCCCAGATGTTTCCTTAAATCTGAATCACAACCCATCCAGCAGTAAATCATGATGCCCCGGAGCTAACTGTGACACTCTCTCCCACGGCTCGCCTTCACTCCACGCTGACACTGAACCTCCCCGAGCCAGGTAGTTTGGACAGATCTCTGCGAGCGGAGTATCTGAAGTGACACGCCGGGTTCCTCTCCCGTCACGGCTCTGGTGTAGTAATTGAAGAGGCAACACAGCAGACATTTCGACGGCTGAACTGCAGGGATGTCAAGGGCTTACAGCTGAGTGCTGGAGTGGTTTTAAGCAAGCGTGTGAGTTCAAGTCTGCATCGGCTTGTTGGAGTTTTCTCTCCTCCTGTGTGGACTTACATAAACAAACAATAACTGTGGCTCAGATCGCTTTCTAAATGTGGCCTGTATCAGATTGAGAGAGTAAAGGGGTCATGGTCCTGACTCGTGGTTGTGCTGTGGCTCAGTTTGTGGAGTTGGTTGGAAGGTCAGGGGATTGATCCCAGGTCCAGCTGTCCACATGTCCTCAGATCAGGGGTTTAAAAACTGCTGCAAACAGTCAAATATCTGACATAAACAGTGTTTTTATTCCCAGTACTTTTTTTAAACACCAGATAGTTATTTTGACGCAGATACACGAGCTGCTTGAGCAGAGAACAGGAAGTAAATTCATCCTGAGATCCTCAAGTGCTCCACTGTGCATGTCTTGCCAGGAGGCATGAGAAGTTTTACTTAATGAAGAGCCGTTTGGGAGCCTGAAGAGCCGACTGAGCCGAGCCAAACGATCCAGCTGATGAAAAAGTAGCAGATTCTCTTCACTGGGTCATGATGCTGCACAGCTACACTCGCTTTTCGTTCAGTATTATGATCGCAAAGCTGAGTCTGGTGAAGGTTGAGAGTAACATGCAGCTGAAAACGGAAAAAAAAGACAAAAAGTGAAAAGATTTGACAACCAAAGAGGTCGTTTTACAGACTAGAAAATAAAGTGACTGTAAGCTAGTTTAGGGAAGCTGCACTGATTTCACCCTTGTCTCATTTTCACAATCACCAAATGTTTCCTCCTAATTTGGGGGTCTGGTTAAGCTGCAAGATTGAGGGTCTACCCTGCCGTCCTGCAGAAACTCTCAGCTCTGCATCCTGAGAGTGCGTTTATGATATCGTCTCATCACTCCTCAATTTGTGCTTGTAAAAAAAGTCTCCAAAAAGTGGTGAGGTTGTAGTCTAGACACCCAAGACGAGCAGTTTTCTTCTGCTGCATGTAGACTTCACACCATTAAAACCACTTTTTACAACTTGGTGGTTTTTCTACTAAAGGGAAGAAGAAGAATCTGACAGCAGCTGTCGGCGTATACTCCTGCCACAACAACCACCACTTAAAATTATTATCTACAGCATTATACAGTAGATAAGTCAGAGGAATATTTTTGAATCAAAAACTGAGGTGTAATTTCCTCACTCCCACTCCTTCCTAATCTTCTGCCTGAAAGGTAACAACAATTATAACACCGGTTGTTTGCACTGGTTGCAGTCTTCAGAGTATAGAGTAAATTATGCAGCACAATCAAGAGCTCAAAGCATCTAATGGCAGATTCTCGGTGCCACTAAAACATCCCGAGCCTGTCAGAGAACTTAATCATCACAGAGCCCCGTGTTTTAAAATTCTAATTTGCACTCTTTTGCAATGCTAATGGCAGAAAAACCCCCAATCAAGCCGGCGCGTCGTGGCACAAAACGCTTCAAATGTGATTTTTTTGACAGCAGGCTAATGTCAGGGTGCACCGCACGGAAAAAAAGAAAGACAGCCCGGCAAGTTGTTGTTAGCAGAGAACAGGAAGTGAGAGCGGTATGCAGCACGCTGTTGATAACGCAGCAGTGGAGCCGCCGTGGGCTTTGATCAACAACCTGCTCATTTACCACATTTTGTCTCTCAAGTCCTCGTCTCCAGGCAACTGAGCGCTGTCAGCAGAGGAGGTGGTGGCGTCAAGCGGACAAAACGCACTCTTGAGGCCTCCCGTCAGGCAGAAGTCTGCTGACGGAGGCCGCTCTCCAGAGGAAAGAAACAGACTTTTTTCTTTTTTCACTTCTATATATAAACCTTTCTACCCGCTGAACAATTACAGGTAGTTTTCCCTCCATCAAGACATCCAGAGTTTAGTCATGAAGCTGTGAGCCGTCAAGATAAAGTCCTCCAAGAAAAATCAGTCAGTTTTGCTTCTTCCTGAACTCTGGACACAGATGAAGCCTAAATATGTCCCTCCAGGAAGCCTTAACTGCTCCGTCCAGACAAACAGAAAGTAACTGAATTAGATTCTGTTTGTTTGTTTTTATCTTAGTTCACCCAGGAAAGCCCTGCTGTGTGCTCTTGTTCTCACACTCCCTCAGTTTGAGGCACAAGGACCTCCGAGTCACCCAGTTTCAGCCTCAGTCAGCAGCCTGTTAAGCACCTTGCTCAAGGGCATCTTAACGATGGCTGTTGACGGAGCAAAAACAACGTCTCACTCGCTCCCACGTCCAGATGTTCCTCGCTCTTCTGGTCACGGGTTTGCTTTTTGAATTTGTTTGCCTTGAGGCAGATTCTCCACCAGTTTGCCAGTTCCTGTTTTTCCCTCTTGAAACCAATCCTTCGGTGCCCGTTACTTTAAGCGGTAAGATGTCCTGAGCTGGAAAGGTGACAGTTTGAGTTTCCAGCATCTCCAAGTACAAGAGAAGAGATTTGAAGGACAAAAACAAACTTTGGTTTTACTTCATTTTACCACAGAAATGTGCGGTTTAACATTCACTGGGTTGTTTCTATCAACTACAACTTTGTCAATTTATAATCTGGAAAGTTTTCCTCATGTAGATTTTTCTGCATAGATCCTCTCCTATGTTTGACCAATAAGCCGAGAGACGTAATAAAACCACCGACTAGAACCTTAATAACTCTCCTATATTTCTCCCTATTTTTATAGACCTGACACCTTTGCTCTTAAAAACATTTATCAGGATCTTAAAAGAAAAAAAAACTTCAGGTTCATAAACTTCAGAAGTCCATTCATTAAAAGCAAAGGCCAGAAGAAAGCTGGTAAAGTCAATATCTCATTAAAGTCTACGTTCGGTCTGGCTGTGTTTTGGTTACAGCAGTCATGTCGGGCTGATATGTTTGGAATAAGAATCGATACCACTCAGAAAACATGATGATTTTTTTTCTTGTTTGTTTTCAGTCCCGCGTTTACGGCTCAGCATGTTTAATAAAGACCTCAGAGGCCGCGGGATTCGACCCCTGGCTGCGGTTCAGTTGTACATTACAAGCGCGGCGAGTGTCAGCGTGTCCGCTCGCAGCATCTGGGAAGTGAAGAGGAGCAGACTGTTCTTCTCCGTGTGCAGGTGTGATCCCATCACAGCGACCGGTACTGTGAGGAAGAGAGGCGGGAGAGCAGGAGGTGTGAAATCACAGGGAGGGAGGGAGAGAGTCTCAAATCAGTCAAATAAGATCATGTCTGTTCAAAGATTTCTCTTGATCAGTTTTCTTCAAACATAGGAGCTAAAAAAGTGAGAAACTAATGGAGTGTAAAAAACATGTCGGGTGGATAATTGAGTTAATTCTCACATGTAAACAAGTGAGTTAGCAGGTGTTGAGACAGACTGGGAAGCAGCTTTGTTGGTCGGAGTTTGTTATTCGAGGTCAAACTGAGAAAATGAAAAAAAAACAAGTTTTTAACACCCAGCAGTGGATTTTAAAGACTTCTTTAAGTCAGTGAATCAATTGTTTTAGTCTCTGCTGAAAGTGAAAGAGGTGGGGAGATGCATGACAGAGGTGTGTGTTAGAGATTAGAGCTCTGAATGTGGTCAGTGAAGGCAGCGTTTGATTGAACGATCAAGAACCTAATGAGCATTTTTTGGTCTAAAAGAGGTCTAACAGACGTCTCAATGTAGTCTAGACGACTGGTCTAAAATCAGGCTAACACAGGTCTAGAAATGAAAGTTATTTAGACGTCTAAATTTATACCAAGTCTAAATCTGGGCTTTATCTATACTACCCTGTATTTTGCTTAAAGGCTAGCATAATTATTTTGGTTCAGTACTTGGAGATCAGTTATGCAACGTCTTAATTCCGTCTAAAAATAGACAGAAAATAGATGGTTGAAATTAGGTCTAAAAAAAAAACTAGATGTCTAATAGCCGTCTATTGCTCAGTGGGAAGGAAACTCTGGTTCTGAACATAGAAGTCTACGCTGAATTCTTCAAATGGCCACCAGAGGCTAGCTCAGAAATGAACGTAATAAAACCACAGTGTGCTGCAGTCCTGTCAGTTTCAGCGTTCCCTAACATTTTTATTTTCCCGATACTTGACTTCACAAATGTAGCACTGTAGCAGCAGACAGCGACAATGAGGCGGGACGTATGATTCATTCACAAAGTACTCTGCGATAAAGAACCAGCTTTAACAGCTGTTACCCACTAAAAAGAGTTGATATCTCCATCACCAGAATCATATACGCTGAGGCTACACATCTGAGGATGGATCACAGACAATGTCAGGATTCATTTGTTTACAAAGATCCTCATCTGTTCCGACTGGTTCTCGCGATCCATTTGGCTGAAAACTGAAATTCTGATGTAGGAACGAAATTTTGGTTTAGGTAAGGTTTGGTTTAGGAGCTGCGGTTGGGGTTGTGGCCTGTCATTCTCCACGGCTGGGGTTGTTGACATTGCTGTTACCACGACAGCCATGCACCTTAACCATTTATGCTGTAATAGTTTAAGATGAGCATTTATAGATATTTTCCAATCTTCATGTGAAATTTCAGATTGAGCATTTTTCCTCTGAGTAGCAGCTTCTTCTCTGAGTTTTTATTTAAGCACTACGTCAGAAAATCCTAAAACCCTGATGTGAAACATCTTCTCAGACTATCTTTAACGTTGTTTTTTCTGTAGCTGCTAATGTTAGTTTAGTTTCACCTCAGATTTACTCAACAAGTCGTCTTTGGTATCCATGCTGTGAATTGGCTGTATCCAAATACTCGAGGTTATGGCAGAGAGAGCAGGAGGAGCCTAATCCAGCTGAGACTTTGCAGAGTAACTGAGCTGTGTCTGTACATCTCTTTACCATATGTTGGCTGGGCTTCACCAATTGTTGTTTGCCAAATAAGAGTAGAAGAAGAAGAAGAAGAGGAGCTTCAGCAGTGCTGCTACAGTAAGCCTTTAAGCGTGCAGCAGGGACGGGAATTTGTGCAAAAACAACGGACACTGTTGTTTGGATCCATCGCAGCTTTGTCAGATTTACTGGCTTTTGTTTGGATGTAGTCGAGAAACCCAAACAAGCAACTGGGCGAGTGAATGAGAGAGAGAGAGAAGAGAGAGAGAGAGAGAGAGAGAGAGAGAGAGAGCGAATTAGTCTGAGCACAACTGCAGTCATTAGGTGGATGTAAGCAAGTGTGTGTGTGTGTGTGTGTGTGTGTTTGTGCGTGTGTGTGTGTGTGTTTGTGCGTGTGTGTTTGTGTGGCAGTGAGTGAATGAGTGATTAAGAAAAGAAGTCAAAAGGAATAGTGTGAGCACTGTAAGTAGTGAGCGAGCGAGAGAGAGAGAGTGAGGGGGGGCACCAGCAGACCCAGTGACTTCCAGTGACTCATTAGGTGGGTAATTAAGGCACAAAGCTACGGCCCCGGGGCTTCGCTGAGCCACACTCTGAGCAGCGACTGCTAATGACGCAGCCCGGGACCTGAGGGAAAGAGAGAGAGAGAGAGAGAGAGAAAGAGAGAGAGAGAGAGAGAGAGAGAAAGAGAGAGAGAGAGAGAAAGAGAGAGAGGGGCAGCGACACATAGATTGGTCCCAACAGTCGGCGCTCCTCACACAGAGAGGTGAAAAGACGGAGCGGTCGATACTGATCACACCCTGCAGGGATATAATGGACAGAGAGCACATTTAAAACTCTGTTTTTAACTGCACTCTGAAGCAGCGCTCTCTCTCTCATAATATGAAAAAACAATAATGAAAAACATTTTTCAATGTTATAATTCCAGAGAAGCATAAATGCAGCAGGATCCTGCAGTGGCGTCTCAGTGGAGCTTCATATACATATATACTGACACTCGATAGAACCTCAGTCTGTACCCCTGATACTGGTGGTCCCACCATCACATCTCTGTGATGTTCATATATTTAATATTATATGAAGAGAGCTCTCAAAAGTACAGAAATCACCGCACTTAAAGCTGTGTTTCAGTATTTATTATGATCTGTTTGTAGAAATCTAAATACAACAATACAGATTTATTGTTCAGTGAATTTTGACTCTTAATCATTCCCTTTTAGGCACTACAGTAGGTTTTGAATTCATGTTAGCCACCTTGTTCGTAGTCTGCGAAATTCAACCCAATCCTACATTTTACACACAAGCAGCAGTTTGTTAAGTATTTGGTATAGATGAGAAAAAAATCCAGCAAATAATCATCGGTGATCAAATTCAGTCATGTCAAAAAGAATTAGGGCCTGTGCACACTAAAATGTCCCAGACAATCAGGGCCTGTTCATAGTAACATTACCCAGAGAATAAGGGCCTATGCACACTAACATGTCCCAGAGAGAATTAGGGCCTGTGCACACCAACAGCATTAGATTTTTTAAGATGTGCAGTAAATTAGGGATTATTTGTGGTCTACATTCAGAGGTATAAACCCTAACAGGTGTTTTATCAGATCTCCAGTCCGTCTCATCAGCAGTACAAACCTGTTGATGTCTCTGGGTATTCACTGTTCAGAGCACGTCCATCTGCAGTAAATGGTGGTTTTTGCATCGCAGATTCAAATGCTTTTTTCATCTACTCACTGAGTAATGAGACACAGGGGAGACAGCATGGCAAAGGTGAGGGAAAATGAAAAGGAGGTAGGACAAACTTGGAGAAAATACTCCAGAATGAAACAGGAAGTACCGAAGACTAGATCAGAAATGATAACAGAAGCAAAACGAGACACAAACTAAAAGGTGAGACAAGAAGATGAAACTGTAACTGTGTGGTAAAACAACAAGAGCTGAACCAGCGCAGATATTTTTAGTGTTTTGGTGCTGAGGAGCTGAAGTTTGACCACCAGAAGATCTCACCAACTCCATTATTTTTTTATCACCATCCCTGTAATGAGACCTGGCCTTATCTTTACACGGAGTGGAGGAAATGGCAGAAAAATACAGAAAATAGACTCTCACATGTAGAGGCAGAAAGAGAGGTTAAGAGCGGAAGACACCCTTCAAAGATTTTTCTCCTCTCTGCACGGTGCAGAGGACGGGTGGAGGGGGGCAGCAGAAAGCAGCAGAAAGCAAGAGCAAGACGGAGAGAGTGAAAGGAGAGTTGAAGAGAGTGGGGTGGATTCCCTGCAGAGAGCAGAGGCAGAAAAATAGGCTCTATGTGCCGAGGAACCAAGCAGAGAAACTTCCCCCTCCTGTGGAAAAGGGGTGAGAGAAAGCAGAGCTGAGGGAGAGGAGGGGAGAAAATAAAGAAAGGAGGTGGAGGGGAGGACAGAGGAGTTAGTGGCATTTCCATTTTGAGTCTGTTTGAAGGCTAATGACTCACGGCGGGCTGCTGAGACGGAGCGAGAGGGCTGCAGGTGGTCCTCACTGGAGTGGAGGGCTCCTGAGGAGACTAAGGCCATTTTAATTGGACACTGAATAACGATATGACTACTTCACAGAGCGGATGGAGGGGTGCTGCTTTCAGCTCCGAAAGGCCAATTACACCATATTCATGTTGAACTGCTTTTATCTCGACTTTATGAAGGTGCACAGGTTCATGTCAGGTTTATTCCTGCAGGATTTCTTTTCTAATTCTTTCCGTATATTCACGCTGGAATCGAGGGGGTTTGCCTCAAGTATCAATACAACTGAAAAGAGATTCAAACTCCTTTCACACACGTTCTACACTTCTGGAAATTTCCCAGCGCTGTCCAGGCGGGGTGCACGGGGGGAAAGCGAACGATCAAACTTTTCTACGCCGTCTTCTAAATAAAAAAGGCTTCATGAAGTTTGGATGAGCTGTGGGAGTGAAAGCAGCTGATGAAACTGTTAAACTCAGTCTCAGGGTCGATACAGGCAGAGAGCACAGCAATCTGAAGGGGCGCTACCTTAAAACCAGAATGCTTTAAGTTGCAGTGGGATAAAGTGAAAGTTGAGACATCAGAGCCATGGTCAAAAAAACAGGGCGGAGCCTCTGTCATGATCTGGTTGCTTGTGTGTCATGTGGTCTTTTGTGGTACTGCAGTTAAATCCCATCTAATCGACTCTGTCATAGTGAGCAGAGTGTCAAATCACAACAATTAAAATTAGGGCTGCACGATCAATCGATTTTAAATTTTAAACTGATTATTTCAATATGAGGATGTTAAAAGAATTAAAATCATAAAATCGATATTCCTCTCTATCATGTCTCGCACCTCCAGGCCACCGTAGACTCCCCCATCCTGCAAAGTGCTCCCCAGTTCCCACACCCACCAGTGTAAACAAAGATGGCGTTTGTAAAAGAAGGCGATAATTTCGTGGCTAAATAGGACAAGAGCAAGTCAGTCGAATTGGTACGGCTTCACGGTTTCTGATGAAGAGCAAACCACTCCCCGCTGAAAAGTCTGTCTGAAGGCGGTATCAACCCGTCACCACGGAAACTAATTTAGGAGTAAACACTAAAGTTTTTTCATTGTATCGGCGTTTTAGCCACACAAAAATGGCGTTTCAGGTGACTGTAAATGGGTCAGAGAGTACATAAATCCGTAAATGATGACCATTTCATCTCTGCGTGGATGTCTATCTGCATCTCTGGAAACAATCATGTGACACACAGCACAACTCTTTCTCTCTTTTATGGCGCCTGCACGTGTCCGACCAAAACAACCTTTATATGCACGCTCTTTTGTGCATATCCTGGGCAGCTTTACAGCGCCACTTAACGGCTTGGCATATGCACTACATCGTTTCAGCAGTTTGGTTTCGAGAGATGATAGAAAGACTTATAACTAAAGTGAAGTTTGGTGAAGTTGTCACTGAATAAAAATATGAAATCAAAAATCAAGTTTTCAGAGAAAAAAAATCTGGATTTTATTTTTGGCCGAAATCGTGCAGCTCTACTCCAAACTGTTACCAACATGGACGAATGAGCAACTTTTCCTGCTTTGGAAACTTCTTTAGAGTTTAGAGCCGCAGAAACAGATCAACACCAGCTGTCTGTATGAGTCATGTTTGAGACACCTGTTGAATGGACGGCCAGTATTAACTCTCTTTTGGCTCAGCTTTGGTTGTTAGTAGAGTTTCTCCTTATGTGCACCAAGCAGTTTTTTACATATAAATATCAACTGTAGCAGACATGAGTGAAGCCTCCAGAACTTGACAGAATATACGAGTTCCACTTTGTGTTCTTGAGCGCAGAAACTCATTTTGTTTCTGTCTCATCTCATCTCCTGTGGCACAGCAGCGTTTCCCTCGACTTCTTCTCATCCAAGAGGAAATAAAAACCCTCTGTCGTCTCAGATGATGAGCACCGGTATGAACGCGTCAGCTGCTAATTGAGCCATTACTATTAGCAGAAACAAACAATTCTCCAATGATGACGGGGCGAGGCAGTATCACTGAAAAAGAGAGACGGTGAATGGGAGCAGCAGGATCAGAAATCAGAAGCAGCGGGTGGATAATATATGCCGGGCTATTTTCACCCTCATGCAAATGCGGTGAAACTATTTCTCCCAGAGGCGGAGCACGGCGCCGTGTGTGTGTATGTGCAGAGCCCCGTCGCTTCAATCTTTCAGCTTATTAATTTCATATTTACTCATTTATTTTTAAATGTGTTGAGTGATGGAAATGCGGCAGGCTGCAGCTCAGAGGTGCTTACATGGCAGATGGGTTTAAAAGGGGAAGTGAGCCGGTGTCAGAGGCAGGATTTCACATTCAAACTTGAGGGATCGTTCTTCTTTGATTATTCATGGAAAGGCGAGGAATATCCATAGAAAGTTGACATGGCGTCTTACTGTTCAGCTTATTCAACAGAAAAGACACTTGATCTGCTCTGTGCTGTAACGCTCAGGGGCGTTTTTGTGACGGGGTTCGATGTTTCCAAAGTGTGATGTTTAAAGTCACACGGCTGCTGTTTCCCTGTTTTTAAAGCTACCTGACGGAGGGTTAATACTTAAATATCAGGTCGATTCTGATGAATGTTTGACTCGAGTTGCAGTGATCATAAACAAAATATAAATACTGCAGCAAAATCTGAGAGCGGTCTGAGTCTGAGCTTCCATGGAAGCGGAAAAATAGTTATATCTTATTGTTTATTTGATTTATTTCAGTTTGTATAAGGACGGGATGATGCATAGTGAAGAGAGGATTATGCAAACTGGAATCCAGACAGGGTGAGATGTAAACTTTAGACTCATCCAGTTTTTTAGTGCTGCTGTTTGTGGTTGCTTCATGTCTGTTTTCTTCGATTTGGTTGATGTCTCTTTGCTGTTTTCTTCTTCTCTCTGCTGGTGAGCAGTCAGACAAGAACCACCGATATAAACGTTTCAAATGATAAAAATAACCTCCACGTTGTCGACCCATGCTATTTGAAACAAACACTCTTGCTCTATTTAAAGCCAAGGTTTACCACTCCAGACAGGACCCAGGTGCAGACAGTGCAAAGATGCCCATGAGACAGTGCAGGAATATCTGTGCCAGGTTTGGACTGGAGGTCCCGGGGTCAAGATGGTGGCTGAGAATGACAGAGTGAAGATCCTGTGGGACTTCCAGATCCAGACTGAGACCTGGTGATGGATAAAGAGCAGAGGAGGGCGGTGGTGATCGATGGAGAAACATCAGGATGAAGAAACATGAGGCTGAAAGACGACTAAGATAGACAGATTTAGATACATGGAAATATATCTGACAATAAATAGATACGGCTGTATATACTATCTATGTATCTATCTTTCTGTTCAGATAGCAAGCTGTAGGATTCGTCTCCACCTGGCCATGTGGCACGAACATCCACCCCACCATCAAGGTATCACTTCTTTCCAAAAAAGACAAGATGGCGACCAATGAAGAGTTGATTTCAATCTTCAGAAAGCAGCTGTGGACGACAGAGGAGCAATGTTGTGATGTCTGGAGCGATCTCCTAGCATGATACGCTGTCCAGTAGAGGCGGCTTCTGTGTGATTTTTGTTCCCTCAGGAATTTATTTATAGAAATATTTTAACATATTTGCTAAATTTACAGTTAGATTTTACATAACGAACAAAAGAAACAAAGCCTTTCCACATGATCCTAATCCTTTTACCGCCCGGTGAGACAAAAACCCTGGAGTACAACAGACACACACTGCCAGCTGGGTTTTGTGTTAAGTTTTAAGGGTTTGAAACAACAAGTTGAAGTGTTTTAAAGAGTGATGTTTGTGTTGCATCAGTTTTGATTGTTTAAAAGTGTTTCTAGGAGTCAGCTGTTAGAAAACTTTAAAACATGGTGGTCAGCCGGTTGCAGCTTCCAAACATCAAGTATCATCATGTCTAAGGAGGACCAGCTTCAGCTCCTTCAGTTTTTAGACTTCTTTTTTTATCATGGATTAAAACTGAAAGTCTGACACACACTCGACAAACAAAGCTCTCCTTTTGCTCACTGACCCCTCTCGTTTGTGAGTCATTTGTGTGTTTGCGTCAGTCGCTGGTTAGTCGTTAAATCGCTTTAGCATCAGTCACTCAGAAATAATATCCTGCTCTCCTTTTTTTATCTTCTCTCTATTTTCACTTACACACATTCATCTGTTTGTTATTTAATTCAAAGCGATGATTCGGTGAAATATGTGCGTCCATGTGTGCAGAAGGTCAGCCTCAGAGAGGACATGAGGAGTGTGTTTATGGTTTCTTCTGCTCTTCAGATGAACTCTCTCATTTATGCATATTCACAGACGTGCATGTTTACATCTTCACTCTGAGCTGTCCGCACACACTCCCTCTCACCCTCTCTCTCTCTCTAACACACACCACCTGCTCACTTTCTGACACTTTCCTCACAGTAAAAACACTGAATGTTTGACACCCTCTTCAACCGTGTCTGTATAACTTTTTTATTTAATATCGATGATCACGTGCTTTCCTGAATTGAACCAATGTGATCAGTTGATTTGGAGTCAGAAACAAAGAGAGTGTTTGTGTCCTGTTGTGAATGACGGTGCTGTACTCCATCTCTTTATTGGACCCTTTGGATGAAGCTAACAGTATACTAAGCTAACTCACTTTGTAGCACTGACGTTCACATGCCAACTCTTCCTGGTCGTCCTCAGATGAGCCTCTCAGCAAAGATTCCTGTCATACCAATCCACATCTGCACCAGCTCCTCCTTATGATTCCTGTGATGCAGAAAAGACAAAATCACTGAATGTAACACGGCTATAATCAAAGAAATTCCCCCTTTTTCATCTATTATTAAACTTTTGATCCATTAATTGATGATGGGCGATCCACATTGGCTTAATTGGAGAGAGAGGGCAGCCTCTACATAGACAAACATCCTTAATAATTAACTAACCTTAACCTGCGAGGTGAGTCCACTGTGTGTTCAACTCTGATCCATTGGATGCTGAAATAACAGGTTCTAGGTAAGGCCTGCGCTAACGAGCAGGGGCGTGTCCACACTTCTTGACAGGGGTGGCCCAAGCCCTGACACTGACTCTGCAGGGATGGTTTGACATATGAGCCCACGTGCCAATAAAGAGCATTTATGGTCAAATTTGGTCATAACACCAGTCTTACTTTTGATTTTAGTATTGGTCTTGTCCTTGAGAAGGTAAATAAACAAATAAGATGATGTTTGGAGTTTTTATCTGACAAGTGTCTCGTGTTACAAATGACTAAAACTGAAATTCGTCAATTTAAAACATAAAATCTAAACTGGAGGCCAATAGTTTAGCAGTTTAAGTATCTCACTTCTAGAGTGTGGTTGCTGGTTCGACTCCCAGCCTCGACCCTTTGCTGCATGTCCTCCTCCCCTCTCTGCTCCCCAAGTTTCCTGTCTCTCTCTCCAGCTGTCTTAAAAAATAAAGGCAAAAATGGCCAAATATACAGCATTGAATAAATAAGATAAAATAAAATAAAAGTCCAGGAACATTTAAAGAAAACACCAAAATGATAGTAACTTTCATGTTCAGTACTTTTACAGCTACAGCTCCAGCTTACCTCTCTACATGACCTGTAGTAGGGCTGGGCGATAAACCGAAAATGTACAGATACTAAAATGTACGACATTAACCGACATCATTTTGCCCACATTGTTATATTCGGTGTCAAAAAATATATAAATGACAGTTGGGTTTGGATGTGTGTAGGTAGGCTATGGTCTCATGTCCCTTTAAGACGCTGTCCTACATCAGAGACGTGACTCCATCCCATCCAGTCTGTAACAAAGAGGGAAAGACAGGTGAGGAGATGGAGGACGGTTCAAAAGTTGTAGCGGCTAAAGTAGACGAAGTTAATGTGGGAGGGGGTGAGCAGCTTGTGGAGTAGTAATCGTCCATTTATCGTTATTGAGGTGAACTGATCAATATATAGTGATATTGATTTGAGGTCATATCGCCCGGCCCTACTGTGTCGTCACCTCAGGAAGAGCTCTAGTCTTCCCTTGTTTGGTAAGAAGTTTTGTTTTTAAAAGCAAATGATCAGTACAAAAAAAAAACACATATTTGGGTTTTATTTGAGGTTAAAAAAAAATCTGCCTTTTGTTCCTTTAAAACCGTAAAAGTCTGCCGTTTAACTCCTGTTGATGTTCGGCGATCGCTGAATCAGCCGTACAAACTTTTTGATCGTCCCTCCACATTACAGTTCCTCCCTCCCCTGATGCGTCATCAGCATGAGCGTCGAGAATCAGATCGCACATCCTCCCATTAGCCTGCAGCCACAGCCGTCACTCCTCCTTCATGCATTCATACATACATCCCCCCAGTTTGGTTTCTGCCTCTGTGTTTAATAGCAGTGTCTGTTTGACGGCTCGCCGCTAACACAATTTTCCAGAAAACCAATTTGTTGCTTGTCATCCAGACCCCCCCTCTTTCTTTCTTTTTTTCTTTTTTTTTTCTCATTATTTGTCACGAAGCGATTTGTTCCTGTGAGTTCAGGGCCTCTTCTGTGCTGAGATTTTTCTTCCAGGGTAAACAAAAAGATGGAATGAAGTAATTGGCTGCCAGTTTGCCATGTAAGGTTTCCCCAGATTGCCTGTTTGATCAGGCAGCGACTCCTTCAAAGGCCTCAATGTTCGCCGTAGAAAAACCTCAATCAGCGCTGACGCTTGGATACAGCGGTTTGTGCGGCAGTTAATTTGCTCTCATCTACGTAAACAAAGAGATTCTCCTTAGATCACATGATTTGAAGGCAAAGTAAGCATGGTAAACAACCTTACACGAGCAGGAGAAACACCACTGGGAACCCCTTTGCTCCAGAGACAGAAGGATAAATCAAATTTGCTCTGATAAATAAATGTAGAGTCTGTGTATTTAGAGGCCTCTGGATGTGATTATTAGCAGCTCACACAGCGATTAAAGCCAACTTAAGAAGTCGCCAGCGGCTGTGTTCCCTCCGACTAATTGAAACCATTCCTTATTTACTCATCTCAACTAAGGGGATCAGAGAGCAAGCAAAGACGGTTTCATTTTCCACTTAATATCCACTGCCCGGTGAATCATGAGCACACCATGGGCAACAGCAACCCTCCGGGGCGGGGAAAGAAGAGACGGGGTGTTGATGTCGCAACCGAAATGGAGAAGGAGAGGAAAGAGAGGAAAACAAAATCAGAGATAGCAGGAGGATTAATCCCATTTCTAAAGGCAGCCAACGGTGGAAAACGGGGAAAGAAGGGAGGGCGGAGAAGCAGAGAGGAAGGAGGAAGAATATGTTTCACTCGTTTGCGACGGCGGCCTATTTCTTTGTGTTAATTCCTCCACGCCTTTTAACTTCTAAAGCTCTCGCATTGTGGCGCACGAGGACGGAGCGTGATTGAGAAATTTGGAGGAGTATTTTTAGCCCAAGCCGTCACTTCGCCTTCAGGGGACGGCATATGATTTTTTTTCTTCTTCTTCTCTTCTTCTTCCTCTTCTGCTTCTTTCGTGGTTTCACAATGAACCTCTGGATTTGTGCCCGCGAGGAAGAGCTGGGATCTGAACTGAATCGGCGCTCAAGCTACATCACAGGAGCCGCCTCCTGATTGGCGCTCGCAGGCTCGTTCCAGAAATCTCTCTTCTTTTTTTTTTTCCTCGCTCCTGCGCCGCCGTTGCAGTCTTGATGATGTAGTGTGGCGTGTTGAAAGCACAGCACATCATTGTGTTACAGCCTGAATCAAACGGCTGAAAAGTGACACACATGAGATCGAGGTGCATTTATCTGCCGGGGGGAAAGTGTGGCGTGTCAAGGTGTGAAAGGGTGGGGGGGTTTAAAGGATTATTATAATCTCATTCCTGCAGAATTACAGCTTTTATCAATTACCGTTATTGAAAAGACAGATCAGATTAGAGATGGAAGAGTTTCTTTTCTAACAGCTTGAAGGAAGGAGTCGCTCTCTTGGACTCTAAAGTGGATTTCATGGAAGCACGTGTCTTTTTCTGTTTGGAAGAAAAGCAGAAAAACAAGCGCATTATCTTAGCATGACAACATACAGTCAGATAGATCAGCTGACTGATGCACGCAGCACATATCCGCCCCTCATCGATGCATGAAGAATAAATGTAAACGGTAAATGGACTGCACTGAAAGAGCACTTTTCTCATCCTCCTACCACTCAGAGCACTTTTATACTCCATGTCAGATTCACCCTCTCACTCACACGTTCACACACTGATGGAAGAGGATGCTATAAAAAGTGCCAATCTGTCCGTTACTTCGCGTTCAATCATTCACACGTGTTCGCAACACGCAGGATCACCCTCCGGGACAAATGGACACTGAAACAAACAGACCGCAGGCCGACCTGTCAGGACTGGGAGGTTAAAAACTAAAAACAGGAGAGAAAGATGGAAAAATACTTCAACTGTGTAAAAAAATAACATAAAACAGGAAGACGAGAACGGCCATGGATTTTTCTTTTTTTATGTACTGTTATCTCGACTTATTATCGCGACATAACAAATTTAGTTTCCTTGGGATAACTACTTTGTGTTATCTCGACACAACAAAGATAATTTTCTCGTCATATCGGAAATGGCGTTTTAGCCGAAACTCAAACGGCAACTTTTAAAAACGCCCTCCAGATTGAGATATCTTTGAATCGCAACAGCCACCGTTGTCAACAGAAAGCCAGCGTTTTCAATGAAAACACTGACAACACGCTTCATTTTGCGCATGCGCATTACACTTTTAACGTGGCAACATCGAACTGCCATGCGCAAACAACAGAAGAGCGGGGGCGGAGTCACAGTTTTTGGGTCGGATCGAGTGTCTTTATGCGCTTCTAACTCAGTAAATCCATGCGACACAAACTCAAAACTTCCAAACAAAACCCCGGACATTTGAAGGATCTTATAAACCCCGCCGGACAAGGCCGGATAGCCCCCAAAAAAGAGGACATGTCCAAGTAAAAGAGGACGTAAGGTCACCATAAGGTTGACTAAATCACCATTTCTGTTATCACGAGAAAACGATCTTTGTTATATCAAGATAACAAAACAATAAGTCTTCATAATGAAATAACAGTGCAAAAAAGAAAAATCCATGGCCGTTCTCGTCTTCTGTAAAATCAGACCCACTCCCATCCCATCTTCAGAACTTTGTAGTATTTTGACAGTTACAGTAGAGAGGAAAAACTTCCTTTAACAGGCAGAAACCTCGAGCAGAACGAGACTCATGGTAGACAGTCATCTGCTGAGTTTGACCTGGGTTTAGAGAGACTGATGCATGAAAGCAGGCAGGTCTGTGTCTGCAGCAGCGATCCAGAGGAACCTACAGCATGATGGAGCTCAGGGACTCCCAGAAAAGACAGTCGTTAGTGACGGACAGACACAGTTTACTGACTAAATCTTGTCTGCCTCTGCTGTGGTGGATGACTGTATCTGTAATCCTGTATATAAAATCAAAACAAAGAGTCCTGCAGGCTGTTCCAGGACAGTTACAGCTCGTTTATTGATAAATTAAGGAGCTGTGTGTGTGTTTTTTTAGCGCTGCAGCCTGATATCTTTAGCGTGTTTGGTACCATCATTGCTGATTCTGGGACCAGACACTCGTATAAAAAAACCACCACTGGCATCGTCTCTTAAGCCTGCTCCACCCACAGTCTGCCTCCCTGACCTCCCGTTGAACTTCTGTGCTCTGACTTTTCCCATGGATCTGAACCTTTCCCTCTGTATAGTCTCATTGACACTAATTAGCCAAAGCGGCATTTCCCACGTCTTGTGACAGCTCGAACACACAACCAGGCCTCCTTTGCCTCTCCCTCCCCTTCGCACGCTCCTCTCCTCGCCTCTCCCCGGTCTCCTGTTTTGCATCCAGCTCTTTGTCTTGGCACTCTCCCATGTGCCCCAGCTGTTTGGCCTACAGTAAATGTCGCCTCGTACCGTGTGCTGCTGGGATTCCAGCCGTCACGCAACCGGGAGCCAAGCGGTGTCTTGATTACCATTTCTTCCTCCATCTTTCCTCTGCATCTTCCTATTTTCATATCTAATTGCTCCTCTTCCTGAACCTGAATTGCTCTCTCCCCTCCCTGCACTCATTACCATACGTCCTGACAGGCTGATGTTACCTGACAGAAGCTGTGTGTTGGTTGTCGTAACACAGCTGGCTGCTCCCTGAACCAGGCCATCACCGGCAGCCGTCTGTTGCAGGTTTTCATCCCCTGGGGTAGCACTGAGGAGAGAAAAAAAAGGGCAGAAAATATCCCTTATAGCTGGATTCATGCATCAGCCTGGCCGTAACTTTTCTTGTATAGAGCCGGCCTCTCTCTGATTGCGTCTCATTAATGTCACGCTCCTGCCCGCTGTACTCGGACAGCTATGTCAGCTGAGAGGGAATCAAAGTCAGCATCAGAAAATAGAGAGCTGCAGTGATACGGAGCCTCTGCAATCAGCTCTGATTGGATTTTGATCCACTCTTATTAACTCCCAGATTGAGGGGATGGAGCGAAAAGCGTGATGCTAATTGCCAAAACAAACCGAGAATGACTGGAAAATCACTCTGGGTATCTGAATTGCAAATCCTCACATGCTTTTTTTTATTTTATTTTATTTTTATGAAAGCAATTTTCTTTCTTGTCTACCACTTTGGCGCCTCTTATTCTCTGTTATCTATGAAGAAAAATGAAGCTGAACTGGAACCTTGGTACAAATGAAAAAGCCTCATACATAAATTAGATGGAAGAAGTTAAAAAACAGAGGACCAGGACATCTGTGATTTGCATTGTGTGACAGAACTGATCCAGATAGTCGGAGCTTCTACTCCTGGAAAATGTTGCTCAAGTGGTTTCTGTCCATCAGTTTGCATAAAGGTGGGGTAGTCAGGATCTGAAGAAGCGCCAGTTTTTGGGATAAATCTTGAATGTATACTCGACCCCTCCCAACCAGTTTTCCCCTCAGCTCCTCCTCTCTGCCCCAGCAAGCCCCGCCCACAAACGCTCCTGCTTGCTCATATCGTTTTAATTAAATTCAGATATAATGCAGATAAATACTTCAGAAATGAGGTCCAGTCAGTGTGAAAGTCAAAAGCATTGGTGCTACTGTAGATGCCAACAGACTACCAGCAAACACAATGTTTGCAGGACTTCAACAACTAGGATAAAGTGACATAGTCCAGGACCCGAGGTCAACAGTTTAGCGATGGCGCTACAACACGCTACAGCAGGTCCGTTTGACAAGAAACACTTCTGTCACAGACACTTGTCTTACTTTGTTAAAGCGGTTTACCTGTCCAGCAGAAAGGTTACAGGGTCACCAAGATCCCCAAGCGTCCCCCAAATGCTGCATTGATGTTGACCGGCTTTTTAGCTCTTGTCCGGTCTACCTCTGTTTTAAGTGCCCGTTATTCCGCCAGAGTCTCCTACTCAAAACTCCAATCAGCACGAAGGAGCAGTGTCCGACTCAGAAACCAATCAGGTCGGGGAGGTGGAGAACTGCTTTGTTTCCAGTCAGAAAGAGCAGCTTGCTCAAAAATTTTGAAATGATTCATATTAGAAGCTTATTGTACATACACCACAAAAAAAGGTGCTTCTTTAATGGATTCCTGCCTACCCCACCTTTAAGGAGTGGAAGTGAAATAACTGGTGTGATGACCTGCTGCACAGAGCTGTGCTGTGCACTCTCATCCTGACATCGATTCTAACCACATGAGCTGAACTGAGAGAGACAGTCCTTCCCTTTTATTGTGACGTGGATTCACGTTTTTATTCAGCTGCTCTTCCAGTTAATAAATTATTCAAATAAAACACTCTGTTGTGTTTAATGAAGAAGCCGGTTTGTAGTGAGGTTGAGCTGCAGACAGCCTCAGACTGACCCGGCTCTTAATTATTACTATTTGTATGAAAACATCAGTGTCAAAGTCATCTCTGCAGACTTCATAATGAGGTATTTTCATGTCATCCAGAGGGCGAATTGTCGTCTTGATGGCTGAAGAGTTTATGCGTGGCTGCACTTACAAATATCAATATGCATCTATCAACACCTCTCTGCACACTGTAAAAAAAAAACACTCTAATTATGCGTGACAGTCGGCGCTCGTGATCTTTTCAATGACGCTTGTTTGCATTAACAGGGGCGTTTTTTTTCTGCTTCAGATGTATGCATGATGGCTCATTTAAATGTATGCAAACAGCACTGACAACATTTAACCCTTTGTGCGCACCCATTTGAACAGACCATATTCATAAATGTTTTATAGAGAGTGTCTAAATGCTAACATGAACGTGTTTTAATATTAGGGCCCAATCTTACTCTAGACTTCCACTTTCCATTGTTTCATAAATCCTGGAGCAGTAAAATACTCAACAATTGTCAGATTATCACAGTTTATATGAGTTTTAACCACAAACACAGTAATAGTACATGATAAAGTACAAGTTTCCTACAAGAAGAAGGCTGCCACAGGATCTGGTCTAGGGTGACCTTATTCTGAATCCCCAAAAAGAGGACACTACTATGTGGGTGGAGTTGCGGGTTGGGTCGAGTATTTTTTACACACTTTTAACTCAGTTAGTCCACGCTACACAAACTCAAAACTTCCATACAAAACCCCGGACATTTGAAGGATTTTATAAACTTCCCGGACAAGGCCAGACAGCCCCCCAAAAAAGAGGACACGTCTGGGTAAAAGAGGATGTATGGTCACCCTAATCTGGTCTATCCTTTCTCACACAGGAAACGATTGAATCTGTGCCGTGATTTTTTTTGTTTGGGCTGTAAATGTCAAACTTCAGGAGCAACAAGTAGAAAGTAAGAGAAGAAAAACAAACTCAAACTCTTTAAAAGGAGATCAAATCAAAGAGGACCAACTCTGCAGCACTGAACATGTTGGTTTTAACGGGGTAATCGGACCCTAAATCAACCATTTGAAGCTTGTACCTGACTTTGAGGCCGTACAAAGAAGCAGGTGTTGGTCAGTGAGCCAATATGGGTCAGGTGTGCGGTGAGGAGGATCAGGTGTTTGGCAAATGAGGGAAGAGTCTTAGTGCATCTGGTGGACAGGTGGGTGAACAAACAGGTCTGCGATGGTCCTCGTGAAGGCAGGTGTTTGAGAGGAGAGGTCATTTAGCCTGATGGAGTTCAACCAGATACGAGTGTGTCCATTTTGTTGTTTTCTTTTTGACTTGAAGAGGCAAATTGTTGGGAATAAACAGAAGAATAAGAAGACTATCTGATACTTCCATTATGGTAGACAGATGAGAAATGCAGTAAATTCAGCTCTCATTAACAGAAATCCAAATTAACATCCAGCTTGTTCAGTCTGATAAGCTAGAAACTGTTGACTTTCACCAGTCCCATTTAGGCAATCATGAGCATTAAGTAGCAAAGTTGTGTCCGGACAAACTTCGCAGGATTAAAAGATTTCATATCAGATATCTGGAACACAAACTCAAGTTTAAATCTCTGTTTTGTTTTTTATTCTCAGGTGGGACGTCCACGCTGCGTCTCTCGTCGGTGCGGGAGCTGCCGGGTCAGCTGCAGGATCTCTACCAGCAGGGCTTCGTCTTGGCGTCCGTCCATCCGTTCATCCACCCCTGCGGTCCTGAGTCCAACAGTCCCCAGCACCAGCTCTACAGAGCCATACTGGTCCGACTCAACGACGGGTAAGAACCGCAGAAGGACTCATTATTGACTGTGTGTTTACGTGAACGGAGAGGAGGACGAAAACACGAGCTCAATCTAAAGGAAACGTACACATCCAGCCTCCGCAGACTAATGTGTAGTCAAGGATTAGTGACAGTGGCCTTCCTGCAGATTCTTTTCCAGTGAAACAATGTCTGCAAAAGTATTATTAGCTAAGTCTTTCCATTACTTTGTCTGCTCGAGCAAGATAAAGGCCATGCTCAGTATAATTGTTTAAGCTGGGACTTTAGGCTAATTGTTTTTCCCCTCTGAAGAGTTTTATTGAAAAATTCTTGGCTTTATGAAAGGAGAAGATCACTTTGCGTGGGTTTTAATGCACTTTACTCAATCTTATTTACCCAAATATTCACGTTTGTAGGTGGACCGCGGCGGATGGAAAGACGCTGTTTGAAGAGAAAACAAAAAAGAACAAGTTTCAAGTCCATAATTTAAAGTCCAGAAGAAAGATATACTATTTCAGTGTGCTTTTTTTGTCTGTACCTGTGTGTGTTTTTCACTAAACTTCCTTATATCAGACTCATCCAAAAAATTAAAGTGAGGATAACAGAGGAGGTTTTTAGGGAAAGACACATTTTTGTCCTGTTTGAGTGATTCAGCCTTCTAAACTGGAGCGTGTGGCAGCAGAGTGATATGGTTGCTATGGTGACGTGGTGATACAGTGCTCACAAAATGCAAAGCTCTATAATCAGGTAAAACCTGTCCCTGCACATTCTGTCCCCATCACACTGAGAACTACCGTCCACAGACTAAAGTATGAGTAGCTTTAGCATCTGGAAAGGCAAAATTAAGGCTGAATGATTTACAGTATAGACAAGTTTTGAGCAACAAATGCTGACATCCAGACGATGCTTCATATTTCAGCAACACAACACCAAACTACATTCTGCACAACACTAACAACTGCATGGCTCAGTAGTAGGAGAGTCTTGCTTGTAGACCACATCCATGTTAGAAAATAATGGACTCTGTAAACTGGTCTCGTCTGCTCCCAATTGTCTACAGTAGCTGCGTTTACATGTGCACAACTAATTGGAATAAAAAAGCATCATGTAAACATGTGGATGCTCCCTTAACAACATGTTTTAGATTTACAGTCACTCATAAAAAACAGGAAGATTATGAACCTCAGATTGACAGACGGTCTGCTTTGACTCCTGTTTCCACAGCAGTGAGGTTAGTTTGTCCCTCAGCTCGCCTCTGCACCTGATTCCTCCAACTTCAATCTGTCCGACACTCTGAGCGTTTTGTTGCTTCAATTAACTTCGACCCTGTTTGGAAACCCACTTAGTAAACACGGCCAAACTTCTCTTTTAAAGTTAGAGAGCTCTCATTGAAAGGAAAAAACTCCACAGGAAATTGTCTTTCGGGGACCTTGAACTTTAAAGCTGCCCCCCTGAGAATAAAACTCCTGTTATAGTGAATTTATGTCGCCATTATAGTCAATTAAGGAGGAAGACAGACCAGCAGAGAGCATTACCTGGTGTTATTATACAGAAAAACAGGAGATTATATGATGATTTGCTTTGTCTTCATGGTGGGACTCTGGTTGTTTGGTCGATGCAGCATTCGCACTAAAAAAAAAACGTATCTTTGCCTGATCAGCAGGATTTATGTCATCGTTTGGACAAAATGTGCCAGCAGAGATTTCCACGGTGGCTCTTACAAAACCGAGTGTAGGAATGGCGTTGCATTTCATATCAGTCGGTCAACCTTTCAGCGTTTCGACAGCCGAGCATCACAACATCTGTTTGGGGCTCAGCAAGCTGTCATGTGGGCAGCTGTAATTGGACGTGAGTCAGCACTGACCTCAATCCTCCATCGCCAGCCTTTTCAACGCTCCGGCCAAAACCCGTCCGCAGGCCCAAAGTCACCGCTGCCCCCTACATCTGCCCTCCAGCCCTGTGCCCGGGCCCCTCCGTCCTGGGAACTGTGGGGGTGGACCGGCTCCAAGAGTGGTTGAAGGGCATGCAGGGGGGAGTGATGGATGGAGGAGGATGGAGGAAGCTTTTTGTCTGGAATACTAACAGATCTGTCTCTGAACTTTAGCTTGAAATGAAAAAAAAAGTTCATCCGGATCTTTTGGGACGGTTCGTCCTCAGTTTTGAAGTGATCTGACAGCTTCAGAGTCATGAAACCTGATCAGGTTATTCAAACCACGTCCTGTAAAGGCGGTTCAGAAAAAACATGGCAGTCAGGAAGATTGAAGCCATGAGGAGAAGTTTATTTTGTGTGTCTGTCTCTGGCAGCAGTGACATGCAGACAGGCGGAGTCCAACAGTAAAGCCCCAGTGGCTGCACTGTCTGCCTCTTAAGTCCAGTGAACATCCAGGCCTGTTTACCAAAAACCTGCTCCCCGGCTGCAGGGCACGGATGTGTGTGTGAGTGTGTGTGTGAGTGTGTGTGAGTGTGATGTTGTCTGTCCGCTGTCTGGAGATGTCAGGGAGCTTCTTGGTTGGAGTGTTTGTGTGCCTCACATACTAAATCTTGTTGCTTTACATTCATCCTGGTGCTTTTACAACGTCTCCCTCTTCTCTAAAACTTGACTCGTGTCCAGACGCTTCGATGTTGGACCTGTTTGGTCCCCCTCTTCTGTAGTCCAGATCAACAAATTTAGAGTTCAAGTTGAGTCCAAGGGTCCAGTGACCAGAGAAGAATTCAAGTCGAGTCCAAACTGAGGCCCTGTTACCCAGAAATGGGTAGTTTTTGCAAGTTCAGGTCAGGTCTCTAAAGGACGGGTGTCATAAATCTGCATTCACTATAAACACAATGACACTTTAATCTGATGGCTACTCCCAGATTATTCATGTTTGTGTGATCAGTTCCTAACAAATAAACCATAACTAAGTAGATCCAAGTCAAGTCCCAAGTCTCTAGTGACAGTAAATAGTAGGGCTGCGACGATATGCTTTCCCCCCCGATTTGATTCTTCTTTGATTTTTCGGATTGATTTAAATTGTGATTCTACGATATTGTCACCCATGGGGCTGGGGCACCCCAAGCTTTACCCTGAATCCGCCCCTGCCACCTTCACTTCTCAGTGAATCTTGAATTATTAAGAGTTAGATCGACTGTTTGCCCGCAGGCTTAAAGACTCCCTCAGCTCCACCTCTTTGCCTGTTATCAAGTAATGCTGAGTCAGCGTTTCCATGTATACTGCTTTGTAAATAATGTTCACATGCGAACAGCTGCTGTGAGCAACTTTTAGCCTGTGATGATTTTGGCGACCTTTTGTATCAGAGTCAGATTTAGTCTATTTCTCAACCAGTTAAAAACTTCTCATAGTGCCTTTAAACACTTACATAAAGATAATCAAAGCTAACCAGGCGCTGAAGACAAATGTCTCAGAACAAACTACTTTTTTAAAGTCCTGACTTTTATTTCTGTTTTTTCCTGTGAGGAGTTTAAAACAGACTGAAATCATTACAGGTAATTTTATATGACCTACAAAAGAAAGCCAGACTACCAGAGAGATGACTGATCATATCTGTATTTATATACCCATCCCTCAGGCTGCAGTGGGATGGCTGTCAGAGAAGAGGACACACACAGCAGCAGTTCACTGCTGAAACTGCCTTTTCTCAAACCTCTCCAGCTGAAGATTTATTACAGGTTACACATTTGACATTTGAAAGAGAGAAGGCAGAGATTTTCTGTCAGGAAACACATGTTTGGAAGAAGATCATGAAAAGGTGGATTTTCTGACTTCATCCATACGTGGTGAAAAACTGACACCCTGGAAGTTTCTCACAGCAGCTTCAACGATGTTTTTTTTTCCTTAAAATGCATCTGAGAGAAGTGACACTGTGGGTTTAGTAGTGACTCTTTAAAGTCCACTCAATCTGTGAGACAGGCAGCTCCTTTATGTCGTTTTTTCACCAGATATACTGACCTCCTTGCTCACTTTCCTGCAGGCGAGCTCTCCTTTTATTCACGACTTGATATTTAAAACAAGTTGTTTCAAATAAGCGAATGAAGAGAAAAGCGCAGTAGTTCATTTCTAACCAGTTGTTGCTCATTTATTGAAGTAAACAGGGATAATGGACCCAAAAAGTCCAACAGGATATTGAAGCTGCTGCTAAAAGATTGTCTATATCATGACTGGACAGGAGAAGGTTTTTAATTATATAAATATATTCCTTCCTTTTGACAGTAAACCAGGCTTGTCTTAACACCTTGCTCAGCACCACTCTGCAAATAATGATAAAACAGAAAGTTTGACGAGCCCAAATTAAGTTGTCATGTTTTCAGGGATGAATTCTCTCCTGCTGTGAAGTTTGTTTCTCACACTGACTGACCAGAAAAAGCGGCGGTGGACAGTTTCTGATGATAAAAAGTCAAACTTTGTTACCTGCTGCAAACACAAAAGTTGGCTAGGATGCATTTTAGACTCTTTCTTCCTTTAGGACACAATTTCTTCTCAATCTCTGCTCCTCCATGTTCAAACTAACATCAGCACATTTATCGGTTTGTTGTTCATGTTCTTCTAGATTTTTATTCTTTCATAAGTTAAATTTGTACATTCTCTGTCTGATCCCCATGAGGATCAGCAAATCTTATTTTATCTTTAGACTCTCCTTTCACCACATCCCCTCTGGTTCTCTTGGCTGAATCACACTCCTGATCCTCTATTCATCACTTTTCCCTCAAAATAAAAACAAGTGCATAATCCTTTCACAGCGAGTCTTGTTTTGTGTCTCTTGTGTCGTTTCGTGACATGATCAGTAGATGCAGCAGAATTGTCAGAGCACAGCAGCTCTGGTTATTAAACTCCTTACTCTCGGTTCTTGGTAATATCTCACATTGGTGTTTTCTGCTGTTATTGTACCATCGCAGTGGGTGAGAGCTGTAGCAGAATGACTGAGATGTCAGCGTAGATTGGTGGCTGTGTTTGCTGTGTTTGTGCACAGCGGTGAAGAAATTACAAAAATGGTTTCTGCATGGAGAAATGTGCTGCAGACTGTGAGCGATCTGTGGTGGATTCTGCTCAGAAATAAATGGAAATAGTGAGCGGGTGGGATCGCAAATTAGAAACGCCATGAGGTGGATGAGAACCTGATGGGGATAGGAGTCCAGCAGGATTTATGATGGCACTTCCTGTCTGAGCTCTGACACACTTTAAACATAAATAAGACAAAGTCCAAACCTTTAATATTAATGCTTCCATCACCGCTCTGCTGCTGTTGCGTGGATTGCAGGACAGGATCTCGCCTCCAAGACTGCCAAATGAATTCACTGTACAGAGAAATGTACTCTTCCTGCAATACAAGAAAACTATTTTAGTGCATTTATTCCAGACAGTAAACATGTTTAACTTTATTATTAAGATGTTTTTCTTAGCTGAGTGTGCGCAGGGTTTCCATTATGACACATTTATTATAAGAGATGTCCTCTAAACTCCTCTTTGATGATGTATCCCTGTGATTTATGTATCTGTGTCTGTGTGTGTGTGTGTTATTAATGTCTGTGTTTTATGGTTTTACCTGGCTGAGCAGCAGATTTCCCCGAGGGGGCTGATGAAGGAAAGTGAAATGAAGTGAAGTGGAGTGAAACCTGAGCGTGCCACTTGGTTATGGCATTGATAATGAACTGACATTGTTGTGGAGAGTAGGAGCCAAGTATGTTGATGTGATCATCTAAAATGAATTTCAGTTCACTTTGTTCGCTGTAGGTGTCAATGTGCTGTTATCTGGGGCTCAGGTATACAGGTAGCTACGTCACTTTTGCTGGCAGGTGATTGACCCGGAAGACAAAAGGTCCAAATCATTACTTTCTTTGTGTCGGGTCCATGTTCATCACTTTTTTTCATGATTTTTGACATCAGGTCAGCTGTCACTACTTTTTTTGTGATTTTCGGGTCTTTTATGTGGTCATCACTTTTTTCACAATTTTTGAGTCGGGTCTATGTTTGTGACTTTTTCGCAATTTTTGATTCAGATCCATGTTCCTGACTATTTTGTGATTTGCAAGTCAGGTCCATGTTCGTGACTTTTTCACAATTTGTGAGTCGGGTCTTTGTTCATCAATCTTTTCACATGTACTGAAATTTTTTTAAAACCATCTGCTCACTTTTTATTTGGCATTTTGCCTTTTTGACAATTAGGCTGATGATTTCTTTATCTGCTTGACAATTAGCCAAAAACCAGATTATCAGCCAGGATAAACCCCAGTAGCTTGTTTCAGGATTTAACTTGGTCTTGTTTATATGTTAAATATCGTTACGTAATGCACATTCAGGGTCAGGTTATTTTGGAAATACAGCTCCTGCTGTGTGTTTTGGCTTTTTGGATACATGCAAACACAGTTTTAGGTCACTGAAAATGAAGGTCTTTTGAAAAAGGCTGCCAAGGGGAGAAATTTCCATTCTCTGTAATTCTCTGTTCTCTGTGTGTTTGTGTGGGAATATAAAAAAAGAAAGTTTTGGATGATGCTGGCATCATTATGTCACCTTTATAGCTGTTGTGCATGCACCAAGTTTGCAGTCTGCTGGCATAACTCAGCGTGGTACTCCGTATAATTGCATGTTTACTGGAAGAACTGAATATATCACACTCAATAGTTTCTGAATCATCTCACTGTGTAGGAGTGCACAATGAGGGTCTGTGGTGTTTGACGTGAGAGCCATCGACCGGTCTGACCTGTTTACATGAACATTACCAACTGTTTCATGAGGACATTTAGTGAGAACATGAGAATGAGGAATGAGAATTTAAAAACGAGAATAACACTTTGATACTCAGATGCGACTTTAGCAGCCGAAATCCTCCTAATAATGGATGAATGTCTGTTCAGAGCCCAACTTTAACCACGTCGGATGGCATTTTGTGAGAAGATGAGAATAAGGAATGAGAATATGAATATGAGAATAACACTTTGTTACTGACATGCCACTTTAGCAGCCATTTCAGACATTAGTTTATTCCTGAAAAGCTCCTAAACCCCCCCATAATGGATGAAAGTCTGTTAAGTGAAAATATGAGAATGAGGAATGAGAATATGAAGATGAGAATAACACTTTGATACTGACTGATTTTAAATGTAAGTAAATTTCTAAATAGCTCCTCAATCCTCCTTATAACGGATAAATGTCTGTTGAGGGCCCAACATTTAATCCTGTCAGATGGCATTTAGAGAGAACATGAGAATGAGGAATGAGTGTATGAATATGCGAATAACACTTTGATACCGGCATGCAACTTTTGCAGTCATTTCAGACATGAGTAAATTCCTGAAAAGCTCCTAAATCCTCCCCATAATGGACGAATGTCTGTTACGTGAGGATATGAGAATGAGGAATGAGAATGTGAAGATGAGAACAACACTCTGACACTGACGTGCCACTTTAGCAGTCATTTCAGACATGAGTAAATTCCCTGAAAAGCCTCTAAACCCTCCTAATAATGGATGAATGTCTGTTTAGGGCCCAACTTTAATCACGTCGGATGAGAATCTGTCTGAACCAGCGGAGACCCGGGGGAGGAACGTAAACTCGCAGATTTGTCTGGTTCCCACGACCCAAACCCAAAGCTTGACTCAGTTTGTGTTTCCCATCAACTGCCTTCATGAATGTATTCAAGGAGACATGACAACACTGCATTATTAATCAGGCGTCAGTCAGTACACATCCGCATCATTTTAATGCTACACGAGTGATGTTTTCATCGGCTCGTATGGTGATGGAGCTGTAGGAGGACATGCAGAAAGGTCCCCTGGCTGGACTCAAATGAGGAGGATGCCTGATATGAATGTTTTTTCAAAAGTAGAATAAGCTCCAGAAACATGTCAGGATTCATCCCCTCCTCTTATGAAAACAGTGTTCATGATTAATCCTGTGAATTAAAGCCTCGTTTGAAAACATCTCACACTGATATCCACAGGGCTCCTCAATATAGGAACAAAACGTCTCCCGGCCACCAATTTTAATGCATTTATAATATTTAATTTGAATCAGGGTCTTTCTCGCTGCTTGTTTTACGGAGGAGAAACCGGTCAGGGAGCGTTTTCTGACTCGATGCAACAGTCGCTGAATAATCCCAAAGGTGAACTGATTTAACCTGTGACCAGGTTCCTCTTGTTAAGTGTGTAATCCTCACCTTTACAATCTTCAACTCTGTAATTGGATGTTTCTTCATGCTTCATTGTGGAGACGTAGTAAAGTCGGCCTCTTTCTTCGCTCTCCGCTCATCCTTTATTCCATCTCAGGTGACCAATTACTGCTCTCGATCCATGCAGCCCGTTAAAAACTCACAGTAACCGAATATTTTCAGCTGTTGGCCCCAATTTGTGAGGAGGTTTGCATGTAACACGTAGGACTATACCCTCAGTTAATATCAGAAATCTCCTCAGGACTGACCTCTTATTTTCTGTGGCCTTTATTAGTTGTATACACACGTGTCCAAAGGAATTAACTTTACAGAATGATCATAGGAAGACTTTTTCAGACATGACCGTCCTCATTATTGATTCGTACTACAGAACCCCGGACACATAAGACTCCCTGTCCTCTCTCCTACCACTACCTGTTCCTGCTTTCTCACATGAGCTCACCTCGACTTTACCTGCAAATGATACCAAAGGTTTAGCAGGAGATATCCCAGGTGAATCAGGGTGAAAAAACTCAGCTGTTTCTGTTCACACATACACCTCATCCGTGTAATTTTGAGTTTTGAGCATCACATAATCGAGGTCACTGAAATAGAAAGTCCTGTTAGCAGTGGGCAGCATCATACTTGCCAGTTTTGGATGAGCTGTTGTTGTTGTTATTGTCCCTCATCTCTCCCTCTCTCTTTATGTGTTTCCCCCTAGTTCAGCAGCGTAAGTCAGCTGTCGAACACGAGTCTGGTCCTGCTCAAGGTTTCTGCCTGTTAAAGGGAAGTTTTTCCTTACCACACTCAGTCATGTCTGTCCCATCTTAAGGTTGGGTCTTTGTAAGTGTGGTTGAGACCTGCTCTTTTGAAAAGCGTCTCAGGATAATGACTGCTGTGATTTGGTGCTATATAAATAAAAATTGGTTGATTGATTGAGCTCTAATAGTCAGCTTTTGTGCACGAGTAATGCCGTGCATGTAAGTCAGAAAAGCCGGTTCTTGCTGAAGGATCTGGATTAAAAAAAAGCCTGACTCTCCATGACTGAGAGTGCACACACTGATGTCATACATGCTCTTACATGGTAAGATGGATCACACACAACATAAGCATGAGCGTACAGCAGTCTGTGGATTAAATCTTCTTCTGGACTGGGATATAAGTCGGTAATATCTGCACATTATGCAAGCAGCGGAGCTAAAAGCCAGTCCAAGCATTGTAAACACCAGACACACTCTAAGTCTGTGCAGAATCTGGGCCGGGCTCTGACTTTTGCACCTATTTTGTAAATGAATAAAAGTGCCTGTTATATGATGAATACGAGGCAGCCTATCACAGCTCAGAGGTCGTGTTGCTGAAATGCTCGGCTCCTTATCTATCCTCACTTCCCTCAGATTTCGTCCATTAGTAATCACCTCCTACGCTGCGGTGTGGATCACCTCAGTCTGGCTTTCTGCATACCCAGACATTAACACAAACAGTCCAGACACTCCTCAGCGCTCTGCTGCGGCAGGACCGGTCTACAGAAATGATCGATTCTGTATGAAAAGGCTGCGACTGAATGGACTGCAGGTCTCCATCTTTCTTTTTTTTTTTTTCCTTTTTAAGCCATGCTTGCCTTGCTCTGAAGAAAAAGAGGGGGGAGAGAGGAAGAAAAGAAAATCACAGCTGGAGTGTGAAGAAGCAGAGAGCGAGGGAGTGAGACGGAGGAAGAATGGGATAAAATGAAGGAGCAAAAAAAAGGGAGAGAGAGAGGAGATTGAGTGAAAAGGGCAGAGTCTACCATTCTTTGATGGCTCTGACTGAAAACAGAGCCCAGGCTTTATCTCCGGCGTCTGTCACCGTGGAGACAGCTGCTCACATCAGCACCAACCCGGAGGAATTCAAATCTACACCGAAGGGGGGAAAAACGGAGGAAGAGGAATGAGAGAAACCAAAAAGTGGAGCATCTATTCGCCTTTTTCTCTCACTGACAAACCCGGAAATCAAAACAGAAGAACAAAACTGTGAAAAGGAGACCTGCAAGAACAACCTTGTGCAGCAACTCATCAGCTCCTTCAAAACAAACAACTTTTCAATGAGCTAAATCTAAATGAAGTGAAGGTAGAAAAGCTGACAGGTTTAGTTGCAGATGAAGTAGGAGTCATGTCTCCAAAGTGTGATCTCTGAGGAGGTGACTCTGCAGGAGTCAGGAAACCGTGTAGAGGTTCTGCACATAGAGCGCAGTGTCATCTGCGAATGAAGAGATACTGTCACCTCAGTCAGGTATATGTGGTGCAAAGGTCCTCAAATATCTACCGCTATGCCCCCAGTCTTGGTCACAGAGTCCTCTTCAGGTTGAAAGTGCGTTCACGAGATGCAGGTCCACTTATTGGCCATGGAGCCTGGGGAAGAAACATGCACGAGAGTATGCTAACAGTTTCAGGACTCTGATGGGGCGCTCACACCAACCACGAGTAAAATCATCTACTCACTTAAAAGGCATGTGAAAGAATAGTACTTACTAGCTTCATTCACACGTCAACGGTAACCCTACCAATTCAACGGGCGGGATCAAATGATTGACAAAGATTTTTGACAATTTACCAGGTAATCCGACCTCCTCACTCACTGACCTCCAGGCGAGCTCCTTTTTATTCCGGTTTTGGTAGTTGAAAGAAAAGGTATCATATGATTTGCGGCACCCACACCGACACAATCAGTTTGTCCACTTAAGATACCAGTGAACAGCCGTCCGTTTTCATACGTTACCTGGCAACCTTTGTGCTGATGAGTTATCGCGACGCCAGTGGAAATTGACACGTTAACTTGAGTGGTTACGATCAGCTACGATTGGTGGACACGGCCTTTTCGTAGCCTTTCTGGGTGTGGTGGAAATTGGGGGCTACTCTGTCTCCCAGAATCTGCTGCTGTCTGCCTGTGTGCAGTCGATCATGTCCCGCTCTGCTCCTTCCAGTTCATCCATTGTCCTCCTCCATCTGCTGCTGCTCTCCCTGCTGGCTGCTGATTGGTCCGGAGACACGCTGGCTTGAAAGGAAAGTCAATCAAGAAGAAGCAAAAGTTCAAACCTATTTAACCCCTTGATGAAACCGTGTCTCCAAATCCTGCAGGATAAATCCAGAGCAAATACAAATCAGGAAATAGAAGACCTTTACCTTTGCAGAGCTGCATGTAACTTTCCAATCCTAGGAGACGATTCGTCCCTAACAGTGTCCAGCCCCCTGTGCTGCAGAGAGTAAAACCTGCACAGCAGACAGAATGCATCAGACCGTTTAGAAATTTTAAATGTCAACCATCAAATTTCCCAGTGTTCAATTTGATTTCAATGGAATAGGGTTACAGTTTAGCAGGCAATGTCTGACGGGATATATTCATCATTATTGGGTAATTGCAAGGAGCCTATGTGAGCTCAGGCAGAGAAAGAGAGTGATTGAAAGAGAGGAATGGGTTGAGCGGTAGAAAAAGCACATAAAAGAGAGATGGAGAATAAAAAGGTAGAGACTAAAAAACCATTAAGAGGGATTCACTCTCAGAAACGTGTGAAAATGTGACATTAGGAGAGATGTGCTGTATTATTTAAGCTCTATGGTGACAGAGGACTAAACATAGGTTCCTGCCCGTGTCGTCATATCGACAGATGAGTAGTATGTGATGGAGGAGGGTGAGGAGTCTGATGAGGCTCCGCTCCTGATGGAAAAGGAACATTTTTGTTGTTAATAGTCGCCGTCTATGATGAGAAAATGGTTTTATTCAGCCTTGACTTCCTCTCTTCACGATGAGAAAAGCTTTTCTTCTATAGGGTAAAGGAAATTCAATTCCTGTCCAGCAATTTTCTGGAACAGGTTGCATTAAAGTTATAATTTGAAACACTTGACTGAATGCATACTCTGTAACTGTCAGGAAATGATTGCTTTGAGCCGCATATACCCTGATTTTTCTGTCTTTCTCTTTTCTAACAGCCCTACACACAAGAATGTCACCTTTTAGCAGCGGTAACACTTGAATGATAGAACTTTTATGGAGATGAGCTTCGGCCAGTTTTGAGTTTGTTTTTTGCTGAGGTTTTGTCACAGATAGATGTTGCAGATTTTTTACAACCTTGGTTTTTAGACAAATTGAAAGGAGCCCAAAGAGAAGCAGCAAAGCAAAGCCAAGGCTACCAGTGCTTCCCAGTGATTCATCTTCCAGTGATAAAGTACAGCCTGAGCAGGACAAATCAGCTTTCTCATGGTTGATATAGTGAGAAAAAAAAACAGTCTTCATTTGCATAAAAAATCTGCCAACCATCACTCTGGGTTAGACTGGTGCATCACAACCAGACTATATAAAGCATGGACAATGTCCCAGGGATGACTGCAGCAGAGTTATCAAGCACTAAATCTGAACATGGTGCTAGTTTAGGCAGGCCACAAAGTCAAGCTGTGGCCCAAATCGGCTCACAGCTCAGCAGATCTAATAAGGAAATTTGATATATATGTGCATGTATGAAATTGGTCCAGTTTGTTAAAACTTTCATATAAAGATTGTCCATAGCATGATTTCACCTCATATATAAACAAATTTCACATATAGAAATGCAATTAATGTATATGTTACATTTCCATTTGGATTACCTTTTATGCTAAAACTAAATTTCAAATCTCAAAATGAGGGTTTTTCTGTGCAAACCACTTCCCACCCCAGGTCTTTGCTGCTGCTCTGTTTTCCGAGGGTCTTTGCTGCTGCTCTGTTTTCTGAGGGTCTTTGCTGCTGCTCTGTTTTCTAGGGTCTTTGCTGCTGCTCTCCCAGCCACCTTCAATCTGTTTTGTGTATGCTCATAAAACCGAAGGGAAGTGTGCTCTTCCCGCCTCAGGCTTTGACATTTAACTCATGCAGGGAACTCCGACAACAGTGCAAAGTGCACGCACATCATAAGTGAAAAATGTCCTTTCTGTGTTGGAAATGCTGACTCAGCCAAACTTATGATTAACAGTCAAGAGTTAAAGGTCACCTCAGTCAACGGCTCCATGTCCCTGATTAAAAACATCATATCCTCAGATTGAAAAAGTTCTCACCGGTCAGTGTTTACATGAATAAAATGTTTAGAGTTTAAATTTCTAGTTTGCAGGTTTATATATAAAAGGTGACCAGTTTGTGTTTACTCGTTTAACAAACCACATTCAGCCCATTAGCTTTACTGGGAGAAGATTCCCAGTTAGCGGTTGATGGTTTTACAAGTTGATTAGTTTTTTTTTTTACGTTGGTCTTCTACTGAAAATCAATGATATGTCAACACAATGCCGTTTTATACCTCAGTGAACACAGCGTAATTGGAAACCGCACAATTACAGATGATGTAGCAGCTACAGCCCTAAAACAAATCCCTGAGCAAGCCATTAACAGGTAACACGCAATTAGTTACCTTGTGAACGCTCGGCTCCGGTGGGGGAGATTAGTCCGACACAAGATGTTCTACTACGGCGAAGTGGAGCGAGTGTGTGTGACCCATCTGTGGGCAGACGAGGAGGGGAGGGAGGGAGCTTAGCAGGTGTACTCACCCAGGAGGGGGGCTCCAGGTAGGCAGGCAGGCAGGCATTTGACACCCGTCTAACCACACGAGACCTCCGAGGTTGACAGCTGGAGCCGCACGCCGCATGAAAAGCCGCCGTTTCACACAGAGAAGATGGACTGCAGGTGATGCAGGTGCTATTTTTATCCAGAGGCCTCCCTGCAGAGAGCAACATTTGAGACGACTGTCCTCTCTCACCCACCTCTCTCCCTCCTTCTCCTTTCCTCTTCCCCACTGATTTTCAAAGTTTTACTCCAGAATGAGAAACCTTTGATAGCACGAATTAAAATGTTTGAGTTCAGGTGTTTGATTAAAAAGAAAAAAGGACTGAACACTTTTCTTTCCTCATCATTTAAAGCTCCTCTGAGATACTTTGGGTCATGGTCAGTTTTGGCGCCCCCTGTCCACAAAGCAGTCTCACTTTATAGCCTGCAGTTGTTAGCTTGTTGGCGCTTATTCGTGCCTCTCTCTCTCTCATCCTGCTCATTCTGTCCCTTGACTTTTCAGACACACACACACACACACACACACACACAGATACACACACCTGCTCCTCTCCCTGCTCTCCTCTCTCCACCTGTGGCTGCCTGATAGACTGAACACAGGCTCTGCTTTAAAGAAATAGAGGTAGTGATGGAAGATCAGTTCTTTTGACTGTACTGAATCTTTAGAATCCGTTCATTGAAATGATTCGTTCACTGAATCAGTCAGCGCTTCGGAGCCCTGTCCTGCCGGGTGCAGTACACGAGTCAGTGACACAGCGGCGCTGATCGGGAGTTCATTCATTGAACGAGCCCCTCCCCTGCTGCTGAAGTCACAGCTTCGTTCACTGGGTGACACATGTCGTTCATTCGCCAAGTTCTGAAGGAAGAATCACTCCCCTGCCCTGAAAAACTCACCTGTCTGTGCGCTGCAGACGTTCGCGTCGCGACACAGGAGCAAGCAGCACGCCCGCAAAACCAGTGCAAGTTGTCGTTCTTTTATATTTTGGAAAAGTGGAGAGATGAAAAATAAAAGAACAAAAGATTAGAAATAACTACATAGTGAACGAACCGGTGCTCAGCAGTTTGTGAATGATTCTACGCCCCTCCCTCCTCTGCCTGCTACAAGTCGTTCAGAAGTTGTTCATGTCGAACTGATACATGTTGTTTATTCGCTGTGAGCAAATCACGAGACTCCGCCCGCCCGCTTGTCACTGGCTGGCTGTGTGTTGTTCACCAAAGAGTCAAAGGTGGCAATTCCAATCCCGATCAGCACGCCATGCCAGCGGCGGAGCTCAACTGAACTGAGAAAGGAACGAATCAGGTCTCGGGGTGATTCCGTTCATGTCGTTCACTCAGCAGTTCTGTTCCTTTGAGCAAATCGTTCATGAATGGCACAATACTTAAGAGGAGAGGGGTGTGCTTCATTCAACCTACAGGACGCACAGCAGGCGGTTCAATATCACTCAGTCTTGATGATCCTGTTTTTATGATCCTGAGGAGTTATAATTGTACTCCAAACTGAAACCCGATTAATCACTCAGCTCTACTCCGGTTATTTTTCCACTGGGGGTAGTTGGTAAAAATTGTAAGGTGACTTGCAAGGATGTAAAAGAGCTTTAAGACTTGTGTTATGCAGTTAAATAATATTAATGTTTGCTCTTAAAGTAGTTTTAAGATGAAATGCTATTACTCGGCTGCACTGAAAGTTTCATTTAGTCTCTGTTTAGTCTTAAAAAAAACTCTGATTAAGTCTTAAATTTGATTTCAAAACGTGTGCAGTTTTCCATCTTTCTGAAGCTTCCTCTTTGGTTGTTGCACACGAGGGGCACAGACTTCTTCTCCGTAAGTGTTGCCAAAACATTTAGAGGTTTATTGCACACTAATGGAAATTTAGGATGCAAGAAAGGAAAGAGTACAAATGGTTTGCACTCGGCGTTGTATATACACTGTACTGTGTCTTTTTCTCTCTCTGTGTTTTGGTCCCCGCAGACACGCCTGCAGCACAATCAAGCTGTTACCCGCTTTTGCTTTATGTTGCAACCAACGGGGGAAACATCCACCTTTTTTTTTGACAGCACCACCAGGCATCTGTCATCGTGCCTTTGAATGTTGTGACGCTGCAAAATGAAAGAAGAAAAAAAAAAAAGGAGAGTGCGCTCCCGGCTGGTGGTAATGAATGTTTCACAGAGCGTGTGTGAAGTTTGCACTTAACGAGTCGCTCGGCCCAGTTTCTGCTCTGCTGTGTGCTGTGACTGCAATACCCGCGCAGACACAGTGTCACTGACAATCCAGCAGAAGTCTGGAGACTTGTTGTTGTTGTTGTTGTTTTCGTTGGTTTCGGGGGCTTCTTGGATGGTTGGATGACATAAATGAGGCCCGCTGGTTATTCTGTGACGTTGTACTGAAAACCCCGAGAATGTGATAACGCGAAGATGCTCGAACTGTGTGACTCATGAGGGAAAAGGAGCGCTTTCACTCTAACAAGTCTGCAGAGATTTGTTAGCGACGTTTATTCAGGCAGTAAAATGACATGTAAAGTGAAAGTGAGGTGTATTTTTGTCAGGGAGGAGGAACATCCTGTATGTGAGGCTCATCAGGCAAACACAGAAGATACAACATTAGAAAAAAAAGGCCTCTCTGTCTGGTTTCCTGTGAATACAGTAGGACAGGCTTGTGTGGTTTTTTTACAGTCAAACTTTAAAGGGAAACTCAGTCACAGATGGAAACAACACATCCTGTGAAAAAAGTCACGTAATGTCTGCCACCGCTCTGGAAGGAACTTTTTAAAGTTAGAGGAAATAACTCAAGTTATCTCAGCTCGGGTTTGAAAAAAGACAAACAGGGAGCTTAAAAGCTGAAGAAACACGTTTGTTCAGGGATAAAAATGTTATTGATTTGTAGGAAGTGAGGAAACCCGGTGTTTTAGGATCTTGTCCCATCACACTGCAGGAAACTAACTCCTCTGTTACGCGTGTTTTAAAGGCAGGAATCTGGTAAAGAAGCATCTTTTATTGTGGTTTATAAACAAAAAAGCTTTTAATATCAGTCAGTAGTTATTAGTTACTGATGACATTTGGTGATATAATGAAATCGCTGTGTTCTCTTATGTCTGTGTAGTCAACATTTTACATTTTTTTGAGCGTCCCGCTCTTTCTGACTGTAAACGTTCACGAGCCCAAACAAAGTTAGCGTGCTATAATATCGGACAGTAGAAACAAACCAGAAAGTTCGGAAAACACAAGCAAGAAAACAAAGTAAATACCGGAGACTCTGGAGGAATAACAGGCGCTTAAAACGGAGGTAGACCAGACAAGAGCTAAGAGGCCGGGTCAACATAAACGATGGGGGACGCTTGGGGATCTTGGTGACCCTGTAACCTTTCTGCTGGACAGGTAAACCGCTTTAACAAAGTAAGACAAGTGTCTGTAACAGAAGTGTTTCTTGTCAAACGGACCTGCTGTAGCGTGTTGTAGCGCCATCGCTAAACTGTTGACCTCGGGTCCTGGACTATGTCACTTTATCCTAGTTGTAGAAGTCCTGCAAACATTGTGTTTGCTGGTAGTCTGTTGGCATCTACAGTAGCACAGATGCTTTTGACTTTCACGTTGAGTATTTTTATCTGCATTATATCTGAATTTAACTGGAACGATACGAGTGAGCAGGAGCGTCTGTTTGTGGGCGGGACTTGCTGGAGCAGAGAGGAGGAGCTGAGGGGAAAACTGGTTGGGAGGGGTCGAGTTTACATTCAAGATTTCTCCCCAAAACTGGCGCTTCTTCAGATCCTGCCTACCCCACCTTTAAGTTTCTTCACCCACTGAAACACGCTCACTGACATCCTTTCTCTGCTGTTGGATATCGTGTGTATTAATTTAGCAAACCCTAAATTATCCATATCCTTAAAAAATTAAAGTAATTATTAACTGAAGAGGAGAGTCGTCCTCCAAACCTCCAAAACAGAATAATTACACCCTCCAAAACTGTTCTGTTCAGAAGTTGTTCATACTTGAGATAAAACTTGAGAGAAAATCACTGTGACAAAGCATTAAGAGCACTTGCATGCACACACACACACACACACCCCCAGAGGGACATGTAAGTGCACTCAGAGGGAGTCTTTGCATGCACCGGGAGGCTGCAAGCACAGCCTTTAATACACACACCAGCATGCACGCATGCATCCTTTACCCTCCCACACATCAGGTGTCCGTGTCAAGCCAGAGCTCCTGCAGAGCCAACACACAGCCTCCACACACCCACACACACAGACACCTACTGTTCATGCATGTAGGCTGTGCAGCTCAGCGAGGGAAGAGGGCGTGCAGGGCTTCTTCCCCTTGTCAACAGGATGAGAGAGGAGGCAGGAGTGTTCGTCTCCTCGGGGCAGGCTCTGGGATTTCCTCCAGAGGACAGAAAAGGAAAATACAACACCACAAAAATAGATTCTCCCCGCTCTAAAAACTGATACGGCCTCAGCAGGGAGGGCTGCACAGAAGGGGGGCGGGACCAGATTTGCATTTGCTTTCTGCACTGCATGTGTGTTTTCTTTCATCCACATGTATCTTTGTCTCACTTAAGTGTTTTATTGTATTTTTCCTCCAGCCTCCCACGGCGCTACAATAACATTAACAAAGCCTCTCGATGCGGTCTAATTTGTTGATAGGGGGTTATTTTTGAATTATACATTTCAAAGACCCAGCCTGCAAATCTATTTTATGTTGTACAAGCGTAATTTTGTAATGAGAGTGTGTGTGAATGCTCGGGTACCTCTGTGTGTGTGTGTCAGGAGCATTTGTCCGGCAAGCTGCCTGTTTGAAAGGCTGAAACTGATTGTCCTCTTCCCCCACTGTGGTGCCTGCAGGGTAGAGAGGAGCCAGCCAGTCTGCCCACCGTACAAACTACAGCTGGAGGAGTGTCTGTCTGCAGAGCAGGTGCCCACCCCAGAGCTCATCCAGGGCTACGTCAAGAAGGTAAGGCCGCTTTATAAATGCCAAGCTGAAGGTTTTGTCAGTTCGAGCACAGCTGGAGAAGAGAAACGCAGGGAGGGAGGGATGAAAGCAGAGAAACTGTTGCTGCTTTTATTTCCAAGTGGAGGCCCAGATGCATTGTCAAACATCACAAACAGAGTCGAATATCCAGAGCAGACAGAATGTATCAAACACCAGAATAAAAACTCAGCCTGCAACCAAAACTAAAATGACTTTATCCAGCGTGTAACCGCGTTTGAATGATACCAAAGCACACTGTTTGCATGCTCACAACCGTGTTTTAGTGAATCAGCCACACAGCTGAACCCGCATGCAAGCAAACTGCAGTCAGGCTGAAGGCTTTTAACAGCAGCGTGCCTCATAATGCTTCACACACGCGGTTTTTTATTCAGAGCCCCATGATGGAGGATCGACAAAAGGATCTTTTTCCGTGTTGTTGCTGTTCGTCTAACAAAACAACAAAAGGACACGCAGAGTTTTCTGAAAGGAGATTCCTCAGGTGTGAATTAGCGGTAACTCTGTGACTTAGATGTTGTTGCCACTTCTTCAATAAGCCTCATCAGCGGGGTTCGACCGCGACAACAAGAAACCCGCATGTGGTGAGATGTTGCATCCTGCCGAATCTAACACCTCTGAACGGTTTTAGTTTGAGGAATCGATCAAAGTTTGAATTGTTGGAGAAATTCTGCAAACCCGCTCTGACAAAGAGGGATAAACCAGCAATATTGTGATGCATTTAGGGGCCTGTTTAAATTATCTGCCATGCACAGTCCAAACTTCATGGTGCATAGTGATGAAGAGCATGTCTGACCTCATTTTTGCTGGTCAAGCGGTGTACAATCTTGGCGCTAAGAGAAGTTCAGGGTGCAAATCAGTTCGCTAGAGTCCCTCGCCTCGTCCCTTTCAGTCTGGAAATACCTTCAGTGTGAGAGCTGACATGCTGCAGTGATACCGACCTCTTCACCAGAGCACACATTTAACTTTCTAATAAAGCAGGAAAGACCCCACAGGTCAGTGCAGTCCACGGCAGAGGAGACACTTGTTGTGGAGAGTGTCAGTGTCTCCCTCTCTACTGCAGACACATCGTATATAAATAGAGCTGTGGATCACGGCGTCTCCTCCTCTTATTTTCAGCAGTGAATAAGTATTGAATTGAATTTCTCTTAAAATTTCTCCTAAAAGTTTAGGTCTGTGTCCCATCTGTTCACATGAAATAAGCAGGTGTTATTACCTTGACGTTTTGGGCTTTACATTTGGGAGCTTACACACCATCCATTTGTAAAGGAAACACTAAGTAATCTGTACTGTTCCAGATCTTTCTCCACTTCCAAAGTATTTTTAAGGGGTCAGCATCCTGCTCAGGCACGAGTGATGGGCGCGGCAGTTCTTTTAGATGTACTGAATCACAAGAATCAGTTCACTAAAAAGATTTGTTCAAAAGATTTGTTCGCCGAATCACAGAACCATTCAGTACTTGGCAGAAGGAGCCTGCGACTCTGATTTTCTGAACTGATACACAGCTGAACGGTTCAGGTTTCAGTTCACGGCTTCTGCGCCCAGGAGACGAGAGTGTTGCGGCTGTGCGTGCGGCCCTTCCCTCCCTGCAGCGGCAGCCAGCTACTCCCCTGGCAATGCTGCGTGCTACGGCTGCTCGGCTGTTGACAGCTCAACTGAACAGAGAAACGAACAAATCACTTGAGGAAGTGATTCGGTTCAGTACGTTCACATAGAAGATTTGTTCTATTGAATAAATCATTCGTGAACGACACAACACTATCAAGCACAGTGCGTCTGTTGTCTGTTTTCGACACTTCAAAACACATAAAAGCTGTCATGGCGTGCACATACTCCACGCATCACCCTTTTGGCCGATCATTAGGTTTGCAGAAATCTCCTCACATACCGATGATTAATTCTTTAAGCTATAATCTGACAATATTGACAAGCTGATAAAAATGCAAATTAGTCTTCATCTACTCCGATTTACCTGAACTTGCTTAAAAAGAGAACCACAGAACGACAGACCCAATCGGGCTCATAATAACGGATAAACTACAATACATGTTTGACCCAAAAGACACAAATATGAAGAGAACAGATGGAAGCTCTGCTGTGAATGAACAGCTGCAGTCACAAAGAACAGCCTCCCTATCATTTTTATCCGCTCTCTACAGCTGACTCGCTCCATCTCTCCTCAAATAACACATTTTTCCTGCTGTAATTATTATGCAGCGCAGGCTGAAAGCAGGTCACTCTGATGGACTGGAATATTATACATATTTACACATCTGCAGTACAACGCGGACCCTACCTGACCTGATTAGACTGAATGTAACGTGGAGATGGTGAGATTCTGGTCCAGTGTCAGGGCCAAAGAGATCAAACACCAGGAGCCTGTGTGGACTCAGATCTTTGGGATGAGTTAAAGCAGAAATGCAGGAATAAAGTAAACATTTTAATTTTGAGTGTTGTCCAGTCGTTGCACAATTTTTCAGATATTTTATTCAATTTCAGCAGTTTGAGTCCAAGTCCCCAATGAAGGGTTCAATCTGAGCCCATGAAGTCTGAGTCCTCATCATTAGCATTATTATTTATCATAAGGAGGTCTGCTGTCTACCTCCAAACTTTAGACTATCTGAATGTGAAAAACTAATTTATTTCATGAACATTAATAATAATTATAATCAGACATTTTATTACTAAGCGCCTTTCTAAACACTCAAGGTCACTTTACAAAGTAAGAAAAGCAGCATCAAACAACAAGATAAGAGCACTGGAGTTATAAAAGATAAACTGAAAAATATATATATACAAAATAAACATAAATATATTACAAGGTAAATTAGAAGGAGTGGGCTAATCTGAACAGGTGGGTTCATTAGACTCAGGCTGAGCCTGTCAGCAGGTCTGGAGATTTAACTCATCAATAAAGTTACTTCTCTGTCCTTCATTCATAAATCTCTTTTAATGGGGAGACAAACTCATTGATTCTCCTGCTGTGGGATCACTGCAGGTGTCTAATAAACTCAAGATACCTGCAGCCCGCCCTCTTATTGATCAGACCCAACACTTTAAACCTCAGCAGTTGAGTCACTTCAGCTGGAAAAGCTTGTTGCTATGACTCGACTCATCCTTTATTCATCAAGTCTTGCTCAGTGAAATTTGTAGATATTGTAATAAATCTGTAATTCTGTTTGAAACCAATCTTTGTTAAAATCGAGAAGAGGATACTTAGTATGATTATCAATAATTCATACATTCAATTTCCTGTTAAGTCTTCAAAATTAAAGTCTCTAAGTTTTGCTTTTATTCTGAAACAGCCATCTGGGGAAATGGGAGTCATTATTTTTATCAATATTCAATTATCTGAGTACCTATCATACCACGATCTAGACTTTTCAATTATTATTTTCTTTCAAACTTTTGTGTTTGAACTGATTTTTCTTTTTCTGGACGTGACGTTTGAACACACCATGATCATTTTCGCCTTATTCTCATTTAGCCAACAAAGTCCTGGATTTGAGTCCCAAAACATGAAAAATCGTTTATTGAATCTTATCGTTTTTACTTTTTAGAGAAGAATTAAAAAGTCTGGTGGCTGTGGGTTCAAAAGATCTTCTGAATCTGTCCGTCCATCACTGTTTTTCTTTTTTCTTTTTGGTCCATCGAAGTGTTAGGAAGTGGATGATCTATGTTTTTAAGAGTGTTCATCTCTTCACCACATCCTCCTGTGAGTCCAGCGAGCCAGCTTTTTCCCCCAGTTTTGTTACCGTGTCGAGTCTGTATCCTAGCGATTGTTTCATAGAGAACCTCACGTGGAACTTCAGCCGTTGCCTTGGGTGGGATTTAAACAGGTATTGCTCTGATGTGACTGAACTCCCTTGGATTATGATATGGCTAAAGAGCAACAGTCAACAGTTCAATACCTGGCCAACATGTCCACTGTGTTGAAGAGTATATGTGTACAAATAACTTCAATGAACTGTATTTTATTTTGAAAGGGCGAGGAAAAGACTTGTTGAGCTCCATGAACCTCCTCAGCTCAGTGAGGATGATGTTTAACCTCCGTGAGTCAGAGGTAGATCAGGCGGTCCACTGATCTGAAGTCAGACAGTTTAGTCTCTGGCCTCTGCTGTCATGCCTGAGCATTCGTACTGCGCTGATCCGCTCGTGAAAGTGTGTGTGCGTCTGTGTGCGTCAGTGTGTGTGTGAAACAGTGAGCGTCTAAAGCGCTCTGAGTGGTCAGAAGACTAAAAAGGCTCCATATAAGTGCAGTCCATTTACCATTTCCAAATGAAAGTCAAGTGTAAGTACCTGAGTGTAAGTAGAGCACTTTAGCAGTCACACGTTCTCCATCTCTGGGTGAAAGCTATATCATTTCTGTCATTGTGAAGTTTCCACTTTCTCCCCGTTGAATGTCGTGTTCATTTTTAAAAACTTTAATCCCTAAATCTCCCTCCAAATCAATAGCAGCTCTCTAAATCCTCCTTAACTGAATGAGATGTTGTTTTCTGGCTTATTTTAGTGTTAAGTATTTGGAATGAAAAATAAAGCACGCTGCAGTGCTTTCCATTTGCTAAATGTATGTATGTAATAAACTAAAAGCTGTGTTTCAATGATGGTTCAAGGCTAATGTTAATTAGCAAACCAAATAGCTGAACGTTTCAGTGTTTTCCAGCGAGGAGATGAAAGCGGCTCCAGGAGCCAGAAGAGCTGAAACCACATTCACTGATCTGATAATGAATTGGCTCTGCAGCGCACGTCACTGTTATGAATGCTGTGCCGCTCTGAAACAGCACTTCAGATGATGTATAGGAACACATCGCTCGCTCTTATGCGAGCCTGTTGTGCAGCGTCATCGTGATTTAACCTCGGCTCCTTATCCGCGTATTAGCGACCCTCATGTCGGCGTTTGAAGAGTCGCTCCTGAACTTTCCTGTACATTTTGCCCTTCGATTAGACATGCAACCGCAGTCCTGCAGGACCTCATTACTGTTGGTTATCATTTTAATCTACTGAGCTGCTACAGGCCTGCTGGAGGAGGAGGAGGAAGAGGAGGAGGAGGAAGAGGCCATGCTAGAAATCTATTAAAAAGGAAAAAGGACATGGTTGAGTGGAGGAGGAGTGAGTGAGTGAAGAAGTCCTGTTTCTTTCTGTTTTTCTCTCTCTATTCATCGTCTCTTTTCTTTCCCCTCTCATTTTTCTCTTCCTCCCTCTCCGTCGTTGTCCCTCTGCCTCTCCCTCCGTCATCTCTCCCTCCCCTCACCCTCTCAATCTCTCTCTCTCCGGGGTTTTCATCTTGACCTTCAGACACCTCCTCCTGGTGCCACTTTAATAACTTACGGGGGGAAATAGGAAATGTGGTCTCAAGTCAAAATTGAAATGGGTTTTGCACTGCAGGCTGTTGATATTCTGGTGGCAGAATGAAAGAAGCTGCTTCAAGAATATTTTTCATCAAGTTTGAGCTCGGCATCATTTCGGTTAATGAAGAGAAATGATGCGATGCAAAGTTTCCTTTCTGACCTCGAAACCTCATTTTCTTGATCTCGCGTCTTTCTGAACTTGTCTTTCCATTTTCATTTGGACCTTTAGGAGAATGCAAATATTTGGGTTTCACCCCTCATTTATTTCCTCATTGACTCGGAGGAAAGTTTATTACACTTGATCCTTCTTGTTTATTAGATTTGACTCTTACAGGAACTAACAGTTTCTCTAAACAGTTTAGCCTCAGGGAATCTAATTTCCTCTCTTTATTTCTTTTAAGCTGCGAGGATTTTAACTGTCTCCTTCCACACTTTCCAACACATTCAGCGTACACTCGTTTCATCTTTTCCAACTGTTTTATTAAAGCTGTAATACCGGGAAACACTGGCTGTAAAAGTGACCTTCCCTTCATTTGAAATTAAATACTTTTTCTCTTTTCATTCAGGATGTACAAAAGCTGTACACACTGAACATACAGTTGAAATGTTCTGTTTCTCTTCTACTTTCACCCTCCTGCTCTTACATCCATTGAAGCTAAATGAGAATATTGTGAGAGCTATTGTTGCCATGGTGACCAGAAATGCTGTTTCCTTGTCATCTGCATGTGTTTTTTTTGCTGTTAGCTAAGGTGTGAGTGAGTGTGCTATAGATAGCCTCCTCAGGAAACAGAGAGATATTCTGTTGTTTGAAACAAGGATATGAAAGCTTTGAATAACTCATTATTTTTTGTTTTTATGACTTTTTCATTTTTTTTACATGAACACTATTGTAACCAGAGTCTATCATGATAACTCTAAAAGATACTAAACAGAGTAGTTCGGTTATTTTGAAGTGGAGTTACAGTATTTTCACTATCACAGTATTGCAAGACTGGAGAGGGAAAAGGTGTAGTTTGGTTTCAGTGGTTTAGAGCAGGAAAGGGTAAACACATAAACCTGTCTCCCATCAGTCTTTGCACTCTGCTCGCTGTCTCAGATGTTTTACGGTGAAAATATTTTGCACAAGCGCCACCAGTGAGGAATAAAGAGAAGCTGTAGGGCTGTGGATGCACAGAAGAAATGAAAAAGAAGGAAAAGTGATAAATGAAAAGCAACAATTTGCATCTGGATGATGATCAAAACCGGGTTCTGTCAGGGATCCGGTTCTGCTGAATTACAACTATAAAATCAAGTTTTATTTTTACAAAAAGGATGGGGTCTAAGTGTATAACTGGGCCCTACAGAGCAGAGTAGCTCTATGAAACAACTTTAAAGCAAGTCCAAAGAACATAAGGGGCCCCAGGATGGAGCCCTGAGGAACTCCATGCATAATTTTAGTTTGCTCAGATGTGAAGTTACCTAAAGCAACAAAATAGTCTCTGTCCTGTAGGTAAGACTGAAGAGGTCCCACACAGGTCTCTAGTTAGTCCTGTAGTATTTTGTGTTGGATTGCAGCATTAAGATCCATTTGTGCTAACCTGTAATTCACTGTCAGTGTTTAAGCAGATGTCATTTATCACCTCAACTAGAGCAAAGCAAACCAAGACAGAAGACACTTTGCTTTTTCGTCCTCTTTTTTTTCTCCTCTATCATCAAATTAAGCCAATTTGACTTATTCTTGGATTCCCATCAACCTTAGCCAAACTGTAGGGGTGCTGCCACTTAGCTCATATTAGCATGTTTGTATTTCTAATAGAGCCTGGCGATATGGCCTCAAATCAATATCACGATATATTGATCAGTTCACCTTGATAACGATAAATGGATGATAACTACTCCACAAGCTGCTCACCCCCTCCCACATTAACTTCGTCTACTTCAGCTGCTCCAACTCTTGAACCGTCCTCCATCTCCTCACCTGTCTTTCCCTCTTTGTTACGGACTGGATGGGGTGGAGTCACGTCTCTGACGTAGGACAGCGTCTTAAAGGGACATGAGACCATAGCCTACCTACACACATCCAAAACCAACACAGAATATACCGATATGAGCAAAATGATGTCAGTTATTGTCGTAAATTTCCATATCGCTAAATTTCGGTTTATCGCCCAGCCCTAATTTCTAAACAAAAGGGGTAAAAAAAAATAAGTCCTGCTACTATTGACTATTGAGAACATTTCATCATACTAGTGTGGCTCTTTAAAAATATCATATTCTGCACATTCAAAGGTATTTAATAACAATAATGTCAAACTGAGATCTGTTGGACCAACGAATGTGGAGATTACACACTCAGTCTTCTGTCAAAGTCAAAAACCATTACCAAATATTGAGGGTCAACATTACTATTAATACTCAAACTGAAGTGACTTAGCGTTCGCTATCATTAAATTGCACTTTCTTGTTCCATTTCATCGATCACACTCCAACATCAAAAGCCGACTCTATATTTCTGGTAGATCTAATGATGATGGACTGCTGGCAAGATGTCTGCTGGAAAAAAATCTAATCTGCCTTGTTCCACTTTGTCAGACGAGGGATTTGATTAAATTGAAATGATAATAATAACAGTACTAAAAATAAATTTGATCATTACAGCCCTCCATTTGACTGTACTTCGCTATCATCTGCACAAACATTAGACAGCCGGAGCCATTCATCTCCCGCTCGCTCTCTCTCTCCCGCTGCATGCACTACCATTAAATGAGATACAAGAGTTGCTCCCTTTTATCTCTGCAATTCCATTTCAACATATTGGTATGAGGAATATGATGTGGAAGCACCCAGAGAGCGTGCTCTGATATTAAACAATATGGCTGGAAACAATGTGACTGTTTTCCAATTTAATTTCATACTGAATAACCTGCACATTTGATTTGATTTTCATTCTCTCCCCTCACCGCGGCTCGAGATGGAGGCCCTGCACCGCTGCCTCCGCGTGGTAGGAGGGGTTGGTTGGTGTAAGGGTGCAGAAACACAGAATGGCATCATTAACATTCCCTGACAGTTAACGTTTCAATCTCGCACCGTGGCACAATCCCAATATTGACATAAAGTGCCAGATGACAATAAGACAGAGGGGAAAAACGCTGGGAGCTGGATCTTGGATGCGGCTCGGTCCCGACTGGGGTTGCGGCCCCTCCAATCTAATCAACTACTGTGTGATTGGAGACAGCCTGGAAAGACATGTATTGAAAAACAGATCCAACAGCTGCACAGGACTTTATGGACAGTAAAGGGGGGAAACACAATTTGACCTCAAATTTACTCTGAAAGTTTGGTTTCAGTCGGAGGATCCTCTGGGAATGTGTTGTTATGAGTTCTGCTTCGTATTTTGTTCCTTTTTTACACCCTGGATCTGCAGTTTTCTTTTATCATAAACCAAAACCAGCTAACATGCACCGACAGCTTCATATTCAATCACATACATTCAAGTCCAGGGGGAGAAATCAGTGCCACCAGCTCGTCAGATACCCTCCAAAAAAAACCTAATCAAATACTTCCACTCATACCTCAAAATGAGTTTATTGTGAAACATGAAACAGGGACAGTTATCCCACAGTTTAAACCTATCTCAGCTTTTTGGTCACGGTTTTCGTTTTGGTTCGCCTCCTAAAAACATTAAATATTTATATTTCACTTTTTGGTAACACTATACAATAACCATAACTTATAAATGGTAAATAGAATATTTATAAATGGTAAGCAGATAGTTATTAATGTTTAATCATCATTTATGAATAGCATATTAACCATTAATAAATTGTAAATTTTACAATTTTAAAAACCTAACCTTAACCTTAACCCTAACTTTACAATAAACGTCTAAGTAATGTTTATAGATGGTTTAAAAACCAAATATTATCCATTTACAAAGTGCTACTGACACACATTTTAATGTAGATAGTTTACAACCAATATTTAACCCTATATAAACCTTTAATAAATAGTTAATTTATAATTAATGAAAAGGTTTAATCATAATTTCATTGCTTGTTGATGGTAAAGTCACAATTAACTTACATTTACAAACTATTTACCATCTATAATCGGTCTATATGCTGTTTTTAAATGATGATTACACATTAATAAACTATCTATTTACCATTTATAAATTATGGTTATTGTAAAGTGTAACCCAGTTTTTCTATGTGGGTCTGTGGGCTTATCTTCTCCATCTCTCCTTCTGTTTCCCACAGCAGATCCAGGATGCCGCTGACCAGGGGGTGATGTTTGTGGGATTTGTCCAGGAACCTTATGGAGCCCCGTGCACCAGAATCAGACAACCAGACACCCCGTCCCTTTCCCTACACTCCAGCCCCAGCTCTGTGCTCGGGTCTCTGGGCAGCTGCAGCCCCTCAAACCTCTCGAGCCCCACAAACCACGCGGAGCCTGGAGCTCGAGCGGGGAGCACAGAAGGGAACGAGGAAGGGGCACCGAGCGAGAACACTGGGAACCATTCAGGGAGCGGACTGGAGGGTAGCAAAGATGAGGTGTCGTCTGCAGCGTCCCCGATATCAGAAGGAGATCTGGAGCACAGTGAGGAGCTGACGGAGGAGGGCTCACCGTGTCACAACAACAACAAAGACAGAGACGCAAAGGAGAGGCTGAGATACCGCAGGCAGAGGGGCGATGGTGAGTTATCTCTCTAAACTGTGAAATTAATGAATGATTTTTGCACAATTATCAACAACAAGGGCTGTCAGCATTAATGTGTGAATCACAATGATGTCTTATGAGCGAAGCATGCAGGTGCAGCTGATCAGACATCATCATTGCACCATAACTGACTGCAGGTCAGACCACAATGAGGAGGACTGGGGTCTGAGAGACGTCCTCAAGTCAGCATGTTGAGAACAATTATGAGCTTTGCAGGGGACAAAAAGTTTAATGCAGACAAAACCAGGATGGAGAAAGTGACAGCAGCTGTTCTGGAGCTCCTGAAGAGTAAAAATGTGTGTTGCTTTAACAAGGCATCACTGAACATTAGAGCGGTATCAGTGTTATTACAGCATAAATTCATACTTAAGTGACACTAGACAAAAAAACATTAAAAACATTATTTAATTCCTAATTGACTTTCCTCAGAAAATGAATAATTTGACAACTTTGATTAAAACTTATGGTAATCATCTGTTGAAAAACAAAAAAAACTTAATCATGTTTAAATTTTACTGAACTGAAACATGCAAAAATATAAGGATGCACACACTGGAATATAACGTGCACATTTTGAATCTGTAAAAAAGTTGGGATTTGCAGTAGGGCTGCAACTAATGAGTATTTAAATGGTCGACTAATCACTGACTACTAAAACGATTAGTCGACTTATCTGATGATTAATGAGTTTTTTCTTTTGTCGACAACATGGACTTATCGTCGCAGCCCTATTTTGCACCTGTCTTATAGAAAAAACACATAAAAACAAAGAAAAGGTAATTTTGTGAAAATGGTTTCCCTCTTTCTTCGTATCCAAAACTTTTTTCATTCAATAATAACTGGTGATATTTTTCAGATATGTATTTTACCTCTTAAAACACTGCTGGTTCATTTTGTACCAAACGTAGAGGGAGGGAAGTCTCATACTGTGCTTCGGTCTAACAGTAAAGGGTAAAAATCTAAATTACAGTGATTTACTTTGAAGGAAATGCCATGCTTAAGATGATTTCAGAGTTTCAAAAGTAAAAAAGAGAGTGGAAACACTTTAATATTCCTGTATGTGAATGGACCAAACCTCAGTTTTTGTGCGGCTCTGTTTTCACCGCAGATATAAACGTGTCATTTGTTATTTCTCAGAGGGACGCGAACTAATTGGTCCAATGAGGGGCCGTAAACTTAAAGGTCAAAGTTTCTAAAGTTTATTGAGCTTTAAAACTTTACAAGACTTTAAAATTGAAATGACAAATGCCCCGCCACACGGCAGCTCTGACAAATTACACAGAGAGGCCTAATGACGGACGCTAATGAAGACGCTTAAATGTCAAAACCGCCAACTGAGAGGCTGCACCAACACAAGCTAACAAGACTCAGACTGGTCTCTGCAGTTTTTAGGATATGTTGTTGAATTTTCATCAGTTCCACTATATAAGGGGGGGTGAAATGATGTGTTGCCTGCTGGTTTCCTCACCAAACTGGAGTGGACTGTAAGACCCGGCGCAGCCACAGCAGTCAGGGGTGAAATCGTACACCCAAGAGCACCCACTGTAAACCGTAGCTCCTTTTCTCACGCTGATTCAAAGAGACAGCTTCTAATCTTTGGCCAATATCTGTCTACACGTCTGACTAACTGGTGTTTCATTTGAGGCCATACCTTTTGGCTGTTTGACTCGGAGCGCTGCGGTGATGCCAGAGATCCTCTCTTTAAACATTTGGCAGCTGCGGAGGTGTCATTTCCTGCTATTGCCTCAATGTTACACAACAATGTGCCGCCTTGGGATATAATCCTCTCTATCCGTTACACAAAAAAAAAGAGGGATCGTCTTATAGCTGCGGTGAATACAAATTCACACTCAGCCGATGAAGCAGGGAGTCTGTGAAATCCACCACAACAGTTTAGTGGAGTTTTTTCAGGAACTGCAGATTTCATGGCTGGAGTTTGGTCTTCTCAGCTACATCTCCTCCGAGTTATTCACGGAGGCGCTCTTTTCTTTGGGAATCTTGTTGGAATTAGCGCAGACATTTATAGTTTGGGCTTAATTTCAGTTTTTTTTTTATTAGGAGGGATTGACAGATGGAGACACCCACTACTATCACCCCCCCTCCTCCTACAGTCCTCTCACGCCGAACCTATTTGGGATATGTGTCAGTGCAATGTGCAAACTGAGCATTAGACTCAGTCCCAGTGGGAGTGTTTCTGTGTGTATTTGTAGCAAGTGTGTGCACGGAGATTAGGTTCAAAGCAACTAATATTAGGTGTTGCATAATGAATGTAGTCTTTGTTGTGTGCATGCTTCCTGTGCCTGTGTTTTTATCTCTGTATGCGTGCGTTAACACACAATTGGCATCACAGCAGACCACAGCCCACTGGTCCATCTGGGCCTCCCCACAGTGCATTTTGCAGTGAGATAATCCCCCATCGCCTCGTCCTCTAACTCCCTCAGCCTCGCAGCCCCCCTCCCATCCCCTTCATTCTCTGTGGCGACGCCAGCAGCGCCGGTGTAGCAGCCAGCCAGGGTGGTGAGGGAACCTGCCAAGCTCCCATGTCCCTCTCTACTAATGCCCAGTCTGCCGAGGAGGCCTGTGAGTCTCGGCTGCTGCGTGGCTTGTCGGCGCTAATCCTCAGATCTCGAGGTGAACACCGTGCAAGTGTTGGCAGCGGGGCTGGCGAGAGTCTGCAGCTTACGGTCGAAAGAGGATCTCCATCACTGAGACTGGAGATCTGGATTGAAACTGAGCCCATAAGTTTGGGGACTTAAATGCTTGGATGGTTTTAAAGAAAAGGGATTGTGGAGGAGCAGAAAATGGAAAGAATAACATGAAAGTGACAGATGTACACTTATGTCTGCATAAGACGCAGATTTGTCTCCTAGAAATACATCCAACTTCCACGAGTTTTAGGCAGCGTAAATGTGCTGCAGGGAAACAGGCGGAGACGTTTTATTTCTGCCGAGATCGAAACTCAGGTTTTTTTTATTTTTGTAAATTTGGAAGTTTGAAAAACGCTGATGTAGAAAATATGAACATTCACCACAAAAAACCCACACATCCTTTGTTTTTGGCAAAAGTGAGATTCTGAATTAAAAACATCGTCTTGTTTTGTTGGCAGCTTGACAGATAGATGCATGATGGACAGATGGATAAGTTATGGATGGATGAATGTGTGACGAGATAAACACATTAATGGATGTGAGGATGGATGAATAGATGGGAAGATAAAGTGGTAGAATGGAGAGATGGATGAAGACAGAAAAACAGCTGATGAGAGAAGAGGCAGATGGATGGATGAATAAACAGGTATGTGGTAAGAATGATATAAATTAAAGGAAATAAAATATGAACACATGAAAAAGGGAAAAGTGGATGAAAGATACATGAACAGTTGAATTGAAAAGGATGAATGCATAGATGGATTATATGGATGGTATGGATGCATGAATAAGAGATGCTTTGATGGATAAATTTATGAATGGAAGGATGCATGCATAGAAGGACTGATGGATGTGTGAATGGATGGGTATATGGACACATGAATGGGTGGATGGGCAGTTTTATAGGTGGATGAATGCATAAATCGATGGATGGATACTTGATGGATGAATTAGCGAATGAATGGATGCACAAATGAAAGGATGCATGTGTAGAAGGACTGATGAATGGGTGAATGGATGGATATATGAACACATGAATGGATGCATGGGCAGTTGGATAGACAGATGAATGCATAAACAGATGGATGGATGAATTAATGGTTGAATGCAAGGAATTAATTCAGGGATTGATTGATTGACATATGTATGAATGAATGCATGAATAAAAACGTGATAGAGATTTGTATGCATAAATAAATGATTGATTGATGGATAGGTGCATAGATGTATGAACGAATGGATGCGCTAATGGATGTGTGAATGAATGGATGACTGGATGGATGATGGATAGACAGATTGGTGAATGCATAAATGAATATATAGTACAGATGGATGATGGATGGATGAATGAATGAATGAATGACAGGTCCTCCTGTAACTAGATGACATACCTTTGCTGTGTCAGATTTACGTTTATTAGTAAACACTTTATTGTTTGTGTTTGTTTCCTGAGAAAAGACGACTTATCCAACTGAATCGTCCTCCTGAGCTCTAACTGCAGTCTGACTTCACTGAGGTGGTAAATAATAATAAACTTTAAACCACAAGAAAATCTTAGAAAATGTCAAAGATCATGAATTTTCTCACTTTTACCAGAAAGATGAAATTCGTTTCACTCTCTTGTCATGTTTACTCTGCATAACCTGAACCACAGCGGCCCTAAACACTTAAAAATCCCACAGACCAGAGAGGTGAACCAAATCAGCGCCTCTTTTGTGTCGATCTCACACTTTCGACGAACCTCTTCTACCCCAAACCCGCCCTGGAGACCTCAGTGCAGAACACAAACAGAGCGGTTTCTTCAGCTCACAAAATCGTGTCTTTGTAAGTATTTCTAAGATGTGACTCCATCCCAGTGTGCAGTTTTTATGAGACAAGGTTTGAAGATGAAACATTCAATATGCATGAGCAAAAATGTTTTGTAGGAAATAAATACCAGCAGGATTATTGTTGTGAACAGACTGAGGAAATATTTATTTGAGGTGATAACAAAAGTCACCGCTGTGTATTTTTTAATTACTGCAAAATGTAATCAGAGTGTGTTCTCTTACTCTGTCGATATTTAATTCAAGAAGAAGCAAACACGGCACACGCTGATTGAAAACCAAGCTGCTGCAGCACTGAAAGTTAGCCTGGAATAAAAAAGTTTGGGTACCTCTATCCTGAACCAGAACCAAATCCTGTAGTGGTATGATCGAAGTGTGTCTGTGTTTAAACACCTGACTATTCAGTATCACTGACTTTTCCATTATTGACCTGGTCTGACTTGGTCTAGAGCCCAAAGTAAACAGCAAAATGTCCCTTTCTGCATTTTCACAAACAGAATAAAGGTTTCACAGATCTAATATCATGTTCAACAAATCTCTAAGATAATTAAGTCCATATTTGGTAAATCATATGAAACTCCGTCTTTAGAAAACTGTCCCTGATACAGTTTGCCATTAATAATAAGTCACTTTACTCTATAAATGTGTATTTTTTGTGTCTAATTAATTCCTATTTCTGTCAGCTCTGTTAGTTAAAAACAGATTTTCCCTTTTGAATATATTGCAGATTAAAGCTCCTATAAGGAATTTTCAGTTTGTGTCAGTTTTGGCGCCCCCTCTGGCCAAAAAAAAGAACTCTGCTTATTTTGTCCTTTACTCATTCAGTGGTGTTTTTAAAAAAAACAAAAATCTCATCCTGTAGACTCTTGACAGTCAAATGTTTCATTTATTGTTTGTATTTTATATGGAAATCATAGAACAGGGCTGTTTCTTGCGCACCTACCCCCTTCCACTTTAAAAATGAGAATATACAAATTATTGATCTTGTTTGCTTTTGGATATCATGAAAAGGCATCAACATAAATTTCAGTCTGTTTCATAAACATCCAAAAACTCCTAATGGGAGCTTTAATAAATGCTAACTGTAGTCAGTTTAGGGAAGATAAACACTGTATATGTTCACTTTGATTATCTTTGAGTTGACTTGTTTATAAAAGTAAAATACAGTACGTAATATTTCTATTTGAGGTAAGAACCGTGAGTCTGGCATAGACGAGTGGATTCATGCTGCTTCTGTCTGTGTTTACAGAGTTATTTTAAAGTGTTTGCAGGTTCCAAACCAAACCTGATTTATTTGATTAACTGGATAAAAAACAAGTGGTGACAAGCAGAGATGAAAATTAGATCCAATGATTGTTCTGTACTTTTTAAAATCTTCACCGTTTCAATAATTAATTCTCAGTCACTTGGACCGAGCAACACCTCAGCTGACGTCTGTCCTGTCTATGATGATGAAACATTAATGAAACGCAGATCAGTAGTTTTTTATTACATTTCCTCAGACATATTCTCAGGATATGAACTCCAAAAATAAAAGCAAACAAGCGGGGATATGTGGGCGAAATCAGCATCTGATCAACATGTTAAAATCCAAGAATCTGATCATCTAAAACCTAAAATAGACTGCTTGTGTTTCCTCTCAGGATATTGCTACATAATGAGCTTTCAGCAAACAAACGTAGAATTAAGTAAGGAGCGTCTTCGTAGGTGTAATCCGGAAATCTGCAGCGTCTTAATCAACATGCAGAGGAAGTCTTGGGTTTTATCCTTAGATCAGTGTTATCTCTGCTCTGATGGGATCAGTGTCCGGCTCCTCAGATTAGAGAAACAGACGTTGAAATGATGACATGTCAAGTTGGAAAGCCTCGCCACTGAGATCATGGCAGGGTGACTGCGGTCGCCCTCGTCTCTTGGACAGCAGCTCCCCGCCAACATCAGATAAGCCTTTGAAGAGACGTGTCCTAACCACACTCATGCACGCCGATTTTCTAGTTAGCAGAGCTGCCAGAGAGAGTGAGACTCAGGTTAGCGGGGCAGACTTTATTCTGCGGGGCTTAAGGTTGTCTGTCCATGTAATGAATTAAAGCACCTCGCCAAACTCATAAGTGTCTAGTGCGTGTGCATGTTTGGCATAATGATGCACAAGTGTAGCTATGAAAATCAAATTATCAGGGGATTAGGTTCGATTTTACTGCCCTGCAACATAAAAATGGCTATAATAACCCTCTGTAGCATTAATAAACTTATCGATCAGGTCCGGTCCAGGCTTACGAAACATGTTCTCGTAATGAAAGAAAAAAGCAAACGTTTGGCGGTTATATCACGACCCTCTCACAGAGAAGCGTCCTCTTTGTCCTGAAAGTGAAGTTCCTTGTCCTTAACCAGCCGCTGTTGCACAAGGGGACAGGCAGAGTGGTGAGCTTGGCAAGAGACATGTTTTTGAGATTTATGCTAATGGAGTTTCTTAAAGATCAAAGACCACTTAACCTCGTGTTCCTCCTCACAATAAAGTATCTGCTCCTCTGCAGTCCTCTCAGGGGAATTATTGGCTGTTCTGCTCGTATCTCAGCCTGGATAAAATCTCACAGTGGGAAAGTTACGCCGCCTGTTTATTAACTGTCACTGTTTGAATGTTGCTGCTAATGTGATTTTATGAACCCCGGACCACATTTGTTGTTTTTAACACGTGACAGAATGCAAAACAGTCTTGAAACAGCTATTAACTCCCAGAGCTTCTGGAGCAGCCAGGCCTCGCATGACTCTGCCTTTTGACATTTGCATTACAGCTCACGGCTGGAGATTTTTAACATCTGTGACGCATGACAGCAACGCATCTACAAGGCAGGGTCGCTCTGCAGCACGGTTTATAGACAGAAACATGCAAAGAGCTAAACACAGGAAGAAAATTTAAACTCAGTAAATAACAGACATTTGACATGATGAGAATTTAAAACCAGTCTAAGATTATTCTACTCTGAATACAAGAAAAGTAGATCTAATTTCCCAGTCAATCAAATGTAAATTCAAATTCAGGTCCACTAGGGTGACCATACGTCCTCTTTGACCCGGACATGTCCTCTTTTTTGGAGGCTGTCCAGCCTGTCTGGCCTTGTCCAAGGGAGTTTATAACATCCTTCAGATGTCAGTGGTTTTGTATGGAGATTTTGAGTTTGTGTCACGTGGACTAACTGAGTTAGAAGAGCGTAAAAAAAACTCGACCCAAAAAAATTCGCAAAATTTACTGAGCGTGACACATAGTCGTGTTCTCTTTTAGGGGATTCAGAATATGGTCACCCTAGGTCAACTAATCTTAAAGACCCACTCAGATGAAAATCATGTTTTTCTTGTTCTCTACATGTTCATGTGGCATTTTTCTGATGTTACAGGACATAACACAAGAAAACTAAGTGCGAAATTGCATTTCTGAGTATTTCTGTATCCAAATCGCTGTGAATCTCTGGCAGACTCAAACTTAAGGTTCGGACACAGTGAGATTTCCTACATCACAAATCCAAGCTCCGCCCCCGTAGCCACGTTATGCAGGCCAGACTCAGAGAAGTAAAGAGGACGATCGTGGAACAAGTGTGTGCATTAGCGGATTGCAATGATCATAAGAAAGCTAATTATATCAACTTTCATCATGTTCCCAAAGACATTAGCGTCAGAGAGCTGAATAGTTCCTATTTTACCTGCTACTTCTTTGACACCGGCAATGTTAGGCCACAAGCTAGCATGAAGAGGAGTGTGCAGAGCAGCGCTGTCTCCGCCCACGACTCAGAGGCGAATCACTAATGAGCTACTGGAGCTCTGCAGGAGAAAAGAAAAGCCCTTAAAAATTACACAGGTAACATGATTTTGGCTAAAAACTTCATAATCACAACTTAAAGACCGCAGAGAAATTCATTTACAAATAAACACAGGATTGATTTGGTGAAAGTTAGCAGAGCTAGCACCATCAATCTTTGGTACTCTTTATCATCACACAGTGTTAATTCAGTCGTTACAGCGTTACACATGCTCTTGAAAATACAAATATTATTGAGGAACGAATAAGAATAAATGAGAAACGGTGAGTGAAAAGTGCAAAATATTAGAAATACAAAAATACAGAGGGCAGAGTGGTTAAGAAATAAAATAAGATGTACAAGCGTAGAGGGTGGGAAGTGTTGGATGAAAATCAGAGAGATAACAGGTGAAGAATCTGCACACCGACCGAACAGAGCTGAAAAAAAGTGAAAAACTGAGATTTATTCAAAAAAAGTCCTTTTAATTATCACCATACAATATGTGGTCAAAACAAAGGGTGTAAAAAATGGGATAAAAATATTTCAGTCCTTTATCATCACCTGGGTAACAGTGATGATCATCATCTCTCAAGATCCTTTTCAAAGTGACTATTTTTAGCTGTTAACTCACTCAGTTCAGTTCATGTACAGGTGCCTCCCCCAGCTATCTCCTCAAATATCGGCACACCTGAGAGTCGACTATGATGCCCTGAGCAGACACAGTTTTCATACGACTTTGTCTCCTTTCTGTAGATCAAAATACTGCCAAACGACAAGTCTGTTATCACCAAGAAGAAGAGCATCACTAACAGGAGCTCAAATATCTACATCTACACAAACACTGAAGTCAGAGTGAAAGGAAAGTAGAAAAATAAACATCCAATCAATCACAGCCCGACCCCAAAAAACATTTCTTTTTCATGGATCATAATCCAGCTGATAATCACTGATAAGAAGCTGCTGACTTCACTTTGCATTTCAGTTACCGAGCCTCTGCTCCTCACACCATCACATTTCCAAGGTAACAATCCAATTACGGTTTTAAGAGTCAAATCAGAGCCTTCGCTTCAGGCTGGAAGTCTCGAGTCAAAGTGGAGGGAGGTGATGACTCACGCTGCTCTAAATCATTCATCCCTCTGTTTTTTCATCCCTCTGTTTTCTTTTGGCATCACAATTAGTTTCGATGTCTGGGAACGTTGCAGACAAGATTCCAGCTGTAAAAGTTTTCAGGCTGGATAATAACTCAAAAGGAGATTTGTCTGACTGACAAATCTGAAGAGGGAGGATCTTTTTATCCTCACATCAGAAGATAGATCTGTCAGGGTTTTGGTGCAACCACCCTGGATCCTCTTAGGCGAAGCACTTAATCTTTCTGATGCCTCGGTTTGACTTCAGAAACCAGAGCTCAACTGGAAAGACGTTTACAGACATAAACAGTCTTTTTTTTCACCAAATAATGGTTTAAAACGAGGCGACCAGGCTCCACCTTAATCACAGTTGCTTTAATCAAAGCGTAATTAGACTGTAATTAGATCGAGAGCGTGAAAAACTCCACCATCACACAGAAAGCATGTTGTATTGTGAAAAAGACGAAGGCCGGGCTGTGTATTTTCTCCCTAATGGCTGATAGTCCCATCAGAAGAGATGGGATCATCTGTGCTGAATGTGGTTTGATGTGTTTGTGTGTTTGTGTGGTTACAGAAAATTTAGAGAGCTTTATTTTTGGCCCAAGCTTTGTTTTTTTTTTTTTATCACCTGCCTGAAGCTCGCTGGCACAACAAAAGGATTCATGGGAAGAAGGATTGTTGTGATGGATCATCTCTGGCTTGTGCCGTTTATGGGATACAGATCGCTGCGAGGAAACATGTAGTTCTGTCATTTCGTGGTTGCATCGTCTCCAAGATCCGTTCGCCATATTGTCCTCGTCGTAACAGACAAGAGGGAAGTGTGTCAACTTTCCTCCAGAGTGACGAATGACAAGATTCAGGGAATTTGGTGGCCAGCTGTCACATCGGTCAGAGCAGCCAGACCAGAAACGGTTATAAATGATTCATTCTCCGTGGGTGTCTGCCGGACGCATGGACTGACGGAGTAACCACAGTGGCTGAGCCATGACTCCCCCTAAACACAACCGCCGCCACGTCAAAGCGTTTGTGCCTGTGTGGGTGGACGGGTGGGTGGGTGGCGGCGCTGCACATTCTGCTCATCCATCTGGTTCACTCGGGGAATGACAGGCCCACATTTGCATCGGAGAGAAAGTGGGGGAAAATGTTACCAGACTGGATCTGAATTGCTCGCCGCGTGATTGGAGACCCCGCTCACATCTCACGTTTTTTCAAGCTGAGCTGAGCAAATATTTCACTCAGTCACATCACAACAAATAAAACTCTTTCCACTTTGATTTAGAGCGATATGAGCGAGGAGCGGCGACATCCGTACTGTGGGCAAATTTCCAAGCCTTTTCCTCCGCTCTGAGGCCCGCTGCATTATGTATATTCCTCCTTGATGTAAACAACAGCTAGCAGGAGAGCTTTTAATGCATTATTCAAGGTTGTACTACGAATTAACTCGGTTACAATGAAACGGCCCCTTTTAAGTCCTGCAACATCACTTCTGGAGAACATTAAAAGGAATACCAGGATGACTGGTAGCATGAAAATGATCAAATTGCTTTTGATTCTCGACACGTTTGTTGTTGAAAAAGAGCGAAGGGGGAGGGAGAGGCGGCGGCGGCATCCTTGGAAGAGATTTTCAGCACTGTCAGGTCCAGCTTGAGGCAGCAAAATCTCATCTTGTTTTTACTTTTTAATTTCTCCTCTGCTTTATAACAGGCAGGTGGGTCTTTTGTTCCTGATGTGATAATGATGAGGATGAAGGCTATATTCAAGTGTCTTTCATATTTATATTCAGGCTTTGGGGTCTCTGAAAACACATCTATATCATCCCTTGGTTTGTTCATTCCAGACTCATGTCCATTGTTCTGAAACTCCAGTTAAAGGTGCAGTGCGCTGAATTTTGCACGTTTGGTAATAATGGACTGTAATTCTTCTTTTCTCAGAACATTGCATTACCGCCATCCTCTGGTCTCTTCTCCTCCATCATGCCATCATCTTAGACCTGCATTACAAATATAGTCCCTATTGAAAGACACAAAACTAGACAACCTAGTGTGACCATACGTCCTCTTTTTAGGGGGCTGGCCAGTCTTGTCCAGCTTTGTCTGGGGGAGTTAAAAAATCTGGTGTTGCGTGGTTTTGTACGGAAGTTTTGAATTTATGTCGCGTGGATTTACTGAGTTAGAAGCGTGTAAGAAACACTTGATCTGACCTGAAAAACTCTCAAAATTAACTACACGCGACTCCGTGACTCGGCCCCCGCATAGTCATGCCTCTTTTTGGGGATTCAGAATATGGTCACCCTAAGATTACCCATCCATCCGAAATCAAGTCGCAGCAATCCAAACAAGTCCAGCTCCTCCTGAGTCTTGAGGCTTTCTTAAACCAGATGGGATGAATAATTTCCTCAGCAAATTCTGGACCTACCCAGAGACCTCCTCCCTGCTGACAGGGAGGCATTTTTATCGAATACCCAATCCACCCCAGCTGACTCCTTTTGAGGAGCTGTCGGTCTACTCCTCCCTGGTCCAAACTCATGACTTTACCTCTTAGGTTTGGTCCAGCCTCCCAAAGGTGAGGGTTGTTTGCCTTTCGGCTCAGCTCCCTGTTCACCACAAACTTCTTAATTCGAGATCTTACAAACAAGATTAAGAGACATGCAGATGCAGCTCACATAATTCTCTTAATCATTTTCTTGAAATCTGAGAAACATATCAAAGAAATGTTGCCTGCTGATAAATAACACTGACTACCTGCTGCAGAAACTCAAATCTTGGAAGGTGTAATGGAAAAAATGTCTTATTAGAGCCACATTCAACCAACAACACCTCCTTAGTAGATATTACAGGCCAAGATAACAAGGAAAGACTCTGCCAATGTAATGACAAGTTTATCTAAGTCTCTTATATTGAGGTTTTAATCTTGATTATGTGATTTTTACTCCTTAAGGTTTTATTTTGGGCTCTTTAATAACATGTCTATCTGAACTTGTCAGGTCCACGTGGTTTTGTGAAACATTTTGACTTGAAATGAGTCCAAAAAAAAAAAATCACTCGCTCTGTTTGAGCTTTTGCAATGAGATGAAAATAGACGTGTTTGGCTTCTTTTTTGACTTAAAAAAAAAACAAGATTAGCAAAAAGAAAATCCACGCTGTCCAAAATTATGAGCTGTTTCTCTTAACATCATTCATCCATCCAAGACGGGAAAATCAAACTAGCTGGAAAGTAAGAAATTTCTGCTGAAGAGACGATTTTGTCCAATTTTTCTCAGCCAAGAAGTGTTCCGACTTTCCGCACATTGGCTGAGGTTTCTTGTTTTCTTATCTCAGAGGGAATAATTGGACTTCCAAGTGATTTTAATCTCTTGCTTTCAGTTTGGTGGCATAGTGTAGAGAAAAAGTCCTGCCAAAATGTGAGGTCTGTGCACGTTATGAAGAAGTGCAGCTTATTGTAACTTTGTTCTGCTGATAGTTTTTTTTTTTTTTCTTGGGAAGTGAGTAAAGTTCTTTATGTTGAGCACAAACTTTGCTTTTTCTCAGCCAACCATTTACTGAGCTATTTCTAATGACTTCTGGCAGCTGAAGGGGGGGAAAGTGCTTCTTCAGACGGAGCCAAATTACACTTTGGATGGCGTCCAGTGTGCAGCAGCGGTTCAATAATCATGCAGTAAAACGCTGGACTTTCACAGAGCCTACATCTGTATTGTCACAACCCTCACTGAGTGAAATCAATGGCTGCCGTTTGTTTTCTGTCACGTCTCCTCAGGGGTGGAGCTGCTCGCCTTGTACAACCACCCTCCGGTCCGAGAGGGCCAGGTGAAGTACTACACGGTCAAGGTGCCGCTGCGGGTGCAGAACTGCGATGAAGGGGTGAAAGGAGTGGAGGCGAACTGGCTGGATCACATGACCCAGCACTTCAACAACGGAGCCTCGCTGGTTGACGGATATTTCCACCTGGGCAACGTGAACGGTAAGACACACAAAAATGAAGCCGAACTGATGTTTTTAAATTGAAAACACATTAATAATAAATCAACAGAATAAAAGATTTGAACAAGTAAGAAACAGCCTTCACCTTTAACCTCCATCTCTTCAAATCTCAGAGTTTCTCTTAAATCTTGTGCAATTACAGCTATTAAATCCCCAAAAGGCTCCAAAAATTTGCCTCCCGACTAAATCTGTCAACATCAAGCAGACGCTGCATTCAAGTCTGTCTCCATGAAATAAAAAGCCTGAGCAGGTAATGATGTTCCTTGACCTTTGTGTCATTAATAATGCATTAGCCCTGCATTCATTTTCCTCCAGAAAACCATCAGAACATGTTTTAATAACTCTTGTTCGTGGATGTGGTGCAATCCTGCAGGATTTTGTACCGCCAACATTCGCTTAATGACAGCAGAAGTTTCAAGCTCCATTAAAAGACATCAGCGAGAAGGAAGTTTCCTGCTCAAGCTGCCAGTTTGACTGAGAACCGACACACGACTCTGAAACTTCACGCAGCCGAGGAAAAACAATATTCCAGCTCGATGTTTTGATCCTCTCTGCAGCTGCTCATTTGAATCTTTTACAAAAAAGACATTTAGATAAAATAAATGGACTTGAACCTCCACATCGCAGTGTTATATACGAATGTACACAAAAGAGGATGAGGACAAATGAGGACAAACCTTCAAAGTTTTGTTCTCAGACACTTTTGGATGTAAATAAATGTTTAAAGCTCCTGTTAGGAAATTTGTGACATCTGCAGAATAGGCTAAAATTCATCTTAATGCCTATCAGTGATATCTAAAATTGAACAAGATCATAAGCCACATGTTTAAATCTTAAATCTTAATGCCTGATTCTTAAATCTTAATGCTTGAAACTGGTGCAAGGTGGCAGGTGTCAGCTGAACAGCTGAAGAAACAGTCCTGTTTTTGCAATTTACACATAACATTTTTGCAAAAAATGACATTTAACTGTAAAAAATCAGCTGGATGAGATTTTTTGCCCAAACTTTAGAATGTTAAGGACAAAAAAAGTAAAGACTGATTTGTCCACAGGAGGCGCCAAAATTCACACAGACCAAAAGTTCCTAACAGGAGCTTTAAATGATCTGAATTTAACCCTTTAATGCCTTTTGTATCATATTTGATACATACTTTTATATAGTTCTTTCAAATCAATATGATCAACAAATTACACCTGAATACAGTTGGATAAATGATAAAAATGTCCTTGTAGTATATCAGTTCCCAAAGACATCGAATGTATCAAACGAGATAATTAAATATATTTGTTAAATTTTAAGGACATTTTGATTTTTTTGGTTTTCAGTTGTGAGTGAAATAAACATGTCAGCTCCAAAAAAGATTGAATATTCTGGCCATAATTTGTGGTGTCAGGCATTAAAGGTCTACGCCTTACATCAGGGTGTAGCTTGAAACATGACTAATGGCGTGTTTGCATAATAATGAGCTAATTAAAGCTACAGGGGCGTGTCCAAAGGAATGGTTAGGGTTGATATCTGACCCTTAATCAGATCCAGTCTGCCAATCAGCTGTTTGCCTCATTAGAAGTGAGACTTGAGGTGCACTCTCACCTCTATCGGCATATTTCACCCATTAAGTCCAGTTTGTTTGACCCGTGTGAGGGCTCTGTACTGAGCCCAGGGACTGCACACCTCCTTCACCCAGGCAGGGTTGGAAGAGGTGGACTCAGAAATGATCACTTATGCACAAGCGCAGCACAATGAGGCGTCTGATATCTCAATTGTTATGCAGCACACTGACATAGCAGTAAACAGTTGGACCTTCACGACACTGGGCTTTAAGTTTGGTCGACAAAAACAGCAGGAAAACTCGTCTTTTTAAAGAATAACAGGGAAAACTGTAAAAAGGTGATTCCCATACTGGCAGGAGGAATTCGAGGGAGTGCACTAGTTAATCTGTGCACAAGAAAAGTATTTATTGGCATTAAAATCTCCTATAAACTGATCAGGATGACGTTAAAGGATATTTACACCAGCTTTACTCGCATACAGGCTTTACAGGTGGAAATAAATGTCAACACAGGGATGTAAATAAACAGCTTTTCTGTGTTTCTTACAATATGACAAATATGGTTCATTTAAACAAACAAAACATACATCAAAACGTTATTTAACTGGATTTGTTGGATCACAGCGATAGTGTTTTGTGTTTGCTAGCTTTCAATCACATTACAGAATTGTATTACAGAAGCGTATACACATTTGCTATTGACCCAAAAAGTAAGTAAAAGTTTCAGTCATATTTTTTCAGAGGTGTCGATCTCTGAACTTAAAAATATGTTCTGATGGTTTTATTTCTACAGGACTTTGGTCCCTTAAAAGAAATGAGATTATGCCTCACAGCTTCTCAGCCACATAGGTTTTTATATTTTCTCATAACTCTAAATTTTCTCCCCTATACCAAACACTTGAGTTTTTAATAAAATCAGGGACACTGTGGTGTTGGTACAGCCGAGCACAGAGGGATCGGGTCTGATTTTACCAGAGTGCGATGTTACTCTTTTGACACTGAGGGTTTTTACGAGGCGGAGCGTTTTGGTATCCTCCTGTAAACTCTTTCCTGTTTGGGTTTTTCCTCTTCCATCAGACCCTGGCGGCTCAGCGAGTCGCTCTGACGCTGAAGAAATACGCCCGCCAAAGTAAATAAGAGTCATAATTCATTAATCTGGGAAAGTGAACGCCTCAGCAACTCTGAAACATAGATAATTAACCTGATAACAAATTAGTGCCTCCTTGCATATTTTATGTCCTGAGAATGGAGTAATGGAGTGTATTATTATGATTCCATTTTTTCTGCATATTAGGGTCCTGGAACATATTTTGCATTTTTCATGCTCTGCTACGATATGCGTCTTTTGAAGAGTGAAATTACCGCGGAGAATAGAGAGCGGATCAGCTGCTTTATGAAACTCGCTCTCTCTCTCTTTCTTTGACTTGTGGGAATGAATTCAGCTCACAGCTTGAGCTTAACTGCTTTAGAAAACAGACAACTTTACAGAGGTGAATGCTGTACTTTGTGGATTTTGGTCTCCTGGGAGCAGCTGGCAGTATGACATCAAAGCGGTAACCCATTTGTTGTAAGCAGCTAATTACATCAAACAGCCGCGCAGCTCGGCTTTAGGAATCAGAATCCATTTCCTGCCGTCTCCGTATTTAGCAATTTCTTTGAGTTTGTGAAATTCATGACAAAAGCCGGAGTTAGCAGGAGGCCATCTCAACCTCATGAACATCAAGGACGCGTTTGACGGGGAAACAGCAGACTGACAGAAAAAGACAAAAGCAGGAGATCGTGGTGACACTGACAGGCGTGTTTGGAGATACAGAGGAACCGGCGGGCTTCAGTTTTTATGTCGTGACAGACACTAATGAAGTCTAATGAGTGTAATCGTGTTTTTCTCCAAGACTGATCTTCCTCTGACCTACTTTGTCGACTTTTTGCTTCATATTTTGGAAGAAAATTTGATTTGTGGAGACAGTTTTGCTTCTGGACCCACTTTTTAAGGAGCTGGTGGTCACTCTGGGAGTTTGGTTCTTGCCTGAAAATTCTCACCAATCACACAGATTTAATACAACAGATTAGAGTCATTGACTTATTCTTTTTAACAAGTTTTAGAAGAAATATTTTTGTTTTATTCAGATGGAAACACAAGAAATTCAGAAAGAGTAGAGATGTTGTCCTTACAGCAGGAGCTCAAACCACTGCCTGAGAAACACTGCTGACCCCCCTGGCCCTCAGCCTGCCCGTCTTTGTGAGGGGCCCCTGGTCTGCATCAATGTTGGCGCCTCCTATGAAAGCATTCTTTACCATTAATTATATGAGAAAATGCTGTGTCAGCAGTATCACTGACCACTTAATCTGGCACCTCCTCCTGTCACTGGTTTATGAAATTTACAATAACTTTTAGATAAATATAAAACTAGAAGTAGTGATTGTTCTTTCTAAAGGTCCTCTTCGGTATTTCAGGTCAAAAAGAGATTCAGTCTGTTTCATAACCAGTGAAAAATTCCTCACAGGAGCTTTAAATATTTAATTTTTCTCATTTGTGTCAAGTTGAAATAACTTCTCATGTAAAATTAAATAAAAAAAGTAGAAAAGTCAAAAGTGAAAGGTGCATGGATACACGGGCAGGTTCTTGTGAAAGTATATCTGGTGCACTGACTTTGTTGTCATTGGTTGTTATGGCAACAAAGGTATAACTTTGTTAAGTGAAAAGGAAAGTGGAGGAAAAACACAAACAGCTTTAAGAAGGATGAGCATCGCAATATTTTTTGTTGGGCTAAATTGAAATACCACAAAGAAAAGACATGACATTTTGAAGAGACATGATTTTAAGTAGGGCTGGGCGATAAACCAAGAATTAACCTAAACCAAAATTTACAACATTGGCCGTCATGTCAATTTAACACGCTGTCCTACGTCAGAGACGTGACTCCACCCCATCCAGTCCGTAACAAAGAGGGAAAGACAGGTGAGGAGATGGAGGACGGTTCAAAAGTTGGAGCAGCTGAAGTAGACGAAGTTAATGTGGGAGGGGGTGAGCAGCTTGTGGAGTAGTTATCGTCCATTTATCGTTATCAAGGTGAACTGATCAATATATCGTGATATTGATTTGAGGCCATATCACCCAGCCTTAATTTTAAGCACCATCACTGGACTTAATACAGAGAAGAGCATGATGAATCCCAAACGACACCTCCTGAAAATTAAGAGGAAATAAGCTGATGTGAATACAAGCTGAAACATGTCTCCTTCTCTAGGATGACAGCACCAACAGTACCCCCAAACCAGTTTTAGTTGAAGACTGTCAGAAAATCTGTTGTGTTGCATGCTAACAACCCAAACTGGAACTATTTTTAATTCTTTCCCACCTAATCCGGCCCCTCTTGGTGCCTCAAAACTTGCCCTCAGGACCTCCTCCCAGGTAGTTCTGTCACCCATCTGTGTTGCTCTGGGGACACTCAGCCTGAAGGTCATGAGAGGATATATCCTGGTTTGAACCTTTTAAATTCCCGCCAAACTGTGAGATTGGGACATTTTGAGTTCTTGTAATTCGGTGTAATCTGAGACAGATTATGAATCTGATTTGGCACATTTGATCTTCCCAAGATGCAACACAGTGCCAACACTGTCAGGCTGTGAGTCAACAATAACTTCTACAAGTAAACCCATATACATTAACAGTGATTCTCAGTGAAGCGATTGTTATGCAGAGCCCACAGTTCACTAATGAGCGGGATTAATTATCCATGCAGCACCAAGCTTCTGATTCCCAAGATCCAAATAGTGACATGATTTATAATCTACATGGACGTATTTGAAGAGCTGCATACCTTCATTATAGAGAGAATAAAGGCTAATGGACAATGTGACAATACTAATGACAAACAGGGATATCAGTGGAGTGATATATGAGCGTCTGAGAGCAGGAGGAGGGGAATATTTTCAATGTTTGCTGATTTCATCTCATTTATCTTTTTTAATTTCCCCTCTTTTCTCCTAAATTGGATTAATTAAGATGATTCATTTGCTATTTCAGAGCTTTTAAAGCCTTTTTAAACCCCGAAGATCACGACAAGAGGCACCAAGTAGAAAAAAAGTTACTTTAAAATTCAGAGCGAGTGGAGTTTGTGGTTTTTATCGCTGCTTGTTGAGCTGCAGCTCGCAGATTACCTGTTTTTGTTTAAACATGTGTATCACTGTCATGTTCCCGCTGACAGTTTGTAGCTGCAGTCTTTTTTTCTAAACGCTGTGTTACCTTTCTTTTGTCCCCGACAATCGGCTGTCTGGCGCAGTCCAAAGGGACGCACACTTACACACAAACACACAAAAACACACCGTGTCCCCGTGCTCCTTCTAAAGATGGGTTTCCATGGTGAAGCTGGATGAGAACGCATTAGCGGGCATTGTTTGAGTATGCATGTGTATATCTGTGTGTGTGTGTGTGTGTGTGTGTGTGTGTGTGTGTGTGTGACAGATCACCCAGACATTGTTTGCGGTGGAGACCTCGCCTGAGCCTCAGCGTAGGATATTAGAGCGATATTGGATTGAATTTACAGATCCAAAGCTGCACGCAGGCCCCACTGTCATAAGACACGCATTAAAGATTCATTCACACTGTGGCGCTGTCTGCAAACACAACCACAAACACACACTTCAGGGCCTGCATTTAGCCACACAAACCTACAAAGACACACACAAGTCTGCTCTACCTCCCTGAAGTTGCGAGCAGGGTGGGGGTTGAGTTTGTTTACTGAAGACCGGTGTTGTCGGGGAGTTTGTCTTTGTTACTTGTTTAGCTTAAGCTATCTCCAGAGCCACAATGAGGATTTGTAGCCTGGCTGTGAGACATTGAGCTATTCATATGCATGACAGTCAGCCCTCACTGGCTTCTAAATTTGGGCAAAGCCAACATTGGAAAAAAAAAGGAGCAGAGAGAGAGGGAGAGATATGAGAATATGAAATTCAGGGAAGAGGAATTATGTGCGAGTGTTTTCCTGAGACAGGAGTGGACAAGAGGTGGAATTAGTGCTGCAATGTGCATGTACTGGATGCATGCATGTGTCTCTAAGTGATTGCAGCTATGCGTGTATAGGTTCTGACAGCACAGCATGTGTCCTCTCCACCTCTGAGCTGCAGTCATAAGACAGGTTGAGTGTTGTTCTCACTTAATGCAGCGGAGCAGTTGTTTTTTCCCTCTCAGGAAAAAAAAAGGTAGAACAAATGGACTTGGGTGATTGAAATGAAACCTCTCGGAGCTTGTAAAGTAAGAGCACAAGCCGGATAGCTGCTGAAATCCATTATGTAAATAGTCAAGTCGACAAGTTAAACAGAAAAGAGATCATGTTCGCTGTGGTGTTGCTCAAATGAACAACACGAGAGAGTATTTTGCTCTTACTTAGCTGTAAAAAGGGGGATAAAGGTGACTTTATTTGTTTAAAGTAGGATAATCCCCTTTTTATACATTGATGCAAAACTTCTGCAAAGGTTTTGACAGCTTTAGAGATAATCCACACTGAAAATACTGCCGCTAAAGGGCCGTGCTTTGGGGGGATTTTGTGGCTCAGGCAGTCGGATCTTTGGCATTTGGTAAGAAAGACGCTAAAATCAAATTAGCCTTGATGACGAGATACTACATTTATCATTTTTAACATACTTTTAAACATGTTTCTATCATAAATGTAGTTATTTTGACAGCTTACTGTGATAAATTTAAAATAGTGTATTTGTCTTACGGATTGTTTGATCTAAAGCTAAAGAAGGACGAATCTATTGTGTGTTTCTGTTAAAGGTACTGTAGGGAGTTTTTAAGTGGTTGAGAGACAGGCTAAAACTGATGATGATGCCTTTTGATGAAAGTCAAAAGTGAACTAGACTAAAAGCAACAAGGCTGATCATTTCTCTCCAGTTGCTTTTAAAGCATGAATGGAGTAGGTGTTGGACTGGAAGATGGACAGCATTCTGGAAAAAAAACACCTTTTTTTGCCTTTTACATAGTATTTATTTGCATTGAGTGGGTTATTTCTCTGTTTAAAGCTCCTTGGAGGAGTTTTTGAATTTTGACGATTTCTAAATTATGATTTCAAAAGGCATCAAACAAGATTATTTACAGGATACTTATCAAGTCTTTCTTCATACTTTTCACAGCTAAATTCACTAATAAAAGATACCAAAATGTTTTTGTTTTTTTTCTTGTAAAAAAAAATAACTTAAACATGACAAAACCAGCAAAGATGTGAAGGTAACCCCTTTGTCCACAGGGGAGCGCCTTAATCGGAACCAAAAGAAAGTTCCTCACAGGAGCTTCAAAGTAAAAGGACGAGGTTTCTACCCCACGACCCGATTTTAACGTAAGCAAAACACGAGACAAGAGGTATCACTTTGTCCACAGGGGGCGCCAAATTCTACACAAGCCTAAAATTCTTTACTACAGCTTAAACCAAAACCAAGACACAAACTGCATCAGTGACTATCACCTGTTTCATGCTGCCCGCATAAATTGTCTTTAAATGGTTATAAAAGTATCTATAATCGGCCAAAATCCCACTGTGGGAAACAGTGTGTAATCCTTAAAGACGTGACTCACTGTGGTAACCTCAAAGCCTTAGATTGATGAACGTATTTGACAGCCAATTAGCTAACATGAGAACACGGCTAATGTTTGTACTGAGCCACATCTAAGCAAACAAATTCACTAAAGCTAGATAATCTGACAGGTTCATGTGATTCAGACTTTAGACAACAGTAGTTAGACATCCTCACATACTGAGTCACCGTGAGAATATAATCTATTGGTCATAAAGATTAAAATGATCTATTGTTGATGTTCAGTGTATCAGTAAAGCAGGTGTCCAGTTGCCTCCCTGTCGTATTCTTGCAGTTTCCCTCTCGTCTGTATCTTCTGTATTCAGATCAAAGCAAACATTGGTAAACACCCCCCGGTATCCAATCATCACGCTGTCAATCCTCGGCTCCTTCTCTACCAGCCGAAGTCTGCCCGGTAACCCAGAGGTACCAGCCTGCCAGCTGCCAAACCTTTGGCTCCGCAGGGAAGAGTCACATCCAATCCACACAGACACACACACCCTCGTCTCTTTCTCTCTCTGTCCCTCTCTCTCGACGTCCGCTCATCCTGTTTGAAATATAGATAAGCTGTCAGCGGCCCGTCTGCAGCTCTCTGAGGCACACATGTTTAAATCATGTCAGCAGACGTGACCCGGGGCAGGGTCACCTTCGGTTCGGCAGCAGTCAGCTGGACCATAACGCCTACAGTCTGAGCTGATAGGTTCACCAGCATGGACACAGCGGGGACTTTTCTGTGTCTGTTTTTCCCTTTATTCGACCGGACAGCTGAAAAGAGAGAGGAAATGTAGACGGAGCAGGGGTGACATGTAGCAAAGGGTCATGGCTGGGAGTTGAACCAGCAACTGCTGGGAATTGCAGTCGCACCATGAGCAAGCACCACGCAACATTTGACAACAGTGTCTTTGTTTTAGTCGTCAAAAACCTCAAACAAAACCAGAGACATTGATGAACAGCCATCTGTCACAACTTGACGGACTGAAAAAGTAAAGTCTCTTAACTTCTGCTTTGTAAATCAGTCATTTCGCCACTCTCAATACAGCGATAACTTTACTCATTTGTAATACGATTTTTCTGTTTGACACACAATGGCCTTCTTGGTCCACCAGGCCAATAGACTGTTGTATAAAAGAGATATGCCCCATAAAAAGGCTGACTATAATGTCACCTTAATTTAAGACTACTGAGGCGCGGAGTCAGAGGATCTTAAAGGTGTTTAAAGACACACATGAATCACCCAGCTGTCTCATGGTTATCTGAGCCTGCAGACTGAGCTGATTTCTGATTCTAGTTCTTGTTCAAAGTTCAAGTCTGCCTGTTCACACCTTGTTTCCACTCAACTTTGTGACCTGGTCTGCCTGTCCACAAATAAACGGACAATGATTTTCGTGTCAGAACCAAGTTGTGAGAAGATGATCATGGCAGACCAAAGCAAACGATCAAAAGTTTGGCTAAACCTCACAGGTACAAAACACAGTCGAGTGTCTGTTTGCATTTATCATAAGGATAATAAAACATGTAACAACTCTTTGCATCATGAAAAATGCATCATGTATGTTGATAGCATAGTTATATTCAAAAGTGTTCAGGTTATACTTTCTATTAGACACTTCAAAATTTCTGGTTTATATATTTTTTGGATCTATCCTTGTATGAAATTGCATTATATAAACTTGAATTAACAGCAGATATGAACGGATGAAACTAAAATGGTGCCAAACCCAACTGAGTTTAAGGGATTAACCTCCTGGCTGGCTCGCCAAACTATAGTCTCTCCAAAAGCAACCGTATAAAATTTCAGTTTTTTAACATAATCGAGGCAGATCCTGAAATATTACAGAGGGAAGGAGTTTCCACAGCGGAATTAATGGACTGCTGGTTAGCTTGTCTTCATACATGAGCAGAAACAAGGCCGCACTAACAATCTGTAGATGCTCTAGTATGCGATCTTAGTTGGACACAAATTAGAGACATCCAGAATTAAAGTAAATTCACGTTTCTCCTCTTGTTTTTTCCTCTTGAATAATTTCAAAATCTGCATCACAAATTTGTCTGACAGTGCAGCTCGGCACCTAACGCTCAGTAAAGGTTATTTGAAAGGCCACAGCTGTGTGTCTTTTTCCTAAAACAACAAATTTTCAGAATACTAAAATTCGAGCTGAAATCATAGTTGCAGCCATTAGCGGATGCAAATGAATTAAAGACCAAATGAATATTAAACAGCTACTGTTGCACTAATCCATTAATCTTGTTTATAAATGCTCGTGCCCACCTCTTGTTGTTTCTTGTAGATTGTTTAGAGAAGGATCTTTATATGCATGAGAGAGAGGAACTCCTGCAGACTGTTTCTGCTCTCGCTGAAAAAGATTTATTCAAGATACAATAAGCTTTATCTGATGAAGGTTTAAAAACTGAAGCGTTGAATTGATAATAACGTTCACTGCCGGTTAAAAGACTGTGTGGGAGTTTCTCTTTCAACAATCAACTTTCAAGAAGTCGAACAAAACATCAAAAAGCATCACCTGAGAGGATTTGAATTTTTCAGACAGAGTGAATGTTTAACGAGGAGAAGAGGTTTAATTGAATCTGAAAAGCTGCACAGTTACACAGTTATGATATCCTGTGAGTGCTGTTCACCGCTCGCTTGTTCGAAACTCTGCGTGCTCAAATTGATCTACATCAGCAGGTTTGCAAACATGTCCGTGAATATTAGGATGGAGCCGACTTGACATGTGCAGCCAAAGAGCTCCCGAGCAGTCAGACACCCACATACCAAAAACGACTGCAGATCCAGTGCTTCGAGTTTCAGTGTCAGTGTCGGCTTTGTCTCTGCACACCGGGCGTCTGCTGCTGCTGATCCTCTCCTCTGACATTTGGGTTCTGGTTCTAGCTGCCGCATGTCACCGGGTGTCACTCCAGCTTTCTCACTGTCTCTTCCTTTGCCTCCGCGTCTCTCAGTCCCAATGCTGTCACTCTCTGTTTTTAGTGTGACTGTATTAGCATGCCTCGCCCTGCGACCTTGAGTGTGTGAGTCATGAAGGGCTGCAGAGCAGTTTTTACCGAGGGTGCACAGCGTTTTTTTGCAAGTGTAAACAAGTTATTCTCAGGCGGCCCGCTGGCTGCTCAGCTCAGCTCTCTGTCAATAGGCCCGAGATAATGTTTATTCGTGCACGCAACCGGTGCATTCCCCTGACGGACTCGACGCCCCCAGCAACCAACTCCTTCTCATCCACTTCACTCGTACTGCCTCCTTCTCTCTGCTCGGCTTGGCGTCTGTCTGAATTATCACCGTAAGAGGCTGCTACCTCCACAGCAACAAAACAGGGACCCTCTGTTGATCTCACCTGACTGATCCCAAGCTTGCGAGCAAAGACCTGGATGTATTTTTAAGGAGGGCTTCCTACCAGTCATATCAATTCCTGTTTCTCTTTATAATCTCTGGGTGGGAGGCCACTAGTGGGAACAAGACACTAGGAATACAACTGTTTTTAGCAGAGGGGGGTCAAACTTGTTTGGTTTTGCTGTATTGGCAGATGCAAATCACAGAGTTTGTCACACTCGCCAAAGACAGTAGCATAACTAACATCCTTTTTCCATCACCCCAAAATTTTACCGCATGTGGAACTGCACTGCTGCGCAAAGGCAGCAATTTTCACCATTCGGAAAATCCTGTCGGATATGAGGCAGACTTGTGAGGCGAATTTCGTGGCGAATTTCAGACAGCAGGAATTGCGAGGACTCCCAAGAACCAGTGAATTCACATGCAATATCCTTTTTATGATTGTCCTTATATAAGTGATGAGACGGGTCATAGATTACTCTGTGATTTTGAACTTCCAGAATCAGCATCTCCTCATCCATGCTGTCGACGGGTTGAAGTGAAGTCTGAAAACCTTTGATTTGTTTGTCCCCGCCCACGTGCGCATAGTGTGAAATTCAAGCCGCCTGAAACACGGAGTGTTTTATTTTGAAAAGAAGCTGGACGTTTTATTTTGTGTCTGTGCCCGACTTCCTTTCCAGCACGGACTAATCTGTGCTGAATTTTTGTGGCATGCTGTTGCATCCATAGAATAGAACCCTGGCGATCGGCTACAAAGCTTCTGAACCACAGGGGACTGGAAAGAAGCCGGTGGAATTTGACACATTAACTTGAATGGAAACGATCAGCGGCGATCTGCATTCGGTGGAATTTGAGGGTAACAGTTTTTTAGGAAAAAGACCAAGCTGACCACCATCCATAACTCCATCCAGTATCCTTCAAAAAACACTGAAATGTCCCTTTAAAATGACCTGCAAGCATACCAACAAAAAGGCTGTTATACCTCCGAACATAGCGCCTTATATCTCTGAAAGCTTTCTGTATTCAGAGTCTTTTCAGCTCCTTATATGTCAGGTACTATAGGCGTATAAGGCTGGAGCAGAACAGAACAGCATTATAACATCATTTAAGCTCCTCAGCCCGGAGAGGAAAATAGCTTCTGCATGAACATGGTCAGTAAGAGAATGGAGAGCGTTGCATTGTGGGAGAAATGTTGTGATGGAGGAGAGGAGGAAGAGAAAGGCCAAACGGGTGAATGGGGGGAACAACAGCGATGTCTGTATTTGAGGGAGGCAGTAGATGTCTGAGAGATGTCTTCAATTGAGTGTGCTTGGGTCCTAAATGGGTTTTCAGGGAGGGGGGGTAAAAGAGCCTGTCATCCCTCCACTCTGTCTCTCCCTCTGTCTCGCTCCCTCCCTCCTTCTCTTTCTTCGTCCCCTGCTTCTCTTTCTCTACGGGCTCTCCAGCCGCCTCTCATCCCTTCTATTATTAGGGCCCAGTAATGAAATGTGGAGTGTCTCGTATTGGTGCCTGGGACCCAGCAAACTGTATTAGTGTGTAAATGGTGTGGGAGTAATGAGAAAGCACTCAGGCCAGCCAGATAGACCGGACCGTGGGGCGTGCATTGTGTCCCTGTGTGCGGGCCTGCGTGTAATGTGCATGTGCATCAAATGAATAACAAGAGACGTCAGGGGGGAGGGACCCTCACTCACAGGGGTCGGAGTTGTGTTTCTGTCTCCTATGCCAATTCTGAGATTGTTAGCCCCCAAACAGAGGAGCGGCTCAGAAAATCTATTTGGTCAGCGGCACACAATCTCACCACTGGCCTACAGCGTCTGCGTCGATGCCTTTTTGTGGCTCACTTAATTCAAGTCTTTTTAAGGTGAATTATGCAGGCTTAGCAGAAGGATTTATGCCTTAATGCCTTCCGGACTGACTTCATTAAATCAGTGGCTACGTTTTGCCATCGCTAAAATCTCCCCAACCTTTTTAGAGCAGCCCGGATTCCCCGAATCCATCAGCTCCTGCTTTCACCTTTCTTCCCAGCAGTAATTAGCCTCTGTTTAGCCGTCTATGATGAAAACCAGCAGGGCTGCGCTCAGGCCTAAATCCTCCTGATGTAGCGCATAATGTCTCCCCTTCTTTTTTTAACATCCCAGAAGGGGAATACCTGCTCCCTTCTTCAACACTGTCTCCCTGCATAATGTATAAGAGCACATTGCTCATACAAATGGCCCACACCACTAGCTATGTAATAAAGGCTCGTGTGTGACTGTGGCTGAGTGATATCATTCCATTTCCTCTGGCCTGCGGGGTTTAAACCAGCAGCAGAGACAAGACGGACACGCTCCATCCAGTAAATACTCTTTTTCACGGCTGGATTTTTTTCTCTCCCTCCTCTCTGCAGATGCGCTGCCGAAAACGGTGGAGAGTGTCTTCATCTTCCAGGAGGGGAGCGAGAGCGAACCGAATGTGGCCGCCGCGGCGACATACGACGCCATCGTGGTGGAGCAGTGGACCGTCATCGATGTGAGTGTCAAGGTTATCAGTTTCTCACAGAAATGGTGTGAAGGTTTGAACCCAAGAAAATCAACTTTTTAGACCCTTTTAGGCACAGGCTGGACCACAGTTGCATGTAGCTGCTTTAATGTTCCCTAAACCGGGCGTATGCATGAGCCCTGGTGAAAAATTTTAACAGAACCTCTACATAATGGTCCCAAAACTACGAAAGAGGATTAGGACCACAAGAGGAGATAAAAATAATTACAGGAGGGAGATTTTTTAAATTTACATTTCAAGATTAAAGTCAAATTTCAAGATTAACACAGAAGATTAAAGTCGAAATTTTAAAAAAATTTAAATAACGTGAATAAAGTCAAAATTTTGACTTTAATCTCAAAATTTTAATTTTTGTATCTTGAATTTTCGACATTATTCACGACATGTAGAAATCTTTAAATTGACTTTAATCTCGAAATTTCTATTTTTATTCTCGAAATTTTTACCTTAATCTTACATTTTTATTTTTTAATCTCGAAATTTCGACATTATCCACGACATTTTGACATTTAGTAATCTTGAAATTTCAACTTTAATCTCGTAATTTCAATTTTTAATCTTGAAATTTCTACTTTATTAACATAATTTTGACTTTTAAATCTCGACTTTCGACTTTAATCTGAAGATTTCAACTTCAATCTCCTTCCTGTAATTATTTCTTTCTCTTCATGTGGCTCTAATCCTCTTTCATACAAAACTCCCCCTTAGAAAGTCAAAGAGAGGTTATTTGGTGAGCCTTTGTGGCCTAGTTCGTCGAGTAAAAGCTCCTCTTGGGATCCAACCGTAACTCACCAAATTTAGTGGTTATTTTTGTTCAAAGGCTCTCAAGGGGTCGACCTGATCCCTGTCGAATTTGGGTTTTAGCTGGAAGACACCAGAGCCGTGGAAATTTGGCTCAATGATCAGAGAGTAGATGGCTCGACCCCAGACCCTCCAGTCACATGTGGGGAAAGACAGTGAACCCCAAAGCTCTCCTGGTGGCATAGTGTGTCTATATTAGCACACCTGGACGATATTATTATTATGGTATATAACTGATGTAATAAAACAATACACTGTTAAGAGGAGAAATCATTTAATTCAGATCTGTTTGTCTAAGTTTTGGGGAGTTGTAGCTTTAATGTTCTCAGTCGTGGTATTAACACAATATTTAATCTCCATTGTCCAGCTGTACTCAGAACACAAATCCTCTTTGTGAATCTCGTCTGTCTGGCGTTTGAAATCAGTTGTCATTCAGACATCGTGCCCTCTCACCCCCTTTCCTCGCTCTCCAGCCACCCTTTTCCCTCAACAACCCTGAAGGCAAATCCGGCAGATCTCAATTTATGGGACATGTGTCGCAGTCGCTTGTCTTATCAGCAGCAAACAAGCCCTTATCTGCCCGCCGATTAGCTTCTCTCCTCGCCACAAGTTCCAAGTTGGAAATTGATTTCTGTCGAAAATTGAAGGGTTTGCGGCCTTTTCATTGCCTTTCATCTGAACCTATGTGCAAGTCTGATTGTGTCTGTCAGTCTGTAAACATGTGCCTGTATGTTTGTGTCTGCTAAGTGTATATTTCTTTATATATATTTATGGATAAGTTCAGTTTTGTGTGTCTGAATGTGTTTGGCGATGTTATCTCTGTAATTGAATTTAGACCTTTTGCTGCCTCTGGTTGTCCGTGTGTGAAAGGAGACGTTTGTCCCCCATATGTGACTCTGTGATTGTCCAGCCCAGAGCTGATGGCCACATGTGCCAATAAAAAAGGCTCTTACAGTGGTCTGGCAGCGGCAGTATAGGCTGCAGTCCTCTGAGATGAATGGTAATACTGTTGCAGCTTAATGGATTTCAAGACCTCCTCAGAAACAGTAACACTGAACCCTAAACCGGCGTTCCAGGATCCAATCAGCTCCTCCAACGGGACTTTATCAAAGACCGTTTCACCCAAGTGATCTGCCGAATCAGATTGACAACACACTCATTCACAAAGGCCTCACATCATCTTCATTCAGCGTGATAACTGTTTCACAATTGATATGCAAAGTATCCTCACAGCTCGTTATTGTTCTACTCCCCGGATAATGATAGTGAAGACTGCGGCGGTGTATTGATTGCGGGTGTTTTTTCCTCTTCTTTATGAGAGTTGTTCTATTTTCAGGTGGCTTTTATTTTCTTTGTTTGCGTCGTCTTCGATTTGCTTTGCATTGTTATTAATCAAAAAAGTCGGGCAGGTGGTTGGATTTATCGGGCGCAGAGAGGAAGAAAAACAAGCCGATGCAGTCAGAAGCAATCATTTATATTGTCCTTAAGTGGGACTGAATCATCTCGGAGACTTGCCACTGACGGGGGAAAATAAGGAGTTTTAATTGTTTTATTCATAACTAAGTTACAACTAATCAGAGGATTAGCATGTGAAAAGTGTTGAAGTGATTTCAGATCTACAGGTGCTCTTCAGGCAGCAGAGGCGTACAGTTTAACACGGTTAAAAACACCGATTTCATTTCTGATGTTCTGAAGTTGTTTTACTTTCACTTGTTGTTGTGTGCAAATCTTAATTTAAGATTATTTAAGCCTCTCTTTCAATCTCGCACAGTAAACTGATCATCATCACTGTGTAATGAACAGAGCGGGTACAGTCAGCCCAGTTCAGGCAGATGTCTAACATCATTCCAGTTCTGCTCAGGGTTTCTGCCTGTTAAAGGAAAGTTTTGTTGAACATCTTGGGATAACACTTGATATGAAATGGTGCTAAAGGAATAAAGATTGATTGATGCAGTTTGAATTTGGCACCAGTACCCACCACTAATGTTTGATTGTATATACTATGGACTACTTGGCTCCGCCTTCCATCGTTATATGAAATTGAAGCCAAATTTCTCTCTGCAGTTCTGGGATTTTCTCCACTTCCTGGAACCTCCACTTGCGCAGTAGCGTTGATGACACTCGGCTCAAACAGCGTATCCCCCGGTGAGCTACAAGTGTTAACTGACCTTGAAGCCAAAATATCTACAGCTCCCTCTGCTGGCCGGCAGCAGTACAGGTCATAAACCCCGCCTCCTTAATGTTAACAGAGACAGACCGGTTTTAACACGGTTTCTATCTTTGTAGTCAGTTATATTTAGTTGTTTCATTTTAAAAACAGGGGGTGTGGCATCATGATTGACAGCTCTGTTGACCAATCAGAATTATCAGAGTAATGGAGGAATAAGACAAAACATAAACACTGATGCATTGGATTTCCAAAGTTGCGCTCTCCAGACACAGTCAGAATGAAAATGCTGCTGTTTGATGATCCATAGAAAACAAACTAAAATACGTTGATTTAATTAGGCTGTTTATTAGTTCATAATCTAATAGAACATTAGTTTACTGTAATAGATTTCCTCCGGCTGTGCTGTGATGAGGCTTAAAGTGATCAAAGAAAAGCTCTGAAGTACAAAAACTAAAACAGTGACAGAGCAGATGATGCACGTACGACAAACACAAACTCTCGGGTCATAAAAATCTGACTTCAAAACAAATCAGAGAGAAATTAAAGAAGAAAACAAGCACTAAAAATAAATGTCAAACTGACAAACTAGGATGCAAGTTGTGTGGAAAGTGTTTCTACTAAATGAGAACACAGCCTGGAGGAAAACAACAAAATGGATAAAGTGACAAGCAGGGGAAATGCGCTTACGTGCAGGGTGTTCAGCATGGAGACGGCTGCAGAATATTCTGCATAAAAATGTCATCAGTGCTAAAGAGACGATTCAGACGTTTCTTCTAGCTTTATCACGAAAGAGAAGCAGCAGCACAGATTTCAGACACATGTCCTAAATACATTAAAGATGCAGAGTGTGACAGTTTTCTCCGGAGCCAAAGGACCTGAATATGAAGCATTTGAGCTCAGAACGAAACGCCAATTAGGACCAGCTTCAAATCTACTGTGTCCTTCAGGGAAATCAATACAGGAACTGCTTTAGATCTAATGTACCGGAAGCCCTTTTCATTGGGCTCAGCACTCACCAAACAGAGCATGTCCTCCTGCAGACCTCAGTCAGAGATGGCCCTTGTATTTTTCAACAGCAGGAGGTTTTATTTATAAAAAGGTACAAAGTGCATTAGCAGGACTGTGTCACTCCGAGTCATCCAGATAAAACAGTGAAGGAGCACCGGAGTCACAAAAACATCCGTGTGTGTGTGTTTCACTAAAAGATGAACTGATATTCACCTCAGCGCGGCTCGGCGTACGTCTGCGAGGACTCTGATGTTTCTCAGAAGCTCCTGACTCTTTTTCAAACTCTCCTCAAATGATGTTTTCAGTCCCATTATATAGAAATCCACTTCAGCTCTGACAGACGCAGCTGCAGGTCCATTATGATAAAATGTACTCTCAAGATAATGCTAAAGTTTTACAAGTACGTCGAACAGGTCAGACTCAGAGGAAATGTCGCAGTGTTGTGAAACAGAACATCTCAAATTTAGCTTCAAAGACGAGACAGAAGAAGATCTTATATCACAGCACTTTAGTGTCATCAGCTCCTATATTCTGGACTTCCTTTTGCAGTACATCTTATTAGGGCTGGGCGATATGGCCCCAAATCAATATCACGATATATTGATCAGTTCACCTCGAGAACAACAAATGAATGATAACTACTCCACAAGCTGCTCACCCCCTCCCACATTAACTTCGTCTACTTCAGCCGCTACAACTTTCTCTCCGTCCTCCATCTCCTCACCTGTCTTTCTCTCTTTGTTACAGACTGGATGGGGTGGAGTCACGTCTCTGATGTAGGACAGCGTCTTAAAGGGACATGAGACCATAGCCTACCTACACACATCCAAAAACAACTTTGATTTACTATTTTTTTGACACCAAATATACTGATATAGGCAAAATGACGTTGGATATTGTCGTAAATTTTGGTATCGGTAAATTTTTCAGTTCATCACCCAGCCCTACGTCTTATTATTGTTTTGTAAAGTTAGCTTAAGTAAATTTATGAGGAAGTCGTTAAGTATGAGGTAGATAACGCTGAAGGCCGAAACTAGGTTCCTTAATTTCCATCCCAGCCAGATCAACACAAGGTGAGAGTTACTCACTGGAGCTTTAAACAGACATCTGAAAATACAAATGATGACGTCTCTGTTACTCGTCAGTGTTTTAAAAGTTCATTTAAACTGTATAAACCAAAGAGGAGACTCAGAGTCTCTTTACAGGTCATTGAAAGTACGTCTACAAATGTGAAATAATATGTTTTCGGTCCTTTAGTGGCTCCACAGGCAGAGTTTCACAAAATCCAATAAAGCGAATCATCCAAATCCCCAAACCAAACAAACCAAAAGTTGTGAGGTTAAAAAGAAGCGAGTCCAATCAACGACCTGCTGATTACTCCTCGTCTCTGCTTTAGGCTGAAAGCTCACAATGAGCGTAACGCAGCATCAAGATGCATTGTGGGCGATTTAGACACCAGAGTTTGACAAAATTACAGATGAGATTCTTGATTCTGAGAGACTTTGGACCATTTTTTCAAACCAATGTGAGTCAGAGAGCATTGTGGTAGGGACAAGTAAAAGATATGAAGTCAGACTCTGTACTCAATCTCTTTTCTTCAAAGCAGAGAGGCAGACTTTTGGAAAGTTGCCCACATGACTAGATTTCTGAGGTGGAGAGTCAGAAACCAATCTCAGATCTTCAGATTTTCTCCCTGTGAGTCAGCTAATCCTACCTGACCAACCACCAGGCTAACGTTTACTCTTTTGAAAAGTTTAAAGGTCAACAGCGCAGCCCAGTGAGATTAAAGAAGCTGGGCACAGAAACAGGACTATTTCAAACTGGACTATTTTCTGTCTGGGGTGTTAGAGATTTTCTTTTACGATACAGCCTGAAAAGGTGACAATCACAGCGACTGTCATTACAGCAGAACCATTTTTAAGGGTCAGGTTCACTAAAACCAAAGAGCTGCTCATATATCTGTTGGTATCCAGCCATGCACACAATCTTCTTTTAATGGCCCCCAATGTGAGAAGGTTTCTGTAATAAAGAGAAGAAGTTACTCAGAGAGAACAAGTTTCAATTCCCAAATCTGCACATAAAACAGAGCGATCCTGCAAGGCCAGGTTTAACTGGAGGTCTTAGAACAAGTGGGAGGATGTTTGGTTGTGTTGTTTCAAGACGACCCTGAAAAATACCCCTCAGCAGAGCAGTAATATATTAAAATTAATACTGGCGTCTGGGTTTATTACTCTAATGGTGAACAGCAAAGAAGCAGCAGTATCAATTATTCCTGTAGATAATAATCCAAAAGAAAACGAGGACTTTTCCAGGGTGATTATCGCACTTCTAAAAAACAGGAAGAGAAAACGAGGCAGATTGAAGTTTCTCCCAAAGATAAGCGCGACTGAAACATTAAACAGAAGTTTTTTTATGACGACTTTTTGAAGCTCACAAATGATTTAAATCGAGGATCTGAAGGCATGTATAATAAGGGCTGTTTATTCTTTATTGACTACGGAGTTACAGCTTTCAAAGCGTTTAGTCTCTGTGCATGTGGTGTTTCATAGTTCTGTTCAGATCACAGCACGACTGTCACTTAATAAAATGTTCCCTCAACCATTTCGAGCACTTCTGTTTGATGATGCCGCCACATCGCTCACTTTTTGATCTCGCCGTCTCATAACACTCGAGTGTGGAGAAAGTGTGCGCCGCTGCAGAAAGGCACCTTAAAAGTTGATATCACTGGAGTTCAAAAGTAAGAAATGGCAGTCCAATGTCAGAGGGAGTGAAGGGGGCTTAACATTGTTGTCACTCATTCTCAGAAGTCACTCACATCGCCGGCTTTAACGCCGCTCTCTGCAGAAAAAGCAGGATTAAGGCCCTACATCACAGGATCTGTGCGGCAGTAAAGAAACTTTGAAGAAATAAGACAAAGAGAAGAGAGACACACACTAACAAAGCGCCGACACAGAAGACAAAGGATGCAGATTTGTGTTCCTTCCAACTTAAAACCTTGTGCATAATTCACGAAGTACAGCGAAGGATTTGATTTGTTCTCCCTCCCTCCCTGTGTGTGTGTGTGCATGCTGCAGCCTGCATGCTGTGTGTGCACAGAGCTGCTGGTAATCGTGTATCTCCTGTCCATGATATCTCTATCCTCTGTGGCATAGGTGAGAGAGGAGGTGACCTAGATAGAAGGAGAGTAATTTGCACCGTCCCTGCGAGTGAGAGATCGCGCCCGCCCTGTCAGGCGGCGTGGCGATGATGCTGATCGAACTGAGATGGAGGGAGAGGAATTTAGTTACAGGGTGTTGCTGTGTCGCAGGTGTAGGGAAATAAATGAAACAAGTAATAACATGAAGAAAAATATACCCAAGAGTGCGCCTGGATTTCCCAGAGACAGAGGAGGAAAATGTTAAATTCAGAGCAAATCTGAGGTTTAAATTAAAACAGTTTAAACTCATGAACACTTTACAGATGAAGGTCTCACCTGAAAAACAATGAAAATAGGAATTCAATCAACGGATGGTTAAAGAGCATCAGTTTAGCAAAGCCAGTTGGGCACAGAGACCGAACTTCTTGATCCATTCATCCATTTTCTGCCGCTTATCCTGCTGGGGGGTCGCGGACATCTTGGGGCGAAGGACGGGGACACCCTGGACAAGTCGCCAGTTCATCGCAGGGTTGACATATAGAGACGAACAACCATCACCACACATTCGCACCTACGAGCAATTTTTGAAAGTGGCCAATTAACCTGGAGTAACCGGAGTAAACCCACGCAGACACAGGGAGAACATGCAAACTCCACACAGAAACGCCCTAACTCGGGTTAAAACCCAAGACCTTCTTGCTGTGAGGTGACACTGCTAACCACTACACCACTGTGGCGCCCCACAATTGCTTGATCTTAAATAAAAAACTGGAAGATTTAGCTTGCAATTTCCTCAAAAATGCGGAATCTATATTTCTAGACATTGCAAGCTGAATGAAGCCCTCTATTTAATAGGACATCAGGAATAGGGACATCAAAAGAAGAAAGGATGGTTGTAGAATGGGGCGATTCATCAGGTTCCAGTTTTCAATTTTGATTATGCCTCCCAAGGATTGTAAAAGTTTGATAACTAAGGCTGAACATTGTTGTGCTAGAATCTGAATCTCGCTTGTTTGTCCTCAGATGCTCAGATGTAGTGTTTGCTCTGGCCTTCTTCTTGAGCAGCTCTTACTTTCATGCCATTGTTACGAGTTAGATTAATTAAACTAAATTAAACTACGGATGTCTCTAAATTTATCATGTTGAGCTGCAGCAGCGCAAACTATCACAAAGTTGCAGGTGGAGAGAGGAGAGCAGGGAGAGGAGCAAGAGGAGGCAGGTGTCTGAAAAGCAAAGGGACAGCGTAAGAAAGACAGCAGTATATAACTCTAATTCTTGACATTACTTGTTGGATCTGCAGCCAGTGAAGAGCCACATGTGTGAATGCTTAAAGGTTGATTTTTGTCTGAGTTGTGGCTTCAATGATATTTAAAAAACCCTGTCTGGTCTTTGTCCCATGCAGCTGGCGTCACTTTAAGTAGGTTGTGGTTTTAGGTTCACCTTAAAAACATCAGCTCATATGCATCAAGTTGCCGGCAGGCTAATGTAACAAAACCATAAACAGAGACACAGGAAATCATCTCCCCCTCCCTCGTCTGAATTCAGCTCTGAGCTTCTTTGTGTTTCTTCCTTTAAATGAAAGAATTAGTGCTGCTGCCTCTGAGTTGATTCATCCGCTGATGTGTCCCTAAAACTCACATTTAAAAATATTTGAATCATCACAAACCGGTATTTTCATCCTCCCTGCTAAAGTGACGGAGAAAAGCTGAACTGAACAGTAACATCTCTTTTGTTCCCCCGACTACACCATCATGTTGTATCAGGCTGCATAGTTTAGTCCGAGTCACAGGCAGGTTAATGCCTCATAAAAAATTTAAGTTTGGATGCACTTTGGATGTCTCCTGTTAAGCTATATTATTGTTGCAGCGTTTGCAGTTTGAAGCAGGGAAAATGTCCCTCGATGGTGCGTAGGTGTGCTCGGGGAGGGCCCTGCTGTATACTCCATAATGCAGTTAGTGATATTTTTAGACCCTGTGAAACAATCAAAAGCACCAGAACAGCTGCAAAATGGGCCTGTGGTGTTTTTTTCTCTCTCTCTCAAATGTCTGTGAGTTCAGTCACAAAGGTCATGAGTGAACTTTGTGGTGTAAACCTTAGAGCAATCACAGACTGGAGGTCCATTAGACTTGGACAAGAAGCTGTTCGATTTTCACCAGGATCCAATATGTTGACATTTTTGGTGACTGTTTGTGGTCTTTGATTGTTTTGTGTAGACTGAGGTAGGGCTGCACGATCAATCGATTTTAAATATCAATCGGATTATTTGGTCATGATGACATTAAAAAATTAAAATCGTCAAATCGATCTTCCTCTCTATCATGTTTCACGCCTCCAGGCCACCGTAGGCTTCCCCTTCCTTTGAGAGCGCTCCCCAGTTCCCAAACACACCAGTGTAAACAAACACGGCATTTGTAAAAGATGGCAGTCGTGTGGAATTGGTGCGACTTCGCAGTTTCGGATGAAGAACAAACCACTCCCCGCTGCAAAGTCTGTCTGAAGGCGGTATCAACCCGTCCACACTGAAACGAATTCAGGAGTAAACGCAAAGTTTTTTGTCGTGTCGGCGTTTCATCCACGTGGAAACGGCGTTTCGGGTGACTGTAAACGGTACTTTTTGAAGAGAGGGCATAAATCTGTAAACGACGACCATTTCATCTTCGTGTGGTATCTGCGTCTCACGAAACGATCATGTGACACACAGCGTAACTCTTTTATGGCGCCTGTGCGTGTCCGACCAAAACAACCTTGGTGTGCATGCTCTATACTCTGTTTCTGTCTTTTGTGCATTTCCTCGGCAGCGGTACAGCGCCACTAACTACCTTGACATATGCGCTACATCGTTTTCAGTGGATTTATTTTTGACTTATTTTAAAGTGAAGTTGTCACAGAATAAAAAATAAAAAATCAAGTTTTCAAGGAAAAAAATCAAGATTTTCGTGCCGCCCTAGACTGAGTATCTCAATAACAATCATTAAGATGTTATCTTACATTAACATGTCAACTTATCGGCCATGTAGAGGAGCAGGTGTTTGTTTCATATAAGCTAATATGAATATTCAACATTTTAAGGTTTTAAAGCAAAAATGTCGAGTTTCCTTATTCAAGAGGAATAAAACATGGAATAATTCAGGATCTGAACATAAACTGTGACACAGAACTGCTTTGTTCAAATGTACAGTAAAGTGTTAATAACATCTGACTGATCAGCTGATTCATTATTATTATATACGCCGTAAATCCATCCTTTGTTCCTTCTCTCCATGAATTCATCCGTCCTTTTTCTTCCCCTCTCACACTCACTGAGCTACCTTCAAATGTTTTTTAAGAAGAGCCAATCACATTTCGAAAAGGTTATTTCGCTGTGTTCGAGAAAGCTGCATTTTTGTTACCTTGACAACGCTCCAGGCCAAGCGAGCCGATCGGGAGCTGTACCTGAATGCCCTTTTTTTTTTAAAGGTATTTGCTTCATCATTAGCGGGCTGTGTCTGCAAACCTGTTGACCCTATAGTCTGCTGAATAACAGCTCTACGCGGAGCAGGGAGAAAAGCCGAGTTCTGTGTGTGGAGGTGGTTTGATGAAAAACAATAAAGTGGTGTTTTTGTGGAGCACTTCGAACCCGAGCTTGATCTGCAGTTGCTCCCTCCTCCTCCTCTGCTTTAGGCCTGTAAACATACTTTGTCTTCAGTCTATATGTTTCCAAATGCAGAGTAATTTATCTACATACCTTTTTAAAAATAGAGAGGAGCTTTAGGTTATTGTCTCTGCAGTTGTTGCTGCTGCTGCTGCCATGACCGGCTTTGAAAATGAACACTAAAAGTGTCTGACATTTTCACCTCTTCCTATGGAGCTGCCCTTTACCGAGCCGGTTGGATACCATTTCTCCCAGAAGAGAAAAAAGTCTGTTTAACTGTGTCAAGAGACGATCCAAGGGGGTAAAAATGGATTTAATCTAAAGCAGATATTACCAGGGTGGTTAAACTCGCGCTCCCCTCTCCTCTTACCCTGTGGTCTTTCTTTATAGTCACTGAGATAACATCGAAGACAAAGATGGTGGTGTGATTACTTTGTTTTTTCGGCTCTCAGGTTGGCTCTGGAGTGCTGATGCAGCATGGTGGCCCCCTGCATAATAAGTCAGCGAGAGAGGGGAGCCAAACTCCAGAGACCGTGATTAACTCTCACCTCCTCCAAAGAACAGCGAGCCATTACAGAAAAATTATTTCTCAATTTACTTTCCGGGCAAGCTTTGAGAGAGAGCTTGTTTCTGGGAGGGGTTCCAACATAAACCCCCCGAAAAATGTAGATGCACTGCTCCCTGTAGGACCCTGGAAAGTAATGCTTGTGTAAATAATGTCTGGAGCAGTGTCTTGTATTCTAATGATCAGCTCTGTGCAGCCTACCAGTTGATATGTGACTGCTTTAGGTCTGTTTGTGCATGTTGTGTCACCCGGTCAATACGAATCTGCGGAAGAAAAATGAGGCGATGCGCGATGGAGTGGCTTTAAGTGTTTTGTCTTATAGTCTGTCTTATAGCAGAGAGCGGGTACTGCATGCTGATCAGGCCCTCTCTTCCTGATAAATGCCCACTCTCTTTACTCTGTCTGTCTGTAGTGTGGGCACTGGTGTAAGATGAAGACAAGATTTATAAATATTTACTTTTACTTTGTAGATCCTTAATTTGCACTCGTTAAAGAGACAAATCTGCATAAATCATTTTAGTGGTCACAGATATGCTTAAAGGGATACTCCAGCGTAAAATTAATTTAGGGTCAAACACACTGTAACACCGAGTTAGACACCCCCTCCAGAGATGAATGTTGCCGACCGCTTACTTCTCTAGTTATACCAACTTTAGTAACGACCGCAGGAAAGCAATACACAGCGGTCTGAGGAGCCATAAACAAACCTCAACCAACCTCATCCGAGTCAGAAATTCATCTGGAACGGATTTCTGACTCTGAAAGTCGGACGATCTTCACCAACCCCGACTTGACAACAACGTCACAATCCAAGATGTCAGCGCAGTGCATCAACAATAGAGAGTAGCAGAGAAAGCTCTCATGATGTTTTACTTATTATCACTTCTGTTCTGTTTTTGTGAAATTAAATAGGTGGTTTATGTTTTACTGCCCAATGTCTAACTGTGAACACGGTGCTATGGTGTTTGTCAGAGTAAAATACTATGTTATGTGTTCTTTACAACTGGTATAGCTCACAACAGCTAACAACAACTAACAACAGCTGGAAATTGTAACAACAGCTAACAACAGCTAACAGTAGGCGTCCATCTTGGTTTTCCAACTTGTTAACTGGAACGCCGTCAACTTTGGTGTAACATCATTCCCAGCTCCGACATCCGACTTCCGAAGTAACTGGAATGCAGCACTAGCCATCAAACATCTTGTGGGGGAGTCCTGACAAGTTGATCACCGAGTGCAGCGGATCATTTCCATGAAGCAATAATCATCATAAAAATAATTTTGCACTGCAGAGGCTGTAGTTCTTCTGCCTTAGCGTCTCAGTCTGATTGTATTTCCATAAAGTAATCATCATAAATTTTCCAAGTACTATGGCTGTGACCCTATATGTCCTGTTGATGAAGTTAGGTGCTGTTCTGAGCATTATTTGTGGCTATAGAGTGGCGTTTTGGTTGAAGTGTGTGCATGGAGAGGTAGACAGAGGTATCGTACGGTCGTTACTAAAGTTGGTATAATTAGAGAAGCAAACAGATGGCAACATTCATCTCTCGAGGGGGTGTCTAACTAGGTGTTATGGTGTGTCTCTTTAGTGGGTAACCAGGTTATATTACATGATTTAGTTGATTTCTTTATTATAGAGGACATGTCCAGCCCAACAGGTTTACAAGACATTTATCCATTGGAGTGAAAATTACAAAAACTATCCTAAAAAACAAACTATTGTGAAGTTTTTACCATGTTTTGGAAACAGAGCGTCCTGTATTCTTTTGCTATAGTCCATAATATTTTCACCAGATCATGAACATGTGGTCAAAAAAGTAGAAGCAGTGTCAGCAGTGATGGTTTTCATGTGGATGTCTTTTTTGTAGTAGTAGCTGTGGTTGCATTTTAGCTGCTGTGATAGTGAGGGGTTTTAAAGCAGACATCTCCGGGGAGTAAGATGTTGTAGTAGCAAACTTACCCTTCAAAGTGCTGTGAAAAAAGACTCTCAGAGATGGATATCTTTGAGAAAATGTTTACCTCTGTGATGTCTAAATCTGAGAGTCTACAGTGAAGAAACTGGTGTTGAAGCTTTAACACTGAGAAAACCGGAGGAGTAGAAACAAGAAATGAGTGCCAACTATCTCCCTGTGTACCAAATAAGAGCTTTTATTTACAGTAACTGATACTGTAAAGCTGCAAAGAACATCTTCACACGTTGGCAGCTTCAAAACTGGAGCAGGAGACAGCTGTTAGAGAGACCGACTCTGAGCTGCTGTCATTAGTAAACTGAACACGAAACGCTCGTTCTGTTAATCTGCTGCTGCTGTGTGATAGAGGCTGATGAAGGCGGCTGTACAATATCTCCACATGGAAACGTACGTCGCCTCGGTGCGGCTTTAATTAGAGCAGACTTTCACACTTCACAGTGCACTGAAGGCTAATGTGGCGTGTGTAGGTGTGATGTATTCTCAACTCTCTGTTCTTATACAGTTGATCAGCCGGCTACGAATAGACCAACTTCCGAGCTGTACTTTGTTCATTTTCAATGTCATCTCAGTACCCATAATGCACCGGTGAGAGTAACCATCTGGAATTTATACAAAAAAGGTAACGGACTGAATACTTTTATTCTGCTCTTGACCTGAGAATAGTCGTCTTTCTGCAGAGACCACAACTTTGGGCAGATGCAAGAAGTTTTTGCACAACAGGGTCTGTGTCAGAGTTTTTTGAGGACAAGTGGGTATATTAGTGAGGTACCAGCAAACTTACAGACACGTGTTGTGGTTTCGCATTCTCAGCAGGTGTCTGCCACGGCAAGAATGGCAAACCACAGGCACGCTTCCTCCCTGAAACGTGTCGTGTGAACGTACATGAATTAATCCTCGTGTGTTTCAGTGTGAATCACAAACAGGCGACTCGAAATAACCGTTTCCACGTGCAGCATTTTTTTATCTAAATCTGTCATTTAGACAAAGCCACTGTGGCTCATTTCACGGTGTTAAAATAGCAGTAATAGCATTAAAATGTTTACCTCAAAGTGAGCAGTTTCACATGAGCAGTCTATTTGCTCAAGGACTTACTGTGCTGACACACTCTTGTCAGGAATAGACACGGTTGCCATGTTGACTCACGGCAACCAGGGAGTTTCTGTAGCGGTTGATTTATGTCTGTTTTTTTGTTATTCTCCCCGGTGTGCATCTCATCTTCGACGGCGCACACGCATTTTATTAAAGCCATCATATCTGAGAGGCATTTTTTAAAGCGGGATTAGGGTTTCTAAGTGACGCTGACAGCGCTTGATTGCATCTCAGACCTCGATGCTCCACAGCTGTAATCACAGATTTGAAGGCGCTCTGCAAAATGATAAGCAGTGCTGCAGTGCACAGGGTGTTTATGGAGAAAAGTGTGGGGGGATTGTGTGTGTGCGTGCGGGTTCGGGGCTGTTCCAGTTGATTGCAGGTTGTCTAATGGACATCTCGCTGCCTCCACAGGGTTTGCAGGTGAAGGCTGATTATATCCCTCTGCTGCAGTCCCTCGCCACGTTTGGATGGAGACTCACCTGTGTGCTGCCAACTCCTGTCATCAAGACAAACAGGTGATGACCCTCATCTGTGTATTAATGATGCACCGTTAGGGATCTGTGACTGCTAGTGACCTCTGTTGGCAGCTAGACAAAAGTGCAGCTACAACCTTCTTGTTTCAAGTAAACTGTGAGTTTTTATCACCAGTTAATCCAGATTACAAACATTTTTGCTCAATTTATTATTATTATTAGAGCATTTTGGTGTTAAAAGGAATTAACACCTTATACCTGCACACAGATATTTTATCGGGATAGTGAATAATTGTCCAATTACACTATATTATATGATTATTACATAACTGGGTAATCATAAACACCCATAGTAAACTGTGTTCTGATGTCACAGCTGTTGTGTGTAAACCTTTTTTTTATAATTAATATTTAATTGGATTTTTGAGTATCATACATTACAAGTACACATGTGGCAAATGTTGTATATGTTGTAAACATTGACTTAGACAAATAACTATATTACACGATGTGTACACTCCAGGAAAGAGAGAAAGAAAAATAACCACATGGTATCAACGACGACAAAAAACAAGGGGTAAAAAAAAGGGCAATACAAGAACAATAACAAAAGATCCAACAGGACAGCACAACATTAAAATACTAAAAAGTAAATAAATAAATACTCTTTTATGTGTATATTTTTTAAAAAAGGGAAGAAGGAATATCAAAAAAAACATAGCATGTTACACACTCAGCGGATGTGTAATCTTTTTTAATATACAAAGTTATAGGCATGCAGAGATCGAGGTCTACAGCATCAGCGATCATCTTTAAGTGACTGAGCAGTGATTGGTCGATTATGTCCCATAAAAATAACAAAACATATATTTAAAACAGGGCTACGTTTAAAGATTTACTTACACACAGAGATGTAAAAATTCAGAGTTGATTAAATGCACCATAAAAAGACAACAGAGAGAACCTAAAGTAAAATATTCAGTTAAAGTTTAAGTGCAGATGCCTCCGAAAATCTCTCACTGCAAAAACAGATTTTAAGAAAACTGACTCTTACAGTCCCAGCACCGCTCCTCTATCATTTAAATCCAAATGATTCAAATTCATTATCTGTGTCACGTTGTCAGGTTTTGCTTCTTCTATAAATTCATCCAAATATATCCAAACTAAGAGTTTCTCTCTCTTCATACTTTTTCTGAGGGAGGGAAACTCTTTAAGACGCTGTGAAACATGAATTTAGAATCAGTGAAAAAGTTTCTCGAACTCCAGTATGTCGTTAACTTCTGTGAGGAAAAGCTTCACTTACAATATTCATGTTAAAGTGGAGCACTATGAATTATGACACATACCTTTTCTGTTTGAGATATTGTTAAAGAATTATGACGGCTCTCCAAAAGATTTGACCTAAATCTGTTTCAATTTGAGCTGAGCTCCGAGCCGAGCAGCTGTGAAAAATCTCCTCACAGAAATGTAACAGCCTCGCCGCTAAGCCCCCCGCGCTGACTCATCACAGTCTGAGCTGTATGAGTGTACATCCGTTTACGGTCAGAGAGCCTCACCTCTGAAACGGGACTCACACATCTGTACAAACACCTCACTGAAGTCAAGTTTAGTAAGGCTTTTCTAAAACTAGTCCCGAGCTCTTGTAAGTATTCCTGAAAAAGTCCAGAAAACGTCAGGACTGTTATGAAGTTGTGGGTGAAGTGGGCGGGGCAGATCCTGACACCATGATGAGAGTTAGTTGCTTTTCCAACAAGGTGACGTCTAATTGGATGTAATGATTATTGTCAGATGAGTGGAAAATAACATGCTGGTGAGCAGGAAAGGTTTTAAAGCAGCTTGAGTGTCACGATATAATGACAGCTATTCAATGGCTGTTCTCTAAAGACCCACTGCTATGAAAATCATGTTTTTCTTCTTGTCTACATGTTCATATGTTCATTTTTCTGATGTTACAGGACAGATCATGAGAAAAATAAGTGTGAAATTGCATTTTATGAGTAACTCTGGCAGACCCAAACAGCACGTTGAGACACAAACTATACTGGCCAGACTTGTAAAAGTAGAGAGGACGATTGCGGAACAAGCGTGTGTGTTAGCGGATTGTAATGTTCATAAGAAAGCTAATGATGTTATTAACTTTCATCACGTCCCCAAAGACATGAGTGTCTCAGAGCTGAATAGCTCCTATGTTACCTGCAACTTCTACTATTGCCAGATCAGCTCGGGGCCCGGCGCCTGTTGAAGACATCACTCTACGGCAAGTCCGCTCAGACAAACTACATTGCGCTCCATTTAATAAGTCAAACGTGCTCGGTTAAAAGCCCATCACGGTTTTCTTTATTTCCGTTTGTTCATTCAATTGACCTCGAGATTTTCTCTCCAGATGATACAGAGAATTACAACTTACTGTACTGATATTTTTAGATGTCTTTAATATTTTATTTAAATTTTTCTTATGGAAAAAGGAAAAAAATTTACAAAAAAACTGTAATAGATAGTTTTTATAGCCTCTATTCCATGTTTCCTTTGGCAACCTAATTGAGGCGGTAGTCCGGCTGTCTTAAGTCCCCTTTGATAAGTAGCGATAGATTGCCTCCTAAAATTCATCCATGTTTTCTCAGAAGAACTACAATCCCATGAAACCCAATCCAGCAAAAACTGCTTCCGTAATGTCCAGACCAATCACAATCTTCTACGTCATCCAAGACAGCTTTCAACCAATCATATAGCGTGACGCCATGCATAGGCACCAGACACCAAGCCGAACTGGCAGCCCTAACACATCTGGTACCTACACCAGCATTGTTAGGTTGCAAGCTAGCATGAAGACAGGTGTGCAGAGCAGCGCTGTTTCCGCCCACGACTCAGAGGTGAATTGCTAATGAGCTACCGGAGCTCTGCAGAAAAAAAAAACTTTAAAATGACACAAGTAACAAGATTTTGGCTAAAAACTTCATAATCACAGTTTAAAGACCACTGAGAACATTTAAGTAGTTAAAAAAAAAAAAAAAACATCAGGAAGAAAGAAGCTTAAAGAAGCTTCCTGAAAAACATCCTCTTGATCATACTTATTTTAACCTTTCATTATGTACAGTAAGTGTTCGGCACTTTCAAAGTATCTTTACAGCTTCAAGGCGCCATATTTGTCTCATACAGGGGCGTCAAAATCATAACAAACCAAAAGTTCCTTATAGAAGCTTTAAACATGTAGGGGCTGCATATTTTGTCCACTCTCCTTCCAGTCTGACTGCAGCGAGTTTGGACAGGAGGGAAATTTAAAGCGGCCAATAAGAGTTTAATTATACATACAGACGTTTATTGCTGCGAGACTTTGGTAGAAAAGTGTGACGCTGTTCTTTAATATACTGCTGCTCTGTGTTGTGTCACACTGATTAAGTGTGTACTTGGTATTTCCATCAGTTCACCGACGGACTGTTTGCTCTGCCCCCTCCTCAGTCATGTTAGCTGCTCTTTCATAGCTTAGATTAATTACCTCTCTGTTTTATCCTCTCTTTTTTTCTCTCTCTCCACCTCCCTCCTTCCCTCCCTCTCTTCTTTCTCTCAAAATGCCACAACACAACAGCACAACATGGCTAATTAATCAGAGTCGGCCTAGATACAGTGTAGGACACAGCTCATTTCTCCCCCCTGCCTTGGAAATATTTCGACCCGCCAAAATAAGAGTTGATGATCTATTTCAGATTAGTAGTACTCATTACACTTGTTTTTGTGGTGCGAGAGCCTCCATTTTTAACAGCAGATTTACTAATGCACTCTTTTTGTTGTCTGATGGGTTTGCAGGCTGCACTTCATGTGGAGGGGTTTGGATAAGTGTCAGTGATCTCAGCGGCGTCTGAAATTAATGCTAACTGGTGCTCAGCGGCTTCTGCACACAACATTAATTCATGTAGTTGTCTCAGAGCGTGCGTGTTTGCAACATTCAATTAATGCAGATGGTGATTACATTTTGCAGCCATTAATTAGAGCGAGTGTGAAATTCTCTGCATTAATGATGGAAAAAGAGAACAAGGACACAAACGGCTCAGACAAATAGGTTAATTATCGCAGGTATCTCACAATACTTTATCTCTTTGTTCCAGACGCACAGATCCATATCAGCATTAAAAAAACATAAGAGATACATGTCGTCGTTTTATCTTGAGAGACCGTTTGACAGCAGAGGTTTGCAGTCGATGAAACAAGAACTACAGTCATGTACTTTTCCCAGAGTGGCCCATACATCCTCACTCTCACTGTTCACTTACTGCAGATTGTAATTACATTTAGGTCCCATTAATTACAGTAAATGGGATTGTCTCTGTATTAACAATGGAACAAGTGAAGTAAGAAATAGAGCCCTGAGGAACTTTCCATTCGTGTCGATCTTGGTGACCCCGGATGGCGAAAGTGTTTCCTTGTGCTTCTTTGCCAGATGGTCAGAACTTGCAGGACTGGTCACACACACTGCAGGTACGAGTGGAAGTGGGTAGTAACGATGATCACAGGAAGAGTGATTGGTTCTCATCAGCTTCATTTTTCAATCTGTTTCATAACCAGCTAAAAACTTCTCACAGCAAGTCGTCGATCTCTTACTACATGAAAAAGAATTTTATTTTGAAAGGGTTAACAATTGAAGTTCATTTTTTAATTCAAATGTCAGTTTGGTTGCTGAAGTGAACTGTAAACTTTTCCAAAAATGTAAGAAGCTCATGACGGGTTTATTATTGTAGATCAGTCCAAAGTTTGGCCCAGGGGCCGATCATAACCCGAGGTGTAGCCCCGAGCTTTCATGTTATACTGGAATATTTATGCCACAGACAGTATTTACATCCTGAACGATGCAGAAATTATCATTTTCTATCAAATTCATTGTACAAAGTAAATCTGGTGATGTTATACCAAAGATTGAACTCTGAGAACTCACAGCACATTAATATCGTAATAATAATAATAATAATAATAATACATTTAATTTGTAGTGCCCTTTACATCCAGAGACCTCAAAGGGTTACACGTTAAAAGCGAAGAAATATCACAATAAAGGAATCTAAAAACAGGTTATTGGTTAGTAGAAACACTCTTAAAGTGAAAACGTTTTCAAAGGAATAATTTCATCATAACTCAAAAATATGTTAAATGAACTCTTAAGGTTTCAAATGAAGGTGAAAAGCTGGATACAAATAATGAAATGGTTTTTTAAAGTTATTAGGGGGTTCATGTTTTCTATGATTGACACCTGATACAGCCTATTGGCGTACGGAGATTACGTAGGGATATGCAGTTTGAGCCAAGCGTCATCACAGCGACTCGTACAACACTACTGCGCAAGTGGTGTTTCCAGGAAGTGGAGAAAATCCTGGAAATATCGAGAGCAATTCGGCTTCAAATTCGTATAACGACAGAAGGCGGTTGTCCATAGTATATACAGTCTATGTGTTGAACGGATGTCTGGGGTATTTTTAGAATATAAAATGTGTCCCTCTTTGAAAAGTTTTGACACCCCTGTTGTTGATATTTCATTTGTAGAAAATTCAAAAGTCATTTGCATGTATGAAAGCGTTTATTTTGAGAGATCTACCGTTGCCAGTTTTATTCCAAATTGCTGAAAGAGCATGAGAGATTTGGACATTTTGTTGGTTACCGACGGAGTCTTAATTTCTGGGGAAAAAGATGTTATTTTAATGTGATCCTCTGAAAGGTTTGCCGTTCTCAGTGCTGCTTCTCTTGTATTTGAAGTGGTGGTTTGACAGCCGAGGTGTGCAGTAGACTTTCTCCCCCTGAGATGAAGCCACCAACAGGTACATTCACGCATAAATCGACACAGCTTTTGCAGTTCTGTACGGCTTCAAGTTATAATAGCCCAGCTGACACTGACAGCCAAGAGTAGGCTCGGTACAGGCCTGTAATTTTCTAAACCATCCACTCCTTTCTAGCCTTAATGGGCTGGGGCTTTTGCAGGAAACTCGGCTTTGATTCGCCAGGAAGCCATTCAGCATTCTGGACAGGCTAGAAAATAGCTTATGGATAAATGAAGGAGGGAGGAGGTAATGGAAAAAAGTAGTTTTGTTGGGCTTTGGGTGGTTTAGATAGTAAGCCTTCTGCTGGTGGAGTCTCGAGTCCATTTGATGTTGAGAAAGAGAAGATTTGTAGGAGGCTTTTAGGGTTCTGCAGCGATCATAAACCTGCCATCTCTCCTCATGTGCAAGGTTGAGCTGGCAGCTTAGAGTTTAGACAGAATCTAAACCTGCGTGTGCATGTGTGCGTGTGTGTGTGTGTGTGTGTGTGTGTGTGTGGGCGTGTGCATTATTGAACTTGTGTCAGAAAACATATCTCTTTTTTAAGCTATGTCCAACGACAGGGAGAGAAAGCAGAAACAAACATAAAAGTGTCACACAATGCTGCTTTCACAGGACATAAAAAGCAGGAGGTACAAAAAAAAGAAAAAAAACAAGTGAGGTGATAATAAGTGAGAGCACTCTGGACCGAAAAAAAGAGGCTGTGCATGATGAAGTAGAGCACATGAAGGAGCGAGAGAGAGCGTGAGAGACAGGAAGCACACTCTGAAATGAATCTGCATTTCCTGCCTCGATTAATCTGTCAGTGCCGGTACTTGTGCTACTTGTGCAGATTATCTGTCGCAAGAACACAGGAGTGTGATGTGTGTGTGGGAGGAAGGGAGGGAGGATTAATATTTGGGGATATTGAGGAAATGGAGAAGAAACGCGTGTTGTGTTCAAGACAAAAACATAAAAAGGAAATGTAAAATCTGAATCATTGCGTGTGAAATATCGTGTTCCCGATGAGGCTGAAGGGAGAAAAGGAGGACGACTCTGACAGATGACATCAGTGTAGAGGTTAGACCTTAAATGTGAGTCTGTATCCTCTAACTGTCAGATTAGAGAGTGACGTACGAGCAGAGGCCAGGAATCATTCCACTTTCACAATAGAGGGAGAGAAAAGTAAGATTGTTATCCAAAGATTTCAGTCGTTACTGAAATAACACAGAGTGCATTTAAAGTTCCTCTCTGATAGTTTTTTTTTAACTACTTAAAGTTTTATCGGTGGTCTTTGAATTGTTGAATTAAGAAGTTTTTAGCCAAAATCACGTTACCTGTGTCATTTTTAAGGTCTTTTCTTCTGCAGAGCTCCAGTCGCTCATTAGCAATTAACCTCTGAGTCGTAGGTGGAGACAGCTCTGCTCTGTTCACTCCTCTTCACGTTAGCTTGCAGCCTAACATTGCCGGTGTTGTAGAAGTGGCAGGTAACAAAGAAACTATTCAGCTCTCAGACATTAATGTCTTTGAGGACATGATGAAAGTTAATATCATAATTAGCTTTCTTACGATCATTGTAATCCGCTAACTCACATAATTGTTCCACGATCGTCCTCTCTACTTCTCTGAGTGTGGCCTGTATAGCGGGGCTACGGGGGCGGAGCTTGGATTTGTGATGTAAGAAATTTCACTGTGTCTGAATCTGCCGTTTGGGTCTGCCAGAGATTCACAGTGATTTGAATGTTTCGTTTAATTTTTTACTTTTCTGATGATTTGTCCTGTAGCATCAGAAAAATGACATGAACATGTAAAAAAACAAGAAACACATGATTTTCATCAGATTGGGTCTTTCATAGGATTTGCAAAAATGTGCAGTCATTGGTGTTTGTTCACATGGAGTGACCTAAACTTATCATAATAGTTATTTTTAACATCATTCTGGTATTTAAGACATTAAAAACTGATCAGGTGTGTAGCTAAAGCAATATTCTCGTTTTGTTAAATAGGTAAAGTATCGCTGAATGTAACTGTCTCAAAGAACAAGACCGCCCAAGGAGCTCATGATCGCACCAACAAACTCTGAAATCGTATTTTCTGGCTTCATTTTTCAGCCCTTTTTCAGGTCACTGCTTGGTGTTTTTAAACCGTTTTTTATTCTTAAGCATTCTTAAGAGGACACGGCTACATGGGGCGGAGTTACTCAAAAAATTAGGGGGGTTTTTCGGGTCAGGTTGAGTGTTTTTTGCACGCTTATAACTCAGTTGGTCCACGCTACATAAACTCAAAACTTTCATTCAAAACCCTCATCATTTGAAGGATTTTATAAACTCCCCTTGAACAAGGCCAGACAGCCCCCAAAAAGAGGACATGTTGAGGTAAAAGAGGACATACGGTCACCCTGATTTGGCTTCAGTTCGAAACGTTTGACCCACAACCTCTGAATGAGGAGATTCTTCTTAGTTGTTTTTCTTTCTTTACTGTAAGCACAGTAAAAAAATGCTCTTTGAGGTTTTCCTCGATGTTCATCTAATCCTCTTCATCCTTCTCTGTTCTCGTCTTTCAGTGATGGGAGTCTGTCCACCAAACAGATTGTTTTCCTGCAGAGACCCATCTTGAACCGAAAGAGGCGAGAATCCAAGGTACACACACTCTCACATTCCTCCCCGTATTTATTTGTAACAACCAGAAGTCATTCGGTCACCTGCTCGCCATATATCCCGAGCCGACGTCACCTTTTTGTCACCTCTGATTCCACAGCTGTTTTTGTTTCGAGTAGAAACAAACACACACGGTGCTGAACTAATGTGAACCCGCTCCGTTCTGTTTGGAATATCAGGAATTCTTGGGCTACAGACCGTGTTTGTTTGGGTTAGCAGGGTTGGAAAGGCTTTTTTTCTGCGACCCTGAGAAGTGGTGATAACCTCTGAAGCTAACCTTTGTCCGCAGCGGAATGAATCCGTGTCGAAGCTCTCTGTGACCCGAATTTAAACCGCCATCACAACAACAAATTTAATAGGCCCTAAGACTCGGGGAATTGCTGGCGTTAACAAGATTTTCTTTGCTTTTTTTCAGTCTTCTCTGTATCCCTGCAGTGAATCAAACTCTGTAAAACTTGTTCAAGTAATTCAGGAGATTTTGTATTAAATTCTGTCCTGTTTGTTTGGTCAGACTGCAGACCTTGAGGCACCAATAACTCCCTTCAAAATGGCCTCAATTTCCTTCCTGCTTCAGTGAGGCTCATTTGAATTACCTCGTTATCCCAGCGCATTATTAGATCCACTGTGATCCATTCTTAATTAAGTCTCTGTATCCGACTTTGTGCCCAAAAGCATATTCAAAGAGGTACAATGCATCCCACTAACACGCTAATGTAAACTCTGAATCTTTCAGAAATTGATCTTCAAGCCTCGAGGCAAGTCCAACAAGAACTGCATTAAAGAGACGGCGAAGAACAAGAAGAAGAAGAAGTCAAAAACGGAGAGGGAGGCAGACGACCCCAAGATTCAGGATGACAGGGAAAAGGTTGAGAAAGAGGAAGCAGAGAGTAAGGATGAAAGGGCGAACGCAACGGATGAAAAGGCAGGAAGAGAAAGTGAGACATCAAAAGAGAGGGAGGTAAGGTGCGAGGAAGAGAGGAAGATGAAAGATGGGATTGAAATCAGCGTAGAAAACGGGGAAAAGAAAGATGGAGGAGCAGAAACAGAAGAAAAGGTAGCAGAGGAAGGAGAAGACGGAGGGGGATCAAAAGAGAACGGAGAGCCGGTAGAAAACGGCGAGGTCCTGGAAGTGTCGGAAATCATTGTTGAGACGACGAGTGAGACCAAAGAAACGGAGGATGAGGGTGCGGCTGAAGTCCAAGCGGTGATCGAAAACGGGGTCGAGACCGATGAGGAGAAGGACAAGGACGAAGAGAGCGTGATCAAAAAGACGACAGAAGAGCCGGCAGGCGGGGATGTCATCGCCAAGGAGATTGTGGTGGATTCACAGGCCACACCGACCATTCAGAACCCAGACGAGACAGAAGAGTAACCCCCAAGTTACCCAGGTTGAGGTTTTCCCCACCCTACCTCTCAAATCCCCCGTCCAGAGAACTGGTTCCCAGTGTCGTCCCTGATCCAAATTTAAAGGGTTGAACCCTTTCGCTGCAGCATTTCCCAAACATCCCAAACATCCCAAACATCCCAAACATCCCATCCTTTATCGAGGAATTTCCCAATGACCTGCCAGAGTGTCACCGCAGACATCCGTCCTAACGTATAACCACACAAACTGAATGTATATACCCAAAACAGGAGACGCTGGTGCAGGAAAGTTGATGTGGAGACACTGGAATAAATTGATCGGGATGAAGAGAGGGGTTCGATTCTGTCGACCCCCGATATGATTCATAAGCAGGAGGCCGGGGCACACTAGAAATAAAAACAACTAAAATGATACGAGAAAAATCTTCAGTTTTAAGATGAAGTAAAAGTGTAAACTCCTCGCTGAATTCAGAGCCTAAATTTGCATAATTGACCAACAGCAGGTCGTTTTGATGCTGTGAATCTCTGAGAGTCTTAATGATTCTAGCATAACTTGTTAGTTAAACCCGATTTTAATTCACTCTATCAGAGTCTAAACGAACCATAAAAGAGGTGAAGTCTTCAGCCAAGGTCAGACTACATGATTATACCCTGATGCAGGTGATGTTTGATTTTAGGACCCCAAGAAAAATTGGTGATAATTGTTCCAGGACCTCGATGTCGTTCTGTAAAGTCAAAGTGCCGATTTATGGACCTGTGATCAGCTGATCTGACACAGTGACCCTCATACCAGGTAAAGAGATTGTGTAGTCTGACCTCGGCATAAGAATTCACTTTTTTTATGACCTTTTAACCTTTTTACATTTGAGAAATATCAGCTGATGCTCGTTAGCTGTGGGTTAACCACATGCACTAGTTTACCAACTAGCTTTGCAAAGCCTCTAAAACCAGAGATATCATGAGGGGTATCATAATCAGGTTTCTTATTAATTAGTTTGGGTGCCTCCAGTGGCCTGTTGCACCAGCTCTGTCTAAGTTCAGTCCAACTAAAGGCTCATTTATGCTCGCCATACATATGAAAATATTCACGTACATTTCAAACGATGGTTCCATCACTGCCCTCATACTTCCATCATGCGTCCTTTACGTTGGCATGGATGCTAACATTACATCCACCGGGGGCGGGCCGGAGTCAAAAGTTTCTGACAACAAACAAAAAGAAACATGGTGACTGTAGAGGAGCGAGTATTAATGTATATTTTACAGAGACAGAAACGAAGGCAGCGTTGGAGGAGGCGGGGGTCGGTCAGGCCACTAAATGCCTCAGGGTTGGAGGACGGAGATCTCTAGTCGTATCGATGAGATAGGGTGACCATATTCTGAATCTCCGAAAAGAGGACATGACTATGCAGGGGTGGAGTCAAGGAGTCACGCGTGGTTAATTTCGGGTCAGATCGAGTGTTTTTTATGCGCTTCTAACTCAGTTAGTCCACACGACACAAACTCAAAACTTCCGTGCAAAACTCCAGACATTTGAAGGATTTTATAAACGCCCCTGGACAAAGCCGGAGAGCCCCCAAAAAGAGGACATGTCAGAGTATAAAAGGACATACGGTCACCCTAGATGAGAGAAATTGAAGACGATCCTTCAAAAAGCCCCGCCCTTGTCTTCTTTGCTTCTCTGTAAAGATGCATATAGGTTAGTGACAGCAGCAACACTGCCCCCACAGTTTCCAATTGGTACTGCTCCATCTGGCCTGTATCCGTAAGCTTCAAGGATACGTGCAGAAAAACGGAAAAAAAGAACTGGAAGCACAGACGAAGACCTCCGTCTGTATCCAGATCCGTATGTGACGTTGAGCATAAATGAGCCTAAACAGCAACATTATGGTGTTAAATATCTGAAAAAACATAATTAGGCAGAAATCAGGCCTGAACTGAACTCATGCAGAGCTGGTGCAGGCTTTTAAAAGAGTGAGGGGGAAATAAGAGGTCATGTTGTAATGTAGCGTGGTCTTCAGTGTGAGCTTTAATCCTGTTGAATCAAGATTTGCTGGATTGACTGAAAGGACTGCATAATATTGACTGACCTGACTGAGTCCTCGGCGTGTTTTTAAAGAACAGTGAGTGAAACTGAACATGTTAGTCTTACAGGTCTGCTTTGAAAGTGCACCTCTAACAAGGCGTACTTTAACGCTCTGCCTGAGCAGCTCACATCAGACCGTAGAGCTGAGGAAAGACGAGTCTGCTCCGAATTTTAACAGGCAGTATTTTGATAAAACACGGGCCTTCTTCGTGCACAAAACTGACGTTATTAAAACTGACTGTTTTACCATTTCCCCGTCCCTTCGTTCTCAGCATAAATAGTTGAGTTGTGATGTGAAGAGAAGTTGAAGGAGGAAGCCGGTAGAGGTGATGGGAAAGGCGTTTGTTGCGACAGGCAATCCAAAGTCGGGTGAAGAGATAATTGTTTACGCTGAGCTCTAAGCCTTCAAGTGCTTCAAAGAGAGCCGATAATCACTCTTTGGTGTGGTGCGCTAAGCTCACCTTGCATACAGAATGTTCCATAATCAAAGCCAAGTTAGATAAGGATGTGAAATTCAGCTGAATGTTTGCAGCTCAAGGGCAGAACTCATATTTAGACGCACCTAGTTAGTTAGCGTCAAGGTGCAGGAGTGAGGATTTACTTCTGAGCAAAGTTGCGTTTTTTAATTACATTTCCAGTCGACGGCTGCAAACAGAGCACTTGTCAGGTTAAGCTGTGAGGTCAGGAGCGATCCGTGTTGTTTACCGAGACCAAAACTAAAGAATAAGAGGGAAGGAAAGAGAGCGAATAAAAGAAATGAATAGGCTCATTTAAAGGAACGGCCGTTTGCGTTTCACATTCCCCGTCGAGATTTCCTTCATTATTTCACCTCCAGCTCTTTAAGCACCCCTTACCAGACATCATTTCTGACAATAACCAAGTCGTAATGTGCCGTTTCATGGCATCGTGTAGCTTTTCCATTTCCAGAAGAAAAAGGGGGAGGGGGAGGAAGGTGGCGGCGTTCGCAGCGTGGCGCTCTCATTAGCTCACTAATGGATTTTGTCAGTGGGGTGTCTGTCAGGAATCATGCATTTATAATGGGGGTCACTTATTGACAGCAAAACACCTCAACATGTCGAGGAAATAGCCTTCAGATTTAAAGGTGATGTCATAGGGAAGCATTTGCACTGAGGAGGAGGAGATCATGTCCCACAATTCATCAGAAAAAAAACCTCTTTATTATTATTATTAAAACATCTGTTCGTCGAGAACTCCAGCTACCTTCTCTCCGACTCTAATCCGTCATCATTTGGATCTTTGGTTTTATGAGAACAGATGATAACTCAGTCAAGAGAAATGTCTCCATTCTGAAGATGGAGCTCTTCAATTACACCCAAGTAAGATGGATCACGCTGAATAAGTGCTCTCCTTGATTAATCCACCCGCCGCTGAGATTCTTTTCAATGTAAAATGACAAAGTGTGTTTGTGTAGAGTAGTATATAAAACTGTGACCAGCTTAGCCTTATGACTATACTGTAAATGGCCCACAATCTGCTTTTAGAACATGTCCTATAGAGGCACAATGGTGATTTCAGTGTTATATGTTTGTTATAGTCAAACAGGAAAGTTTTGCTACAGTCAGTGTTGGTATTTTTGAAGCTGTTGTTCCCTGTTTTTCAAATCCAGGGATGAAATATTTGAAGTTTGTCTACATGAAGGTGTTTGGCTTTATTTTCGAGATGTTAACAAACGTTTTTATTTTTGGTATTCTTGTGAATGTTTCTGTTTTGGAGTCCAGAGATTTGACGGTGACTTTGTGTTGCCTCTGCTGTCCCGCTAACGCTTGCTGAAATGTATTTCTGACTGACGCTTCGAGCTACCTCCCGAGGGCTGATGCTGGTTTTTCTACAAAATAAAAAAATTAAAAGTAAAGGTGAGGAGGGAGTGGGGTCATGGCGTGTTTGACCCTCTGAAACATATGCTCCTTGTCCTCTCGCCCTCCACTACGACGGAGCCCCAGACCGGCGAGCGTGAGGTCATCGCTAATGGCAGACGAGGTCGAGGGTCATAAATGAGCCAGAATGGATTTTCCACAGCTGCACACAGGAGTTTGCACGAGCACATGACAAAATAACCACTCTGATATCGACTCAAGTGAAGATGAAGTCATATCCTAACGTCCTCTGTGGTATTTTTTTCCCACTCCCCCGTTTTTAGCTTCAGGGCTGTTAGAGCTTCGATCAGCACTTATCCGAGGAAAAGTTAATGCTGCAGCTGTTACTTTCACACGTTTTCAGAGAGTGACAAAAGTAAAACTATGACAGCTAATACTGAGTGAAGCGTTCTGATAGCTGACCAGCTCTGAAATCTTCATGGATATTAGAGTCATCCTCGTCTATCAGTCTCTTTGTTTTCCCTCCGTTTTTAGACAATCTGTCTGTTTAATAGATATGAATTTATCTCTGTTTCCTGCCTCAGTGTCGTTTGTTTTTAATCTGAACCTCTGACTCTTATTCCCTAAGAGCTGACTTTGGAAAATCATTTAAGCCTCGATGTGATCTCCTGTGACATGACGTTGTTTTTTCCGACTCCCACCACATTCCTGTCAGACATCAGCGAGCGCCGATGATCGTAACCTTGACATAAGTTACAGCCGGCCCCACATCCGCCTGTCCCACCTGAGGCCGCGGCCTTCAGGGCCCCGTCTCTCTCTGATAAGGGCTGATTGGTTGCTGTGCAGTCTAACCTCTGACATGAGTGCACTCCAGGGATTGTGGGTAATTGCGATTTTTCTTTTTTGTCCGTAGTTACAATAAAAAAGGAAAACCACAGGCAGAGTGAGGGAGAATGGAGGCAGGATCTGACACTTCATCAGTTAAATGATGCTGAACCGTGTTAACTTACCCGTCCGTGAAAAGAAGGAGACCTTTGACTAATGTTAGACTCAGATATACATTTACAGCCCTCTACCCGTCCATGTAAAGAAAAAAAGGGTGATTTACAGTTTCCTGTCTGTTATCTGCATAATCGTCTCTGAGCCTCGGTAGCGGCGCTGGTGCAATCGTTCTTGGTAATGCTGTAAAAAAAATCCTGGTTCATTTCCTGTGTGCTACTATGATGTGAGAAGAGCAGAGTAGAATCGACAGAACATGAAACTTTAGGATGCCGTCATTATTTTTCCGTGTTGTCACTTTAGCTTGCTCACAGCCTCTGGAAAATGTATTCTTGTTTTTTTTTGTCTCTGATGTTTTCTGTCACCTCGGCTGCCATCTTGAATGTTGAGTATCTTTGATCATGTGCCGATGTCACTTCTATAGCAGCGTTTGCTATCGAGGAAGAAAAAGTATTCTTTATCTTTGCTATCCTGAGTATGTCCACATTCCTATTGTTCATGACATCTGTACAATTTGTATATTATAAAATGATTTATATTTAATGTCTACACGTGTCTTTGCTTCTTTTGTGTCAGAGGGTGGATGTTCGGGGCGGCAGCTGCGACAAAAATAACTCAGAAGCTAAAATCACAAAGTCTTTCCCTCAGTAATACTCACAGAAACTTAGAAACTAAGACCGAGTCCAGGTCCAAGTACAGGATCAAGTCAAGATTGTGACCAAAAAACAGGACTGGCCCCTTTTAAATATTGCTCATACTGTTGTTTACTATTAAAGACAAATGTAGGAATACAATGTTTTGTATTTTAAATGATAAGAACAGGAACAAAATAAGATCGAGGTTCAAGGTGACTTTATTGATACCTGTAGGTAGATTTGTTTTGCAGTCTGAAAAGAGGCATTTCAAGCGTTAAAAACACAGGACACCTTCAGCAGACAGGTTCAAAACAGCACCGACCAAAGACATTGACAGGTAGTCCCAGTGTCTCACTGATTCTGGTCAAGAGACTAAAATGAATAAATAAAATAAACAAAAGTCGTTGAATAAAACTAAAATGCCAGTATGACCCTGTTAAGAGCCAAAAACAAAAGCATGATACCAAGGACAGGAACTACGAATAAATAAGATAATAAATAAGTTAAGACCACGTTAGAAAAAGAGACCGCACTGCTCAAGATACTTGAGCTTCTCATTTTTCACTGGGATCAAGTTTCTTGAAGGCGTTCTTGTAAATGAACGACCACTTATTAAAACAAAAACGGCATTTCTGGAGATAAAAATTCAAAAGAAACTTTGCATTTTGATCTCATTGGAGTAATTAGTGTCTTCTACAGCAGATGTATGTTGAACAAAGAAACATACCAGATTATACACTAAAAAACAGTCACCCAAAAATGAATTGCGATCATTTTCCATTGCATCCTGGGTTGTGACTTGAAATTCTTGCCTGATTTGTCCTCCCACATGTCCTCCTGTGTGCTGTTGTCTTTATAAGCATTATTAATTTCTACAAGAGTGCAGAAACAACAAGGAAGAAGTCACTCAATAAGCAGAGAGAGATGAACACAGAGGTTTCTGAATAAGAACAAAGCAGTCATTTGTCCTCTCTACCCAGTGTGCGTTACACAATAACGTTTGCCCACACGGAGCGAAGCGTGCCAGCTCGTTCTGCACTGATTTCACACTTGACATGCTTCATTCTCACAATCACATGACAAACACTCTTCCAGGATGACGCTGTATTTAAGCTGAACCAGATCCAGTCTCTGCTCTCCATGCTGAAGTGCTGGCTCATATTTTTGGCCCCACTTTCACCCCAGATTCCACCTGCAGGCGCCGACTGGGGGATTAAGATATTGTCTCATCATTCCTTAGTTTTTTTTTTTGCATGTGCGGTCTGAGCGTAGGAGCCGAACACAAGCGATGCTCTACTGCTGCAGCTATAAACTGTTCTGAAACATCTCCTCCTTTCTTAAGTTATAAAATCCATCGATGTTGGACTAAAATTCTGACCCTGACTTACTTTTGACTTAGCTAAAAACTGTTGAAACATGGAGCAGAGATCACATCCTCGCAACCCCATAAACATCAATAACAGACCCTACAGTCAAACCAGCCACGTCTCTCATCATGTGTTGCCCTTAGTTTTAATATAATCTAGATGGATGACATTTAAAGTTATTGTTCCCCTTTGTACAAGTTATACAAAAGAAATGTGCTATAGAAACAAAACAAGACCACCAGTGACAAGATTTACAGCTTTTACTAGCTAATGTGAGGGGGTAGGTGTCAGCTGAGCAGCCAAAGAAACAGCCCTGTCTTTATAATTTCCTCTAAACATTAATAATTGATGCACCGTATGGTCAAAAGCACGGTGAGATCCTTCTAATATAAGGTAATACTTATGTACGTAGAGGACTAGATGGACAAAGAGCAAAAAAACAAAGTCAAAGTTCCAAAGGTGCTAAAGATTTGTGCTAAAAGCTGCAAAAGTTTGTATTAGCCTAATAAACTAATACAATTTTACTCTTTTGTCTGTCTTAACTCGAAATCAGGGATGTACTGCCTCTTTCCATTGTAATGACAAAGTTGTTTCTAAGGTGGTCCACCAAATAAGTTACGAACAGATAAATGAATCTTGTTTTTAATAGGACAAGATCCAAGAAAGTAGAAGATTGAAATGAAAGAGACAGACTGCGTCAGGACAGTAGAAAGAAATGACAACGTCAGCCCGCTGAACTCAGCAGAAATGCAGCATGGAGCTGCATGCAGCTGGGAAATGAGACGCCTTGATCCAAATCCCTTTTTTCCTCACTGAAGAGAGAACTTGTTTTTTCTCTTAAAGTCTGCTCCATCTGGTTATTACCTTCATTACAGTGAAAACCTCAGGATAGATCAACTTTATGGCACACTAACACCACAACAACACCATTTATTTCGACCTTACATCAAAACAAGGCAATTCAGCCCCAAAACTGTCCCTCTATGCTTCCATATTTCACATGAGAACCAAGCCCAGAAACCAGGGTAATAACCCTACAATGTTTATGAACAGAAGTATATTTACAGTTGAGTCAACAGTGCGGGTGTGATCTATCATGAGCCGGGAGCTCAGGGGACCGTAAGGTCATTAAGAGGGGGGCTTTGCCTTCAACCAAAACCACAAACACCATATCCATTGTGTTCACTCCAGGAGGGGGTAATGGCTCTTAAGCAGTCTGGGGACTGAGCCGTTCAGTAACACATGGAGCTGGAGTTTGGATATTAAACTTGTGACCCGGGGCGTTGCATCTTTGAGGTTCCTCTCGAGAACCCAGATGTAGTGCAGCTAACAGCATCTGAGCATTTCTGAATAATGAGGTCCAGGTTCTGTAAAAAATGATCATGATAATGGGACAGGGTGCAGTGACAGCATTAAGGGTGAGGTTGATGTTACAGGGTAAATGCAGGAATCGTGAGGATTATACGGTATAAAAGACAGATAACTATAAAAAAAAAAACAGTAAAAAGGAAAAGAAATTCTATACGTTCTATAATATATAATTAACTGATATGCTGTGACATTTTTATCATACAATACAATAACATTTTTATCATACAATACTATGACAGTTTTTTCATACTATACTATGACATTTCTATCATACTATACTATGGCATTTTTGACATACTACAGCATGGCATTTATAACATACTACACTGATAATTTTTTATCTGTGTAGTATTTATATCATTTATAGGCAGGCATTTATATCATACCATACGAAAATATGATTTTTTTTTTTATCATACTATACTATGACATTTTTTACCATACTATACTATGACATTTCTTTCATCCAAAAATCTGATTTTTTTATCATACTATACTATGACATTTTTTACCATACTATACTATGAACTTTTTTCATCCAAAAATATAAATTTTTTTATCATACGAAACTTTAAAATTTGTATACATACTATACTATGACATTTTTTATACTAGAATATGAACTTTTTTTACACACTTAAATTTAAAATTTTAACATACTATACTATCACATTTTTTACATAGTATACTATGATACTTTTATCAAAGTATATTAAGACATTTTTAAACAAACTTTACTTTGACGTTTTTATCATACTCAACTATGACATTTTTTACCATACTATACTATGACATTTTTAGCATACTCAAAATGTAATTTTTTTATCATACTATACTATGACATATTTTATACAAAAATATAATTTTTTTTCATACTATACAATAACATTTTAACATACTACACTGATATTTTTTTATCAGTGTAGTATTTATATCATTTATAGGCAGGCATTTATATCATACCATACGAAAATATGATTTTTTTTTATCATACTATACTATGACATTTCTTTCATCCAAAAATCGGATTTTTTTATCATACTATACTATGACATTTTTTACCCTACTATACTATGAACTTTTTTCCATCCAAAAATATGAATTTTTTATCATACGATACTTTAAAAAAATTTTCATACTCAAAATTTAATTTTTTTTATCATACTATACTATGACATATTTTATACAAAAATATAATTTTTTTGTCATACTATACTATGACATTTTTAACATACTACACTATTATTTTTTTATCTGTGTAGTATTTATATCATTTATAGGCAGGCATTTATATCATACCATACGAAAATATGATTTTTTTTTTATCATACTATACTATGACATTTTTTACCATACTATACTATGACATTTTTTTCATCCAAAAATCTGATTTTTTTATCATACTATACTATGACATTTTTTACCATACTATACTATGAACTTTTTTCATCCAAAAATATGAATTTTTTTATCATACGATACTTTAAAATTTGTATACATACTTAACTATGACATTTTTTATACTAGAATATGAACTTTTTTTACACACTTAAATTTAAAATTTTAACATACTATACTATGACATTTTTTACATAGTATACTATGATACTTTTATCAAAGTATATTAAGACATTTTTAAACAAACTTTATTTTAAGTTTTTTATCATGCTCAACTATGACATTTTTTACCATACTATACTATGACATATTTTATACAAAAATATAATTTTTTTGTCATACTATACTATGACATTTTTAACATACTACACTGATAATTTTTTATCAGTGTAGTATTTATATCATTTATAGGCAGGCATTATTATCATACCATACGAAAATATGATTTTTTTTTTATCATACTATACTATGACATTTTTTACCATACTATACTATGACATTTTTTTCATCCAAAAATCTGATTTTTTTATCATACTATACTATGACATTTTTTACCATACTATACTATGACATTTTTTTTTTCATCCAAAAATCTGATTTTTTTATCATACTATACGATGACATTTTTTACCATACTATACTATGAACTTTGTTCATCCAAAAATATGAATTTTTTTATCATACGATACTTAAAAAATTTTTTCATACTCAAAATGTAATTTTTTTATCATACTATACTGACATATTTTACACAAAAATAAAAAAATTTTGTCATACTATACTATGACATTTTTTACATACTACACTTGTTTTTTTTTATCAGTGTAGTATTTATACCATTTATAGGCAGGCATTTATATCATACCATACGAAAATATGATTTTTTTTAATCATTCTATACTATGACATTTTTTACCATACTATACTATGACATTTTTTTCATCCAAAAATCAGATTTTTTTTCTCATACTATACGACATTTTTTACAATACTATACTATGAACTTTTTTCATCCAAAAATATGAATTTTTTTATCATACGATACTTTAAAATTTGTATACATACTTAACTATGGCATTTTTTATACTAGAATATGAACCTTTTTTACACACTTAAATTTAAAATTTCAACATACTATACTATGACATTTTTTACATTGTATACTATTATACTATATATACTTTTATCAAAGTATATTAAAACATTTTTAAACAAACTTTACTTTGACGTTTTTATCATGCTCAACTATGACATTTCTATCATACTATACTATGACATTTTTAGCATACTATAGCATGGCATTTATATCATACCATACTTTGACATTTTTTAAACATACTATACTTTGACATTTTGTGTACTAAAATATGAACCTTTTTTTCTGCTTACTATATACTATACTATGATAGTTTTTTATTATTTTAACCATGATTTTTAACATACTATAATATATTTTATGTCATACTATCCTATGACATATTTAACATACTATACATGACATTTCATAATACTTTACTATACTTTTTTCATACCAGACATTTTTTCACACAAGACTGTGACAGAACCAGTCAATCAAATAGAAACATTTTGGCAGCCTTAAGCACCATTTTTATTAAACTCCCTTTAAACTCTGCCTGACATTTCTGCCACATTTAGAAAGATTCAGACCTTGACTATGATTTAAGGAAAGCTCAACAAACCCTGCTCACAAAATCTTATTTTTTGTTATCTCATGTGGTGCACACGGAATTGCTGGTACAAATTGTGTACACCAAATGCAGCACCAGTACTAAACATATTTTTAGAGCTTTACTAAGAACCACATTTGGCTGTGCAGAGGTGTTACAGCCATAGCCAACCCCCTCTCCTTAAATGACTAATCTGTATATGTCGATGTTTGGGAAGCGTGACGTGTCATTAAAGTCAGAGTCATCCATTTCACATGTGCTGCCAGTTGGAGAAGCAGGTTAGTGTGCAGCCTCTATGATTCACCAATCCGAGGAGAGCACCTGCACTGGACCATCTTGGCCAGGAACCCTCTGAGAAATATACCTGTGAGTTTTGGAAATAAGTTTAATGAAAATGCACAGGACCACTTAGTTCCGGATCACTTCAACTAGTCTTTAACTTCCTTATTGATGATAATATCTGACTTTAAAGCTCCTGTGAGAAGTTATTTGACATTCATTAAAGTCTGAAATGTTTATTGGTGTCCTTTGATGGTCTACAAAAGCAGACAAGACCATCAACAACGAGACTGACCATTTTTATATTGTGATTTCTTTAATGCCGTTTTACATTTACTGCATAAAATATTCATAACAGATCACAAATTTGACTGCTGTAAGTCAGAATGAGGACATTTTTTTGTCAGAGGACGCTGTAGAGGATGTAGAGGACAAAGACAAGCAAAGAATTTTTATTCACAGGAGGCACCAAAATTTCCTGACAGGAGCTTTAACCAAAACATCCCCAGTTTTTATGTTGCTTACCTTTTCCCCAACAAGCTGACATATTTTAGTAGACTTTGAAATACTGTTTTGCAGACATAAACATATGGATAGTACATTTATACATCACATTATTAACTATAGATGAGCTCACTTCTCACATGAATAACCCCTCTGTCACCTGCATATACTATCGTGTCTGTAATCCCAAGCAGACTGACATGTGCACTGCTGCGTCTGACTTGGTAGGAACACTTTGCGCTCAGATATGAGGTCAGCACCGGTGTTTTCATTCAGCTGAACAGAGAGGTACTCTGCAGCTGTTTGTTCAGGACCATAATCACTTCGCCTTGACTTGCAAAATCTTCTGAAAACCATTACAGCCTTGTTTGATAACGTCCTCCAGTTCCCTCCACACACACTCTGCAGATTAACTACTCACCGATTAATTAACACAATTACCTCTGTGTGTGCCAATCGGTGTCTTATCAACCTCTGTCAGGCCTTAAACTGTAAATTAATTAATATCCCCTCTCTTGTCATTTCTTAATTACTTCAGCTCCAGCAGGAATTCTGGGAAATGCCTGTGTCAGCTGCTCTGTTTGGTGCTCACGCTTATTATGACTTTGCTGGAAGCTCATTGGTTCATTAGACAGAGTGTGAAAACATGCTGCGCTCACGTTGATGAGGGGATGATGGGATGACATGATGTTAAAAGTGGCTCTTCAGACGAGGGGGTTGATGTGGAGAGATGCTCCTTAATCTTTCTGTTTGCTCGAGCTGAAGGTGACACTTCAGTTTGTCGGAGGAGAGCTGCGTGTTTTCTCAAAAATAACCCCCAGTGTGAACCGCTCCAAGTTCTGATCTGAGCTGATTTATTTTTTTTAGAGGATAAAGAAACAGACATCAAACACTTCGAGACTTTCAGGTTCTGGGAAACCTTGACAGAGGAGGCAGCTGTTCAAATGAGCTTTGTATTATTTTATTTGTTGACATTATTAGTCATTGTTGACTTCAGGGTGATGAAGACGGACTGGATCAAAGTGGTGAGGTCTGCTTGGTGTTCATCTGCCGATCACTGTGAATAAAAATAAACACAAGTGAGTACACAGCAGATAAAGATTGTATTTGAATAGATATTACATCTAATTAAGGCTTCTGCTGAACTTTTAATACCCTTAAATGTTAAAAAACACAAACTTTAAATCTCTAAAGACTAATTATTACATGGATTTCGAGGAGCCTGTAACAGCCTATCCTTAATGCTTCACCTAAATGGATAAATCTACAGTAGCCCAAAAAGTCAAATCCACAAATATTTCATCAAACAATAAAAAATTCACAAACTATGAAAACATTTCATAAAATCTAAAATATTTCAAATTACACAACATATTCTATGAAAAGCAAGCACAAAAAATATTCACAGAATGTAAAACTTTTCATAAAATCCTCAAAAATTCATGAAACACCAAAAAATCTTCATGAAATGCAAAAATAAAACTTGTTTATGAAACATAAAATCATCTCAAGAGATATAAAAAACTTTTTATATGATGAAAAAGTTTCAAGTAACACATTTACATTTTTCAAGACCCAAAAAATTTAATGCAAACAAAACGTTTTGAGCCCAAGAATGTGTCATGGAATAAAAAATATTTCATAAACCTCAAATTTTTAAAAGCAAAACTGCAAGATACAAATAACTGGCATGTGATAAAAAAACAATCCTGCAACTATCTAACACAGAAGACAAGAAAATATTCTGTGAAATGCAAAAATGATGTAAAATAAATAGTTTTACAAAAGCTTAAAATATAGGAGGAAACAGAAAAATATTTTGCAAAACAAAAAAAACTGTTTGAAAAATTTTGTGTTTTTCAAAATAAATTTGAGTATGTGCAATTTTTTTGAGTCTGCATTGTTTTGTGTGTGTAAAATATTTTTGTGTTTATTAAATATTTATGACTTTGATGCAGTGATTTTACATTCAGTGAAATGTCTTTCTAGTTGACCTTCAGGGCCACCGTACAAACCCCTTTAGGATCAGTTTTTCCAATGTTTCTGGTGATTATCGTTGTTATGTATCTTTTGTGAATCTCTATTAAAAAATCTCTTTAAAAATGCACACCACAGACGAGATTTGGGTATTTTTATGTCAAATTGAGAAAGAGGAAATATATCTTTAAAAAGTGAAGGAAAAGACATTTGAATTCTGTGTTCATGAGCGCTCACTGTGCTTCAAAAAGCTGAGAAATTATTAATAAACCTCTGAGATTATTCTCTTCAAGTCCTCATATTGTTGCATTTTGGATTCGCTTCATTTCAGTTCAGACAGAGCAGTAAGACACTCGGGTTTGAAATATGGAGGAAAGTTCTGTAACTCGTCTCTCTTCTCTCTGATGTTTTTCACCTCAGAAATGATTTTCTGTCAGAAACACGCAGGCCGAGCGTTCAGGTTCAAGGCTGGATTTGAATTTCACGAAGCGAGTCGGCCTGTTCAATCTTAAAACATTTAGTTAATATTTCACTGTTTTTTGGGGGGAAATCAATGAACAATGAAGATCATACGCTGAAGTTTTCACTCCTGATTATAACTTATCTTATAAAGACCAATCTGAACATTTCTGAAAACAAAAGGCTGCCCATGGTTACGCTTAATCACGTATCTTGTTGGTTATATTTATACATTGATTTATGTGCCTGAGTTTCTTCAGGGCTCATTGAGTTCAGTCAGGGACCACAGAAACTCAGGATATTTCAGTTTTTGGCAGCATGCACAGGGAAGATTTCTCTGTAGAGTATTTTAGAGGGAATTTTCTACAATAGCAGGAAAAAAAAAAAAAAAACCCTCTCTTATCCTCCACAATTTAATTATTGGCATGGACCGGATATGACTGAGGGGTGAGACCATGGTCATATCATCACTCATTTATCACGTAATGTTATGACTTTATTTTTCTCTAACTTTATTCTTGTAACATAACTCAAGCAAACAGAGTTAGCTCAGGATGGGTCTTTGCTGATTCTCTCCCTGCTGCAGGCTTTTTCATCCAACATCAGCATGAGGAAGAGTAGGGAGCTATCAGAAAAGAGCCATACTGCCAAATTAACATGCAATTAATCAATTCTGTTGACAAAAGTGGTCGTGACTGAACTTGATTCTGAAATCTTATAGTTACTTAATGAAGTCCTATTACTGCGTCATGGCTGCCAACAGGCAGGCACAGAGTAAAGCCTGACAACTGAACATCATGTTGAACTGAAGTTGACCTTAAACTCGTTTGAGCAAATATGAGTGAAAATACTAACCTGAGCAGTTGCCCTCTGCTGGCCTTGAGGAAGAATACAGTATTGAGGCTTGATCTATACAGTCTCTTGCTCCAATATTTCATTATTTTATCTTTATTTTGCCCAAATTAAGACTCCAAATACTTTTTCTATAATTTTTTGTTGCTAAATCAAGAAAACCTCAGCTTTAAATTTCACATTTCTTGGACAAAAAAGTTGAATTTTCTTGCAGTAATATTGAAATTTTTTAGGAGATTTCAGTGTAGTCTGCTAATAAACCATTTTCATTTGCTAGAATAAACAAAATAAATATTTTGGATGTCAATGAACCCGTCCTCTCACCTGCTGGGACCTGTCACAGCAGTGGAAGCGCACATCATTAAGGGTCGAGTCATCCAGGCCCAACTGGTATTCCTCCATCTTGGTCTCGATACCACAGATTCCTCCATCGCTGCAGGTCTGGCTCCAGTCTCCGTACTCCCCCCAGTACATGCCGGCTCCCTCCAGCACCGGGTTGCTGCTGCAGCGGAACTTGATGTTGTTGGCGGCCGTGTCGTCCCCGAACAGGCCACGATGAGACTCAATGCGGAGCTGGAAAGAGGTGAGCACGCCTGTGGGGCAGTACTGGGTACTGGACCAGTCACCGAAGCTGGAAAGAGGAGCGGGAAATCAATGAGAGAGAAGGGGGGAATTAGGAGAAGATCCAAGATGGGGGCTGGAAACACTGGAGGGCTATCAGGACATTTTTACATCTGAACATCTCATTTGCAATCCTGGCACAAGTGATGCTTTCAATTCCCCCCAGAGCATGATGGGAAACGAAGTCGTCCTGAAGCCTCCTGCTGCTCCGAATGTGCTGCTTATTTAACTTACTGTCATTTAACCTTCATTGATATCGCTTTCATCAGAGAGATCAGGCCACACACACAAACAGCTGCATGTTTCAAGTCATCAATACAGACGTCAGAGAAGAGGCTCAGAGACGGCAGACGAAGTGTTTGTATTGACATGTCCATTACTGTCCAGCAGACACGAGTTCCTCCCTGAAATAAAATTATGGTATTGACGGGGAAATTTTGCTCACATCGATATCAAACCGAGCTTTAAAGCTGCTTTTGTGGAGGAAATTACTCTCATGTGATTGTGTCAGGAGATTTTATCGAACACTTCTCAGTAGCAGTGAAAACAGTTTACATCTGCCTGATATCAAACAGTCTCCATCTGTGGAAGCTTATCGAGAGGATCTTCATTAATGGTGTACCACAGTAACAGGTGGGGGGGGCATGTTATTAATAATTGATAAGACTTTCAAACTTCAGACATTAACAGAAGTTGCTTTAACAAACAATTAAAGGTGTATTTGTTTGAGTTCAGCTCTTCTCTCTGATGGATTGAGTCTTCTTGTTATCCCTAAAATAAGTTCTGTTTTTCTTTTCTGTCTTTTCACTTTTCTTTCTTCATATTATTTATGTAAAGGTTTATTTTTCAACAAACAAGAGAGAATTAGAGCTACTGTATGACTGAAGTGTAGAATGAGTGTTATGTAAGTGTAATGTCTGTAAGTACATGTCTAAGTTCAAAATGGAAATGGAAAAGAAGATAAGGGCCTCAGGAAGAGTAGTTACTGCATATTTTGTTGTAACTAATGATGGATCCAAAATAAAACAAAACAGCATCAGAGATCACAAGTCAGGGGTACGAGGTCATGAAAACTCCCTTTGACTAATTAATTTGATCGTCATGAGGATAACAGTTTGGTTTAGTGCGACATCTAGCAGTCAGAATCTAGATTAAAGTGCCCCCTCGCTCGTCCCTCCTGTTGGTAAAGTAGAAGGATCTTCATCGACAAGAAGGTCAAGTTTTGTTGGTCCTCATTGGTGCATTTTGCACGGCTTTTAAAGGGATATTCCGGCGTAAAATTAATTTAGGGTCAAACACACCGTAACACCGAGTTAGACACCCCCTCCAGAGATGAATGTTGCCGACCGCTTGCTTCTCTAGTTATACCAACTTTAGTAACGACCACACGATAGTAATACAGAGCGGTCTGAGGAGCCATAAACAAACCTCAACTAAAACGCTACAAATAATGCTCAGAACGGCACCTAACTTCATCAACAGGACATATAGGGTCACAGCCATAGTACTAGACACCAAACATCTTTTTAACTATGACTCATTTCTTTAGCAAAGAGACTAAACACAACTCACCTACTCTCTTCCAGCAGCCGCTTGTTTGTAGTGAGACCTCAGGCCAGTCCATTACAGACCACAGCGGGGTGACGCAGCTCAAGGAAGAACATTTATGATCATTTCTTCATGGAAATACAATCAGACTGAGACGTTAAGGCAGAAGAACTACTGCGTCTGCAGTGAAAAATGATTAATAGGATGATTATTACTTCAAGGAAATAATAAAGAATTGATCATAAATATTCTTCCTTGAGCTGGAATATCCCTTTAACTGAATAGAAAAATACATACGATTCAAGTTTGTCCATTCTGTGCTTCTGTAGAAACATGGTGGGGCAGGATGGTGGGCCAGATGGAAGGGGACTCACTTTTAATGGTATTTACTGTATGTGAAGGATACTTGGTGGAGACATACGGATGTTGTGAACTTACTAGCCGGTGTGAGACTCGATGGTGTAGAGGAAGCTCCTGTCCTCGTCCTTCGCACAAACCAGGCGGATCCCATTCAGGGCGGTGTCATCAGACCCGTACTGGTTGGACTCCACCTGAGTAAACACACATCAGTTCCCAAAGCTCTGGTTGAAGAGTTTTTGTTCTTGCTATCACCACATGTTACAATGCAAGATGACATTTTGAACCCACAAGGTTTTACACCGAGAAGTGAACCTTTCTTTTTTTCTAGGACCTGGACTCCTGAAGTCGAACAGAGGGATGCATTTTGCAAAGAGCAGAGTCTGTTAGTCTCGACCACAATCATGTTTTCATGCTGAAGGTTCGCCAAGGTGAGTTTATGCATGAACAGGGAAATTAAAGCCGCACAAATCAAAATAAGACATTCAGCAGACAAAAAAATGGGAATGTGCAATTAATGTGGAGAGATTTCATGTTTGGAAACTTTCAGCCAGAAGAAAAGAAATAAATGAGAAAAAAAATTGTGATGGAGTGAAACATACAAACACTGAACTGATCGATAATGGAAAATACAAGAGCTAAAGTAAAGACGGGCTGTGTTTGATAGATTAGAAAGGGTTCTGTAATCAACGAGCCAACATAACATGACAGCATTATTGGAGTTTTTTACAGAACAGTTTAGTGAATTCTCATCATTACAGCTGACAAGCTAACACAACTTTAGATTGCCAACACTGACTTTAGCGACATAATAAAGGAGTTTATGGCTTTAATTTGAACACTGTCTGAAAGAGTATCTGGATGCTGTCATAGTAAACAAAAGTTAGGCTAATACATGTCTCTTTAACTTTAAATATCCCACTGAATTTTGTTTTTCTGTTTTAAGTTGCCTTTTAAGAGTCAAACGATCCCATCTTTGTCGATTTACCAGTTTTTTAGTTGATTTTCCTAATGTGAACACAGCTCTGTGTCATCACCACAACTACTGAGCTGAATGTGTCGAGAGAAAAATCACCTGGATAAAAATAACCGATAGTGAGGTGAGAATGACAAATGTGTTTTTTTTAATGTGTCTAAAAAGCATCAAAATGAAAATTTATTTTTGTTTTCTTTTTGATTTAGTAGCCCTATAATGCCTTTTGTATGATATTTGATACATACTTTTATGATACTTTTATCAAATCAATATGATCAACAAATCACTAAAAAAACACCTTCTTATAAATTATAAAAAAATGTCCCCTTGTGGTTTATCAGTTTCTAAAAATATCTGATGGATCAAACAAGATAAATAAGAATATTTGTGAAATTTTAAGGACATTTAAATTTTTTTTGGTTTTCAGTAACAGTGAAATTAACATTTCAGCTCCAAATAAATATGAATTTTCTTGCCATATTTTGTGGTTTTAGGCATTAAAGGGATAATTTTATAAAAACACTGGCCCAAATTTGGTCACATGACCCTGACGTTATACAAATATTTCTTCCCATTGTTCTGTTTTATGTCAGTCTCTGGTGTATCTCCTTCTTTTTATGAGTGAATAAAAACAGTGATTTTTTTAATGTGTGTGTATTTACCCTGAGACTGAAGCCCACGGCGTAGAACTTATCTGGACACATCTCGACCCAGGTCCAGTCTCCAAACTGCTCTCCGTTGGTCACGTTGAGAATAGACCTGTACGATCTGGTGTTGAAGGCTGTCCCAGCTCGCTGCTGAAACGTCCTCCCCTCACAGAGACCGCCGGACAGCACGGCCAGCAGGATCAGCACGGTGGGCAGACTTGTCATATTGACAGCAGTGACTAACAAGTGCTGGAGCTCCAGACTTCAGGCTCTTATAGCTCCACGGATAATTCAAAAACAGGCTTTTCATATCAGGATAGATGATTGACAGAGTCCCACAGAGCTGTGGGAATGAACAGCTGGAGAAAGGACAGGTTTTTCTCACAGATGTTGACACACGGTTTGTACTGTGCTTTCGAATATTTGCTCACAACATGCAGCGAATCTGCTCTGAACTTAAATCCACAGGTCTGACTTTAACAGTTTAGTTCGCAGGTTATGGTCCAGCAGTAGAGAGGCATTTCAGTTTTATTGTCTTGGAATTGATTGTTTTGAAGGACCGTCCAAGAATGATAAACAGAACTCATAAAAAATATATTTATATTTTTATATTTATTATATAGATTTATTTCGTCTCACCTGTAAACCATTACACTTGATTTCTATAATAAAATAAAAAATACTGATATTTACTTAATAAAAGTCCATCTAAAGGGAAGAAAAGGATGTCACTAAAAAAGTTTGTAGACACCGAGCTTCACATCCTGATCCACATTAAAAACTTTGACACTGTTTTAATATCATTATTCTCTATATTTACATGTACAGGTAAGAAAAAAACTGACGGACTGGATATATTTAAATATTCACATGACTGAACATATCTTAAAGACCAGGGAACTTGGCAACCAGCGAGGTCATGTCCTCCATATGGTGCCACTGAGTTCATGACGCATTCACAGTCGTGTGACTCATGGGAAATATTTACCATAGGAAATGTACAATTATAAAAAAACAGAGACAGAAAGGCTGGGTTTTTGTTCTGACTTACCCTCCACCTGCAGTTTCAGACATCAAAATAATGATACAGAACAGATTTATCTGTCTTGTTTTCTCTGTAGGTTATAATAATAAAAAGACCCTTTTAAAAACAAAAAGATTTAAAAGTTCTTGTTTCCTCAAAATCTTAAAAACTCTCATAACTGTTCAGACGTTGGATCTTCTCTGCGTACTGGACTGAAGTCAGACCTGAAGAAGAAGAAGAAGACAACATGAATCCTGATCAGTTTTAGTGTATGACCTCTGTGAAATCTTTGGAAACGTAACAGAAAAGTTTCTGTTATAAAGATTCGACACACACTTCTTTTTCCACCAGTAGTAAGCCGCTCCACCTGTAGCTACAGTGAAGCCCATGAAGAAGCAGACGATCCCCGCTGTCATCTTCAGGCGTTTAGAGTCCAGAGGGTAAGTGTCTGTAAGAGACAGGGATCATGTCAGTCAGCGGATCAGATAAAAAAATCTAAAAAACTAAAAAAATCTGCGTTTTTAAGATTCTCCTCACATCTAAACTCATCCCACGGTCACAGCGATCATAACTGTATCACAGCCCATCACAGATACGTCTGAGAATAATTAAAAACCTGAAGCTGGAGCTGACTGAATTCATCCTCACTGTCAGGAAACACACATTAATCACACTGCAATCAAGATCTGACATTGTCAACACTCATTTTTAACCGCGTGCTATTTATACACCGTCTTGCAGTGTCCTCCTCCTGCAGCTGTGCTGAAAAATAACACCACCGTCGTGCTTTTGAGTGACACATTTCAATTTATAACCTCCATGAGAAGCTAAGGCGAGGTGGTGCCCTGTGAAAATGCACTTTTAAATGCTCCTGATGTAAAGAAAACAACATTTTATACTCAGTCTGATGCCTTTAAATAGAAAAACTGCTCAAGAAGCTGCTCCTCTAGAGGATTAAACACGACATAGTGACCTCCTGATGACCTTGCAGTAAATGAAATGTTAAAAAGTTCACTGTGGATGACCTGAATGAAAGCTGCTGTGAGGGGCTTCTAGTTTGTGACTGTTTTGGTGCCCCCTTGTGGACAGAGTGATACCTTTACTCTCAGCTGAACCCTGCTTTGTGGTCTCTTGTCCTTACCCCAGTCCACATCCAGGCTCCGCTCCAGACTGCTGTGATCCACCCTGCAGGTCACCCTCTCCCCTTTCCTCAGTATCAACTCCAGGTACGAGTGCAGCTGGAAGCTCCAGTCCCCGTTGGCCAAGACATCAGTGGACGTCACGTCTGTAGTGACCTCCACCCCGTCTCTCAGCCAGGTCACCCACACTTCCTGAGGAAAGAAGCCCCAAACGCTGCACTCCAGCATGGAGCGCTCCCCGTAGTCGGCCGGCTCGGTCTGACGGACTCTGACAACCGGAGGCACTGGAGCGAAGAAATGATTAGAGCACAAAATTGGTTCAATGACCTTCAAGCAGAGTCCAGAGAGAGCGAGTCAGAGGCTAAAGAGTTTCCTCCGAGTCATTTAATTAAAGAAAGGAGAGAGAGAAGAATCGCTTCCTTCGAACAGAATTAAGCTCATGACTTAAATCCTGATTTTAATCGTCTGTCTTTCCATGAAAACAAAACAAACACACCTTTTCTGTCCAGTGTGCTCTTCATGAAGAGTCGAGCGTTGTATCTGCAGACCGTCTCCACTTGGATCCTCCTTAACCACATTTTCCAACCTTGGGAGTTATAATGGTCCGCGTTCTTCATCCCTAATTCTCCGAAGCCGACGTACTTCCCGACCCGAGAGTCGTAGAGAGTGAGGAGCTCCTGGTTGTAAACGTTTTTCACCAAGAAGAGCATGTCTGAGATATCTTCACCGTACTCACAGTCATACATCATCTGGTGCACATATCCATCTGTGAAAACAAAAACACAACGATTACACACAATTTGAGATCTGGGTTTCTGAAGAAGGATATGTTTTTCATTTATATTTTTATTTATTCAGGTGCAAACATCGCTACAAAATTTCTGCACAAATTTGAGGTGAAAATTTTAGACTTCTTGTGTTCACACGTGCAGCTCAGTCTTTTAATTTTAGTTGTTTTGTGCATGTGTGAATGAATATACAGTATGTGAATGCAATTGTCATGTTGGGTACAATCCTCTAAATAAACATTTCTGGTGAGTTACAACCATTATAGAGTCATTAGCATGAGTTAGCAGACATACAATAGACATGCTGCAAACAGAATCCAGTCTGTCCTGCAGGTTTGTGCAGAGGCCTCACCCTGTGACTAAGTTTGTGAGAGTTTAACCGCTATAAAACAATCAGAAAATAGTAATAATCTCATTTTCCTGTTTTGCCACTTGGCTTTCATTGGCTGCACACGCCCTAGAACAACAACATAGTTTCAGAAAAGCAACTTATACAAAGATTTTTAAGCAAAAATAAAATCAAAAAAAGGAAATGCTGCTTTTAAATGATCATGGATAACAAGACATGGAAACAAAAACACAACAATCAGCAGGATTAGGGTTGAAAGTTTCTCATCTAGTTTCATCTTCATCTCAAATAAAAACATGAACGTGTAAAAACGTACCTGCTGGTGGAGTGCAGAGGAACAGAGCTGCAGCAGCTGTGAGTTTGTAGAGAAAATAGCGACACATCTTCTGTCAATAATCACTGAAAACTACGACAGAGAGCTCATCGTCGCTGTGAGCGAGGCAAACAAACTTCACCCTGTTCCTAAAATCTCCTCCAGCTCAAAAACTTGATTTCATTCAGCTTCTTCCTCAAATGAGTGATGCAATTTGTTACGTAAAGGGAGGGGAACAGGTTTTCCCAGTTTTTTCACAATATGAGATTTGTTTGATTTCAATAGATGGCATTAATCCACAGAACAGAACTGTAGTGAGTCTGGTTACTTCCTCAGCCCATTTTGACATTTGTTTTATTATTCAAGTTCATCTGCTGCTTCAATCTGACTGTCAAGTCTGAGACGTGAATTATTTCCTCTCTGCTTTATGTTTAAACCTGTACGGTGAATCAAAGCTGCCAGTTTTTCAGCTTTTCTGAGATCTTCAGTTTTTTTTCCCTCACAGGCTTCATCCACGTGCTTTTTAAATTCCGCAGCTATCTTATCAATCACTGCAGAATAATTAGAAAGAAAAACAACCCGAGCAGAGAAATGAGGCTGCTTGGAGCGGCGCCAACTTATGCCAGCGTTAAATGTTTCAAAGCCTGCTCCTCACTTCTTCTTTCTACTGGTTTATTCCCTGCTTATCACGGCGCTTTCAATTCCTGTTTCCAGCGCCCTCACCCCTCTCACAGGGAAAGAAGTCCTCAAACTATCCCCGCTGTTTTTGGACCAAAACAAAAACATGACAAAAATCAGCATCTGACAAAAGAAGGTGTAAGAGGAGATGTTTCCTCTGATGATGGAAATAAAATATCAGGAGAGAAACTGGAGGATTATCTGAAGGTTTATTTGCAGCAGTATCATAATTAACAGACCATTCAATGAACCAGACTATCAAATACCAGGCTGGTAATTTCTCTGGAGTGATTTTAACGCCTGAAACTATCGTGACCAGATGATTGACAGCAGCCTGAAGGAACAGCCTTTCACATATCTGCGATATCGCTGAGGCTTGGTGCATCAAGAGCCATCAGTCCACTCCTGAACCAGAGACAACATCAGGAGTGACTCACCTGGGCTAAGACTAGACTGTTGATCAGAATAAAGTCCCAGAATCCGAGGAGTCCAGCGTGAAGTTTCCACAGTCTGTGATGATTAAGGGTGTCATGTCAGCTGTTGGTGTTGGTCTACTACATTTGATCAAGTCCAAAGTCATTAAATATAAAAGCGCTTTAAGCTCCTATTTACAGAGAAGCTTTGTTGAAATGCTGGTTTGCTTTTTCCAGCGGGACACTGCACCTGCTCTGACTGTGATATTGACCAGTCAGGTTGCATGACCCAAACCCATTAGGATAGGGTGACCATATTCTGCCGCGGCTACGCAGGGGGCGGAGTCACAGCACAATGTTAATTTTGAGAGTTTTTCAGGTCGAATCGAGTGTCTTTTACGTGCTTCTAACTCAGTAAGTTTACGTGACACAAACTCAAAACTTACGTACAAAACCGCAGATATTTGAAGGATTTTATAAACTTCCCCCGGACGAAGCCGCACAGTCTTTAAAAAAAGAGGACATGTCTGGGTAAAAGAGGATGTATGGTCACCCTCCAATAGGAGAATCTTGTGGCTAAGAAGGCGAGGCACAGGCCCGCCTTCATGCCTCAACAGATTAATGCTGTCATTCATAAAAAAGCTTCAACTGAGTATTGAGTGTAAAGAAAGTATAGAATATACTCTAAAGGTAAAGTTTATTCACAATGTTGTTTCTTAGGTTTGTTTTTGTCATTTCCAGCCCAAAAAAATCAACATCTCATCATTTCTATTTCAGAAGTTTCACTGAAAATACTGACAGGCTGATTTTCTTACTGTCAGAGCAGGCTAGCTTCTTCTTGTTTTCATTTGATGACTGTTTCTAGGCTATAATCACCACCGCCTCAAGAGCCTCAGACTATCTGTTGTCTTTGTTTCTCAGAATTAGATGTATTCCCGCTGAAGAAATGGAAAAAAACAGGCAAACAACACAAAAGGTGTGAAAACTCTGACTCTGACTCTGTGATGTGGACAAAAGGGAATCTCACCCCTTCAGCCCCCACCACCAAAGGAGAGTAGATAGGTACGATCGCACGTCTGACATCCAGATTCAGGTGTTTGTCCTGATGCCTGTTAGGCCTGACAGCACTTGTTGGCTTTCACAATGAAGCAGAGTCCTGTGACGACTCCAATCAGCCCCAGGATCACACCGCAGACACACACTGCTGTCTCGACAAGCTGCTGGTCCGGGCCTTTAACCTCTGTGGGAGACAAAAACACACAAACACACAGGAAATATACGAGCGTCACTGGAGGTAGATTTTCTCAGACAGTCTGAAAGACGGTGTATCTCTATATCATGACTGACCCACCCCAGAACTTAGCGAGAGGCTCCGACAGGCTGATGTGTCCCACGCTGCAGGAGTAGATGTCGTTAACCTGCGGCGTGAACTCCAGGTAGGACGCCATGTGAAAGCTGAAGTCCATGTTGGAGTAGTACTGAGTCTGGCTGACGGCGCTCTGGTCCACCGGCTGCCCGTTCCTGGTCCAGTTGACTAAGAGTGTCGGCGGGTGGAAGTCATTGACGAAGCAGATGAGGGTGTTGGGGACCCCGACTTCAGCCTCTTGTTCTGGGTAGATCATGGAGGTGGGACTCGCTGGAAGTAGATGGTTATACATATGAGAAAATTCCACCTACAGACTTCCTGAAGGATTCTGAACAAAGATATCGCTGAGGCCTCTATCGTCTGTCACCAGGTTTACAGTCGACCTAAATTGGTCGACATAAATCAAAACAGGAAGAGCACACACCAGATGATTAATGTGGTAACTCTCAAAGATACACAAACCATTTCTTTTTTCAGCTGCCAATGGGAAGTTCCAGCTTCACATCAAACAATGAGGGACATTGTTACCTGCTCTGATGACAGACGCTTGATTAAACACACAGAGATTAATTACTGGGATTGTCTGTACACCTGTTCTCCTATTAAAAATCTACACCAGTCCACTCCTCTCATTAACTTTAAATTAAAAGACAGAGCTCAGGGTTCCTCCTTTAGTACTGAAGCTTCATTTACTCTTTAGATGAAGTGTTCATCTGGTCTGAGTTTGAAACAGTAAATCCAGCAGCGAGACTTCTGGTGTTTTATTTCTACTTTCTTGGATTTAAAAGCTTTTATCTGCAGCTCCTCAACCTGCATATCAGACCAAAGGCATCAGTAGAAAGTATCTCGATTTCAGAGTATAAGATGCGCTTTTGATATCTTGATGCAAATAAAATAGTGGGACCACAACTTTAAGACGACAGGTGACCAGCAGAAGGGAGTGGCACAGGTTCTTCTAGTTTGCAGCTGCAGACATGGACCTGCCTGCTTTCAGCTGTTTGCTTCAGTCTCTCTGCTGTCCGCCTCTCTTTCTCCATCTCCCTCTCTCCCGTCTAAACCCAGTTCAGTCTCAGCAGATGACTGTCTAACATCAGTCTGGTTCTGCTCGAGGTTTCTGCCTGTTGAAGGAAGTTTTTCCTCACTACTATAACTTCCTGTGGGAATATGGGATGGGATGGGAATAGGTCTGATCTTACAAGACGGTGTTCAATCTGATCCAGTCTGTGTTATTTTTTAAATCAAACATAAAACAGGTCCAGGATTTGAATTTATGATCATATATCAGTGATTATTCTCCTCCTTTTTTTCTGACTTATTTATTTACCCATGACCCCTTAAATTTAGTTTGTTTTACTTAGTAGGAGCCAACATACTGACTTTAAAGTATTTTGATTTTAAAGCAATTTGGAGTGACTTAAAGCTCTGATTAAAGCTCCAGTGAGGAATTTTTGGTTGATTATTAAACAGACTAAAATCAATATTGATCTCTCCTCATGGCTTACAAAGCAAACAAGACCATTTACGTACTTCTACACAGTTATTTCCAATGTCTTAAACCATGGTCGAGTGTAGGTACCTGTTGAAGTGACTGAACGAGCCTTTATTTACATTATAAATGGCAAAGATTTTCAATGAATCAGACATTTAAGTGTTAAAATACAGCAGTTTAAAAATTTTAGGACTTAACTGGTACAAAAGTATGATGTACCCATTTGTTCACAGGGGGCGCCGGAATCAAAACAAACAGAAAGTTTCTCACAGGAGCTTTAAATCAAAAATATAAATATGAACAAAAATAGGATCCAAGTTTTAATACTGTGTTTGACACTGTGTTGGTCCTTTGACTTAACTCTAAAAGTTTCATACCTATTCTCTCAGGTGGACTGTGTTCGCCCGCTTCGAGTCGTGGCAGGTTGTAATAGCAGGTACCCAGGTTTACATATGACTCATCAGGCAGTCCAGGATCAGGGGTCCACTCCTCTGCAAACTCCGGCAGACGCTGGACCGGCTGGTGGGTGAAGGGGTTGGTGTAGAGGAGCTGATCTCCGTCAAACTCGATGTCATTCTGACCGTTGCCCGTCACGTTCACCTGACAGAAGGTCAGGAAGCGGAGGAGATGTTTACCTGGAGTTAGAGAAAAAATCTGAGTGAGCACAGAGTTTAAATTATACAGAACAAACTTTTAATATTTGACCTCCTTACAATAATCAATATTTTACCTTGACTACACTTTGCAAGTCCAATAACCAGCAGTACTGAGAGCAGCTTCTCTGCCATCCTGGATTTCACTTCCTCCAAAGATCAAACTGACCCGGTTTGGGACATTTTGTCACTCCTGAACATTAAACCGACACTTCCTCCTAAGAAGAACCAATCAGTGCCTCACAATCCTGAAGAGGAAGAGCTCACCTGGACTTGAGTATCTGCTGCCATCTAGTGGAGAAAGTTATAAGCACAGAGCGCCTGGTTATCTGGAGTTTGACACTTTATACTTAGGTTATTATGTTGAAGCTGGTTTCTTTTAGTAACTCTATGAGCACTGTTGGTACATTAACTCGTGTTGTAATGTTTAGATGTTGTATTATCACTACACTTCGATCATCTGTATCCTCTGGTGTTATTCTGAACGCCTCGGCCTGTTTTTAATGGAAATAACTGATAAAAAAATTAAAAGAGATAAGACTAAATATGTTATTGATTTCATCCTAAACCCTCGTGGAGCAGAAATTTTGTTAAATCAGAGTCTGCACAGTTTGCGTGTCGTGTTAAAAGTTGTTCTCATACATAAAATTACATCAATACAAAATATTCTTCAACAAGTAAAAATATGAAACACTAAGTTCTCGTCTTTTTTCTTGTTTCATTGAATGTTTGTGTGCTGGATGTGATCATTTTTGCAGCTAACATGAAAAGTTTGTGCCTTTTTGACCATCAGGGCTCCACCAGAATCTCAGCAGAGAGGGAGAAGAATTATCACGACACTCTGAATCCTCCTGAAACTTAACCATGAACATGTTGGTGTGATGAAGGGAACATGGACCTCTGTACTCGCACCTTGATGCTATAAATAAAAGGCGTCTTCAGATTTGAAATCCTGTCTTTTACAGAAGACAGAGAAACTGAAGTTTTGTTGGAGAAATCTCGCCGACAAAATCCCCTACATGCCTGCACTGTCCTGTACCTCTGCCAAAGAAAAACATCTATAAACTACAAAGATATTTTTGCTAAACTGTGACTGAACCCGTTACTCACCGACTCACTCCGGTCCCACACAAACAGACACAACTCAGGTCGTTTCTACAGAAGAGAGTATTTTTAATCAACACACCTGTCAAATGAAAAGGTTTGCCTCTGAGAGACAACAACCTGCTTGACCAGAGGCAGCGATGCTCGTGTGAACGCTCTTCAGGCAACAACTAAGACTGTTAACTGGAATGAGAAGTAACCGGGTTAAAAGCAAAATAAAAAAAAAAAGAAAAGAAAAAAAAGGGGAACGAGACAACTGAAGAGAACAGAAAGACCGAACAGCAGGAATACAATAGTTTGTGCAACAGCAAATATAGTTTAAGTATATACAAGCATATAATCTTTCACTGAACATTCAACAAGAGCTTCGACTATAAAACCATAGTGAAGACCGTCGCTCTCTTCAGGAACCCTGTAACGTCACTTTTTTTTGTTCCAGTAAGTGCCGAGCAGCTCAAGATTTCTCTCAGAAACCTTCGCTGGCTTGTGCTACAGATGTCCTCAAAGAACAGACATAACATCCGACCTGCTTGTGTTATTATTGTAGTCATCAGAAACCATTATTGTCATCAGATAACATTCAACCGTGTGTTCCAGATGAACTCTTTTAGTCCAGACCTACCGAACGCAGAGAAATGTGGAAGAATTATTAAAGCTAAAGAGGAAGAACTGGTTTTTAGAGATACAGAAACAGGCCCTGGACTAGAGGAGGTTTTCAGACTAGTCTGTTTTTAATTGGCTGATGGGCTTTAAGGGGAAAAGTGTGTCTAAGATTTGTTAAAACTGAAGGAGAATATCCATTACTGCAAACCTTATCATAACATTTCAGCTTATTTCTATACTGTACAACTGAATGAACTTTAAAAAGAAACAGACTGCAGGGTGTCCCCAAAACCCTCACTGAGATTTTACAGCGGGATCAGAGATTGTAAACATAAAAAGTAATCATCCAGAGCTCGAACTGAAGCTGACTCTGACCTGAAACTAGCAGAGGAGATGCTGGTACACCTGTGAACATGAGAGAGACAAGAGTGTTTGTATTTTTCCAGGTAGTTGCCAATCAAACCGTCTGTGTGATTAAGGCTAATCCGGGGGTGGATCTAAAATGAAGTGCGGCAGATGTTGGAAAAAAAGCAAGGCTTGTGAGCGTAAGGTTGCTGGTTCAAATTCCAGTAAGACGAGAGGAAATGTAGCCGAAGAAAACAAATAAATAAACTCTTCCATTCCCTCACTGCGCAGCGTTAAGGCCAGCCAAAACGGATTTGGAGTAAGGCCCGTCTTTCCACATCCTCTTATTACTTTGCTTCCCTCTTTGGGGGATCACCATAAAATTCTTCTTTATAAAAGAAACATAAATTTGTACAAGTATTTACAAAAGGGAAGAAGAGGGGAAACCAAGGCATTTAGTGTTTAGGATTGATGATTATCCACAGAGACGATGTTTCACATCCCTCAGTCCCACATTCAAACATTTTTAACTAGTCCTCTTGGAGTGTTTTTCTTTTTTTTCTACTTCTTCGCCGTGGTAATTTCTTCCTCAGCCCACTACTGTTTCAGGGTGTGTTGTGTCCTGGGCCAGCCCAAGTCCCTGAGTTATTAGTGAATTTCACTCTGAGCCACTGTGACGATTTCAACCCGAGTCTGAGTCACTGGTGTCAGAGGACGAGGAGGAAGAGGACGACGAGGAGGAGTCGGAGCTGGAGCTGCTGCCGCTGAGGCGAGAGGGCGCCGTGTGAGTCTCTGTAGCGCTGGGCTTCTCCGCTGAAGGGAGGACAAGAAGACGGTGTTCAGAGGAAACAGAGAGACAGAAATATTCATGTGCACAAGGATAAATCAAACATGAGCGCTCACCTTTAGGTTTTGCCGGTTTCTTTACAGAATTAAGTTGCCCGCTCACGTCCTGTAACCTCCTCTCCAGCTCCCTCCTCTTCTCCAGAGTCAGCTCCTCTTTTGACTTTCCTACGCTGCCTTTCTTTCCTGCTGCACATGAATCAACAAAAAACATGTTACAAACCATCAGATCATATCCTCGTCTGTCCCAGTATTTAAAGGTGTGTTTCAAAAACTTTGGGACAAACATACAGACTGTAACTGAACCAGGATGTTACCGGCTGCCTGAGTGTGTTTGAGATCTCTGAATCCATCCTAATGTCATCTTTGAATGACAAAAGCTGCTCTGCTCAGAAACACTATAATTACATCCCTCATTAACTGACTGACTGTTGTGGATCTCTGGATGTTCAGTCTTGTCAAAGCTGCTGATTGGAGCTGAATTTTTCCTCAAACATCGTGATGCCTTTGTTACATTTTGGTAATAACACCATCTCAGCAGGAATGCTGTAAAACATTTCTACGCTGCACCTGCTTTAACTCGTTCAAACAAGCTTTAGCGAACTTTCTTAGCAGAAGAACTCTGTTTACTCTGTTTCTATACTACATATACCAGCAGAATTAACATGACTGTTTTAGCCTTAAAGAGTTCATGTTGCAGGAATTAATAAGGAGGAAAACTTTCCCTCAAATAACTGAAAAAGACATGAGCAGCATACAATTCATGTGCATTAACGATCTAAAATGACATATATTACAAGTTCGTTTATTTGGTGTAACTCTGTGTTCATAACTTTAAACTAAGTAGTCGTGGAAAAATACCAAACTGACATCAAGATGAGGAACTATCTCAGAAAAAAGAAGTTCTTGGTTTCCTTCACTCAGTGTCCCGTCCTTCAGATGAAGATGATCTGTTTTCACATTATCAACGTTTCCTAAATCCGTCTGCTTGTGATGCTTTTGTTTGCTAACAGCTGCTTGAGTTACATATTTATGTTGCTGAGCGTCTTCTTCTGTTTTCCTCTTTATTTTGTTCTGATGCAGTTTTTGACTTTGTCCTTAATGATCAGATTTCACATTTATTGTTGCTGCTTCAGTGATTGACTGAAACCAGATTTAGCTGAACCCCTCCATACGAGACATTTACTGTAAATCTAGTGAAAAAGACACATTTTTAAAACCTTTTTGTCACCTATGCTGCATCTTATAGAATATATAGAAGTATTTTATTTTGTTCATGTATTGCCCAGCAGATGGCGCTGTAAGAAGCAAGTGACCACAGTTAGGAAGACAAATCCAGGTTTTATGGTAAATGTTGGAGTCTCTGGAGGGTTTATCAATGTGCCATCGCCAAACAGACATGCATACAGAAGATAAACATTGATCCTGAAGTGCCTGAGCTCTGTGTTAATGTCTGTGCAGCAGAAAGAACCAAAGAGTCCACAGACTCTCAGAGCAAATCCTCACAGAGCTGCTCAAAGCTGCAGTTTCATCATCAATCACATCAGAATAACTTTAACATGTCGAAGTGCCGACCTTCGTAAAGACGGCTGCATGATATTGATTAACTTCTCCTGTAAAAGTCAGTCATGCTAACAGCACACACACACACACACACACACACACACACACACACACACACACACACACACACACACACACACACACACACACACACACACACACACACACACACACACACACACACAGATGTTCATGAAAACACATCATTAGTCCAGACTCGACAGGTCTGCGTTTGTTTACCTTGATCAGTGAACGGCTTGCGGGGTTTCTTCCTCAGGCAGGTCATGACGTAGCGCTCCAGCTCTTTCAGTGTTGACGGCTTCAGTGTTTCAAAGTCGATCTCGATCTCTTCGGGGTTGGTGTCCCTCAGTGACGGCTCTCTGGACTGAATGATGTGCACCACGCGGCCAAGCTTCTCCCCCGGGAGCTTGTTAATGTCGAGGCTCAGCTGGCGTTTCTCGTCGTACGACATGGGCACGATTTCCTCCTCCTCCTCCGAGTCGTAGTGTGGCAGCATGGAGGTGGGCAGAGGAGGATAGAACGGCTTCTTTGTGTTTCTGTAGAAACAAGAACATATAAATCAGAGCGTACACTTCTTGTTCTCAGCTGCCTGATATTGTACACACGATTAAATAAAGAAATAAAGAAAGAGAAAATATCCACATAATCATTTCGCTCACTTGCTGTTCTTGTTGCTCTTCTTTCCCTGGTTTTTCTTGGGCTGGGACTTGCTGGCCGACTTTGTTTTCAGGATCTTGCCGGGCATCTTCCACTCCTCAGAGCCGGCTCTGCTCCTGCCCGTTCGGCTCCGCTTGTCCAGCTTTTTCTTTTTCTTCTTCTCCTTTTTCTCCTTCTTGTCTTTCTTCTTCTTGGGCTTGACGATGGGGCCTTGGGAGAGGGCGGCCAGCTGCTCATGCACGGCCCTGAGCTGTGCGAAAAGAAATCAATGAGATCTTGTTGCAAAAACCTGTTTTTTTTCCTCTGGAGTGAATCTGTTTAAATGAGCAGTTCTGGCCGTCTTACCTGAGTACACACCTGGTCCTGTAACTCGGCCAAACGATGCGCTCGCTCTTCCTCGCTGTCTGAGTTTGGACTGCTCTCGCTCTCATCGCTCTCACTGCTGGGCTCGCTTTCTGATGTGGAGGAAGAGGAGGACGAGGAGGACGAAGACGAGGATGAGGAGGATGTTGGATGGACGCTCATAGACATGCTGGTGTGATCCAAAAGCGGCTCATCCGGCATCTTAGCGAAGCGGAACTCAAACACATCCTGCGACACAAAAAGAGACAAAATTAAGGAGTTAAAAAAATCCTCATCTGCTGATTGGACGAGGACTGAACAGCTGTGCTCACCTGCAGCTTGCGTGCCATGCCAACAACATCGTGATCAGGCGGGTTGTACTTGTAGCAGTTTGAGAACATTAGCCTGACATCACTCGCAAACTGCTGTGCGTCCCTGTATTCACGACAGTCCATCTTCCTCTGCGAGAAGAAAAACAAACTACAAGGTTAAACCAGAATATTTGACTCGGAGCTGACAAACAGACCCTGATTTGATCATAACAATACTTATCATCACAAACACAGAGGGGCCTGTTTCAGTCGTCTTTAAAGAGTCACCTTGATGGTGCTGAGGTCCATGGGACACTTGATGATGTCGTGATAGTCGTGCAGTCCCAGAGCGGCGGCGTCCACAGGCGTGTAAAAAGGCCAAGCGTACGCCGCGTGTTTCTTCGACAGCATTTCTTTGAGCAGCACGCTGCAGTACCTCAGCTGAGGGCTCAGTTTGCCCTTCCTCGAGGGCAGAGGCTGTACAGAATCTGGTAAGTCCTTCTTGGGGGGTTTGATGGGGCGCCCGCTTCCCACTCTGCGCCCGGTTCCTGCCATCATAGGCTGGAGCAGGACAGGACCCCCGGGGCTTCTGACCAGGCCCATGCCAGGTGGGGTGTCTAAGCTCATGCCCCCCATGGAGGAGATGGAGTGCATGGAAGTGTCGTGGACTTGGCCCCCGTGGCCTCCTTTCCCCAAGCCCACCATGTGCGTCCCTCCTGCCATACCCACAGACAGGCCCATGTTGGAGGGGGTGGTGGTGTCCGCTTTACGCTTCACTCCTTTTTTCTGTGAGTAAACAGAGTGTAGGTCTTATCTTACGCTGCTTAGAGTAGAGAATATCACTTCAGATACGTCCTCACAGATTAAACATCGTCCTGAGTTCTCGATCTTTCAGGGTTTACCTTTGTTGTCGGCTGTGTCGGAGGAAGGCCCATGATGTTCGCCGGAGGCAGACTTTTGGTCAGCACGGTCTGAGGAGAGTTTGCGAGCATCGAGTCTCCGGTGTCCGAGGAAGAAGGGGAGTAGGCCGACTGGGACACTGCTGGCACCTGCTGAGCCCTCGACGCTGAAACATTAATATCAACATGAGCAACAGCAGAGATGACAGACAGTCAAAGTAGCGTCTGACATCAGTGCTGCTGATAAAACAGTCAGTCAGAAACTCACAGGTTTTGCGACCCCGTCCTCTGCTGTTCTTGTTTCTTGGAGTCGGGGGAGGCAGCTCGATTTCATCCTGGGGCATCTGAGCCACTTTCTGGAGAAAGATCTTCTCTAAGGACTGGGCCATCAGCACGATGTCGTCTGTCGGCTACCAGGGAAACCAAATCATCGACAGTGTAACAAAGTAAAAGGCAAAACATGCTCCAGAAATCACTTATATTTCATTAGTATTTACTGTAATAACTGGCAGAACATCAACACTTGAAACACGAAACAGTAAAAAGCAAAAACCAAAATGTTTTCACTTTTGAGACTTTGAGCAGAAAAACTCAAAAAAGGGAAACAAATGGATGAAAGTGGAAATGTTTAATGTTACGCCTGATTATCAAGACACTAACCTTCTTTTACTCTGATCTATTTTAACTAAAATGTAAACGGCAGACACAGTCTCATCTGACACTGCGGCTCACAGATTATAATCAGTTATAATCAGACTTTCTCCTTGTTTTCCAAGTCATGACTTTGTAGGTTTCCACCCAAAACCAAAAAACGCATTTATCTAAAAACCCTGAACTCATTTGCCTCTGTCTTAACTCTCCTCAAACAATGCTACAGGTGGGGTCTGTGTTCATGTCAGTGACGACAGAGCCTGATAACAGCCGGGAGGTTTTCAGATTTATGAGCAGGGCTGCTGGTTTCAGCTCAAATCAAGAGTCTGGAGGGTGGCGGCAACTTCCCATAACTCTGTTTGGAGCGACCTCTATAAACATTTACAGTATTTTATGTAAAAAAACACACATGACTGTGACATATCATATCTTTTAAAGTACAGCACTAACAGGTCGGACTGGAGGGTCTGCTCAGATTTCTTTTCTAACTCATGAAAACAAAAAAATGAAAGTGAAAGAGAGAAAAAAAAAACACACAGAACAATGTAGGGTCTAAAATTATCACTGCCAAGCACCAAATGTGGGCAGATTTTCCACTGGGTGGGCTAACTTCAGAGGGCTGCTCTCCACATGAGGGTTAAATAATACACAATTTGTACCAAACAGTCACACGCTCCTCACAAGGACGGACACACACACACACACACACACACACACACACACACACACACACACACACACACACACACACACACACACACGATCAGTCTGAGTTTACAGCACACAGATGATCAAAAGAGCCGTACCAAAAACAGTTCAGTATATAAAACACACGAACACACCTCTACACTTAATTAACGTTCACATCCCTACCAGCGTTCAAAACTCAGCGTGAAATGTTCAACAACTAATGTGTGAGTTATGAGGTCTGAAGAGTCAACGAAGGGTTAAACACCCTCAGCTATGATGAATGATCGTCGTTTAAAGAGGTTTTAGTCCGACGAGGAGGAAGTTTGTAATAAATCATCCTTATTTTCAGCAGCAGTTTGATCCACAACAGTTGGATGTGTTTTCATTTTCGCTCTCGCCTCAAATGTTAAACCGCAGCAGCTGTACAGTGTCCACAGGTCAGCACATGTCAGAGTTTCTGTTAGACGGATATTTCCTCTTGAGAAATAAAAAACAAACACTTTTCTTTTTTGCTAGAACACTTCTTTGGTCTTGACCTTTTTCTCTCAGATTAATAAAAACTTTGTCTACAACAACTCCTGCTGTCACTGCTGTGAAAGGGTCCCTGAAATGTTTAATGTGATCGTAAAAATAGGGTGAAAACATTGAGGACGGAGACAAGGGGACAATAAAAGGTTAAAAAAAACAGATCTCTGTCTACAGTTTCTGCTCCTCTGTCAACCTACCTTGTTGTAAATGTAGCAGTTGGTGAACATTGTGTTAAAATCCTGTATGCACTCACTGGCACTGCGGTAGAAGTTGTTCTCGAGTCGCTTTTTGATGGTGCCCATGTCCATCGGCTGCTTGATAATTTTATGATAATCCTGGAAGAGAAAAGGTCGACAGGAGGAGTGAGAAAGCAACTTCACCTGCGGCACTAAGAATCACTACAAATTTGAAAAGGACGGCATTTCTACTTTGACATTTGAGCCCGGGAGCCGCCAAGACTTGCACCAACGCCGAGTCAAAGTTAAAGGTGACGTCTGATTGGTGCAGAGCCTCATTACTCACCGGGAGGTTAAGCCTATAAGCATCCACAGGCTCGTGGAAAGGCCAGGCAAAGTTATGCCTCCACAGACACTTCAACAGGGTCCTCTGCAGATACTGGAGCTGGTTGGTCATGCGACCCAGCCGGTTGGGATCCTTCACTGGGGGCTGTGGGGGGGCGGGAGGCCCCTGGGGCAACGTGTGCGGCAGAGACGGGCTCTCGAAGTCCTCGTACAGCAGGGAGGGCTTCCGAATGCGTTTGCTCGAACTTGTGTGTTGGTCCATCCCGCCGCTGGACAACCCAATCAGAGAGCTGAAGGAAAGGAGAGAGAGAGAGGGAGAGAGAGAATTAACTAACAGTGGAAATCCATGGAGAGATGGCAGAGAAGGACAGTATCTTGAAGACAAATGTGCTGTTCAACCTTTGACACATCAATCTAATCTTATATTTTTGCAAATGCCTAAAATGTCAAACCTTTAGGTCCTCATTCACAAAAACACCCCCAGAAAACTAACACTTAGTTGTCGAATTCTGAGGGCCGTCACCGAGGGAACTCGGCCTTTATTGATAGGTTGCTACTTATAGCACAGTCATGGGAACCACCATGCAAAGGGGTCTTCACCAACCACAGAAAAAAACACACTCCCCCTATATGAGACTGGGAAATAAAACCCTGAAATGTGACGGTTTTACCATCTCATCCAGCCTGGGAAAATATAAGAAACAGCTCCAGGACCTTTGGCTCAGAAGTATTTATGAATCAGGGGAAAACACTTTAATTCAGCACCGACTCCAGGACTGAAATCAGAAGTTGAATCAAATGCTTTACACACTGATTTCAGCTCACAATGAGGAGGTTTTATAATATAATAGTATATATTTCAGAGGTGTTCACATAGATGGTCTTGTTGACTTTCTATCAAATGGTCATGGGAAAAAGGTTCCTGATAATGTCATCAACTCTGTGACTTGGTTCCCTGGCACACGACCCACTCTCTACTTCAACAGTCAAATAAGCTGAAGGTAAACATGCAAAAAACTAACTCACAAACACGAGCTAACAGCACAGAGCAAAAGAGAAGACTATGCAAATCACTGGATGGTCTACGGCTCATTAACATCTGTAGCCTGGACTGCGGTTAGACAGAAATACTAAAACCATGACCTCCTAGATCAACCAGGGGAGGCTGTCAGTCCATGCAGTCAGATGGAGATATCAAGTCACAGTTAACCCCATCATCCCGTCTTCTCCTCCGTCTGAGCAGAGCACATGAACCAGATTTAGAAGAAGTTAAATCTAACCCTGTAGTTCACACACACAAGCACACACACACCTGCCCCACTGACACACAAACTGTGGCAAAGCCTGTGAGCTGATTTACTACACCAGTCTGAGTCCAGACAGACCAATCAACAGCTAAACCGCATTAGCATTGAAGAAAAACACCAGCCTTTAGGCGATGAATGAATTACAATACAAACCCGCAGCCAAGCGCATGTGAGCGCCGCTCAGCTGAGACTTTTTTAAGTACGACAAAAAATAACGTGATCATTTCTCAGATTGCTCACATGAATTATGCTATTATACCATTTTTTTCTAATCTTTATGAATGAAGAACCTGGTTTGGAGGGAAAGGGCTGTAGTTTCTTAAAGCATTTATGCAGACTGGTGGGTATTTTTGCTGCAGGAGGTTTTTGAGCCCCCTCGTTCCTGTGGACATTCCTGCATTTGAACTGTAAGTATATCATCTGACTAACTTTTATAATCATTATCAAAGCTGTTCATGTACATTTTGGAGCTGCTCCACTCCAACTGCTAAAATCAACATCATCAGCCTTCCCCATATTATTCTTATCATAGTAGTCGATGGAGTAAACTGACCATAACTTCCTGTTTCTGTTAATATCACACAGACTTTAACTGCTGCTACCTCATTACCGTCAATAACCGGTTTTATCTCTTGTTGATGTTGCTCTTTTTATTCAAACTCATCTCTTTCTCTCTCTCTTTCTGTGTCTCCTTCTTTTCGACCAACTCAAACCCAACAGTCACTACAGACAGCTGTGCAGCATCGCCCTCCTTCTGTTTCAGGTTTGGTAGATTTACGTCAGGTCTCTAAAAATCATATAACACAGAGTATGCTAATACTTCTGTAGAATATCTGGAGAAAACATTTGTTTTATTAGACTTGGGTATGTCAGGAACTGTCTTTAGGTTTTTCTTTACAGGGAGAAAATAAAAAATTGTGCAAGCCAGAGGACTGACAGTTTTGGACTACATACACACAGTCTTCACAAACGCAGCTGTTTCTGTATTAATATGATCGGTTACCAGGGCGACACAGTATTAGGATGAACTGGCATCACAATATGTTTTATTTCTGTGATATATTTTTGAAATATGGAAAAATACAGGAAGTTAGACCAGACAAAATGTGTTTTATATGTAAATACTATTAAAAATGTAATTGAGAAACTTTATGAATATTTCTCTCCAATCGAACAAAACTAATCTCTTATCTTTACTGCACTTCAGGTGGCCTTTTAGGCTACACAATAAAGAAAAGAGGATGTGTAATAACATTGTACTATCAGTGTGATATCAATTAGAAGTGGGGGGTAAATAAGCAAATATTAACAAGTGTATTCTTGAAACATTAATCCAGTTTCTTTGTTAATCTGTTTTACACATGAACTCAGTTTGTATCATGTTTCTCCAATACAAAAAAACAGTTTTTATAAATTCAATTATCACCAACCAGCCCGGGGTTTGCTGACAGCTGGTTAAAGCCTCATTTGAAAGCATGACCATAATACCCAGGTCTCCATCTGATAGGTTAAATACACAAGCTGAGAGATAAAACACTGGTTATACTAATTAAATCCTTCCCTAATTTGTTGTGATGATTAAATTTCATTTTTAATTAACTGCAAATGCTGATACTGCGATATTGATGAATTTGTGATTTAATTTGTGATTGTCATTTTTTTTATGTTAAAGTAATTCAAACTGAACCCAAGTGTGCTCATTACGTTTTTGTTAATAAATCAACATTATAAAGAATTGAGTAATACATTCAGTGATACAGTGATTTACAAAGATTACATCCTTTCATATCAGGCTAAAGTCATGTACTTAAATGAAACAATCTAAAATGCATTAGATTATTACTTCACCTAACAACATAGTCCTATAGTCCCTATACTGAGAGCTGAAATCATCTATTAGTGATTTTTTAATCGATTATAGTAACGATTAGTTGTTATTTTTCAACTCCATGTAATTCGATTCAAATTCCTACTACTACTAAAAGGCATTATCTCTCATACAATCGAGCCTAAAGGTTACTACAATGCCTATATGTGAAACCAAAACAATGAAAAGTCAGACTCCTGGATCTGCTCCCCAACAGCTGGTGATCGCGTGGTCCGGAGCCCCGCCCTCCCTGTTTGTAAACACTGCCTTGTAATAACATGGGCGACTGACAGACGGGGACTTTTCCTTTAAAATACATCATAGTTTGATGGTTAAACTGCAAAAAAAGCCCAAAAATAATAGCCCGTCATTCACAGACTCCTGTCAGGGGTATGCAGATGTTTGATTCACAGAACAGGAGACAGAAGCTAAGCTGTTAGCTGAGGTTGGTGAGCAGGAATGATACCTGTCAAAGTCTAATAAAGCTGCATTTTTACCTCAAACTGCTGCGAGTTTAAGACATATTGGACATGGTTCGTATTAACGGTTATATTATGCGACTGTCTCACCACAGCAGGATTAACGTGTTTCGGTTTAAAGAGTGACCCTGGGATCTGGCGACTCAAGCAGGATGCGTCGCTGGTTGTCGTAGTTACAACAAGCCGTTAAAACACAAAACGGGACCTAATGAATGCCTTTTGGTTTATTCTAGTGGAAAACAAAAACAACCGTTAGTTGTGTTTTATATAAAAAGCTGACCAAGAAGCACTCGCAAGGACGCTATCAACAACTGACAAGTACGACAACAACAGACGCGTTCGGCTGGAGTCGCCGGTTTACACGGTCACCGTTAACACCGGAACACCGGCTGACAGAGAGCCGGCGGGGAGCAGCCGGTTGAACCAGCCGCTGGGGATGCAGCTGTCATCCGCCTTCTTTGTGCCCGGTCTCCAGTGAAGCTAAGACCTCCGCGAAAGTACGCGTCTGTAAACTCGGCTGCACTTTTGCAGAGATTAAGCAAGTCATTGTCAGCTGAGTCGCCGCAGACGCTAGCTAAAAACACCTCAAATCAACCTCTGCTAGCGTTGTTATGGTGATGGTGCTAACGGTAAAGGGTGCTAACGTCTAAGTGCGCCGTTAACCGTTGGTCAGGATTCTTCAGGTGTAAAAGGCAGATTTTTACCTGTCGTGAGGCGGGTTGACTGCCGCTTCCATCGCGCTGAAGGCGGGGTGTTGTTACAGTCCGAATTTTCCACCGCTGTTGACGCTGCTGCACTTCCACCGACACACCACTGTTCAACTCCGCAATGAAATGGCGCTCAAACGCTTCCGCTTGACCCTATATAAACCCACCACGTGGCGGTGTCACGTATTTCCTGTCACGGCCGGGGTGATTCTGAGCGCTCATTGGCTGTAATGAGACGTCCATCAAACTGAAGCACACGCCCATCAGTCTCTGCTCGGTACATCTTGTTCTCTGTCATGTCTGAATCCAGCGGCTCCGCACCACCGTGCTGCGAAATTTTATGCACATTGTCTTCCCAAGACCAGCTTTACTGTCTTTGAGTCTTTTTTCTTTTCTTTGGAAAATGGTGATATGATGTAATTTGTTCATCTGCATCATGTAAATGTTTACAGAGCTATTCCCAGTGTTGTTTAACCCGCTGGGAATGCCTTTTGGAAAAAAGTTAATTAAACATTATAATATCAAGAGTGAATTATTTCTGCATGGACTACATTCTTCTGCAAACTGTGGCCATAACAGCGTTTTACACAAGTTTGTTAGAACGGTATCATCTAATTTAAGGTTGAAGCAGGTGAGATTGTAGGATGAATCAGGTAATATACCTTACCCAGTCTGCATCCATTATTCCCAAACATCTTTTCAGACTTGCTTTATATTGAATTAAAGACGTTTGCATTGTTTACCCAGAAGACCTTTAAGAAAATAGAACATCTCTATATAATCTTTGGAGTTTGCCATTTGCGGAAAGTCACTAAAAAGGTTATTTATTTAGATCCCACCTTCAGGTAAACTCCTACACATCTATCATTCCACATACCTTCAGCATTTAGGTCAGAATATCTGAAGTTGGAAACAGCACATTGGAAACAGATGAAACTTACAGTTTTTTTTGTAATGGTGTAGTCGTGATGCATAAGCCTGACCTTTATTTGTGAAATCGTGCCCTTCAGTAGCAAGTCTATCACAAGGGTAAAATTATACACACACGAAAGCCCAAATTACAGACATGCTCTTATTGAAAACCTCCATGACAGCTATTTGAAGAAAAAATCAACATTTATTTTGAAGAAACTAATACAGAAAAAGGCAACAGAGAGAAGACAAGTGCAAAAATACGGTACAAAACATCTACTCTCACAACCAAGACCTCCATAAAGCCAGTAGATTCAGCTCTCCCTCATCTACATTGTTTAACTTAATGTACTGTCATCATCAGACTTTCTTCAATAAAAACTCCTTTTACCATCACAAATACACAAAAGTTTCACTTAAGGAACTGGTCGGTTTGGAAATATGATCATGAACACCATGGAAAGAACTGATATAGACAATTACCCTTTAAATATGATCTCTACATCTGTGAGAGACCACTGTGGGCATATAAATATGACGTCATAATAATTCAATTAATGATGAACTAAGGGTGATACACTACAGAAGTGTCATTTATCATATTTAGTAATTTCTCTGTAGGTCTAAAACAGATAGGTATAAATGGACCCTGATACAGGACTTTATCCATATCACCAAATTCAAGTAGAACCAGTCTCTCTCAAACTAAAGGGGTTCAGAAAGATTACTTATGATGGGTTTTCACAAAGGGGTCAGGGACAGTATGATGCACAAATATTTATGTTCCTACTGCCAAAAACTGGGACCCTAATGACAAACCCATACAATCCTGCTCGTTTGGCACTGTTTTGTTAGGGTACAGGGTTCTAACCTGACCCTAAATGTAATGATTGAGATGAAGGAGATCATACTGGATTATATCTCTTAACCTGATTTATTTGATTAATAAATTATGACTCGATTTTATCTACGTTTTTATTCTTATCAGGAAATGTTTTGTGGTGTGATGAGCTGCCAACAGTATATAAATGATCGGAAAATTCACATACCGACACAAGAAGTGAGAGGGGCACAGTGATTGCTACAGAGGGAGATGAGAACCAAAAGATTTAATATTATTGAATAATCACGTTAGCTTACCTGCAGCTAATGTGATTAATGAAAACTTATTTTGCTGTGAAAAATCACCTGAAGCCCAAATAGAAAAAGGTGAAAGTTACTTCTTTAATCAAGTAACGGCCCTGAAATCTGTGTCAGAGTAAAAGCATCATGTGCACACCAAAATTCAAGCCCATCTGAGGCTGTCATGCAGCCGGGTTCTGCTGTGGAAATGCAAGATCAGGGTTTACCCTACCAAACGGTGCCGCACTTTACTGAACCAAAGCAGACCCCACGGTGGAAACACACCTTTAGGGTCTTCTGAATGGCCAAGGCACACAAAGAAGAATTCACAATGTGCAAAAAAAGCCTCTACAAAGTACACTTTACATACAAACCTATCCTCACAATTAAGGTTGCTCCAAAAAAAAAAACAGCATTCCTCCGCTCTTGACGCTTTGTACCTGCCGTAGACACTTCCATTGAAGTTTAGGTTGAAATGTCTGACTTTGGCAGCTGCTCTTAATATTAACTTTATTAATATTAATATTTTTTGTCAGCAGTGTTTCTGTTGATCTGGATCGAACATGTTCAGAAGTCTGGTTGCTAGTTGTGGGTAATGAATATGAAATGAGTTACCTTGCCCATCGTCTCATCAGGTGTGTGTTTGTTGTGTCAATTAGTGGGTAGGACTTTGGTTACTGATGTAGGGTGGCAGACAGATGCAGAAAGTTTTGCATCCGTAGCTAATATTCAAATGTTCTAAATGCAGCTGAAAGTCAGGACATTCAACCAGCAACCCTCCAGTAATCAGACTACGTTAGTACTGCTGCCCGCACAGATCACTGTAACTCCTTCTCCTCCTCTCCTTGACGGTGAAAGCCTGTATTCTGCTTCCTCACCAGCTCAGCATAATGGCCATCTTTCTCCAGCAGCTCATCATGACTTCCCTCCTCCTTCACCATGCCTTCATAAAGGACAATTATATGATCGGCCTTTTCCACAACACTCATTTTGTTGGAGATTAACATCACGGTGCAGTCCTTGGTTTGTTTGAGCAGAGCTTGGTGGACCTGGTGAGAACAATAATGTCTTGGTTTCAGTATAAAAATGTAGAAAACAATAATAAATAATCAGAAAAATGTGAGATTTTTCCACCTGGTATTCATTCTCGGGGTCCAGATCACTGGTGGCGTTGTCCAGTATCAGGATTCTAGGACGTCTGATTAAAGCTCTGGCGATGGCGATGCGCTGCTTCTGACCTCCAGACACCTGCCCTCCCTTCTCTCCAGCATCTGTCCAACAGAGGAGCATACTGTCATCGTATTTGTGTTTCTATGGGATGGATTAACCCACTGAAAATGATGAACAGATTTAAGTTTTAACAAAAGGGACAGTGCGCTCTAGAATCCAACCGAACTAACAAACAAGGAACTGATTTAAAACTGAGAAAGCTTTGAAAACAAAATCGAAGACAAACAGAAATCAGTTTCAGATTCTTATGAAGATTCTAACTCATCCCCTCCAACAAAATCGGAGTCTATGGGTCAAACCTGTGTCGTATCCATTGGACAGGTCCATTATGAAGTCGTGGGCACTCGCCAGCTTGGCAGCTCTGAACATCTCCTCATCGGAAGCGTCCTCCAAGCCGTACTTGATGTTCTCGCGCACAGAGCGAGCAAACAGCACACAGTCTTGGCTCACAACAGCAATCTGTTAAAAAACAAGATGGAGAGGAAAGGATTGTGACTTCCAAGTGTAACAGCTTTTTTGGGGGGTGGTTGACAATAAGGACAATAGCTGAAAAAAATAAGGAAAATTATGTGCAAAAGTCCTTCCTATTCTGTGATCAGTCATAATAAAACAATCAGTAAAAACAGAGCAAAGAAGTGAAATTTAAGACCCATTTTAAGGAACCTGAGATGACACCTTTAATGAATAATAATTAATCCTCCTTTTATCATCATATTTGTACGACTATATCAGCTAATATAAGTCTTTGACGACAAACCTTATCATGTAGGTACTGGTCTTTGTAGCTCTGCAGTGGTTCCCCATCCAGTAAAATCTCCCCGACTTGCGGCTGGTAAAACCTCTCCAGCAGCTTCACACAGCTGGACTTCCCTGATCTGTTAAGGCCCACTAGGGCAGTGATTTGACCTGGTTTAATGTCCAGAGACACGTCCTGGTAGAGAGGAGGAATAATCATTTTACAAAGCTTGAATGAATGATGCAATTTAGTTATGTACATGTGGGATATTAATGCCTAAACAAACATACCTTGAGCACAGAATTATTTTTTTCTGTCTCCTCCGAATATGAAAATGAGACGTTTTTGAACTGAATGTGTCCCTCAAGATTTTGGGGGGCCAAAGTACCCTCTGGAGGTACTTTAGGTTTGCGATCCAAATATTCAAAGATCTTCTCAGAGGCACCGATTGCCCTCCTCACCTCTGGGTAATAACGCATGACAGCCTGGAGAAGAGGAGGAGGAATGAGGCATTTCAACTATTTACATATTTTCAACAATCAGCCCATCATAGTCTGTGTCAAACATGTGTCACGACACTGTAAATAACTCAAACTTATTCTGTGGTTTACCTCGACAGCTGAAGCAAACTGCAGCTCATAGAGAACAAATGACACCAGATCACCGCTGCTGACAGCCCCCCTGGTCACAAGAGTCCCCCCGTAGTACAGGATACACACTTTCAGGGCCAGGGTGGCAAACTGGAAAAAGACAGTGATTTATATATTTAAGCTATTATGCAAAACAGTATTCAAATGTTCCTCTGCAAGTATACGTCCTGTCAAGTGACATTACAAATATTACATGCATGTTTTTCTATACCCTACAGACATAGAGCAAAATTACTCCTATACAAACACAGCAGAAAAGAAAACCCTGCACTTTCACTTTAATAAGGTTTTAACTTACGCTGTTTGCCCAGGTGGTGGCTGCATACGCTGCTGCTTCCTGTTTGTTAAGGGCGTAGGTTTCCTCCAGCTGTAGTCTGTACCTCTCTGTCTCCCCATCTTCGTTGGCGAAACTCCTCACGGTCTTCATGCAGGAGAAAGTCTCTGTGGCCACCTGGTTGGCCTTAGCCAGTGACTCCTGGACCTTTCGAGCGATAGTCTGAGGTGGGGATAAAAATACATCAAATTAAAAATACATATAAAACATGTTACTGGCTAAGATAGTTATATATACATATATTAGATTGTTTTGTGCATGGAATAATAAAAGTAAATTTATATGAGATGTCAATCTTAATATTATTTAACTGTTTTAATCAATCAAATGCAAAACAACAATAACAACATGACATCAGCATTGTACATCGGCCAATCAGCATTTCCAGTTAGCCTCTTCTGTCATTTTTGAGTTTAAAACAACAAGACAAAGTAGGTTATAAGTGTAAGTGATACTCATTTAGGGGAAAAATGAAGTAATATATAAAAACTATAAATACAAAAGCTGAAAACTGATTCAGCTTTGTCAGTGTACTGCTGCTTAGATACAAAAAATAATCCCAGATGCCAATAGTTGAAGCCTGAATCAGTCACTGCATCTTACTGACAGGTTTTAACAATCACAGGCCACTTTAAAAGTGTTGGTCTGGGTGCATCACACTAACTGCACTGCCAACTGTACCAATAGGACGGTCTCTTTCACAGTACACAAGTACCTTACATCCATTCTCAAGTCTCATCAGAATGGTGCTTCTCTTTACCTGGTGGAAGCCTCCTGTGAGCTCAGGTATGACCCAGATGATGGGCAGGCCCATGCAGGTGAGCAGGGTCAGCTTCCAGGACTGGCTCACCATGAAGTATAAGAGGAAGGCAAAACGTGCGAAGTACCACATCAGCAGACTGAGTTCCTCACTCAGAGCTTCACTCATGTTGTTCGTGTCTGTGGTGATGCGGGATACCAGTTCACCTGAGAGAAACAGAATGTGCATAAGCCTCGTCAAAACGATGAAAACACTTGCAGCGTGACTTCAATGTGTTGTTTAATCCTGAGTTTAAACCAGCCAACACAAAGTCCATAAAAAAGCAAATCAAAAGCCTCAGCACAAGTGCAATTAATCTGATGAAGTATTTACAACTAACCAGTAGGGGTGGCATCAAAGAAGGCGATCTCCTGTTTCATCACAGCCTGGAAGACAATTCCCTGCACTGAGGTGTGGACCAGGCTCATCGTGATGTTGTACATGAGGTCACAGCAAAACTCCAGCACAGCACTGAAACAGAGGAGGCCATACATGTTACGCTGTCGAACACCCAAATTATTTAACTTTCAAATAATATCTCTTCTCCAGAATAAAAAGGAGAAGTTTTGCTAGCTGTGGTTACATCCTGTAACTTTGTTATTCCACCAATTCCAAAGAAAAGGGCCCTAAAATTTGAAGTCCATTTTAAAATAAAATTGTTTTGTCCCAAAGGCTACATTACCTGGCAATAGTCATTAGTGTCATGAATTTGATGGCCTCTGTGAAAGCATCAGGTTCCTCTTCATTAAGGATCCAGTCTGCCACACGCCCTGTGTACTGGGGGATAGCCATCTCACCTGAGGGCAGAAGTTCACATTGACACAATATTGATCTGGGGGAGTCAACAGAGTCTCTTGTTTTTCTACGAGTCCAGACTATACATCCTTCTTCTCCCTGCTACTGTATCATATTGACATCATTGAAATCAAGTAGTGTGATTTTTACGACTGTGTGTTAGCTTCAAAGACAACAAAAAGTTTTAAAATGTATCTTTAAAAATGTCTCAATTCAAAGTTAAAGCTTAAAAACAATCCTAAAATAAGTTCTACTTTGTTCTAAACTCATAACTTTTAAACTAATTTGTGGCATTACAGAGAAAAACACAAAAACTACTTTAAAACACAGAAAATAACCACATTAAAGTTGTTGTTTCACTTACCATAAGAAGAGAGAACAACTAGGCACAATACAGCCACAAAGCGTCCAAAATAGGGCCTCATGTACCCCAACAGTCTCTTCAGAGAGGCACCGGTGTGGTCGTCAGGGTCCTCAGATGGTGTCTTCTTCCACAGAGACGAGATGTATTGACCCCAAGAGACCAAAAGAGAAGACACGTATCGACTCCAGTAGAGCCATGCCACCACTGTGACAGCATAACCCTGTAACACCTGCAAGACAAATGATGGGTAAAATACAGATAAGGCATCCGAGGTTAACCATTTAATGCAAAAGAAAAAGGATTTCGAAAATGGCAACTTTCACTTTTGGTTCTGTTCATGTACAGGGCTCAATGGCTCATTTGCAAAAAGTAGATATTATATTTAAAACACGTTTTTTAATTCTATAAGGACAGGTTATGTAACCCTTAAAGACATTGCTCAATAAAGTGAAAGAAGAAATGGTTGATTATTGGTGGACTACATTTTTTTGTTTCAAGATTGCGTCACTTTTCACTACACGGGGTGACTTGTCTGATAATAAAACACTGAACTATCAGAGAAAGCTATCAGACTAGCAACAAAAGGTGACCTTTAGTCATCATTTTGAGCCAAGCTTGAGGAAAAAGGTGATCAGTCAGCAATAAAACAGTAGTTGGATCAATCCCAGCTCATCTGCACCTGCAACATAAGGTTTTCAAATACAGTTCTTAATCAGCTACCCACCCTGTCCCAGGAGTGCCACCCCCACACTTCCTCCATGGTAGACTGTCCCAGCACCCAGAGAAGAGTGGTGTACACTGGGAAGTGGAAGCAAAGAACCCCTAAACTCTGCAGACCTGCAGAGCTTTTCATCCATGGTAGGCTACCAGGGTAAGTGAGGGTGAGGAAGACGAGGATGGCAGCCCGGGTCAACGCTCCTCCCCACAGAGCGACGTACGGATGGGGGATGAGCACAGGTGAGAGGTGGGCCAAGCGGAGGGCGTGCACCACGCAGACATCCAGGCAGACGAAGAGTACAGGGAAGAAGTAGTTCATTTTCTGCATAATTCACAGGGTCTGCAGAGAAGGTCAGAGAAACAAGTCAAACTTCAGAACAATGTTATCAGGTTTCACTGATTAGGCTCATATTAACAACCCAATTACAGCTGCATTTAACATGTTAAAACATTAACTCTATAAAGCTTTTATTGGGTAAAGTAGGTTTTACTGCTTCACTTCCTTGTCACTCCACTTTCTCCTTAACAATGTAAATAAAGAATACAAACAACGTTTTCAGTAATTATAGTTTGCACTTCTTAATAGTGTAAGAAATGAAAAAAGGGTCAATCTTAGAGATTTTTCTTCATTTGGATAGGATAACAACTTCACTCATAGGGGGCGTTTATTAAGTTAAGAAAACTGGCAAAGAGACTCTTACAGCACCAGTTGAATGTCAAGCTTTAGTATTATGCAAATCTTTTGTAAGAATTTGGAATATGTTAGTCCAAAATGAAAAACATTTAGGAAATTTAAAATATGTGTAAACAGCAGGCAACATGTCACACAATAGGGGAATACCCAGTAAACAGCACAACGACTTTCAGTATATTTGAGCCTTTACTGTCTCTGTACAGCATTTACTTTCGTTTTCTTCTACCCTGCTGATTTCTTTTAAGCAGATTGGCAAAAAGCCCAAAGACAAACAAAGTGACCTACAGATATACGGAGCGGAGTAACACACCCATATAAACCACAACACAACCACAACATAAACCACGACGCATGTGAGCATACATTAGTGTGTATGTGACGGTGATGTTGGCTAGCTCAGTTTAGCTAAGTTAGTGCGTATTCAGGTCAAATTTTACTCACATTTCCGAACGACGAGTCAACTTCGATGATTATGAGGCTTGAAAACGTAAAAAAATCGACGGTAGAGCCACTATTTAACGACAAATGTCGGCTAATGATTCCCCAACGGTCAGACGTTAGCTCCCGGTACGTCGCGCGAGCTTCAACTTCAACAAGAGAAACCGAAAGTTGTGGTTTTATAGTCGAACATGACGGTAAGTCCCCTCCGTCCCTGCCAGAACTACAGCTGTAGTACAGAGAGAAATGGAGCACAGTTTACTGTTTAACAACATCCACTCAAAGTCCTGGTTTGATAAAGTTTTGTCTAAAAAAAAACGACAACCTCTGCAGGTTAAAAAGTTACCACATGGAAATAGTGCAGTGGTGATATAATGATATCTACAGTGTGAGGTTTCCCGTAGACTGTATATGGAGTTTTACAACAGTCCATTATCGCCATCTAGTGTCCAAAAGCTAAACCTGCACAAACAGTTAAGAGACATAGGTGACAGTGGGGTAAGTTGATCCAACCCCTGTTGCTTTGAAATGGTAAAAGAAATTGATCTTGTGACCAAATATTTAAGAGATGGTCATCAATTCATGGAGTCTGTGAAGGTTAGAAGCACATGGGTGAAGGGGTTAGACATTTATTTACAGAAAAACAACATTTTTCACTCTGTAAAGTGAATTTAGTCTGTCATAAGTTTGATTAGAATTGTGTTCAGACCAAAAAAGATCATTTTAAAATTGTTTTATACATCAATTGTGGTATCTATGAGCTACAACATGAAGTCAAAAACATAAAAGTCCACCATTTTAGTTTAGAGGACTAATAAAGTCATCATAGTAGTTCAGGGGTAACTGAGCGGTAACTTCAAACTGTGATTTTTGACATATCTTTATTTTGAGTCCCCAGAAGAATTAAGATCAGCAGATTTAAATGTCCTCACTTTATTGAGTTACCTTTCAGAATTGAATATTACAAACAAGAAAATAACATTTTATTGATTCCTCACTTTTATAAGTTAAGATAGATGTGGTTAGTGGAAATAACCACCTGGGTTTAGGGTAAACCCTGGATTTGAATCACTCCACGCCACCCACTAAAATATATACAACCAAGATGGATATCCATGCCCTACATGTGAGGAGTTATACCACAAAATTAAAATAATTGTCAGTCAAAGAACATGGCTCTGATTTTGCCCCAGAAGAGCAAACCTTTGCCTTGCGCTGTACCCATTAAAACAAGTGAAGGATGAAACCCTGAGCAAAAACGTTGAACTCCCTGATAGTTTCCTTCCTTCCCTTGCTTTCAAGTCAGCAGGAGGATGAGCAAAGCTATAAATGTCTTTCTGTTTTATGTTGCCTTTTTTCCCCAAAACCCTAAAAATAACTTGAACCTTCAAATGCTCTCCTTGTATTTTAATTCCGACAATACAGATATTTTGATACTTTTTTTTACACTGAATTTATTTCCTCATTGTGAAAAAAAATAAGTGTAAGAAATAAAAATGAGTGCTTAAAATGTGATGTTTTTGACATTCAAGTCTGATTTTGATGCAAAAAAAATTTCAGTTTTAGAAATTCAAATTCAAAACCAGATGGCACAGGTTTACTTCCATATATTTTAGCTACATATAACTAAGACATTCACAAATATCAGCTTTAAATAAAGGAGATGTAAATCTTTAATTAACTATTGAATAGAGTAGGTTATCTGGATATTTCTCCCGCCACTCTCTCTTCAGACAACATAAACATAGCTGTGTGTTGAAGGCCAGTGCGCATGCTCAGACATGGCAGCTGCCAGTATGGAGCTGCACAGATCAGGCGGTTGGATAATTTATCAACGTTAGCCGTGAGCTGACGGAGCCAAAGGTGGAGGAGTTTTACACTCTTATCTGTGATGGAGAGAAAAGCGAGCAGAGGGTGAAAACTGTGACTTTATCTGGATGGAACCGACGGGTCTACGCGACGTTTTCAAATGTGTAACACTATGTAAGCAAACACCAAAATACGACTCATTTCAGAGGGACTTCATGGTGGTTTCAGCCTTCCACAACAACATTCGCACATAATTAGCTGCACAAAAAGAGAGGAAAACATGAAAACTAAACGCATAAAAGCTGTTTGGACTTACTTTGTTGATAAATGACAGACCTGAAACGCTTTCCTCTGCAAATACATCTGGATGACTTTGGTGTAAACGGATTAAATATGAGTAAAAAGCGCGTTAAGACCGATATCAACAAAGTAATTGATGCTAGAAGCCTGATATGTTATTGTAAAAGCATATGTTGTCATTTGTTGTTTGCCTCACAACCTGTTCCCTGCTCGGCAGCCATAGCAGCAATGGAGGATATTGGTCTTCTTCACAAACCCACAAATGACCCCCCGCCTGTTCACAGACCCACAGCAACTGAGACTCTGGGGCTGAACCCTCCACCAGGTGAGATTAAACAGAGTCTCTTTTCTATAAGAAAGTGTATTGTTGGTTATTGACTTCCTTTATGAAGATGCTGTGTGTGCTGCTTTATCTAGAACATCTGCATGTCACTGATACAAGCAGGAAATCTAACAAACATGAAGATGGAGCATGCAGAAGAAGTTCCCTCTCAGTGAAGACAGCAGAGCCTCAGATGATACCATCACCTCTGTGTGCTGTCAGCAGTAAGTGACAGGGTGTTGTTGTCTTGTAAATTCAATTTCTACTCCCTCATACTAAAAGCACATGTTATATTACATGGACACTTAGGAAGATTCTGCCAAACTCTAGTGTAATTTCTACCGGTAGACACTTTTATACCATCATACGGTATATCCCGTCATACCGCGCAACACTGCTTATAGCTAACTAAAGCCGATCTTCAACTGTGGAACAATAATTTTCAGTGAAACTAAAAGATAAACGGTACTACTCATAACAAATGAAAGAGTAATTTCACCAAAATAACATAAAAGTTCCTACAATAATTGATTGGACTCTGACATAACTGTTTTTTAGCAATTTTGATTTTTCCACTCATTCAATATGTTTTTTGATGTTTTGCACATTGGCACTAAATTTTATCTTCAAAATGAGTCACAATTTGTATTTTAGAGCAATGCATCAAATAACCAACTCAATTTCTCTGCATTTGTTTGTTTTTCAGCTACAAAGACTGTAAACTCTAATCTGGATAAGACAGGGACTAGCAGAAGAAAACCCAGAGCAAGAGTTTCAGATCCATCCAGATGGAAGCAAAACAAGCAGAAGCAGCTGAGGATGGAGGGCAAGGCGTATGTAAGCAAACGCAAAAGAGACGGAGAGATCGTGACTAAACAGCCAAGAGCAGTGGGACCAAGGTGCACCTCGAGTGTGTGCAAGAAGGCCTCTAACAGGCTCTGCAGAGAAATCGATGAAGACATCAGACAGAAAGTGTTTGAGGAGTTCTGGCAGGGCATGAACTGGGCCCAGAGGAAACTGTATGTAGCAGGACAAGTCGACTGCGACCCCGTGGAAAGATCTCGAGCGGTGGGATCACAGTCGAGGAGATCGGTGTCACTCCGTTATCACCTGCTGGTGGATGGTAAAAGGAAGCAGGTGTGTAAGAACATGTTCCTGTCCACTCTGGGGGTTGGAGAGTGGTCTGTGCTCAACTGGGCACAGAAAGGAGCAACAAATATGAAGAAAAAACAGAGTGGGAACAAACTGGAAATGGTGCAGGCTTTGCCTCAGGTCCCAAAACAGAAACCGACCTCTGCTGCAGTCAGTAATACTAAAGAAGTTTCCCTGGGTGAGTGTTTCTATGGGATTACGTTTATTTTTGTTTCTGTACATGTACCACGATCAAAACACTTCATTAAAGTTTTTGGGGACTTTGCATAAAGACAAAATAACCCCAAACAGCATAAACCACAATAAAATATAGGAACCTAATATCCTTGTTTTTGGTGTTTTTGGCTTTTTAAAGTCATAAAGAGACGATGTAATTTTCAGTCTGTCACAGCCAGTTTGAAACCCCTTAGAGAGTATTTATGCAAAATAAAGAATATCAGGGTAGTAAAGCAATGGTCCATTCATATATGAGACTTAAAAACCTTTAAAAAGAGGCATTATTTTGAAAGATATTCCTACTCCCAGTGGGTTACACTTGAGTTTGGATCAAAATGTGGACAGTAGCAATACCTTATAGTGTCAGTGGACCCTCTTTTAAATTTTCATTCATGAGACTTTTATTAATCACTCACAAAAATGATCTCCAGATTTTTCAAATGGTGTGAATTTCTTATTTCTGTTTTTGCAGAACATGTGATCGGCCTTGAAAGAGACAAAAACAGCCCACCAGAACCAGAGGGACCTGCCAGGAAGAAATCTAGAGTCGCCAAACCACTGACATGGAAGCAGAATCGAATGAAGCAGCTCAGGATGGAGGGCAAACCGTACATCAGCAAACGAAAGAAAGACGGTGCTACTGTGACGAAAGCTCAGAGGACAATCGGACCGAGGTGCACCTCCAGCGCTTGCAGGAAAGCGTCGAACCGTTTCTGTGCAGACTTCAGTGAAGAAGCCAGGAAACAGCTGTTCACCAGCTTCTGGCAGTGTATGAACTGGTCTCAGAGGAGGATCTATGTGGCAGGATTAGTTAACTGTGACCCAGTGGAAAGAACTCGAGCTCCGTGGACTAAGTCAAGAAGATCAGTCTCTATGCGGTATCATTTAATATCTGAAGGTGACAGGAGACAAGTTTGCAAAAAGATGTTCCTCTCCACTTTGGGGGTTGGAGAGTGGTCGGTGCTTAACTGGGCTCAGAATTCATCTGAGGAGGACAATCCAGACGTGAACCCCAAGAAGCAAAAACAGAGGAAGTCCCGTAAAGCTTCAGAGCACGTTTTCCTGAATGAGTTCCTGGACAGTTTACCTAAAGTGACCTCATACTCCTCTAAGCTGTATCTGGAGCCGGTCTTCTCAAACATGTCTGAGGTTTACAGACACTACTACAACCACTGCATGGAGAAGAAGACCACGCCGCTCTCTCGGCAGGTTTTCTGCGCAGTTTTTAAAAAGATGGATTTGGGATTGTGTGACCCCAAAAAGGATCAAGGATGTACTTTTGGTGCGACGGGGAGTTTGTTCAATGAGCTTTGGGAGGAATACTGCATGAACAGAGGAGCTCCAGAGCCTCAGCTGGAGAAGTAGACCAGATTTACCAACAAAACGGGCTTTTTCAACATAGAATTCTGTGTTATCAGCTGTGTTTTGTCCTTTTTCTCACAACATGATAATATAGACTCTGAATTTGCCAAAATGCCTGGATGAAATAACCTCATGTTTCATAAAATACTCCTGAAAGTTGTTGTTTCACCTCAGAGAAAGTGCTACATTAATTCTGTTTTAGTGACTCAGGTTGTCTTAAAAGCATTTCTTTCATTAGAAATCAAGCTTGAAACAAGAATGTGTTAAAACATGTATGAAAATCTCTAATGTGAGTATAAAATTGTTGTCAAATGTCTTGAACTTTTTCTGTATTTCCTCCCTTCGCTTTAGACGGAGCCATTAGGGCTCTAATCCGGTTTTCTTTTGTGAAGCAGTTTACACAGTCCTGCTGAGGCTCTTAACAGTTGATTGTATTTTGACTCAGCAGCTAGACAAAGCCAGTGTGTGTTAATGTGTGTGTGTGTGTGTGTGTGTGTGTGTGTGTGTGTGTGTGTGTGTGTGTGTGTGTGTGTGTGTGTGTTTATGTGTATCTGTGCACACTTCATGAAAAGGTCAAATTCAAACCTCGCCGTTCCCTCACACCCTGCAGCTTTCTGCACATTTAAATAACGTCTCCTCGTAAAGCCTCCGTACCCCATACTGTTTTTTTTTTTTTTCAAGTGGAGACACAGAGTGAACTACAAACTCACACACACTCACACGCACGTACAGTCGTCACCCTCCTATTCTTCTCCGCACAGTGGCAGGAAGTTGTCCAGATATCCGCAGGGCCTCTAAAAAAAAAAAAGAGCGAGAGAAGCGAGTGAACAAAGTGGGCTGGGTGGTGGTGCTGGAAGGTGTTGGTCTCTGTGATGGAATCGCCCAGAGTTGATTTTTCATTGTGAGCAGCAGGAGTGAAGAGGCTCCACAGAGAAACACATAGACAGCTGTGTTTAAGGCTGGGAGTCACTTCAGAGGGAGGTTTACCTCACAGCTGGACCAGACCGCAGAGAAAACAGCTGGTGACCTGAGGAGCGGGGAGATGTTGGCTCTGAGGACGTTTGTTCTGCTGGGGCTGAGCTGGACGTGTCAAGGTGAGATTATTTACTTATTCTCAACAGATTTATCACCATCAGTATGAAAATAATAAAAGTTTAAAGTGTAATCGAGCTTTATCCAGGGCTGTGGAGTAATGTAAGTTTTCAGCATAACAAAATGTTTGGACAGAAGCCTTTTACCTTAAATCTATTAGAGAGGACTGAATAAACTGTGCACCAGATCAGATGTATTTTAAATTTGTAATAGAGTTTAAATTTAAAGGAATAAGATTGGAGTAAATAACTGACAGGGAGAGACAAACTCTAACACAAGAGACCAACAATATTAAAGTTTAATATTACTAAAAGAAAAAAGTTAAAGAATTTATGTCATCTTAAAAATAAAAAGCTTTACTGTAGTTACTACCTCTAATTTTGGAAAACTCATTTAGGAAAAGTCCAGTGAAGCAGTAAATAAAGCGAGAGTCATGGTTATATTCTCAGACTTGCAGTCATTTGGAACCAGTACTGCCCCCTGCTGGTTATTCCCATTACTGCAGATATAAGGTCCGTTTCAATATTCCACAACCGACAGTAATGACCAAAAGAATATTTTTGTAAAGCTGTAGGGAGTGACTTTGGGTTTGTTTTGATTTGAGCGCCCTCTGTGAGTGAAACTGTAGATCTTACTGCTACGCTGATGATGTCTTGAACACGCCAGGGTAATTTTGTCCTTTAAAATATTCATTCTGCCTTCTTTAAACACCCAGAGTGTCTCTTATAGTGAATATTTATGATGTTAAATACAAAGAACGGCTTGTTTTTCAGTAAACTGTCTGACTGGTCTGTTACCTATTTCCCTCCCAGCGGTTTCAGGCTTTAAAAATTACAACATACAAATTATCAATCTTACTGTTGATGACCTCTTATGCTTTTGAGAGCCATGCAAAGGCACAAGTATTGATTTCAGTCTATTTGAAAACCTCCTAAAAATTCCTGACAGGACCTTTAAAGGGCTGTTGAGGTGTTTTTTTGTAATGCTGAGCGCTCTCAGTGATCCAATTTATTATTATTGTGTTTACACAGAGACTAAATCAGTCCTGTATGAGGGCAGATCATGTCCTTTATGATCCTTTATGGGAATCATGACAGACTGATCAGCATCTTTATATCCTGTGCCTGCACAGACAGCAGAGCTAGCACCACCAGCCTTCGCTCCTCCCAGCAGGTCCATGTCTACATGCTTGGGCTGGTTACACATTAATCAATAAATAGTTAAAGTTTAGTCAGACACCTACCATCTAAAACTCTTATCTAGATATAAATACAGCCAAACCACAACCAGTGCTATCCTGATCATCTCCACATCCACCCTGTTCTGGTTTTAACTCCTCAGTTTGGTGGTATTTTGTCGTTAACCTCCTCTGCTTTTTGTTTTCATCCCTTTTTCTTCTTTTTACTGCTGTTAACAGACATCAAATTTACCGTACTTCCTCCTGTTTATATGATTAAAGTTAGTCGTGTAGAGTCTGAGATTAGAGCCACATCCTTAACAACTGTTTATTTATCACTCTAACACTGTACTGAACAGAAAGGCTCTCTCTGCTGACCGAGTCAAACTAAAGTGTAAAAACTCAGCGTCTAATTTCAGATCTTTTGTCTCGCTCGTTTCTCTACCACGGTTTTATGATCCCGCGCACACCTGCCAAGCCCATTGTCCAGCTCCATCCCATTTCTCATTACCACGGTGACGACCTTCGACCTTTATCGAGGCACGGCCCACTTCATTTCCTGCAGCTATTCGTTTCTCCTGGAAACTTCCTGTTTATGTCGGGGCCATTTCCTGTTTCCTCTAACGGCTCGTATCAGGAGCCACCTTTCATGGCTTGACCTGCATTGTTATGAGTAGCTGCTAATGCACTGAAACAATGAGTGGTCTGAATATGTGGGTGACTTGGTCCTGCGATAAAAGTCTCAGTGTAAGCAGTTTGAACAGTCAGATATATGTGCAGATGTTATAAAGGTTGACATGTTTCCCATGATTGTGTTTCAGATTCTGTGTGAAGCTCACAGTTTGAACAAAGGGGACAAACTTGATACGTAGACGACTCTCTCATAAGTTAGACCGTATATATTATATACGGTCTAACTAATGAGAGAGTCGTCTACGTATCAAGTTTGTATACTATATAACATAAAAGATCAAATACAGTTTATTACATTTTGGCCATGTGTGTTTGTTCTGTTTTTAGCCGCACCTGGAGATCCGTGGGGCCTTTGTCCAATAAACAGGAAGTGTAAGGAAAAGTTTGGAGACAGTTCATGCAACAGAGAGTGTATGGACCCCGAGTGTCTCAGAGACGGCTTCGACTGCCTGAAGGACAGGAACCCCTGCAAGTAAAATCAGTTTAAAATCATTTTAAACCTGCATTTATATCTAATGTTATCTGATTTATGACGGTTAAAACCATCTATCTGACTGTTTGCAGGCTGGTTTATATGTTGGTTAATCATTAATCTTGTTTAAAAGTCAGTAAAGTCTTTACTGATAATTTATGCAAAATGTATTTATCAAAGTCTAGTTTTACAATCCTCATTACAATGTACTAGTGCAGGGAAAAAGTAGATAAAATGGTATTAAGTTTTCTTGGGCATGATTTAATTTGATTTATATAAAAAGTGAAACAGCTTATTTGTTTTTTACGATTTCAAAACTAATGATTCAATTGAATATTTTTTTAATTAAACCATCAGTTTAAAACGATGGAAGTCTGTCAGTTTCATATGACAGAGTATTAGAACCACATTAAGAAAGAAAAAGTAAGACTTAAGTCCTTATACTCTAACCTGTTGTTTAAGATGACAGTTGTTAAACTTTTAATGATTTTATTATGATATATTTATTTTAGAGGGTCACAAAAAGACACAACATGAGACAAGACTCTATAACAAGACATGATGAGACAAAACAACACACAGCACACCCTTGGTGCTCTGAAATTTAACCCATTTGATTTTTATGTAAAGGAGACATGATGCAGAAAGACACGATACAACACACAAGAACAAGAGAAGACATGATTAAGGAGACTACAGGACATAACAGGATCAGACACATCTGAGAATCAAACCATTTATTTTTATTCAATCTGACAAATTTGACACAGAGCTGTGTCTACTTTCAGTATATTAAGATCCATCCAAAGTCTGCAGTTGAAACCTAATTAACAATAAAACAAGCACATTTTATTATTTGTAGTCACATGTTATTGTAAATGTTCATTTTCCTCCTTGGTAACAGTTCCACATCTCAAGCTGTGGTTATCTTATTAAAAGCTCTCTAAACCTCTCAACCAAATCTCTGTTTCTTTCTTTTTCTCTCAGTCCAACCCACATCCTGTACTGCCGGGACCATTACGCGAACACCCACTGTGAGCAGGGATGTGACAGCGGCCCCTGTGGATGGGACGGCAGTGACTGCTACAAACACCAGAGCCCCCTGTGGGCCAAAGGCACTTTAATCCTTCACACCAACATCCCGCTGCAGCGAGGGACCTTCTCTAACAGCTCCCTGCTCTGGGCGCTCAGCGTCCTCCTCCAGTCGCCGCTCAAACTGAGAGGCTCCGCCCCTCTCGCCCTTAACAGGAACCTGTTTGACTTTGATGCTCAGCAGCTCGCCAGCCTGTTGTCCCATTCATCAGTAACGGACTCAAATGGGTAGGTGCTGAGGGAAATGACAAGCATAGTGAGAGCGGTTATAACTCTTATTCAAGTTTTCGAAACGTCTTTAGCCGTTAAAGGACTAATCCACTGATTTGAGGTTGTTTGTTTAGTCTACATCTGGGAATTTAATGCATACACAAAAAGCATAATGGATTGGTCAATAGTGTGATGCCACTTAATCTCAAAAGTATGATAGTATGCAGTTTCAAACATGGCTAATGTCTAAAGGCTTCTCTCTGGGATTAAAAGTCTACAGCAGTTTAATCTGGCTGCATTTAAACAAGCCTGATTATACAGATGTGGTTGAATCAACAGCTATTGTGCATAAAGGGGTGCAAGTAAGAAGTCACTATTACTAAATCATCCTGTAGGAGCCAAAATATATTAGTTGAGTTTGATTTCTACTCGGTACGTCACTTCCAGGGATCATCACTGAGGGGTGTGGTTTTGGTATGTTTGGCGGGTTATTTAAATCTCAACGGTGTAGTCAGACGATGGTTTTGGTGAGCTCTGATAATTTTCTGTTGACCATTTTTCATCATTTTTCATCGTTTTTCACCTTTTCACTCGTCCTGTTTTAACCTCATTTCAGCATATCACCCTTTCATTTGAAGGCATAGTTTTGGACCTGGCTCAACGTGTTTTCTTTTCTTTTTTTGAACCATAAATTACTTTTTTAACTCTAAAACCGGACTGATAATTAGACGAGTCACAGATGCAAGCAAACCTAAACCCCAGCGGCCTTTTTTGTTGAAGGAAAGCAGTCGCTACACACCCAAAAACAATGAGGTCTAATAAAATATGCTAACTGTAATATTATTAATGTAACAGTGAACTAGAAGAGGACCAAGCATAGAACCTTGGGGAACTCCGTCAAGTACAACAATAACTCCATCAAGTATTTCTGTAATATTAAGTGTTTAAGGAAGACGGCGTTTTCCTGACACACCTACACCTTAAAAAAAAGGCCTCAGTCATGACGTACTTGCTCTTTCCCTCTGTTTCCTTCCCTTTCTGTCTTTGCTAGCTCCGTCCTCTTCCTCCAGGTGGACAACAGGCCGTGCTCCCGGCTGCCGGCTACCTGTTTCCCCTATGCCACTATGGCAGCCAGTTTCCTGCGCGCGGTACTGTCAGAGAAGCCTTCGTATTTCCCCACCCGCCCGGAGCTGACGGCGGTCTTCAGTATAAGAGGAGTCCGAGAGGAAATAGGAAGCAGGGAGGACACTGTGATAAAGGAAGTTAAAGGTAGGCTTGCATGTCCTGTGTCACAAACACACACGCACACAAACGCACACATCCAGTTTTGAACGTCCTCCAAACAAAACACATCAAACACCTTAATGTTTCCAGAGCATGGACCTGGTGGAGGTCCGTTTGAGAGATTTACGTTTCATCAGATAAAATTCTGATTAGTGTGTGAAAGATTTAGATCTCAAGACCTTTACATCCCAGGTGAGGTAATTTCCTCCTGGACAAACTTGATAAATACAACCAGATACATGAAACGCTCCAATAATCCAGCAGGGAGTCGAAGGCCTGCCAAAGAAGTCCATCTCAGGACACAATATAAGTTGAAGTCCTCAGTTTGTGACCTGTGTGTGGTTTTTTATGGCTGTTTTTGCCAATTTCGAAAAAGTTAAGTCAGGTGAAGTGTTCAAATTTGTGCTGACACTTCAAAAGGAATATAAACAAGTTAAAGCAACGTATCATGATCAACTTATTATATATTTTAAAGCAACATGGGGTTGAAAATTTGTATCAAATTAGAAACAGGAGATAAATGATTTATGTCTTTATAAAGTTGGCAACATCACTGTTTATATCTATGGAAGAAACCAGAATATCTATTGATTTTAGATGCAGTCTATTCTAACACCATTCTATTACAAATGTTGTCCTGATCAGGAGGTCTTCAAGAAGTTTTCTTTGCTTTATTTTCCATGAACAATCACCAAGACAGAGGCCCCATGTGGACACGCATGTATACATTTTCATCCCTCCATCTCCCGTTACCAAGATCTTGACTTCTTTATCTTGTTATTGCAGGAAAACCAGCTTTGTTAATCCGAGATATTAAAAAAAGTATAAACTAAAATCTGAATATTATGAGAAAACTGTCTTTTATGTTTTGAGATAGTGAAGAATCTGCTTAAAATCAGTCACTTTTATTGAAAAATGGAGTAAAACGTTGTGTGTGGATTTGGGTGTGGGGTACTTTTTTATTAGATGGTGGGTTAACAACAGAAGTGAAGATGTGAACAACAATTAATCAGTGACCAAGAGTAAGAATAAGGAGAATAAGTAAAGGGAAATTATCAAGTCATTGGACATTTAAGGGTTTAAAAATGTGATTTGTGTGTTTTTATTTGGTTATTTTCAACATTTTTTAATCAGTAAATTGCAAAAATAAATTCCTAATGTGCCAAATATGAGGCAAAAAACTACAGAAGAGGATTAGGGCCACTGGAAAAAAAAGTCTGGGTTTTTTTTATTATTCTGAGGAAAAAAAGTCAGAATTCTGAGATTTAAGTCAGAATTAAACTCAGAATATTGACTTTTTTCTCAGAATAATAATAATAAAAAAACAGACTTTTTTTTCCAGTGTCCCTTATTCTCTTCCATAGTTTTTTGCATCATATTTGGCACATTAGGAATTTATTTTTGCAATTTACTGGTTAAAAAATGTGATTTGTGTGTTTTTATTTGGTTATTTTCAACATTTTTTAATCAGTAAATTGCAAAAATAAATTCCTAATGTGCCAAATATGATGCAAAAAATCTACGGAAGAGAATTAGAGCCACTGGAAAAAAAAAGTCTGGGTTTTTTTTTTTTATTATTCTGAGGAAAAAAAGTCAGAATTCTCAGATTTAAGTCAGAATTAAACTCAGAATTTTGACTTTTTCTCTCAGAATAGTAATAATAATAGAAAAAACTGACTTTTTTTTCTAGTGGCCCTAATCCTCTTCCATAAAAAACAGACATACCAATTTATTACTAATTTTCCAAATGTCGTGCAGCCCTGACTTTTACTTCCTCTCTCAAAGAGCCGACTCCCACCTGGCTCTGGGCGGTCATAGCCGTGGCGATCGGCCTCCTGCTGGTTCTGGCCCTGGCGGCCTTCTTGGTGGTGAGGAGGGTGAGGCGACACCGAGCGGAGAGGGAAGAAAGCCACAGAGTGAGACACCGGTCCACTATCACAGACAACGAGCCCAAATCTAAAGGCTTAATGCCGCACACAGCCCACCAGGAGCAGAGGGTCCGATCCATCCGAGAGAAAGAGAAGATCAGCTTGAGGAAGAAGAAGAAGGCGAAGGAGGCGGAGAAGAAGAGGAGGAGGGAGCCGCTCGGAGAGGATGCCATCCGAATGCGGTGAGTGAAAGGAGAGGATGTTTTGTCTGCTTGAGTCATGAAGTCACGTAGAAAAATATACAGTGTACACTTAAACATGTGAGAGGTCATCCTGGAAGGTTAAAGACAGGGCCGGTCTCTTTTCCTGTCAGCCAGCGAGAAACGACCTTTATCCTGTTATTATAGTGAAACTTTGTCTGCTTCACGATTGATAATTGATCGTTAAAAATCAGAGACAGAGTAACTAGAGAGGGAGAGTGCATTTTCACTCTGACAGGAGGTTTATCCACTCACAAATATATTTTAAGAAAACGTCAGCTGACTCTCTTGCTGTAAAGAAAGTAAAAGCAGACCTCATGAAGACCAAATCATGTTCTTAATGTGCCTCATCAAAATCCCGACTCTGGTTTTCAGGCCTCTCAAAAGAGACCAGGATATAGGAAGCGATACAGACTTTACCCAGAGCTCAATGGAGGACATCAGCGCGAGATGCTCAAGAAGACAGGAGGACGCCTCCATCTGTGACCACAGGAACCCAGAGCAGAAACACTACAGAGGAGGAACCTCGCAGCTCCGCAGACCTGTACAAAGTAAGACCTAAAACCCACCATCCCTTTGTGGTGAATGTAAAGATGTCTCTGATTGGATAAACACTGAATTATACCAGTACTGTGTGTCAGTGTTAAACCTTTAAATGTAAGTGAAGAGTCATCTTTTATGATTTTTATTCTCCAGCAGCTCCACCTAGAGGATGGGAGAGAAACGCCATGCCTCCCCCTCTGCTCAGTCCTCCACAGCAGGTCTGTCTTTTATTTTATCAGCAGATTTAATCCAGTTACATAAAGTCAGTTTTTTATTTCAGGAACCTGTGCATCTAAACCTGTATGTCTGGAATATGTCTGTGTTGTATGTTTGTCTGCATATTCGCTCATTACATCTTGGTTGTTGTTCACAGTCTGCAGAGTGGTGCGGCCCTGACGGCTCTGTGGTCCTGATCCGAGCGGTGCGAAGCGGTCTGGACAGAGTGGTCCTGGAGCTGCTGCGAGCAGGAGTGCCCGTCAACAACACTGATCACACCGGTAACTCACCTCAGTCCTCAAAGATTATAAAGTACGAGTGTTGGACTCAGATCCATCGATGGACGGATCGTATCTTGTCGCCCATTTCAAGGAGGAGTAAAGCGGAGGAAAGCGGTCGTGACCAATGTTTGAATCATGATCAATTATTTTAAAAACTCAAATTTCAAGATGATATTTGTCATTCAACAACCTTTAAGTAGACGTCTGTGTTTTTGTATGAAGGCTTGTTGTCATGATATGTTTTGTGAACTTGGTTTTCTCCTCGTGTTGTTAGTTAGTTGTTATTGTAGCGTGTCTGCGCTGCTGCTGCCCTCAGTCTTCACGTCTGTACGAACTGTAAAGGACAGTATGAATCATGTGAATCTCTCAATCAAGCCATTTTCTGACGCCTGTACTCTGAGGGGTCGAGTAACTTACCCCGTCTCTTCCCTCTTCTCCCACCCTGTGCTCATCTCTCCATGGCCTCCATCCTCTTCCTCCTCCTCCTCCTCCTCCTCCTCCAGCTCCCCTGCTGCCCTCCTCTGACTCAGAACAAAGTTAATGAGCTCAAACTGGAGTTGACGGACGGATTAACGATGCTGCTCACATTCCCCCTTTAGCTTTCGCTGTCTTTTCGCCTAACCGTGCCTCCATCTGCCCCTCCATCCGTCTCGTACCTCTTCAGTCCTTTCATCTCGTCTCACATTCGTAATTTTTGGCTGAAATAATTCACCTCCACGTCCCATCACCCCCTCTGTTCTCCCTCTTTTCTCCTTCTGGGCTTGACTCTGTGGTGTAATGGTTGTTCATTGGCTGACTTACTCCCTCCCCTCTTCCCCCTCACCTCCCCTCCACTCACACTGTCTCTCTCAGGGAGATCAGCCCTGCACTGGGCATGCTCAGTTAACCACCTCTCCCTAACGAGGACCCTCATTCGCTACGGGGCCGCCGTGGACCTGCAAGACAACAAGGTGAGTTTCTGCTGACTTTGATTTGAGCTGAATAAACTCTAACATCACTGAAAGTACGCTGAGTTGATAGTTGTTCCTCCCACAGGGTGAAACAGCACTCTTCCTCTCCGCCCTTCACGGTTGCTACGACACGGCCAGACTCCTCCTCCTTCACGGAGCAAACCTGGAGCTGCATGATCGAAGAGGACGCCGGCCGATTGACGTGGCCAGAGAAGGCATTCATCACCAGGTGTTAGAGCTCCTGCTGGCTCATCAAATTCAGAGAGGGCCTGTTCCCGTGGAAACAGCCAATGAGATGCTGTGGGAGGAGCGTGCTCTGATGTACTCGCCGTGGGTCGGGGCACAGGGCCTGCCTGGACGGAGCGCCTCTTTCTCTGGGATTATAGGTCATCGAGATATGACCCCGCCTCCACAAAAGTAAGTTAAAGGGATATTCTGGCGTAAAATTAATTATGGGTCAAACACACCGGAAAACTGAGTTACCCGGGATTTCCACTGCATCCGGCTCTGATCCAGAACGGTGGCAATTTTTGCCATACACATGCAATACACAGTGGTCTCAGGAGCCATAAACAAACCTCAACCAAAACGCCACAAATAATGCTCAGAACAGCACCTAATTTCATCAACAGGACATATAGGGTCACAGACATAGTACTAGACACCAAACATCTTTTTAACTTTGACTCATTTCTTTAGCAAAGAGACTAAACACAACTCACCTACTCTCTTCCAGCAGCCGCTTGTTTGTAGTGAGACCTCAGGCCAGTCCATTACAGACTACAGTGGGGTGACGCAGCTCAAGGAAGAACATTTATGATCATTTCTTCATGGAAATACAATCAGACCGAGACGCTAAGGCAGAAGAACTACCACGTCTGCAAAATGATTAATATGATGATTTTTACTTCAAGGAAATGATAAAGAAATTATCATAAATGTTCTTCCTTGAGCTGCGTCACCCCATCTCAGTTGATGATGGACTGGTCGAGGTCTTACTCGAGAGGATGGAGCATTATTTGTGGCTATAAAGTGGCGTTTTGGTTGAGCGCGTGGCTCTCTGTATTTCTATCCTGCGGTCGTTACTAAAGTTGGTCTAACTAGAGAAACAAGCGGTCGACAACATTCATCTCTCGAGGGGGTATCTAACTGTGTGTTATGATGTGTTTGACCCTAAATTAATTTTACGCCGGAATATCCCTTTCGTACTGCATACATGTTCCGAGACGTCTCTGTGTTTACGCCTTAAGTGGAGAAAAATACGAAACATCCCTTTAATTTAGAGATAATGCAAAATAGTGTTATTTTTCAGCAAACCTCTTTGTTACATTGTCTGACATCATGATCACTGACTTGTCTTTCTTCTCAGTGATTGGTCGATGAGCCGGGTCCAGTACCCCTCCCCTCAGAACTGGCGGCCACAGCTCAACCAATCAGCCACGGCGCTGGTCCCTCCGAGAATCATGGGCCGCTCGCCTCGGCCAATCAGCACCTTACAAGAGGTGACCTCGGAGGATGAGGATCGTGACAGGCACCAGGAAACCCCCAGAGCCGCAACACCTCACTTCCTGTCGCCCCAGCCCGCCCCTCGGCAGCGTTCCTTTTCCTGCACCCAGCATGCATTGCAGCGTCGCTCCAGCGCCCCACAGCCTGAGCCAAACTATGTGATTGTGTCAGACAGCTCAGCCCATGAGCCCATACAAAGAGTGGTTGTTTCTCCTCCCACAGATGCTGCGGGTCAGTCAGATCGTCTGACGGTTGTAAACGGCGATAACCACCATCACAGTAGAGCAGAACAAACGGCGCTGAGTTTATCCAATTCAGAGCAGAAGGCCAGAGGTGAGAGGTCAAACAACACCGACTCCACACAAACAGCCCTGTAGAGAACAGAGATATGAAAACAAACAAACCCTTTCAGCCTAAATGAACAGATCCACAAACAAGTGAGGAGGATAATCACCCACAGAGGTTTGATGTTAAAGCCCAGAGCCAATCAGGAGGGAGGGAAGCCCAGACCTAAAGGACACTAATTTGAGGACCTTCAGTAGGTTTCTGTTCGATGTCTTCATACAGATTTACCTTAAACTCGTCCAAATAAATGCACATCAGCACTTAGAGATGCTCCTTCCCAAATCACCTCCACAGACTTTAATCAGCCTCGCTCTAATTATTATTATTGTTGAAACTTGTTTTTCACCAGAGGGGGGAATATTCTGAGAACTGATCGAACACAAACGAGAACAGCCTCACTAGAACTGCAACATCTTGTGAATATTGAAGCAGGATAATGTAAGATAGATACGCTTGCACATCATGTAAAGGTTGTTTAATGATTAAAAAAGAAGAAAAAAAAACATGCATGTGGTTGCACAACGATGTCAGAGTCCTGCTGATGAATACAATAAAATAACTTTTCATGTAATTTATTGGGATTTAAAGTTTTTTTCCACTTTCCAGCAGATAAACACGAGCAGAGCCAGAGCTTTTTGAATAGGGCAGCCAAACTGGGTCACTGGGTTTCATAGGGGTTGTTTGTTATGTACACAACAAAATGTATTTGTCCTCACTGTCCTGGGCACAACTTCAAAGTAAAAGCACAGTAAAAACAAGAGAAGTCAGAGCAGGTTCTTGCTTTGGAAAGTGTTCCTGAATCCTCATGTTTGTGGCATTAATATCAATATTGCTATGATGCACGAATATCCAAAACAAAAAGGACCTGTGATTATTCATACTGTTGGCATTAGTTAGATGTGTAATACGCGTCAGTTGGTGGGGTTTATCGGCAGAGCTGGCACGTGTCGTGAAAGATTTCAACAGAGTCATGCACCAAATTTCTTCAGCTACAGGGAAAGGGTTTGGGTTTCGACTGTTCTCGTGGGAAAGGAGGAAATGGCGCCGCATTTACAGCTTAATTACCTGTTAAAATTGATACTTCATCAGAGAGAGAAGCACAGAGCAGCGACACATCCTACGTTCCCACCCGCGCTTCACGATTGAGATGCAAATGTTGAAACAGGCTGAGTTGACTGTCCGGTTGTGAGACAGAAAGGGGAATAAATGGAAGCAGAGGATCCGACCCGAGGAGAGTTTAACACGCATGTTCAAAATGCCTCATCTTAAGTTATTTACAATGATAAAAGTCTTTACAATAACAACCTAAACTCTGCTCAGACCGGCAACACGTTTCATGACTTCGTCGACTTTACGCACGGGATATGGCACCTTTTACGCACGGCTCTAAATCCTTCTTTGCTCATATTTCTATCAGTAGAAGCCGGAGAATGACTTTATCTTTCATAGCTAACTTTGACCTTTACACACACAGAGACACAATAATGTAATTTTTGATAATTTCTTTAAATTTAAGTCACGTAATTATCCGTGTCATGGCAAAGGATCCCAAAGTATGACTGTATCTGATCTTCTAAATCACTTTGCTGCTTCAGTGCTTGTTATAGTTTTTCCAAGTGAGTGGCCTACTGAGCTCGCGTGCAGCTGTGAACAGTCACCGCGTGGGGCCCCTCATCCCCAGGTGAGTGGCGGCACACGCTCCGAGGCACGTGGCGTGCAGATAATCAGTGAGCATTCACGCACGAAGTGTTTTTCATTTTGTTTATTTACAAAAGACAAATATAATAAATTAAGGTGCAAAAGTACATCATCATCATCATAATGACACAAAAGACAGTTGGTCTGTGAGGGTCGTAGCAGCACGTGGTGTGATTACAGTAAATGTTCAGTATCTGCAGATTTATCACACTTTACACGAAGCTGTTGGTCCGTGTTTAAGACATTGCACTTAACATCATTGTGGGAAGACAGAACAACAACCGAGGCTGTTGTGTGAGGATTATTCTGCAGGTTCAAGTTATTCAGAGTTCACTGCGGTGGTGGTGGTCAGGGCCAGGGTCTCCACAAAGTGTGGCTGACAGGCTGGCTCTGAGGCGGGCTCTGTGTGTTCGCCCGACTCGATACTGTATGGGACTGATGGAGGGTTTGTGGAGAATGAAGAGATTCTTTACTTTGGTTCACACAACTGTCCCCCTTGAGAGGAGGCGTGCCGATTCTATACCCGGACTTGTCCAACAGCGACCGAAGAATAGATCTGGACGTCTTCTTGAGCAGAAGTGGGTTAGAGGAGGAGTGGTGTTGAGTTTGGACTCCTGCTGCAGAATCAGAGACTGAACGGGAGAAACGAGCAGCGAAAGATGCATCGAGTGCTGCTCCGAGCCACAGGCCTTTCCCCTCAGGTCCCAGGAACTGAGCAGCTCTCTGCAGGCAGGTGGAGAAGCCGTCTCGGTAGGAGTGTTTGTGGCCTCCACCTCCATCTTCAGCGCTCGTTTTTCCTTTCTTTGCGGAGCTCTGCAGGAAGAGGACGGTGTGCTCGAGGATCTCGGCTTTCTCAATTCTCCTCTTTGACGCCTCCTGCAACAGAAATGAGAATTAATAAACTGCTTCACAGGCCAGATCCAAATACTTCAACTAAACTCTGATAAAAGGACCACCAGAGCTCAGTGGTCTGTACCTGTCTCTGCAGCAAGAGGGTCTTAAGGTGTTCCAGACTGTGGTTCATCCTCTCTCTACGACGTCTCTCCACCTGAGGTTTGAGACTCTATCACACAAAAACAAGAAAATAACACCAATCAATGCAAAGACACCAGAAGAGTTTCACATCATGTGCTGTTCCCAGAAAAGAGTGAGATAGATAAAACGCTAGATAAATCCCTCAAATTAGAACGAAGTAAAATGTAATAAAAGATGAAATCATTGGTGAAGCACCTACCTTTCTTTTGGCCTTTGCATCCTCGGAATCCTGAAACAGTTTCATCATGGTATCCTGAGAACAACACGGCTGTGACTGCGGTTCACTCGGTCTCTCAGCAGAAGCTGAATGTACTAACTCTGTAATGAGTGAGGGCTTTTAACCCTTAGGTGGGCGTTACCTTAGGCTCCACCCACCAAAGTCACAATTTTATTGCAGATTTCATTCATGCTGAATTTACTTACTATGGAAAAAATGTTACGAAACACATTTTTTTTTTACCAAATTGTCAAGGTCTGTCAATTTTTGGTTTAAAAAAAATCACAGATTTCTTAAGATTCCTGTTCCCCCTGGTGTTAAAAAGTTGAATTTTAATCATTACAACTTAAAAAAGAGTAAGAAACTGTTGGAGTTAAACAGAAAGGTTAAAACTAAGTACTCCTGTTCAGTCATCTCTATCTTAGTTTTTTTTAAATGGTGAACTTTTAGCACATTTACTCAAGTATCCAAATCTGAATACAGACTGAAGGACGCGCCAATGGCCCCCTCCACTAATCTGAGGGCAGGCACGTGCAGCTGCCCTGCTGAGCGAGAGAGGCACGCGCCCGTGAAAGGTGTTACCAGCTCGTGTGACGCTTATTAACATATGTGAGGGAAAGCCACACACATCCGCCGACACAGCGTGAGACCCAGACAAACGACCGTGGGTGACTTCTCGCGCCTTTTCTTTGGACGGCGTCACGAGACATGTTGAGACTGACAAAGAAGGAGTCAGGGGTCCGAAGGAGGCAGCTGAGGAAGAAAAGACATTTAAATGAGTATTCACCCAAACTTTTCTGCTGGTTAAAGTTCACATAACGATGTTTTCCCTCCTTAAACATCAGCAGGAGTGTTTTTTCTTACGTGCGTAAAAGACGTGTTGGCGCACAGCTCTCTGGACAGTATTCTCATGTTATTTAAAACAAATTCAAGCCAAAACTTATTTATAAGATGAATATGTTGACTAACATTTATTAATGATCCACAGAAAGTCTGCGAAGTTTGCGGGAGAGGCGCGAACGGCTGTGCGTAAAATTGCAGATACTCGCGAAATGATCGGCATCACTTCACCAAATGGAGACGCCTAAACGTGAGCAGCAGCGCGTGGGAATCACGAAACAACTGCTCATCCAAACACTTTTTAATGATGTATCACTTTTGACAGCTAATAAAGTGGGAACAGAGCTCACTGCAGAGTTTTCCCATGGGAAAGACGTGGAGGAGCTGCTCGCACACCTCCAGTCTTCGTAAGTCTTTTATCATGACAAAATATCAAATTTCGATCAAATTTTCTATATCTTTTACTAATTACACATCCAATTGTGTCAGATTTCATAGAAATTTATCTCAAGTGACAGTGGAGGCTCGTGTGAACCCTCTCTCTCTTGTGGAAAGCTGTGCGTAAAATCTACTTTTACGCACAGCTCTCCATTCATAGTGTTTGGATACCATAAGCTGATAAGGCCTGTTACGTTAATTCTCAACGTAAAGCTCCAACGTGTGCCGTGTGGGAACCTAAGAGCCACCTCTCCTCCAAGCACACTTCATGAATCAAGTATCAGTTTTAACAGGTAATAAAGAGACGATGGCGCCTCCTGCTCCACGGTCCCACGATGAGAAAGAGATGAGGGCGATTCTCCCACTGTCACACTTATTCAGCATTTGTCTGTTGTGGTGTTTGTCTGTGCACAAAGTCAACTTCCTACTCATATCGGGAGGCATTTTGTGTTTGAGAGCACGTGACCATTTGCTCGATTATGAAAGCTCGTTGTTATGCACAAAGCTGATGTAACTGTCCTCTGCACCAACCTCAAATTTACAAACTAACAACCAGAAATGCTGAAAATGAAAATGACAAAGATCCAAAAAAAGAGAGAAGAAAAGAAAGAGAAAAATGTTGAAAGGGCTCAAAATAATCTTCTTTTTGGTTCTCTGCATTTTTCTGTTAATTTCTCTAAATATTTTTACATTATTTGAGGCTTTTTGAATATTTTTCTATGGTTTGTAAAACCTTTTTTATGCAGAGGACTTAATTACCTTTTTGTAAAGCAACTATTTGTTTGCCTTGACTACCTGACCCTTGAATTTCTGATATTTAGGGAACACTTTGAGGGGAACGCGTGCAAGAGCTGAAGCACGTGACCATTTCACACCTAACCTGACACGCGCCAGCCGAAAAAAAGACAAAACATTTGACTGATTTCAGTAAAGAACTTTAACAAACACAGGCTTTGAGGTGATATTTCATCTTAAGTGTGCACAGAATAGGGAAACTAAATAATTCAATCGTTCAGTTGATTTAATAAAGGGAAAATATTGGTCTCTCTGTCAGCTGTGAGCTCGTGACTGTAACATGTCTCGTGTTTTAGTGACTTAGTTTGAAGTAATTAGGTTGGCACGTGCTGAGAACTTAATCTGAGACGTTTGGCTAAAATACAGTTACCCGGAAATTAATTAATAAGTAAATATTTCACTAGAGTAAGTGGGAAAAAAGAGCTGAATTTAATTATGATTTTTTTGTTTGCTTGTTTTTGTTTTTGATGAACATCCAAGCGATGATTAATTAAAAAAATCAACTGAAGATGAAACAAAAACTGCGGTGATCAGGAGGCTATACTCGTGGTAAAACTAAAAAAAATACTTTCATTAATGAAAGGGGTTTTTTTCGAGAACTGCTATTTTAGACTTTCTAAGATGTATATTTAGGTGGCGAAATCCAGGCAAATTAATGCAAAACTCCTTTTGTAAGTCCTTTTAATGACACTGAGGCAGACTTTCAGTCACGAGCTTCACAAACAGGTGTGAAATCAGTCAAATGTCTGGGCACGCCTCGTGCGTATAGAGCCTGATTTGCATCTGTGTGTGTGTAAAGTGTGTGTGTGGGAACCTGCAGGCCCACCGTCCTCCTCACACACTTCTTTTAATGATCTTCTAATTCTAACAGATAATAAAAGTGCAAATGGGAACTTCTCTGTCAGTTTCCCACGAGAAAGGAGCAGAAAGAGACTCTCGTGGAAACACACGACAATAAATTATTCCAGCAGGATCAGACCAGTGAGGTCTGTAATTACATTAAGAGAAGTGACATTTCGTGCCACGTGTAAGAAGCTAGTAATCTATTTAAAAAGAAAAAAAGGGTAAGGTAGCTGTTTGGGTACTTACAGTAACTTCAATTTTCAAAAGATATTACAAGCATGTAAAAATCACAAAGCTAATTTACAGATAAAGATTTACTTATTGCAACAAAATGATTTTATTTCTTTATACGATATTCAGTGTGTTTTCTCTTGTGCTGGATCCAGATCCAGACTAACACATGCATAAACAGGACCCACTCACAATGTAACACATGTTTGAACTGATTTTCCGTGTGCACATTTACAAGATTTTATAATTTTTTTTACGAGTTTATTCAAAATTATAATTAATGTATGGTAATCTTTTCTGATCCTCATCATATGTCCATTTACCTCCCTTTTAATTACTATCGTTACCTTTCTAGTCTCATGGTATTTATTAAAATTACTTTCTCCCATTGTAGGAATCAACAAAGTTCAATTTACATCTAAAGGTGACATTGAAAGCTGTGCCTTATTGAAAGGGAACCTCGGCAGAGCTCAGAAAACGAAGTTTATTGTCCGAATCTGCCTGCACAGTTTTCCAGAATGTGGTCTGTAATAGTCCACGATTTTCCGGTTTACACGCCAACACTGTGAGCGACTGATAACCAGACTGTTTCAATAACACAACAACAAAAATGGAATTAACCGAGAAAAAGAAGAAATTATGCGCCTGAAAAATTACTTTTTCGTCTTGTTACAGATTTCATAGTCGTAAAAACTTTATAACCAGACAGCCATGGCGCGAGACAGGTGAGGGACAAACGTCCACTTAGCCTGATTGGACTTCAAAGGCTCGCGCGGGTGTGAAGACACGATTTGTTTCCTGTGAAGTGACACGGGTCACGCGCACAAAACAAATGGTCTGCAAACAGCGTGAACAGTGGGGGGGTCAACGTGATGCTAACTACTATTAAAACATCCGTGGGCACGAGTTTAATATCGTTTAAGTAAAACTTTTAAAGTGGTGAGTTAATGAATGTTGATTTAACTCACAGAAAAACAGACTGAATATTAACTGAGTGAGAAAAACTGTGATTTTAGGAGCTTTAGGGGTCTGAGGAGAAACTGTGACTCTGCTTTATGATGGTCAAAGAGTTTGAATGTTACAGAAGTTTGTTTTTCTGTTAAATCAAGTTTTTATAAAGAGTTAAAATCAGGATAGAGTTCCTATAGGAGGAGGAAAAATAGATGAGCATGTTCACAATTCAAATCTGGGTTATTATCTTAATTAATGAAGCCTATTTGTGGAGATGTCTCTGCAGAGGTAATATTATAATTTTCTTCCTTTTCTTCTGTAAATTATCTTTTTTGGTCTGAAGTCGTTCAGTCTGAGTGAAGAGCGTGTGAGCAGGAGCGTCTTTGAAGTCTTTGAAGTGAAGCTCTTTCCCATCACAGCCAGACTTCACACCTGGAGGATGTCGCTCTGCAGGACGCCACGCTCCTCACCTCTGACTCTCACTAAAAAGAGCTGTCAACATCACAAACAAAAGCGCCGCGACTTTCATCTTCAAAGATTTTAGAAAAAAAAACACAGTCACAGTGAGTTTATTTCTAGGAATGTTTTTATTTTCGTATAAAAGAGAATACTGCTCACCATAGGGAGACATCCAGAATAAATTAATGTGCAAAATAGACAAAATATAAATTTAAAGAGAGGTCATAATGTAGACAGAGCTGCCTGCAGACATCATGGCACACAGGTGAAGGTGAAGGTGAGGGGCTCCCTGCCTCGAACCCTGAGCTCCCACACCTAAAAACGTGATGGATGGACACTCAATCATTATCCTCTTCAGCATCACACTTGAACAGAATGATAGCACCGAGTTGATCCAGTGTGTGAGAGCGAACAGAGCACAGATGTACTCTTGATCCTGCTGAGACTCACCTCTGAAATCCTTCTTCAGCACAGCGACAGTTTCAGCCCGGCCACGAGATCCAGCTCTCCCCCGTCCAGGAGAGTCTGCCTGCAGAGAGGAGACCGCTGCCCTGCTGTCTGCACTCATTCACAACCACTGAACACAAGCAGTGAGTGAAGACATTCACATAAAACAGCACATGTTCATACAGAAGAGATTTTTACATTATTTACAGGGTTTGACTTTGTGAGAGCTTCAGAGAATCAGAGACAGTTTTGTTTTTTACGGTTACAGAAGTTCAGTCAGGAACGTTACAGCTCACATGGATTAGAAATACATCAGAGTCATTAAAGGTCAGTTTCTGTGTGGTCAGGGCCAGGGTCTCCACAGAGTCTGGCTGACTGGGCGGCTTTGAGTCGGGCTTTGTTTCCCAGCTCGCCTCTCCACTCTGGTCTCGTGCTGGTTTTGTCTCTGAGCCTGCTGGGAAACTCCTGAAAAGCCCTGCCGGACCTGAAGTCGGTATGGATGAGTAAAACTCTTGGGACTGCAGGCTCCTGTGTGCAGTCTCTGCTTGGACTTCTGCCTCAGCATCTGCAGGATGGATTTAGTGTGTGAAAGAGAGCTGGAGGAGGACGCTTCAGTTCTTCTCTTGAAACCTGCAGCAGAATCAGAGTTTGTCCGGGAAACACGAGCAGCAAAAGACGCGTCCAGTGCTGCTCCGAGCCACAGGCCTTTCCCCTCAGGTCCCAGAAACTGAGCTGCTTTCTGCAGGCAGGAGGAGACGCCGTCCTGGAAGGAGTGTTTTCTGCCCCCACCACCTCCATCAGGACTCGCTCTTGTGTCCTCTGTCGCAGTTTTCTGCAAGAAGAGGACGGTGTGCTCGAGGATCTCTGCTTTCTCCACTCTCCGGGTCTCACCCTGAATGAAAACATAAGGATTTAGTTAATGGCGTCTGCTGGCATGAGTAAGGAAGCCTCATATTTGTGCATTGAGAGGATGATTTTATTTACCAGTTGTTGTGGCTCTTGAACTAACATGGTCCTCAGACGCTCCAGACTGCAGTTCATCCTCTCCCTGCGGCGTTTCTCCACCTGAGACTTTATATACTAGGAGCAAAAGAGAAAAAGAGTCGAGGGAGTTTTTAAACACGCAGAGACAAAAAGGATTACATAGAAAAGTTTTTAAAAAGTTTTCTGAGATATTTTTGTCATAAACCACTATCTTTGCAGTCTTTACAATCCAACCTAAACAAATGTCCACCATCCTAATTTGTGTCTAATCTTCAAAGAGAGTTTATCCATTCACCTCTACCTCCAAAAAGCTGAATTTTTTACCTTTCTGTCGTTTGAAGCATCCTCTCTTTGCTGTAGCAGCTTCATGGTAGTAGCCCGTAATCCAACGTGGTCAGTTGTATCCAGAATCAGAGTGAGGGTCTTCCTCAGTCAGCAGCTGATCAGGAAATGTGGAGCCCAGGATCAGGACGCTGCTTTAAACTCCCACTAGCAGCCGGTCCCACAGACTCCTCCCACTCCACCACACTTCACAACCCCACCCACTTTGTCTTTGCAACTGTCCACCCCCTCCCCTCAGACGCTCTTTCCCATCGTTTTCCACTCACTGTTAATATGAAACTGAGTGAAATTAAAGAGTTACCTAACAGTTTATTGTTTCGAAACCTTTACGACACAGTCAGGCAATAAAAAGGCTTCAGAAACAAAAGACGTGTTACGAAACTTCACATGCGACGCGCAAACTCGTGCGTAAAATCCATGCGTAAAATACCAGAGTTTGAGGTTTTACTGGGAAATACTGACAGTTTTAGTTCAGACTTGCTCTGTTTGAAAAGCGTTAGGATGAAATGATAAAAGACAAGTTGATTTGACTGTTGCATTAAGTTATTTGACACTATTTGTTATAAAGACACACAGAAATAGACCTTATCATGGGCAGCTGATTGTCAAAAAATACAACCTTCGTCATGGTTCTCACAAGTTTTGCCCTCAACTCCAGGTTAACAGTGTTTTCATTATTGTATATAAGCTTTATATGTTGTAGGATGGTACAATAGAGAAAACTTACAGCTGTGCTTTGACAGCGCATGGACCATTTGTGTTTGGCACGAACCATTTGAGGTGTGAGGTGAGAGTTTGCACCTAAATCCAAATGTTCTTCTGTTATTAAAACATTCAAACCGACCCTCATTTTCGTTCAAGATCAAACCTCGTGAGAAATAATGATCTACATGTTATTCTGATAAAGTTTATCATCATGTGTGACTCACCATTTTCACTCCTGACTGTTTTATTCGCTGCGTAAAAACGTCTTTCTGTCTTTAATTCCTCCTAAATCGCGCGCCTCTTTTCGACGGGTGCCGTCACCTCACCATTCGCGCGTGTCGCCTCTGCGTTTGTCATTCAGACCGCAGGCAGGCGGGAAGGTGTGACAATGTGTTACCCTTGTCATTCACACCCACACGCCACAATAGACCACGCGTGCCATTTGGGCAGCCGTCTCGGGCTGGTGCGCCGTTTCGCACCACAATTGTTCCGCATTTGCTCGTGGAAACCCTTTGATGCTGCGGGGACACCGTGGGAAAGACGAGAGCAGTGGCCACGAACACGTGACCGACGTTTTATAGCTCGAACGTGTGGTCTCCAAAGTGGAGCTGTGTGGGCCTGTAAGTGGACAAAGGAGATGTAAATGAATTAACAGCTTTGGTGAGAATACAGCAGGGGGATAAACTATTTAAAAGTTAAAATAAAAAATTGTGTTTATAGAATTCATACAGAGAACTATTCACTAAATGTTGACAGGTTCATATTTACAAGTTGAAATGCTTTTTCTCTGCAGCTGTTAGTGAGGGTGAGCAGATTATGCTGAATGTGTTTCTGAGGTTTATTTATATTTACTTCGAGCTCCCAGCCTCTGATTTGTAAGTGTCGTGACATGTGATCAGGGTTGTCCAGGATGTAAAGTTTTTGGGTTATGTTGTGGGGATGACAAGATGGCTGAGGAGTCAAAGAAAGAAAGTTATCTGTCTCCATCCTGCTGTTTCTCATCATTAGAATTATTCAACCACCTTCCATCGAACCTTCATGTCACACTACAATCATGACTCCAGTTTGGAGTAGAAGCCTTCCGCTCTACTGTGTTTGATTATAACTGGACTGTTTTGTGCAGTTCATTGGTAGTGGACCGCAAAAAAGAGACCAGTACTGAATGGCTGTGACCTTTACATCCTCAGGTGCTACAATACAGTAAACACAGGCACCGACTCTGTAGTGGGAACCATAACATGGGCTCAAACTCAGATCCAAAACCTCTGCCTGTGAACAGTTTGTATATTCATCCATAACTGCTGATTAAAACTGTGCCACGCATTGGAAATTATGGATTCAACATCCTCTGCTGTAAAGGCAGTGAGGCTTGTTATCAGTGCACAGTTTTAAAGATAGCATCCCTGATGGCATGAGGGTGCAAAAGTGTCCATCTGTGAACCATCATTAAGACTGAGCATCTTTTTTAATACAGCTTAAAGGTGTTAGATTATGTTTGGTTGAAATTACGACAGCATGGCTCGGTAGTAGAGGAGTCTGAGTTCTGAACTGGCCTGACTGCAGCCCAGAGTTGTCACCCACTGAAAACCTGGAGCATATTATGAGTCGAACAAAACGACAAAAGACCCCCAAACTGTTGAGCCGCTAAAATCCACTATCAAGCAAAAACCAGACAAGAATAAACTCTCAAAACTCCAGAAACTGCTCTTTCTCTCGCCTCAACATTTAAGAGTAACAATAATAATGCATCAGATTTTTATAGTGCTTTATCGGAGACCCTCAAAGCGCTGTAGATTGGATACATCATTCATTCACACAGTCACACCCTGGTGGTGGTAAACTACCTTGGTACTCACAGCTGTCCTGGGGCAAACTGACAGAAACATGGCTGCCAGTTTGCACCTACAGCGTCTCCGACCACCACCACACAACACTCACAATCACAGACAAGTGGAGGACACACACTGGAAGCAAGGTGGGTTAAGTGTCTTGCCCAAGGACACAACAAACAGACTGGGGATGGGGGGAATTGAACCGCCAACCTTCCAGTTATTGGCCGACCGCTCTACCTTGTGAGCTACTGCTGCCCCATTCAATGTTCTCCTTGCGTTACTTTGAATCTAAAATACGTTTTTAATGATTTGCAGTCAGTTTTTATCAACAACCTTTTAGAAGTTTGGTTTGTAACACCAAAACTAACTCCAGTTATGAGTTCTTAGATTCTTCTTGAGATATTTACCCGCCTCCAAATACCGCTTCTTCGACCACCACTTCTCTCCTCCTGACCTCCCGACTCGACGTTAAATCTGATCTGATCGCCAGCTGGTTGTGAATACAGAGAGTCTTTATTGTAAAAGAGGTAGAGAGAATACAGGTGTTTCACTGTACAGAAAAAAGACAGCACTGTTGATATACTCATTCAAACTGTTAATGTGGACTCAGACACGCCTCATTCACTGTACAGGGACACAGAAGCCCGGTAGAAAATAAAAAACAAACGAACGAAACAGAGAAACAAACACACAAAAATCTTTGGATTTTTCTCTATTGCCCTCTCACTCTCTCTTAAATGCATCCTCTCTCTCTGAGCTGTTAAAATGAAAATAGTTGTAGCACTAATAATAAAACAGCAATAATATTAATAATAATAATAATAACAATGATATAGTGTGCTAAAAACCGTGATAATGCACTCCTGCCTCCTCCTGTCCATCCACAAACTCACACCTCAGTAACAGGTCAAAATGTAGTGGAAAACAAAACCCCACGACCCCGATAAGAAAACCACACCTGCATGCACACAACACAAACACACAAACATTTTCACTCTACCATCCGTGCGCTCAGCGAATCATAGAAACAGAAAAATGACGGGTGCTGAGCCGCAAGAAAAGAAAATAGTAACATACAATAAAAATGATGAAAACAAACAAACGACGTACAAAACAAACAAACAAACGAAACTGCAGCCGAGTGGGAAGTGTGAATTCATTCTTTTCTGTCTTCTTCTCCGTCTTTAAACTTTCCGTCGCTGTTGTTCTGGGCCAAGAGGGGCGGGGCCATCAGTCAGAGTTGTCCGATTGGTCGCTGTGGGGCGAGTTTCCGGATCGAGGTGAGTTCCGACCCTGCCAGTTCCCGTTGGCCTGAAAGATAGAAACAAAAAACAAACAGACATCAGAAACTGAACTTTACTTCCAGTCATTTTTATCTGCAGATTTCTCTTGATAATCAATTACAGAGGAAACTGATGCTAAACATGCCCGTCAGTTATTTTAATATAGTTCCAGCACACAGACATCGCTCACAGATGAACTTCTGCAGGGAGTCTGCCTGCAACTCTTTAAACACAATCACGTCATGCAGAGTATCTGTCCTGTTCGGAGACGGCTCAGTACCTGCAGGCCCATTTGGTAAGTAGATTGCTCGCCGTTCACAGGTGGAACGCCGAGGAACAGGTCAGCTGAGCCGGACAGGGAGAAGGACCCGGACCCTGAAAACAGACACAGAGGAGTAGTTTCAATATTTTCAAACACATTTATAGATTTTATTATTTGGGGACTTTCAGCAGCTCTTTAAACAAACCATTACTACAATAATGACTATTTAAATCAGCTGTTTTCAGCATGCAACTATTTGTGTTTTTACTGTTAAAAGTTGGAAAAGTCCTGGTATTTTGGCACCCTTTTGCCATGTTAAGCAAATAACTTCAAAATAAAAGCCTTCTTCAAAACAAGGATTCCCTCTACATACAACCAAAAAGGCTTTTATTTTGAAAAGCTTTCTGTAGTGCAGCCACAGTGCAGTATGTTTTCATGGTTTGGAGGTAGTCACAGCTGACACAGAGCCCTCTGTTTGACTGTTGGATGCTGCTCATACTTGCTGTCTTAACAATCAAATCAATTAACATAGACACCAAAATGAAAATCAAGCTGCTGCAGAGCCGTCACACTTTCTGCATGAAGCCCGAAGGTAGGTTTGGCTGTGGGTGCTCATGTAAGATCAGGGTTTGCTGTAACAAACGGGACCATTGCTGCCTCAGCTGTCACATCATGACTCGGTCCGAGCAACTGACAACAAAAAGGGCAGGAAAAGTGACGCTGGCTGCCAAAACTCTGGCAGATTGCCCCAAAACAACCACTAATGCAAGTCTGTACGAGGGCGAAATGAAAGCAGAGGTGCTTTTCTGCAGAAACCCTGCCTTTCCTCTGCCTCCACGCCACCTCCACAAATCAGTTTTCACCACCTCAGGTTATACATTTTGTTCAAGGTTGACACCTCAGCAACACGACTGAGTCAGCAGAGGGGTGTGCTAACAGTTAATTTCACCACTTCAGGGCGACCAAGCCTTCGCCGTCTTTTCGGTACCTGTGGAGTTGGGAGTGTGCGGGGAGTCGTCGCCCTGTCTGGCCCCCAAGGCTGTCTTCATGGCGTAGAGGTTGGCCTCCTCCTGGAACTTGCCGATGTTTTTCTTGTAGCGGATTCTCTTGTTGCCAAACCAGTTGGAGACCTGGCGAGGAATAAAAACACAATTAAAGGCTTTGTGTGCACTCCTAATTAGACTGATGGATCCTGAGCAGCAGATTCTGACACATTCGATCACAGAAACTCTTTAAACTTTAGAACTTGCAGCAGTGAAATTTGGTACCTGAGAGACGGTAATCCCACACTGTTTTGCGAGTTCCTCTTTGGCTTCTTCACTGGGGTAAGGGTTCGACAGGTGGGAGTAGAAATACTCGTTGAGGACCTCTGTGGCCTGTTTGCTGAAGTTGCGTCTCTTGCGCCTGAAGAAACACAAACAGGTGGTAAGTTTCAGAAAGTAACACGAGCCTGATAAGATAATCAACAATGGAGAATATCACTATTATTCTAAACAGAGGGAATAGTAGAATTATTTCAGAGCCACAGAGAAGACACTCATGCCTACCTGGCATCGAGGAAGCGAGACCTCAGGATCATGACCGCCTCGCAGGTGCTCTGCTTCAGCTGGGTCTGAATGGAGCTGAACTTGCGGTGGATGATGGCCACCATGCGCTCGATCTCCCGCGGGGTGACGGGCCGGGTGCGCGACTGCTCCCTCAGCAGGTTCATCACGTGAGTAGTGAACTCAGTGCACGCCTGGGCAGGTGAGGCAAACGATGACCGATAGTGAAAGACAGAAGTGAGCGAAGCAGGAAAGCTAAGTTTGACTTTTTGTTATGTTGACTTTAATTGAATTTTAGAAAGACTCGTCTGGAATTGTGGAGTTTTTCTTTCAGTTTCTGTTGAGTGAAAATGACATTTTAGGATAAAATCTTCTGTAAGTGCCACCCTAAAAGCCTTGATTTTGTTAGTAAGCATTGTAAATCTGGTCTCAGTGTTTCGTCTTAAGATCACTGGTGGGTCCTGTTGGTGTATGAAGCACTTCAATGATCTTAAGGCAAAACCAAAGCGGGTATTTGAAGCTGTTTATGTTTTAAGAGCCTCTTTTAATAAGCAGAGAGTTTTAATTTGTGCTGCAGGACAGATTTAATGAACTGTTGCTGAAAGGATCATCTGTCTGTCATTACCCAAGTCTTTCTTCCACCCCCACATAAGAACAGAAATGTATTCAGCGGCAGAGAAAGCTGTGTGTCTGTATTTCTTGACCTAACATGCCAATGGATTACACTTCTGGAGAGCAGCTTAAGTACAAGCAAGCGTGTACAGGCAATGTCAGCACTCGTCTCCTGTTGCGACACGGTACCTGCTCATACTTCTCCAGCTCAGTGTGGTAGATACTGCGAATCTGGCTCAACTTGCTTTTGTAGTCGGAGTGCTCCAGCGAGCTGTCGGGCGACATCCCTCCCGAGCTGGTGGCAGCGGACACGGCAGCGGCAGCCCCGCCGCCCTTCTCTGGCCCCGCCACGCCCTCCGCCAGCAGCATGTTGTCCAATCGCACCAGCTGGGGATCCTGAGGCTCGTCCTCCTGGGCGTTCCTCATTGACAGACCTGTCAATAAGGCAAATGTCACAGTCTGTGGGTTTTGTTGGTCAAACATCAACACAAGAGAGTAACTGTGTTCAGGCTGAGTCACACAACGCTTACATCCTGCTCTGACTCCCACCGTCTCTTTAACGGATAACCCACAGTCATCCATGTTTCTGCTGTTTTTGCCATTCAGTTTTTTATTACCCTGATAGTCGTTTCTTTGCACTCATGAGGGAAAAGGAAACATTATTTTACTTTAACTCTTTATTTTGTCTAACAGGAAAATTCTCAGACTTTAAACAACAAACAAAAATTTATCATATTTTTAAGTTTCTTTTCATGAATTATCATTTTTCCTTTGAGGAGCAGCTTTCTTAGTCAAACAGGCAGAATCAAACAAACTCCTTCAGAGCTTAAATCAAACACCAAGCACCACGACTCATCACCCTTTCATTATCTGTTTCATATTTGCAGTTACCAAACCAGCATGTGTTGTGTTGTCGTGTTGCCATTGTGCGCGTGTTTGTCCAGCTGTTGTAGTCATTATACCAAATATAATTTATCATAATGGCTTTTCAATTACATGTATCCTTCTGTATGTTTGTTTTCAACACTGCACAAATCAATACACCGACTATCACAGTCAAAGGACTTGTATGTGTCTCTATAAATGTACTAAAACCCTAAGCATCCACTTATTTTATACCCAGACTTCTTACCAGCTGCCTCTACCCTTCTCCTCTTAGAAAGTAACTATAGACGAATCATAATAACACCCAAAATACTTTACTCACTACGAGTACTTAGCAGGTAGCTCATGGCGCTCATTTAACGGAAGAATAAGGGACTAAAACCAAAGGCAGCCATGTGTCTACTTTAATCTCATTTCAATAAGAAGGGGCGGGTCAACACTCTGACAATACTGAATGTACCTTAAGTTAAAGGTGATGTGTTTTTGTGACACAGTACAAAAATTTTTTCAACAAATGCAGCCTCTGCAGCTAAATTGAGCATAACCTCATAGTGTCTGGCAACTCAATATACAACCAACAATTGAATAAGAGGAGAACTGTGACTTATTTTTCCCCCTTGAAGCGCTGGATAAACACCAATATTTGAGCAACAGTTTTCTTTTCTTTTCTTTTTTTCTTTTTACAAAGTACACATATTTGTTCACTAAAGAAGAAACCATGTCAATCCACAAGAATACTATGAAGTTTCTAAAAAGTCACTATGATTGTCTGAAAAACTACTATTTAGTTCAATATAAGTAGTATGATTTTATCGGTTTAGGAAAAAGAACAAAACAAGATACAGTCTTGATCAAAAAATATATTTTCATATCTCAAAATCATGTGTGTTTATAATAAAATGAGCATTTGACTCCTATGTCATCCCTGATTGGTGGAAATAGTTGCAACTCTCCCAATGTTATAACCATCTCCGGTCTCCCCTATTGGAGTGAAAGGTGTTCATCATATTTTGTCCACTTAATTAACAAAATATCAGACACACCTTTAAATATAATGCACCAGAAAACTTTCGAAATGACACATTACTATTGTCAACAAAAATGAACAATGAAAAAGCTTATCAATTATAGTGGGAAAACAGTTGATTTACTGCTAAATAATGATTAAAAATATTAAGATCTTTAGAAAGTATTAATGAGAATAGTAAAAGCATAAACAAACAGGGATCTCATATTTGTGTGTAAACCTGTTTTGACTTGATTACATCCTGATGACACTTTGTCAACACAGGTTTACACACCTCTGCAAAAACACATGAAGCCACTGTGCACTCAGACAAACGTTTGGGACAAGAAACGCATGATAAACCACTTTTGAAACCTAAAAATTTAACGTTTATTTAATCACAACAAGAGTGAAAAAAGAGGAGTGAGTACCTGTTTTCTCTTTGATTTCACAGAGGACGCTGAATAAAGCAGGTTTCATCCGGTGACAGTTGAGCGCATGTTTCCTACACACAAAGAAAACAAGAGACGAGACACTGACTTTAAACACAGGAGCTGAAAACACACTCAAAGTGACCAAAACAAAACACAAAAACACAACTCCATCACGAACACAAACACCTTTACCTTTAACTGAGCTAATGCTAGCTTCCACAAAGCTAACAGCTAAAGACGCGTTTATTCACATGCCCGTGTTAACCAAAAGACTAAATCTGTTTTTATTTGATTATTATTACTTATTTTACGCAGTTATCCCATTAAAATTAAAATGAAATACTTTCTTAATGTTCATACCAGCGTTACCTGTTCGCTACCTGAAGTAGCTCCGGCTAGTTAGCAACGTTAGCGCAGCCTAGCATGCTAACAATAGCGGACACTGTCTGTGAGAAATACGCGTGTTTATGAAAGCAAAGAAACAATAATGATTGGATAATGTGACAGCATATGATCACAGACACGGTCTTAATAAAGCTGCCTTTGTTTCTGAGAGCTCACATGAGCGTTAATGAGAGCTGCTGGCTAATTATCTAAACAATAGGTTGAACTTCAGGAAACTTTACCTCAGACAGTCTGATCGACAAAAGCGACAAAAACAACAAACAGATTTCATCTTGGAAAAACTGCAGAATAATGTAAATAAAGTTCACACTAACTTTGCCTGTGCCTCGTCCAAACTTTGGTCGGTGATGGTCATTATTTGCTGCAGTATGTCTCCGATATCTCTGCGGGTTTCATGTCCGTTTTCCGTGCCCTCGAGGCCCGGGTTCCCCCCGTCAGACCGGTGCTGCGAGGCTTCGTGAACCGAGTTCAGGCCGTGCATCCCGGGGTGGCCACTCATGCCGAGTCCCCGGCCATTTGAGGGCCCGTTGCCCGTCAGAGGCTGCTGCTGCAACATTTTTCGGCGACGCACAGTGGCGACGACTGCTGCCCGACTGTGTGTTCACAGACAGACCCACAACACCGAGGCATCGCACAAAGATGAGTCCCCTAGCGACAGAGAAGGAAACGTACAAGCCATGTAAACAGACGACAGCATGTCAGAGTACAGTGAAGCCTTTGTGTTTGAAGATAAAAGAGTGACATATGAGAACACTGTGTTTCTCCACCAGCTGCTGTACGAAGTAGAAACGCTTAATGTGGTTTGGGAAAATAACAAAGCAATAGAATCACGACCACTTTACCAGAAAAGTTATTAACTCATTTAAAAAAAAGCTGAAGCATTCATTTTCTTCTCTTTCCTTCTTCTCACAGGTCCAAGAAGGACTCACTGGAGAACAACTGCAACTGCTTTCTAGAGGTCCAGGAGAGACAAAAAATGAAGCAGAGGACCTAAGATAGAAAACAGAGAGGTAATGTGAGCTGGAAAAAAAAGACTTCAAAGGTTGTAAGTTTGTACCTTGAAAAATAATGAAGATGCTGTTGAGCAGAGCCAGCCCAAGCCTCAATGGGGCCTTAAGCAAAATTTGATTTTGGGGCCCCCTACTTCTGCCAATAATATTGATTGTTGATCATTCACACAACTTCACAAATCTCTTTGATTAACTATGGTTATCAATGACATGCAAACATACCTTTATCTTGACGTTTTTTCTCTTCTTCCTCTTTCTTCCTCTTTCTTTTCTCTGCTCCTGAAGGTTATGTCCTTTTTTGCGACATTGTTTTGCCCCACAACTACCTGCGCTTTGGATGCTCAGTGCACATTGCACGGCAAAAAGCACATAACGGTAGCGGAGCTCTGACATATCGACAGTAAGAATCATAGGCCTACATCGGCAGCATCACTAAAATGTTTTTACTTTATTCCATTTTACTTTTACAATAATATATAAGCATCACTCATACATGCAAATAAAAAATATTTAAAAACATTTTTTTTTTTATTGCTCTTGGGGGCCCCTATTGGCCGCGGGGCCCTAAGCAGGCACTTAGTTCACTTATGCCTTGGGCTGGCTCTGCTGTTGATTATGTTGGCCCTGAAGGTCAACTGCACCAAGAATAAACAACAATAATAATTCACCCAGAAATGTTTAAATGAACACAAAGATACTTTATAAAATACATAAAAAAATCAGCAATATGAAAAAATATTTAATGAAAACCAAAAATATTATGCAAAATAGAAAAACATTTCAAAATGCATAACATAAAGTATTTTTAAAAACCAAAGAAATTCACTTGGTTAATGCAAAAAGCTTTGCAAGTTGTCTAAATATTTTATTGAATGCAGAAACATTTTACTCACTTCAGACACAACAAAACAAAAACAATTTTCAAAATGCATTAGATGAAGCCCAAAGATATTTTGCAAAACGGCAACATTTTTTGCAAGAAAGTGGTTCAAAAAAATTTTAACTTACAGGAAAGTAAAAATATTTTATGCAACAAAAAAAAAGTCAAATTCTAGACAATACGAAATGCAAAACGATGTGAAATGCATAAATTTATTATCAAAAGCAGAAAATGTTCAATTACGGCAAACACATTTTACAAAACGGAAAAATGTGTCAAGGATTTGGTGAAATATTTTGCTAATTTCTTTTGATGAGATGCTTTTGTGTTATGTCAAATATTTTTGTATCTATCAAAAAAAATTCAATTTTTAAAAACTTTTTAATTCAATTTTTTTGTGTGTTTGTGACTTTTGTTTGGAGTTTCATTAAATATTTTTAGAATATTGTGAAATGGTTTTGTGTCAGGTTGACTATTTTTTGTGTTTATAACATGTTTGTACAGTTGCCCTTTCGGGCCACCATACTTTACAGACAGATGACCCCCTCTGGTGGTAAAGCATCACTCAGATTAGGATCCTTGACTGATGTACAAGGAAAGATACACGACATGTAACACACTGTGCTGACAGACAAGCGACACACTGCTGGGTGAAACGTTACCAAAACATCTGCAGTGTGCGTTTTTATTCAGAAAGCAGAAGTGAGCATGTGGGCGTCAGGAAATAACAAAGAAAAGAGATCCAGCTACATCAAATAGAGATTATGATGCTGTGATATCCAAACCGAGTGAGCAGCTTTGACACAGACTCTCAGATTAAAGTATTTGTCTTTTAATGTCTCTGGTTTTAGTGATAATCTCACTCAGCTCCTCTCTCTCTCGTCTGACTCTACTTCTCTTTTTAGCAGCAAGTCAACAGGATGTGTGCCAAAACCACAGCAGTGTCAGAAGAACTGTGAGCCTGTTTCAACATGTTGAAGTCGAGTCTGTCATAATCAAATGAACAGCACTCAAGGCAGCAGCAGCAGATTACAGCTTTGACAGCTTTTTAACTGATCTGGAATGAAAAGCCCTCTCTTTGGACCATACAAAGCAAATGTGTGATGGTTTCTTCTGCTTTTGACAGCACTATTTCATAATAGAGTGACATGTCAAATGTGGGCTAAGTAAATAGGGGTGGGCTGTGGTAAGAGGAACAGGAAGAGAGGAGACGAGAGAGAAGGTAGCAGTCAGACAGAACGGGCGAGAGCTTGTCACGTCGGCATGTGAAACCTCTCATACCAAGCTTCTACATTTTTTTTATTCATACAGACTCTGAAAAGACAAGTGAGGAGGAATATGCTGTGCTTGGACTGCGGTGACTTTAGCAGATGATGCTGTGAGGGGATAACGTTACAGGTAAGAACAAATCTACATTTATTTGGGGTAACTTTAGGGGACAAAATGAGAGTAAACTTCAACAGAGATTAAAGAGAAAACACTGGTGAGAAAAATCAGATGCGGGCACATTCTCAGACTGTTATCACACACCTTTGTTGTCAAACAACTGATGGAAATATAAGACTTACTGTTGGATTTTCAGTTTTAACATCTGTAGTCAACATGTTGAAACCTGCCAAACTGGTTTCACATACATTTCTCAGTGAGTTAAGGATACAAACATCACAGTCTGCATGTCTGTTCCTCTATTTTGTGTTGTAGAAATGTTTAAAATAGGCTCCACCACGTCTCTGACCTACAATCTTTTACCTAACCCCTATTTCAATGTCCTTCTTGTCAAGGTTTGACAGCGAGATAAATGGACTGTGCAGAGATCAAAGTTGAAATGGCTGAAGAGGAGCCGCAGAGCCCTCTCCACATCACCGAGGAAGGAGACACGACCGAGGGTGTTACAGCAAAAAAGTCACACATCAGTTCAGCTTTCATTGTGCTGAGCGGCAGCGAGGGTTCGGCTCTGAAAAAGGAAGAGGAACACACGGGAGAGGACGAAAAAGAAGAAGATGCTGCTGCGAGTAAAGTGTGTTTAGAAAAGCGGAGTCAAGAGGAAGGGGAAACTAATGCAGAGGACTGTAGAGAAGGAGGTGAAAAACCAGAGGACACTGAGAACATGAGCGATGGACAAAGTAAAGATGATAGTAAGAGTGAGACGACAGGGATTAATGCGAAACCTGAGAAAACAAGCGACACTGAGGACAAGAACGTCGGAGAAACTGAGCCTCAAGTGGATAAAAAAAGCTCAAGTTGTTCAGAGTCGGAAGCAGAGACCAAAAAGGTTTGTGGACTTCTTTGTTGTCTCTGTAATAACCCAATCATGCAGCATTTGTTTTTATTGTCTGTACTTAACCAAGCATCCACTCTGAACTCTGCGGGAAAAACAACCTCCCGGTGGAAAAAAAGCAGCTATCACTTTGTTACAGAGCATGTGGGAGTACGTAGGAGTTGAGTGAATTCTTCTGCTGTGCCAACAAACAGTCTGTGCCACTCAGCGAGAAACCTTTTCCTCCCTCCCTCATTCTTTCTCTGACACCTACCCGCGTGTTTCACAGGCTCACCGGTTAACCCCCGACTTCCCGGAGTCGCTGTATGAGCTCCTCTGCACCCTCCAGGAGGGGAGGCGGCTCAATGACCAGCGCTGCTCCTTCAGCCTGGAGGCCAGCGGGCTGAGGAGGAGGAGGTGCCACTCCGAGCCGAACACCGGCAAGCCAGCGCAGAGAGGTGAGAGAGAGCGGTGAAGCTAATAGTGAAATTGAGATGATGAAACTGGTGCATTTGTTTCCACGTCGTGATGCTGACTCATTTTGATCAAGCTCAAACAACCCAGAGCGGCCCTGTACTTTATGACTCAAAAACCTTTAGAAACCTCTTTGTCTGACATGTTTTTTTTTGCTTTTTTCTTTAACCGCTGACCACTGAAAGCCTCCTGCTGTGCTCTCTCATTTCTCCACAGTCGTCTTTTCCTCCATGACTTCGTTGCAGAAAGAGGAGTTCTTCGAGCTGGTGGCCACCGCTCAGGCTCGCAGGCTGGATGACCAGAGGGCGCAGCTTGAAAGGTCTCCACCAAAAACAAAGGGCAGGAGTTTCAGAGGCAGCCTGAAGCAGCTCTCTTTTGTCAGGAGGCCTGTGTCTGCTCCCGCTCCTGTACCAACTCCTGCAGCGGCTCCTGTGCCCAAAGAGGATCTGTACAACATGATCCTCACCACACAAGTAAGCAAGATACAAGCTGTTGCAGCTAAAAACACATCAAAGCTTCTGTCTCATGCTATTTTTAGTGGAGAAGTGATTCACTTTGAACCTCATTTTTGTGCAATGAACTTCTACCCACAGGCTCAGGGCAGGCTGGAGGACCAGCGCAGCAGGGCTCCTGGACCCATGGATGACGAGGACTTCTTTTCCCTTCTCCTGAGGGTCCAAGGGGGACGCATGGAGGAGCAAAGGACTGAATTTCCATGCCTGCTGCAAACCTGAGATGAAAAAAAAGCACAAAAACTATGGGGGAGCCATCCAGTATTGCAGCTTTTTTAGCTTTATTTACTCTTACATTAGTTTATTTTTACCCTGATGATACTTTTTAGGGCTGTGTCATCCTTCATGATCTTGGACAGTGTGAAAGCTTTTTGGATTGATGCTTGAGCGTTCATGTTTGAGCAGTAGCGCTTTGTAATGGTGCGATTCCACCAGGCGGTCCAGTTTGGTTCAGTAAAGTTCAGTGTGTTGTAGTTTGGTAAAGTCGGATCTTGCTGGTTGTACCCTTACTTTGCTGTGTCAGCGATGCAAAAGCGTAATATCACAGCTGTGTAACCTGATAGTATTTTCAATAATAAGAAGAATTTTATACAGTCAAACAGCTCAGGAGATGATGACTTTTCTGACTAATCAACAGGTCCACTCGGTACCCCAACAGACCAGCACCAGAAAAAGGAGGGTACGGATCGACTTATTTGGTACCTTTTCTTACTTTGAACAGCGGAAACTCAAAGACCAAACCAAACTGAGCTGAAGCAGACCTGCTTGGTGGAAACTAGGGCTGTCATGGTGTCAGATTTTCACGGCTATATTGGCCAGAAAACATAATAATAACAACATGATCGTGATATTTAAGGAAACTTCAAAATGAAATAACATTATTGGTCAAAATGAGGAAAGACAAAACATGGTGCAGCTTTATAAACTGAACCAATTACCTTATGAGTTGTCGTCCATGTCTAACAATACTCCAATTTAAGTTTAATAATCAGCCCTGTGACTGAAACTGGAGGAGACTCTGGCTCATTAAACGATTGTTTGTCATGCTTTTATTTTGAAAAATTTCCCTCCTCTGTCCTGGTTTCTATATACACTGCATCGACAAACTATGCTTTTATTTTGAAGTGTCCTTCTTTCAGTGGATTATAAGTCGCAGATCTAATAGAAAGCTGTTAAAAGAACAATCATAAAGTCTAAATGTTGAGTTAATTAGAAACCTGAAGAGGCACGAGCTCCAACGTTGATTTGCAGCTAATCATCGCCTCTCAAGGGGCGGCTTCAGCTCGCTCATTAGCAGTCCACTACTTCTGCTTCGTCTCTCCTCAGTTTTGAGAGGAGATACAATCCTGTGTTTGTTTTCAGCATGATATCAGTATTTTATTTCTTAAAGATGTTTTCCTAATCACTTCACTGGTACACTGCGACAGCCCTGGTAGAAATGCACCTCGAGAGGGTCCTGATGTGATTGTGAAGTTTACTAGTTTGGTATTTTATTTTTCCTAGGAGCAATAGGTAAGCAATGCTTTTTCCAAATCTTGTACTGAGAGTGAGTGATGAGAGGTTGAGTGATTTTGTGTTTGAGTGTGGAGGAGGTAGTCTACTGTTAAACACACCAGGGATGGTGGGAAGTAGACATAAGCTGAAAGGCCACAGAGCGTTCGACTGTATATGAAAAGTTCTCCTGCAGAAAATAAACAGATTGCAAATGAGGGCAGCTTGTATTTATCTTTTATTCGATTTATTTAAATGTGATCCACCAAAGTGTGTGCTTTTGAGGTGTTAAACACTGAAGTCTTTTAGTGTTTGAGTGAGAATTATGTGCCTAACCTGCTGCAGTCCTTCAACAGCTGATCATCAGTTATAATGAACTTGGATTAAAACATTGGATGAACATAATTCAGAGTGTTTGTTTGCAAAGAGAAGCACTCATAATCTTTCATTTAGGGAACAAATAAAGCAATAACAGATGTGTAAATTCTTCACAGACTATGCATAATAAAACAGGCTTTATCAAAGAGTTCCTGAATTTTTATTTACTATATTGATTCATTGTCAAAGAAGGTCACATCAGCCTGAAAGAGATTTATATGCAACACTTTAATGAGTGCAGATACTGTTTAGAGAACAGCTGTGAGGTTTAGTGTCTTTGACTTACAGTAGTTGATCGTAGTCAACCAGTAAATCTCATGACACAGACGCTTCTTTGGAAATACACTCGCAAAACGCCGCATGCAAATATCCAGGGCCACAAGATGTCAGCAGCCAGAAGCCCCTCTGTCTGCAAACCTGTGACCTCCTCTGCTGTGTGTTCAGAGGAGGGCTGCATGAGGAAGTCCTGGTCGCTCTGCACAAGCTGGGTTAGAGGTGACGAGAGGATGCAGTGTCACTTCCTCAAATAGAAGTTGACTAAGTGTTGTTATTGTACAGCAACGCTCTGACAAACACCAACACATGAGATCCAGTAAAAGACAGAATATACTGCAAGTTAAACAGGTGAACATGATGCCTCTGAAGCTCATGTTTATATAATCAATAAAGAATTGTTTAAATATTGTAAGTTAAAAGGTTTAAACCTTGGGTGCAAGGTCAAAGTTCATGATTTATCTCCAAGTTTTTGATGAATTAGACAGTTTTTAATCACAAGACCTCTTCAAGCCCTCTGCCCCGAATTATCAGGTGATATTACGACAGATAAAAACATTAAAACAAATGAAAAAACAGGAACAGAGAAGCAAGGATTAAAGGCAAGTGGCAAAAAGAATGAAGCACAGCTGTGAAATAGTCAAACAGGAAGAAACAACAAAAAGCCGACAGGCCAAATTCTAGTTCCACTTTTTAGGTGTAGATGCGCAAAAGAAATACAGACAAGACAAAGGTCATAAAATACTGAAATAGCAGTTTAATTTAAGTTTGCTGACAGAGGTTTTCCATGTATGCATTTGTTTTTTGGGGACTTAATAAACTGATCTGATGGGGTAAAAGTCTGAAAACCCTCCAGTTTAAACTCTACTGTTGTGCTAATCAATAACCCACCAATGACAGGTTTACTTCCAGGAGAAATTTGATCAAAAGTAGACCTAAAAAAGCAAATAAATAAATCAATAAACAATGGAAATAACGATGGAAAAGATGGATAAGAAGACTGATCTGTTTGATAAAATGTTCAACACTTCTATTGGACGCCATGATTAACACACAGGAAAGTGTAAAGTATTGGCTGCTCCGAATGATTAAAATCAAACAAAATTGATTTTAAAAGCGAGAACAACATCTTATCTATTTAAGATGACGAATTTATTCCTAAATTAACGATAAAAACACGAAATATTTTCGTTCGTATTGAAAATAATCCTGTATTTCGAGTTAAACTTTTCTGGGCCCGCCTTTTTATGTAAACCCGCCCACTTTTGACGTCATATACCACGAGACTTCGACCCGGGACTTTTTTAAAAGGATTAGTCGCTAACGCGGAAGTGACCGGGGAATATAACTGATTAAATTAACGTTATTTTGTGTTTTTCTTTAGTTTTTGATGTTAAAATACAGTCTCTGTATGTTTGTTTTTGTTTTATCTTGATGTCCGTGTCGATTTTACCGTGAGAAACCTTTGTTATGAGGACAAACGTCGGTCTGAAGTCATCGTCTTATCCTTTAAAAAACTGTCCCAGACCGAAACAAGGATGTAGGTGAAACTCCGGGGACACTTCTCTACAAGTTTATGCTGAGGACTAAATAAAAACCATTTCAGGACATAAATGAAGAGTAAGAAGCTGAACCGAAGGTGGGTACGATTAGTTATATGAAACTTTGTGTTTTCAGTGACTTTGATTTATCTTCGTGGCTTAACTGCTGCAACTAAACTGAGATTTATGCCTTTTTGCTGTTAAACTGAAGCCTTTTAATGAACTGTAGCCTCTGTTTGGAAAAAATAGACAAGTTTAACAAAATCTTTCTTTTGTCTTTTAAAACTTTTTAATCTTAATATAACTTAACAGATGTACACACAGAGAAATGAAACAAAATACATCCCCAGAAAGCAGTATTGAAACAGGGAAGCATATTAATATCCACCTAAGGTTAGTGAAGCTTCTTATAATTACAGTTTAGGTTGATCGGGACTGGTGCTTAAATTTAAAATAGGGGAGAGTAAGTAAGGGGTAAGTTGACCATAGGAGACCACTTTTTTTGTCATGCTATATTATCAAGATTACAGTTCTGTTTACTCTCATTCTGTTGGTTTTCAGGGATGAACAACATCCTGAAACATATGCAGATACACTAGTTAGAGACAAAACTAGGATTGACTTGATGTAGTGATCCAAAATATGAAAATGGCTCATCTTACCCCACTCCCCTCTACTGAAATATGAGGAGTGGAAATCATAAGCTAAGTTGTCATACAGGCCCGTGATTCATGATAGTATCATGATTCAGCGGTTCTGTGAAAAGTGAGAAACTGCAAGACACTTTTGTAGTGGTACATCATGACATCTGATAGCCTGGTGTTTCCAGCTTATATTTATTTCTGCTGGCAGGTAAAACAGTCCAGAGACACTTGGCTAGATTCCTGATTAACTGAAGAGTGGAAAACATCCCACTGGGATGAAAAACTAACATTGTAGTACGCTTTCTTTCAGTCATATTGTGATTTGAAAAGAATATGTACATTTTTTTATATTATACTTAAATACTAAAAAATTAACAATGGTGTGTTTTATTTGTGACTTTAAATCCATTTCCTCTAAAATCATAAAACTTTTGTCTCATTTTACCACACTTGATTCAGCCCTTTACTGACACAAGGTCAGCACAAATGTACAAAATTTGGCTAAAATAATTTATAATTTTTTTTTTACACCTGACTACATCCAGCAAACACTTTTATTTCAGAGATAAATTTTGATATTTGGTACAAAAAAACAGATCTTGTTGCTTGGTATATCTGCAGTGTTATATTAGTGTAAAATATCTCGGTAATTTACCAATAAATTGACAAACTACATCAGAAGTTCTTTGGCTTGAGAGTTTTAGATAGTTGTCACAAGTAGTTTGAGAGCGATCTAAGCACTGACTATTCAGAGGTACTTTATTAAGGAAGTATGAATATTCCCCTCCACCTTCCCCTACACAAAAATGATAGATTGAAGTTGGTTCGAGTCCATATTGAGACCACACTTACACTGTTATGTGTACAATAACAGTATAAGTTAATTAACAGCATTTAAATCTTTAGCTAAGACATATTTACTCTCTTGTAACTGTTAAAGAAAAAGTGTTTTTTATCAAATGATTGATTCAACAAGTCTGCCTTTTGTTCCTTAGATGATTCTGCTCCTATCCCTGCTGATCTCCTGTCTGCCACTAGGGGGCGACGCCTCACCAATCAGCTGCTATAACGACCAGGGAGAAGCAGTTGATTGGTAACTCATTGAAAATACTTCATAACACCAGCTTTGAAACTTACACTTTGTGGTTGATTTTAATCATGTTAAGTGAGTTTTTGTCTTTTCTGTTTTAGGTTTTATTTGTACAAACTACCAAAAGAACATGGCAAGAAGTCTCCCCAACAGGGTGAGCTGTATTTACTGCTGGAAAAAGGGAGCGACGGATGGACTAACGGGAAAGGAACAGTGAATGACACCACTGGAGCTCTGGGGAGGACAGTGGGACAAATGTACTCACAAGAAAAGGTCTGCTTCTTATTTTCTGCTGCAAAAACAAAAGAAAATTTTACATGAGAATCAGAGGTTACAACACAGTTTTACATCCTCTTTCAGTCATGGTTTTATAGATACATTATTAATGCAAAATGATCATTTCATAGACTTTCTATATGTTTGAATTAGAGGTATTTTATTTCTATTAACCCCATTTCAAACGCCCTCATGAGTTCTGGCCTTTGTAGCACTTCTTCAGACACTCATGAACAGATGTCATTTATTTTGAACCAGGTTTTGCTTCTAGAAATAATTCTTGAGATGTGACAAAATTCGACAGAATCAGAAACTGAGAATGAGAACTGAAAGTCACTCGTAAAAACGGATAAATACGGAGTCGGTCTGTCTGAACAGCTGTGAGTGCGGTCACACCGTGGTTTCAACAGCAGGTCCATGCAAAACAGAAGCTTTTTCTTTGTTCACACGAACTTGTAAATGTCAAGCTGCTTTATTTTGCTGTGTGTTAGAGCTGTATGTTGGCCTATTTTGATGGTTTTTACTATAATGACTTTATTTCCCCTCACAGAACACAGAGTTTGCATACATCCTTTACAATGACCAGCCCCCCTCTCCGGACTTGGGTGACAGATGGGTCCCAAACAGTGGGCACAAAGGGGGTCACACAAAAGGTAAGGACCAGAGCAGGTTCCCTCGAATACTGTAACAGCTCAGGAGGCTCTCAGAGAATTGACATAATACTCAAAACAGTACAAAACCAGCAAATACAACAAGTCTAACACAAGAGAGTGAACTGTTCAGTGTATGTTTGTTGTCTTTCATAGCCCGGTCCACATTAACGCTTCAAAATCTCAGCTTCTCTGTTCGGTTCAGACTGTCATTAAGGTCATAAGACGACTGAAAACAACTTTATTCCAGTAAATATATGAGCAGTCTGTTCTTAAGCAAGCACAGCCAGTGTTGTCTGACCCCTCGCTCATCCTCCTCTCTGTATGAGCGCCTACCTTCTGGCAGATGATACAGAGTCCCCCTAATGTAAACTGATCTTCTTTAAACCGTCTTTGTGCCCACCTGGATCAAAATGTTAAACAGTGTTTCTTGAGGCAGAAAATATCATTATGTTCTTATTTTTTACGTGTTTGTCTTTCTCTTATTTATGAAGCGGTAGCTCGGTAATCTGCAGTATGTTTTTCTTTTGTTTGTGGTCTTCTTGGTCTGGGTTCTTGGTTTTTTTGTATGTGGTTTATTGTTTATGGTTTTTTTGGAAATGTTTTATTTATTTATTTTATTTACTGGTTTTACTGTTAAGCATATAAAGCACTTGATTCCCAGAGAAACGTCCAAAAAGGAGAATAAAATGTATCATGGTGCTTTGCATCTTACTGGATTATACCGTATCAAGACCAATCCTATTATATTGTGTTGCCTCGCGTCATACCTTATCATATTGTACAGCACTGACCGTGTTGTATCGTAAAAACAGTTGCAGAATAAAAACAAAAAAACTGATGAGGATCTCAAGCATCAGTATCAAAAATTTATGAGGCAGACTCTGGTTCAGATTGCACATTTATAATTAACTATAATTAATGTTTTACTACTACAATGTTTTATGACAAAGTGAACACCTTAACGAACATTAACCGTTAGCACTAGATCCAAACAGGACCCTGTGAAGGTTGTCTGCGGTCCTTTTTTTAGACTTATTGCCTTTACTTTGTAAGAGAGCGAGGAGCGACAGGGCTGGCCATACGAGACATAACCTCTGTATTTCATGGGGCACATGTGAAGATTGTTTGGCCTGAGGAGGCTGCTGTTCATTTATTTATTTTTAAACTTTCTTTTCTTAGATTTTGATTTTTTTAACATAACAAACAAACAAACAAACAAACAAGCATATAAACAAAGAACCATAAAACAGAAAGTACGTTGAGAATATGATTGAACAGACAGGTTGGTCTGGTTGACACGGGTCATAAAATGGTACAAGTTGGAATGATGATTCACACATCCAAGAATATGAAGTCAGTCTTTCCCAGAACCTTGTATACTTATCAATCTGTAGTCTACATCACCAAACCAACCGTTTTTTAAGAGCGTTACCTTTGGTTTGTAATTCTGGATGAAAAGTGTTGAACTTTCTAACCTTGAACTCACTATCGGGGTATAAAGATGATCTTTTCCGCTGACTGTTTCGATCTCTCTGCTCCTCAGGCGTGGTCTTGCTGGATAAAACTCAGGGCTTCTGGTTGGTCCACAGCACCCCTCAGTTTCCCCCAGTGCGACAGGAAGGACGGTTTTCTTACCCCAGCAGCGGCGAGAACAACGGGCAGAACTTCATCTGTGTTACCTACCCCCTCGAGCGCTTCCAGACCATCGGTAAGACTAAAAACCTGAATTATGAAGAATCAACACGTTCACAGGAATGTGGTTAAAACTCTGCGTCTGGGCTTCTTCATAACGATTTTATACCTCTTATCATAACAGCCAATCGTGAACTCCCCTGCTGATATAATAAAAACTCCACAGTGAGGAAGTCAATTGAAGCCCATTAAGTTCATAATCACATGTAATATATCTCAGTGTTAACCCGCTATTGATTGGTCCATTAAAGAGCTGCTTTGTAAAAGCAAGTCTCCCACAAGGCTGTCCTCATGGGTGCTGTTTGGAAAGCTCACCACAAACCCTGATAAATATTCATCTTTTTATCGTGTAAAAAATACCGCTGATGTCCCCCGTGTGAATAAATATCAGGTGAAAAGATATAGAATCAAAGCAGAGCGGTTTGAGTACACTGTGAGTGATTTCTGTCTCATCTAAAGGGACGTTTCCTCCGTCATTACGGTCTTGTTGTCACCCCGTACTTAATAATCCGGTCAGGTGTTGACGGAACAACAATCCAGATCCAGAGTAATCAGCGCGAACAGGTGTCATCACCACGACACTGTGTTGTCTGTGCAGTTCCCTGGCAGACCCAGCAGTTGGCACAGTTGCTATGGCAGTGCCTGGGGTAATGTAATTAGACTGAGGTATGTTACCATAGAGATACGGGCCCTCACACTGCGGCACGCGCGTGCTCCATCAGATCTGTGTCTCTCCAGCTGGGACGCTGAGAGTGTGACGGTGTCCGGGGTGACATGGATGTACAGAGAACGGAATAACAGACGGCGAGCGCAGCCGCAGCCTTGACGCGTTTCATTTTGGAGCACCTTGCAGCATCAATTTGCACATTAATGAGGGGAAACTGAGATGTGACAGAGTTCATGATTACAGCTTTCTGAATGTGTGGCTGGTTAAACCGTCTCTATCAGGGATGTAAACTCGCCAGTGTTTAAATTTGTATAATTACTGAGATAGATGAGCACAAATATTTATATTTAATTAAGTTTTAAAAAAGTTAATCAACTATTTAATTAAGAGTTAAAGCCACATATTGATATGTGTTTTAGTAGGTATAATACTGACCATGTTTGACAGCCTTTTATGGTCATATTTTAGTCGCGATGTATTAAAAACTTGTAAACCGCAAATTCGGTAGAAAGATCAGCGATATGCAGGTTGTTGAACACGTCCCAGCAGCGCCGTAAGAGGACAGACGACATGAAACAGTTTAATGAAATCAAATCCCAGAACTTATTTGACAGAAAGAGATTAAAAACTTTAAAGCAGCAGTGCAAAAAAGACCCCTCTGCATCTCTAATTTACAGTGTAATTCCCTATAATGTGAAGGTCTGTTACTCCTCTGTCATCTGCCCTCACAATGTCACCAAGACAGCTCTATTCATTTACACTGCTAAACAAATAGAGAAGTCGTTGAGTGCTGTTCGCAGCGTTTGTCTTAAATCTAATTTGTTTTGCGCCACAGGAGAACAGCTGCAGATCAATCAGCCTAATGTGTACGACTGTGACGTCCCGGAGTCCTTGGCTTCCCTGGTGCCGGCGCTGGCCGCTGTCTGTAAGAAGAAACTTCTGCCCGGCGCTCACATCTCTCCACACATCAAACCTGTGGCCAATCGCAGCGTGACTCTGACCTCCAAAGGCGGCACAGACTTCATCAGTTTTGCCAAAGGGGCTTCTTTTGACAACGGTATGACTTTCAGATAATGAAAGGAATTGAAAGTTTGATCTGGCTGCTGCTCACGTAGTCTCAGCTTCACCTTGGGTTTATTTTTAGCTCTAAATGAGCTCATGTTACAGGTACAATGTCTTATTGTGATCCTAACACTCTTCAGAAAGCTCCTGAACAGAAAAACTAAATGTAAATCCTCTTTCTGTGCCTCACTAGACCTGTACCACTCCTGGGTGGCCCCCACACTCCAGTCAGACCTTCTGGTCCAGTTCTGGGTTCGCTCCACAGGAGTCCTCCCCTCCGACTGCTCAAAGGGCTGGAAGGTCCTGGACATCAAGCTCATCGACCCGGGCCAGACGTTCACTTTCAAGACCAGCCAGGATCACTCCAAGTGGGCTGTCAGCACTGAGGCGGCTGGGTCAGGTCCTGGAGGAGGCTGGGTTTGTGTGGGGGACATAAACCGGAACGAGGCGGAGGAGAAGCGTGGCGGCGGTACGGTGTGTCTGCGCGATCCTGTGGTGTGGAAGGCGTACCGGACCGCGGCGCTGCAGTGTGAGGATTGTGGAGGAGAGACAGTGAAGTGTTGACGACCTGATGGAGGAAGGTGGGTCAACTGGGCTTCAGTAAAGGATCACCAGGGGGTAAAAAGAGGGAGATTATACTGGACACGGGTGAAAGCTTGGTGCAATGTTTACATGTCTTTTAATGTGTGTTAAAATCTAATTTAAATGATCATATTTTTGCACTTAAATACAAAAATGAAAAAACTATCTCCAGTGAAATTGGAGCTCAAACTGACGGCAGAAAACTGAGATTTCATTCCTCTCGCTAAAAAGCTGATCAGAAATGAGAAAATCTATTTTTCAGGGGCCTCTGAGGCACCATTTTACCGGGTCATTCACAAGTTTGAAGTGGTTGTTGGAAGCAACCAAGAGCTGTTACATCGTCCTCTTCAAACGAAATCCACACCGAACAACACTGGAAGAGTAGAAGTAGTAAAACTGACAAGAGGTGAAGTGCTTCACACCGACATACAGAGCTCACTTTACAACAACACAAAAACTGAAAAGTGAGACTTTTAATGAAAACATTTGTTCAAGTGTCTCCATGACTAACAGGTTTTAATTCACCTGAAGAGAAAATACTGGAAACTTTATGAGTGCTGCCTCACTGACTCCAAATGTTCCTGTTCAAATCAGTCGTTGGTTTGTTGATGTGATCTCAGGGAGCGAGTTAAATGAAACTGAATAAAAAAAATGTATGAAATGAACTTTAAAACCCTCAAATCCTACCATGAATACTGTCTGATTTCTGCTCAGACTGTCTCCTTCCTCTTAATATCAGACAAATTCACATGATGAGGACATAAATGAAGATATTACAACAAAACAATTCTGTTAAATACTGCCAAATATATCATTGTTGACATTTATCTCATCGCAAAATATTTTCTAGTTTATGAATTCATTCAAAATCCACTTGGGACATGTTCCCGGCTAAGATAATCACGCTAATAAGAGAAATTTGTCTGGTATAATTGCTGTTTTTATAATCAAAGTTCAAATGCATAAATAAACCACCACTTAATGGTACGAGCATATATATCGCCCATCAGCTGACCCTCTCTGTGTTGACAAACTGATACCTGACACCCACTTTTTAAAGCTCCCATAAGGAGCTTTCTGTTTCTACCAATTTTGGCGCCCCCATGTGGACAAAACGATGCAGATGATCCTTTCTTGTACGAAGATAGAACGTGTTTTAGCAGAAAAATCCCATCCTGCTTTGCTTCAACAGTCTATTTGAGTATTTGTTTGGGGAACAGGAGGTCATCTACACTTGGCTGTCAATCATGTGGTCTGACGCCTAACCCCGGTTGAAGCTCGTCTCTGAGGTCGTCTCAGCCTGCTTCATATTTAGCTAAAACCCCCTACTGGAGCTTTAAAGTGCCCGAGATGAGGACAGTTTAAGTTGTAGTTTCTTGAAAAAGAAGTCAAACCTGGACTTTGTGAGGTGAATTTGATCAATATAAAGAATCAGGAGATATTTTGACTTGTAAATCAGTCTGAAACAGTTGGCAGGATCTGAGATTTTAACAGTGTTGATAATCGCTGGTGGATTTCTGTGTTACAGCCACATGCGCACACATACTTCTGTAATTAACCTGACTATTATGAGCATTATAATTATTATTATAGGTGCTTTTTCATTACAAATAAGCTTTTTTTTAACCTATCCAAATCTCTGTTCGGTTTTCCTGTCATGTAACATCTTTACACACATTTAAACTCATTTTACTCATAATTTTGTTTGGAAATAAAGATGCTGGCTATCTTCAAACTTCATGTAACTGCTTCCACATAATTGTGTTTTCTGCTGTTCGTGTGTATCCGTCTTATTTAGTGGAGGAATAGAAATGAATGTGATCACAGCACATCAGTCACAAGAGATGAAATTCATATAAAAGTAAATTTATTACCACAAAAATAGGACATCCTGTATGTAGTGCATAAATAGCTTTGATGTGAGACGACACAGCACTGGATATGACTGCGGTCCCTCACTGTACGGGTATATAATGTATACATTCTAATGCAAACATGAGGAGAGATGAGCATCCGTTAGAAAAAAAGGCACTAAAACACTCAGTAACAGTGAAACGCGAGCACACGTCCTCAGAAGAATCCTCGCTCCGCTCGCGGCGTGCTCGAGCCTCGGCCGGCAGGAGGCGTCACCGGCTCTGAGCAGGAGCGAGCGGAGGTCACAGGACTCCATCAGAGACCAGGATATTCACAGAGAGGCTGACATGTAACTTCATGACATGAACTTGGAGCAGAGGCGTTCAACTGTGCATCAAAAACAGAGGAGATGAGCTGCGTGGAAACTTAATCTGCTGTCTTTAAACTTAATAATGATGGTGTGATATATCCATTCTTGATAGTTTTGGTTCATAATGATTAACTGAGGTGAAGCAAAACACCTTGAAAATGCAACAAGGTGTTTTTAAAGCTGCTCTAGTCTGATTTTGGCCACTAGGGGGCAGCGAAACTCAAGCTGTTAAGCGCTTTTTGCCTGTTAAGGGGTTAATGAGCTAATAGCTGCCTGAATACAAACCCAGCTGAAGATGAAATATTCATGAGGAGCTGTAATTCTGTCCGTGTAATAAAATAAGTGCTTTTAATTCTCCTTTCAGGTGTATCACAGCAGCTACTGAGGAAAGCATCTATCTCTTTAGTCGCTAACTTAGTTTACGCACGTTTTCCTTTTGGGAACGTCGCAGTCGTAGCACGTAAACCTTAGTTAGTAAATTCCCTTGACTCCAAAATGCTCCACAGAGCTGCAAAGTTGATCTTTCTTTTTAGGTTATTTCAAACACACACTTTGTTCTAAAAATGCAAAATCATAGAGAACCCAGATTCATGCAGCTCTACGGTCAGTCTGGCCTGTTTGAAATGTTCTTGTCCTTGTTGATTCAGACACACAGAGCTCCTCGCCAGTGTAAAAACAATGTTGACATCATTCACACTCACTGAATTATATATATATAAATATACACAACACATATGTAAGTCTCTTTTGACAAGCTCCAGTGTTTTGCTACAGTAATGCACTCACACCGCTCTTCTTTTAGTGTGCTAGTCTTTATCTGAACCTGATCTGACGGGCGCCGAAGACAAACCGGACAAACAACCAGAACTTCACGAGCTGCCATTACTGCAGTGGAATCTCTATCTGCACGTTGTAATGCAAGCTGATCGATTTTCTGCTTTCACTGTTGCTTTTTATGTCACAACCACTCACTGTATATAGAATATTATTATAGATTTTCATATACAGTCTGCGGTTACAACATCAGGAGGAAGCTGAGCTGCTTTAACAGTCCGCGTTGAAGCGATTTTCACCACTTGTGACCCGATTTGCACTTTGACTGAGGACTCAGGCTCGAGCATTGACTGCATTAGGAGAACTTGGACTTATTTCACTTATTTAGACTCATGATAAAGACCGGGCTCTGGTTTAATGTTTAAGTGAGGCCCTAACTTTTTATTCAGTCCAGAGACCGGACTTAAACGTGCGTTTGCCAGCATGCATGCTGAGTTAGAGTTCATGCAAGGATAAAGAGACACTGTGAACTAAACTATTCAACAGTAACTGCAGGCAAGAGCGGTGCAACATGTAGGATATGAGACAAAAACAACTCCAACAGACATCTGCTCAGGATGCAGCCAGAAAACTAAGATGCTGCCGGCCCCTGGACTGTTGATAATGTGACTATTAGTAAGCTAAAGACGGCGTTCGTCTCTGCAGAGACTGTAGAGATGTCTGCAGCAGAATCGATGAGTGTGTAAAGAGACATGAGGTGTTAAAATGTGTTTTCTCCACATCCAAAAGGTCCCAATAGTTTGGAGTGAAACAGCCGCTGCTATGAAAATAAATAAGAATAATATTAATAAGAAGGACCAGACTAATGGGGCTTAACTCAGATTCTTTCCCGGTGATTTGGACTTGAAGTTTAAGGATTAGAGACTCGACCCTGACATGATGTTCGGTGACTCAAATTTAACGCTGATAACAGCTGTGACAAACTTTTACTTTTTGTGAAAACTTAAGTTCAACTTTAATATAAAGCTTTACTTTATAAAGAGTGCCAAAAATGCTTCGCAAGTAGCTTCACTGATGCAGAAGAGACTCAATTCAAGAATTTTATTGCTATTGGTACTATTGGTCCGCTCTGGGAGGATTTTGTTCATCACTGATGACTGAAATGATCTCATTTATAAGATAAAACTCGAGTAAAGTGATGCTACTCAGCACATCACATATATGTGGAGGGTGGTCAAGTTTTTCTCCTATTTCTTTATTATGTCGGCTATTCTTGTCGAATTTGTAAAATCTGAATAATGTTCAATTCCTCAGATCAGCAGCTGTCGAACAATCATAATCCATATTTATACACTGCAGTAATGGCAGCCAGGCGAGAAATGCTCGACACGATTCATCTAGATCTCAATAAGCTTCTTCCTTTTCTGCTCTTCGGCCTTCAACTGCATCTTCTCTGATCAACATTTGGTAGCTTCACTCACAGCGTAGGCACACAACAACAACAACAACAACAACGAGGAGTTTCCTCTGGATTACAGGGAGCTAAAACAGATCTCAGTCAGTGAGCTGGAATGAAGTAAATGCTTCGAGTGCAACCTGAATGAAACTCACGGGCCAGCACCAAAAAAACTCTGTTACATGTTTCCGTCGCTCCTCGTCTCGGTGTGAATAAGTTCTGAAAGAGTCTGGGATCACAGCGGGGCAGCTGGAGGTCTGAGAGGTTAGGCTAGAGATGAAATGGAGACTTGGTCTTTTGGTCGAGGACGCGTCGCAGGACTTTGGGAGAAAGGCAAATGCAAATTTTCGTTGTGCACAGAGAAGGCCACGATCGCTGTTAAAGAGGGCTCCTGAAAAAACAACGACGCCGTCAAAACAGAGTCCGGACCAGCCGCCTCCCCTTGGCTTTTATTCGAGGAAAAGTGGCGCTCGTCTCCGTGTTGATTGGCTGTGAGCCCAGAGGAACGTTTCCGCCTTTTTTCCTCAACAGGAAGTCCACACTGGATGATGTCATGGCGTAGAAGACGTTTCCTGTCGCAGGGATCACCAGCTCTGTGGAAAGATCACAAGAAAGACAAAATCAGGACTGGGGGAGGTTTTTATCTGAAGCTGCAGCAGAGTTTTAGTCCGGCTCTGGTGGCATCAGGGTTAAGACAAACATCCAAAGACCTGATCTATGTGAGGACTGTTGTTTGATATTATTCCCCCCTTAGGTTCCTCTTTAAGGCGAGTGAACTATGAAGCAGGATTTGCAAATTTTTGAAGTTACTTAAGGGTCAAAGAGACATTCTGGCGTAAAATTTATTTAGGGTCAAACACACCACAACACCAAGTTAGACACCCCCTCTAGAGATGAATGTTGCCAACCGCTTGCTTCTCTAGTTTTACCAACTTTAGAAACGACCGCAGGATAGCAATACAGAGAGGTCTGAGGAGCCATAAACAAACCTCAACCAAAAGTCCACTCTATAGCTACAAATAATGCTCAGAACAGCACCTAACTTCATCAACAGGACATATAGGGTCACAGCCATAGTACTAGACACCAAACATCTTTTTAACTTTGACTCATTTCTTTAGCAAAGAGACTAAACTGGGGGCGGCAGTAGCTCAGGAGGTAGAGCGGTCGTCCAATAACCGGAAGGTTGGCGGTTCGATTCCCCCCTAATCCAAGTCTGTCCGTTGTGTCCTTGGGCAAGACACTTAACCCACCTTGCTCCCAGTGTGTGTCCTCCACTGGTGTATGATTGTGAGTGTTGTGTGGTGGTGGTCGGAGAGGCCGTAGGCGCAGAATGGCAGCCACGTTTCCACCACCACCAAAGTGTGACTGTGTGAGCGAATGAATGATGTATCCAATGTAAAGCGCTTTGAGGGTCTCTGATAAAGCGCTATATGAAATCTGATGCATTTTTTTTTTTTTTTTTAAACACAACTCACCTACTCTCTTCCAGCAGCTGCTTGTTTGTAGCGAGACCTCGGGCCAGTCCATTACGGACTACAGTGGGGTGCCACAGCTCAAGGAAGAACATTTATGATCATTTCTTCATGGAAATACAATCAGACCGAGACGCTAAGGCCGAAGAACTACCGTGTCTGCAGTGAAAAATGATTAATATGGTGATTATTACTTCAAAGAAATGATAAAGAAATGATCATAAATGTTCTTCCTTGAGCTGCGTCACCCCGCTGTAGTCCATAATAGACTGGCCTGGGGTCTTGCTACAAACAAGCGGCTGCTGGAAGAGAGTAGGTGAGTTGTGTTTAGTCTCTTTGCTAAAGAAATGAGTCAAAGTTAAAAAGATGTTTGGTGTCTAGTACTATGGCTGTGACCCTATATGTCCTGTTGATGAAGTTAGGTGCTGTTCTGAGCATTATTTGTGGCTATAGAGTGGCGTTTTGGAGAAGCAAGCAGTCGGCAACATTCATCTCTGGAGGAGGTGTCTAACTCAGTGTTATGGTGTGATTGACCCTAAATTAATTTTACGCCGGAATTTCCCTTCAAATCCCGTATGACTGTCTAAGTTTATTCAGTATAAGCTGTTCAAAGAGGTAAGATATGGTCTGAAAACCTTGATTTGACCAGTTTTAGCTGTTGTTTGTGGTAGATTGGATATGTGACGGTAAAATCGGTCCAGAAATACTCCTGTCAGTTCCAGCAGTGTCGAGGCAGCAGCTGTGGATTATTTCCCCTCACCTTTCCCTTCCGGCAGAAGTTGTATCAGCTCATATCTGGATGCCTGTTTGGGGTCCTGATTGTGCTTTTCTAAGGCAGAGCTGATCACAGTGGGGGTCTTGTCATTGCTCGTAACCTGAGGGGAGAGACGAGAATAACAATGACACGGGGACAGCTTGATTTGCACTAATGATATCCTGGGTCCATTGTACCCTCAGGATCTGATTCTGATGACTATCATTACAGGATCTCTGCAGATAAGAGGAGAGGCTGTAAGTGCACCGAGGCAGAGATAATATGGGCCAGAGCATTTTCTACACTCTGACTGCTGCTGCTGTAAATTACACTCAAATAGTCCGGGTTAGTACCAGGATGCTTCGGTACAGGTTTCCGTCCTGCAGGTCCATCCGTATCCTGATGATTCGCATGTCAGGCCCCGACCCTTGGACGTTATTCGGAGGGTTGTTGCCGCAGGAGGCCGATCGGCGGTGAGATTTTGTGGGACTGGAGGGAGTCAACGTGGCAGGAGTGGAGTCATTGGTCGGGGGAGACGTGTCAACATCCAGACAGGACACAGACGGAGATCTCATGTGCTGCAACAGAAATGAGGAGGATGAGGATAATGATGAGGATGATAGCCGAGGGTGGTGTTACTCATCGAGCATGAAACTGGAGTCTGGTCCTCTCAGCGCACAAAAACAAAACACAGCTCAATCATGCATACAGGCGATTAAAAAGGCAGCGTTCCCCTGAAGTATTAAAAATAAAAATAATAATGATATCTTACTTTAGTGAGTTTTGACAGCAGGTTGTTAACCGGGGAGGAGAAGTCAAAGAGGCTGTCACTGTCACCAGGCAGGCTGGTCCGAGAGGTACTTAGGCTGTCAACACACGGAGCACTTTTAAATTAGGCTGGAATCATGTTATAATTATTATCATTATAATCAATCCTTCATTTTCCACTAAAACTGTAATTTCTAAAAAGTGATTGAGTCAAAAAAATGTCAGAACATGTTAAAAAGAGTCTCATGACGCCGAGTTGAGTTCGGTGTGGTTAAAGCAAAGACTGAAGCAGCAGAGTCGGTGTGTATGTGGCTTCTGAGGCTTTGGGAACCTGCTTCAAGTGGACACTAAAGGAACTGCAGTTTTGCTTTGGCTTCATGTCTCCAGACCGGAGGTTGCAGCTTCCATTAAATGATCTTAAAAATTAATGATCATGAAGGAAACTCTCATTTGAGAAGTTAAAACGAGGGATTTGAAAGCCTTTTAATTTTTAAGCAGGTTAAGCACGTAGAAATGGGAAGATTTAGCGAAATCTAGCCGTCGGACTCTGCAGTTAAGCGCTCCTTTGTTCACCCCTTTTCTTGATAAAGATACAGTAACCTTCGAGGACAATAAGCTCCTGTCATCCTGAATTTGTCATGATTCAAAAAACCTCCATCAGTACTTATTCTGTCTGGCACTATGAAGACCTCCTTCTTTAGGGTTTGATGAACTCCCTTTATAGCATAAAAACACCCCCGAAATATATGAATACACTGTCAAAGCCCCTTTGTTTTGCATCACGATCACTCCCTTATCTGTCTCCAGGGCTGCATACCTGCTAATTCTTTATGATACAGTATAGAAATAGATCTTAAAAATCCCAGAATCTGCAGCAAAAGTCAAAACCTGTATGACTGTTTCAGTTAGAACACTGAAAGATCGAAGTTCTCTCTCTTATCATAAAAATACCTATGACACTAGTTTGTCCATTCTGAGCTACCATAGAAACACTTCAGCGTACATGGAAGGGAACATTACAACTTCTGTTTATGTTAAAGTAAAAAAAAGGTGAAATACACCTTTAAAAAACAGCTCTACCAGTCTGTTTGGCTAAATGTTGTTAAAATACGCATACTACAGCTTTAATGTCCATGAAATAATAATCACATCCTGTCTACATTAAAGTAAGGGTGCCTGTGTGAGACATTTTAACTCCCTGAAGTAAAAACTGCGGCAGAAATTGTTCAAATTCAGAACAGCAGATAATTTCTGACTTATTTTGCAGCACACTCCAAACCTCCTCCTCCTCCTCCTCCTCCTCCTCCTCCTCATGTCATGCAAATTGAACTCATTTAAAAGCAGGAAATCGCAAATTTTCCATAATGCATCCTCACAGCGGGTTCCATCAGACTCTTCCTGTCTGGTAAATGCTCGTATCCGTCACACTCCGCGCCTCAGACTCCAGGAAGCTCCTCCAGAACCACAGAAGATACTTTAGACTCCTCGCGCTCTGATTTGTTTGCTTTGTCGTGAGGAATACTTAAACTCGTGTGTAAAATCGTTCGAGATGACCCAGACTGACCCCCTGGATCCCACTCTGCTCTTTACTTACACACTTTTTTGTGTGTGTGTGTGTGTGTGTGTGTGTGTGCTGCTTACTCTGGGCACTGTGTGATGATGACGGTGGGCATAAGGCTGCGAGGGCTCGGCTCGCTGGGTGCTTCGATTTCACTCGACAGCCTGTAGCTGAAACGATCACACAAAATCCGACAGATTCAGACATTTATGATCCATCAAATTCAAACATCCTGAATACGTGTATCTCGGATGGTTTACCTCTCCTCCTCCGTCAGCGTGGGCGCGCTCTGGTACCACTGTGTGAAGGCCTCGTCAGCAGTGAAGACGCAGTTTTTGCAGGAAGACTGCAGGAGCCGGATTTGAGCTAAAACCTCAAATTCCTGTTCACAAAGAGGCGTCTCATCAGCACCGAGTTTCACGATGCGAAAATAAAAAAGCCTGTGTTGACTGATCTAGTAATACTCTTCTTTTATTCCCCTCATCCTGCTCCTCGCGGCGCCCTACACTTAATCATTTCCTCCCCCAGGTATTACGTTACCTCTGCTCGCTCTAATAGGCGCTTATCTCAGAAATTACCCCACGTATCTCTTTTCTCTTTGTGACTTTTTTTTCTTTCAGGTGTGCTCTCCCTCACATAATCATCTCAGGGTTATGAGGTTGCAACAAATCAGTGTGGAAACACAGCGGCAGAGTCATTACATCGGAATAGCATCAGAGCATCAGATAGAGCAGCTCCGTGTTGATATTTAAGCGACACTCACCCTTCTCCTCTTGTCGAAGTTGATGTAGCCGTTCTGCAAAACAGAGTGACGGGTTTTTTTGTAAAGCCGGTTTGATAAATGAAAAATCACCAACAACTCTCAGGGGGTGTGACTTACATCCAGCCTGTCTTTGACTGCCGTGTCCAGCATGGTGAGGTCTGTGAGGAAGATTCCCAGGTAGGGCACGGTGCCCTGGGCGTTAGACTGTGTCGGAAAAAAAGAGAGACAGTGTTTCATCCGTTTCCCCCGGAGGTTTCTTTTCACATCGTAAAAGAGCCCACACGCAGAGAGGGATTTCAGAGCGGCCGCCTGCAGCTATTTTTCAAACCCATGGCTCTGGATTCAGCACATCACACACACACACACACACACACACACACATACACACACACACAAACACACACACACACGACAGCCCTCTGTTCTTCTTCACTGCTGCATGCCAGTCGAGCCCCCTTACAGCCCTGCATCAAAACACTGGATCACCCCCTGCTTAGCAAGACTGACACCAGAATCAGCGTCTGAATGTGGAAAAACCGTCTTTTCAAGTGCGTTCAGTTAAAATCCATCACTAACCTGTAACAGAGGGAAACAAATCTGAATCCTACTCGCATGTTTTTGACATCCTGAACTCCTCGAGATTTGTAGCACATGATTAAAGATTAACTACAAAGACTTACAGGGCCTTTAAATACACGAATTCAATGCATGTTGAACCGCAGATCCCTCCCTGCAGAAATGACAGCCCACTTTGTCCCCTAACTTTTACAACAGTAATGACACTTTTGCAGCCTCTTACATCATTCCTTAACTTGCCAAGGTCTCCCATTAAGGCCTACGGGGGTGTTCAACCCTTCAGGCGAAAATGATTGGTATGCATGCCAGACTTAGGATGTTAAGTTCGTGAAATTTGTTCCATTTGATCTGCTCCGAGATCTGAGGTTTCGCCTCTGCGACAAATGGTGAAATCATTTCAAGTGACTCCTCTGTGACTCGAACACTCTGAAGTGTCTCGGTGACCCCGAATGAGTTCACGCACGTCGGAGGATGAATATCAGATGTTTAGGTTGTTCTTCTTCGCACCTTCAGCTCTGACCTACACAACTACAAGTCTGCGGGTTTCAGCATGTTGTTGTTGTTGAGAAAGCTCATCGACCCTGACCTAGATATTCACCAGAGTGAGTTTCCGCTAACAAGGCTGCCTTTGTCAAAGTTAAACTAAATCAACTTACCCTGTTAAGGTGTTTGTTGTTGAGCCTGTTATCAAGATTGGCGAACTTTGACGTGCCCTCCTGCAAGACAAAAAACAAAAGACCCCTTCCATAAACTCAGGAAAGTCGTGCAATGGGATCAAAATATCCAAAACAGTTAAAAAGATTCACTCAGGATAAACCAGTAAATGTGTCTTTACTCAACTCTTGAATGTATTAACTTTAGTAAAAAGTAGATTTGCAAGGAAATTTGAGAATAAGAATCAAAGGGAACGAATGATTTATAATCTGTTTTCAATTGTTTACAAAGAATTTTCTTTCAGTATTAATATATTAACACATTAAGGTTAATTGAGCATTAGTCAGTTTTTATTGAGGCCTAGTAAATGAGGGGAATTAGCACTGACTATAACAGCAGTAAAGACAAAAGTTCATTTAATGGGAAACATTTCCAGGAACTGAATCGATGACCTGATTAATGCAGGATGGATAGATTCTACCTGAAGAGGCGTTTGAATTTGTCTGTATTTAAAGGGATAATCCGGCGTAAAATTAATTTAGGGTCAAACACACTGAAACACAGAGTTAGACACCCCCCTCGAGAGATGACCGACTGCTTACTTCTCTAGTTATACCAACTTTAGTAATGACCGCACAAAAGCAATACACAGCAGTCTACGTCTCCATGTGCAAACCTCAACAAAACGCCACTCTATAGCCACAAATAATACTCAGAACAGCACCTAACTTCATCAACAGGACATATAGGGTCACAGCCATAGCACTAGACACTCTTGAAGGGGGTCTAACTTGGTGTTACGGTGTGTTTGACCCTAAATTAATTTCATGCCGGAATATCCCTTTAACATAGAAGCGACAGAGATAGTAGAAGCAGCCTTAGTAAGTGGAGACGAGGTGTTTTTGCTTAACTTTTTATCTCAGAGAACAAATACTTGAAATATTACAGAGTGGAGGAGTTACACAGGAACATTAGAAATCACAGCGATTCACACATACATGAAAATGAAGCTCTAATGTTGTCTGTAGGCTGTGTTTAGTTAAACTGGACTCTAACGTGGACATGACCTGTAAGGCCTAAATGCAGCTGTCTCTGCTATCACTAATCACCAGTTTGGTATTATTCCTAATTCTGTGTTTATCTGCGTTATTTGAATTGTGCTCCTTCGTTAGTCAAATCTTGAATTTCCATTTAAAAGACCCAGAAATGAGAGCGCTGACTCCACATCAAAGTGATCCCACATGACCCCTCTATGTCAGCACAGGAGACATTTCCTGTTATAACCATGCATCATATTGAAGTGTTAGCATGCCAAACGCTTCAGTACTCACTGTTGTGAATAATTTATGTCCCATAACTTTCAGTGAGTCTTTTATTATTGTGTATCATTCATCTTACACCGTCTGCTAGTCGCAGTCATTTTTAGACAAGCAGAGAGATGAAGGTAAGTCTGTAACTGTGCGGAGAGAAATCAAAGGGCAGCAGAAGGCGAGGGTGTTTTTCTGAAATCAAAGCTCTGAGTGAAGCTTTCAGAATGAAAGCAAATGTTAGGATGAAGTCCTTTGGGGGTATCATGGGTAAAATCACACACTAATGCAAAGGTATTGATGTCTGCACTGCACCATAACAGCGAATCAAAACACAGCTAATCCTGCCAACTTCCTCAGCCTCTCTGACACAAACTAAATATAATGTATGTCTTCAGATGAGAGTCGAACACTGAAGGGAAAGTGTTGACAGAATAAGGGCAGTTGTGCTCAACCAGATTAGACCGGTTTCTGCTCTTAAAAGCAGCCATAAATCTCTACAGCTAAACGCTGTTCTCAGCCGAGGAGGATGAGGCTCCACTTCAGCCTGTGCAGATAGGATTTAACAAATGTGGTCCAGTAGTGGCACTTGACAGATGCATTAATAAATGTCGACTACTGGTGTTCAAATTACGATGCTCGTCCCCAGGATGTGAGCTATCGGTCAGAGTGCACAAGAGTAATGCTTTCCAGAGCTGCAGTTAGAGAGGCCTGACAGAGCGAACTGGACAGTTTGTTGTCTGTCAGCATATCCAGTGTTTTATTTATGGCCATAAAAGCTGTGTGGCTTTAGGGACGAAAAAACAAGAGTCAACCTAGACTCATATATACTCTTGAATAGATTCAGACGTATTCTGATGGTTTTGGTGAAAGGATTTGAGTTAAATGTCGATGAAAAGTGAAAATCTAGTGCACATTAAAGGAGATACTGATCTGTACTTCTCTGGACAGCTTGTTTTGAGACATACCCACAACCTGACATCGGTTCTGCTGTCCTATTAGGATGATACTAAGAGATGAGCCTGGTCTGTTAATAAGGAGGCTGGAAAGTCTATTTCACTGCTTTGCTTCTTCCTTTGTTGATTCAGCACAGAAAAAAAACACCTCGTAAATGTTCTTTTAGTTCTAAAGGAAAGTCCCGATTAAATTCTCTTCCCTAAAGTTAAGACACCAGGAAACAGTGGGAAGTTTATATTTTTACGATAATCCCCACATCGTAAATGTTTGAGCTCGTCACTTCACCAATAAGTCCTCTGAAAATAAAGGCTAGTCCAAGCTAGATCTGCATCTAATGAAACCTGAAGTATTCTATCAGCAGGAAGTTAAGTTGGTGCTTACAGCTTGTCTCAGTTGAGGCATAACTTTTGGGTCATTTGTGACCACAACACTGTGTAAAAAGTAACACCCATGGATGCCAGGATAAAAAGATAAGAAGCTTTTTAAGCTGCAGGTCCTGCAAGACCTCTCAACAGGTGTCCAAGACTCCAAGACTGACATAATGAAAAGTAAAAATGACAATAAAAGGTCTCCTTTAGAATTTCAGCTGAAGGTAATCCTAATTAGCAAACATTGGTATGCAGGATAAAGTAGATGTTCACAGTAGCATGATAGATTTTGATAAACCAGAATTCTGGCGCTGTTGCATGCCTTTTCTTCATTGCAACGTCCCGATTCATGCTGATCATGTTAGCACAGTTAAGGCCTACACAGTTAAGGAAAATTCTAATAAATTCAGGTATAAACTCAGAGTGTTTGAAGCTACAGGTTGAAGTAACCAAGAAAAAGAGCTGTGAAGTTTTTTAGCCGAGGAGTAAAAACATAATTAGAGAAAAACAGACAAAAGCAACAAAGATTGTAGAAAAATAGCTCTGTAATAAAATTAGTACATCTGAAGAGAAATTAAACCATCACTACAAACAAAAACTGGCAGCTGTTCAACACAGAAACTTGCTGGTCTCACTGATAAACAAACAACTTTAGTCACATGACAAGATATCTAAAAAACACAGAATCTCGACCTGAAAAAACAGCTCATGTAGCAGCAAACCTCTGAGTACCACTAACACAGGATTATGTTTCTGAACATGCAGATAAAGTTCTAATTCACAGTCTTTTATTTCACCCCTGCTTCATTTCCACTGTTAGCGTGCAGGTTGTGTTGACAGACACTCACCTCCTTCAGCAGCTCTCTGCTTTGTGAATAATTGTCCTTGTCTGAGAATATTTCGGACAGCTCCTCGTATCTCTTCATCGCCTCCCTGCCAGGTGACACAAACAATAAGATAGTCCACAGTAAGATATTAAACATATAAGATGAACTTTTTCAAATCATTTCTTTTCATTATTGTTCATTTCTGCAGATTTGATGATAATGAAAAACTTCAGCTGTGCTTTAGCAGATTTTAAATATAAATCCTGAAAAGAGACTGAGCTGAAAAAAGATCATGCTCCTCTGAAACAACTCTTTAAATCACCACTGGACCCCTGCAGCTGTACTTCTGCAGGAGTTCACTTTGGATGCATGACCCATAAATTAAATTAAATCAAATGAATCAATCAGTCAATAAGCATGAACAGTCCTGTAATTGGATACTCATGTTTGAGAACCGATGACTAATGGGAACATTTAGTCAAGACCATAATGTCATCAGCTGATTACTGACTTGGAGACGCTGTTTTGACGCAGCTCGACTCGCTCCTTGTTGTGACCAATCTGCTGAAGAGGCATTTTTTTTTGTTTTAGTTTGAGGAAAGATTTTTTAACTTCTGCTTCTTTATGATGACCTCTTCAGATTTATGTGCAGGGCTGCTGGTTTCAGCACAAATCAAGAGTCTGGAGGGTGGCAGCAACTTCCCATAACTCTGTTTGGAGCTACAAGTGACCATCCCCCCTATTTACAGTATTTTATGTAAAAACACATATATAGGAAGTTTTTATTACAGTAAGGCTGGGTCGTTTATGTATTTATGAGTCTAACTCTGAGCACGGTGTAGGTCGTGGAGACCTGAGGTGGTCCTGCAGTTCCTGAGTCACCAGCAGAGGGTCTTAAAAGTCTGCAGTTACTTAAATACAACAATACCTAAAGATCTAGAGTCCAGAATATTTTGTTAAGAACTACATTTCCCATCCTAATGATCTATACACCCTCACACGGCAGTTATTTCTTTCTGAATAATGTTTATCACTTTGCTCTTTGTCTTTTTAACTTTAAAATATGTTCAGGGAAACAAACAGAAAGGACAGAGAAATGGAAGTGATCAACTTTCCAATACAGATTTTTTTTGTTTGTGGGACTTTTGCTCAAGTTTAGTCAGCGTTTGGTATTTTCTGTTGAAACTCCTGGGAAGATAATTCTGGTTGCAACAGTTCTGACACACCCTGTGGAGAAAGTGGTACCGCTTACATTTTTGCTGATTTTGTTTTTTGCTCATTAAAGTTTTGCTTTCTGAAAAAAAAAAGAGTCTGGTCAAGGTTTAGTTGAATCTTAACAGGACCCAAAAATATTTCAGTGCCGATATTTTAACGATTGTATTTGAATTCAGAACTGCACTACAGACAGAATTGATCACAGCTGTATCAGACTGTGATTATTTAAATTCAATATTCCTACAGTTTCTACCCGTGTAATGTCCTCCTATTAGACTTGAAATAATTTTCATTACAAAGTGAAACTTTAACATTCAACTTTATTCTATCCAGATCTTTTCTGTTCTGTTATATTCTATTTTATTCTCTTCTATTCTGTTCTATTTAATTCCATTCCATTCTACTCTATTCTATTCTGTTCTTTGGTCTTCTATACTGTTCTCTTCCATTCCGCTTTATTCTGTTACATTGCATTGAATCAAATTCTACTCCATTCATTCTTTTTCCAACATTCTATTTTCATCATTCCGGTCAAAACATTCCATTCTCTATTCCATTGTAATTAATTCTATTTAACTCTTTTTAGTACGCGTGGAAAACAGCAAAGTGTCTTTTTTTGGGGGGAAGAAATTGAAAAACTTTAGAAAAACTCTTCTGTATGTTTTTTTAGGATATGAACTCATCAAAGAAGAACATTTCTCTGCCCCTCTAATAAAAAAAGACCTTCTTGTTTCATTACTTTAGCTTCGATCTGAGGATTTAATATTTACTCTTTTTAGCAGATATCGCTTCAGCTGTTATTACCCGTATATATAAAAAAAAAATGACACTTCAGGCTGTCTACTTTAATATTTCATGCTGCGGATCGTCGGAGCTTCAGACCTGTCAGTTTCTTGCCACGTCCTCCTGAGCCGGTGGATAGGGTTACTCTGCAGAGCCGACACGATGGCGTACAGCGAGGAGAAGTTCTTCCTGGCTCGGCACTCCTGTTGAAAGCACACACACGCACAGATGACTTCACTCATTTGAATGCATGCACACACGCACACAGCCCCGCTGTAACTGAGAACACCTGTGGGTGTGCGGCTGGCTCGTATTCAGTTACAGTGTCAGCCTAAAACGCTGAATAATGTATACTCCTAAAGAGGTTTGTCCCGAAAGAAACCTGGAAAGAGCTCAGGACGCCACTTTGGCAGGAAACCAGTGATGCCTTACTCTGCCAGAGAGGACTGAGGGTGTGTGTGTGTGTGTGTGTGTGTGAGAGTTTGTGTTAATGTGTGTGTGTGTGATAAATGTAGCTCTCATTCAGGGAAACCGGGGAGAAGCTCTGTTTTATTCACTGATAAAGAGACTTGGCACAGAATGAAGCTGCTCATGTGAATATAAGGAGGCAGGACAGGATGTTTATGTGTGTGTGTGTGTGTGTGTGTGTGTGTGTGTGTGTGTGTGTGAGCAGATCTTTTGAAGCTGTGAGGTCTTTAATATTTTAGAGCAAACTTATGCTCTGCATAATTACCATAACACCGCTCCAGAGCTCAGTGAGTCCACACTCCTCCTGAATAATCCGTCCGTTTTCAGCAGATTTAAATCTTTCCTGTGTGCTCTGAGGTCATACATCACAGTTTATGACTCAGCACATCGTGGGAACGCTCTGTTTCTGCAGCACATTTCCTACCTGACTCTGTAGAGGTGTGCTGGAACTGTGAGTCCTCTTTCAGTACAAACCGAGCTGCTCTTTAACCACCAGAGCGCTATTTTGTTTTTCAGTCACTGCTGCTCTTTCTAGAGAGGAATCATAAATCTGGACTTAATTTCCATGGTTTGCTCTCAGCCATGGATTAAAGTGAAATTCCCAGAACAGTCACAGCAGAAACCGAGCAAACTGTGAATTTCTGTTGGTATGTGTAGAGTCGGAGCTGAGAATAGGATTATGGTTAGAGGATTAAAGGGAGTTTATTGTTGGGAAAGGCACAGTTAAGGGTTTTGGAAGGCTTGAACACCCAGCTGCCATACTCTTGGTAATTTTCTTTGGAGATCTGCCTCATTTATTCCAACTCTTACCTAAAAAGCGAACATAAATTCACATTTTTGAAGCTTCAGTGTGCGATTATTTCACACCAACCTCTGCCACGCTGATCCATTTCTCCAGCAGTCGAGCTCTCTGCTGGCTGCGCAGCCTTGTAGGCCAAAGGCAGGAGGCTAAAACTGCATTCGCCAGTTTGTTGAACTGGCGTACGGTGGCTCGGACGGACCAACAAACATCTTCCCTCCCTTTCTTATCCCTCTGAGACCACAGGGAGCCCAGGCAGTGGTACGGGACGAGGCGGACGAACAGCTCCTGATACGAGACAGAACAAAGATGTCTTATATTGGACCCGTAAAAGTCAAAGGTTCAGTTTTAACCTTCTTTTGTGGATGCAGTGATGACCTGTGTTGGAAGTCAGTGACTTCTGACAGTGATTTTGGTTTCCACTACAGAGTCATATCTGTTTTTGCGCTGACACCTGAAGGCCTAAAGATCACAGCTGTCTTTTATCGGCTTTTGGTCTTGTCTCATTTTTGATCAGAGATTTCTCGTCAAAAATCAAATTCTTTGCAGTTTTAAGAACACTATTCATAAACTGTTCGCTGACATAGTCTCTCTTAGCAGTGATCCTCTTTCTGTCTTTTTTAATCCCAGTCATGTTACTAACCTGTAGCAAAGTGAAATAATTAGTTGTAAAAGGTGTTTTTGAGCGTTTTTTGACTTTTTTAGAGTTTTGATGCACATGTCCTGACTTTTTTATGAAGACCGCATCAAGTCCAAAACGAGTGTATACTGTATTTTTCAGGTAAAGGTAAAATATTTTCATTTTAACACTTGATATGTCGTCTCAGACCCAGATATAATGTTTAACTGGTTAAAGAGTACAAACGTTTGGAGAATTAGAGTTCTAAAATCCTCCCTCTTGCTTCAAAATTGTGGTTTTGACAGCATGTAGAAAATTTTAATGGTGTTGTGCATTTATGTAATGCAATGCACAAACTATGATCTTGAAGGATCTTGTATTTTTATGTCTCTTAAACAAGGAAAAACAGAAACATATCTCCATTAAAAAGCAGGTACCTGCTGTAAACTCTGTAAATATTACAACCAAAACAAACAAAAACTGTAATCTTATAAATTTCTGAGCTCCTTTTTAAAATTTTACTTCACTGTCTTCCTAAAAACACGTTCAGGCTTTTACAAAGACTCACTGTCTCTATTTTGGTGAGCTGCTCGGCGATGAGTGCTGCAGGGAAGCCCAGGATGCTGGTGGGTTCAAACTTGGAGGCGTTAGGAGGAGAGCTGGTGAAACCGGTCTGATCTGCAGAGAGAGGAAGAGAGGAGCTGCTCAATAAAACCGTGGATTCAAAACACGAGACACACCTTTGTTTATAGATGCCGTATACAGTATCTCTGCAGGGTTTCAGTTACAGGAACTAGTCCATCTTAAAGCAGCTGATGTGATCTGTGAGTGTGTGTGCAGAGTGGTGGCTTTTTTCTTTGAGATAACAGTTATTTAGTTATCGCAGGAAAACACGAGGAAGCTGGAATCTCGTTTCATAAGAAAAACGATTGCATCTGTTATCTGGAGATAATAAGATGTGTCACTTATGAGCCGAGATTAGGGGATGAGAAAAACAAGATTAGGATTCATTGCTCTCAAATAAACCCGAGAAATAAAAAGCAAAGCCAATAAGGACGTGCAAAAAAGCTGCAGTTTATTAAATGAAACCAAAGACGCCCCGACAACACCGATGTGAAAACGCCATCTTTAAAATCCTTACAGTTTTAGTCTGAATCACTGATTTCTCTGTTTGGACTCGGAGTAAATGAAAGGTTTTTGTTGACAATCCCTCTATTTAAGTTATTAAGGTGACAATGTTTATACATAACTAGTGGTTTGATTAACTTGTAGGCACATTGAAGCTGTTAACCCGCCTCAATCACATCTCTGTGCCCCTTGTCAAGTCAACCAAAGTGAGGTTAGGTCAGTATTTCTCAAACAACAACCTTCTTTGTTGAACTTCAAAACTGTTCCAGAAACCAACAACACCACCCGACCTCAGTCCCAAACACACACCTGATGCAGGTCTATGAGTAGGATCGGTAACGCCAGTATCCATCCAGCAAGCTCTCCATCATGCGCACTCTCTGCTATATTACCATTTGACACAAGCACACTTGACCATGCCCTGAAAATGTCAAATTATCAAGATTTTGAAGAGAGCTACTGACCTTCGCATGCAGCAATTAGGCTAATCAGGGGTCCTTCTCTGTGATATAACTTCCTGTCACATGGTCTTTTTACACAAATAAACAAAATGGCTCCTTGAATGTTGGTTACACCGCCTTGACAGTTAAGAAAGTTGGCTAAAACTGAGAACCATGGTGTTCCATTTCATTTATTTATAGTTACACAACACAAATGTAGGATTATAACTAGTTGACATTGTGTTTTATTGTTTTATTGTTTAACAAGTTGAAATATTTGGAACTGAGTTTTTATTGATACACCACGTTGACATTTTTCCCATTACTCCCTAAATATTCTATTAAAATGGATAAAATCCAGAAATTTTAGAAAAGGTCTTCAAAAAGCGAATGTATCCAAGTAATTAGTGAGTTTATTTTTGAATTTTCACCTTTTTAAATCTAAGTAAAACATGGAAACATTAAAAAAAAAAACTGTCACGTCATTGACCCACATGCAGAAACAAACACATTTACATGCAACTCAAGAGAACTTTTCAAAATTCTCCTTTAAATGCTGCCGTCCATGGTGTGCACAGATATAAAGAGAGGCCAAATAAGATCCATTGTGCGCACGCAAAGTCCAGCCATCTGATCCTGCAGCACCAAAGTCGACAAAGACTGACAGCCCACTGTTTTCTATGCAAAGTATGTGAAATGTTGGTTAATATTAGATCTTGTCTCGTACTGTCAGCCTGCCCTGAGTTCTGAATAATGGACACAGATAATCCTGCTGTGCCTCGATTCTGCTGTTTCGGTGGATTTAACCTCAATCTGTGTATTAATGTAATTCATACAGTGACCTGTGAGTGTTTCCTGTAGAGATGCAGTAGACAGAGGGGAGTGAAGTGTTTGGAGTATTAAAGTAAAAGGCTGAAATCTGATACTTCATACAACCCCCCTGTTTTTGTCTTTCCTAGTCCCAGTTCTGGATTAATACCGTGAATAAAAGCTGATTAAGGCAAAAACAACCTAATAATCTCTGTAATTTAATCCCAGTTCAATGCAAACCTTTACGAGCGCCAGGGAGCAGGGCTCTCTCGCTGAGCTCCTCGGCTATCCTCAGGAGCCGAGCGCGAAGGTCGGCTGCAGATGAGGAGTCGTGAGGAAGGAGGGGGGCCAGGCGCAGGAGGCGAGAGGGTTCCCCTAAACTCTTAAAGTCCTCAGGATACTCGGAGAGCCACGTGCTGAACACGGTACACACCGCTCTGCAGAAATTGGGAGAGAAGAAATGATTGGACCTGTCCTCAGAGATTGAGCATTTCTCGTGTTTTGGACAGAAGTTTGCGAGTTTGGCTTGTTTTTTATTTTAACCTCTAGACAAAGACGGTTCCTTGTAGTACTCTGCGGGGTCTTGCGCCTTATAAATAAACCACAATTTGAGCTGGAGGCCAATAAGAGGAGATGTGATAGCGGGACCTGCATATGTTTCTGCCTGAAACCTTGAGCTGTCGTAGGTTGAAGGAAGCAGATAAACAAGCCGTTGCAGATTGAAATTGATTGAATATATTGATATTTTCTAACCCATCTCAAAAGTTGCCAAGAAACCACGTTCTCAAGGGCTTTAGCCAAGAAAAGCAGCTTAGAGGAGAGTCTATCATTTCTTGGAAGCGTGTTTTCTGCTAACAGAGGCTGAATGTTGGCGTGTTTGCAATGAAAAGGTTCTCAAAACATCGAGTAATCCGCCGTCAAAGGCGCCAAGGACCACTTTCAGGAAGAGCAGAGAGCGGGATTAAAGCGGTAAATGAAATCAGCATGTGGGAGACAATAACAGGATCTAATCTGTGTGTTAGCAAAGATTACAGCCTTCATTTGGTTCGCTCGCTACACCGACAACAAAGAAACTGAGGACTTCAAAAATCAGCTCCGAGTTTAGGCTCGAGGATGACGCAGAATTAAATCTTGAAAATACAATTTTTAAAACCCAAACATTCATTTCAGCAAAGAGTCAAACCATCAAGTGCAACTTAAAGAAGAAGTTCATTATCTTATTGTAGCTCATTTAGATTTATTTCCTTTTACTGTTTTTCTGTCTTTGCTGAATTTTTTCATATGTTCTAAGACTGTTTTCAAGTAAAAAATCTTTCTGTACTTTACTACAATTTTGATTTAAAGTCGTTGCTGTGAAATATAAACAAAAAGTCTGGATGATAGTTTGTAATTAATCAAATTAACTGTGACTGACTCCCAAACCCGCAGTAATTTTAGACGTCTGATCTTACTGCTTCTATTTCTGGTCTTATTTATTATCAACTTTAATTTTGGTTGCTTTCATAACCAGTAAAAAACTCTTTGCTGCAGCTTTAATCTCTTCGTGTGTTAGGATCTTATCTGTCCGTCTATTTTGGTTAGTTTAATTTCCAATCTTGAGTTTTAACTTTTTATTCTGCCTCCAGTTTTCCCTCAGTTTGCCAGCTCCTGTTTTTAGTGAGTCTTTTTGGGGTTTTTAAACCTTTGTTTCGAGATATGACAGATGATATGGTAGACAACGAGAAGACAGAGAGTCGGGAATGACGTGCAGGACCAGGCAGGTTTGAAGTAACCCCAGGCAACCTGCCTCTATCCACCAGAGCACGGCCAAACCTGTGCCCCAAACTTTAACAGTTTTAAACTTTCTTTACTATTCTAACTAATCTTAAATACATACATACTTGTGTATGTAGAGTACTTATAGGTTTGCACTGAGAAAGTGAATAGCAGATGAAAGATGGCATTAAGAAGCTTGGTGGCTTGGTGAAACTAAATGAAAAGCACATCAGAATTAGTCATAATTAAAGGTTTTGTTGCTTCTTAATGCCGTTGACTGTTTTAGCAATCTTCATCTCAAAATGTTGACTTTATCAGATAGGAGAGCTGAAGAGAGATGGGGAATGTGGAGAATAGAGAGCAGAGGAAGACATGCAGGGTCAAGACCTGGAATCGAACCAGCGACCACCAGGACCTGGGACGAGAACTTTAGCCTCTTTCTATGTAGTAGGCATTAGGACCCTTTGATCCTGTATTTTGTCACGCCTTTGACCAGCTTTGAGGACACACCTATGACACATTCATGTTTATTTACACAGAGACTCACAGCTTAAGAAGTCAAATGATGTGAGGTTGAATTTTCACAAACTCACTTGTTGAAAGATTGTCTGGTGTGGCTCCTCTCGTTTTCTCCTGGTGGGTTTTCTAATCTGTTGACAGAGGAGCTTTAGTTAATAAGGCAGACAGAAAAAAAACAACAACAACAAACTCTCACACTCTTCACTGACAAATAACGGAGGGACTTCTAATTAATTTATTTATGGTTTCTTTTCCCTAAGATGCTTTTAACTTAAGTGCAGTTGTACTGATTAAAAGATCTTAAGTGACTCTCCGGAGAAACTTCCCAAACAGGTGTTTCACAAAATGCCTCAATTATTCAGAGAGACTTTAAAACACGACGCGGAGAGTTCACAGGCAGCCTCAGAAAACGCAGCAGAGCCGCTGTTATCATAAACAGACACACAGGTGCTTCCTGTAATACTGAGAGACACTAAATTAAGTCTTCAAGTCGCTGTTTAATTAAGTTTCACTTTGAAGACACCGTGCTCTACAGAACCAGCTCCTGGAAATTAAGTTTGTTGTTTTTAGTTTTTTGGCTCTTAAGTTTTAGATTTTTGATCATTTAGTTGTAAGTATCAGCAGCAAAATTGGCCTTTTTTTAAATCCTGATTTTGAACAATTACAGAGCAGGTAAAGAAACAGACCTGTGTTTACACTTTCCTACGGAGCCGGGAGGTGACAATAACTTTTTTTTAATTCACAGGTGCGATTTAGTGTCTCGCATGTGCGTTTTATTATATCCCACGTGCGATTTAACTGTTCGCTAATAAACAAAATCTCTTCCTCCAAAGTCGTTGTGCTTCAAGGATCCTGATGAGGTTTCTCCTACTCAAAACAATACTAAATGTGGCTCAGCTATAAAGTATGTCTTTGTGAGTCATACCTAAATGAAAGAAAATATTGATAATATGCTCTCTGTCAATGACACTGTCCTTCTTCTCTCACAAATGAGGCACGCCGAGGATTATCTGCAAAAATGCATGCGCAAGATACAAATAAAATGTACCTACGAGATACGTATAAAACGCACGTTCAAGATACCAAATCGCATGTGCAAATTAAAAAAAATAGAAGTTCATGACTCCTTCCAGGATCCGTTATTTCCACATAAAACAGTCACACATAATAATACATTTGGCCCTATTAATTTTTTTGGTGAAAGCCACAATTTAAGCCTGTAGAGAACAAGATAAGCAAAGATTGCTTTGTCCACAGGGGGCGCCAAATATAACACAAATCAAAACTTCCACACTGGAGCTTTAAAGAAACGCACGTCATACAATCAAAGTTTTATCTGGTCTCATCGGCCTTTAAGAAGTTTGTACCTTTGTTGAAAATTAAGATTAATGACTTCAGTTGCAGGTAAAATATTATGACCATTATTATTTCTACTTCTAGTTTAACAATAAGTCTCCACCAACTTTGTGACTCCCCACGATCAGGTCAAAAATCGAACTCAGGAGGTGAACATGCTCCTCAGTCTTTCTGACTGCTCTGTCTCTAAAACAGTATGTACCTCAGCTCCTGTTACAAAGTGCGTCCATATTTTGCTGCAGCAGCGCAGGTTTAATAAGGACAGTGCACTTAGTCACCATGTTGCACCCTGAACCTCAACCCACTTGAGGTGAGATTGCACAACTGTAATATGCATAATGTCTTTGTTTCCGTAGATTGTCACTTGTTTCCCCGTGCAGAGCCCTAAAAATCTCCCTGTTTGCACTGAGCTGAATGTAACCAGCTGTAAAACATCCTCGCCACATCTTCTCAAGGTTTCTCTTGACCTGCTGCTGTAAATTAACTTGATGTCGTCATTTATCTATTTGTAAGTGAGAAAAGCGAGCTGCGTTGCACAAAAGCACAGACTCACAGACTCACAGAGCTGTTAGCGAAGCTTTATTCCTGCTTTTTTTACTCCTCCAGTTAAGCAAGAGCGGTGTTTATTCACTTTCGCTGTCTTCCACTTAATCTCAGTCTGACTTTTTATTGCTCCACGCAGCACAAACTCAGCCAGACAGGATATTGACGACGTCTTTGCTTGCTGTGCATCACTGCATATTGAGCTGCTACCACACAGTTTCCTTTTAAATTCTCACTGTGAAAAAATCAGCTTTGAGGTTATGACCACAAGCCTCATATTGCGCAGCCCCTCTCTTTTCATTAAGTCAAGACCGGGGCACCATAAGACCTCTGAGCTGCAGATCCTTGCAGCTTGTAACTTCTGCAGGTTGTGTGCTGAGGCCTCTCCAGGTCACCTCCTTCTGTTGCTCGGTGATCGAGTGCCACTGCCCACAAGTTCATTGTAGGCAGATATAAGCTCTGCAGCTACACAACCCTCCTACCTGTCTGTGAGGATGTCCAGCACTCTCTGCGTGGAGGTGAAAGATCGATAAGTGGAGAGGAAGATGGTGATGAAGGAGGAGTCCCCCATAGAAAATGAATGGAGCAGGTGCAGAACCAGCTTCTCCTCCGTCCCCGCTTTCACACACTGTGAGCGAGTGACCGACGACTGCATGAAGACGTTAAAAATCAGAGTTAATATCGCTTCAAACTGGAGGTTTTCAAAGACTGTTTCACGTCTTTGAAAAGGACTTACCACCGGATTATTAAGGGCACCATGCTGCTGTCTCACAACCACCGTGTAGATCACTCCATCGTCCTCCTCCTCCACCACAGTGGACTGTACATGAGAGAAATGAGAGTTTGAATATCAAAAACACAATACAAGCTGTAAATGTCGTCCTGTCCTTTAACTGAACTCATGCAGGTGTAAAAATAAGTGATAATCGAGCCGCTTTGAACTCCTTTTTCCCTCACACGCAACATGGAGCTCCGACAGACAGGTTCAGCCTCAGGGAAAGTCCCTGACACAGTGACTCTATTTTAAACTCGACAGACACACAGGAGCATTATCCCATTCATGCTCCTACACACACACACACACACCCACAGCTGGACCTACCAGATCCAGAGGACAGTACCAGGTGGTCTTCATTGGGAAGGGCTCGGCCTGAAAAGGAGAACAAATAGAAATGTGTTGGAACAAAGATACTCAGTTTATGGAAAGCCACGATCCGAAACGACACAATTAGCGGAGCAGCAATCTGGAGTAATTATTGGGTGTCTGCTCTCTGGCAGTGGTCAGCAGCGGTTGGTGCTGGTTTCAGTATAAAGGCAAACTAATCCCAGATGAAATTAGAGACTGCAAACCGAAGAGTTTCCATCTTTAGCTTGAATGTTTGATGAGAAGTCCGGTCACATTATTACAGGAGAATAAAAATAGATTCAGATTTTAGAGCAGCTCATCACAGTCACATACAGCCTCTGTGCTTTTACTCACTTTAACTTGTACTAGCCTGCACTAGAATTTCTAATCAGTGAAATTGACTATTATTACTTTTACTTTTGTGGACCAACAGTGCAGATCATATGCAGTGTACAAGTTGCAGCACAGCAAGTTGACTAGGTGAGACTTGTTCTGGTCTTTTGCGACTGACATGATGCTTCAAGTTCTGCACAACCTGGACGCACACAAGCACAGACGGCGGGTTGCATCTCGTAGGACGGTACAGTTTGGCTGTACTTGGCCCCACGATACGATATTATCACGATACTTGGGCCACGATATGATATTACACATAATTTTGCCACTTGAGAAAACACTGCAGCCTGTTCTTTCTCTGGTAGAAGGACACAGTCACTGTAAATGCAGCTGATAATGAACAGTTTATCCATGAGATTATGGAGTGTAAACTCAGTTTAGAAGATATTCTGTGTGCAGAGGATTGAAAAAACAAACAATTGTTAATGCTCTGGATGCAAGAGATGCAAACAAAATCCTAGAAACATCAAGCTGCCCTCTTATTTTCAGCACAAAACATGCGAATATCAAACATGAACAAACAGTTTTATGTTGGTTAATCAAATGTCAATTAATGACTTAAACACTGTTTTAGATCATCTTTTTAGGTGGTTTTAACCTCAATCGTCAAAATGAGCATCCACATATTACAAACATCCACACTCCTGCACGTGGATGGAGTGAAGTAAGTTTTCTGAATCGACAAACACAGGAAAACTGGATCTTTAGGATTTTTTAGCTCTTGAATGTTTTTGTTCATCTTACCGTCTTCAAAACAATTAATCTGCCCGCAGCCGAATGTGATCCACATATATAAGAAGAACCAGTCCTGGCAGCGTTCAATGACAACCACATACTGACACACACACACACACACACACACACACACACACACACACTGAGCTCCCACTGGACTCTGCAGCCAGCTCATGCTACACACAGCAGATGAGTCACAGCTCTTTATTAGACAGAGGGAGTGTGATATGCAGCGACAGTCAAGAGACATTTGAACGCTGTCAAAACAGCCGCAGAGTAAAAAGACAGACGACGAGTTTGTAATGTCGGATTTTGAAGCGGGTGAATTTATCTGAACACTGCAGGAACAAGGAGTTAAAGAGTTTGAGAGAAATTAAAAGTTTGGGCTTCACAGCACACCGTACTATATGCTAACAAAGACACGGTGAAGCATCTCGTGCATCTTCAACACCTTAGATTTATCATGTGACCCTTTATAGGGACTCAACCCCAAGTTTGGGAACCACCGACAAACTTACATTTTAGGGTTGGGAGAAAAAAATAGATACAGCATAGTATCGCGATATTTTGTCTGGTGATATTATATTGTCTCATTTACCAATTAATAGCTCCTAAGAAGTCAAATCTACGATAATAGAAAAACAAAATCAACTGTTTGTCCGGCAAGGTCGGCTGGAGTGACGTCATAGAGCAGGAGAAAGTTAGTACAACAAATATATAGAAAAGGTTTGCAAGATATGCAACATGAAAATGAAATAAAGCGTAAACAAGACAAACATAAAGGAGCGCTAAATGCTAAATTAGCTGAACAGTTGAAAAAGTGTATAAATCACAATACTCACTGTATTGCAAAATGCTAAAAATCAGAATAATATCGTATTGTGGCCCAAGTATCATGATAATATCGTATTGTGATAATATCATATCTGGGCCAAGTATCATGATAATATCGTATCGTAGAGCCACTGTTGATCGCCACCCCTACTTTTATACTTGACTCTGATTGGTCAAGACCCCAAAATACTTTTTTAGCCACTAAACAGTCGACCTGGTGACACACTTTACCTCAGTTTATACTTAAACTCCAATCACCTCTCTCTGTTTGGTTGTCAGGCGTCACTACTTTAACTTAAGTGTGATATTACACTGCTGTTTCATAGGTCACAGTTATCCCTGTCCCTAAATGCCTCTTGAGCAGCATCATTCCCCTGCAGAGCGAACGTGACAGCTTTATCTCAGAGTAAACAGCTGTAAACCACTATGAGAAAGACCGTCTCTTCCTTCTATCTCCTGTTGTAGGATCTGATGCCCGAGGCTGCCTCTTTGTTTACATTTAGATCTCAGACAGAGCTTTTTCACTTTGAACCGAATCACCTCACCCATCTCATGACCTCGGCTCTTTCGTAACTGTGACTTTTTCCACACTACATAATGCATGAGTAAAACAGCGTGTGGAGTCATTTCAGACATCTGACAAACTCCCCTGGTAATTCTGGACGGTTTTGCTACTCATCGTGGTGTCGACATTTCTGGTAAACATGCGCAACACTGTGGAAACTTACTCAAACGAATGCAGAGGAATCATCTTAGTGGGTCAGTTAGCCTCTGAAAACAGAGATCTAATGTCCTGTTTCATTCATTCTGCGTGTGCTGACTTGTACGCTTTCTCCTATGCAAATTCTTCGTCTACATATGAACCGAGAATCTTATCCATACTGACAGCAGGAGCAATTCAGTTCAACCACCCTTGACCTCTGGTGCAATTAGCTGTAATATGCATATGTTAGCCCCTATTAGCCTCTTTCCAATTACCTTAGCTTGACTTGATCGTGGGTCAGCACTGCTACCAGGCGATCTTTGCATTCAGAGAGGATCCAGCTCACTGGATTATACAGCCTGTGTTACAAACCTGTTATTCTAGCTGCTATCTGTGACGCTAAATCTGTCTGTGACTATACCTTTCCCACGAAATCAGCCAAAAAACACAAACACACTCGCACAGAGAGGGGGGAAAAAATGGTCACACAAATTACCTTTACCTCTGCAAGCCCGGACAGGTAGCGATCCCTAAGCTTCCTGGAAAACTTCAGGATAAAAGTTCGCAAAGTGGTCTCATTTTCTGCATTTTCTCTCATCGGCGGCTTCCTTATTGTCCTCCTCTTGACCTGTCCTCTTCTTATTCTACCTGATCTAGATCTGCGTGGTTAATGTCTTATCTGTCTGACCCCTCTGTGTGTTGTGGCTCTGGTTCACAAAGACACACCTGAAGCAGGAGCTAAAGTCCGGCCCCCGCGAGCCTGCGCCTACCTGGGCACACCCATTTTACACACACTCACAACAAACACGAGAGGGATCTGCTGCGGTTGATAGCAAAAACACTCATTTGCGGTGAGTCAGTTTGTACCCACACATACTCACACATGCAGAAAATCGCACATGTAGGTCACACAGGAGTAGTCTCTTATCAACGGACACATGCGTGGAGACTATCCTGCACACGCACACACACACACACACACTGAGAGCCCTGAAGCTGTTTCCAGAACAATACCCCCTCTCTTACAGTCCGCGCTCTCCTGCTCTCTTTGTTTTTGTGGATGACCTTCCCACGCAGATAAACCAGTTTAACTGAGTATCCTGTTTAATACAACACTTAGCTAAACAACAATTAACCTGCGGCGTCTGATTGGACAAGCTTTATTTATGTTTCACCCGGAGGTCTGACACGCCGCTTGAGTGGTAAGAAGTCTGTGATCTTGTACAGAGAGAAGCAATAAATGTTCACACAGGCAGTAAACCAGGAAGCAAGCTGTGTTTATTTAAAGCGCTAATGACATCTCATGGCGAGGCCGCGTTAACTAGCGAGGTGGGAACTGTGTGTGTGTGAGAGGACAGCAGTGAGCTGGTTAATATGTCACCCTTTAGTAAGAGCAGCCAGTGCAGAGAGTTATTAAAGCAGAAGTGGTCAATTTTTCACCACTAGGAGGCAGTGTAACAAACCACAGACACTTTAATGCTACTTTATGGAGCTGTTATGAGTTTTAATGTAGAGCAAAAAACTTGGAGCCATATTTCTTTTAATTTAGCTACTTAAAAAGACAAATTCATCCACGCTTTGCTCTGTTTTTGTGCTCAAAAGGGGCCGGAAAGTTTGATGCTGCAGAAAAATAGAATTCGCAAAAAGTGCTTAAAGTTTGCAAACTTGCACTAACTAACAAGTATTTTAATAGTCGACTAGTCACCAACTATTGAAACAAATCGGATAAAATTACGTGCCTTCTCCTCAAATGTTCGTGCATCACTGACTTTCTGCCATGATAAGAAAGTTCTGCTTTGCAAACCTTGCAAGTTTTTTTTTTTTTTTTGCCTTATCGAGGCTAACGTGCTCCCAAACTTTCGAGGTATTTAAGCACAAACTCATAGCTGCTGTATTGGACGCCATGTTTGAATACCCGACCGCTCAGCAGAGACACTATTGCACATATGTGACTCTGGGCAGAGATCGTAATGAAGTAAGACGCCTCACTCCACTGGATAAAAACACGTCTGGCGACAAAAGTCGACAATGGAATTCATTGTTGACTTCTTCCATTATCCATGTTTGTAGACAACATCGAATAATCGTCGCAGCCCTACACTACAAACAATTTAACAAACTATGATAAACCCAGTTCATACTTCTTAAGGACTTAACCTGTTAAACTAATGAGTATCAGTCACCCTGAAAGGCAGGACTTCACACAAAGTAAAGTCTATTTACTCTGACAGGGAGCCTGAGCAAACAATGACATCACCTACAATTAGGACCTGCTGAGCCTCATATGATCTCATACGAGAACATAATTAACCTTTCTTTTTGTAATCATTTCACACTGGTATCGCTTTATAAACTTCAAAATATGATTGATGCCATGAAGAAATGTGCAAAAAAGGAAATTTGTTCAATACGTTGGAGAAAAGCTTCCAAATATAGACCCACAGTTGTTGCAGAGAGCTAAATGAGTCGCATGAGAACAAGCCCAACTACAAAAAAAAATGTGGGGTACTGTGTCAGATATCAAGCACAGAAAAATGTGACGTTTGCATCCCTTATTTGAAGTCTAGCAATGGCAGAACACCTGTTATTAATAAAGCTTGTTAATTGTGCAGCATTATTTGATAACACTTTATATCCAGTGTTTCCTGTGGGCCTTCAGCACAGACACAAAGAAAGATCGTCCTTTGCTCTGCTCCTTTTTTCCTTTCGAAGAGATGGAATAAGACGGTATCTTCATGTGGGTTTGCTTATTAAATTCAGCCTGAATGTGGGTCACAGAAACCTTTTCAGGAGGCGAGCGTAGTTTGGAGTAGTTCCCTCAGCGGCTGGTGGATCAGGGCGCTGCGGTGGGTGGCATGAGCTGGTTCTGGTTCGTAATACAAGACTGAGCGGCTCTTAGTTGGGAGGTTTCATCGAACCAATATTGACTTTTCCCAAGTGTTCTATTGTTTCTGTCCTTTCTTTGTTTTTTTTAAAGATGATATCTTTACGAAGCTCTCATTTCTCTTCAAACCCCCCTCCCCCCCGAGCTGCATACAGGAAGTACATAATAAGTGGAGACAAACACAGGAAGCAGGACATGCTGTCGTGCTGCGAAGCTATTTTTCTTCCCCTCTCCTTCCATCACAACTCCAGACTGTGTCAACCTCTCCTCCTGAACGACTACGTCAGCTTTCGGTAGGAAACTGGCTCTTTTTTCAAAACAACCACCTTTGTCCTTAAACAAATCCATAAAGTCAGGCTTCCTGTGTGCTAAAGAGCTTTGTCTTTGAACAAATACACATATGCCCCCTTATTTACAACCAAACAAGGCTCGTAAATACATCTTCTGAAGCTTTATTTAAAGATAACCATTGTTTTTTGGGAAAGGTCCAGCACCCCCAGACCCCTTCCTTCCTATCTTCCTCTCCGCTCGTCTCCTCGCGCTTTCATCTGTGTTTCCCCTGGTGCCCGTTATCTTCATGCTTTTAAGTAGAAGTCTGAGGCATTAAAGCCAAAGCTGCTCTTTCCCCTTAAATGAAAAAAAGAGAAATCCTCTGAGGACAGGATTACCCTGTGAGATATCATCAGTCTGTGATGTTCTTCCAGTCAGTCTGTGAGGATATTTAGAAAACTTTGCCCTAACCTGACTCCTCTGAGTTACTTCACTGACAACTATCCAGATCAGCTTCTTAAACCTGGTCCTGTCTGAGGGATTATGAGTCTATATAAGGTAACCACTAATCAATCAATCTTCATTTAAATAGAGCCAATTCACAACAAGTGCTAGACCAGACCCTATTTACAAAGACCCAGACAAGGGCTGTGAAGAAATTCTCGGTCAACTAAAACCCTGAAGTTTTCTACCAAAAATCGACCAATCGGGGGGATTTTTCTCGACTCTGACGGCAAACCCTTCTGCAGCAGGTTGGGTGAAAATATACTGATATCAGCACAAGAAGGCAGATTCAGCAAACCACCGAACGTTGATTAGAGTGGTCACTCTCTAATCTTCGTCTCCAGACGGTCTCCAGTGGGTTGGGCGAATCCAAAATGGTGAAAACAGGGGGGGGTGTTCTGAGACAGGCCGTTACCTGTGAAAAGCGGGTGCTCTGAAAACACCCTCATGAGGACTTGGTACGTTCCTCCTGATAAAATTGACCATTGACTGTAAATTGACACGGAACAAAATTGAGTCAACCAATCAAACTTTACAGCCCAAAGTCAGACTCACTTCCCCAACCCATCTTCAACCACATGAGTGAAGTGCTTTCAGGTAGAAACCTCGAGCAGAACCAGACTCATGTTAGACAGTCATCTGCTGAGACTGAGATGAATTTAGAGAGGAGAGAGAGAGAGGACAGAGGGGAGGTTGTTGCATGAGCAGGAAAAAAAAGTCCATGTCTGCAGCAGCGATCCAGAGGAGCCTACGGCATGATGGAGCTCAAGGACTCCCAGAAAAGACTGAGTATTAGTGACTCAAATGCCGAGATTCAACCGCATGCAGATCCGCTACGCTCCACTCCGGAACAGCAGGCGACTCAAAAACACAAGCATACAGCGCCCATCGGATCCGATCCTGCTGCAAGTGAAGAAGAAGCGTTTGCGATATTACCAATATTTCTCGACAGACTGGACGAGTTCTCACGAGATCTCACGTGTTTCCCTGTGAGACACTGAATGAGATCGGCGGTGTGTATAAACACCCACATCCCACAACCCTGGCCCCTCCCATTACCACGTGAAGAAGGCGGACGTATTGTGTGGAATCTCGCACATTGGTTATAATGTTTGCGTATTTGATCAGGCTGTTGTTCCGGAGCGGAGCGCAGCCGTTTCAGATCCGGTGGGATTTAGCCGTGATGGGACATGATGATTTAAAGTTTATGATACAGACAGGAAGAGGATGACTCGGGGCACCGCCTGCAGCACACCTTTTCCAACATCACAATCGAAGAAACTATGTCTCAATCACATGTCCACCATTAACCACAAGGAGCTCCCTGCATTTTTCAATGGATCATGTATTAAAAAGATATCGGCCTTATCTCTTCGATGTCTGCCTGTTTGACTCACCCCTGCACATACTTTAAACATTTTTGCCTTCTTACACCTCCTTTCTTCGTCCTCGCCGTCCGTTTTCCAGGTTGCTGGTTTTGTTTAGGTCAGGACCGATGTGTCTTTTACTTCAGAGCCGTGATGCCGAGTCAAGACAGAGTCTAATCTGAATTGAGGTGACTCTGTAAGAGTGATTTATTTGACATAAAAGAAGAAAAGGGATGTTGTTACGATGAGTCAACGAGTGAAACCTTCGCCGTCACAGAAACACGCCACCAAATCTGAAAAGCATCCTATCATCTTGAACCAGGATTAATGAAACCGAGCATGAAAAGATACTTTGTGTTGTGTTGCCTTAACCTCACAGCCTCGAGCCTGTCACTTCACGTATCCTGACCCACATATCCGAGTTTCCTCCATGAAGCCGTATTGGATTTCACTCCACAGGCTCTCCATAGAGACGGCCTGTGATATTAGATCCCTGTTTGTAGGGCGAGCAGGTGTACGTCTCATCAGCCAGCCAAAACCACCACATACATTATTTACTGTGAGGTCCAACAGCTGCCATGTGAGCAGCACCGAGGACGTCTGATCATTCGGAAAGACAGTCAGACAGTGCGAGGTCTTTTTTTAGCAGCGAGGAGGCTCTTGAGGCTCGGTGTGAAGTAAAAACAGAGCTCTTTATGCAGGTCATGTGTCATGGGGGTGAGAGACTGGGTCAGTAGATCAGTGTGACTCAGTGAAAATGTTACCTACTTAGCTGCTGACGCCTGAAGATTTACAGCACATGAACAAAAGAGAAGAAAATTCATCCTTGGCTGAAGATATTTTATACTGTTTTTAAAAATTCCTTTCACTTTAGATAACGATGAGGCCCAAAGCTAAATATTAACAGATGTGAAAGGTCATGGGAAATCCACGAGTGTCATGAACCTTTTCACTTCCTCCTATTTGGTTCAGCTTTAGTCCACATTATTACAGACTGCAGCCTGGAGATAGTCACTGTGTACAAGCCAGGAAAAAACTTAAATGAACTTAAATGCAGAAAAGTGTGTTAAAAACCACATTTACAAGCAAGACTGAGGGTCTGATACTGAGTCGGTTTAAATAGTTTGGTGTTAACAGGCTAAAACTTGATATTTAGATTTAGAGATGAAGTAAATCTGAGGCTGACGAGAGAGTTTGCATTATTAATCAACCAACCCACTGCGCAATGCGACGTCGAAGTGACATCTATTTAACGTATTTTTTTGACATTGAGGTACAAATGTGGACGTCATTTTAACGTCTGAAAGAGGTCCAATAGTGACGTCTAAATCTTGGATCTATTTTGCACGTTGTGCCGACGTCTAGATTTGGTCTTCAGACGACGTCCAAATTCTAAACGTCAGACGTCGAAATTTCTAACTTATTTTGCACGCCGAACTGACGTCTAGATTTGGTCTTTGATGGACCGACCCAATACTGACTTGATCTGCACGTCTCTTCGACGTCTGATGTTTGGTGGGAAAATGTACTCAAGGACTTTATTATTATCATTATTACAAATTATTTTAAAAAGCAAATCTTAATTGAAGAGAGACCGATTAATCAGGCCGATTAACGGCATTTTATTGTAATCTATGTCATATCTGCATCTGCCCTCACTATGCCGATTCAATGGTATCTTTCTAAATATAAAATGTATTTGCCAGAATGTAAAAATCCAAGATCGGTGAGTGTTTAATATAAATTCTGATGATTATTATGTATAGATTAATAATGTTTACTAGTGATAATTACATTTATATTTGTTCGTTAAATGATGTTCATAATGTCTTCAGTTTCTTAGAAATAGTTTTCTTTTTTTTCTTTATCTCAGACATGTCATCTTTTTCACCTTGACATGTTTTGGCAGAAACTTCCGCCTTCTTCACAAGTTTTTCGCCAAAACATGTCAAGATACGAGATAAAGATCACATATCTGAGATAGAGGGAAAAAGAAAACTATTACGTTTATATTTGCCTTGTGTATTTTTTCGTACAGCTGGGCAGAAATCCAAAAGTCTCCACGGTGGCGATATTTTGGGGAAATTAAATCGACCACAGAGATATTCGAGAGAACAGATCACCTGTCTGCGAAACTAAAGAGTCAAACACATCAAACTTGACCCAGCAGCACCGTACGCTGAAGTGAAGGTAATACACAAACGACAGAGGAGGAGACAGTCACTCAAAGGATTTGGTACCCGACCATTTGACATCACTTCCTCCTGTCTGTGAGGAGTAAACGCTACGCCCTGTAGGTTGAATTAGCTTGTAAAACACTAAGATAGTCATCACATAGACACTGTGGGATTTAATTAACTGCAATTTAATGGGCTTAATTGATTTCCACGGGGATTGATTAGCACTGTTAAAGTATTATAGATACTTCAAACGTGTCCACTATGCTCCAAAACCAAGAAGGAGATTCATTATTTTGAGTTTTATTACTGTGCAGAACATCTGCACTCCTACCATCAAAATCTCTGAGTGCTGCATTCCCATTGGACAGACAAAATATCAGCCTGAGCTACGGCTATATTTGTGATATTTCAAATTCTGAGTTTTGATAGAGAGATAGTCGTTTCTGCTGCAAATATAGTTGATACCAAATATCTGTTAACGGTCCCATGAGCTGCTAATAATCTGTATCAGTATCGGCCATGAAAAGCAAATATCAGTCGAGCATTGATAGGTCGTTTTTGCCTGATTGTAACATAATGACTTCATCTCCTGCATTAGTACAGACAACATCTCTGCAATCATGCAGTTCAGCAGTTCTGTTATGAAATCTACAATGAAACTAGAGAAACTAAAATCTGTTCATTTTACCTGTTGAGTTTAGTTTAAGAAAATAACAACATTTCTGGGGTTTTCTCGGTGGGAAAGCCCCAAAAGTGTTATTCAAATCCTGGACTTTCATCTCTGTCTCTCTCTGTTGCATCACACTGACTCAATCCCCTCGCAGTGAGTCTACCACATCTGCTGTTGATCCAAGTAACTGGGACTCAAACACAGCTTTCACTCACACTGCTAGCTGTGTCTGCCAGGAGAATCATGAGAAATAAAAGCTCACACTGCAGGAAAATCTAATAAAGTATGTAACAGCCGGGGAGATTATCAGCGCTAAAACAACACAAACAGCAGAGCCGTGAGAGCGTGGTTCTTCATATCTCTGTGTAACACGCTCAGCTGACTCAGTGATGGATGTGTTTCAATAAGGCGAGAGCCCAACACTCACCTGTGAAGTTTCCACCTCATCTCTGCTGCCTCTCCTTCCTGATTGGTTCACGCCAGAGTCAGGTGACAGCGGCCTGTAGCCAATAAGGGGCACTTCGCTTGACTCCACCCCCGGCAGGTCATAACCACCTGTTCGCATGTTTCGGGGGAGCATGGTGCCAGCTGCGTCAGACGGGAGGAGAGCAGAGAAAGGATGTGTTTCATGGTCTGGTGTACAGAAATGAACGCAAACGTCTAAATTTAAACCTGCTTGAGGAAAGTATTTAAATTTTTATCTCATTTATAAATCAGAGACCAAAGTGAGCAGCACCGGCGCCACAGGTTTCAAACTGAAACAGGTCTGATTCTGTCCTCAGTCAGGGTTTTAATTTTCACTTAAAATAAAATACAGATTTTTTTTTTAAAGACACGGGTATTAGAGGCACATTCAATACAAAATACAATATTTACATCAACTCAAAAAAGCAGCTGTAGTTGTAATTTAACAAACTTTTTAAGCCAAAACATTTAGAGCTCCCCCTGCTGGTCTGCTGCAGTGTAACAGGTCATATGGTGCGTTAGAGTTACCTCAGAAGTCAGAAGTCGGAGCTGAAAATGACGTCACACCGGAGTTACCAGAGTTTCAGTTACCAAGTCAGGAAAAAGTCAAAATCAGAGGTGGAAACAAGATGGCTACATCTACGAAAGTTATTGTCTGAATATAACAAGGACAAGGCAAGTGCTAAAATAACTTTTGTAGATGTAGCCATCTTGTTTCCACCTCCGAATTTACTTTTGTCCGACTTGGTAACTGAAACTCTGGTAACTCGGGCATGACGTCATTTCCAGTTCCTACATCTGACTTCTGAGGAAACTTGAACACAGTTATAATCCTGCCCTCCTTATGCTAGTGGGTCAAACTACAAGACTAAAACATACATCAAATATGTTCATGGATGGTTCTCATCATGACGATTTATGTCTACAAGGTTATTTTTCTGAGATGATTATTTCTAATCACTTATTTGATTTTAAAAAGATGTTTTGATTGACAGCTGAGTTTACCAATGAGGCTCCTGCAGCAGGAACAGCAAGAGAAAACATGAATAACACACAAATGTAAGAGACGTTAAACTTTCCAAAACTGAGAGTCTGCCTCTAATCAACACAAGGATCAGGACCATACCGACCTAAAGGATCTTCAAAGTTTTAATGGAAAGTTTAAAGTGTGTTTTGGTTGGTAGAAAGGGTGTGATATCAGCACCATGGCTAAACCGGCGAGGTCACCTCTTGGCTGCATGTTTAAGAGTCGGTCCTGGTGGTCTTTTGGTGACTTATCATACAATAGGAGGGGTTAAAGACACTTTGTCCTTTCTTTGTGGAGTTCCTCTGTCCAAAACATTACGTCACCTGCAAGCGTGTGACTTTTTGTCAGTTTGTTATGATAACAGAAGAAGTCCTCCTGCCAAACTTTACCAGCTGAGCTCTTAACAAAATATCAGCTGGACATTTAAAACAAGAATAAAAACATAAACAAGCACTGAAATAGAGTATAAATGATCTGTTTTGTTGCCGATAATCCCTTTTTGACTCTATAGAACATAAGAAATCAACAATATAAGAGTGAAACTTATCTGAAACCAGTTAAAACTCCTCACTGTGTCTTTAAAGTTCTATTTTGTCTTCTCCCTTCAAATGCTATTTATTTTACTGTGTGTTAACCATCCTGTCATTTAAGGTTTAGGTAAAAAAATGTAATACAATTGTCATGTAACCAGAGCGAGTTCTCTGTGGTTTTCATACCTGCCATGAAACTGTCCCTGTAATCTTCTTTCAATGTCAATCATGAGTGAAAAAACACACGATCTTCGCTGTGATCAAAATCTACTTCAAAAGAAAACCTGATGCCAAATTTGTTTTTTTAATGTCAGTTTATGTGAAGCACTTTGAATTTTATTTACATAGGGTACCACAGAAACTATTCCTCATTGCCTTAGAGGATAAAAACAGCGACAGGATTGTAGTAAAATAAAGTTTATCAAGTTTATCTGGCACGCTTTGACTCTTGTAGGTGTTGGAAACACTTGAACCCAACATCTGAGAGCAAATTCAAAACGTTTCACATGAGAGATCCACACCACAGCGAGGGCATGTTGTATTTCATTTGTTTAACACGTCCGTCTGCCCCACAGCAGCAGCAGCAGCAGCAGGGCAGGATTTGCATGGTCACCCCTCCTGCTATTTCCCTTTCCTTTCTTTGCTATTTGGATTGCCATGAAGATAGACATCAAGTAAACACTGTTTCAGGAAGAGAGGTGAAGGAGGGAGAGAGGCCGATACAGGATAAGCACTGGGAAAATGTCGAATAGAGACACACAGAACCAGCCGCTGAAGCTCTAAAATCCTGATAATGTTATGTTTTTAAACTTGCAGAACCTGCAGGATGGCTAACAGGTAGCTGCTGTAACTGAACACCAGCAGAATCAATCCCCTGAGGACCCCCTGCCGACTCTCACAGCCTTTCTCTGGGTAAGAAAGAGCAGGAGCTAAAAAGCCTCGAGGGTGACTTAAAAAAAATGTTCTGGCACTCCCAACTTTCCATTGTGCCTTTGTTTTTTTGGACTCCAGCGATGCTTAACTCTCTCTTTTTTACATGCATTCATCAATTCATTTTGGTTTGTACTTACGCTTATGAAAAGAGAATGAGAGGGCACATGCAGGCCTGCAGGGGAAACAAGTTATAAACAGGCCAGTCTGTGCTCTGACCAAGTCTGAATGCCTCCTATTCACTGCCTCTGACCAGAGCAAACAGCCTGCATATGACTGAGGTGTACACACAAACAGCTGTAACTAGGTTACAGTGAAGTCACACCCCAGAATGCTCCTTTTTCTGCCCAATAACAGCAGCCGTAGCGCGGTGTTGCCACAGATAAGCACAGTCTCTAATGATAGCAGCTGATAAAAAGAGGTGGATGAAGCCTGAAACAGTATGGAGGCTGTAAAAGTTTGTACGTGCTGACGCTCTCATTACAACACAGGAGGGACACATGATGACATTTGCTTCCTACTGTGTCACTCAGGCTCTCGGTGTTCTTTAAAACAGGCGATAAAATGAAGAAATAAGTCGAAGAGGAATGAAGGCGGAGATGTAATTGAACTTACTGTTAGCAGAGAGTCATTCGCAGCTGGATTCAGGCTGCATTAGGGGGGGACCGCTCGTGCTCCCGGCGCGTGCTGAGGAGAGTCGCACCCATCTGTATCACCGACACCGTCACCGACAACGACTAAAGGAAGGAGAGAGAGCTCCGTCTGTCCTCCTCCTCCTACACCTCCACCCTCTCTTTCTCTCTTTCTACACCTCCAACACCGCCTGTCTGTGCAGCAGCTGATAACGCACTTTGCTCGGTAAACTCTCTCTCTCTCTCTCTCTCTCTCTCTCTCTCTCTCTCTCCGTCGCAGTTCCTGTATTCTCTAGTATTATGTTGTGTTATGTCTGAGCTCTGAGCGCTTTATGATGCTAACAGCTCTCACTCTGTGGGTGGCGCATACTGAACCGAGGAGGATACTGAGCACCGAGCCGGCTTCCGTGCACCGCTCCTCCGGGGAAATGTCACTTCAGGGACCCGAGGGAGAGGCAGACATACATCACGCGCAAAAAAAAAAAAAACGCACTTCCGTACAGGCACGCGTCTGCAGCACGCATGCATGCACGGAGCCAGTTGTAGTGCTCCTCTTCACCTCATCTAACCCAATCAATACAACCTATCAATAACCCAGTATTTGATCACTATATTAAAAAACTAAAGCTAACTTTTTACCTTTTAAAAAATAAACTTCTGTTCATTCTAATGTCAGACTAATCCAATATACAAATGAAATAGGGGGAAAACCTTTAACAAAGCTCTCTTTAACCATCTATTCAGCTGTATTTAATCTCAGATACTAGTAGGGGAGACCGGGGCTTGTTGTCACACTGCAATTACCAATTGCTTTGCCACCAGAGGGCGCAACTAAAAAGTGGAATTCAAGTTTTCTTCCTTTACATTACAGCATGACACAGGAGCGGATTTTCACTCCTGTCCCGTCCCACTCCCAGAGGAAAAAATCCTGTCCCGTCCCATCCCAATCCTGGAGTAACCGAAGTAAAAAAATTAGTCCTGTCCTGTCCCACTCCCGTAGAATGACTCTCACTCCCATCCCGCTCCCACTCAAAATTACTCCCACTCCTGTCCTGCTCCCGTTAGAATAAAACCAGACATGTTGAAAAAACGTTGCATTTTTTATTTTAGGTAAAAGTGGCAGCCAAGTCGCGGTCGGTCACAGCCGCCGGTCACAGCCGCCGGTTGCAGCCTTTTCACTTCCGGTGGTGACAGGAAGTCAAACCACTGTTGTAGTTCTTTTGTGTTGCTAGCGCGGTCAAGAGTGTTGGCTCTCACTGAGAGATGACTACAAAAATGGACGCATTTGTTCATCCGGTTGTTTAACACGGCTAAAAGGGATCATCTATTAATATTGTCCCCGCTCCTGCCCACTTACGTTGCTTTTTTTCCCGTCCCATCCCGATCACGGGATTAATTAAAAAATGACTCCCATCCCGTGGGATTCCCGCGGGAATTCCCGAAAAATGTCATCCTCTACTTTACATGGTCCGGGGTCGTGTCCTGTCCGAGAAGAGAAGAGCACATTTTGAGCTGAGATGAGCGCCAATGAACCGTTTCACACAACCCAAAGTAAAAAACTTTAACTTTATATGTTCTAAAATAAGCTTCTTCCAGATAAAAACCCTCACAGTGATACATGTGGACTTGTTAGAGGAGAGATTAAGACATCCTGTCAAACCTCAGTCAGCGTTCTGTTTTAAGCGAACTTTAAGCAAATTAGTTAATTAGCAAACATGGTAATTTGGGGAAACATTTCTCAGTCATTTTGGGGTTAGTTGTCACATGTTTTAAAGGGATTAAAATGAACATGGAGTCTGTTTATCAGCAGTTGTCATACAGAAATTTTGACTTTTACAGAAAAAAAGAGTGGTGGAGAGGAGAAAGCGAGACGACATGGTCAGGGTTTACTAAAGAAAAACTGAACATGTCAGTGCAGTTCCTGACGTGATGCTGAGAGCAGTCAGACAGGTGACCCTCGCTATAAATCAATCTGGAGGACAATAAAGGACTTTGATGTCAATGTATTGATTCCAAGAAATATAAGAGTGTAAAATGTGTGACAACAAGCCCTGGTCTCCCCTACTAGTACATTCCAGGTTTATTACACACCAAGAAAATCCTCAATTCAACCCTGAGTTCAAACCCACTTCTGTTAAAAAATAAGGACTACATTTTTGTTTTTCTGATACTCCCAATCTTAGTTTTAGAGACAAATTAAAATGTTCACTACTCCAGAGCTTCTCAGCAGCAATAAAGCACTTTTAAATCTCTCTGTATCTGCTCTTACACTGACAGTGATCAGTCAATTCTTTCCATAACAGTCCTTGTGCACCAAAAGCAGTAACAACTTCTGAAAAGAAAGTTGTATTTTGGTGTTAAATTGCCCAAAACAGTTTAGCCAGTATGCAAAAGTCACTCCATTTTTACCAGCTGTAACAATAAAAAAAAACAAACTATACTTGTTGAAAAAATCTTTAAAAATAGGTGCACTATTATTTTAAAACCTATTTTAAAACCTAGATACTGGCTTCAGAAATGACCATGTGTGCTCAGGAAGGGGATCGTCCTCCCCTGATGCAATCATCATTATTATCTCTATATGAAATGCCTGATCTGAGTGACGTTTGCTGTATGTTTAACCAACCTGCAACTACACACAGAAATTACACAAACACAGTTGACGGTCTTTATTTATCTTTCAATTGAAGCGGAGTTAAAATAACAAGTTTCCACACAAAATGTAATGCTCAACTAGGGTTAAGATACTCAAAACTGTTCTTAAGTACTCAAGTAAACTGACTTTGTTATTCTCTGTAACAAATAAGGAGAAAAGTCCAAATTTAATTCAATCTTTTGTTTTCAAGTTACTTTTTCCCACTCTCTATTAAGTGCGTTTTCCAGGGTCTTATGACACTAATCACATCTGTGTCCTGCTTGACTCTGCAGATAAACTTTTATTAATCACCTGATGCTTTATATCTGATCAGACTTCCAAAGAAATGTTAAAGTTTCTGCTTACAACAGTTGTAAGAGTTAACAAAACTTGGATTTGTATGTACTCCAATCACTTTAAAACATGTTTTTGACTGAGACAAACCAGCTTCTTGAGTCATCTAATCCAGTCTTAATGTAAAGTGGGTGACATCATTCATCATGCAGACTAAAAAAAAACTTCAAATACAGATATTAGATAAAATAATAACATGGAAACGAGTGGAAAATTATAAAAAATCAACACAAAGACCCTGTGCATTACTGAACACATGATCTACTGCATAAAAACCTCATCACGCCTCAACATAATGCACTTCATGACCCTGAACATCCCCCAGACGGACCGCCAGGGTGATTCAAGTGCAGCTGTAGCTCTTGTATTTGCTCGCCACCTAGTGGTGACGGCTGGAACTGTCCAATTTAACACTTTTTAATCTGCCAGGGGCCATTTTGAACCGCACGGTTTTCCCACACGCTTGGCTGGTGTGAGTAATGTGCAAGACGTAAATAAACAGAAAGAGACACCGACATGGGGAAATAAACAAACACCTTGAGCTGGACGAGCGCCTGCAGCTGAAACGTTGTTCATCCAAAGAAACCGAGAAACTGTGAGTATTATTTAGTGTGCACCGAGCTCAATTTAACCACTTTATAATTTAATAATGCGTGAGGGTTTGTGGAGCATGTTTGAACTGATGTTGGCTGTGCTTTAAAGGTTTGAAGGTCTTTGGTGATTATTTGCAGTAATGTGTGGCTTTGGTTTGTGACTAAAACTTTAACTGTTTCTGCTGGATATTTAAGTTTCAGCCTTTGACTTTAGGTTGTATGGAGACCCTGAAGTCCCAACAAGTATTTTTTTCTATTATAGTAAAATTAACTAATGCTTATGATATGATTATCTTGTGGGTGCAAGTTAAAATTTATCTGACGTGCTCAAATATTAACATCTGTGCACAAGATAATCAAATTGGTGTGCATCAATTAATAACATACAAATCATACTTTTTTTGGACTCCGTAAGTTCAAGCAAAAGCAATTAGAGCATTAAATTGTTGCACTTTTCCTGGATGTTTCGCAAAAGATGTACATTTACCCAACATATTTACATCTAAAAAACTTTTTGTAAGATATTTTAGAGCTGAATGGGCTCATAACACCTCCTGAATTTGAGTTTTTTCCATTAGAAACTTTATTTTTACAGCGTCCTTCAACAGCTATTTTTGGTGTCAGAACAGATGGTACTGGATAGAGACTTAGACTTTCTTTTTTTGTCATTACACAAAATAAAACACAGCACATATGGCTTCCATATCACAGCATGATGGTGTTTTTATTTAATATACAGAAAAAAAACTATAAAAACTAAGGTTAAAATAGCAGCATGGTGAGTAATGTTGCACTTTCTGGAGGTAGTGGGATAAAAACCAAATAAATAAAAGTATATATAAAAAGATAAATGTACTTATTTACACATAAAAGTAGTAAAAACAGGAGCAGAGTGCAGCAGGGTGGGAGTGGGGGTTATATGGAGGGTCATTTGATGTTTAGCAGTCCAATCACCTTTCAGATTTTCCACTTAAATCTGTTTTAATTCGAGATTAATTAACATTTTAAAAGCTTTTTATTGGACAGAGTCGAAGTGTTGAGCGTTTCTTTCCGGGACAACCTCAGTGAGCAAACTTTCCTCCACACTCCTCCTCCTCCACCTCCTCCCTCGGCTGCTCCCTCTTGTTTGAAACAAGCTAATGAGGCGGCTAAACTCATTAATTGAACGCTTAATTGGCCCCTGTCGCCGCGCGCGCTGCTCCCACTGGCTCCTGTCACCCCGCCGTCCCTCCCTCGCGCTGCCCGCCAGACATCACAATCCCACCTTGTCACAACGATTTAGGGTCAGCGCCTCCTCAGACGGGGAAGGTGCTGCTCTCCCCCTCTCTCTCTCCCCTCCTCCTCCTCTTCTCCCACCGCCTCCTCCTCCTCTTCCTCCCCTCTTCTATCAGTATCTCCCTCCCACTCTATCTCGGTGTTTTATGTCTGCGTCACAACAAGTCGGTGGAGAGCGCGAGGCAGGGATGATGGCGTCTCTGGCGGCTTGATTCCGGTGCTGCTCCGACAGAAACCCGCCTTAATAGCATCAATAGAGGGGGAGAGGAGGGCGAGAGAGACGGGGACATGACGAAACGGCACAGCGGAGGAGGACGGACAAACTAGGCTGAGAGACGGACGGACAGTCAGTCAGTCAGTCTCATTCCCCCCCTCCTCCTCTCCACTCCTCCTCCTCCTCCTCCTCTTCCACCTCCTCCTCCTCCTCCTCGGCTTGACTGACACACACTGGCGCTTGGCACAGACAGGGACATACATGCACATCATCCACTTTTTGCAAACACACACGCTGCGCATCCGAGCGGGCAGTAATTGGGCAGCGGAGATCCACAGCAGATGAGGGCATTTCATGTCCAGGCTGCCCAGGAATCACTGTGACCCCGACGGAAAGGAGTTCGACTTGACAGGTACCCTTCACCGGCAAGCTTCCTCTCACCAAATTGCCTTATTTTTGATTCACAGAAAGGCTACGCACACTGTTTTTGCACCCTGCGTCTGTCTTGACTTGAGTGCATGCACTGGAACAAATGTGCAGAGATAAAGCCTGCACAGTCATTTCATGCATCTATTCAAGTTTTTAAGATGTTAGGAGAAGAAGAAGAAGAAAGCTGCAAAGTGCCCGCTTTAAGTCATCTTAGCTCATTCAATCTTGCAGCAGTCATCATGCAGTGTTTTGTCTGTGAGCGCTCCTGTGTGTGTGTGTGTTTCATGTGTGCAGTAATCATTTGTCTTGCTCTCCGGTTGTGTACTCACTCTCATCTTTCACTGTGGTGGATACAGGCTGTCGCTATGCTCTGGTCTAAAAGGAGGATGAGGAGAAGAGAGGAGGAGGAGGAGGGTAGAGATTTTAACCCCTCTGCACTGAAAAAGCCCGCCTGTCTGAGAGCCAGCCGGAAAAAAAAAGAAAAAGAGAGAGAAATCCGGGGCCATAAACCCCTCTGTCAGCAACAGCAGCAAAGTATTCAGCGAATAAATCGGATTTCCATTTCACATGAGCCCTTCTCTCTCTCCTCCTCTCTCCCCCTTCTCTGTCTCTCTCCTCAGGATGGGGGGAGTAAGTGAAGGAGATGATGTGTTGGCTCGATGGAGTGATGGACTACTGTACCTCGGCAATGTGAAAAGAGTAAGTGCATGTGTGTGTGTGTGACAGAAAGAAGAGACTTTTGAGAGTGTGTGTGTGTGTGAGAAAAGACTTCCATTTAGTTTTGTCAATCATTCCGCTCACCTGCTATCTCCCTCTCAGGTAGATGGAGTCAAGCAATGTTGTCTGGTGAGATTTGAGGACAACTCCGAGTTCTGGGTGCTGAGGAAGGACATTCACTCGTGTAAGAGAAACTCTTTTTTCTTTCCTCACAGCTAGAGGAGTAAATAGCTTCCTATTTGGGGCACTTAATGTCTGAAAACGCTCCTAGTTTGAGTTCCTGAATGCGCAGGTGCTCCGCTCTCTCCTCCAACTCTGAAACTTTGCCTGAGGAGTTAAAGAGGTACATTTCTGATTCTTCCCCCTCTTGTGTAAAACTTTCGAGATATTTCGCACTTTTTTTTCCCTCTGAATTGTCTTCCAAGAAAAATCCAGAGCAGATATTACGCTCACGTTCAAGGTTGTGATGCTCGGCGCTCCGAGTGTTCTGATCGGGGCCACATTGAGATGTAATTGCCGTATTAGAGTCTATTTATGAATTTATTAGACTAATGACTCCTCTGGGAAATGGCGCCCCCAATCCACCTCAACATCAAGCGCAAGGAGGGGAAGTTGGACGCTTGTTAGAAGCAGGCTGAATATCCGCCCGTCAGATGGAGTGAAAACTAAAAGGGTGCAGGAGACACTGAAATCAATGAGGTGGCAAGGATGTGAATCAATATACATAAATTAATGCTGTTGACTGCTCTCCTTTTCTCTCTCTCTCTCTCTCTTTTCTTTCTTTTCTGTGTCTGTCTTCGTCTCTTTGTGCCAGTTGCTGCCGGAGTGGAAGAAGTTTGCTGTATTTGTGACGCTCCTCCTCTCAAAGAGCCGCTCATAAACTGTCTTAAGTGTCGCCACGGTAAGAACAAACGTCTCATCAGAAGTTGTTGTGGTTTTGACCCGGTCCGGTTTAGTACAGTTTCTCGCTCCAAAACGTCTGTGAGGAACCTTTGGTTTGTGTCGGTTTTTGTGCAGAATGAGTCCCAGTCGTGGTGTTAATCGTTTCGATCTGTCTCTGGACTGACAGGCATGTTAAACACCGTCATAAAAATGGTGTTGTCTGCTTTTGTAGGTCACGGAGAACCACCAGTATCAGTTCGACTCCATTTTATTACCTTCTAAAAACTCCTCATTGGAGCTTTAACAGAAAACAACAACAGGACACCATTTGTCGTGAGTGATAGGCGTGAGTTATTGCATCCTGTCAACTGTAAAAATGGGACGCTTGTCGACGTGGAGGTTTACTGATAGTCTTTAACGTGCTGTGAGGATTTTTCTTTAACGACTCGTCAAACAAACACGGGCTGAGCGGGCCGTCACATTTTGGCGTATGTCAGCGTTTGATTCAAGTCGTGGAAACGTCTCTGTTTTTATCAGATTAAAGACGGTCACACTGTCTCCAGAGAGTGTTGTAAATTCTGTTATCCTATTAAAACTGTTTAATGTAAGGTTTACTGCCTCTTACCAGCAGGTGGCGCTATGACAAAAATGCAAAACGGGAATATAAATGTGAACAGGAAGTGTCTCTAACCTCACATGAAATGTTTGAGGAGTTAAAGAAATGTCTAAAGCTACCATCGCCAGAGTTTTGTCCACAAGCTAAAGATCCGGTCTTTAATTTGACGTGGATCGGAGAAATAAATCCAAAGTTAAAAATCAACTACTCCCAAACATCGGTTAGCCATCCTTTGAGGCACAAAAACTTATTATCTTTCAGGTTATTCTAGTTTTGAGGAGCTCATCTGATGAGGAGTTCGTTATGGAGATGACTAAAACGTCGCCAGTTTTTACCAAAATTCAATATGGCCGACTTCCTGTTGCTTTTCCAATAAAGGTCCATGACACTTTTTTGTAGGCGTAGGCATGAGACATAAGCGGCTGAATGCACAGTTGGGGCTGAACTTTTTAAAAGTGTGTAGCGGACCCCATTACGCCATTTAGCCACGCCCACATCAAACCAGTTTGGCGATCTGGCCCCAATTTATTATTGTCGTGCTTTCAAAATTGTGTAAGTTGACCTAAAAGCTTTGAAAACAGGCAAAAAAGTCAACTAAGAACTGCAAATGAATGACCTGAATGATCCCGGTCAGGTGTCATGAGGCAGACTCAGTATTTATACATCCTGTTGAGATGTGAAATCAGACCAGACTATCTTGGAAAAGTTCCTGTTTTACTCAGTTTGTCTTCTTCTCTCTTCTTCACTCTCATACCTGTCACACCTTCCACCGGGTTAGACTCCACTGCAGTAGATTAAAGCTCAAAGACATTTCACCTGCCAAAGTTTTACAGCGAGCAGCACGCTGACATTGTTTAGAGGAAATGCGACAAGATTTTTGTTCAGAAAACTCCACACCTGCTCAGAAAAAGGATCAGAAAAGAGGTCTACGTTAAGTCTCCTTAATCAGCACTGAAACAAAGACTATCACAGTTTATTTGGAAGACACAATTCAAAATAAGGAGTCTTAAAAGTTAAAAGTTTTAAACAATTTATGATTAAATCTCATCCTATATTAATCAATTGTATATAATCAATGACTATTGATTGCATTTATGTCAAACTACAACTACAGTGTTGTTCGAGCTTAAAAAGCACATTTTTGATATTGAATATGGTTCCAAAAAACATAAATAAACAAGAGCACATCAAGTGTCAGGATGTCACTTTCAGCTCGTATTTAAAGCTGATATGAAAACATGTTTCAGGCAATGATGATTAAAATTTAAAGGGTCTAAGAGGTTCATATATTAAAGGCTATACTGCAAAAATATGTGACTTCCATGAAAAGTTTAAAAAACATGTAATAGAATCTGAAATTAGATCCTAAATCTATTGAAATGAAGGAAGTACTGGAAGGATCCGCTCTCATCATCTGTGCGTCTGCAAACAGCTGTCCAACACCAAACAAAAGATTACAATAATACCACCAAGACGTGGAAGAAGAGGAAGAATCTGTGTGTGACCTTCTCCGACTCGACTTGAAAGTCTGCAGAAAGACTCGTTTAAAGTGCGCGAACAGCAGCGTACAAAGCTTCATAAAGGCTCTTATGCGAATGCCCCGAGATCCGTTTGGAATCGAGCTCAGAGAAACTTTCACGAATGCGAAAACAATCTTCTAGTGTCGGTTTGTTCGCACGCATCTTTCTGCACGGCGAAGCTCAAACGGCGAAATGAGGTTACAATAATGGAAACACATTTTTGACTAGAGGGGGACTTAAAAAGTATTATGATGAAATGAAGTGGGGAGAAGTTTTACAAACACTCAGCACAGGCAGGATTTCAGCGTCTTCACGGCTTCAGACGGAGAGGTTTGCTGACAGTTTGTTTTGAGGAAAAAAAAAGGCAGGCAAACATCCGCTCTGCTCCCGAGATGCAAATTGTAAAGTCAAACGTTTTGCACGCTGCTGAAACAAACCATCAGAACACTAACATTTGAGCTGCTCTGCCATTATTGTCACTCCGGCTGTCTGTCTTGCAAACACGAATTAAACGCTCGGTCTCCTCCTCCTATTACAGGTTATCATCCAGAGTGCCACACGCCAACCATCGAACCGGAAGCCGACAGCGATTCGTGGATATGTCGGCAATGTGTCTTTGCCGTCTCAACCAAGGTCAGGCTGCTAATCTCTCCGTCTCATACTCTCAGTGTGTAATTTGGAAAAAAAAGAAAAAACGGTCAAATATATCAGGCTCTGCTGCCCCTATAGGGTTGTGCACAGCCGAAATGGGTTTATTCAATGCATTAATGCTCTAATTCACCAAGTATTGGCTTCAGTATGAGATGTTCTACACTGTGTCCGAGAAATCATGAGGAATCAATAGTTATGAAGCAGAAAAATTACCCTCAAGTTGAGAGAAGTACATTTAAAGTCGATCAATCACATGTGCTCCAGTTCTGTTGATGTGAGATGAGAAAGCCGCCGCTTAATTGTCAATCGCTCAACGTCCGTATCTCATTGTCCAGTCTGCCGCCGCTTCGGACACTATCTCTCACAGCCGACCTACAATGAAACCAATCGCTTTCTCGCCACCGAATGTGATCCGTCTCCCCCCGCTGTGCCGACATGACAGTGATTTGAGGGGTCACCGCCTAATCAGCTCTGTCCCTAAAATTGTGTTTTCAGAGAGGAGGGGCGCTGAAACGGGGACGCTTCGCCCGCCTCATGCAGTTCATGAAGCTCCGGCTCCCGTACCAGCTGCCGTCTTTAGACTGGGACCCGCAGCATCTGACCAATCAGCAGCAGTGTTACTGCTACTGTGCCGGACCTGGAGAGTGAGTGACGCTGCAGAGGCTAGTTTAAGTTTGACTGTGTAGATCACGTGGACAAGCGTTACGCCGCGTTCGTAGTTCGGTGTTTAATCTCTGTGCTGGTCTGCAGGTGGAATCTGAAGATGCTGCAGTGTGGGAGCTGTGGTCAGTGGTTTCACGAGGCCTGCACACAGTGTCTAACAAAGCCATTACTCTACGGAGACAGGTGAGTCACCCGCCGTCAGCGCACAAAGCTCTGTACTTTCTCAAAGTTATTTTTCCACCTTTGTTAGAAGAGACAGCTGAAGAGAAACTGGAGACACGTGGAGCAGAGAAAGAGGGCCGGACGTAGGCAGGAGGTCGAACCAGCAACTGTGTCAGTCATTAGAGGACGCACGTGAAAGTCACACAGAGCTGCATTTCTCTTAATGTTGGTATATAAAACAAAAACATCTGCTTAACTTGAACTCTTCTGTGGTTTGGGGGGAAGCTTTAGCCAATCACAGATTACACTAGGGCTGGGCGATGTGGCCTCAAATCAATATCACGATATATTGAGCAGTTCACCTCGATAACGATAAATGGACGATAACTAACTTCTACTTCTGGACAATAGGTGCAAATTTCTTGAGTTCTTTGCAGCTTCGATCACACTCTATGCAGATGATGCACTGTACTATTAAGGGAGCAGCAAGGGTGGAAGGGCGTCCAATATGACGAAGCATTTAATTTAACATGATTGAATTTGAGGGGATGTACCATATTTGATGAGTTAAAATCTCATTATAGTACCGTACGAACGTCTCGTCACACTCAAAACACAGATGCATCATATTGAGGGTTAAATAGTCATAACTATGATATGTTCAATTAGGGCTGAGCGATATGGCCTCAAATCAATATCACGATATATTGATCAGTTCACCTTGATAACAATAAATGGACGATAACTACTCCACAAGCTGATCACCCCCTCCCACATTAACTTCGTCTACTTCAGCCGCTACAACTTTCTCTCCGTCCTCCATCTCCTCACCTGTCTTTCCCTCTTTGTCACGGACTGGATAAGGTGGAGTCTCTGACGTAGGACAGCGTCCAAAACCAACTTTATTGATTTTTTTGACACCACATATATTGACACGGGCAAACTGACGTCGGTTATTGTCGTAAATTTCTGTATCCATAAATTCTGAGTTTATCGCCCAGCCCTATCTGTCATCGATCAGGTGTGATGAGGCGGTCTCAGTGTAATAAACCCTACAAAGGTCGCTGGTCTACCACAGGACTGACACACAGAGACAAAGAGGGGCCGATACCGAAGAAAACTTGCGTTAAAAAACTCCTCACAGGAGCTTTAACTAAAAGTGAAAAGCAGATTTGCACACAATTATTCCAAAAAATGCAAAAAACATGTCAGTAAATGAATAAATCTGTAAGAAATTTAAATATTTCAGCTCATTAAAACTAAAAATGACAGAAACAAATAAAGATTTAAAACAATACTCTGTTTTTAATACATTGTAGTGCGCCTGTTTTCACTCACCGGGTCAGTTATTCCATCATTTGTACAAATATTTGAATCGATCATGTTTAATTTCAGACGGCTTGTTTTGCATGACTGGATCCATTATTTATATCAGTCCATTCACTCTGCCTCTGTCTGTTTAATTAAACATGTTTTTATACTGATGTAATTTATTCTATTTCCCGTCACACATTTTTGACGAATCATTAACGATAAACAGAAAAACAGAACTGTTGCAAATTTCTTCCCGTCACCTGACAAGAAAAAATAATCATCTCTGCGGTAGATTTGAGCGTCTGAACACGATCAGATGGAGACGTCAGCACCTGTCAGAGAATCACCTTAATTAGCTTAAGACTAAATTAATGTTAATGCTCCCGCTGACGTGTGTTACAAGGACAAAAGCGGCTCGCACAGGTGAGGAAAGAGACGGGAACAGACTCCAGGGCAGACGCGTCACCTCTGTGGTTGTAGTTCAGATATAATGTGCACGCTGCTGATGGCGGCGCACCGTTTGATAGGCTGCATCTCATGCGTGTAATAAAATGTTTCCATCCATTAAGTTATTATTGTCATTAACCATCTGTGTTAGCCGGCTGGCTTCTACTCTCGCCCTGACATCGTGTTGCTGCTGAAACCCGTCTGACGGCGGGGGAAAAAAAAGAGGAGGGATTAGATTTAGATTGACAGGCGAGGAGAGCGAGGCCGGATTGGTACAACATCTGCTGAGCAGGTGATGGAGGAAGAGTGAAGACCGGGCTCACAGTTGGAATAGCAAGCGTGTGCTGCCGTCATACTGTGTCTGCTATTCATTTTTTCCAGTGACCTTCAGCGAACACGTGCATATAAAAGGACAGATGTACATTATTTTGTTGACAGCCGAGTCTCAGGGTCACCCAGCACAGATAGTTATTTTTATGAAACAGACACACCTGCTGGCTTAAGTTCAGTAATTTACACCATGAGACATCTCACAGAGAGAGAGAGGGAAAAAAGGAAGAAAGGAAAGAAAATGAGGGGAAAAAATCAGCTCGGACTAATAAGTAAGAGTCTTTGAGCTGAAACCTGTTCAACCTTACAGAGTTAGGTTTCCTGCAGTTTGATCAACTCTTATTGCTATTTATATATATATATATTGTTAACATGCTTTAGACAAAACCATCAAATCCAACTCAACTTTTACCGCCTGGCAGGAGGTTTAGAGTCCCTCAGACCGGGCTGAACCAGAACTCTTATTCCTGCAGGAGTCCATCAGACTACTCTGATTTTTCTTAAAGATTTTGACGAATGGAAAGTTCCGTATGTCTCAAAGTGAAATACATGGCTGCTGTCTGTTCAATACAGGCTTTCATTACATTATATACATTAGGCTGTTGCAGGTGTGTGCATATTCTCTGTTATTATAAGAGTGTGTTTTATCTTTTGATTGGTCGTAAAACAGACTAAAGTGAACAGTGATGCATCTCTGCAAATTAGACCATAAAAGACAAGATCAACATTTGCTTTACTTTAATTTTTAATGCCTGTGACCGCTGTGAGGAGGAAGAAAGGCTAAAGAAACACAGCAAATGTTAAAAGAGAGTTATAAATGTAACTTTAAAAAGACAAAAGGAGGAGATTTTAGGTGATTAGCACCACTTTTACAAGAATGAGAGGAAATCAGCGAGGATATAAGGGTTTGTCCACATGGAGTGCAACAGAAAGTTTAAATATATTCTTCACAGAGATTTATTTTGGACTTTTTATGCATGTATTTGAAGGAAAACATGTGAAAGTAGGGAGCTGCATGCAGGAAAGAAGCTGCAGAATTAATATAATTAAAACGAATGCAGCAATGTCAAGATTCTGCAAATGAGGATCATAAAAAAGGACTAAATTAACAAACTATAGATGAAGCATTTCAAGATTAAAGCTGTTTTTTATATTGTGCACACAAATTAGATATCTAGGAGGAATAAGTTACTATATTGTGAATGCTTGATAATAACTTGTGCACTGGATGTAATTATCTTGTGAGAATAAGTTGTTATCTTTGGTCTACGGGAGGATAACATGTTCCCACAGGATAATTGCTCTGTGAGCACCAGAGATTATTTTCCACACACAATGATCTCACAAGAAAATTATACTGTGTGCACAAAATCATACTTTTGCTCACAAGTTGTCACCTCGTGGGAGCAAATTTTATCTTGTGCTCACAATGTCTTTGTTTTTAGCGAGAAAAAAGCAGATGTTAATGAAACTCCAAAGGGACCTCTGTCTGATTTTCATGTTTTCTCCGTGTGTCTCTTCAGGTTTTATCAGTTCCAGTGTTCAGTGTGTACAAAGGGACCAGAGACCATCCAAAGACTTCCCATGACCTGGTGATGTCCACTTTAAGATACTCACTTTCACATCTATTATCTGTGTGAAATTTGACGTCTATATGGTGTTTTTTACCCGTCTTTTTTTCTGTTTTTTTGTATGTGTGTGTGTTTGAAATGCAGGGTGGATCTGGCTCATTTAGTCCTCTACCATCTCTCGCTCTGCTGCAAGAGGAAATACTTTGATTTTGACCATGAAATCCTGTCCTTCACCAATGAGAATTGGGAGTCGTTGCTCCTAGGCGCGGTATTGATATTTCCTAGTTTAAGCACCATGATGAAATGATGTGAAATGCTGCCAGGCCTTTTACGTTGGAGACTTAAAGCTTATTAACCACCATTAAAGTAAAAATTAAAAGTTTCAGAGGAGTGACCTCTGCTGAAGCTCAAAGGGGAGCGAATCAAAGTCAGAGAGGCGTCAGTGACATTGTGTGTTTATATCTAGGACAGGATTTTTATCATTACAGATGTGTTAGAGTACTCTGAGGCATGTTCAGGATGTACTGAGACTTTGTGAAATAGTACAATCACTCAGAGTTTAATTAAATATTATTAACTCATAGCTTAGTGTTTCTATTTGTACTACGAACGCTTCCAAAATCAGGAGCTGGACAGTAAATCATAGATATTCACAATTTAAAGCTGTTTATCCAGGAAGCGTTAGTTCAGTGTTTGTATGAGTTTTAATGATATTTTAGTTTAGATAATGATTTGGAGTATTTATCTATTCATTTTAGACTATTGACTAATCCAATCATTATACAGTATACCACACCTTTACTTTCCTAATAATTTAGATTTTTTATTCATTGGAGACAAAATCTTTGAAAAGGAAAATTAAGATTCATCTTTAGTTTTAGATATTTAGCTAAAAAATAACCTTAGATGATATTTAACCATGTAAAAAGTGAATACAGTAATTCAGGTAACTTTTAGTGATAGTAAAGGACAGAGGATCCAGTAAAAAGGGCTTAAGCAGGATTCAAACGCAGGTCACCCACTATAAGGACTAAGTTCTCTGTAAACGGGGTGTGCCGTCTAAGAGCTGAACCAGAACCACTGAGGAAACTATTTTAACCTGTTAGTCTACATTTTTAACCTGTTTTCCACTTTTAACTCACTTCTGTATCTTTAACACACTCCTTTTTTTGTGCTGACTTTTCAGCTCGTTATCTATCAGCGTTCTTTGAACTTCTTTAACAGTTTTCAGATACTGTAGGTGAACGACTCACAGCTTTCCTTCAACAGTCTGTCTGTTAATTTTAGCTGACTTCATCAAGTGATATTTGAGCGAACTATTCAGCCGTTTAAGACTTATGGCAAGCTCAAGAATAATTCATTCATTACAACAATTCATTTTTCAGTCTTCTACTACAGCAGCCAACCATCCAAAACCTTTAGCTCGCTATTTCAATTGATATTTCTGAATTTTAGTGTCAAAAACTAACTCCTTTTTCTTTTTGTAGGTGTTATCCTATAATTTTAGCGAACTGAATAACACCTTATAAATTAGTTAACTTTACACTATTAAATCAGTATCCAAAACTTTTTGTGAACTTTCTCAGTTGTTATCTCAGTATTGTACTTAAGCTAACTGTTACATTTAGCTAACTGTTGCGTCAGTTAGCTATCTAAAACCTTTAGCTCACTATTTCAATGTTATTTCTTAATTTTAGTATCTAAAACTAAAACCTCCTGCTTCTTTTTGCAAGTGTCATCCTTACATTACACTTACTATTACATCAGTATCCAAAACTTTTTGTGAACTTTTTTTAGTTGTTGTCTTAGTATTTTACTTTAGCTAACTGATCAATTTAAGCTAACTGTTGTGTCAGTTAGCTATCTGAAACTTTTAGCTCACTTTTTCATGGTTATTCCATAATTTTAGGAACCTTTTAAACTGTTTTACTTTAACTAAGCTATTTCAACTCCCTTATTACCCCAGACTGGGTTTTCCTTTCTCTTTTCATCAGATGTGAACTTTATAAACTTCACCCTAACCTTTTTAGAGATTTCATCTTTGACACAGCGCTGCTCAGTCAGCTTGTTGTAGCTGGTTTCTGGTTTATTCTAGTTTTAAATGGTCATCCGAGTTCACTTTAAAAAGTTCAGACATGTTTTTCACAGCAGCAGATATGCAGATAGATACTCAGTTTTTTTTAGCTGGATGAGCTCCTCTATTATTGCTCTGTATTACCCCTGGCAGCGGCACAGATAGCCCACCCCATGGGGACCGCTCTCCTTGGTTTGGTTTCTCTGATCTAGGACACTAGCCAGAATTTGTAAACATGACTGTGCTTTGGCAAATCCTCAAACTCAAGTGTTACGGCTTAAAGTTGTAATTCCACCTGTTTTAAAGTCTGATGTCGCTCCAGAAGAGACAATGCGGTAGAGTTCCCCTTAAATTTCCTTTACATGTTTCTAAAGCTTTGTGTTGCTGGCTTTAAAAGGCAATTTCCAAATGTATTGTTTGTCTTGTCGTCACATCACAGCGCAGGGTTTTTAGCCGTGTAGCTGCAACAAGTAGTTTTCCATATTAACACCATCGCTGTCAGTGACTGCGAGGGGAAAAATGATTGTATGCATTAAAGGTTTCCGTCTGATGGCCGTCCACTGTGTAAACACGGCTTTGATTTTTCATTCCTGTCGTCCTCCAGCTCTCTGACACGCCAAGGCAAGACCGCTGTCACAATCTCCTCAACGCGCTGAACTCCCACAAGGACAGGTAAGTCATCGCATATGATGAGAAGAATAAACACCAACTGCACATGACCGGATTGATGAGCAGCTCTCTATGAATAAAGGGGTCTTCTTAGTGAATTGTCGCACATGAAGGTTCGAAATGAAAGAGGTGAAAGGTGTGACTTTGAATGAAGAGTGAACAAAGATGTAAGCGCTAATTGGACGGGGTGAACATTAACATGTTAAAGTGCTTTTTTTGTGCTGTACTGGAGAGGCATATAAGCCATTACTATTGAATCGCATTAACCTGCATGGAGATGTTTTCTTCTTCATTGCAATTTCCAAAAATAACCTCGCAGTCACAAAACTGCAAAATTTCTCCAGGCAAAGTCTGCTCCAATTATGTATACTTAATTACACAGACACCACCTTTGAAATGTTCCCCAGTCTGCTTTCCCACACGGATATTTTTGTTACACAGCGTCGAATTTATTACAAGAATCAAGGAGCGGTAATAAAAACACAAACACAAAAATAAGGAGGTGAGACGTTTGAGGCGCAAACCTAACCGGACCTGACTGTGAGAGCTTCTGTTTGATGTCGCCCACAGGTTTGTCTCTGGAAAGGAGATCAAGAAGAAGAAGTGTCTTTTTGGGCTGCAGGTCCGAGCCCCGCCGCCGCTTACGACCGACTCCTCGCCCCTCATCACCGACCCTCCTATCAACATCACGCACCGGAGAAGGTCAGCGTAAGGACAGCGCCTCTCTTTTCAGCTCTTATCTCAGTAACGCGGTGGGATTCCCACAGGGCGCACAGTCATTACGCATGAACAATTAAGTGGGGAATCAAAGGAGTGCACTTTTCACATATCCGTGTCTTAATAACCTCCTAGAAGAGTACGAACCCCCCGTGTGGGCTTACATTTGTGCATCTGCAAGTGCGTGCATGTGTGCACTTGAAGCCTGCAGACTTCTTCATTTTGAATAATTTCGAGCATTTGTCTGGTGCTTATTCAGACTGAATTGCAATGAAATCATTTGCAGGAGAGCGAGCAGTCTTAAGAGTGCAGGAGTGCGAAGGGAGGCGGCGTCTTGATTAGGTTTTTTATTTTACGGAAAAACTCATGAGTTTGTGAAACACAAATATTAAGTTTGCTTGTATGAAAACAATATCTTTGCTTTTCTCAGTTCCCCTTTTTCTCATTTGAACATTTATTAGTTCTCCCTCTTCAAGAGATTCGCTGTATAAATTCATGGTTTCTCTAATTAACTGGCAACCTGAAGAGAAGAAAAGCAGAATTAAAGTCACACTGCCGGCTGCAGAAATCTATATCCCTGCTCTCTCACATTGTTAACAACATTTTAATTAAATAGTTGAAGGCATTGAGATTTTTATCGGCTTAACATGTTGACAAGCTGTTTGTTGTTGAGCCGGTTTGTCAGAGAGGAAACATCTTCCAGCATTATGAGTTTGTAGCTAGTTATGAATCGATACTGGAGCCTCCATGTGACCTATAAACGCAAACAGATCAGTTAACCAGATCAGTTTTTCAAAGTCCAAAAAAGGGCTGCAGAAACAGTCTTTGTTGTCTGCTTTCAGTGGACATGATCTCAAGGACAGTTTAGTTTTAGAGCTGCAGAGTCCCATGATGTGGTTTTGTTGGCTTCTCCATTCTTGGTGGGCATAAGAACCAGCACCTCTAAATCTGAGGCCATGGTCTTCTCCTAGAAAACGGTGCATTGCTCTCTCTATGTTTGCTCCAGGTGAAGGAATTCATGTAATTCAATTGATCATGAGATTGACAGGAAGTAATGCAGGTGTTGCGTCAGACCGTCATGGTAAAGAGGGAGCTGAGTTAGAAGGCAACGTTTTCGATTTACCTGTCGATCTATGTTCCGGCCCTCACCTCCGGCCTTGAGCTTTGAGAAGTTACTGAGAAATGAGATCGTGGTTACAAGCAGCTGGATTAGTTTCCATAGAGAGGAGGTGTGGGACCTGGACATCCAAGTCAGAGGTGGTTAGGGTGTACGATAAGGATGCTTCTGGACACCTCCCAGGAGGGATTACATGTCCCCGGCTAGGGAACGCCTTAGGCTCCCACTGGAGGAGCTGGGGAGAAGGAGGTCTGAGTTGACTTGCTTGGATACCCAAAACTGGACCAATGTGTGTGAGAGCGTCTCATCACCTGTCAGGCAAACACAAAGTTCCTGAAAGTTTCCCCGTGTGTGTGAGCAGCATCAGCAGAGTTTGACACCAGGAATATTTCCAGCTAACCCCCTCGGTATCACGATGTCAGGATTAAGTGTGGGAACACTATCAATCAATCAATCAATCAATCAATCAATCAATCAATCAAATTTTATTTATACTGCACCAATTCACAACAGTCGTCATCCCAAGACCCAAAAGAGCAGGTCTAGACCACCCTCATTGTTTGAAGAATTATCAAGACCCAACCTAAGATGAGACAGATTTAACCTCATCTCATCTAACATGGACCAAATCTGCCTGTAATCAACCAAAGAAATTCTTGGTCGAACTAAATCTGGAAAATTTTGACCAAAAATCAACTCTGACGGCAAACCGTTCTTCGGTGGTGGACGCGGCTCGGTGGGGTGAAAATATGCAGATATGGATGTCAGCACAAGAAGGTAAAAGGCAAATTGAAACGCTCAAAATAAAAATGAATATTTAGCAAACCACCGGACGTAGATGAACGTGGACGTTCTTCAATTTTCTCTAGCCGTTCTCCAGCGGGTTGGGTGAATCCAAAATGGTGAAAACAAGGGAGGGTTTTCCAAGACAGGCTGTTACCTGTGAACACAGACTGTATTTAGCAATACATTTTTTCGTGGGATGGTAGAGGAAGGTCCCGCCTCTGATTGGCTAGAAGTGCTGGGCTCTGATTGGTTATTCCTTATGGCTGTGAAACGTCATCATCTGTCGGGTTAGGGTTAGGAGATTCAGAGTTGCGATAATGTTCTGTAATGTTCTGTTCGATGTACAGAGCCGACAGCCTGTGCTTGGCTTGAGCGTGTGATGACATTTCACAACCATAAGGATTAACCAATCGGAGCCCAGCTTTTCTAGCTGGAGGCGGGACCTTCCCCTACCATCCCACGAAAAAAAATATTGCACCCGGGGGGATACTCTGTTTTAGCCAAGGGTCATCACAGCGACTCTTGGCGAGTCTCCCGCCGAATGCGTACAACGCTACTGCGCAAGTGGTGGAGTGCGTACAACAGTGTAATATTGGTTTTAGGAAATGGAGAAAAAACGCAGAATTACCGAGAGCTTTTGGGCTTCAAAGTCGTACACTGGCGGATGGCAGAACCAAGTTGTACATAGTTTATACAGTCTATGCCTGGGAAACAGGGATGCTCTGAAAACACCCCCATTAGCACTTGGTACATTTCTCCTGATGAAATTAACCGTCGACTGTAAATCGACCAATAAGTCGACCAGTCGACTAAGACTTCACAGCCTTAGAGAACAGAGCAGCAGATCTTCAGGATGATTCTCTAAAAGCAGCGGCAGGAGGAGCAGGCGGGTCAAAGAGACGGTGCGTTTACGCTCACACTAATGTGGAGCTTTAAAAGTTTAGGAGAGGTGTGTTTCAGAGCCGCACGTTTACACCACCTCAGGCCAAACCTCCAACACTGAATACACAAAACTTCAGGCTTAATCAAAGCTCGGCTCAAAGATCAATTCAGCGCACATTTTATTTTTGAGTTTGGACTGGTACAGTATCAGTGACATTAATGCTTAGACATCACTTCATCGCTGTGTTACCCTCAGGCGAAAATGTCAGTTTGACACCTCTCAGGATGAATCATCAGGATTATAATGACTCTGTTGTCTCGTCATGAGCGTCGCCTCCAGGACAAAAGTACATATTCAGATCTGTGCTACCTTTGTGGCTCTATTTGTGGAAATATGAGGGGTGTGTTTCTCAGAGTGGGCGACTTTTAGGGGGTTTGAGGAAGTCGGGGGACGAGCCGCCGTTTAGATTCAGTAAAAACAGGAGGATGAGTGTTTATGTGATTGTTTTAATAACTTTAAACCTCGTTCACTTGATCATCTGACTGCTCTCATCTTTTTATCTTTAGACAGCGTGAGTGTATTTTTTAATTTATGTGTGTTTTTGTCCTCCTCAGCCCGTTGTCACTACCCTGCCAGAGGAGAGTGGGGGGGCCGGAGTCGCGTAAATCAAAGCGTCGCATCATCGAGACACAGGTCAGTGCCTCTGTCTTCAACTCAGGGCGAAGAGGGGGGAGGTCTGGGCCACAAAAACCGCCCTGATTATTTTTCCCTTTTTTCACACAGTCAGGTAAACAGCTCGCTGCCATCCAAATAACCTGTCAGTCAGAGGCGGCGATGAAGGTTCATTTTGCAGTCTAGATCAGTCTGCGTGTCTTTAAACAGCCAGTGCAGCCCTCTGCTCCCCGGTATCTTCCTCTTGCTGCATGTTTACCGCCTGCTGATGCTTTGGGAAGCGTGTGAGAGCTGATGTGTTTGAGTTAAAATCTATAATTCAAATGCAAACGTGGCTGCACAAAAGCCCGCTCGTGTATTTCATCAACATCTGCAGTTCAGCGCCGCATTTATCATAATCATCAAACCCAATTCCCAGCGGATCCTCGTGAAACAGGCAGCATCACATGTGGCAGTTACTATTTTTAAACTGCATCCTTAACCATCAATGCTCATTGTACTGCGTCCTCCTACACAACGCTCTGATCCGTGTGTGCACGTACAGTAATCCTGGAACAATACGCTCCACAGAGCACCAGTTCTCACTCTGGCACTTCCAGGCCCCATTGTGCCCCTCTGATTGATGCTAATCTCCGTCCGCCTTAGAGGAGCAGCTTCGTCGTTGTCGCCGCCGTCGTCGTGCGGGAAAGTGAGATGGGAAAGAATGCAGATATGCTATAGCCTGGGATCATTTCCAAGTGCACTTTGCAGTCGATTACAGTTTGGCCAGGTGGCGCTGGCACCTTGACAGTGCAGCACTGACAGAGCACCTCCATTTAAAGGCACAGACGTGGACAAAGGCCACTGAATAATAATCTCCTCTCCTGATAGTAACGCCAGAGAAGAGAGATAATGGGCCGAGAGTGGAGCCATATGTCACAGTCCAGAGATGAGAAATGCTTGTTCCTTTAGGTGACGTTTCCCGTGATTGATCGCTCTGAAGATGCGCTGATGTTTTAACTTTTCACGGGGAGTGAGTCTGTGTGTCATGAGAGCTGCCTCACTTAGCAGCCACCTCCGTAAGATGTGCGATAAAGGGGATACATTCGGGAAGAGACATCCTACGGCTGTGTCTGATGAGCCTTGATGATGCGACTCACATCCATTAATGTTAGCAGAGTGGATTTATAGACATATCCGCCCTCAAGACAAGCAGGAACACTGAACCGAGGATCTTTTTTGTTATTTTAGGACTGAAAACTCTCTGTTTTTAACCTTTGTGTGAAAAATGAAACACAAACTGAGCGCTTCATGTGCAGAATCAACTTAATGTATGTGTGAGCACAAAGGTATCACGGCCTCATTGAGTCCTGTGATGATGTTGGCGCCCGGACAAGCTGATCTGTGTGTGTCTCCTGTGCCCAGCCTTGTCCACCCCCGGTCGCTGCCAACCCCATTGAGCTGCTGCCATGTTGCCATGGCTACATGGGAGGGGCCAGCCTTTACAACTCCAGGAAGTCAGAGGAGGAGCTTAATTTGAGGTAAGGGACGTGGCAGCGCTTTGGTTTCTGTTTGATTACAGACCCGTTAAACTTGAACGTTTCGCTCATGATGACAGTTTTGTCTCTGACCTTGATCGGCCCACTAAAACAGATAAACACGGACATGTTTATGAGGCGTTGCATAAATAATGATCATAAACCCTCAGAAGAGTGTTCAGAGTTTCTGATAAGAATGAAAGCTTTTGATTGAACGTGAAAGAAGTAAAAAAAAATCGAAAAAGTCTGTCCTATTCATCCCAAGGCGGAGATTTTACACCCTGGGTACTTTATTTTGTGCCATGTGAAGGAAAAATTATATTATTATTGGAGAACTTAAGTGAAAACATAAAGTAAGTCCCTTTGGCTTCTGTATTAGAGTAAAATAGCTGGAAACATGCAGTTGATACAAAAACCTCAGTAACATCTAACCTGCAGTTTTGTCCCACCATCCAGATCCAGAAACAGATTTAATCCATGCATATTACGCCCCTCAGGATCTTTGGATTGCCTCCTATCTCTAAAGGGCTGTATGATCCTGCTCAAGTCGTCCATGGTCCATCTTCCCATGTAGAAACAGGGGCAGGGTCCTCCTCAGTCTCAGTAAACTCCCTCAGTGTTCACAGAAATTCAGGCTCTTTCTCAATGATCTGGATTATTTGGTTCAGCAATAACCGACTCTTTCAGCCCCGAGTGCTCTGCGTTCAAGCGTAAACGTTCTTGTGCAAAAGTCGCCCTTTAGGGCCGGGTCATTCGCAATCGACACATCCCCAGACTCTGCAGCTTAGCGTGATATCAGCTGCTACTGAGCTGCGTACCTGCAGTGAAGTCAGGTGATATGACAGTGAAGTTAAAGAGAACTGGACCCAGCTGAGGGGATAAAGATTTCAACCACAGTTTTTCAAACAAGTGTCGACATCTAAAGGTACTTCAAAAAGTTTAGATTAGTGAAGATGTTTATGAAAGGAGGACTGATATTTACCAAACGCTCTGTCTGCTGTGTGAATGTGTAAAGTGATGAAAGGTAATACAGGTTTGTTGCAGATTAAATGTTTTAACTTCTGTCTCATCTGCAGCTCTCCTCCGAAGCGGATGTACGCTCTGTACCACACCACCTACAACGGGAATACTCCACACTCCAGGAATCACCATCACTACAACAGGTTTTACTCGCCAAACTCTCCCCCTTTAACTTTAATAGACATTTATACTGATCATCATAGAGACACATATTTAGTTTATTCACCAACTAGAAGTGACGTATGAGGGCTTTTCTCTTCATCCATCATGTTTACTTTATAATGTAAGCCCCTAAAAAGCTCCTCCGATTGTTCACTACTCTCGTAATGCCAATACGTTTATAAATGTGTGAACAGTTGAGAGTCGCGACTCGTAATTTGCTGATTTTGAGGCCTGAGCTCCACAAAACTGTCTTTCCTTTAAACAAACTTGATAAATAGGACTCCTCTGCAGTTTAACAGCTCTTTGTTTTCCTCTATAGAAGCTACTTTAACTGAAAATATATTAAAAAATGATCTTTTTTCAAGATAACCTCACCGAGGTGTCATTTATAGCTTATTTTATTCATTGATATTGATACTTGATTATGATTATTTTAAAGCTCTTGTAAGGAGTTTTTTTTTTTACATATATGAAATATAATGAAGCCTTTTCATGATATTATTAAACAAACAAAACCATAAGGGACAAAACTGACAATTTGCATGTTGTCATTTTTAATTCCTGAAACTGGCACGAGGGGGTAGGTGTAGAAAAAGATGTTTTTACTATTTCCACATAAAATATTTACAATAAATGAAACATTTGATGGTCGAAAATCAGCTGGGTGAGATTTTTGATAAAAAAGCTACTTAAATATGTAAAGGACAAGAAAAGCAGCATCTGCTTTGTGCACAGGGGGGCGCCAAAATTGAGAGAAACCAAAGGTTTATAAGAGGAGCTTTAAAATAAACCATTTCCTTTCTCCAAAACTTTTTTCAAATTTAATTCAGTCTTTAAGGCTCCTGTGAGAAACTTTTTGTTAGTGCCAGTTTTGGTGCCCCTAGTGGACACACCCGTCCTTTACATGCTTAAATAAAAACTTCTTCTGCAACTTGTTTGGCTTTATTGGCACCTACCCCCTCACAGAAGTTCTTGGCATTGAAAATCATAGTATAAAAATCTTCATGCTTGTTGCTGCTTTTCTTTTATAGATCATTAAAAGGCATCAGTATGAATTCCAGTCTGTTTCCTCAAAGTCAAAAAACTCCTCACAGGAGCTTTAAGTGGAGGTTGTTTTATATATCAGGTTGTTTTATAGTTGGAATAATAGGGTAACAGATGTACTCTTCCCTAACTTCTCCGTATACTTTTTTTCCCAGCACGGAGGACTCCTGCAGATTACCACCACCTTGCTTCCCGTATCCTTTCAACTCCAACGGCAACCATCATCACCACCATCTCTACCAGCACCACCACAGCCATCAAAGCAACCACCAACACAACCATCAACAGCAGAACCACCAACACAACCACCAACAGAACCACCAACACAGCCATCAACAGAACCACCAACACAACCACCAACATCAGACGGGGCAGAAGCAGCTGGAGCCGCACATCCTGCGGGATCTGCCTCCTTACCAGCCTGGGATGGGCGGAGGGGGTGGCATAGGCGGTGGAGGTGGAGGGGGAGGAGGTGGCGGAGGTGGTGGTGGTGGTGGTGGAGGAGGGGGTGCAGTAGTCGGGGGGAATGAGGGGACAGTGGCGAAGAACTGGGGAGGAGGGGAAGCGGTGAGGATTTTGGCGAGGCGCGTCACGCCGGACGGGAAGGTGCAGTACCTGGTGGAGTGGGAGAATGTGAGTTTGTACTGACATGGGCGGAGCAAACCCGAGACGCTATGACTGTTTCGCCACAGAAATACTGTGTACTTGAGATGTGGCGATGTTTAAAGTACAAACAGGACAAAAAGAAGAAAAAAAAAAACTTCACGTTTCAAATCCAGGTCTCTCTCTCTCTCTCTCTTAGTACCACCTCTACTCAACGTCACTATAGCTCACTACTGGTCAGTAAATGTCCCTCTTTGCTGGTGTTTCTCTGATATTTGTACTGTTAACTTTGGAATATGCCTTTTGCATTTATCATGTTTTACTGCGATGAGGACAAATATTAAAACCTCCTGATGATTTATAAATCTCTTCACCACATCTGGACCGAAAGATCTCACAGACTCAAACGAAAAAGGACCAAGTCAAAACTTCAAAATAAGTTCGAATGATCCAAACAACCTGTGTTGAGTTGCTTAAAAGTACTCAGTATGTTTACAGGCACAGTTAAGTCGAGCTGCCGTTACCTGCTGTTGTAGCTCGATTTGGCATTTTTGATTTGACTGTCCCTGTCCCAGTTTACAAGCACCAGGCAAGAATCAAAGTTGACCGATCATGTACCAAAACAATCGATAAAATACGTTAAAGGGATGTGTGTTAAAAGACAAGTCCAGCCTCTACTTCTCTGTACCTTTTTTTCATAGGATGCAGCTCTTCTTTGATTGGTCTGCTGAAGTTTTGTTTACTAACCGGTGTCCTAGCAACACTATTCAACTTCTGGGTCAACAGAAAATGCTAGTTTCTAAAATGCTAGTTTTAGTTAGCTTTAGGCAATAAACTTTTTTTTTTTAAGAAGTGTAAATGTGCTCATTCTGGCAAACTCATGTCAGTTTTTGCAGTGCCACTAGAGGGCGCCAGGTTTTGCTTTTTGGCTCCGCCCCCCTCGTTCAAAGACTTTTCCTTATTCTTTGACCTGAATTTGATAAAAAAAAGAACCCAAACTTTTTCACAATTTTACACTGAGGACCATCATTCTGTAAACCTTGATTTGTTCACGCAGTCTCTCACAGAGTAGAGAACTTTTCCATCTCAGCCTCTCTGTGATCGACTTTTTATTACTTAACCTTTTGGAAATCAACCTCATTAGTTTTATATTTTATTATACATTTTTTCAGTGTTTTGTGGTCCGTCACAATTTTTTTTTTATGCATTGCTGCTGGAAAATTAGATTTAGATTAAGATTTTATCATTATTTGAGCTCAGCATTTAAAAAGTCGTCTTTGCACTATTTTCTATTTTAGGGTTTTAATGATTTAATTTCCTCAGGAGGTTTTCGTACTTTTGCTCATCGCGGTATGTTATTAAGAGATTGTAAACATGTTATTACAGGAGTTTGTTCTGTTGGATTTTGTCATGATTTACATTTAGACTACTGTAAGTATTAGAAATAGGAGCCACAAGAGGGCTTTTGTTTTATAGATAGAATTATATATTCACAATATATTGCTATGATGGAATAACTTCATTTATTTTTTTGATGTGGTTGCATAGTGCCTATATGGGTTGTGAACCTGCTGATGGGTCAGCTGACCTGTGTGAACCAATAAGGCGACAGATGCGTGAGGTCATGTTACTGTAAATTAGAGAGGATGGATTTGGGTCCAGGAAACTGAAACACAGCCGAGTTATAATGTTTTTATTTCAATCAAGAACAGACTGTGATGTTACTGTACATTCCAACCAACTACAAAAAAAAAAGACGTGTATATGTTCGAGAAAAGTCTGACGTCACCAGAATGGAGATTATTTTAAAAGGATGTTTGTTTTTCAGTTTGTTTTCGATGAATGTTATTCGTCATAAAGTCCAGCCACTGTTCAGTTAGATGTCATAAAGATGCTGAGAAATCGGAGACTGAAAATATCCAAATCTTGAAGCACACAATCTTTATAAGCACTCTGGACTAGAAAAAAGTATTTCCAAACATATTAACAGAAGCAATTTGGCTGATAAGGCAGGCGAGTGAGAATTATCTTTGCAAAACTTGCAAATGTTGAATTATTAAAGATGAGTCTTGCGGCTCACCTGCAGTACTTTGGCAGACCAATAGGGTGCAGCACTTTTTTGTTAGTGCCTCAGCAGCAAAGTGGCGGGCAAGTTATTCTGCAGTGAAGGTAATAAGCGTCACTGTAATGAGGCTCCCTGTCATGATATATTTAATACTGAATCCAACGATGGTGTTATACTGGTGTCCTACTGCGCTGCAAAAGCACTACACCTTAGTATTTGGCTAATATAACATTCTAGCTCCTTTTACACTGTAAGTTTAAGATGGGAGGGTTACGCCTGAAATTTAAAACTCACATGGATGTTATGGTCGGGCGAGGTCGTCCCATGTTAGTCAGACACAAACAAATTGCGATGTAAAGCTAGTAGATAGACGGCAATCACCATATGGAGAAGCTAACTCAAATTAACCTTTGTGGAGCAAAGACCAGTTTCTTGCACTTTCCTTAAAGTTGCCGCTCAGTGGATTCTCACTGTATGTCTCCGTTTGTTTGCAGGTCTTCCCTCTTGTGCGTCCACTTTGCAGATTTTCCTTCTTTTAAATCATATATTAGGACACCAGTATTACACCTAAATGGGTTTCAATCAAAGTGCATCAGCAAAACAGGGAATCATCTTGATTTAAAACAGGGGACTACTTTTTTCAGAGGAACAATACATATAAAAAAAGACACTAAAACTTTTCCCTAAGATATTGTAAAATATTCCCAGGTGTTATCAGAATAATTCATTCATGATTGGAGTCCTGACTGAACTCCTCAGCTGTATTTATAGAGGCAGGTGACGTGCTGCAGTTGGATTTTATCTTTGTGCAAACAGGTTACATTAATCTAGAATACTGTGGTGCAAGTTCAGAGTTTATATTTTATACAGAGGCTTATTTCAACAATTTCTTCGATAGAACTTACATAATGTATACTTTTGCAGTTTTGTCTTAATTATAGACTGTATAACATCTTTAGTTGTAAAAAAAAAAAAAAAAATACAGAATTCATACTGTTAAAATCAAACCAATGCAAATCTCAGATTTTCTTTCAAACCTCTCTGCTGAATCTCCCGCACTTTCAGGACGGTGAAACGATGTACTGTTGCGATCTCCATCCTCCTCAGTGACTTTTCCGACTGTAGTTTATTAGAGAGAGGTGTCTTTTTAGGCGATGGTGATGAATGTATCTGTGTGTTTTCTATGGTATGTCTCTACCCGTCAAGTGCTTGTTCTAGGTCGTTATCTTGGTGGAACAAAACCAGATTAGTTTCAGACTTAATAGGAGGAAAACAAACATCAACACTGAGGAAGGGCATTTTATTTTGAGAGAGGAACTTTTCTTTATCTCTGATTAGAAGTCAAGTCCAAGTTCAGTTTGATGTATTTTTGGAGAAATTATGTTTGTACATGTATACTCTGCGTTGACACTTAGTATGTAACATGAATAATAAAAATGTTTCACCTTGTGTGGTGTCATTTTTGATCGGCTAGTGCAGATGATTATTTTAGTGTCCATTTACGGCATCGTCTGTTTTCTTTCTTTTCACAATACAAGAACTTTATTGATCATTAATGTCATCCATCAAGGTGTTATGAAGTGGATGATTCATATTTTTTTAGAATAGCTTTCGCCTTCCAGCCAGCTTTTTTCACCAGTTTGTCACCATGTTGAGTCTGTATCCTCGCGATTGTTTCATGGAGAACATCACATGGAACTTCAGCCGTTGCCAATATCTCCACGTTGTAATATATCAGCTCTATTTTTAACTCCATCTGCTGAAGTGATTGGATATTTGGAGCCCAGCATAAAATTTGATGTTTAATGGGCTTCATGAAAAACTAGCTCAACAGCGCCCTCTTTCTTTTCAAACTTCCAAACATAATGACCAGAGGGTTCAATGTACATAGATGATTTTTGCAAGGGCATATGTATTACTCAAAGTCCAAACAAAATGTCCTCTTGCGCCGAACTCCTCAAATCAAACAGGATGTCAGCCATTTTTATTTGAATATCAGATCAGCAGGACGTATATTTGGATGAAACAGGAAGTCATTGCTGCAATCTTTTAAAAAAATGTGTGTACCTGATCAAGTCCATCCTTCAACACATCTATGTGCTGTCATAGCACCACCCTGTGGAAATACATGATACTAACTTCAACATAAATTGTCTTATTCACTCAAGATTTGACAGATTTGGTAAAAGTCCCAGCTTTAACTCATCTATATACAAATTTTGTTATAGTCATACTGCCACCTACTGGACACAAAAGCTATTAACTCCTACATGTGCTGTCCAATAAGCAGTCTCTGGCTGTGTCTCATTTCAGAGACCGCATCGGGAGAAGCGCGCTTAGCTGAGTGCACTACCGTTTTGCGCCGTTATGTACCCTTCCTGTGTCCCATTTCAGAGACCGCAACCGTCGAACGGCGCATTTGAAGCGTGCGTGAGGTCATCACGCGGCACGAACGGTGTCCCGTTTGGCACAAAATACTAAGCGCGCTTCAAATTCGGTCTCAAAACCACACTACCCCGGCCCTTTTTCAAGCGTGCATGTATGCACGCTTTCGTGCCGTCGGTATCCCAGAATTCTTTGCGTGCCGCTGCACAGCTTTGCATTTCAGGTGAGAGGCTGGACTCGCTTTTTGGATTTCTTGTATTTTCTTTGAAGACGCGCTGTGTCTCCAAGCGAGTCCAGCCTCTCACCTGAAATGCGCAGCTGTGCAGCGGCACGCAAAGCATGTATGAGAGCATACAGCTTAGCATTTCTTAGCATCTTGTGCCAAATGGGACACCGTTCGCGCCGTTGTGGCGTCATGCACCCTTCAAATGCACCGTTCGACGGTGCAGAAGTGCACTTAGCCCGATGCAGTCTCTGAAATGAGACACAGCCAATGTTTTTGCTTTTAGAGGACAAGATAAGCTTCTTCCACAGGGGGGCGCCAAGACTGACACAAACAGAGAGTTCCTCACTGGTACTTTAAAGAGACATGAATCTAGCAGCTTTCTTTTTTAGTGTAAAACTCATATCTAATAATTACTGAGTTATATTCAATCACATAATACAGATATGAATTCTATGAGGAAATTCCATTATTTCTAATCCCCACAATTTAAATTTAAGACATTTTATTCATGAGGAAATCTTAATACCTCAGAAAGAGATCAGCTCAAAACTCAGACCAGTCTTATACATTTATGTAAAGAAGAAAAGGGTGAAATAGGAAGACCAAATTACACCAGAACAAGACAAAAACTCTGCTGACAGACCATGTCCAACACAGAAGTTATCCCATTACAAGATTCAGCACCACATTAACAAGACAAAACAATGAAAGTGCATGAAAGTCGATGCAAATCTGATTCTGAGCTACATATTGATTTAGATAATATTATTTATCACCAGTGGTATTTTGTGCAATTACTCCAAACATGTCTCAGAGGAAATGTGTTTATGTCTTTTTCTGGATTACAGTAATCTGCGGCTGACAAACAAAAAAAGTGACAATTTTTCTGGTAAATTTAGAGAAATGTAAACACAGTTCATTTTTTAATGCTACAGAAAACAGTCAGTTTCTATTTTTATTGCTAATAATGTACATTTAAAAATAAAATGCTTTCTCTTCTATGCGTGATCACAACCAGTGTCGGGGGTGATAAAACAATGTTGGTGAGAAGTCCTATAAATTAGTCTGAGGGGAGGATTAATTGCATCCCCGCCAAATGTGTCCTGTAGGAAAGATTAAGTACTTTATTTTGGCAGAAAATTTACAGCTGCTGCCAACATGAAAGACAAATGTTTGTTTTGTGTTTGTGCCAGTCCCATTGAGTTTCCAGGATGAACGATGGAGCTAAATAATTATGCCAAAGATAAATACCACACCTCTGTCTGAATTTATCTAAATTAGTTGCTTCAGTAGAGTCAGCACACGGGCCTCGACGAGTTACTGTCGTCCTACAAAGTTCACGACCTGGTTTGGACCGCTGACTGAAAAAATATCACAAGATTTTAATCTTTTCTGCAGAGCTGGTGAATTAGGAAAGAAAATTAATCATACCCCTGATACTCTTTCAATTTTTTATGCCTGTTTTGTATCTTAATTTCTCCTCTCTGTGTTTTAGTTGGTTAAAAATTCTGCTTTGAACAGTCTTGTAAGAGATTATTTCTCTGTAAACTCCAGTGTAATGCAGCCAAAGCTTGTAAATGTTAAAGCTTCAGTTCTATTGTAATGTTAAATCTAATACATTCAAAAACCCTGACATAAAATTTTATTGTCAAGTTGTGATATTGCCAAATCAGAAATCTTTTCTCTTACCATTTTAGTGATATAAGTACGGTGGCCCTGAATTTCAATCGTTCATGTACTTAAGGAAGGCAGTCATTAAAATTTTATGAAACCTAAAAATATTTTACAGAAGACCAAAATATTTTACATGAACCCAAAATATATTTTACAGAACAGAACAGAAATTAAATACAAGAATATTTAGGAAAACATTTGAATGTTTGGGAAACAGAAATTAAGTTTTTTAAATAAATTTGTGCTTTCTAAATTATTTTAATTTTTTATAAAATTTATTTGTTGCCAAAATAATTCTGTTTTCATATTTAATTCATTTTCAAAATCTTATTTTTAGATAATTTTTTTGCTTTTCTTTATTAATGCTCTCAAAATGTTTTTGCATTTCTAAAATACTTTTATGTTTTCTAGTCATTTTTTCCTTATCATTTTTGAACTTAATTCATGTTACCAAAATACTGTATTTTAGTGTTTCAATTTATTTGCATTTCTTTAATATTTTTTAACTGTTACTGCTGCTTTCCTTCCCTTTTCAACTCTTAGGTGTTTTCCGTAATATTTACACATTTTCAGAACTTATTTGTGTTTTCTTAAATACATTTTGTGTTCATATGTAATATTTTTTGTGTACTGTAAATTGTTTTGTGTTGTATGACACATCCATCATCATTGGCCTTGTTTAATATTTGTGCCACTGACCCTCAGAGCCACTGTAGGTTGTATAAAAGTTTAAGCTTGAATAAAAATTATCCGCTCTATATTCAGGATCCTCAATTCACAAGGCTGCTAATGCAGTTCATGCATGCTTTTACATGACAAAAGAACGGTTGTGTTTGTTAATAGGGGATTGTCTTACTCCACAGGTGTGCTCTGGTATGGAGCTAACCGAACCGTGAGTGTATTAGGTAGAGCAGTAAGTTTAGAGCTCTGAATGTCGAAGAAATCAACATTTGACACCATCACCTGCAGCTACTGACTTTCTCCACGAGGTGGCGACCACGACTCAACATTTTCACCGAAGGTAGGCGCTGCACTGTGCTGCCTTCAGTGTCTCTGTAAAACTGAGAAATGTAGAGGTGAAGACAACTGTTTTTCTTTAACAGCACAGTTCTCGGTATACCTGATTATTTAAGCTTTCAATTTAATCAAAACACACGTGAATAGTATTTCCAGCAAAGACGCAGGGAGAGCATCCTGGTAAGATGTATGAGTGTTTTTAAACTTGCTAAAAGTTAGCCAAACAAACCGCAGACGATACTCCGGGTAATTGTGTCTGTGAAGTTACACTCTAACTGTAAAAAGATAATATATTATACAGGCCGATTCAATTTGACCAGAAGGATGTAACAGCTGGACAGCTTATGTTGGTGCTAAATTAAATACAGACGTTAAGTATGACAGACGTTAAGTATGAAGTCCTTAACAAACTTTTATCACACACATAGCAACACAGGACTTCAAACCACGACACATCAACTCAAACTCGATGAATTATTACCTTTGGCCTTATTTTGTTTCTTTTAATTTTATTTATCTAAATCACGTTCTTAAACGCTGCTTGTTAGCTTAACTTTTACAAGTTTTTAATTCTCCCATTTCACGTAAAGGCAGCACAGTCGAACGTTCACGGCGCCATTTTGGCTCCACAGTTTCCCTCCTTGATGCAGTTCCTGTTTGCGTCATTTGCGTCGTATTTTATTTAATTTTTTACTATTTTAAAAATGAAATAAAAGCTACATCGGAAATTAGTAGTTTTAGTAGATAAAAATTAGATTTTTTCATTTGAAAAAATAATAAATTATCAGTTTCCAATGGAAGCGAGTCACTAGCTTGTTTTCAACAGGTATGTCAGGAAGGCTACTAATGTTCAAATTCCTAAAGAGGTTTAATAGCCAACATATAAAGAAGCTAACCTTGATTTTAAAAAGCCAAATAATAATGTTAATTTAATTTTCGTATCTATTCACAATAAATTTGAATCATAAACTTCAAAAAGAACTCTCAAAATTTCTACTAGTTAGTTTTTTATTTATAGGTAACAGGCGCTATCGTTAAAAGGCAAGGTGTAAAAGTGAGCTCTTACATAACAGTGCGTAAATTACAGTATGTTAAACTCATCTGCTTCCTTCACACACACACACACACACACACACACACACACACACACACACACACACACACACACTGCAACATGATTATAATACATATTCCTCCAAAGATAAGAGCAACAAATGTAAAACACACAGGGCTAAAGATAGGTTGTATTGTAAAAACGTGCGCGCATCCTCCAAACACACATACGCAGATCCATGCACATGTGCGCGCCCGTGCTCAGCCCTCCACCCCCTTCTCTCTCTCTCTCTCTCTCGCTCTCTCTCTCTCTCTCTCTCTCTCTCTCTCTCACTCACACACACTCACTCGTGTTTCACCCTCACACCTCAACAGCAGCGTGCAAATAAACACACACACATACATACATACACACGCACTCACACACACACGCACATACACACATTTCTGCATCCTGTATTTTTTTATGCACCGGGAGCCGGGCGCTTTATAAGCGGTCGTGGATTATGATGCCAGTTTTTATAACAGCGGAATATTGGCCTCTCCTTCGGCTCCAACTGTGATCAGCTCTGAATCGCGTGCTTTCCTTTTTTTTCCTCTTTTTTTTTTTCTTTTCCAGATTAATTTCTAATTCGGTTCCACGTTACTTCAGAGCACCGAGAGACCGCTGAGACGCACAGCCTACGTTCAATGCCGTTGGAACATGTCCTATGTTCCCTTTCAAGGTAAGACAGAGCAGATATTTGACATTTTTTTCTCCCCTTCCACTGCATCTTTATTTTCTGTCCTCCTCCTCCCTCGTTCCTCACCATCCCCTCTCTCTGTCTCTGTCTCTGTCTCTCTCCTTCCCCTCTCATCTCCTCTCCCTCTGTCTCTCTGGCACTATCATGTGCATTAGGCATATCAAAAAGCACCATAGCCGACAGGTGCATAGAAATAGCCTCCTAGATAGATGCCCCCCTACACACACGCCCGCACAAACACACACGGATCAAGCGCAGCGTGTGTCTGTATAGACCTGTGCATGCGGCAATTATAGTATCGTATTAAGGTATGCATGTGTACTGGTGTCACGGTCTACTCCTGCAAGTGCATTCCTCTGTTGGAGAGCAGCTGCACCGCTATGATGGGGGAAAAATCCACGAAATGTTCCTGTCATGTCTCTCTGGTGCACATAAGGAGTTCATATCATTAAGTTTGCACAGCTCTCATCATGTTAAATTATCTTATTATTCTCTCTGGTGTAGAAATCCAGTCATTTTCTCGAGGCACTTTCATGAAAGGAGCTTTAAAGCTGCCTGTAAGACTTCTTAACATCTCTCCTCATGTTGGGATTTGTAGTTTTTTCGTGTATTTTGTTATGAAATACATTCATCAACAGCCTGAATGGACTGTCTGCTTCTTGTGTGCACAAACTTTGGCCCATTAAAATATGCAGACGACCAGAACAAGAGGCTACTTCATTCTTCGCTGGTCTCCTCTTCCTCCATACTGGAGTGTGAGTGGGTGAAAGGCGCTTCAGTGTACACGGTAAAGGCAGATTCCCCTCGGTATCATCGCACTGCAACTGTGACTAATGCTATATGTGAGCAGGCGTGCTGCAGTGAGCTGCCTCAAATCCATCCAGTCCAAATTTGCAGTGTATGTGTTTGTGTGTTTGAGAGATCAGAGGGGCGAATTTTTATTTTAGGGGGGAAATAAAGCGACGCCGGAGTGAGATGGACCGCCTGGCGTAAAGTTTGGAGCAGCCGTGAAGGATTGAGGGTGTCGTGGTTTGTGTGAGTACCTGTTATCGAGGAGGCGAGATGCCAAAAAAACTGTAGGGAAGGGGAGGAAGTGGATGAGTGTGTGACTGAGAGAGAGAGGGAGAGAGAGAGAGCGAGAGCGCGTCAGTTAGTCAGTGTGTGGGTTCAGGAGAGAGTGGAGGTGTGCTGCATGTGACTGTTCGGAAGAGAGAGAGCGAGAGAGTGTGCTCGCCTTATGTGTGGATACGAGCGCACACTCACAGACCTGTAACCCTTTGTAGAACAATATGGGTGCTGCCAAAATGGAGACCAATCTCGACCTGAAAACTACAACTCTCAGCCCCTGGGCCTCGCCGTGACCTCAGGATCGTCATCCGAGCTGCACATGAAAAGAGGAACCAGATTTAACTGCTGGGCTTCTTTTCACTCTGCTTTTTTATTCCCTCTGAGCAGAGCTGAGCAGATAATGGCTAAAATGCCCCCTTGTGCGAGTGCAGCCGTGGAAGTTGGTTGCATAATGTTGGTGAGATGCTCTTCCACTGTGTGTGTGTGTGCGTGTGTGTGAGTGTGTGCGAGAGCCCACTCCAGGAGTCATTGCCAGGATATTGTGTGCTCAGTGCTGCACCTTCAAAACCTGCCAGCGATGGCACTGATGGTACTCTTTCCCTGTGATCGCACAGTGGTGTTTCATTTCAGAAAACATTGTTTTCAGAGCTAAGCAGTGTTTATCTTCTCCAATTTGGTACAACTGCTGAGGGTTTAGCAGTAAGCCTGATAGTAAGGCATATCAATATGGCAATACACAAATCAGCAGTCAGTTTCCACTGTTTTAACTCCAGGAATCCAGGAGTAGTATTAAAAATGTTCTCTCAGAGGAGTTGGAACATTAACCCAGTTTGTTTTCAGCGTTTCGTTCTGATTTTTTTTGTTATATTAAATAATCTTTAGTCGCCCGTAAATGTATTTGTGTGAGGAACCTAAGGTTTGTTCATTTTCTCGCTTTATGTTCTGGATTTTTGTATTAATTACTTTAAATTTTAGTCTAATTTTGTTGCATTAAATTTGCTCTAACATTAATTTTTTATATCATATAGAAGTTCTTCTGTATGCTGAACAAAACCAAACCAAAGTGGGGTTATATTAGGTCAGTGTTAACTTTGGCAGCCATGTTTGATAGAGGACTACGATGCATTTAGTCGTTTGTGCTCTAAACTGTTCCAATCAATGAAAAATCTAAACATTTTCTGCCTTCAAACTAATTAAATCAATCAATCAATCAATCATAATTAGATCTTCACTCTTAACGCTTTGAGTCGTCTTGTAACTGAATTCCCTACTGAGTTGGATGATTGAGTTTAGACTCTCCCACAATGCAATGCTGCTTTTCTGTCCCGGCTGATGTTACATTGAAGGATAATTCAACTCAGAGTCATTATCTTTCTAAATCCACAATGGATATTAGGGCTGGGCGATATGTCTTCAAATCAATATCACGATATATTGATCAGTTCACCTCGATAACGATAAATGGACGATAACTACTCCACAAGCTGCTCACCCCCTCCCACATTAACTTCGTCTACTTCAGCCGCTACAACTTTTCCTTTTTGTTACAGACTGGATGGGGCGGAGTCACGTCTCTGATGTAGGACAGCGTCTTAAAGGGACATGAGACCATAGCCTACCTACACACATCCAAAAACAACTTTGATTTATTTATTTTTTTGACACAGAGTATGCCGATATGGGCAAAATGACGTCGGTTATCGTCGTAAATTTCTGTATCGGTAAATTTTCAGATTATCGTCCAGCCCTACTGGATTCTCTTGTTTTCTTTTTTACTTCCTGTTTTTTGTAAGCTCTCATAAGTCTAAGAGACGGCCCTGGACAGGTGCTAAAGTCACAGCACTCTTAGCTGTTTCTTAACAGCTGTATTTACAACTATCACTGATACAAAAGGTCAAGACAGTTTTGCTTCCACATCAGGATGAATCAAGGTTTAGACTCAGAGTTGTCAGCGGTACGTTAGACTGACGTCGACCTGGTAGCTGGTTGAAAAGTTTGTAAAAAAGCAGAGAGGATTAGGGTGCAGGGATAAGATTTGCAGTGTTGAAAATATGATGTATTTTAAATGTTGGACAGTCCACCTAAAGTAGTTTTATCTTGTCATTGTCTCAGTAACAAAAACAAAGCAGTTATTTGAGAGGAGGAGATGCAGGCCAGCTCGGACCCTTTTGTTGAGAACCAGCATTGAAGCAAGACTATAAACTGCCATTCATGAGATCAACTCCATCACTGTTTGTAAAACATGCCGTTTCCTTAAGTGGCTGTTTCAGAATAAAGATATTTAAATGACAAAACAATCAGGTTTTTAAATCTTGAAGATTTTGCTGGAAATTAAAGTCTCGATCGTTGATTCTCTGAGCTTTGGTGAAGCCAGGATTTAGCGATGATTTTCAGGAGTTACAGTCATTTCTGCGACTCCAAGTTAGTAACCACAGTGAAATACACTTTCAAGCTGGTAGACCAGATCTAACAGAGGTGCACGTCCCAGCAGACCTGGTCGTTGTACAGTTGTAGCCTTGTTGTTACATGACTTATTGAGGAAAGTGAATCGTCGGCATAAGGACTGAATTCATGTGTGTAAATATAAATATAGTGTTTCTGTAGCTTTAATGCGTTTTCAGGTAATAATCAGGATCATGTACAGTGAGCAGGTGGTTATGTGAATTTGACCCGTTTGATCCCACTCACCCTGTCCGGATTCAGATGACTGTCAGGCTGATTAATCGATCGGTCTATCTCTCGTAAAATTAGCTCAAACATCTAAACTACGAGAAAAATCCTCCTTTTTTCGCTTTATGTCGTTGTAAATTGAATATCCTTGAATTTGTGATGCTGATCAGACGTGATAAGACGATAGTTTTGGATGGAGGCACATTTTTCTGTATTTTTCACTCTAACTTGGACAGACAGCTAATTGGAAAATTAATCAATTGCGTAAATGAGTGTTAGCTGCATCCCTCGGGTGCATTCAAGCCGACCAGCCCCATTCACTCAAGCAGCTACTCTATCCATCCCCCCTGTCTACCTATACATTAGAAGCTCCATGGTTACTCAAGGTGATTATGTAACACTGTGTGATATTTATTGCTGCACAGTGACTCAACATCTAGAGATAAAGTATGTGTTAAGATGGTGTATGTATGTGTGACATTGATTTGGACTGAGATTCAGATCGACAGAAGGGGAGAAGGGGTAAAAAAAAAAAAAACCCTCAGCGATCCTGCAGATGTATCCGAGCCCACGTTGACGAGAGTGTTAAGCTAATGTACCAGGCAAGCCATTTGCAGTCATGCCAAGTACCGGCTCACATGAACAGGCAGTTAGTGGGAGGCAGGCAGCAGCAGCAGCAGCAGCAGCAGCAGCAGCAGCAGCAGCAGAGATGGGCCTTCCTATCTTGGCTGAATCTTCTCCTCCCTCCTTCACTCTCTTAAACTCACACCTCCTTTCACTCTTTTTCCTTTCTCTCTCTTTTTCTCTCCTCCGCTGTGGTCGACCCCCCTCACGCTGAACCACCCACCCACACGCACACACATGCTCTCCTACCTCCACACTGTCTCTCTCTCTCTCTCTCTCTCTCTCTCTCTCTCTCTTTCTTTTTCTCTCTCCTTCTCTACAATGGCTCTACCCATGAGTGCAGATGGACACTGTTGAAGCAGGCAGCCGGCCGCTGAGCTATCCCTGGCCTTGTCGATTTTACAGTAGTTTGATACAGCAGCTCCTGTCAAGCATGGCCATGTTTAAAGAGACAGCAGCACCACCAGCACCAATGCACTGCAGCAGCACTCCTCTTCTCCCTCCTTCCCTTTTCCTCTCTTTTCCTCCCATGTGACATAAGGGACTGTCTTACACCCCTCCACCACTCAGGCGGTGCCAAGAACCATCATCTGTTAAGCTATTACTGTACTGCACGCGTGAGATTCATCTATCCTCCGTGCACTAGATGATCCGTCAGAAGAGAGAGCCCATTCATTCTCCAGTGGGGCGCTGAGTGTACCGGAGATGCGTTTGCGCCGGCGTTCCTGAGTGTTGAGTCGAATTAGACGCCCGGTGATGAGCGTTCGGGAGAAGTGATTGGCTTTTAATCACACATGTAGAACCGAGTCCTCCAGCCGGAGAGGCCCCTCTACTGGAGTTGACAGATCTGTAGAGATCTGATGTTTCGCAAATCAAAGAACCCGCTGTCCAAGTTTAAAATTTGCCGCCCGGATCCTCTCTAGATATGGGGGAGTCAGCACTTCTAAATGTCAAAACCAGACTGTGCCTCTGGCTTTTTTTTCAAGTATTCCCAAAGCTTTCTGGTCAAAGACGAGCAGCGACGTCAAGATATTGAGGAAACATCACTCCTGTCGTCTGTCATCCTTCAAAAACGCCTTCATCTGAGTGAACTCACATATTTATCAGCCGGCCCGCAGTCCCGATAAAGAAGAAAACACTTGTTTAACCGTGGACCGTCTGGCAGACAGTTGAAGGTCTTTGATACTCGAGGGGTCGATCAATATCTGACCTCGGCAGTGTGAGATACGTCTGTGATACCCAAGGGACTGTGACTGTGTCGACACAATGGTGGTGCAACAGGTGGAGGAACTGATGGACCGGGCCAGATCTGAAGGAGAAGAGATGCAGAATTTGACTTTTAGGCCTTTGTGTTCACGACTCTGATGTAGAGCTGGGCGATATGGCCACATATGTTATCACAGTAAGATTTTTCAAGTCACAGATCATCTATAATTATTTATAGCCTGTATAAACTGTGGACAACCTGGTTCCGCCTCCCGCCTGTATACAGATTTGAAGCCGAAAGCTCTCGGTATTTCTGCGATTTTTCTTCATTTCCTGAAACCAGCGCTGTGCAGTAGTGTTGTACGCTTTCGGCGGGAGAGTCGCTGTGATGATGCTCGGCTCAAACAGCTTATCCCCTGGGAGAGCTACGCAATAGGCTGTATCAGGTGTCAATCAAAGAAACCATGAACCCCCTAATAACTTTAAAAAATGGAGCTGTACAGAAAAAAGAGGACTTGAGCACAAACCAGTCTGACAGTAACTACATGTCAACATCACAACCAGGGGTGAGAAACATTTATATTCTGTCATTAAATTTCTAAAGTTTGACCACAGCTCCATAAGCTTTGCTGACGGAGGCGGGTTTTATGACCTATACTGCAGCCCGTCACCAGAGGGTGCTGTTCTTGGAGTGACTTCACCCAGCAAAGAGGCAGACGGCGTCCATTCTATATACAGTCTGTGTAATTATTGCTTTATATGTCAAAGCTCCTGAGTGAAAGTCAAAGAAACCAGATGGTTGCTCGTCTCTGAATCTGTCATTAGTGTTGGTAGGAATCATGTATTTTGCAGTGACATAATTCTGTTGAACATAAGGCTGGGTGATAAACCGAAAATTTACTGATACTGAAATTTATGACAGTAACCAACGTGATTTTCCCCATGTCGATATATTTGGTGTCAAAAAGATAAATAAATCAAAGTTAGTTTTGGATGTGTGTAGGTAGGCTATGGTCTCATGTCCCTTTAAGACGCTGTCCTACATCAGAGACGTGACTCCACCCCATCCAGTCTGTAACAAAGAGGGAAAGACAGGTGAGGAGATGGAGGACGGTTCAAGTTGTAGCGGCTGAAGTAGATGAAGTTAATGTGGGAGGGGGTGAGCAGCTTGTGGAGTAGTTATCGTCCATTTATCGTTATTGAGGTGAACTGATCAATATATCGTGATATTGATTTGAGGCCATATAACTCAGCGCTAGTTGAACATATTTGCAGTTGTGACTATTTTACCCTCAATATGATACATCTGTGTTTAAGTGTGACGAGACGTTTGCGCTTTAATATCAAATCCAGTACATCCCCTCGAATTCACTCATGTCGAAATAAATGCTTCATCATAATGGACATCCTTCTACCTTTGCTGTGTTATTCAACCACTTGTCACTTCTTTTTTTCGGAGTTGACCAGCCCTCCCTTAAGTAGTACGGTGCATCATCTGCATAGAGTTTGAGCTAAGCTGCTAAGAACACTTTAAATCTGCATCCATTGTCCAGGAGTGCCGTCATCCTCCCTCCCTCTCTTCTCATTCTGTATCTATAGCGTTGCTTTAGTCTAAATGGATGCTCTTTTTTTTCCACTCCTGTCTGCTCAAGAACGCTTGGACCCTTATCCGCTAAGAGCCTCTAGTGCTTAAGTGATGCTGGGGGAATCTACATGGGGGCCTCTAGAGCTGTAGTCTTCAGGAGGAGTGGCTTTTTAGACTCGGCTACTCTTTGGGTGGGTGGGTAATTCAATTCTGCTGCAAAGCATGGAGGGATGACTCAATGGGTTTGTGCAGAGAGAAAGAGAGAGAGAGAAAAGGAGGGAGAAAGAATGAGAGAGAGAGATAGAAGACACCTTGGCTGTTTGATTGATCTTGTCAGGATTCACTCCCAGCGAAAAGGTCAGGATGAGCTGCCTCCTCTCTCCCGAGCCAATCAGTGGGCTGCCAATCCGGGATAATGATCTCCCTCTGGATACGGTTGGCTCATCATGTTTGCAGGCATGATGTTATCCAATCCCATGGACGACAGTGATTCAGAACTGAGTTTTAAGCCAAATACCCAAGGCAGTGTGAGAATTTACAGTACGTATGTCAGTAGTATGAGTCATGGGGTGACCGATGGATGGATGGGCTTTTTTAAAAAAATACAAACTCATGGAGGGAAGAGAGTTTATCTCGTCTTTTATTACAAGATATGTATTGAAGTTTGCAGATCAAAAATTGTCTGATATTGTACTTTATATCTCGCGTTTTCCCACCAACACAGTTTCTCTTCCAGTTTGTAAAAAAGAGGCTACCAGGTCAGGAGCCCTAAATGTCAACGTATGATAATAAAGGTACTCAGGATGCATCAGTTCACAAAGCTCTCTCTCTTTTTTTAAGTATCTCTTTTGGGCTTTATTTGAGAGGACAGGACAAGAGAAACTGAGCTTTAATCATGAACTCTATTCACCATGGAGTAGTCTCAGGTTTCTGAGGAGACATATTGGATGGTGACGCCATGTTTAAGTGCTTTTTCAGCCTCATTTTTGGGAGTTAAGGTGGACTTTTGGCCTCCCTGGCAACTAGCTTAAACAAACCCAGCCATCATTTGGCTCAGATGTCCCTCTAATTTAGCAAATTTATGTAAAACACTTTCTTTTATATCTTCCTTATGTATACTATTTAAAAAATCTCCCTGTGTACAGTGTGTACTGACAAACAGACGAGTTTTATACCCCCAAATCTTGTATTTTCTGTAATCATGGTGAGTCCCGGGCTTTTGGAGCCAGCCTCAAATGGACACATCGGCTAAAAAAAGATGCATGTTAGTAATGTTATTAAGCTCTTGTTAAATAGCTTATATGTGGTGCTAGAAGTAAACTGTTGTGTCTTTTAAAAATCACAAAGTCCAGTGATTTTTTTTTAACCCTTTATTTTTGCCTCTAAGACTTCATACCTGGACTCAAATGAGCGAGTTTGCAAGGAGTACATCCTGAAATGACACCTGCATGTACCTGCAGACTCACATTTCGCTTCTGTAGTAGACCAGTTGAGAGTAAGAACCAACTGTTCCTCCACTCCAAACTGAGATATTCACTTCTTACCCGTCAGAAAAATGTTGAACAGATCATGCGCGGTCCAAAAAGTCTTTATAGTGAAAAATTAAACATACAAGCAGTAAAATAAGGAGGAGTAACTCTGAAAAAAACTCTCCCTGAAGAAGCTGAAGTTCTGGTGAAAGTAGGTCCACCACCACATGCTGAGAAATAATGGAAAAAAGAAACATATCTGTTCAGTGAAGCCTGAAGCTGTATTAAACATCAGTCTCAGGTTATCAATCTCTGAATGAAGAATCCAGCTCTCTGTTCAGCCTCGTAGACACTGAAATAGACTTTAGTGCGCTGTGGGGAGTTTAATCAGGCACCTGTAGAGCTATTCATTTCAGGGGAGTTTCTATTTTTACCTCTTTATAGCTGTTACTGCGTTTATGTTTGCTTATATAAGCCTCTGTTGTTGTGTGTTTTTACTGTGCATGTTGTTTGGTTGTGCGTCTGAGGCTGAGACGCCGCCGCCGCTGCTGCTGCAGTCTCTTTTGGTTCAGTGGAGAGGAGCGGTCACATCGGGTTATGGAAAATGTTGTACAGTAGCAGCTTGGCCGTGCCGGGCGACTGTTTAACAGTGAATTAAGTGTGATACAAATGAACTTCACTTCACAATGTAAATGTTAATGCTGCAGCGTTTTCTGCCTCTAATAGGGAAGATTTATTTTGCCTGTAAAAAGAAGTCACCATGTACAGGAAGAAGCAGCACAGCTCTGCTCCAAAAACTGAGGTCAGACTGCACCATCTTTTTGTCTTAACTGGCAGACGTGACAGACTACAGCGACTGATGTGGCGCCATTGGAAGGTAGACAGGTGGGCTGGAAGAAACCTCAAAATGCTAACAACACTCACTCACCAGGTTTGCTGTTTCCGGCCAACATTCAGTCTGCTGATGTCATTCGTCGATAGCAAAGAGGGAAGATGTCATTGCCAAACTGATCCTCTGTCTCTCAGTCCAATCTTACCGCACCAGCTTCAGAATTCATCTTCCTTCTTAAAATTTTGTTTGTTTGAAAATCTCAGACATTTTTGAAGACGTACAGGTAGGGATGGGCAATATGGGCTAAAAAAATTATCACGATAAGATTTGTCATTCTGGCGATAACGATAGAAGTCCCGATAAAAAAATATTACAATTCCAATCTCTATTTTTGACTCATTCTGTCTTGGGAACACTAGTTGGAATAGTCAAATAATATACTTAACCGCAAGTTTGAGTGGTAGGTTATGGAAAAAACTAATAACATCAAACAACATTTGTTGAAAACTCTTGTTGCACAGAGTGAGCAGATCCACTGTCCGATGTTAGGCATACCTGATTGCGCTCATCTAAACCCCAATCTTGAAGGAAATCCCTCATGTGGAGCCTCGTTCAGTAACCAGCTGCTCAGAAACGTCTTCTTCATCACCTTCGGCCATGTTTGTTTGTTATTCTGCTCTGTGTGGGCTATGGCTGCGAGTTATTCATCGTATTTATCATAAGATGGCAAATATTTATCACAGAGGATTTTTCTGACAATATATCGTAAACGATAATTTATCACCCATCCCTACATACAAGTTCAGTCAAATCTTGACTATAATCCACCTGATTTAAAGGATGCAATCTGTTTTTAGCGGCTCTGAAAGAATAAAAAGGTCAGCAATGTGCAGTTTTTATGCAGACGCGTAGCAGATTTGATCAATATCTGATACCACCAACCTAACAACCACCCTAAACGCAACTCATGATGGTTGGAAGGAATGGATGGAAACTCCCAGCGTGCATTTCATCCTGGTTTATAAGTCTCAGTACTGTACTGGATGCAGCACACTTTTTAGATGACAACTTTCCCGTCTATATGGAACATCAGTTTTTTGCAAACATCTCCAGATTAATGAGAAATACAAATGTTAGTTGCAGCCCTAATCACTGCACAGCACATGCACAGGTTTAATACAGAGTTAGTCCCGGGCCAACATCTAGAATCCGGCTCTGCAGCACTCCTCTGCTCTTCAAGTGCTCATGAAAGTACGCATCACAGGTTCGCCTGTTTAGGATTTACACAAACGCCTCCCAGCGAGAAGACCCCGGTTTGATCCCTGGCTCTTCCTGTGCACAGTTTGCACGTTTGTGTGGGTTTTCTCTGGTTTCCTCCCACATCCCAAAGATGTGCAAGTCAGGCAGAGTGGAGACTCTACATCGCCTGTAGGTACGAGTGTGTGAGCGTGAGTGGAAGTCTGCCTATCTAGGTTGAACCTGTGTTGGACTGGCGACCTGCCCGGTGTCCTGCCATCCGCCCAGTGCATGCTGGGATAGCCTGTAGCCCCGGGTGTGCCAGAAAAGGATTAAGTGGGCAGAGGAGTTGAATGAATAAATGATTAATCAGATACACCTTCCTCTGCATTAAAATATCAAATAAAGGTAGAGAGTGTTTGAAACGGTAAAAGTCTGTGGGTTTTCAGGATCCTCGGGTTTGAAACAGACTCTTTATATCTGATAAATATACAACCAAAAACGCAAAAATCAACAAGAGTAAACGCAAATAAACAGAATATAACAGGCGGATTTCAACAGCAGAAGATTAATAAATCATAACTCAGAAAATAAAGAGGCACAAAAAGAATAAAAGCTTTAAAAGACAATAAAAAGATTCCCAGAAAAAGAGGAAAAACTGATAAAAAGAAGAGGAGCCGTGAGATACAAAAAGAAGGGATAAATTCGTAAACAGATAAAACTGAAAAGTGTAAAAAAGAGAATCTGAAGAGGAGCTGGGAACAGATTTTTGTATTACAAGCATTAAAATGGTAAAAAGAAGAAAACTTAGATTCTGCACGCTCAGAAGTTGAACCAGGATCTTCTGTAGGTTTAAGACTAGAGTTTTGAAAGACTGGAAGAGCACCAAGGCTGAGACTTAGCTCAAATTGCTTAAACATTAAATCTTAAAACCAGTTTCTAAATGCAGAGGAAGGAGGTGAGGATAGGTCGTCTGTTAAAGCGAGTTGTCTGACTTAAATTCAGACAAAAACACTTGAAAACCTTGACGACCATTTTCATCAGTTTTCATGGAGACAGCTATGAGTGTATCAGACACAACCCAAGTCACTCTAAATTAAATCATTTCACGTGCTCTTCGCCTCGTCTGTGAAGGCCGGAGAAACTTTCAGACACTCGATTAAACAAAATCAAACAAAACAGGACATGCGACAGAGAGCGCTCGCTACAAAACCCTGTGAGTTCGCCGAGCGGCTCCATCAGTATCAGGTTACCTTTATGGTCTCCTCGAGCTGCTTTAGTGAGAAAAGGGTTGGGGTTGAGTGAAAGCAGAGCTGACTCCATATAGTGACGGCGGAGGATGATATGTCAAGTGCCCATAAGTATTAACTAATCCTGTTTACACACAGCTGGGGAGACCACAGGGAGCTATATGTTGTTAGCGTCTCATTCAAGCACACTTCTGCTTGTAGCTGGGGGTGCCGGGATCAAACCGCCAACCTCCCAATGGAGTGACTGTACCACTGAGCAACAGCACAGTTTAGCCCATCATCCCTAATTAATAATCTGCCTGATACTCTGTGTTATTGGTTTAAGCAATTATGCTCAATTTCTGGTACTTAGTGCTCATGTCAGACTCTCAGTTTATCACGTACCAGCTGTTTAAAGAGTGCTGTGTATTTATGATTTAGTTTAAGTCCGTTTATAGGTTCCTCTGTTATTAAACTAAATCAAAGTGATGTTATAGTGAAATCAGCGTCCAATCAGTGAGTGATATCTATCAGTGAATATCGCCTCTGATTTCCCTCCTCTCTCTTCAGTCCTCTCTCCTCACCTTGACTCTGCATGTCCACATAGGAACCATAAACAGCCTGAATTTGATTCTGCAAAGTGAGCAAAACTGAAAAAAAGTCAAGTATAAGGTAGAGCTGCACGATTCTGGCCAAAAATAAAATTCTGATTCGATTTTTGATTTTTTTTATTCAGTGACAACTTCACCAAACTTCACAACAAAACCACTGAAAACGATGTAATGCATATGCCAAGCCAGTTAGTGGCGCTGTAACGCTGCACAGGAAATGCACAAAAGACAGAAGAAGAGCATGTGTATAAAGGTTGTTTTGATGGGACACGCGCAGCCGCCATAAAAGAGTTACTCTGTCACATGATCGTTTCCAGAGATGCAGATAGACATCTACACGGAGATGAAATGGTCGTCGTTTACGGATTTATTCACTCTTTGACCCGTTTTCTAAAAGTACCGTTTACAGTCAACCGAAACACAGTTTCCGTGTGGATGAAACGCCGATACGAGAGAAAACTTTTTGCGTTTTCTCCTGAATTTGTTCCCGTGGTGACGGGTTGATACCGCCTTCAGACAGACTTTGCAGCAGGGAGTGGTTTGCTCTTCATCTGAAACTGCGGAGTCGTACCAATTCCACACGACTGACTCGCTCTTGTCCTATTTAACCACAACATTATCGCCTTCTTTTGCAAACGCCATGTTTGTTTACACTGGTGTGTGTAGAAACTCCCACAGGAAGAGGGGGGTCTACGGTGGCCTGGAGGTGCGAGACATGATAGAGAGGAAAATCGATTTGATGATTTTAGTTTTTTTAACATCGTCATAATCAAATAATCCGATTATGATTTAAAATCGATTAATCGTGCAGCCCTAGTATAAGGTCTTTAGCTGTGAGTTATTATCATTATTCTGTATTTGTATGAATGTGTGTGCTGCTGTATATGCATGATGATATTGGGTGTACTGTGTGTAGTACGTGTGTGTTTCCTCCACTCAAAGGACCTCATAAAGGTTAGCAGGCTCACTCAACAGCTGATGGTAAATTTAGCCTCCTTTTCACACAGTCCCACACACGATTTGAGTATTTTTCTACTGTATCAGAACATATCCAGGCATGTTTCTGCTCCGGAGAGATTTTTCCATTATTCTGAGGTATTAATGAACAGAATGAGAGGTGGCTGTGATGCAACATCTCGCTAAATATTTCAGATCTTGCATGTAAGAAGGAAATGTTGGTGTTGGAATGGGATGTTCTGGGTTTATGCGGATGAAGATTGACATCTCAGAGAAATTATGCGGCCGTTGTTTTTTTCTACCTGTGATGCTGTCAATCAGGTAGAAATAGAGACTCATGAGAGATGCTTTCAGGGTGCCAAAACTGCACTTTTAATTTTGGGAACTCACTTAATGCTCACCTTTAAATTTGAGAAACTGAAAGCCTGACTCAAAAGTATCTAATATTTACTCGTGCCATTTAAGACCAGGAGGAAGTAAACGCTCCCATCCAAAGATCACGGCCACTTGCAGAGCTGTAATATTTTGTTTTAATCCAGGGGAGAATTGTTAACCCACAGCTCCTGTTGTGGCGTTGAGATTGCTGTTTTCTGGGCCTGAAGTGTTCCTCTCACAGGTGGAAATGTACCACCCTGTGAACTTGGTTTTTAAGAGGTCTGGAGTTGCATCAAACGAGCCTCTCTAGTAATTTTCCCCTCGCTGTATTTGCACATATTTTCAAACATTTTCTAAACGCTCTCAGCCTCGACACACGCTGACATTATTTATGGGTGAAAGGTTACACAGCAGAAGCTACTATCCAAGTAATTTGCCACCACGTCATGACCCCCAGGTCCTGCAGCCTGGCTTTACGTAATACATGCAATGTAGTGGAAAATTAACATATGACAGAAGAGCTACTGTAAGCCCGCTTGTTCCTCTCTCAGAGGATTTAATGTTTGTACTCCGAGGGGTCAAAAAATAGTATGAGTGTCAAATGCTTGTCTGATATTTTTCCACTCTCACAGTTTCAAAGCAGAATATTAGATTTCTGGTATGAATAAGTTATAGTGTCAAACAGTTCGGATTTTCAAATGATGTCTTGCAGGGCCGACATATTCTTCAGTCAGCGTTTTACACTCGGGTTAACGTGGCTGCAGCTTTGCGTGAGCTTTTATTAATTACCTCTTTGCTCTGTGTTCACGAGAGCTTTAACACAAATGAGCCTGTGTTTGAATATGTTAATGCGCATGTATTTAGAAGTCAAGATTTATCTGTGCATGATGTCCTAAAGGGGGATACGTGGCAAAGGCAGTAAAACGGCCGACATCTGCGCTGCGATCAGTGAGCTGAAACTGTCCCAATGCAAATAACAAGCAAGGAAAGGAAAAAGGAAATCTGTCTGTGTCATAAAATATATCAGCAATAGTGAAATATGTTTTTCTTTAAATGAGAAATATAAAAAAAAGAAAAAAAAATTAGAAAATATTAAAAGATATAATTTAATAAGGATATAGTAACAAAAATTAAGAATTAAAACAGTCAATTTAGGAACATTAAATCATGAGGGATATAAACTACTGGGGAATACAGTGTATTTCCAGGCTTTTCACCTTTGTTTAGAGAGAACAGGACAGTGGACAGAGTAGGAAATGTGGAGAGACAGTGGAGGAGTGACATGCAGGAAACACAGGCCGGAACCACATGAGGCATGACCTCTGTGTACGGGGCGGGAGTGTGGACTTCAAGTCCTGAGGCGCCCTGGAGACAGAGTTGCGGCATTAAATCTTACATTTAGGGCCTGGTATTACAAAAATATCTATAATTAAAGTCCCACTTCAATTGTTTTTTTTTTTACTACTTACATGTTAGTTTTTAGCCAAGTCACGTTACCTTTTGTCATTTTCAAGGGCTTTTCTTCTGCAGAGCTCCAGTAGCTCATTAGCGATTCGTAACATGAGTCGTGGGCGGAGACAGTGCTGCTCTGCACACTCCTCGTCACGCTAGCTTGCAGCCTAACGTTGCTAGAGTTGTAGAAGAAACAGGTAACAAAGGAGCTATTCAGTTTTTGGAGGGACATGATGAAAGTTAATATTATAATTGGCTTTCTTACGAGCATCACAATCTGTTAACGCACACGCTTGTTCCGAGATCGTCCTCTCTATTTCTCACCTGCATAGCGGAGCACTGGGGGCGGAGCTTGGATTTGTGACGTACGAAATCTCACTGTGTCTGAACCTTTTGGGTCTGCCAGAGATTCACAGCAATTTGAATGCAGAAATGTTAAGAAATGCAAATTCGCTCTTACTTTTCTCATGATATGTCCTGCAGCATCAGAAAAAAGCCATATAAACATGTAAAAAAACAAGAAAAACATGATTTTCATCAAAATGGGTCTTTAAAGGAGTATAAACTACTGAGGAATACAGTGTTTTTCCAGGCTTTTCACCTTTTGTTTAGAGAGGACAGGACAGTGGACAGAGTAGGAAATGTGGAGAGACAGTGGAGGAGTGACATGCAGGAAACACAGGCCAGAACCACATGAGGCATGACCTCTGTGGACGGGGCGTGAGGGTGGACTTCAAGTCCTGAGGCGCCCTGGAGACAGAGTTGAGGCATTAAATCCTACATATAAATATAACAGACATTTATAAAAATATATATAATTCATTAAACCGACTTGTAGCTCTTATTCTGGCCATCGAGGGTGACAACATTTGTGGTTTGTTTGGCCAGCAGGCACTGATCTCCAAGCTTCATCCATCAGAGAAAACAGCTGATATGAAAACAGGACTATGTGATATGACTGGTTAAAATTGAGGAGGGGAGGGTCCTGATCTTTCAAGTGATGTCATCACCTCACCCGCTGAGTAAACTCGCAGCACCGAGCAGAGACGTGCAGTTAATATACTGTGGGGAAACAGGAAGAGCTGACTTGCATAAAATGAATGCCAAGCTGTCCCCCCAAAGACAGAGCGTGCACTCTGAACAAACGCAGTAATCTGCCAGCATATGCTCAGCCTTACACTGTATTTCTGTTTGGATGCAAAAGGAGGCCGGAAATCACTGAACAATATGAGTCAGTGAATGCGTTTGTGGAGCTCCTGACGCTGCTGGAGTTGGTCTATTGCGTCACATTCATGGGTGATTGTTGTTTCCGGTTTTGTGAAGTTTTCTTTCTGCTCCCCCAACAACATGCAGAGACTTTGCAGATGCAGCTTCCCCCCCTGGTTATGACAGAGCGGCCCTGCTTGGGTTAAGCTGCTTCGCCCCGGTGATGATTGTTGTTGAAACACTGGAGAACATCTGTCGTTTACCATCCTCACCAAGAATTTCTCCGGCGGGGCCTCGAACCGGCAAAGACGTCCAGTCACGGGCGCTTTTTTTCCTTTTCCAGAGCCTCCAGGGGGGACGACGACGAGCGTTACGTGTTCACTTCACTTGCCATGAATCTGAGTGAAGATGTGAACTAATGACATCTGGCAGGAATCACTGCTGTGCAATGAAAGCCCGCTGCTTATGTCATGTTTGCGGCGAAGGCGGATGTGCTTCCATCGGAGGTATACGTCTGATCGTGTTAGCGGTAGGGCAGAGCGGTGGGAGGCCTGAGGTGAGCTCTCCGGGAGCTGGCGGTGACATCAGTTTGTACCTTCTGACATCATCTGTAACAGTGGCGTGGATGAGACGAAGACTCGGTGACACGTGTCTGTGTTCGTATCCATGTTAGCGCTGATATATGATGTCTTAGACACCCATGTGCACATGCTGGAGCCGAGTCATCAACCCTTTTGTCATTTAAGATCCACTTCTTAAGAAATGAATGAACAAAATACACAAAAACAGACGTAACGTTGATGTTGTCCCCTTCACTCCTTCACTCTGTCATACAAAATATTCTTCCCAACACTTCCCGGCTGCTTTCTGTTTAAGTGCCTCTGGAGATTTTTATGGTTTTAGCGCCTCATTTGACAGGATTTTCCTCGTTCAAAATCGCTGCCTGCCATTATGAATCCAAATGTGATGCATTCAGGGTCATATTTCCTCAACCACCATACTTTAGGGCTTTTACTGGCACCACTTTTTCGTTCAACAACTGATCCATTTCGTCTCACGGCAGCCGAGGAAGTAAAATGGCTACAAGACACACAGAGAAACATAAATTTCAAAATCATTTACATTTGAAACCATTATAAAAATCTTAGGATGAAAAATTCATTTCATTTTAACATATTAGAGTGCCGCGAAACGAAAAAAGTCTGCACATAAAATCTGTCCTTTTCTTATACAGAGGGGGTGCAATCAGGCACAACACGAAAAAGATTAGACTGAATTTAACATATTAAAATTATATCTCTTTCAGTGACATGGACAGCAGCGCACAGACGGCACCAGTAATAGATCAGACTTCAGACTGAAAATATTGTCCTGATGAATTTAATTTAAATAAGTGACAAAATATGTGGAAAATTTTGTCGATACGTTGTTACTGATAATTGATGTATCGTCGTTTAAGGGCCTGTGTCCACTGACAGCATTTTGTTTGGTACTACCAGGGCCTATCTTCTGTACAAAACCAATGCAACTCAGCATTTCAGCATTTTAGCATGCAAAAACAGACTTGCTTTCAGTTGCATTTACTCAGCATCTCCTCTCCATCACTGACCAATCAAAATGAGGAAGGGGCGGGACTTCCCATATAAACTTTTATTAACAACAATGGTGGAAGATTAACCAACCAGGCTTGTTTTAAAAATTACGTTATACTAATTGCCAATCTAGTCTGCGGTGATCGTGCTGCAGTGTGAATTTCAAACTATTTTATTAACAAATTAAAAAAACGGGTCTGTGAGCCTGCGAATTTGTCGTCATTGTACAAAGTCAGCAAACATCTTTGTGTTTTATTTTTCTATCTACTATGTAAAATCCTAAAATATTTCCACTTAGTGCCTCTCAGATGTGTCGGTGTCTTGATTGTCTGCATTTTTGTAAAGTAACATAACTACTGTATATTTAAGGTCGAGAGTGTGTGGACTGGTCAGGTTACGACAAGAGCACCCTCTGCTGGAAACAAGCTACCTTAGGCGTCCTTATGTGCTCGTATACTGTTTTTTTTCTGAGTGTGTCATCTCATTCAAACTTTTACGCCAGAGTTCAAAGAAAGGTTCGAATTTTTTATAAAAAGGGACAGCTCTTTCTCGCCGTCGCTATAAAATCAGACCAAAGTGCTGCAGGACAACTTCCACAACTGAGAGTTCAGTGGACACAGGCCCTTATTGAATGAGCTAAAGATTTTAAAAACATCTCTAGGCTCAGTTTCTGAATATTTTTTCTCCCTTTTATAGTAAATAACTAGAGCTCTAATTCAAACAGGATAACACACAGAATACACAGCTTACATTGGTTCGGAATAACATAAGTTGACTTCATTCATACATTTTCCAGGAATATTTGTCTTAGATGCGTTGATGTTGATTTTTTTGCCTGTGGCTAAAAGCAAAAATAGAAAGTATTTAGTTAGTGTTAACAGGACGGACACAGAAACACACAGAGAAAAGATTTGAGCAAAGATACTTTTCTGAATTTACTCAAAAGACATTTTTATTTCATCCAAACACAGAAACCCTTATACTGTTCCAGTAAAGCTCATGCATGTTTGCAAATTTCAGAGTACCTAATGTTGTATTTTATTCTACCTTTGCATGCGTATATGATGTATGTTCATGAAGATAAACAGGAACACCTGTCCTTCAGATAGAGTCATGTGACCTGGGATTAATTCCATCTGCTCCAACACATTTACTTAGACCATGACAGAGTGTGGATGTGGTTGAAGCAGAGGAGACAGGTTAAAATGAATGTAGCTCAGTCTCAGGTGGTTTTTTTGCATGCCTTCGAGTGTGTGTGTGTGTGTGTGTGTCCCTGTGCATGTGTGTGTGTTTCATGCTCCACCTCCCTGCTGAACAATGAGCTGTGAAGAATAAGCAGACCCGTTAACCCCGCTGGAAGACGTATGTGAGAAATCATATTTTTGTCTCGTACCGCCGCGCCTCTGAAGGCTCCCGTAGTTAATGGAGTTTGCTCGCATGTGCGCCGATGAGTTCATATGGGAAGTGACAGTAGTGTGATGGTACGCCGTGTAGTCATGAATATCTGAGAACTGTGGAGTGGATCCTGTCAAAACACCCCGGTTCACGTCTCAGAGGACACTGAAGTTCTGCAGGTCTCGGTGTAGAAGGATGCCTGATGTTGTGAATGTGGATCTTTTATTGAACTTAACCTTTGAAGCTCTCTGTGGACTTTAGTCTTTAGGGGTTCTTCAGACCAACAGCAGGAACTTTAGCTGTGTATTTTACCTGAATGGTTCCCTTATTTATGTCTTTAAATTTTTTAAGATTCAGGGGTGTAACAGGACAGAAGTGTTGTTTCTAGTATAGTCTTAGTTTTCAAGTAGAGGTTTTGTTTATTTGACCGACAGTAAAAAACTAAATAAAATAAAACATTTGTCGTTCTTTTCTTTACAAGTAATTTAAAGAACTTTTACAGATTGTATAATATAAGCATAAACAGCTCAGTCCTGCTTAAAATGAACAATCATACATAAATAATTTTATTTTGTGATTTTTATTACATTTTTCTGTAATTTATTAAACTTTATACAGTTTGATAAATGGTGTTTGTTTTTTCCAGCATTTAAAGTTTTAGCATGAATTTTTTTATCTTTTCATGTTATCATGTTATTTCATATTGTTTTATTATATAATTTTATATTACTTTGTTTTATTAATTTAATAAATTTTTTACGATACATATTTTTTCCAAATTCTATAATCGCCTTTTTGTTTAATATGATTTCATTTTTTTGCTCATTGCTAAAACCGAGTTGAAAACTGTTTTGCATTGTAACTGGCATCAAATTGACAAATCGTCTCATCTCATATCATATCATGGTGTTTATTGCTTTTTAACAAGGCAAAACAGTTACAAATAACGTAGTTGTTATTGTGGTGATAGCTAGTAGGGATCCTAAATGCATAAATAAGTATAAAGATTACATCATTCATTTTCTAAAAATATCCTCGTCTTGGTAAATATTTGCACCAAAATGGTCACTTAATCAAAGATCACTCTGATCAGTTTGTAGCTGCAGCTTCTTTCTCCCTGTCATGTCAGGGCCCTACAGCCCTGACATACAGATACACACCCACATACATGTATGTGTACATGTATTTTGTTTGTATTTAAGCTCAATGAGTGCACATGCTCTCTGCTGATTCTCCTCTGTCTGCATGTCGGAGCTTTCCAAGGATCTAGCTGACACGCACAGACACACAAACATATGCACACACAGGAGCACCATGCTTCACTGTTTACTGCGCTGGACATCAGCCACCCTGCTGACACTTGGTTTCAGGATCAAGACTGTACGGGCCACTAACTGAAGGGACATTTTAGTTTTCCTCAGAGAAGGTTGATCCGTGGTGTTTTCTGGAGAGATGATCAGCTCTTACAGCATGGAACTGTCTTTTATGATTGTATTGGGAAACATTGATATCATAGACTGTAATAAAAGGTAGGTGATGGAGCTCTCCAAAAGTGATACCAAAATATTTGGAGACTAGATCATAAACCCCGCCTCCTCCATGTTAACAGATGGGACATGGGTCGATCTTTCATATCATAATATGTATTGAATGGAGTTACCTCTTAGCATGCCGACTCATTTCCAAGTCATCGTTTGGTTATTATCGGTCATCTGACGCTATCAGAAGAGGTATGACACACTGTGATTGACAGCTCTGTTGATAGATTTGGCGCCTGTAGCTCTCTGTGAGAGGAAATATTAGACTCTGCACATGTCAGTGGAGGACGTGATGCGTCTTCAATCTATATAGAGTCCATGACATGTTGTTGGCTTCACCAGTCACCGAATAACTTGTACTTTCTGTACACCATAGAGTGGTTAACTTGGCCTAAGTTTAAACGAAGTGGATCTCTTGGATGATTTCTCCAAGTGTTAACAAAACCGTCAATGACAATTTAGCACCATTTGCAAGCACAACAGCAGGTAGAGCTGTTTAAACTTTGCTTGCCCTCTTTACCCTCGAGTGTTCGTGAACTGCAGCTTAAACTGTCACAGAAACAGAGTTAATCATTGATAGGTCTCACGAAGCAAGTGGATTTTAAAGAAAGTCAGTATACTCTTCAGTTCTAGTTTGGTTTCCTTTACACACTGAATACAAAGAAATCGAGATTTCCAAGCTCCGAGGCAGATCTTTCAACTGGAGCAACCCCCGAGGTCGGAAATTCTGTCTCATAAAGTCAGATGATCTACATAACCCCTGAGTTGACATTTAAGAGATGGCAGCGCTGTTTGTAGACAGTTAAATAGAACCTTGTTGCTGAAGGTTGTTGCAGAAGGACGGCATATTTGTCCAAAAGCTGTTTATATTCAGACAAGGCGAGCACGAGAATAACTTCCGTAGATGTAGCCATCTTGTTTCAGCTTCTGATTTTGGAGGTTGGCTACTTTTCCCGACTTTGTAACTGAAATGCTGACGACTTGGGTTTGACGTCATTCCCAGCTCCGACTTCTGAGTTAAATGGAACACACCATTAGTATAACATGTAGCCAGGCAGTAGGAGGACCTATTAGATCTTTTGGTTTCACTTTTGGGAAACCATGCACTGCCTCCCATCCTTAAATACATCTTGCAGTAACTTTAAATATTTAATAATAATGCCAATAATAAGAACTGCTAGACTCTGATATTAGAGATGTGAAAATATACATAATGTTCATCAGTGCCTCTAAATTCACAATACTGTGCTTTAACGGCTGATGTCGTATCAATAGCTTTGTTTGCTTCAGCTTTAGAAAACTACAAACCCAGATGCCCAGTGCCTCAATTGATTTTATTGCCTTTTACTAGTCTAAAGCTGATCAGATTAATAAAAAACACATTTTATAATATCGAGCAGGCACTCTGGACAGCAAGCCAGGCCACACAAAATATTAAGTCCAGACACACTTTACTCAGAATGCTCCCAGTGGATAAATTTAATCAAGTCCATCGACGTTTCAGCTGATGGGATCAAAATGTTAGTGGAATTATTGCAATCTGCTGTATGTGTCTATGTAGAGCGAGCTGAACGCAGTATGCAGCTCTTATCTGAAGCATCCTGCCGCTGAAGAAATACTGGCTGCTCATTCAGCTGAGAGATGGGCCAGGTGGAACGGACCGTGTCAGTCCTGTGGTCTTCATCTCGCGGCTGCCAAACAAATGATAGTGTGGCGGATACAGATTTCTGAGAGATGGGGCCCATATTTTCAGACTGAAGCTCCAAATCAGGTGATAATTTGGACTGATATTCACTTTAAAAACATTTGATTTTAAGCAAAATTACGATCACAAGCTCTTAGAGACGGCTTCGCCTTTGATTTAATTTTTCACTCCCAACCCGTGTCAATTTAAAGTCTGATTAAATAAGACAGCTGCTAATTATGTAATCACAGATCCAGCCTGACTTAAGGCAGACTCTTTTAGCAAAACAGGGCCGACAAGATGCAGCTCAGACATCTGCACGCTCAGATTACAATCAAACTGTAGTAACCTAGTAAACGAAGTTACACAGCAATAAGATCATTACGGGTCTTTGAACTAGGTCAGTTTATCTCACAGGTACACACAAGTAAATTTACATTTATTTTGTGGGAAATACTTGAATCTGATTGTTCAAAACCGCACTTAATTAGCTTAAAGAAAGAGACATCAACCAAATGAAAGAAAACAAACATACAGGAAACACAAATTTTACCACACTATGCATTATACGTATGTTTGACTTCACCTTTAAATATAAAAGTTTAGTTTATCGTCAATTCACATATAAACTGAGAGAATACTATCACACTACTACGTAGGATGCTGTTGCCATGGAAACTCTACCAGCCACAGAATCTGAGGAAATAGCTGCATAAAGAAATCATTTTTAACAAAGAAATCGTCCTTACATCAATTATTTGTCTATTAATATCCAGCTAAAAGCCTTCTGGGAATAGAACCAGTAACCACAGTGATGGAGACTGTCACCTCTTGTGAGCTCATGCTGCATTCGAGTTACTGCGAAAGTCAGATGTCGGAGCTGAAAATGACGTCACACCTGAGTTCCCAGTGTTTCAGTTAACAAGTCTGAAAAAATCAAAATCGGAGGCTTAACACAAGATGGTTACATCTAAGAAAGTTATTTTGGCGCTTGCCTTATATTCGGACAAGGCAAGCGCTAAAATAACTTTCATAGATGTAGCCATCTTGTTCAATCGTTTGTGGCTGTAGTTATTTTCTGAGGTCAAGAGAGCATGCAGTGGTCAGGTTACGTAGAAAGAGCCTTTCGCTGGATAAACAGCATACCACTCCAGGCGGTCTATTGCGCCAATATACTGTATATTTTAAATCAAATAGTTCTATAAATGTTCAGATCCACTTTATCTGTAAAAGATTTGGTTAAAATGGTCCACATGTGACTTGTAAAACCATGTTCCTGTTTCGGCTGTGAAATGTTATTTTTAGGGGTCACTTGAACGTTAGTGAACCCAGACTCTTTCGTGGTGGATTCAGGGTTTCATTCACAAAATTTACTCACAAACAGATGATCTGAAATGCAGATTTAAAAACAGTGAAAGAGGGCATGGAAGTCGATGAAAATATTTTATCCACTGTGATGTAATGACTGTATTTTGGAGCTGTTGTTTAGCTGTTCTCCATCAGATTGTTTGTCACAGTGCTGGCTGTCATTGCTGGATAATGTTGTCAGCTCTGAATGATGAGTAATTCTGGAGCCGCTCTGATTACTTGCAGTTTTTCCTCTCCTACTTCCACTCCTCTCTGCTACAGTAACTCCTCATACTGTCTTGAAGAGGAAAGTTTCGTAGCTGTTCTGATATCTCTGATGTGTTTCTCCCACGTCCTCTGTGTGTCTGCCAGCTGATTGTCAGACACTGTCGGGGCAACAGGAGTTGAGGAGTGTTATGAGTGAGAAGTTTCAGCGACAACCCTTTGGGTAATAGGACAATGACACAGTTCCTAGTCTATCTCTGGATTGAGGACACATGACTATAATTGTTCTTTATCTCTTAGGGACAGCTTGGCTCGACCCGCTTTCAATCAGCATGGTGACACCAAAGACAGAAACACAAACAGGCAGGGGTCAGGGCCTGAGGACTGTGTGGCTCTGCTAGCACAGCTCAGCTTCAGCAACACGAAGCTTCATATTCTGCTTTATAAAATGAGCTTTGTGAAAGATACGTACCATTAAACCTGCACGATAAGGAGTACAGTGAGGTGTGCATTACAGCAGGTGTGTAGTGGCGCCACTCTGGACACAGGTTCAGTACATGCACATACACCTGAGTCTCAATAAGGACAGCAGACATGAGGACAACTCAACAAACTATATTTCTGCAACTGTGTTGTAGTAAGCTTGAAGATAACAAACCTTCCAACTGTATGGTACAACCAAGCGTGCATAACTTAGGTCAAAAACTGTGTCACTAGTTCTTTAATCGAACTATATGAAACACCTGCAAAACTGAGGCATCTTTTTTTTCCAAAAACACTCGTGGCCTGGATGTTTGACTTGTACTTGGATGAAAGTTCAGTCTCTGTTAAACTGTGGTTTCATTTTGTCCCATCATTAGACTCATCCACTTCACATGGATCCATCTGTTGTTGAACAAAGTGTGGCCTAAATAAGACCCAACAAGCAGGGGCGTGTCCTGGCTTTTTAGACTGGGGTGGCCCTGACTGACTTGCACAGGGGTGGCACAAAGTATTCGAACCCTCACAACAGATAATAGAATTCAATGTTGCATTTATGCTGTCAAAGTAGGGCTGCACGATTAATCGATTCATTTAAAGTGTGCAACAATTTTACTAAGGCTGGCATGATATGGGTCAGGTATGTATAGCTGTCTATCTGCTGACCTCCAGTGGACAGTAGAAAGAGTCCATTTAGGGTAACAATACGATATATTTTAGGAGCTAAATAGCAATAATAAATAACAACTTTCTATGCTGAAGTCTGTAAGGTTAGATTTTTTATGTTACACTAACCAATCAATCATGTAGAGAACAAGGTAAGCAATAACTCATTTGTCCACAGGGGGCACCAAAAATGACACAATCGAAAAGTTCCTCACAGGAGCTTTAAGGGGATGCATTTAAACTCAGGGGTAAAAAAAAAAAAAGAGCCAATTCTTGGATTCTTGTTTTGAACACAGTTTGCTTCAACCTTTATTATTTTATTTCAAAATTCAAAATGTACTCACTTAATATTTGTACGTGTATAATTTAGAAACACACACTTTTAATAATCTCTGCGTGTTCCTTGATAACCAAGCAAGTAGACCCATGATAACACTTTTTATAATGGAATAAAATCACAACCGCAATATTGCCCACAATTATAACAATTGCACAATATCACCAAGTCGTGCAGCACTAATTTGGAGGATATGTTTTCCATTTGATTGTGAGAATGATGCCTGGCGAATGTGAAATCAGTGCAGCCTGCTTTTAGTAGCTTGTAGGCATCTCTCCATTTGTTGTGTAAGGCCGTAAATCAGGACTTGGATTGATGATTGGAGCGCGAGTAGGATCTGAATCAGGCCCAGAATTTCTGTGTCCTCATTGGTACATCTTTCCATGAAGTTGTAAGAAAATTTGGCCAATATTTTTCATCATAATCCTGCTGACAAAGGTGCCGCTGCCATGTCTGCGCAGTGTGATTGGAGTACATTCAGTATGTTGTCAGTGCACCACTAACACTCGTATGATTCAGTGATGGGTAATTTGGAGTATCTGGCACCATAACATTCAATTACCGAGGGAGGAGATAACATTTTGGCTTACTGTACCGCGTTGCTGTCCTCCAAGGTGAACCCTGTGTAAATAATGACTCAATGATATTAGGTGAGAAGCCAAACAGAACCAGCAGCAGTTTAACTGGAGGACGGGGGGCATCCATAAACCTCTCCCTGACATCAATCCTGTAGTCGTGCTCTCTCAATCTCCTCTCTGAGCTTTATGGCACCTGCAGGTGTCAGCAACATGAAAAGTTATTTTGCCTTGCATGAGGGGCTTCTGTCAGGGAAACAGAGATTCAGGTGCCAACAAAGTATGCACAGAAAGAGTTTGTAATAGAGTTAGCGGGCCTGGATTCTAAATATTGAACAGTTGGATTTCCATAATCATGGTGTTTCAAAGCCAAAATAAGACTACTCATAAAGTGGTGGCATTAATGAGGCCTGAGACGGCGTCTTTGTTTCAGTTCTTGTGCGAGAACACAAGCACACACACTCAGACAACGGTGCGTTTCTAAACGGTGTAGGTTTCCACCAAAGAGGACGCTGTGACGCCACCCAAAGGTTAATGGATGACCAACTCAAGGTCACGAATTGGGGGTTTTAGAAGACATCTCTTCATTTTCAGGTTTAATTGACTATATTTGGACGAGTGAGTGGATCACATCGCTTCATTTCTAGTCGACTGGTTTCTCTTGAAATGACTTGTCAATCACAGTTAGTTACGCCCTAAATTCTCAGCAACGCTCCACAGACGGACACGTTTTCTAAATGTGGGGATGTTTTCAGGAAAGATTGTGAGGTTGGTGTAACTCTTGACTCTGAGTGGTGACCTTCAGTGGATGCAATGAATGTATTGATCCTGATGGACTGGAGGCATGGGAGCGTACAGTAGTGTTAGTTAAACTAATTTAAACTTGCGATTTTACCTTACTTATAAGGAGCATAAACGGAGCTGAAACACCCAATCTTACTGTCTGATTTGCACTACATGGAAAAATAACTTGGTGCTTATACTCACTTCTTTTTCATAACAAACACAGCTCCCTCTGCGGGAGCTGAGGATTTAAGCACTAATTAGGCATTAATGGTGGTTTTTACGGAGCCCAGCGGGAGGTGAGATGAACTTTTTCTTTTATTCGCACATGCGATTTAGTATCTCGCACTTATGGTTTATTATATCACAGGTGCGATTTAGTATATTGCATGTGCAATATCTTGACAGTGCGTTTTATACGTATCTCGTACGTGCATTTTATTTGTATCTTGGGCAAAAGTTTTGTAAATAATCCTCCACGGGCCTCATTTGTGAGAGAAGGACAGTGTCATGGACAGAGAGCATATTATCAATATTATTAGTATAATGTATAAGAGATACTTCAGCTGAGCCACAGTTGGTGTTGTTTTGAGTAGGAGAAACCTCATCAGGATCCTTAAAGAACAGCGACTTTGCCGTCAGAGATATTCAGACTTGCAGGAAGTGATTTTGTTTATTAACAAACAGTTTAATCGCACCTGCGATATAATAAAACACACATGAGAGATGCTAAATTTTACATGCGAATTAAAAAAAAAAAAAAGCTTCATGTCACCTTCCCGTCTCCGTAGGTTGTAGATACTGATTTAAGTCTTTTCTGTTACTGTAACATTATTTTATTAATACAGATTTTTTTGCCGTAAAACATTTCACATCATATTTACTTTTTCCTTATTCTCGTTTTACCAACCCGACCTTGAACACTTCAAATCTGTCACCATTGTTAGTTTGCCGACTCTCTTTCATCAACATGTATTTCATCACTCGGTTATGATTTTTAACGAGCAGGACTTGCTCTAAAGTCTGGTGTTGGCGTATACTCCCCACTCACAGGGCTGTAGCTCTAGTTAGTGCCATGGTGTTTTAATTCTCTACTACCTGGATGTAAACAAGCACTGGTCACAGACACCTTGCAGTGTGGCGGGTTTGCAACTACTTTGATCTAGAAAATGGAAGAAAATCTGAATATAGGCTGTTTTTGGTTAAACTTGCAAGTAGATTTAAACCTGCAAAGAGGATTCAGGTTATAGAGTTAACTCTTTGTGAATCAATTTGACGTCATTAAGCGGCAAAATCTGAGATCTTGTGTTAAAGTCGTGTGTAATTGTGCTCATTTTTAACTGTTTTCTGAGTGTCGTCTTACTTGATTTATTGAAATAGACTTTTCCGGTGTAACATCAGGATCTTCAGACTCTGTATTTCACTCTGTTTTGTATCTCTCAGCACATAAACTTAAGGGAGTCACAACATACACCGCCGTTATCGTAATCAGTAATTCATCTTCGACTCCATGATGTTGTTTCTTCCTCTCTCGTGCTTTAGCTCCTTTTCTTTTTTAAATAAGCTCGCTCTCGTGCCTCTGAGCCAATTTCTGGTTCATTGGCTGTTCGGATCGTTTTGGCCTTCGTTTCGGCTCTGCCTCCAAGAAAATGTTCATCACAAAAAACGCATAGTCGAGCATTTCTGTTATCAGAGGGACATCAGCTGAACTTTTTAATGCCAAATGTAAATAAACGTTAGCTGCAGTTTACCTCCTGGTCCTTGCAGAATCTGTGCATTAAAGTAGAATAAAAAAGTCAACAGAGAGAAACACCATTTTCCCTCTTTTTGGACAAAAAGCTTCGGAGCTGCACAGAGTTATGAGCTAGTATTCGGTGTATTCACGGAAATATGCACACATGCATATGCACACATGCAGCTCCTCCTCCTCCTCCTCCTCCTCCGCACTCTGAATTTCACCTTCACAGCCAGGTGGAGAGGAAGAGCTTCACCTCTGAATGAGACAGCTGCAGCAGAGAGAGAGAGAGGGAGAGAGAGAGAGAGAGAGATGTCCGGGTTCTCATTCAACCCCCCCGTAGTGTTTATTTATTCACACCCTGAGGGGAGAGGGCCTAACAGAGCAACCTGGAGAGTTTCCTGTGTAGCCTGTCAGAGTCTTTAGAGCAAAATGCAGGACAGATCTGAAGTCTGAGAGATAAAAAGACGGTGAACTGGGGAGTTAAGGCAGAGAACATGAGAGTTGGGCAGTCTGAGAGTGAAAACCACAGAGTAGAAGGGAGAGAGAGTTAAAGAAGAGTTTCCATCCATCCAAGTAGATTTTGTGAATCACAGCAGCCCAAATAAAACTTGTATTAATTATTGAAACAGTTTTCTGCTGCTTTTTAGTCGGAAAGTTTGAGAGGAAATGTGTTTGAATGATGGCTGTTTCAGGGTTTTACAGTTCAGCACTGATCTAAACTCTAAAATCAGTCCGAATGAGCCGCTAAATTCTGAGATGCCGGTTTTTCTGAGTTTCCCTTAAAGTCCCAATTCGATCATCTTTTTTTTACTTAAATGTTCTCAGTGGTCTTCAATTTGTGATTATGAAGTTTTTAGTCAAAATCACGTTACCTGTGTCATTTTCTTATGCAGAGCTCCAGTAGATCATTAGCAATTCGCCTCTGAGTCGTGGGCGGAGACAGCGCTGCTCTGCACACTCCTCTTCACGCTAGCTTGCAGCCTAACATTACTGGTGTAGTAGAAGTAGCAGGTAACATAGGAGCTTTAATATAACAATTAGCTTTCTTACAAGCATTGCAATCTGCTAACGCATACGCTTGTTCTGCGATCATCTTCTACTTTTTCTAGCCTGCATAGCGGGGCTCCAGGGGCGGAGCTTGGTATTGTGACGTAGGAAATCTCACTGATTCTGAGTCTGCCATTTCAGTTCACAGAGAGTTGAATGCAGAAATACTCAGAAATACAATTTCACACTGACTTTTCTCATGACAAGTCCTGTAACATCAGAAAAATGTTGTATGAACATGTAGACAACAAGAAAGACTTGATTTTCATCAGAGTGGGTCTTTAAATACAGCTTTGGACCAGATGACTAAAGATTAAAAATACCAAAATGCTCCAGGACCCATCCTTCTGCAGCTATTTAGTGAAACAGGATGATGGAGTTCAGCTAAAATTAGCAGCAGCTCGGCTCACAGCCCCTTAAGCTGTGCTAAAGAGCCTCAGAGGGGTTACTGGCTTTCAACACAAACCTGCTCAGACCAGTGCTTTTACTGGTTTAATGTTTGTTTATCAGAAGGTTAGACCTCTGAGGATAATTTGGCTTTTTATAAACTCTCTGTGGGAAGACTTAAGTGCAAGCTAAGCTTTTATAAACAAGCTAATGGCAGCTCAGCTCCCAGCCCCTGAAGTACTGTGTCCTTAAAAGAAAAGCCCAGAGGGGAGAGACTTCTTCAAAGTCATTCAGGGTTTTTTTGAGAGTTTTGGGCCGGTCTGGTGACTCTGCAGAAATCTCAGCAGATAATTAAGCACAGTAAACATGGAGGGGTCATTTTAAAACACCGAAGATAAACAACCAAACAATCTTGATAATATTTTACAGTAATGTGAAACAGAATTGAAGCAGAGTACAGTGAAGCATCATGTTTAGGCTGTTGTGGAGGTAGAAGTACAATATCAGCCGTACAGGTGAGTCCGTGGGTACATCTGTGAGTTTCATCCCGTCTTCCAGCCTCAGGTGCTCTGATTAGCTGGTCTGCAGAAATGAGTTCACCCGTGTGCACATGTTGCTGTGTCTCCTGTGCTGCTGTAAATTACCTTCTGCTACTGATGCTTTTGTTAATCTGTTGTAATCACCTCGGGGGTCGAGTTGCAACAAAGAAAACTCGAAAACTGATGACTCACTCTTTATTTGCATGACTTTATTCAAATCTCAACCACTATTTAGGCCCCTTTTTTTTACAATAGAAGGCAAAATATTCAAATACGTCAGAATTTATTAATTGATTCGTTATTTCAGAATGTATCTTTTAACCCCTCTGTCTGTGGACCCTCACTTTGGGAACCGCTGCCCTCGCTGTCGCTGGTCAAACATCTGATTTTTCTGTAATTGTGACAAGAAGATATCAGCAGAACATCATCGCCTCGTAAAATGATTGTTTTTGAGGCTTTTATTTTGGCATTTTCACTTTCTTGAGTTAATTTGCTTCATTTCATGTACTAAAAACTTGTGCTTTTATTTTGAAATTTGATGTTTATGCTCTTTTTAAATGGAGTGTAAGATATAAACTGAATAAAAACAGGTAATATCGTGGTCAGAAAATAGAAATATTCAATGTATGAGCGCCCCCTTGAAGTGTCACAAGCTCTTATGTAGTTTCTGGATTCATGGTAAATCTTAAAATTGTCTGACTGTTACAGCTTCAAAAGTGGGTGTCAACCATTAACCACTGCTTCCTCTCAATGAAACCCATTTTTTTTAAAGGTGTGTGTCTGTATTCTTGAGAGTGTGACACTGATGTGTTAAAGTTCTGGTTGATCAAGGGGTGGGCGATAAACCGAAAATTTACCAATACCAAGATTTACGACAACAACCAACGTCATTTTGCCCATGTCAATATATTCAGTGTCTAAAAAATGAATAACTCAAAGTTTGTTTTGGATGTGTGTAGGTAGACTATGGTCTCATGTCCCTTTTAAGACGCTGTCCTACATCAGAGACGTGACTCCACCCCATCCAGTCTGTAACAAAGAGGGAAAGACAGGTGAGGAGATGGAGGACGGTTCAAAAGTTGGAGCGGCTGAAGTAGATGAAGTTAATGTGGGAGGGAATGAACAGCTTGTGGAGTAGTATCAAGGTGAACTGATCAATATATTGTGATATTGATTTGAGGCCATATCCCCCAGCCCTACATTGATCATTAACTGTGCTTTCATCAGTACGAGAGTCGTCTTTTTACAGTATTTCCTGTTCAGAAGTTTAGTTTAGTTTTCTCTGCGTCACTCGATCTCTCGCAGCTTTTGTAAACAAACTTGACACCCTGGCAGCACTCACCTCTGACTATCTTAGACTTGTGTGTTTACGTGAACCTTAGCTTTACGTTCAGAATGATAAATTATCGACAGTCTCATCATTTGATAATTTATCTCCTTGTTTTTATTGTATTTCCATCTCCTCATTTTTCGCTGCTTGTTTTTGTCCTTTCCTGAAATGATAATCGGCTATTTTTGTGTTATACATGATAAACGATGGATGTAGACGAGGAAAATGATATAAATTTACTCCAAATTAAAACAAACCACTTCTCATTTCCTCTACGTTTTTATTAAATTTTCTCACTTTCGCCCCTCATGCAGCAGAAGCTCCGAAAAGTCGTCTCCGGAGAGGCTGTAAGATTGTCAGAAGACCGCCTGGGTTCTGAGTTTGGGGAACTCTAGACCTTATTACGACATAGACTTGGTATGAACATCCCACGGTGTGTTATTCGGTGTAGGCGTACTACCACACAGAAGCATCCTGGACACTCTGACTCTCTTACAAACCTACTCACAGTGACCTCACTAAAATATCTACCGGTGTTCGGCATGAATGGGACTTTAACTGAGCTGTAAGGATCATTAGCTGGTCATTTGATCGTGATTATTGTTGTTCTTAGGTGGAGTTGGAACAGAAACAGAAGCACTGAGGGATTTGTTGTGCTGTTCCTGAAGATGAAACGCACGTTACGGCGTCTATCTTTGACATTTTGAGTTTTTAGGGAAAAGATTAACTTGACATTTTCATGGAGACGTTGCTGGAGTGGGAGCGTTCTAGTTAAAAGACATTAGGTAAGTGAAGGAGAGATGTGGACGGAGAGCGAGGAGGAGAGAGTGCGAGCGGACGGACGGGGAGAGTTGTGGGAGTGAGTGTAAGCGAGTGGGAGACTGAGAGCGAGCAAGAGAGCAGCAGAGAGGGAGGTTGTGAGAGAAGGCTACTGTACAGTTATAACAAGCAACTTTGCTTTTGGCCAAAGCCTGAATGGTTTCAGGCTGTTCCTGTCATTCATCTGTGTTTACTTCCAAAGTGGTGCCCTCTCCATTCAGAATCTCGGGGGTAAACTTCACACTTTACAAACGTATCTCTCTCTTTATCATTTACAGCCAGTTTAACCCTTAAACCACTGCTTTTATCTGCATCTGCGTTCGTTTGTTAAGGCCTTGCCGCATGCAGCAGGGTCATACGAGGTCTCGGATGAGAAGCATTCAGATTTATGCAAGTAAATGCAAATGAATGACAAGGACATCTCCAGGCTGTTTGTGCAGCGAAGAAACGAAACATGGACGAACACCAAAGTACCGAACACAAAACTTGAACAGATGGACTCACTTGTATTTATCGCTCATTGTGCGGTTGTTATTATTAGCAATCTGTAAATCCGGACATGTGCGCGCATACGGGTTTGTGTTCTGTAGAGAGATTAAGAGGAGGAAAAGAAAGGATGTATGTTAGAGAGAGCAGGTCTGTGTAAGAGTCAGGTAGCTGCATTTGAATCGAGTTTTGGAGAGGCAGAGGAAACATCACAGAGACCTGGAAATAAAAATAGAATAACCGAGTGTGAGAGAAGATGGAGGAGTGAGAGGGAACGGGAGAGAGGTGAATAGTAAAAATGTGATTCCAGGACGGATTATTTCGTTTTTTTTCTAATCCCACATAGAGGAATTTGACGGATGAAAGAGAGAAAGAGCAGCAGCGTTGATAGAAAAAAGGAGGAGGGATACATAGAGATGAGAGATTTAACAGAGGGGTACGAGCGAGGAGGCCACATCCAGGAAGAAGACGGAGCCAGAGAGGGAGCCAGAGTGCGAAGGGATGGGGGGGCTGGGAAACAGATGGGCAGAAGGAGGAGGGGAGCGATGGATGGGGAAGGGAGGAGGGGAGCTGGAGAAGAGGCTGCCAGGAGTTGGAGTCGAAAGTTGGACTTGATTGGGATTCATGGAGGGATGATGGCCACATCGATCCCCTCCTACCCCTGCAGACATATTGCTTTTTTGGGTTTTATCTGGAGGTCGACTCTCGTACTGAGCCGTACACCATGTCTGTACACCCCGAGCTTCAATTTACAGTCTGTATTATTTACAGATCCGTCTCTATGTAACACTCGTACCCCTGATGGAAGTTCAAATAGTTGAAATCATCCCTCTTGTGCTCACCGACTCTTAGTCAATCCTTTTGTGAACCCGTGCTCTCGGGTTCATCTCAGGCTAGACAAGGATTTTGTTGCATCAGTTAGTCGGATCATGCTAGCATCTTCAGGAATGATGTTTCTATAGGTACCGAACTCGCCCCTCTCCAAGACTGTGCATGTATCTGAAACTTACTCTACGACCCCCTGACTCAACATCAGTAGGGTTTATATAGAGCAGGAATAATTTTTACATGGGGCCACATGAGAAACCTGAGCTGTGTTGGAGGCCCAAACCAACAATAATTTGACACATTATTCACATTTACAGAAAAGCAAGTCCAAATAAGCTACTACGAGTTAAAAACAAGCCCAGAAAGCAAGTTTTACAAGCGACTTCTGAGAGAAACAAGCCAAAAGTCTTTTATAATAAGCGAACTGAGCAGCTGTAAGGCGTCTACGTAAATTCTGCCGATGTTTAAACTTGTCTCTGTTCACGAATGCAGATCTAGGATATACGCACTTGCGTCCAAACGGAAATAAAACAATGGCTAGGTTTTCAAAATAAAAGCGACACACTTATATAGCATGTCGATGATTTGATTGACAGACCTCATGAAGGGCCGGGCAGGGACATCCAAGGGGGCGGGATGTGGCCCCGGGGTGTAAAATGCCCAGGTCTGATATAGAGGATGATAACGTGGATAAGATAACGAGGTCTTTATTCATTTATTCTGCGTATTAAACCCACAGTTTGAAGATGAGGGGCGGGACTTTGTTGTGGTTTTCATTTGTACTCCAAGACTGCAAGAAACGACCATTTTTGTGGAAACTGGAAACCGATCATTGAAACAGTTAGGGGTCAAGGATTTATCAGTCCAAAATTGTGAATTGAATTATTTGTGTCTGCATTTTTGCTTGTTGCTGATTAAATTAATCAATTTAAATGAGCTACTATAGCTCTGTTAAAGGTGTTCCTCTCCCTCTGGGTCTGTCTTTATTAAATACTACTACTACTTCTTTTACTTAAAGCTCCTGTGTGTGTCTATTTTGGCGCCCCCTACAGACGAAGCAGTCTTTGCTCATCCAGTCCTCTACATGCTAAAGTAGTGTCTTTACACACTTTAATTTTATGTAATAAAATGTAAAATCAGGCTGTTTCTTCAGCTGACATTAACCTCTCGAACCAGTTTTAAGGATTAAAAATTGCAACATAAAAACCATCAGTCTTGTTGCTGATTGTCTCGCTAGGTGTCATAGGACTTCAAGTTTCGTGGTGGTAAGGCCCTCGACATTGAGTTGAAGCACTGACAGGTCCTGGTTTTCGACAGTCAGGATGTATCTAGGTCTGCCAGCTCGACGTTTGGTTGGCGACATTGGTTTCACAAGTTGGTCTTGCACCATCTCTTGTTTCTAACAGGGAAGGCCTCGCGAAGGTTGTCGTCTTCTTCCCTATCAGAACCTGCCCCTTATACAGACCACCTTCAGAAGTCAGCCTCTTTGACCTAGGACCAGAGATGTTGGCACGGCCACACGACCCTGAGTTGGTCCTCTGACGTTACATGAAAGAAGAAGAAGATTGTCTTGTTTGTTTTTGAATACCCTAAAAAGGCGTCAACTTATATATATTTTTTACTCAACAATATTTTTATTAGTTTTATTCAGATTAATACAGTACAGTTGAAAGAGCAAAAGATACAAAGGAAACAGTAATCACAAACACCTCCTCTCTCTCAAGTCCATGTCTACTGCTGAATGTCCCTGCTGGAATTTGGGTTTTATAGACCCTGAAATATAAGACGTTAACAAATAAAAAGTAAAAAGAAAATAAATTAAATGAACAACTGTACATTAAGAGAAATACAAACGTAGACAAGTCGCTGAAAACTGAAAAAATTAATAAAAGAGACACAAGTTCAGATTGTATGATTATAAAATATCACAGATATATATTTAAAAAAGAAGAGGAGAGAGCCGATTCAAAATGATGAGAGTTTCTGAATGTGGTCCACAAAAGGTCCCCAAACCTTTCCGAATTTGTCGTCACCATCCGTGACCGAGTTATACTTCAATTTGAGGGTATTTCATAAACATAAAAAAAACTCCTCACTGGAGCTTTAAATAAAAATCTGTACTATAAAAGATAAAAACTCACCTTTATCCAGAGTAATCTATATTTTTTTGAATGGCAGGTCCATGTTCTGACTTTTGCTGCAATGATTTCTCTTTTCATGTCGATGTCAGTTATTGATTTCATGAGCTAGAATTAATCAGCATCAATTAATCATCTGAAAAACAAAGCCAGGGCCGTTCATCTCAACGCTCATCTGCATAATCAGAGAGCAGGTTGGCTGATTGTAGATTGAAGATACAAGCTCATTCATAGTTTTAAATTAAAATTACATTAGATTCATATAATGAGGGTTAAAAAATTGTCAATCTGGGTCATTTTTGGTCCAGTCTGGCCCTTTTTTCCGGCTCTAACCTGATTTAAAAGTGGTCTTCTAAACCCACCTGTTGCCTGGTTTCAACCCCAGCCTCACTTTCTTCTTGAACTCCTCACACAGCGTCCTTTATTCCTGTGTGAACAACTCGAGTGCAGCTCCATCAGCTCCACAAGTGTGTGCTGTTGCACTCTGTAACAAGATTTATCCTCTCTCTCTCTTTTCTCTCCATTTATTTGTAAGTTTAAACACAGTTGCATTCAGACACCTGCCTGATGTTTTATGAATTAGTGTGTCCTGGTATGACCCAGCCTCTGGAGTGCGTTCGCTTAAAGATTGAAGATTGATCACTTTACAGTCAGAGTGGATAGCGGCGAAGCGCTCACATGCGAGTGTTTGTATGAAAACAGACGTAAAAAAACCCAAATCCACCCAAAGACCGGTCTCTTCAGGGAGACCACAAACAGATACGATCCTGCAGAGCGAGACATTGATGGCATATCTGGTTCCTCTTCATGTGTTTGACAATGTTGCGGCGTTGGGATTACTGCATACATCCTCAGTGCCAACTTACGCTCACGGTGTGTGTGTGTGTGTGTGTGTGTGTGTGTGTGTGTATATATAGTTAGAGATGGATAGAGAAAAAGGAGAGGGGGAGGGATGGAGAGACAGAAAAAGAGAGAGTAAGAGAGTGAGAGGGAGGTACAAGTCAGTATTTCATGGATGGCTGTGTTGCTATGGGAACAAGATGTGGGCTCCCTATTCCCAAAAAAGTGTCCTCCTTCCTTCCTCCCTTCCTTCCCTCTTTCCCTCTCTCTCTCTCTCTCTTTCTCTCTCTGTCTCTCATCACTTCATTTCTCTCTCCTCTTCTTCACAGCATCCTCAGCATCTTCACCTCTCTCTCCTCTTCCCCTTTCCCCCCCTCGATCACATCCCACCACATGCCTCCTCTCTCTCTCTCTCTCCTCCTCTCTCTCTCTTCCTCTCTCTCTCTCTCCTGTCACCCATCCTTTCCCCGCCCACTCATTCACCTCTCTCTCTCTCTCTCCCTCTGTCCACTCTCTTCCTCCCGCTCCCCCAGACTTCCTCTCTATCCTCCCCTCTCGCTGTCATCCCTCTTTCTCTCCCCCCCTCGTCTCTCTGATCCCTCTGTCTCTTTAACACTCACTTATATTCTATTCTTTTCTCGGTTGTCATGGCAATAGGCTGGGGGCGTGAGGGAGCGAGCGCGAGCAAGCGAGCGGGAGTGGGTGTTTCGGAAGTGACATCTCTTGGGCAGTAACCTTGTTTCCTGTGTGGTGGAGTTGGGGGCGGATTCAAGGCGCTAGCAGTGCAGCAACAGTGACGCCGTGTGGACGCTTTGGGTGAGCAATGGGGAACCCGGGACGCGCCGCGTGAGGGCTGGGTGAATGATCTGATAGGTGAGAATACTCTCTCTGTCTTCTCCCACACTCTCTCTCTCTCTTTTTCCCTGTCACACACGCACACACACACATGCACATGCACACTCATGTACACACACTTTACCCCAAACCCCTCCCTCTTCTCGTCGAACATCTTCTCTCCTTCATGGCTGGAGTGGATTCATTGTTGGGGGTGAATTTAAAACGGGATCAAAGCTTTGCCTGGATTCACGCAGAGATTTGACGGTTTTAGAACAACAGCTTTGACTGTTTCTTCTCCTAAAACACACAAAAAACACACAAAACAAACCCACCTCTGGGCTCCGACTTCAGAACACACACTTTTTCTCACACTTTTTAAATTTCACTTTTTCTTCAAGTTTGAAACTCCTTAAAACTTTATGGCCACAGCTGCTGGAAAACAAAGACAATAGTAGAGATAAGAGGTCAAATATGTAAACTGGATATCAGACAACAGTCATACAAACACTGGAGCGTGTAAACGTAACTGTAAATCAGAGCCTGACCGATATGGACTTTTTGGGGTCGATGCCAATACCGATTATTAGGGAGGGAAAAAATGTGATTACCGATTGATCGGACGATTTTTAAAGTTTTAAAATTTTGTTAATCTAAGTAACATATCAACATATTTACGTATTATTTTAACAAATGGCTGCTTTTGAGTCTTTCAAACACTTCTCAGTAACATTAGCCTCAGTAATATTCCACGTATTTATCATCAATCAAACTCAATTTAATTGGCTCGATGATAAATCGGTCGGGCCCAACTGTAAATGTCAATGAAGACAGATTTTAATGTGTATTAATCATCTAAAGCTCTTTCTTCGCATGAAATAGTCTAAAAAATATATAAAATGTTGAAAGTGAAAGCTTTTAGCTAAAAAGACATGCTTATTTTAAATTTGCTTCGAGCTGCACAGTTGAAAAAATAGTTTAAGTTCTTTTAACGGTATAAATCTGTGAATGTTTGAGAACCAAGACGACCAAGTTCGTAGAGTTTGGGAAGAGAGGGAAATGTCGCCCTATTCTTACCTGATAGATGAGTTCAGTCGCACTAAAGTGAAGCGTCTCCTTTGACGGATTCTTCATGACTAATACACCAAAAGTTTAGAGCCGGGATTCTTCTACTACAGAGCCGTGCTGTTGTGTGATTTGGTTTTCTCTTGCTGCATTGTGTCGTCCCTGAAATGTGCCGTCATGATGGCAAAACCTGTTTAGAACCTAATAGTGTTTTCCCAGATGCTGCCCACCCACGGGCTCTTGTGCATCCCTGAGTGGTCCCTCAGAAAACTGAGTGGTTTTTATTTGAAATGATTTTGCAGTGACTTCCACGACAGAGTCTGCCATCGTCCATGTATGTGTCTCTGAATCTTAAATGATAAAATGCACCGAAGATGATGATAAGGATTGTCAATGTTGAAAGTGTTGAACTATTTGCTCACGCGTTCTCTCACAGAGTGAACCTGAGTGAACTGAACCTCTTCCTCTTCGTACCCCGTAACTGTATGTCAGTAACCTGCTCCTGATAGTTTTTTTAAACGTTACAAAACTTTTTCAGACTTTTGTTATCTCTGCCCAACTCTAAAATACCAGTTTATAAAACTTATCAAAGTTAAAAAAAGCAGATTTCTCATAAAGACATATTTTATTGGATTTTTTAGTCATTTCCATTAAAAATAAATCTTACAATGATTGCAAACAACCAAAATCTGTTTTTATCAACATTTTACACAGTTGATTCAGAGCTGGGGTTAGATTCAGTAGATTAGCAGATGCTGCTTACAAAGTGAGAAATAAACAGATGAGTTTTGATGGAAGCAGAAGGTGATGGATCGATCAAAATCAGACGCTTTACTCACACTTAACCAAATAGTTCAAACATTGTGTCACATTAACCAAGGCTGAGAGGAAATAAAGCAGAACTTAGAGTAGATGTGAGAGGTCACCTTTAAACAGATTTTAATGAACGCCATCTGGGTGTCAGAGGTCAGACGGGACAATAGCGGACAGTCGTCTCTTCAGCAGGAACATCAGGACATGTTCAGAGCTCCGTCTGAGTCCAACATTTGCAGCCATCTTTGATTTTTTTCGGTTGCCCACATCTCCTGAGAAAGAAAACAGTCTCTATTCTTGCTAAATGCTCCACCATGTTTAGAAACTACTTGTCATTTTGCCATTTGGTGCTGAGCAGAAAGTTCTCACAGAAAAAAACAGCCTGCTGCTGCTGCTGCTGCAGCTGGTAAAGGTTACTGAGTGCAGAATTTACAGGACTTAAAAAAAGCAATTTTCTCTGTTACATAATGTTGATTTCAATCATTTTATGCTGCCGAGGATACAAATTTGCAGACAGGGAAAGAGCTCTACACGGTAGTTTGATAGTTTGAGTCCTAGACCTTCACTCATGATGGTGCACAGTTTCAGAGCTGCTAACAAGCTAACAGACCTTTGGAGAGAAGTGATAAAGATCTGTTGGTTTGACTTTGAGAGCATTAAACAAAGACTTTTGGAAAATAGTTAAAAATGTTAAGTTTTTTTAACCTTCTACATTGTTGGTGTTTTACTCCACATTGTTCTGTATTTAAATTGTGTTTCTTGTAAAGCCTCTTTGAGCACGTTAAATAAATAACATTTATTAATATTTTCAAATAGTTTATACAAAAGCAAGTAGGACCATAGGGAAAATTAAAAAGCGTGTTGGTTGCATACTTTTCTCTTACATTTATCAGCTGTTCAGCTGCCTAAGATTGACTTCGATTTGCACATGTCGACTCTGAGATTTCATGAAAATTTAAACTTTTAAAACAGCTTTGGAGTTATTTTAGTGCATTTTTTACATGAAATTACTGCTCCTTACAGGGTGGGAATTTACATGAATTTATTCTTTCTCAGTCTTTGCAGATTTTCTTTGTGGGAAAAAGTAGGCCTATGCAGGTTTTCTGCTAAAACACACATTATTTATTAGTTTGATCACTTTTACTGCTCTACAGAGAGAAGAAACCCTCAGCCCTGCTTCTGATTGGTCAAGAGGCCATAACAAAGATGGCAGCCTTCCATCAGAATAGCCAGCTAACAACAGAAATAACTGTTTTAATACATAAATCATCACACATTTACTTTAATTTGAAAGGATTGGATCTTCTTTGTAGGATAAAAAAAACCCGGATATCATGGAAACACGTGGAGTTACTGGAAAGTTGTCGGTCTCACAATGCGAGTGGATTTTACCGCAAGTCTTCACATTGTACCATTCTAAATTTAGAGCTGATGTTGTAAGCATAATAATATTAAGTTGTATACGACATTGATGCGTCATATCAGTAGAAGCAGAAGGTGTCTTCAGGAGAACCATGAGGCATAAAGCCAAAGGTGTTGATGGCTGGAGGTGGGTTCTCGATTTTTCCTTGTTGACGTCAGTATTTGTGCTCATGTCAGAGTTGAGATTGCATGGAAATTGTAGCTTTCAGGACAGTTATTTTTGGTGCGTGTGTTCCCCTTTTTTAAGATAGGACACCTGAAGAGGGAGAGGAAATGTTGGGAGTAGAGATAAGGGCGAGAGACGCAGGAAAGGGTCAAGGCTGAGAGTGCAAAGAGGGCTGCAGCCTCTGAACGGGGAAGTGAAACAGTCTGATGTTATCCTCATTCAAAGCCTCAAATGCAGATACTCAAAAATAAACCGAAATGAAGTTGCTGCCGTATTTGCTGAGTGATTTCGGCCGAGAGCAGAAGGATGTTCCGGGCCGACAGCTTAGAGTGCATTTCAGTGTGTCATTATTAATTTACTCTATAGCAGATTCTGTTTTGCTGTTGTGTCATAAAACAGACAAGCGAAGGCGTTGTGCAAACCGGCATCATAAATAGTTAAAGGACAGTTATTGTAGCAGCTGTTTAAGCATTAAGGGGATGTGTCAAAGTGCAAACCGTGTCTTTAAAAATGTGATTGTATAAATGACTTTAAGTGATCAGATAACTGCAGGAGCACGGAGAAAACACATCTCCTGCTTACGTCTGACATCCGCTTCGACTACACCAGTACTCCTGAGTGATGTGATGCTGTAATTGGTTCAAATAAAATCTCATTTTCATGAAACGGAGCTCTAATTTACAGGAGGATCATATACAGCGTCTTTGTCATTGCTCATCAATCAGCTGCGAGTTGTCTGCTGGTAACATAGAGCAGTATTTCATCTATAGGCTGTTTGTGGAGAGAGTGTGAGCACTCGACGCTGCCCAGGGTGGATATCGAGTGTTAGAAGCCAGAGGTCTCAGCACCCTGTGAGGTAATCGTTGAGTAATTGGTATTGATCAGAAAACCCATCAACCCCCCTCGGACATATTTATGGAGTTATATTTGTGCTTCGGAGCAGAAAAGTTACACTTGTTAGCTTTTTAGTTTTTCATGAAGCAAAATGAAAAGACAATTGAGACGTTTACTCCTGCAGGAATTTTGATTAGTTGTGTGCAGGATGTGTGTCAGCCTCGGTCCATTTTCACTCGGTCTGAGGGTGCGCTCCCAGGCCAAGGTTTGATTTCCTTTCAGTGGATCAGAGCGGAGATTGAGCCGAGGCGCTTCTCGTTGGATCAGAAACATTGACCAGAACCACCGTGTGAAATGCTGACAGAACAGAAGGGAGTAGACATCCCTTGGAGTTTCTGACTTTACATTTTGCAGTGTTGTTCTGTTCTGAGAGCACCCTGCCCTTCCTCATGCTTACGTGGCGAGAACACCCCTCCACGCCCCTCGTGTGCAAACATGAGAAGCCACGACAGGAAGAGCAGCAGCAAAGAAACCCAGAGTGGAGCAGATATCAGCGATGGTTTAGGTACCAGATATGTTCAGACTGCCAGAACAGCTCGAGGCCCGGCGCCTATTAATGACGTCACACACTGTATGATTGGCTGGAAGTTAGTTCGGATGACGTAGAAGATTGTGGTTGGTCCGGACATTACGGGAGCGATTTTCGCCGGATTAGATTGTAGTTCTTCGGAGAAAACATGGACGAATTTTACGAAGAAATCTATCACTACTTATCAGAGAGGATTTACGACAGCCGGACTACTGACTCTTTTAGGAAATGTGGAATAAAAGCAAAACTATTTATTGATAAACGGAGATCCTGCGTTAACATATACAATTAAAGCCATCTAAAAATGACAGTACAGTAAGTTGTAATTCTCTGTTTTATATGGAGAGAAAATTTCAAATGAACAAATGGAAATAAAGAAAACCACGAGAGGCTTTAAACCAACACATTTGACTTATTAAATGGAGCGCAGTGTAGTTTGTCCGAGTGGACCGAGTGTGATACCTGAACACATCTGGTACTTACACCACAATTAAGATCAGACGGAGGGTAAAAGGAGGAGCGGGCCCAGGTTACAGGATGAGCTATCAGCTGATGTACTGTGGGCTTAACTTGACCTTCGTGTCCTGCCTGAACTAGCACTACACTCAGTTTTACTCATTACCATGTTCAGTTTGCGTTGACTCATGGTGAGCGCGCCCTAACTTGACAGCTGTGGTGACATAGTGGCCAAATCAGATCGGATACAGACTGTATGAATCAAAACAAACAAACGATTTCTCATCGCATGTTTATTAATCTGATCCCAGTCTTCTTCACCACGTCTCAAATGTCTGTGACTCTTAACGAGACGGATTTTCTCCTTGGCAGCATATTGTAAAAGTCGAGCGTTCGACTGAGATGCTTGATCAGCGAGAAGTCTTGTACCTCTGGGCCTCTGTGACCCTGCAGCTGACACTTGGCGTCGCCCCTTGACTCAGCGCTGACAGCTGCCTACTGTAACACAGACACGCAACCCTTTGACTCACAGCCTGTCAAAGTCAGGCCGATACCGTCCGTGTGTTCATTCACCAGGTTTGTGTTTGAAGGCTGTTCTCTGCGATGCTGGAGGCATCTGAGGTCACGGTATCGACATGAGCGCTGAGTGAGTGGAGAGTGAGTGCGCCTCCCTTGCCTAGAAAGTAAGATGCTTCGGTTCACCGTGCTCGCAGGAGTACATTATCAGCCCCGGGCGACCCGCAGATATCGCAGGCTTTATTTTTAGCGCTGTTTTGGAGCTCAGCGATGTGTGTAAATCAACATTAGGTCTGTCGGCTCCCAGTAATGACAACGTTGACTAAGGCTGACCAGTCATCCGATTGGTGCATGGTGCTCTTCTTTGTAAACTGCTAAGGAAGGCAAAAAGAGGAAAAGAGCCCACAGAGAGGAGGAGGAGGAGAAAGAGAGAGAGGAACAAAGGCAGAGCGAGGAAAGTACAGAGAGTGAATGAAAGACAGAGGAGCGGAGAAAAGAGGCATCTCAGCATTTTTGCTTGTGCCGAACGGTTACAGTGTACACGGCCTCTGTACGTACGAACGGACAGACAGAAGAGCGAGTCCGCTCATTGAAATTCTGTCCACCGCGCTTCACAGACCCTTAATAGGCAGCCTCGGGGGTGGAGAGGCCTACAGTAGAGGAGCGCAGATTGGGCTGAGGATGACTCACGCTGCCGTCCTCCAGTGAATATCTCAGCATCATGACTTTGCTCCACACAGCCGCAAAGTTTGGATACAGGGGCGAAGATGCTTTTCGGGAGAGAGGGAGAACATGCCCTCCAGTGCTTCGAGTCTCTGAAACCCTGTAACGGTGGCCGATGGCTCATAGAGGACTTAGTCAGCATCAGACCTGCTTTAAATGTTTGGCTTTAAGTTAACACACCCCTCCACAATAAATCAAACACATAGATTCACATTATTTCTGCTCGCCCTTTTTCCTCACAACGACCGATTTTGCTCGATTCAAACTGCATTTCCATTTGCATCAAAAATATTTCCTCATGTAGCCTTTTGAAGATAAAATTACCAAACAACTCAGCGTGCAACAAAGCAGCTCAGAGCGTATTAATAGAGTGTGAAGCCTTGTTCCTCCAAAATGCTTCTTCAGCTTTTTTTTTCTCTTTCTCTGCAGCCGTGAAAAAAGTTTTAATGAGACACATTCAGTTCAGTCTCATTCTTGACATTATATCTCACAGTATGTTTCAAAGGTTACTCCAGGTGTGAAGATTTGTAAAAGCTGAATGTGATGAACGGAGAAGAGTCGTAGAAGAATCGAGCCGTAACGAAGAGATGGACTGAGTTTTCAAAAGTCTGTCAGTGTCGCTCCTGAGAGTATCACGGGACCCGACATCCTGCAGGGGGTTTAAAAACTACCGTGTCTTTAGGAAACTTTGTGGTTATTTATTTATGAAGAGAAACCGACTCTTGAATAAAATATAGTGGCGTTTAGAGGTAGAAAACCAAGTGAGAGTAGAGGGGATTGGAGCTACACTATTGAACCTCTTATTTGTTTCTCAAACAAAAAACTTTTTCAGAAACTTTTTTTTATTATTAAAAATTGTTGTTTGTTAAATAATCACATAAAAACGTCTTAAAATGCAGATTCTATGATTGACACCTGATACAGCCTATGGGCGTACGAAGATTGTGTAGCTCTCCTGGAGGTTAGCTGGTTGAGAGGAGTGTCATCACAGCGATTCTCCCACCGAATGCGTCCAACACTACTGCGCAAGTGGAGTCTCCAGGAAGTGGAGGAAATCCTGGAAATACCGAGAGCGATTCGGCTTCAAATTCGTATAATGACAGAAGGCGGAGCCGAGTTGTCCATTGTATATACAGACATGATGTCTGTGACCTGTGCGTGTTTACATTACACAGCATTGGAGGATGATGGTCGTATCCATCAGCTGTAACTATGGCGTGGCTGTCCTCCATCTCTTACAATAATAGACGCCAAAATAACACAGCCAGAGTCTTTAGTATTGATCTTCCACTAAAACAAACACTTAACTGACTGGTAAAGGTCAAGCCAGTCTGGCTGCAGACCTCCACTGAGCCGACTGGAAGTTGATTTGAAGCCTTTCAAAATAAAAGCAAATATACCAGAAGTTTTTTTTTTTAATGTCGGAAGTTGATTCAAAGCTTTTCAAATTAAAAACTAAGTATTTTTGGTCTCGTATGAATATATTTTATTTCTTGGGGCTTTGTTTTATGTATATAATGGTAATATGAGTTTTTCGTGTATTATTGTGTTCAACAAAGACAAAATACAAAATGGAATGACCACTTCAAAAACGTCACCTGGGGTCCTCTCCGTGGAGGTCAGCAGCCAGACCCCTCTCATAAAAGTCGTTCTAGTTCACAGTTTCACTGTTTCCTCTGTCGGTTGAAGTGAACACTCATGATTATGTTTCCTCGTCATCATGTTTTCCTTCAACGTTCCTCCTCTTCTCCGTTACCCTGGTGCCCACAGTGCTGTCAGTCATATTTCATAGACTCCAGTATTTAATTAAAAACACGTATCGCAGTCAAATGAGCACATATGTAGAAATCAGCATGAAGGAGGCCGACTTTACTCTCAGGGAGCAGTCATGTTATTCATCTTTTTAAACACTCAGATCTTCTTCTGAAATCATCTTGTTGACATATGAGATAATAGTTATTTTTTAACTACGTGACATATTTTGTCCCTCACGGCTCACTGTAGATCAGCTGCTACAGGAGAAAAGTAACTCCAAAGTGCTTTCCCTTCAAAAACCTCCTAAACGAGTCAAAAGTCATGTGCATTATAAGAACTATAATTAGTAATTAATAAGAACTACAACTCCCATAATCCCACACTGCAGTACTTCATCATGACATCATCAAACCCTGTCTCTGATATGAGTCTGTTTGAAGTGAGTCTGGATGGTTTCTGGTTCTGAGAGGATTCTGTGAGAGTTTGTGGATTTGCTGCAGTTCTTGGTTTCGCTCTGAACAAAAGGAGACTGTCCTTCACAAAAACCCCCTCGGGTACGAGACCACATCAAGGACGGTTTTCACTGTAGTCTGGTTTTCTGTGGACCAAAACGATCAGATAATCCATGAACAAAGCCCTCGGATGAAACTGTCTTCCAGGTAGACTAAAAATCAAATAAGATAGAAATCAATGATCTAGATGCTCAAACTCCCCTCCATGAATTATCTTCTCTTCTCTGATTGTTCTCTTACATGCTTCAGTTTTTCCCACCGGACCGTCCTCTTCTCTCTCTCTCTCTCTCTCTCTCTCTCTCTCTCTCTCTCTCTCTCTCTCTCTCTCTCTCTCTGCTCTCCATGCTGCTTGCATTTTTAAAAAGTGCCAACACAAAAGGCTCAACCAAGGCTATCGTGACCCTCTAATGCAGCCTCATCACAGTGGCCCGTGTTCATGGCCTCGAGTGCCGGTCCACCCCAATGACTCATATTACATCATTTTACTTTGTTCACAAACAAAGTACCATGATGTATCTTTGTGCAACTTTTCTGCGGCTGGACTCACGCTCAGTTTCCAACGCGGAGAGGAGTCATCCCGCCATCGTAAACAGCAGCCCATTATGTGTCCACGCTCAGGTGTCATGGAGAGCAAAGATTCAAGGCAGTGGGGTTCGATTTACTCCAAAGTCCATTCATGAGGATTCTGAAGTGATTTAGTGATGGTTGTTTTAATTTTGACTCATAACAAAAGGAAAGGAGGGAGTGTTTAAAGGGAAATAAATCAGGAATTAAAGCTGGTAGAAGTGAAAGAAAGAGTCGAACAGATGCAGATTTTTACCTGCAGAAAGAAGAAGGATGCACGCCCCTATCAAGAAGAGCAGAAATCAGCTTATTTGCAGGAGACAAAAGTGAGCCGCCTCCATCAGTGCAACCAACGTAGCCAGTATGAGATACAAGGAGAAGTGTTTTACTGTTTTTTACCCAGAAGATGGCGCTCAAAGACCTGATGCACGATATGAAAAATTTCAACCGATACCGATAACCGATAATTTTCTTCTTCTCATGGCCGATACCGATACCGATAACCGATAAATTCATATTTTTACATTTATTATAATCTTCATATAATCTGCAGTTTGTGCAGGATGCAATAATTGAAAGCTGATATTTTTGTTGCTCTGGCCTATCTAGAACAAGAAACTAAAGTTTTTGGCTCTTCAAATGTTTATTTTTTCCATGTCATCACAAAAATATGTGGTCATTAGCTATAAATAACAATAACAGAGCAAAAAGCAGAACTTCATTTGACCAAAACAGTGCATCCCCTGAACTGTTCAACAGAACTGTAAACTGTAAAGGAGCTATTATGAGACGTTAGGATTAGCATGCTGACCGGACTAACATCTGACGTCCATATGTCTGTGGTAAAACTCAAGTGTAGTCCGTTCTTGTCGATCAGGTTGTGAATGTATGTGGCGACAATATCATAGAGTGCAGGAAGAGACACATCCGAGAAGAAGCGGCAGCTTGGGAGAGTGTAACGTGGCTCCAAGTGTGCTATTAACTTACGAAAACCCGGGTTCTCAACGACGGAAAAAGGCTGGTCGTCGACCGCTATGAATTCCATCACTTTGTCGTTAACGGCTTTAGCCTTTTCGCTGTCTCTTGAGAAGCTTTTGCAGTTTTCAAACGCCTGCTGAATGGGGACATCGATCCTCCGTAGTGTTGTTGTCTTAGCTTTAGTACCGCTAGCGGCTTCGGCGGCTGTCTCATAGTCCTTTAATACCGCTCTGCCGCGATGGCGACTTTTCAGATGAGCTATCAGATTTGTTGTGTTAAAACTTGACGTCTTCATTCCGCCTCTCGGAATCCCCGCTGAACAGGTTTTGCATATAGCAGCTGTTGTCATCTTCTGCCACTGAGAAAAACGACCATGCTGGTGAAGACATTTTATTATCAGTCAGGTAGTGACAGGGGTCAGGCTTGGGACCTGCGAGTAAGGCGCGACGGGCGGCTACTCCGCCTGCAAACGTTACTCGTAATTTCATTAATATATCGGATCTTTCTATCGGAAAAATGCACCTATCGGACCGATAAAAAATGACGTAATTTTCCCCCATATCGGCCGATATTTTATCGGTCCGATAAATATCGTGCATCCCTACTCAAAAACCTGAGTGACCACTTCATTTTGTGCAGCACACTGGTTCTGGTGCAAGGTGGACAAGTCGAGTGGCGCCCTTTTCTTCTTCTTTTTTTTTTACAACTTATGAGATATAAATTCCAGATTTTATAATAAATAAGAAACAACGAGCTCTTCAGAAGAAATGCCCCTCTCATCATTCATTTTTTCCGCTCTGCAAAACCAAAACCGCACTTCCTCCTCCTTCCACTGTGGTGGAGTAAGCGTGTTGTGTCACCTTGAAAATACTCTGAGTGAAACAGTGACGATTTGAGCTTATAAATGAGTACTCAGGGCAGAGAAAATCTTCAATAATTTTTTCTAATCAAGGTATTGATTACAAGGAATGGTTTCAGCCTTATTTACGATCTGTGGATTATTTTTAGTAAGATGTGCACCAAAGTTTAAGCGCACCACATAACTTTTCTTTCTTCCTAACTACAGTGTTGCAGATGTTTACTATTGTAACCATGGCGATGAATGACTTCAGACTGTCCCTGCTGTCTATAAACACTACAGTGTAATGATAAGGGGCCCTGATTGGTGTCTGCATGTGTATAACAAACGGGTTAAAATACTTCTTCTTAACGGACCTGCTCCCCTCCTCTCTTTCTTGAATGGTGCATATTAATTATCGGCTCTTATTTATGAAGCTCATCCATATTTCAGCGGCTCGATTCATAATTCAAACAGGAACTTGAAGGATCGTCGGAGCTGTTATTTTGCTTCTATTAGCCGAGGCCGCCTGTTGTGATTTTCACCTCTTTGGCTGAGGACAGAGGAGCTCTGTCTGTAACCGTCGATTCTTCTCTGTCAGGAGACGGGATGAATGTGAGAAGCGACGGTGCGTTGAGCTAATGGGTCATGACGTGCTGAAGTGTTGCATTGTGGGCCACAGGTTACAGTTTGCGGCTTTCTATCAAGAGCAGAGAGTCAGTCAGTCAGACAGTGAGCATTAAAGGTCAGTGGTCACCATCAGGGATTCAACCTGAGGCAGCAGCGTGCTTGTGTGTGTGTGTGTGTGTGTGTGTGCGTGTGTGCGTGTGTGCGTGTGTGTGTGTGTGTGTGTTGTGGCTCAGAAATATCAATATTTTCGCTCTTCCTGTTTGTGTGCGTTCCGGCCTTGTTGTACAGCCTGCAGATGTTGTTGGTGTGAATTTGTCTTTTCATTGGTGCAGGAGGTGTGACCTCCCAGAGGGAATGTAACTTTGACTTACTCACACACTGCTGGAGTCCTTCCCAACTTGTTTATCCCAGGATTTATTTCACGGATCGTGTTTTTGCCGCTCTGTCAGGGGCAGAATGAGTCAAATCACACCCGGACTGACTCAACTATGAAAATATAAGCTTTAACTAGTGACACGTAGTTCATGGAGCTTCCTGTCTGGGCCTGAGCTTGTAATGTTGATGATTGTGGAGTGTTGCTTTGCCTTGTAGGGAGATATTGTCTTTATATTGTTGAGTATCTGGCAGTTTAAATCTATTACGATTGATTCGGCCTGTTGGCAACGTTTGAAGAAAGCGCATTGTGGCTCACTTGTTCCCAGCGATGTTCCACTGGTCTGGGTTGAAAGTGTTTGAACTCCAGTGGGATGAAGGATGAGAACTGCCTCCAGATGTTTATTTTTGCCTCTGAAGCTGAAAAAACTCAGAGATGTTCAAGTTTTAATCTGAAGAGATGCCTGAACTTTATGGAAACGCAGCAGAATTGACGAAGAAGAGACGATGAATTTGGAGAATTCAAGAAGTCACTGTTACAGCGAGAAAAATACTTTCACAACAAATCAAGGTATTAAAAAAGTACAATGTGCTTTTGTAGATTTACAACAGAGTCATGACTTTCAATAACATGTTGATTAAAACAGATTTGAGTCAGTAAGGGGGCTTTTCCACCTGTGGTTTGGTCCGGACTTTTGGACTTTTCTGTTTAGTCCAAACTAAAATTATTGGTGTGAAACCTCCCCAAGACCTTGGTCTGGACCAAACTGAACCTTGGTCTGGTTCATGCCCAGTGTGGAAATATTATTTTGAAAGGTTCAGACCTTCGTACCAAAGACAGGAAATGACGCGAGAAGTAGAAGTATTGGTAATTATGTTGAATGGAGATCGTCCAATAACGGGAAATTTTATAATATTGTTGAAAAGTTAAACCTCACTATTAACAGCTGAAGCAACTGAACAACTGAAGCACAGACTTTTTCCTGAGCTGGTGTTACAATGTCTCGCAGGATTTCATACTTTCTTTTCCTTTCCCGTCGATGTCGATAAAGTTGTTGTCTAATGATCAAATTCATGAGACTTCCTCGGACCAGCCTCATGTACAGCTCTTTAAGTTGTCGCTGTTGGAGGTAGAAAATCAAAAATAGTACGATCGTGGGAATGACGATTTCTTCCATGTTTACACCATTCAAGACCCGCGCTTTTCAACGTGATGACGTCAGGCGCCCTCCAGCCTAATGACCAATCAATGTAAACTGCAGAGACACGCAAAGCACGTTGTTGATGACGACATCACGAAGGTTCGTCATGTAAAGTCTGTCAGTCCGTTTGAAATAATGAGAGTGTAAAACTTAAACAGACCGAACCAAATGTAAACAATGGAACAAAAACACGGACCTCTGTTCGGACTTTAAGCTGTGAAAACACAGTAAATCTGTGCTTGACTGAAAATAGTGCAAAGACAAACCATCAGAAGTTGTTTGAAGACAATTACATATTTGCTCATTTTGAATTTGATGCCAGAAACACATTAAATAATGAGGTTAGGACAGTGACAGCAGGTTAGTAATATGACTTGTACAAGAGAAGGCATCACAGAGAGGCGGGGTCTTCCAGGAGTAAAGATAGGAAGAGTTTCACCACTTTGTGAGAGACTGCGTGAGCAAAGAGTCATCATCATTAGAAACTGTAGAAATCTGTGTACAGATGGATCCAAATCACTTCCTATAACCACTCTGTGATCTACAAATGCAGGTCAAAACTCTGTATACGGAGGTTAAGCCGTGAGCAGGTCCACTCTGGCTCCTTTCCTGCATCCTCTCTCACCCGTTTCCTGCCCAGTCCTCTCTAAACGAAGGAAAACAGGCCAAAAATATATGTGAAAAAAAGGAGGGAACCAGTTCTCGCAGTCCTGACTCGTCACCCATTGAAAACCTTTGAGAGATCCAAACTGTTGAGCACTTTCAAAGCTCCAGGAGGTGGTCTCAAACATCTACTGAATGTTGTCTTCGCTCTGTTTTCAACTGAATACAGTCTCTAAATGATCAAAAGTCTTTTATCAACAGTATCACAGCCTTTTTCTGGAATTCGGAGTTTCCCCTTTCATGGAAAAACTAATCAAAGTTAGGAGACCGATGAGTCATTTATACTCCTAGAAGAACCATTCGGGTGAAAAGTTACCCTGCAAATTATTGTAGGACAGCAGAGACACGGTACTTCCCCGCGCTCCGGCTGTATTTCTTTGTAAGTTTAAACATAAGTCAAAATAAGTGCAATAAGGCCGGAAACTTAGACAGCTGCAGAGAAAGAAAAGACAAAGTGCCTCATTTACTGCAGGTCCTTAGCCACACATTTTTCACCTTACACAAAGTGAAACAGCTACCTGGGAAAATCCATATTAATGTCTCCAATACTGTGTGATCAATTTCTTAAATTATCTGAGGCGCAGAGCCCTTAGATATAATTTCCATTTTTCCGCCACATCTTCTTAAATGACGCTCTGAATCACAGGATAACGTCGAAGATAATTCGTACCCCCACGGAGAAGATTAGTTTCTCTGTCTGTCTGTCAGCTGGATATCTCAGGAGCGTCGGAGCAGATTTCTCTTATGTTTGGTGGACAGGACGGCCCCGGGCCGAGGAACGGATGATTAGATTCTGGCTGTGAGCTGGATGTAGGACTTCTTCAATTAGACAATTATCACGTTTAGCCGTGACTCTAAAACTAACAGAGATGGAGACTCGATTTTCTAACCCAAAGGGTGAGTTTGAGGAGTCACTATCAGACACTTTTGTGTTAATGAAGCCAATAAAGAGCCAAGATAAGAGTGACGATGAGAACTTAATGCTGTTTTATTTCTTTTTGGTGTATTTCCAAATATTTCTCTGCTTTTATTTTACATAGAGGTGGTTTTTATTTGTCTCAGGACCCCCAAACTGTCTTTTTTTAATTTTGCGTGCCCTATTTCCTCCTAATTTATGACTAAATAATGCAGAATTTACTGGTGCGTATCATATCAATACATAAGTAAAGAAAGAAGGGCGCTAGGTATAAAGTTTGGGTTTAATTACTCACAAAGATAATAATTCTTCATTCTCAGGGGCGCACAATGACGCCCTGGCATTTATTTGACAGATCTGGGGTTGCTGGGATTTTTTAAACACCAGTTACCTGTTAATATTACAGGGTACACTCTGACCTACTTACCCACCTGGAAGCTGAGAACATCCAAAAGTTTGTAATTCTGGAGTCAGACCCACAGGCGATGTCTGTACAAGACATGATATCCCTGAACTACAACGAACGTCAACCAAACCGGTCAAAACTGGCTGTTATTTGACGAGTAAGCATAGACAGCGGCGTTCAATTACAACCGGAGTGCAGCTCTGAAGGAAAGTCGTACTGTTGTGGATTAAACTTAGATTAAAAGATGTCTTTTATTTTCCTTCTAGACACCAAAGACAGAGTTCCTACACAGTTTTGATACCCTGATTTTTAGAAATATTTTTGGAAATACCTACTTTTCTATTTTAGAAAACAGTATTTTAGAGCTGTGATAATAGTCTGGAGACAAACATAATTTTAAATACTTTATTTTTCATTCTCCATACTTTTTAAGACCTGGAAATTTATCACATTTATTTCCATACTTTTCCATACTTTCTATTCTTGTGTAGTAGGAGTGGCACCTAAAGAAAACAGACAATCGCATGTTTTTGAACCTCAGAGTCCAGAGACAAGACCCTAAAATTCGTTCTGGTCCTTGCTGTCCTGATTTGACTTCAAACCTGTTTCTTTTCTTCAGATTTGGAGCGTCCTTATCTTTGGTTTTTGACTGTTTTATTAAGCGAATATTTTCTTTCTGTCTGTCTGAGTGAGAAAATATAAAACTTGTGAGTTTTGATTGTAGGACAGTGATTGAACTGGTCCTGTTCAGGCCATCAGTGTAAAAAAAACTGTCAGTATTTCTGTATCTTTGGGTGAGAGCGAACTGGGCTGCCCCTAAAGCTAACTGGATGCAGTTTCATATTTGTACGTTCATATTTAGGGCAAAGAGCTTCAAATCGAACCATCAGTGTGTCTGATTGTTTTTGTCAAATTGTTGAAATGTTCCTTTAAATCATGTTTTGTTGCTCCATCAGTTTGATCCTGCTGATTTCCTGATTTTGATTTTCCTCTAATACTGATTCCGACTCTTCAGACTCTCTGATTCTGGTGTTTTCAGCCTCTCAGACCTCTAACCGATGATCCTAACTGACCTCCTCTCCCCTCCCCCTCCCCACTCTCTCCTACCCAGATGCAAGGTTTGCCGTTCCCCCCTCCTACCATCATCACCTTCATCGCTCCCACGTCCACTCCTTCCACGCTCCCTCCTACGACCGTCCTGCTCACGACCGCCCCTCCTACGACCGCCCCTCCTTCGACCGTCCCGCCTTCAACCGCCCCAGCTACGACCGTCCTTCCTTCGACCGCCCTTCCTACAACCGTCCCCTGCACGAGCGCCCCATCTACGACCGCCCCTCACACCACGACCGCCCCACGCTACACGATCGCTGGAACCAAGGTCTCCGTGTGAGCACCGGAAATCAGCTCTACATGTTGGACCAGGAGGAGGTATTGTCATCCACACATCAGGAAAAAAACACTGACGCTCTTATTTTCTTTAGGGAGTTTGTTGAAAGTAATGGAGAAGTATTTGTTAAATAAAATGTAGATGAGGAAATTTAAGATGTAAGAAACTGAAATGACGTATTTTTCTATATATCCCTAAAAAAGGAGAAAAAGAGGAGGAAGAGTCACATATTTTAACATTTAGTCTTTAAAGCTCCTGTGCAAAGAAACCCATCAGTGTGCACCAATCCTCTGCCGCTGATTTAAGACCTTAAAACAAACCATCTTGAAATGGTCAAACCTCTTGTTAAGGGTCCTAAAATGAGCTGCTCCATAAAGAGTTGGTCTCCAGTTAGAGGATGAAGAGGAAGAAGAAGGAGAGAGAGGTTGTTGATTTTGCACTCAGAGATATCTGGTGATAAAAACTTGGAGGTCACAGACAGAGGGGATGATCAGGGGAGCATTTCAAGACTGACAGCTTGATATCAGTGAATATTCCTTTTTTCTGCACACTGCACCTTTAAAATTCAGAGTACTCTGATAAATAATATTTGGCCTTTAAACCTCAGTGTGGAAATATTGTAGTGCATGTCATCCCACCCAAACTCCAAGTGCCTGATCATATCAGGCTTATTTTACAAAACCGGTTTTGCTTTTCTTACCGTACACTATTATAAAGTTTTAAGATCCTATTTTTTATCTTAAGTCTGCTTCAAAGAAGGTCAGAGAGAGAATTACTTCACCTCACGATTGGCGTTTTGAGACTTATGGGGTCATGAAGTCTCCTGTTGAGAAACTTTGATAATCCTCGCCTTCGTTCGACTTTGTGACAAACTCAGAGAAAAACAAAACACTTAAAGTTTTACTAGTACATTTAGTTCTGTCTAAACCGGCAATCAATGACACTTCAAAAAGAGCAAGTATGAACAGTATATGCTATGATAAGGTAGTTGTCAATAGTAAATGTAATAGTAGTAGTAATTCTCAGTAGTAATAGCCAAAGCAGATCCTGGTCAGATCCTTCGTAGAGAAACTCTTCAGAAAACTGGCAAAGAGTCTTGGCGATCCGACCGCAGTAGACGAGGCCAATTTGATCAAACAATTTGGCTCATGGAAGAAAGTTTTACCCAAACATTAACGCCTGTGTCGGTGTAAACTGGATTTGGAGACTTTTCAGCTCTTTACTTTGTCGCCTTTTTTTGGCACTTCTTCACGGATGCAGCTCGTTCGTGTTCCACTGATCACCTGTTTCAGAACATCTGAGCTCGAACACTGATAGTTGTACTTAAAAAGAAATGCAGAAATGTAAAGCTTTGGTTCTGAGCAGCTCTGAAATACTGTTGCAGCGCTACTATTCGTGATAGTGGTGGTTTTCTGAGTTCATTGCTGTACGCTCAGAGTTTAAAAACCGGCACCACCAGGTAACTCTGGACCTCTCTGCTCCCCTCGAGTCCACTGAGTCTCATTCCTCGAGGCAAACTTGGGTTTCTGAGAGTCTTCTCAAGTTTAGATTTAGAAAACTTTAATGTCCTCACCAGGAGGCTTTTTGTGCAGACATATAAAAAAGAAAACTAAAATAATCCACAGCAGCTCATGTCAATAACTATATATACCAACAGCTGTAACATAAACAACACCAAGTATCCTGCATTCCTTTAAATTTTCCACATCTCTTAGTTTGTGTTTTTCTCCAGCTCCTTTCAGCCTCTAGTTTAACTGAGTTGCTTCCATGGGATTAAGAGTTTTTTACACGATACATAAATATACTTTATGAAAACAGCAGTAAACAGTAAAATGTATCCCTGTCAGAACCACTCTCTTTTTAATTTGTTTGTACTTTTTTCTTTTAAAGTTGTAAAACAAGATCAGTGTGCTGCAGCTGCAAAAAAAACAAAACCCATATATGTTGCATTCAAGAGTCGTCCAAAAACAAACAGGCTTTTCTGACACCAAAGTGAAGCAAAATTTCCAAATCAAGCGTACATCAATGTTAAATTTTGGATTTATCTGTCTTTATTTGAGCTTTTTCAGATGGTAAAACTTGCCATGTCTGCAGAGGTTGATAGTTTAGCTTCTGTTTCTCAACAAAGCAGTCTGGAAATATACTTACCTCATATAACCCGCCTTAAAAACACTGAACTACCCCTTTAAGTTTATTTATAGCCCGAAATGTTTTTAAAAAAAAGCAGTATTGTGTTTTTTCTGGTTGGATTCACCAAAGGAATGATTAAGTAGTGCTTCTGCTGTTTTTTAACACATTCACAGCTGGTGAGCTTCACAGTAAAACACTGATCTACTGCTGTTAGAGCCAGAGAAGAGGGGGGTGTTCTTCTCAGCTTGACTGTTTTTTTTACAGCGAGTGCATTTTTAAAAGCATGTGAAATAGACTCAGAGGCATTTAAGGGGAAAAAGAGAGTTTCTGTGTTTCTGTTCCAACTCTGTGCTTCACTGACTGAGCTGCAGGTTGTGAGTAAAAACCTCATGTTGCTCTGTGAACCAGGAGAGGGTACTGTTCTTCAACTTTTCTCCCTCTGCTTTGAACAGAACTACATCTTCATACAAAATAAGCAGTTTAAATCAAAGCTGCTGATTCACAACACCACCGTACACCAGGCAGAGCTGAGTAAATCTATGCACCACCTCCTCCTCCTTTTTGCAGCATATATTATACTCTGATATCCTGCTCTGTTGAATTTGCTTCACAGGCCTGAACTCTGGCACGTCAGCACTCTGTTGAATCGTTCTTATCTCCTGGCGAAACAATTAATTTGATGTTAAATGAGTGTGTTTAATCTCATATTTTGCTGTTTTCTGCTCGGCCGTTTGATGAAAAATCACGTCTCCATGTTTCGCACTGTAAGTATTTGTGTACGGCGTCTGCACCGAGGCGAATCCCCGCGCTCAGCTATGTTGGCGAGTCAATAAAGCGATGAATCTTTATGCGGCCAGTCAAAGCATACCACTGGCGACTTTACTGTTGTGTGCACGGCTGCCAATAGTATTTCAATGTGTCATCACTCAGAAGAATAGAGCGCACTGTGATCCCGATAAGAGAGCAGCTCTGCTCTGGAGGGATTGAATGGAGAGCCCAGTTCAATTAATCAAAGCCCCCCATCCCTGTCTAATTGCGCCAATAAGGCAGCAGCTGGGAGCGGATCGGAGGAAGGACTGACGCGCTGATGGCCGTCACCTCGGCTACAGCGGGAGGCGTTAAATATTCATGGCTGTCACTCACCTCAAGCAGCGCTCCCTCTCTCTCTCTCTCTCTCTTTCTGTCTCGTGCACACACTCACACTCACAAGCTCTCCATTTAATTTTCTTCTGTTTGTTTTAGATGGCGTCAGTGATTACAAAAACATACTGCATGTTTTCACAGCAGAGAGGACAGATTTGGCTCTTCTTCTTCTTCTCTCACGTTATTCATGTCAGCTGATCTCAAACACACCTTTGGTTTCTCTCTCTCCCTCTTTGCTTTTATGTTTCTCACTCCTGCTCGCCATCACCTGTCCAATCCCCTGCTCTCTTCTCTTGTATCTCCTCCCTGGGTTTAACGCCCTCCATCGATCCTGCACACTCTCTCCTCTTTTTACATAATCCGTCTGTTAGCTCCATCTCTCCTCTCCTCTCACTTTCTCCCTTACTGTCTCCATAAACCCCACTACTAGGGCTGCCGCAATATATCTGAGTTAATTTCAAAACAAAAGCACGTTTTAAACACAAGAGCAAAGCTGTCACATTATTGGATTTTTATCACATGGTTGAAACATCTGAATAAGAATTATAAATATATTCGTATAAAGCTTGAAAATGGAAGAACAGTTTAACAGTTTAAGTTTCCAATCATCTCTCAGTTTGCCGCCTTTTCCTCCGTTTCCTGTTTTATGACCTGTGGCGACCAGAGCAAGTAAATTCACAATACACTCACCATACGTGTCAGCATTTGCATATTTTAGCATAAAGACAATTATTTATAATACTGGTTTACAGTAACCGCCCTAAACAAGAGAGAACAAATTTCAAAATAAAAGCCTCCCCATCATGTGTGATCTAACCTCTTCTGTGAAGGGTTTCTGTCCCAAACATTAAACACCTTTTAATATAATAAGATTATTAAAGTTTATGGAGTTACATGCTTCCCTCTTGTTTTATCTGAGTTTTCCATACATATTGTATCCAAGGGCAACGGGACCTATTTGAGGTTTTAACAAAGAATTGGATAACCACGAGAACCTCCACAGACATCTATATCATAATATTATCATAACTGTGATCCTCTTCCATCGCCATCTTTCCTTCACCACCTTTGCAGTTTCTCTCTCTCTCTCTCTCTCTCTCTCTCTCTCTCTCTCTCTCTCTCTCTCTCTCTCTCTCTCTCTCTGGGGTGACTGGCAGGAGTTTACAGCTCTCCCACAGGCCACCTGTCTCTGTCCTCCTCACAGCTCCATTCACTCTCTTCTGCTTCTGCTCTTCTTTTTCCTTCTTCTTGTGAATGGCGGCCATCAGAAAGACGCAGAGGAGACGTCCCCCGGAGAGCCGAGGTGTCGCTTCGGGGAACAAGACTCCTCTGTTGTGCTTAAAAAAATTGTCACTATGGAAATTTGTGTTAATGGAGCGCCTGCGTGGCTCTTGACTCCCGGTGCGTTTGCTTCATTGAACTGCCTTCTACTGATGGAGTGGAGACACTTCACAGGGCTGGAATGGGATTACACCCTCAGTGACAAGTCAACACCTTTGGCTCGTTTTAATAATAGATATGCTGACAAGACGTGTGCGTATGAGCGGCATGTTTTGACACTGTGTATCCACCACCAGATACTCCTGAAAGTCCAAAACAGAGCTCAGAAATGACACGGTGAAACATGTCACTGATAATTACAGCGCCCTCGTTTTTTTGTTTTTCTTAATTTGTCATTCAGCACCCACAAGTAAATATAACTTTCGAACCATCTCTCCTGAGCTTTTTCTCACAGATTGGTAGAAAATTCAAGAAACGCGAGAACAAATGAAAATGTGTTACTGAGAAAACAGGCGAGTCTGCAGCCTGAAGCAGCAGAAAATGTTGCTTAGTGTCACCCTGTGTGTATCAGGATTAGAGGAGAAATGTTTTAATGGAGCGAATGGATTCAGCGCTGATGCCTCGAAAATTACCATTCAGAACATCGACTCTTGAATGTTTAAGTTTCAGCAAAAACTGAACATGTACAGCAGAGAGACTGGAAATGAGCGAGGGTTACATCACAGGGTGTTTCCTGGATTTTGCTGTTTTTGGCCTCTTTGGTTCCACAAATCCAACCAAATCCAATTGAGTTTGTAAAGTAAACTAAATGTGTTTTGCATGTAAAGAAACCCATAAATCTACCATCAGCAATCACTTTTTGCTAAACCAACACGGAAAAAATTCAGCAGAACCAGATTCACTGGAGAAAGAGCCACATGCTCGGGGGAAAGGAAACTGATGTTGGCGCAAAATTAATTTAATGATAAATCATGAATCCTTAATACTTTTTGGTGCAGCTATCAGTCAACAGTCAGGCTGCCATAATGCTATAATGACTGTAATTACATTAAACTGTCGTGTTACAGTATTTATCGTAATAGTAAAAAACTGTAGACCATAAAAACAGAAAAAAATGACACATAAATTGCTCTGAGTATCTTGTGAAGTCCACCTTTCTTTATTAAATCAGATGCTCTCTGTTTGCTTGAGGCTCTGTGTGACTTCGTCTCTCTCTAGAGCTCATATTAGGAAGTTAAACAGGTCGTTATTTCATTTATTAAATCCATTTGCTGGTAAAAACACACAAAAGATCTCCTCCAAACAACAACTAGAATCTGAATTTTCCTTTTTTTTTAACCCGGCGTTTGAACACATCACGATTAGGATGTAATTATTTTAGCTAACGGTTATTTTACAGAGCAGACCTTGAACTCATCATTCTGTAACGTAGATCGTAGATTACTGCTAGCTAACTTGCCTACTTTTCGATGTCAACATTAGCCAAATTTTAGTCCTCTTCACACCTTCAACGATCCCTGTAAGTAACAAGTAACATGACCACCAGCTTTCTCTTTTATTTGATTTAAAACAAACTCCATTCCCAGACTAATATTGTTGTTATCAAAAGCCACCGGCTCGTACTAAAGTTGGAGAGTCCCGCTCCCTAAACGCCACACTCGCAGCAGTTATGGGCACACTGGGATGACGGTCTTTGTAGTTCTTGCTTCCCTCCACGTTGATGTACAGTGGCAGGAACAAGTCAACGTTTAACTTTTGCCTGTAAGAACTTTAGTTTTATACCGTCACAGGTCCACGACGCTGTGAAGACATCTCTGGTCTTAAAATACTGCGATATTGACAATATCGTGACATTATCTTAATGGTTCCTGACATTATAAACCTTTTAACTCCCCAGGACAACTGTCTTAAAATTAGGTAACATACAGTATTCGTTGTTTTATGTAAAGTTTGATTTATGACAGAAAATAACAGGATTATATTTCATTTATTGAGAAATTCAACAAACTATATTCATTTATAGCAGTTTAACAAGAAAGAGTAATAAAGCAGGCTGCTTGCTGCTACTTCTGTCTGAGTTGAAAAGAGGAATAAATGCCGTCATGACGGACATAATACTCTTCTTTTTGTAATGCGGTTTATTTAACTCAATGATCTTGATGTAAGCGCATCCACTCCCATTTCTCTCACTGCCGTTCTTCAGGCTGCCTCACCCCTCTCTGAGCTGTAGGGGGAGCGAGAGAGCCAGCAGTGATGCCATCCTGCCTGTCTTCCTGCCATCCTCTCCTCCTTCTCCTCTTCCTTTTCCTCCCTCTCTCATCTCTCATTAATCTGAGGTGACAGAGTTTCATATACCACCGCCACGCACCAGTGCCCTGTCCCCCGAGTCATGTGTCCGGGCTGCTGCGGCTCCCCTGACTGTGCCAGTGTTATGCAAGAAAAACGGTTGGGGGGCATGAGCTTTGTTTAGCCTGCAAGTGTTGGAAGGAAATGGAAAAAATCAACATTATAACACACTAGAAAAGACGATGTAGTGCTGCAGCAAAATAAATAGGATTGTTGAGTACATTTTAATCTTTTGCCCTCTTTGCATGTTGCAGCTTTTGCAGCTTTCACACTGAATTTCTACGCTTAAGTGTATTATCCCGTCTGCAAACAGGCACCTCAGTGGCTTTAGCCCGCAGCCACTGTTGTCACAGCGCATAAAAAGGTGGCTGGTGTGTTTGCTCATGACCCCGGAGAACACACTCAGGTGGCAGCCGCGTAGGAGTTGGAGGGATTAATTATGTAATGAATGTGGGTGGGCAGTGACTCTGAGCAGAAAAAGGTTGTTTTTTTTACCGGTAAGATCCTTGACCTGAACCCCTGAGGCTACCTTAAGACAAAAGCGATGGTATTTGAGTAACTACTATAATCCACTCGAACACACAGTGTCACTCCCTCAGAAATAAAACATCTTTCAAAAGGTCATCTTGTACATACAAGAGTTTAAACGGCTTTTATTTCTGCACTTTGATTAGTTCACATCTCCCTGTAGATAATGTACATTTTTCCTGCCTTTTAATTCCTCTGAGGAACGAGGAGAAGGAGGGAAAAAACGGCCTAATTTGTCTCCTGCCAACTTAGCAGGAGCAACTGCCAGATCTGGATGACCTTAAAAACAATCCCCTGCCATTTATCAGTTTTATTAAGAGGAATTGTTCTCGGCCAGGTCTGTCTCTGTGGGATGTGGACGTTTAAAGGTGCTGTGAACTTTTCCTCTGTACTGAGCGTCTGCAAGTACACATAATAAACCAACTCTAATTTACATTCCCCCACAACAGAGTGAAACGAGCCGCACGTTTGTTCCCGTCACAGCATCTCTAAAGAGAAGTTTCAACATCACTGTGACTTGTTATAACTTCAAGTACTTTGATTTATCGTATTTTAATTAAATCTGTCCACGTGCGTCCATCATCACTGGTCACTTATGGTTTTGAAAAGAGAATACAAGTCGTGAGGAAATCAATCAAAAGTAGACGCCGTCTGATGTGACAACTGAAGGGATTTGAGTCTTAAATGCAGCAGCATGAAGGGCTCCAAACTTTAATTAAACTGATGAATTAAATAGAAAATCAGCAGCTCTGTAGTCGAGTATGTTTGTGGTTCATTTCATAGAAAGGATAAAAACATTTATGTGGTCAAAGAGACGATTCCTGATACAACTTAATGTGTCGAAGCTGTTTTTGATATTTTTCATACCGTTAGCTTGTGTTACTATTGCCTATTTAATGATCAAACAATTTATCATCATAACGGTTTCTTAAATATTAACAACTTTTTAATGCTTTTTGCCTGTATTCACCACTGACTGTACAAAACATGCACTTAGCCTGTTAGCCTTAATATACTCTCTTATTTTGACGGATATAATATACTCAAAATACATGAGTTAGAAACACATTGCCTCAGGTAAACAGACAAAAATTGAATTGAATCTCTATTTGGGGATAAATAAAGTTATTCTTAGTTATTCTTAAAAGACCAGGCGGATTGTAAACATACTGTACTTAATGTTGCGATAAAAAGGACGTGTTAGTTGGCGCGCAGATGGCCAAGTGGGTTAGCGCGCCCCATGTGTGGGGACCACAGTCGCAGGTTTGAGTCTGGCCCCAACCATGTTTTGCCTGTCCTCCCCCCTCTCTCTCTGTCTCCCCACATATCACCCTGTACTATCAATAAAAGGCAGTTTTTTGCACCCAGGGTAAAGTTTTTTTATTTCAGTGACATTTTTCTCTGCTTTTGAAGGGGACTGACAACACTCTAAATGTAGCTATTCACCAGCTCACCACTGAGCCGTGTTTGCATGTGTTGGCTGTCGTTGCACGGACACCCAACATCGTAACATCGTATGCTATGGCGGTCACTTTTTATCCAAAATTCAAACCTTTATTCGAACTCGGAGGAAAAATTCATACTCAGACTGTAATAATCTGTTCAAGCTCTTAATGATACAGTACATCAGTACATCAGGCCATCTGAAGCAGCTTGCCGTATGATCCAGCAGAGGGCATGCTCATCGTACAGTAACGTTATTCTGCAATGTTCGAGGACGTGATTGAGCAAAACCACACAGAATGTCTGAGAAAATGAGGAAACATTTTGGGATCAACAACGAAGATAGAAAATTAAAAGTCAAAGACCGGCCTGTGTGACGACTTTGTTAAGTGAGACAGTTGTTCAACCCAGGACCGCCGCTGGATTACCCTCAACACATTCCCAGACAGCTTGAACAAACACACCGTCCTCTCCTACAGAACCTGCTGTACCTCACACCACAGTACCTAACTACCAGTCAGTTTTCACCCATTGGTTCTCTGTGAGTAAACGGGTAGAAATAGTTCAGATGTCAGATCTTCTTGAACTGTTCACTGTGTACTTGTGTGTAAATGTGTGTGTGTGTGTGTGTGTGTGTGTAAGTCTTGGTACAGTCATTGTGTGTCTGAAGAACACCGTAGCCGCCGCCTGAGGTCAGGAGGAGGAGGAACATCTGTCCGTGAAAGAACATTACAGACGGTCTGAAGGACAAATCCTGCTTTTGGCCGGCTCAGCCCCTCTATCACAACGCACAGAGCTGTGTGTGGTTTATGTGTGTATATGTGTGTGTGTGTGTGTGTGTGTGTGTGTGTATGCACTTCCATGCTGAGGTGAAATTCATTTCTGTATTCGAGGAGGTGTACGGCCAAATTCTTGTTACTGCCTGCATGTGTGTGCTCTCTTACAGGTTCATGTGTTTGTTTGTGACAGTGTGTAGATGTGTGTAGATGTTTGTGTGTGTGTGTGTGTGTGTGTGTTGGTGTTTGTGCCAAATTTAGACAGCCAGCAGTGTTTGATTACCGCCCCGTTAAGAAATAATGGATTGCACAGTTTTTCGTACGTTACACACTCTGTCTCTTGCTGTCTTACGCACACACACACACTTCTCTTCTTTCTCCCTCAAACCATTTCCTTCTCTCACACACACTCTCACACACACACACACACACACACTGTAATACACGGTGTCCCAGCATTTTCTCCTGCTCCTCACAGCTGGGCCTGAGGAAGCGGTAGTGACATATGGGCGAGCCAGCCTGCAGCATCGCTCAACTCAAGCTGCCAAGCCGAACAAAAACACCCCCCTCCCCCCTTATATCAATGACACTCCTTTTCCTTCCCTCCTTTTCTCTTCCGCTACCTCCATCTCTCCGTCCCAACATCAACTCCCCTCCCTCCATGCCAGGACTGGCCTCCGTCCCCCTGCAGAGCGGCTCAGTTGTTTGCATCTGGCTCAGATTTTCAGAGCATCTTTTTTTTAATTCTCTGTTAAAATTAAAATCAAGAATGGATCAGTTTCAGACGTGCGCGCTACAAAAACCCATCATGGCTGCTTTAATCCATCAGCCGTTCAATTTACAATTCAAATCTGACTGAACTGAGTGCTGCACCACTTTAGCCAACGGTGCCAACGTCCGCTGCAGATGAACCCGGACTTGTTTTCCATATTTTTATAAAACTTTTATGCGTTAAGGTTACTGTGTTCACTTCCTCACTTTCGATCGAACAGAAGAAGTGGTTCTCGATATACTCTGAAAAAACTGGTGCAACAAAAGTTAGGAGTTGGAAAGTTGTTTTTACCGTCTACATCTCTGTGACAACCTTTTACTTTAATTTACATTTTGACATAGATATCTGTCATACCAGATCTTCACCAAAAAATCCAGGATAACAATACCGTCCCGGTATTTATAGAAAACTTCGACAACACCCTCTGTCAGTCAGATTAATGAAAGTCAAGACGAGGATGGAGCGACACATTATTTCATGAACTGTAAATGTTAGTGTCAGAAATGAGACTTGAAACTGAAACAAAACTGGTTTGATTTTTAAACCAGAGAAGAGCACATTTGGATTTCTTAGTTTTTTTAAACTAATTATTGGTCTAATAACTGTTCAGTCCTCTTCAATGTTCATGAAGAACTTTTTGACACTACAGAAGAAGTGGAGAGTAACATTAGCGAGTAGCTTGATGCTATTTAGCTGTTTGACTGTTCAGATAAGGACACATAAGAGACCCAAAATACCTGCAGCTTTATTCAATAGTTGACATGAAACTAGGGCTGCACGATTCATTTATTTTAAATAGTAATCAGATTTTTTGATTATGACGATGTTAAATCAGTTTTCCTCTCTATCACGCCTCCAGGCCACCGTAAACGACTACACAGCGTAACTCTTTTATGGCGCCTGCGCGTGTCCGGCCAAAACAACCTTTATATGCGTGATCTGTACTCTTCTTCTGTGTTTTGTGCATTATCTGGGCAGCTTTACAGCGCCACGTACTGGCTTGGCATATGCACTACAATGGTTTCATTTTGAGAGACGATAGAAAAACTTATTATGAAAGTGAAGTTGTCACTGAATAAAAAAATTGACATCAAAAATCGAATTTTTAATTTTTTGCCAATATTGTGCAGCCCTACAGTTTTGTTGCATCTGTTGTACACAGGTTCGAGTCAGTGGGTTCAACATCAGCGTCAGCTCTGGAGGCAAACTAGCCCTAAAAGAGACTTCTGTAATTGGTTCTGTTCACCAGCCTAGAGTGTGGTGTTAAACTGTAACAGATGACTCACTGCTGTCGTTGGTAGTGGACATGTAGAAGCAGAAGCATTGCTTTTCTTTCTCGATGAAAATGGAGGTTCATGTCTCCCTGAGCAGTGACAATCTGACACGAACCTCCGAACTGAAAATGATGGGAAACTCTTACCAAGCTGGGTTTGGGTTGGACAGTAGAACAAAAAGATCGTCACTGGGTCTTATCATCTTTACAAACACACAACATGACGACATTAAAAATGGAAAAGAGAAAAGCTCACCTGTCGAAACAGTGAGTTATGTTAATTGATGGACCAGCAGAACTTTTAGCGACATGTATAAAAGTGAAGCCACATTCAAATCAGCACCAGAGCAGATTTAGACACTGACGTCCACTTTAAAGTAAAGTCAGCGATTATTTGCTCCATTTTTGGTTTCGCTCTGGACCAATTTTATTGCGTAGACTTTCAAAATGTGAGTTAAGGCTGAGTTGGCTTTACTCAGAAACATCCAGTGGAAAAACACTTTAAAAAGCCTCTTTTTATTCTTGCAGTCTGAGTGCATTTCAGTGTGTACTTTTAACTTATACATAAGTAAAAGAGTTGTTTCCGTACCTCTGCTTTTACCGAGGACTTTTACAGACCTTTGGTGCAGAAATTGTGATGCTGTCTGGTCTATCGAGCGGCACTCTCTTCTTTCTCTGCGTTATATAATATCAGGTTGTTGACGCCGTTTACACTTTCAAGGACTGACTGCAAAAGTAGCCATGACGGTTTCAGACTCTGCTGTGTCTTCAGCAGGACACCGTGTCATCTTCACCCTCAGCCGAGCCGAAACATCTGGCGATAATGTCGGGATTTAATGAGTAGCTATGGTGTGAGTCCCTGTCTGCATGATTAGGCTCGATACTATAGACGACAGTAACAGCTTTTTTGGTCTTGCCGAGAGTCTGGTCCATCTGGTCTGACTGTCCATCCAAAAGTTGTTCCAGGACATGAAATCTCTCCAAAGACTGGCCACACAGAGAACAGACATCCATGTTTCATAGAGAATAACTGATAAATAAGTAACCCTTGGATGTTTTATTTAACTAAGACTCGCAGATTGGAGAACAGATTTAAGGGATCCTGAGAGCCGTACGCTCCTGAAAAATATTTATTCTCCCAAACATACGAGACGTTTTCCTAACCTTTCAAACTTTTATTCAGAAAGTTTATTTTTTCACTTTTTCCAGTTTGAATTTGTGTCCAAAATGAGGTATGTTAATTCAAAACAAGTGCTAGAAGGAAGTCTGTAGTTTACTCAGATTTAACGACATTTCTGGTTGAAAATGAAGAGGCGTTGCATGACATCGACCTTGACTCTGGGGGCAGCATGATGCTCGGCAGGACAGTTTACAGCCAGATGAATATGTGCAAAAATTGAAGATGTCTTTATCTGGTAAGCTTCCTAAAAACCACGTCATATAAAGTTTGTAAGCTAGCACGAACGAAGCAGTCATTGAGACCAAATAAGAGATACTGATTTTCAAGTGTCCGTGCAGGTGGTTTAGTGGTTTAGTGGCCAAATAAAGTTTCAAACCCATTTAGACAGAAAATATTCTTTACTGCAACCAGAAAAGCAGGTCATCCGTCTAATCGCTTGTTTGCATCTGGATCTTTTGATGATTTTAAGTTTGCTCTAAACTGTCTCCATTATTATTGATGTGAGAAGAAGCAGAAAATCCCACAGAGAGTTTTCTTAAAATAGATAACCACCCCACATTACTGAGATGTTGATTTATATTATCTGAGGACCTCTGTGTGTCCTGAATCCTGGTGGGGGTGATTCACCCTGGAATACTTACTTCACATATCAGCATTAAAACGCAGAGGTCTCCTGCTATTATTACCGATTATCTGAGGTCTAAAAAGGTCAAAACTCCAGCAACACTTGTAATAAAAGGAACAACTTTATTCCTCGGCCAATGAGTTTCAGCTCATGGCCTTTATCAGGGTCATTATGATAAAACGGTTTCTTTTACTACGAGCGTTACTGGAGTTTTGACCTTTTCAGACTCCTCACTGTGTGCTCTGAAAGTTGGTGAAGTTGTATCAGAGTCCTCCACTCTGCCTCGAAGTTCTCAGTCCTCGGGTGATGCTGATCCCTTCTGGGTGAAGTTTGTTGGTCAATGACGCAAATGACCGGCCATTTCATCAGCTAAATTATTCATTTTTAAGGTAAAGAACCTGTTTTTTTATATATGATTTTCAGATGTTTTCTTTACTTCTTTATGATTTTAGACTAGATATTTATCAATTGTGGCAAAAATAGACATTTGTTGATGTAAATTTTGGCTTTAGGCGACGCTGGCCCAAATTATTCCCTTTTATTTTCTCTTGACAAAATACAAAGATAGTAAAATTATTTTTAGCATTTCAGTATCCAAGATGTTAAAAGCGAGAAAAGCTAACTTTCGTAGCAGTTAAGCTAAGAGAAAGAAAACAAAAGCACGTATTTTGTGTCAAAGCAAGTGGCAACGACTGAGTGCTTGAAAATGCAGTTCCTTGAGTGTCCACTTGAGGCTTTTTGCTACATTGAAGCTATTGAGATTACAAGATTGGCGAATCAGAGGTATGACTAACTTGACTGACAGGTGGGCACACTTTAGGGGGTCAAAGATCAGCCAATATGGCGACTGCCCCCAACAGGTTTCAAAAACCCTCATTTGTAAAGAAACGGCTGACTTTATGAAACAGCCCATCAAAGCTTATGAGTCTTTATCAAATATGCATTTCTGCCAATTTCCTGAAGTTTTTAGAAGTTCTGCCTCTTGAATTTTCTAAATTGCTGGTTTTTAAATGTCCCTCACAGCGTGAAGTCTTCCCTGTTGGATGAGGAGGAGGGTGGATCATGGGGGGTAAGGTCTCGGAGGGCAGGACGTGACATTAAAAGCACGCTGCAAGAACCACGGCGTAATGTTTCCAACGTGATAGCCAACAAAGAAACAGAGGCCTGTACGCCGCAATGACATTTTTGCATTTATATCGACGGTGCGTGCAAATGGACAGTTGGGCTGACGTTTTTTATGTTTTTCACAGCTTGAAAATGACAAATGACCCTGAATGAACTTTCCAGAGTATATGTCCTGCTGCATTTTCTCATGAGTTCACCCAGTCCTCTCTCAGTGAATGTTTCAGGGGGGAATGTTTTAGCTTACCCCCCAAACTTTGGAAGGTTATAGAAGCTTTCTGCACATGTGAAGGATTAACCATGCAACTCTTGGTCACTAGAAATATCAAATCAACGTGAGAGCAACGAAATTTCCTGCTATTTCTATTCTGGTAACCCTTCCTCCTCCAAGATAAACCTTTAAAATCTTTGCCCCACTGCCTCTGAGACTCAGTATTTCATAGTATATGTTTAAAAAAGTTGATTTCAAACGCACACTTGCCTCAAGAGTCATCAGTATGTGGTTTGCTCAGTCCAGTAGAGGGTAATTGATCTTGCAGCTTCAAGATGGCACCATGCCAGGCTCCTTTTCAGCTTATTTTCACCGTGGGATATCGGGCTCTAAATGAAATTGTTCCTTTAAAATTATATGCGAGGTGTAAGCGCGCCATCTGAAGTGGTAAAAAGTCAGTGTGTTAGCCTAATGCTGCCTCTCTGTGGGTGCTGAGTGCAGGCCTGCCAGCTCCCTGCACCCACTCAACCCCAGAGCCGCTGTTATGTCATGTTTCCAGCTGCAGACCCCGCGACATCTGACCAATTAAATCCTGCCACATGCAAGGCAGAAATAGCTGCCAGGTGTTTTTTGCCCCCCTGCCGGAGGAAGAAGTAGGATGCTCCTCGGTGGGCCCGTGTGTCAGGGTGGGATAGAGAGGCATTCTGGGTATTTTTCTGTGAGTTAAATTCTTGGTGATGGATTACACTGGGCAGGGCAGCAGGAGAGAGCAGCGAGTGAGTGGGCTTCTTCATGTTTAAGTGGATGTGATTAAAGAAAATTACCATATTTAGCTTGTATTTGGGTGGTGCTGATATCCTAATGGCTGCTTGAGAATCTGACTCAAGGATTTCAGAAAATTCTACCCTCAAATCTGCAGCTCATGTTCTGAAAAACATGTTTTTTTAGAAATCTGCTCCCGAGCTCTACCAAGATGCATTTTATAACTGTTTCACCACTCATACTGTAGGTAGAAGTAAACGCAGCCCATTTGTCTCCTCTGGAATCCATGGCAACAGCTGAAAATGTGGACGGAGAGAAGCATCACTTTAACCCTGCTGAAAATCACTGCCATTCCTTCAATAACCACAAAACCATTCAGCGAGATTACCTGGGGTCTGAGTTTGCTACTCCTCCGTACTCGCCTCCTGAATCCTTTTTCACGGAGTCAGAGCTGGCACAGTGCTCAGCCAGGCGTTATGAAACCACTTTACTTATCACCCCTGTATATTTAGAAACACTGTAAAGCAGCATGGTCGCAGTAAAGCTGCAGTCAGTCAGTAACCGCTGCTCTATTTGCGGTCCTGATCAATGACGAGTTCGGGGAATGCGAGGTTAATTCAGGTTTACTGTTATTCATTGGCACTAAAGCATATTCAATTAGATGAACAGAGTGCTCGGCCACTCTGTGCTGCCGTTTCCTACATTAATCTGGCAGAGAGAATTAAAAGAAGGTTAGAGGAAAGCTGCGCGCTCTGACAAGACTGGGATTTAAATGAAGCAGGATGCACTAAGAAGGCTGGAATAAAGAAGACTGCAGCTGGGCGTCTAATAATTTCACTCTGGTGTGAGGGATATTCTAATTAGGCAGGGTGGTGATTTAAATACTGTTGGAACATGCACATTTTCTTCACCCTTCAGACCATGATTGCTTTTATTCTTACAGCTGTGGGTGTGTTAGTCCTGCAGGTACGACTACATCACATTATTATGTGACAGTTTATGTGTCGAGCTTGGTTTGCATCAGAATGCTATTTAAAGGATGCTTGAACCTGATACTCCAGTTTTCCGTTTGGGATTTTGCAGAAAATGTTAAAAGTAAATTATACAGAAAGACATTTCATAATCAGGAGGTAGGGCTCAAATTAATATCATGATATATTGATCAGTTCACCTCGATAACGATAAATGGACGATAACTACTCCACAAGCTGCTCACCCCCTCCCACATTAACTTCATCTACTTCAGCTGCTCCAACTTTTGAACCGTCCTCCATCTCCTCACCTGTCTTTCCCTCTTTGTTACGGACTGGATGGGGTGGAGTCACGTCTCTGATGTAGGACAGCGTCTTAAAGGGACATGAGACCATAGCCTACCTACACACATCCAAAACAAACTTTGATTTATTTATTTGACACCGAATATACCGATGTGGGCAAAATGATGTCGGTTATTGTCATAAATTATGGTGTCTGTAATTTTTTGGTTTATAATGATAATAATGCATCAGATTTTGTCAGTGACCTCAAAGCGCTTTACCTTGGATACATCATTCATTTGCTCACTCAGTCACACCATGGTGGTGGTAAACTACTGTAGTCGTCACAGCTGCTCTGGGGCAGACTGATGAAAACATGTCTGCCAGTTTGCGCCTATGGCCTCTCCGACCACCACCACACAACACTCACAATCACACACCAGTGGAGGACACACACACTGGGAGCAAGGTGGGTTAAGTATCTTGCCCAAGGACACAACGGACAGACTCGGGATAGCGCGGGGTTCGAACTGGCAACCTTCTAGTTATTGGCCGACCGCTCTTTTTCAAGAGCTACTGCTGCCCTATCAGGAGGGGTGTCCAGACTTTTTCCACCGTGGTGGCCGAGCTGGCACACAGACTCATGCAGCTGTGGCATGACAAAATAAATACATGTCCATGCCTTGTCCAGATACTGAGATTTAGCATTAGTGCAACTTTAACAGCTAAATGATGAGCAGGAGTTTTCTTTCTCCAAATGTTGATGGTCTGATTCCTCGCCTCTGCACTTTTCTTCAGATGAGTTAGATTTTCTAAAAGAAATGTGCCGCCTGTAAAACCAGAGAAGGAAAATCATCAGATTTTATCAACTGTGATGCTGTTATTGATTCTGCTTATTGGTCCAATTCTGTATTGATTCCCTTATCAGTTGGATCAAGTGGGTTTTTTTATGTGGAAAAAAAAAGCCACACAGGCATCAAAAACACTTATTTTGTTAAAAGTTTAAGTGCCTCCGCTGCTCCGCTGAGTCAGCCTGGCTTCTGATCGGACTTTTACAGAGCGGCTAATTGCAGTTTCAACCTCTGATTCACTTCGTATGTCAACTCCAACAAATCAACTGCAACAAAAACAAAGACACGGGAGAGGAACATCTCAGATCAGTTTCCAAAACCTTCTAGGGAGGGCCCAGATGTAGTACAAAGACAAACAAGTCTTACACATCCCAGAAAAAGCCACAACAGAGCTGATCGACAGGTCTCTGGTCTCTGTTGGGTGGGAAAGTCTTTGTATGTTGAGGAAAACACTCACAGTAAATCACCTGAAAGCTGCCGGTCTCACAAAGCGAGTGGATTTTACAGGAAGTCAGTTTGCTGAACTGTTAGAGCTGGTTATGTAAACACTATTTGGACCCTCCTCAAATCCTGGTTGTCGTACCTAGACTGCATTTCTTCTTGTTCTTCTTCTTTTTGTGATGCCACTTGTCGTTGTGTTGGAAGCACAAAAAAAACCGGCAATAATTAAGATGTGAGGGATTTTTACATGGGACCGAACTAGACAACTGGACTAGAGCATCTCCAGCACTGCTTCTCTTGTGGATTGTAGTTCTCTTGTAGTATCTTTGAGTAGAAGTCCAAGGACGGGAAAACAGTGGACCAGGGAAACGATTCATAAAGTTGAAGGTTGGCTTGTGTGGACTGAGCCAACAGAGTATCTGCTGCAGCTGAGATTAAAGACCTTATCACACATAGAGCTGTGTAACTGTGGACTGGTCAGCGTGTCCTTGCTGAACCATGTCTACCTCTTAAAGCATTTACAGAGGGCAAGTGTGCGTCACACAAGAACAAGGTCAAGGTGTCAACTCGGCCTTCAAACTCCCCAGATCTCAATCCAGTCAAGCGTTTGTTCTGGACAAGCCTAGTCTTATCCATGGAGGCTCCAAATCTGAGTTTACAGGATCCAAAGCGGACGGGGTTTAACTGTCGTGGTGCCGCGTACCTTCAGAAGTCTAGTTGAGTCCATATTCCATAAGTCAAGGCTGTTTTGGCGGTGAGAGTGGTTATATTAGATCTTTAAAAAATAGATTTCACAGACTCTTATAGATTGATGTTAAAACTTCAAGGTGCTCCATTTTAAAGTAGATATTAGGTTTAGGTTAGAAGCAGAAAAAAACACACCACCAAGAAGAACAAAAACAGCTGATAAATGACTCGACGCTCTCTTATGTAATTGCCCCAACCAGAGAGAAACTCGGCACATTAACGTACACACTCTGTGCGTTTGTACAGTCATAAAGAATGGATGCCGTTAATATATTTTTCATCGCGGTGGTTGTACTGTAATTTCATCACAGCGAGCAATATAGTGGTACCAAGAAAGCGCCCCATTACAATGCAGTTGTGTGCACTTTGGTTGCACGAGCAGTAAATTGGAGAGTAATCATATAGGCCGCTGATTTACGATGCTTGTCCCTGATTAAGTTGGATATAGAGACTCATAAACGCCGGATCCTGATACATGATGTGGAGCATCTTCTGCAAGGATGCTCTAACTGGATTATTGCGGCAGAGATCTGCATTTACGTGTGTGCAGAAGTGCGTGTGTGTTGTAGGGGTAGGGGCATTAAATTTTCATGCGCCCTCTCTTTGATGGACACACATCAGCACATACAAAATAGTAGTAAGATTCAGGCGATGCCACACGTGCACGGTTGGGCGTTCGTCTTCCTCAGAGCGAGTGGCACTCGGCTGTCTTGTGGGACGTACGGCTCAGAGTGACCTGTCTCTGTCCTTCACTGTTGTTGGCTCCAGCCCAAAGCCCCCCAGGCTGCACTATCCGGTGCTGCGCTGCAGTCAGTCCCACCTTCTGACACTGTCTCTCTGTGTTCACACCAGCTCTTTTATGTCCTGATGATGCGTTTCTGTTCGGCGCCACTCTCAATAGGACACACTCAAAGGCGCAGCAGTATTGTATCAGAGCACAAAGAAGGCTGCATCATTTCCACAGGCTCAGTGACTTTTTATCAGTAAGGATACGTAGAGGACGGTGACTCCGGCTTACTTTCAAAGGGAAACACCTATACCCGTGTTTGTCACTCCAAATCCATTATTCAGCATTTGTTAAAGCTGCATAAATGGATTTTCGGCCACTTGGGTGCAGAAGAACGCCGCAACAAGCCGAAGAACACATTGGTTACGTAAACACCGAGTAGCCACTTTTATCAGGTCCATCCATTAGCTAAACAGCTTGTCCTCAGAGGGTTGCAGGAAGCTGGAGCCAGTCCCGGCTGACATTGGGAGAGATGTTAGGTACTCCCAGGACAGGTTGCCAATCAATCACAGAGGCTGGCACAAAGAGACAGACAAGCATTTACACATTCACGCCAATTTGGAAGTGCCAATCAGCCTCACATGCAGCTCGAGTGCCTGGAGTGAAACCAACGAAAGCAAGGGCAGAACATGTAGAAGTGAAGTAAAATCAATGCAGTGTAGTACAACAGCTCAGCCATAAACTCTACCCATTGAAAGATAATGAGATTGAGTTTTTATCGACGATTCCAGGGGGTTTAATTCAACTTAATGTCATTGATGGTGTTGGATTTACACTTAATTTTGACCAAGACTTGTTTACATTAGATATAATCTAGTACAGTTCCTTCCACCAGCCTGTGCTGTAGTTCAGGTTAGTGGCATCTGTTCTGATACTTTAATGCTCCACCACCTGGATTTAAATGATCACAGATGGCGTCTTGTAGCGTGGCCCAGTTTGACTCTAATTTGTATTAAGGCTGAGTCAGAATACACTACACTTTGCATCGACTTAACATGTAATTCATTAGTGCGAATGATTTTACTCGTGCTGTGGAGACAGTAAGTCTGAGTGACGACACCCTTTGGTTTCTGAAGAGAGATTATGAAGCACAAAGATTGTGGTCACCATTATGGAAATGTGTCCTCCCACTAACTTCAGGTTGCTCCAGACTTTTGCCGAATCCATTTTTTTTTTTTAACCTGGCTGTGACCATGTTTTTCTGCTGTAAAAATAGGCATGTCAGTTTGGGCTTGTGTGGGTTTTCCTTGGCTTTTTAAACCACCCTTTATTGGACTCCTAAATTAGCTTCTTATCCCAACAATCGATCCTGCCACATGAGGGTATCTCAAGGCATTCAAAGTCTAGATCCCATCAACGTGGTCTTGATAAACCCAAAAGTTCATTGTGCGAAGAAAAACCAAGAAAGGAAGAAGCTCAAACCACATCATCAAACTTGGATCAATGCTCAGGGCAGATACGACACTTGGATCTCCTTCTGGATTTCTAAGCTCTTCCCTCTATCTCTAAGGCTGAGCCGTGCCACCCTGTGGGGGAGGCTCATTTCTGCTGCTATCCTCCATCTCATTCCTTAGACCTTCAATAGATTTCAACGATAACATCTTTGATCAATGATTAACAGGTGAAAGAGACATATTTTTGATTCATTTTGTCCTGTGCCATCGATCTTTGGATCAGTCTGAACAACAGACTTGGAGGGATAACTCACCTCCAACCAAAGAGTGCAAGGACTTGTCACACTTGGCTGCAGACCACCTGAGCAATGGTGAATGACAGAATACCATCGTCTGCAAAAAGTTGAGTTGCAGACCTGCGGCCCCCAAACGAAGCTTTTTCCTGCAAATAGGTACCTGCCGAGGAAAGTCGCTGACAGAATCGGTGAAGAACTGAGCCAACGAGGGCGCCACCAGGAATTTATGGCCCTGTGAAAAAGTATTGGTCCAAACAGCTTCAATATCACCAACTGTCTTATTTTTTTGTGAGTCATGGGTGTCTCGAATTTTCTCTTGCAGATATTGCACCAGTTATGCATACGACACATTTTCAGTTATCGATAGAATTAGAAACTCATTTCACTTCAGTGCAGCCCAGTCTTAAAAAAGCTAACTGCTTCCTTTACATGCAGTTTAATTATATTGGTTTTAACATAAAATTGGACATAATTAGCTTCCTCTGGGGAGGCGACGAGGCAGAGATGTTGTACTGGATTGCATCAGTGCTCCTAATGAAGTGGCCAAGGAGTGCATTATCACCTATATTAATTCATCATCGCCATCTACACGCCATCAGACGGACTCAGAGCAGCGTAAACATGCTGGCAATAAAATCAATAAGATGAAAAAGGCTGAAACTTCATACGCTCAGAAGGCGCAGCTACAACTCCTTCGGTCTTAATGGACGGCTTTAATCTGCAGTTCATCGTGGTGAACGATTTTGAAGGGAAACTCATCATAAACATCTGCAGTCACTTTTTATTTCTATGAGCTTTAGTTGGTTTTCTGGGGCCCAGCGTCTGCAGAGTTCCAGCTTTGGTGCTCAGTCAAGATTTATAGTTCAGTACTTTCCAGTGTACGCTGTATTTTCAGAGTGGAGCTGTGATGTTTCAAAAGCACCATTGCTGCTGATTAGTGAGCCACATTCTCCCATTTATCCTCCCTCAAGTCTCACTTTTATGAATTCAGGGACCGTGGGGCCGGAGCTGTGAAGTGCGGTTTGTGTTTTTTTTGGTATACATCTTTTATTTTCTTTTTTGTCTCTAGTTCTTCCAGATCAGATGTGATGTATCACACAGAGAAAAGCTGTAGAGGATGATATCTGGGTTTATTTATTTCTAGATATGTGTCAAAACATATGAGAAACTCTTTCTTTTTCTTTGATGGGGTAATGTGGCAAGACTTAAACAAAATATGATGCAAGTGTGAGCCTGTGGGATGCATCTAACTCTACATTAAACTTAGATATACTTCTTGGATGTCTTGGATGTCTCTGTTTGCGTTCTTAAACTTTAAAGCTAAATCTTTCTGCTTTATTTTTTTATGAGTATTTTTGTTTATTTGACGCCGTTACATTTGATCGTTTCAATTCGATCCAAAAAAGTGTCCTTCCAGGAGTAAAATGCAAAAATAAAACAAGCTGCAGCCTCTTCCTACGACCATTAGTCGAAGTGTTTCGCAGTCAGGAAGAAAAAATGTGACGACAATGGGTTTAAAATTGCAACAAAGACAGGGAGAAGACTGTGAACCACTTTGTGTTGTTCATGACGGAAAAGGATGCAGCACTTCAGGAGTGTGTGTCTGCGTGTGTGCGTTTGTGCGTGTGTGTGTGTGTGTTGAAGTACTGACCTTGTGCTCTCTTGTTTTTCTCCGTTCAGGTACACCCTTTGCTGATGCGCGAGAGGCGCTCAGAGTCCCACAGGACCAAGCTGCTGCGGCGGACAGTCAGCGTTCCTGTTGAGGGACGGCACCATCCGGAGATGGGTGAGCAGATGAAACTTTGAGCGGGTTTTATTGGACAAATATCCCATGTTTATTTAGTTTTTTCATAGACTGTATATAGAATGGACAGCGTCTGCCTCCTCGCTGGGTGAAGCCACTCCGAGAACAGCACCCTCTGTTGACGGGCTGCAGTATAGGTCATAAATCCTGCCTCCGCTAGCAATCTCTATGGACAAACGCTGTAGACAAACTTCAGAAATTAACTACACAGAACAAAAATCCCCCCCCGGGAGCTTTTTGGCTTCAAATCTGTATACAGGCGGGAGGTGGAACCAAGTTGTCCGTAGTATATACAGTCTATGTTTTTTTTCTTCTTAGAAAAACAGACAACCATCCAGGGCTTGAATCTCAACACAAAATGTTAAAATCCTGCAAAACATCAACACAATATATTTTGCATAACACCTTTCACGCTCACAGGGCATCTTATCATGTAACAAGAGTGTGTGTTCAGCGGAGACGTGTTGTCTTGTAACCTGAGTTTGAGAGAACACCACGATCTGTCAAACAAACTTGACCTGCTCAGCTGATCAGCGAAAGCTAAAGCTAACGTACTCGGATAAATCAGCTGACGAAGGTGCGAGCTAATGCTAATGCTAAGTTGTTGTAAATGCCACACAGCAGCAGAACAGTTTAAACATTCATGAGCTAATTTGTAATAACTGCTGGAGTTAGCTGAACTGAAAGGAGGGGTGGTCAGGATCTGAGTTAGTGTCAGTTTTTAGGAGAAATCTTGAACACTACAATAAACACCACAAAAAAGTGATGCTTCTTTGACAGAATCCTGCCTACCCCACCTTAAATATACCCACAACCCCCCTCCCATGTGAAGAATTGAGGGGGCAGTTTTGGGGGCAGGTCCCCCCCAGAGTGGCAGATGAAATTCCGTCCCTGTCATCCGTATAACTCAAAGTGAGCTTGGATAAAATAACGGGACAGTTGCACAGCAACAAGAGTTATGTAAAGCTCTTTGCATCCTTTGAGCCATTACGCTCTCTGTTACTAACAGCTCTCCCAGCAGCAGTCTGCGTCTGAGCGGAGATAAAAGCATCCTGTCTGATCACAGCTTAAGGCAGCTGTGTTTTTTTTTTCCTCACAGATCCCATCTTGCTTTTCTTTTGTCAGGTTGGATGATTTATCTTTGAGCTGCTTTGAAATGATATTTATTTACTGATGCCTGATAATTGTGCATAACTCTGACTTCTGTCTGGTTTTTCCTTCTAAATCTGTATGGATGTTTGATTTTGCGGCCCTCCTTCTCTCTGTCTTCTTCTCTCTGTTTTAATATTGCTGTGCTGTCTTCTCAAACTCTCCTCGGACTCTGTGAAACTGACCGTCAGATCGCTTTCTTCCGCTCTTTGTTTTGCCTGACTCATTCTCTCTCGGGCTCTTTACAAATGTCCCGCTCAGTTTCTTCCTCTTCTGTCACCCTCCACCTCTCCGACTCACTCAGCTATTTTGAGGGCCTCCCTCGCGACGTCTCCTGTCGATAGATCTGCCATCTCAACAGTTGTGCTGATTCATCTGGATAAATGTGTCCCTGGGTTTTCTTACGGCGGGCTCTCTGACCTCAAAGCGGCGGAATAACTGACACATCCGTTGACGTGGTCCCCACCAAGTTTTGACGTCTGCTGACAGAGCAATGCCAATTCATACCGCCCATTCACATATGTTAGCATGCTCCGCTGCAGGCCCTAATGCTCTGACACTATTATACGCCGTCTGCAGAGGGGACGTCTAAACAGCCATAAGAGATTAATGAGCTCCAGGCAATTAATACTTATCAGATCAACAAAAAGCAAATGGAGGTTGTGTTCAGTCTAAAGGGAGACGTGTGACCTATTTAATGAAATGTCTGACATATAACCCTGAGCTGATGAAGGTTTAATGACGACGGTAATTCAGTGTGAATAAGCGATTAGCATCTAGCAAGATTGTGTGATGAGTTGTTGTTAAATCACAGAACTGGGTGTCTACGATTTATGTCAAAACCATGAAACCATGAAATTTTATCTTTTCAGCTCCTCTTAAAAATATATATCTGCGGCCCTCTTTTTTCTCATGCTAAATTTAGTTAAAAACGGCCTCACGACCTGAGTAGATTTTAATATCTCTGTGCAAGAAATTAGATACTCTTATTTTCTGTCGGCACAACCCAGTTTAAAGTCAAACCAGTCTACTCCTCCTCTCTTTCCACCCCTTTCTTCAAGATGTGTGTTTCATTTGTAGTTTTTTTTTTCCTGTTGTAAAGCTCCGAGCAGCGAGACAGAGACATACAAAGCCTCTATTCACTGTGTCCAGCCCTGCCCGGTGTAATTTGTGCGGTATTAAAGAGCGACATTGCCTCTCCGAGGCAAAGACTTCTTAATTAAGGATGTCGGAGTACAGTTGTGAGCTTTTTCTCACCAGGAACAAAAGGAAAATGCAACATCAGCTGAAGGCCTCGTAGATAAAACCAAAATCCTGAATTTAGGTTCTAGAAAAGAAGAATTCAACCATAAAATATTCAGTTTCCCCACATTTTAAAGTTCAGGCCTTGGACGCCTCTTCATCCCCTCACCCCCCACTAAAACTGGGTGATTAATGTTGTTTCCAATTATGATAATGGCTCCCCATGATCATAAAAACATGATAATCAAGACTGAGAGATATCACCCCGCCTTGTTTTGTCCTATATGGTAAATGAAGCGCACCCTTCCTTTATGGCAGAGTGTGAGCTCAGCCCCTCCCCTCAGATAGAGCTCACTTTGACTTCATTATCAACAGCTCAGATCAGTGTGCAGCAAAGATCGGGAGCATTAAGGAGTCACTAATTGATGGACTGCTGTATCTTCAACTCTTAAGTAGGTTTAGGTGGGGAGAGGAGAGCAGGGAGAGGAGCAGGAGGAGGCAGGTGTGTGTCTGAAAAGCCAAGGGAGGAGCTTAGTCAACATTTGTCAGGCTAAACAGTGAGAATGGACCCGATCAGAGTTAAATAAGGTCCAGCAATATATATAAAAACAATCAGGATTCAGATTTTTGCCGTAATCCGGTAGCCCCACTCCCAAATTCAGGTGCTAGCATCTTGTACGTTTTGATCTAGAGTCGGAGATGTTCGGTACCACTCCGTGATGTTGATGTCCTGCCCTTTTCACCAACCAAAACACATATTTTACTCCATAATAAACCCCCAGTGTCACCCAGACTGGTACAGTTCATGGCATTCAGACCCCTTTTTATGGCATCATAGAACCAATTAATAACAAACTTTTCCAATAAATTGAACCCCTTGAAACAAATCTGCACGTTGAGAACAAACTACAATAACTGAAACCACATGTGGGAAAAAGTCGTTTGAGGTGTAATCTGATTTTAAAGTTTGACCCATGTCCCATCTGTTTACATGGAGGAGGCAGCATTTACTGCAGCCAATCAGTGGAGTTAGCTGTACACATTTTGGCTTCACTTTCAGTTGTATATTGTGTTATCCATCTTTTCTTTCAGTGTTAATACGGTGCCACCTCCTCATTGTACGTCAGGCAGGATGATTTAGATAAGAAAACACAATAAATCTGAATCTGGAGTGTTTTATTTTGAAGTAAATCCTTGGAAAAGTCGATTTCAGTGCTTGTAGTTGGTGCTGAAGCTCTGTTCTGCCCACAAGTGAAGTAACTTGGCAGGGACAGAGCGAACTGAAGTCTCTGGCTGATTTATCTGTCTCTTTTTATCTCAGTAATTGGAGTCAGTTTGCTTTTTGGGCGTTCTTGTACTCATGAACTTGGCTTAATCGAGCATATTTTGGAAACACATAGGACTTTTCATTCCCCTCCGAAACTGTGAATGAATTCAGGAAATAAAGCGACATGACCTCGCTGTCATCCGTACATGATAATGTGACACTTCAGAGTACGTGTATGTGCCAAAAGGAGATTAAACCGGAGAGACTGCTGCTGCCAAACGCCCGTCCACATGTTCCTGACAACACTGATACATCAGCCCTGATTCACTATTCATGAGCGCGGTAAAGACTGCATTTTTCACAAGCTATTGATAAATGTAGACGCCTGACAAAAACTCAGCAGGATCCCTGATGTAGTAACACACTCAGGTGGAAGAAATAAGTCTGTATAGTCGATGCACGATTAATCAAACACATTATTCCACTGTAGAACGTTTATTTTTTCTCCGCTGTTGCTGTCAAAACACACCGAACCACGCGCAAGCATCCGTTTCTCCGTTTTCGTTCACTTCTGTGTACCTTTAATGTTCCAGAAAACATTTAAAAGTTGAGGAGGTAATTAACGTGTAATGAAGACATTAATTTAGCCGGATAATTACAGAGCAGCATAAGCTTTTTATGCAAATATGTGGCTTAATGAACGTTTTATGATTGTGACAGGAGAAAATGACTTCACTCCACCACACACTAAAACTTTGTCACCCTATAGGTTTCTATTCCAGCACATTGTTCCACGACAAAAGGACTGTATATAGAATTATTCTACTGTAAGTCTTTACAATCCTTCAGTTAATTTACAGTTTAATTTTGACGGAATGATCATTGGCTACGCTGGATTTCCAAGGCTGACCCTAAGTTTAATATAACTTAGAAAAGGATGAATCATCTAGAATCAACTTGTTTTTGCAGACTTTTCACTTTCCTACTCTGGAGTCTGCTTTTTCTTTCTCTCCGTCCTTCACATTTCTTTAAATCTATTCATTCAACCATCGGTGGGTGTTTTTCTAAAGATGTAAGAGCGAGGCTGAATGTAAAACCTGTCTGGATAAAAATGTTAGAGATATAATAAAAAGAAGATAATCTAGACGTTTTAATTATTACAGGTGGGAACAGCTCTGTAAACACTGGTTTTAACGTTAAACAGCCAATCAGGAGTGGAAGGACGTAAAAGTCGTGTAGTGAGAAATCAAATCACACATTGGCCTCCAAAGTGTTTTAAAGTGAGCACAATGGCTCCTCAAGACACATGGTTGTGCTAACATGTAGTCGCAGAGCAGCACAGTCAATGACAGGATTAACGCAGCCAATAACAAGGTCAATACAGTCAATAACAGGCAGTTGATACAGTCAGTGACGTCCCCTATAGGTACAATAACAACACAAGAGTCATTCAAGAAGTTTAAGAGCCTAATCAGAGCCGACGAAAACCACAGAGCAGAGCTGCAAACACCTTCAAGAATAACATATAATTAGAATTTTATAGATTACTCCTCTCTGTTAATCTGATGTTACAGCCACTGTCTGTTTTTAACCACGAGTAAACCCTCCAGGAGACCGAACTGAGCGGCCTCAAACAGCGCTGTCCGTGGTGCTGAAACAAAATCTTCTTTCTTACTTCAGCCCCTTTAAAACAGAACTGATGAGTCAAGTCTCCGTTTATAACAGAGTCACGTCATAATATCGTAAAAATACACAGATGAGGTCACTGCGGTCTACTCGCACGCCCCGTGTACAGGGGTCGTGCCTCAGGCTGCTGGTCTGGATTCACCTCCAGCGTGCGCCTCACTTTCTGCTCTGTCAGCTGTTCTGTCCTCGCCAAAGAAAGGCAAAAAACCTGAAAACAAATCTCAGTTAACAGCTGATTTTCTTATGAATGGCTGGAAATACTGTCCCCAGTGGATGATGAGGAGTTCTTTGACTTATTTAAAAAATTCTTTAACATATCTTAGTGATAAAAATTCCTCCGCCCCATTCTGCACCTCACCTAAACCAATCAGTTGAGTGCATTGGATTGATAATCCGCTTTGAGGCACATATGTGAAAGGCGGTTCCTGAAAACTTCAGAGCTCGGATGTCCTGCAGATATTTAGAAAATGTAAGAAGCTCTTGTGTGAAAACATCCGCTCACAGAAACAGAAACACTGCACAGTCTTTTTTTCTGACTGGGTGTTGAGTGTGAAGTTTTTTGGATGAGCAGGTCTTAAAAAAGCCGCCGAGAGCCAAACAAGCATCCACTCCTGCACAGAGGCTGCATTAGCCGTAATAAAGGATGACAGCGATTCTCTTCTTTAGCTGATAACACGGCCAACAGTATGCTTATTTAAGGATCAGGACAGATGGATAAGCTGAGGACACTTTCCATCTCATTTCCATAGCATGATGAGAAGAATAATCCTTTATACTTTCATATAATGTCGGTTGCTGTTGGATGCGCGTTGGTGCAAACAAAAAATAAAGCATCCCCTCCCTCTCCCTCATTAACCTCTCCAAAAAGCGACGAGATAATCCCCATTAATGAATTTGGCCTTTAATGTTTTGTGCTCAAGTTGTAAATTGACTTCATCTCGTCTGCTCTGTTGTGGAGAGAAACCTTATTATCTGAATGACTTAGCCGCGGGGAGTGAAAAATAAAATAAAAGAGCTCTTCGAAGCTGATTGGTTGTTAAGTTCGGCTGAATAGTTTTTCAACATACGGCGACTTCTCCTCCGCTCGTCCTTGTGGATCTCGCTCGTTCCTCCAGACTTCTCAGCTTCAGCGGAGCATTGTCACAGCTGAGTAATTGTTGAACTGCCCTTTACAACGAGTGACCTTCACAGAATATTTTAACAGCCTATTGAGGTGCAGATGTTGGATTTTTTTTGACATATTGCATCTTTTCTTTTCCAGTGTCTGCACATATTTTCTTTCAACATTTGAATATCAATAATGCAGCATCAGCATCAGTCTGCGGAGCAAATTTCAACCTCCTCCTGACCCTCTGCTGCTTTTCTCCTCATCCTGCATTTCTTATTCTGTCTCACCACACGCCCTTTACCCTCTTATACCCCCCCCTCTCCTCGCACCGCAGGCCTGACACCATCCCACTCCGCTCTTCCCACTCAACAATCCCCTCCGGCTGTGTGCTCCCTTCTTTTAAAAAGAGGAGGATAAAAAAATACAGAGACAGTAAATAAAAAGACAGAAACCACAAAGGGAAAAAAAGGTGTTAGACTTTCCGCCGTTGTTAGCGTTGATGAGCATCATGAGTCACTCCAATCTGTCATCTCGCTACAAAGGGATAAAGAAGATTTCTTGGCGTTATTTAAGTTTGTGTTTTAAATCAAACTTCCCTTTTCAATATTACAGGAAGAACAATGTTTCTTCAAGACACAGATCGAGATAACTCCACTGGTGTTTCTACCTGTTACACAAAGTGGGCTCATGCTTCTGTGATATATGTTTAAAACTCTCCTCATTAACACGATGGGTTAATGCATACTGCACATATGAATGACGCACAGCAAAGGGAGTACTGGCTGGAGGTCATACGTCAAACACCGGCTACACTTGAATTACAAAAAGGTGCCATCTACTCTTAGAGGCCAAGATAACACGGCCTTGTCAATGGATGATAGGTGATAATTATTGATGCGATCTGAGATTGGCTGTAAATTTATACATTGATGCTGTATAATGACAGCATTTACCCATCTGCTGCTATCTATGGGACTGCTGGTGATGACTGTTACTCCAAGATCGTGTAAAACATGAATGTGTGAATGTATCGGATGAGTTTTTGGAGAGGCCTTTTAGAGTACAAAGATGGTGGGTGATAATGAGAATGTTAATTTCAGTTTATGGTGAAGGTAGCAAAAGGTGGAGTTCTGGTGTGGCCTGATACAACACAACTATCCTTTTACGGGTACAAATGATGTAACCTGAACCTGGATAGGATGACACTATACGATATGATATGATATGATATGATATGATATGATACGATACGATATGATCAGTTATTGTACGGTACAGGATGGCACGATACAATCTGATACGGTACATTACAATATGATACGTCATGGTACAGGATAACACAATACGTCACGATACGATACGATACAATACAATGCGATACGATAAGTCATGGTACGGCACTGGATGACATGATACAATCTGATACGATATGATACATCATGGTACGGTACAGAATGACACAATACGTCATGGTACGATATGATACAATACAATATGATATGATACATAATGGTAAAGCACAGGATAAAACAGTACGATACGATATGGTTCACTATAATACAATACAATATTTTATGAGACAAAACAATGATCATGATAGAATTATCATAAGTCAGTCAACAGAATTTACAGGACATCGACACAACTGCCTAAACAATCAACCAACAGAGATGAGTTAAAATTCAATAAAAGATGAAACTCAAAACTTTTTAAAGTTAAACAAATGAGTTAAAAGTTACAGAAGTGAGTTAAACTCATCCAGAGAAAACACACTCGTTTTTTTAATAAGACATGACATAATATGGTTTGATATAATATATGACACTATGTGATACATTACAGTACAATCATAGAATGCCGTAGAAAGATATGCTATGATATGATATAGTGTTATTCTGATATGAGGCGATGCACTTTTGTGACTCTTTGTCTTGGACTGCAGTTGTGTTGAACTACTATCACAGCAGTACCAGTAATCTAGACAAATAATAGAACAATATTAAACAAAAACCAGTTCATACAAAGAAACACACACACATGAAGAGGCAAACAACTGTTTACAGATTAGAGTGCAAAAGGAAACTGCAAAATAAGAGGAAAAGATTAGGTCATGACACCATTGAGAGTCAAGTAAACAGCTATATTCCCCACCGATATAATACCTAAGTGTGTAATTTTCAGCCTTCATAAAGACCTGAAGAATAGAGACCTGAAGTTGTTTTGTATCAGGCTGCAAACGTGTTTATTTCTAGCTGTAAAAAAATCGTAATATTAACCTTGATAGTGTTTCTTTGGCTTTTGGAGCCAGTATCAAGTGTTGCTCTTCAAAACTGGCTTTATTTTTAACACAGGAGGTTTCATCCTGGTGTAAGTCAAGGTTAAAAGTGTTAACTATCACACTCAGAGTAGAAACAGAATAAAACTGAGTGTTTTTATGGTTTTATTTTGATGACTGAAGTCTCTACTCATTGGAGAAGCTGTCAGGAGCGTCTGTCTGTAAACACAGAACTGATGTCACGAACACAAACAGCACGAGCAGGTGAATTAGTTTGCAAAGTTTCCTGCTTCATCCGTCCAAAAGCTGATTATAGAGCAGGATATGGAAATCGTCTGGTACAGAGAGTCTGTGGCTGTGAGGGATAGCCTGTACTTTTTTGTATGTACCTACAGTTGTACTAGAGGCATTTTTGGCTGTCATCCGCCCACAGTATGTGAGCACACTGTACAGCGTTGGGTTCAGAGATATTACATGCGGCTCTAAATTACTCTCTGTACTCTGGAGCTTGAAGGAGAGCACTGAAACAGCACAACGGCGGTGTTATTTCGCTGTATTCTGTGTGGAAAGAACTCGCATAGATGTGGATTGAAGGCTTGTGAGGATTTTCACCAGTAAGATGGTAAAAATGATAAACTTACCATCGTTCGGATTCATTAAAACGTGAACTTAAACACTTGCGAGCCCACACGGGGTGGATTTTTTAGACTTTGAGCGTTTGTGGCAGCACAGGCATTAAATTGAAAATGCCACTGATCCCGAGTCCCATCTGTCAGATCACTAACTCTTGATGCGGCGCCATATTCTGACTTTGAGTATCCTTGTCTTCATATGATTACAGGAGTGAGTTTTGTATTTATGTCAAACCAGCTTTGATTTGGTGCGGTCAGCTGCAGTCGACCCTCATGCATGTGACCTCTCAGTTAAATTAAAGCAGACCACAAACGTCTGGTCTTGTTCCGTCGACACCGAGAAGACCTGCTGCACGCTGCCAGGATTTCTCTGACCATATTGCCCTGGATTTTAGGAGTCTGAGTGAAGGGCTGGCAAGCTGTCAGCCTGTAAATGTAGTTGTTATGTTTCGCTTCAACTCTCCAAAATATGAGCGACCTTATTGATTTATTAAGTAAGTCTTTGAAGAATCACAAAGAGACACTCTGAGGGAGATTTTGCTGCTGAAATCGGCTGTAAAGTGAAAGGTTTGTGGAGTTAAAGTGAATTCATGAGGTGAGCATGTTTGGCTGTTTTACTGTTTGCAGATAAAACTTAACGAAGACTGCTATGACAAGGTGCCAAGCTTAAATAAGAGCTGGATATCAGTGTCACGGTGCAGGATGACACTTTATAAACCTTTTGTTTCGATCTCGGAGAAAAGTGAAAATCTGCCCCGAAGACGCCGCGCTCCTGTTTAGAGAGATTTGCTGACTCATCTGGCTGTCTTGCTTTGAAACAGCCGATGAATACAAATGGTTTGCTACACAGTGGTGTTCGGCTTTTGATGGACGTGGACACAGAGACCTCCTGAAAACCAAGTGCAGCACTTTATGAAGCTGCTGTCCGCTGAGCTCGATCAATAGGCTGCCTGAGTGCTGCTGCACTCCGCTCAACTGTTTTAAATGTATTGAATATTTTAGAGTTGAATATTATACAAACACTGAGCAAACTGTAAGTATGGAGAGATCCTTCATGAGAGCTGTTGGAGGAAGTTAGAAAGTGACCAGGAGTGCTGGAGGGTGCTGCTCGTGTTCAGGGTCAAGGTCAAACGTTTCTCAGAATCAGAAGTTTATGGCAACAATAGAGAAGATATCATTAATGTGTGGAGAGCTCAGTGTTTCAGAGGATGACATAGTGTTTCATATTTTACACAGTCTATGGTTTGGCTTTAGACCAACACTGATCCCTGAGTTTTGGCGGTCATACAGCGTCTGGTCCATCATTCAGAGAAAACCTGCAGAAATATGAGTGCAGGTGAAAGTCTCCGTCCATATCTGTAAGAATAACTGACACCAGAGCATAGAGCTGGAAGGCCATACCCACACCTGTACAGGTATTCTTATAAATGGATGTTTGTCTTTTCATTTCCGAAAGGTAATCCCGTCCACATCAGAGTTGCTTTCAAATATTTCTCAGTCTGCATGAAAAAGCAGAAACTGTTGCTATGCACCGGGGATGTCAAGATTCACTGATTCATATCGGCGGTCCGATACAAACGTTTGCGATGCGACTGCACTGGTAGGTTCAAGGACCGTCAGGTATAATTTACGGGTGAATATGCGGTGCATCTCTTCTCGCCTGTCTGCTGTTTTGTTTAATCTATTATTTCATGTTCTAGTATCTATTCCTCGCGCGCTGACGCCAGCAGGTGTTGTACGCAACAAAAATGGAGGCAAACGATTCATTGATATGACCGGAAATGTTCCATCTTTTAAGTTGTTCAGATAATAATAATAATAATAATAATAATGATGATGATAATAATAATAATGATCATAATAGTAGTAGAAATAATACATTTTATTTCAAAGTTTCTTTCTTAACAACCAAGGTCCCTTTTACAGATAAAAACAGTCGAATAAAACATCGGGATATAAGCAAACACAGTAAATTACTGTCAGTTTCCTAAAACTCTTTTAACTCGTGGGCTGAGAGGTCAAAATACAGAGAAAGAAACAACATCCTGAGTCTTATTTCAGAACAGGTTAACTCCTTAAACCGTGACGTCCTCATCAATACAAACCTTTTCTAATTGAAAATTTGTCCCAAATATCTCTCCTGATTATAACGATCTGTTGCCTGCGTTCATGATTATCCATCAGTGAGCTGTGAAATGACAGTTTAGTCAAATTGTCAAAGTTTGTGTGACTTCAAACCTGAAACACAGTAATGATACTAAATAGTAAAGAAAGGATTAGCTTCTATGAGTCCACCAGCCACATTTTTACTCTTCCAGTTTGATTGTCTTGTACAAATATTCTTGCTCCACAGAGGATGAATCTTTGAATCAAAGGATAATATCTTTGTTGAGCGCCTACATGAGTTTGACCTTTGTGGTCTGAAGTGAAATGTCTAGAGGAATATTGGATGGATTCCTGTGAAATCTGGCACAGACATCCAACATCCACCCCAGAGCGAACTACGATATGTTTGGCGATCTTCTGCCTCCTCCTCTGGTGCCGTCATCCGGTCTGAAGTTGTATTCTCTTCAAGTGGAAATGAGGCCATGGATTACCTTTCAGAAATCCATAGCTGGATTTGAAAACCAGCTTGATTCGCCCGAGTATCAAAGCCTCAAACTCCGAGTCAAAAACAGGTAAACAAGACTGCGAGGGCAGAGCTGTACATTTGAGGCTCGAGTCGGGCTGTCCAGAAATAAAAGTCCTCCTGTGGCGTTCATGTGGGTGGGAACGGTTCGAAAGAGCAATATCAAGTTCGTCTGACATTATTAGAAGAGCGCAGGAAGAAAAAGACTCGTATTTCAGAGTGAACCTCCTCACCACCTGGGCGACAATCAGATCTCCTCTCCCTCTTTCGTTAACAGCTGGCTTTTTGAGATAATACGGCAGGGCGCTCTTAACAACACCGTGTCTCAAGACTTTTATGCAAAATGAGATGCAAATGGGTTGATTATATAACATGAAATGTCTTTCTGAGTGATATATCCCGTGGGCTGGTGTGATATAACGGACAGCTATATTATCATACCTTCACAACATGCATTAAAGTGAAAACAGAGAAAGAGAGAGAGAGAGAGAGGAAGCCCGGCCTTGGTATGAGTGACAGTCGGCCACCAGCTTAGCAAACACAGAGGTCTTTAGCTCTTCAACACTGCAGCTCTTAGTCAGCTTCAGGTGTGGTAGTCTGCTAACACACACACACACACACTTACACACACAGCGCTCTGTAGTCCACAGGGACTGCTGCTGCTACCCGCCATGAAACGATGAGAGGATTTAAAGCTTCTGAAAAGTCCACAAACCAAATGCTACTCTTCTTACGAACATTTGAAACAGATGATTTCAGACGATTCGCTCTGTCTTCCCTCAGCGTTTTAATATGTTTATACCACATATATTAACTAAACCGTCCCCACATTTGTATTAATCATATTTATCTGGTCTCATTAGTCTCCATAAATGTTCCAGGAATGCGTCATGTTGTGCTGACAGCTCAGTGGCTCATTGATCTTCAGAGTGTCTCAGTGATCTGACAGCTGAGTGATCGATGAAACGCTGATGATCTACACCAGTGTGTCTCAACAAGGGTCCTTGTTATCAAGACGGTGTTATCCTGTTTGCCCAGAGTTAAGAGGAAAGCGTGTGCTGGAGGAAATACCTAAACATCCAGAAGAGGGTGCGAAAGGTATATCATGTTTTTTATATTTATTTATTAAAGTATAGTTGTATAAAATGCTTAATAGACGAAATACAGGAGCTATGATTGGCCAAACACAAACTAAGGATGGACCGATATAGAAATAGCAAAATAACCTTGCACTATCAAGTATGTGATACAATATTTATTGTGATATTTACAAACTGTGTAAATCCAGACAAGTGAAAGAAGAGGGTGACGTGGTTAAAGTCTTCTGATATTATGCTGCGTTCCAGTTACCTCGGAAGTCGGAGCTGGGAATGACAAGTCAGAAAACAAAGATGTACGCCTACTGTTAGCCGTTGTTAGCTGTTGTTAGCTGTTGTTAGTTGTTGTTAGCTATACCAGTTGTAAACAACGCGTAACACAGTATTTTACTCTTACAAACACCATAGCATTGTGTTCAGAGTTAAACGTTCAGCAGTACAACGTATACCACTTTTTTGCCAATAAACAATACATCATGAGAGCTTTCACTGTTACTCTCTACTGTTGACGCACTCTGCTGCCATCTTGGCTTGTGACGTTGCCGTCAAGTCAGGGTTGGTGAGGATCGTCCGACTTTCTGAGTCGGAAGTCCTACTTCAGGGGGGCGTTCCAGATGAATTTCCAACTCGGAGCTCGGAAATCCCAACTTTCAAGTACAACTGGAACACAGCATTATTACAAGTGTCTCAGGATGTTGAGTCTGTATCCTAGCAACAGTATCGTAGAGAACATCACACAGAACTTCAGCCGTTGCCTTGGCTGGGATGTAAACAGGTGTTGTTATAATATGACTGAACTCCCTTGGAACATAACTGCCAACAATTCAAAATCTTGACAACACAACTTCTCCTTGACAGTTATGTGTGATGAGTTCCACCATCTCTGGTTACCAAAAAAAGCCAGACCTCCTCCTTTCTTCTTGCCTCCAGCTTTAGCTTCTCTGTCTGGTCTTATTAGAGTGAATCCAGGTAGATCCACACTGGAGTCCCAGTTGTTTTGCTCCAACCAGGTTTCAGTAAAACACAGTATGCTTTCTGAGAGTTGAGGTTTCCCTTTTCCTTCACATTTACACCAGCACAACAACCACGAAAACACCTCCTGATGTCCGCTGGAATTTGATGTTGTTGTCCAGGTTTGCTCTGTCTCTAAGAAAGAATCTCGTCTTTTGAATAAATTCTTCTCCCAGCAGAAATATTCATCAGTAGTCGACAAAACATGATAAACATATGAAAAAATAGAGTAAAAATGTCAGAAAATTCAGAGAGACCAGATTTTTCTGTCACTGCCAGAATAAGCAACATGGCAGTGATTAGGCATCTACATGTTATTGTCCCATCTAGAACAAACAGACACTTACAATATGTAAAAAATTTAAATTATATATGAATGCATTTAAAACATACCTAACCTTTTTTATACCTGTTTGTGAGAGTGAGCGTACAGTTCATGCCAGCGAGGTTTATAGTTTATGACTCAACTCAAGGTTTCTTCTTCTTCTTCTTCTTCATCAGAGGTTTCAGTGGGGTCTCTGTGTGTGGCCTTGCAGACAGTCCATTTAATCTGTTTCCTGTAAACTGCTATTGTTGAATTCTAAGAAAAAAGGACGAGTCTTTCTATACCAACGTAACTGCTAAACAATTTCCAGCCCGTTTCTTGAAGAAGGTGGACTGTATTCACGCTGTTTCTTGGGTGATTGCCTTTGTGATTGCTTCGAGCAAAACTCAAACCAGGCGTCAGTCTTTGATTGCATGTTTTCCCTTACGTAGATATATAACTGAGAATGTATTTGGTATTTCTTTAGCCACACTCTTTTTCAAATTCACTCAATGTGTGATAAAAATGCTGTTTGTGGACACAGGCCCTTATTGTGTGTTTGGAACTCGTGCCATTTCTCATCACGCCTGAAACCAGCTTTGTTAAAAAAACATGAAAAATGACTCAAGCCCGGCACATGCTTTTGTATTTTTAACATCTTAATCGATGTTGAGAACGCCAGAGACCCCACACATGATGACAAAGATGAAGAAAATGAAAAAAAAAAATCATTTCAACACACCTCGCACCACAAAGTAATCTAGAAAGATCTCTTTTAAACCGTCAAATGAAAGGGTCTTTGCTTGGCTTTTGTTGGGAGAGGTCAATGGTACACTTGACTTACAGTGTTATTGGCAAATGAATTCTCTTTTAGTCATTAAATATTGATTTTTCTTGTCAAGTAGCGAGTGAAAAGATATAAAAATGTTCTTGAAGTTTGTCCTGACATTTTTTTTTTGGTGTTGGGGAGTGAAAAAAAAAATCTACTAAAAACCCTGAAACCCTGTTTTTTTTCAGTCCTAATCATGCAGCATTTTATCAACCCAAATAGGAATAAAAAGTACTTCCTGTGTCACCATGGACAAACCCCTCTTCTTATCTCAAAATCTTTGATAACTTTTTACCGTCTAATTGTCTTCTAGCTGTAAAAATAGTTTGAAGTTGATTGGATGTACCCTCTTTGGATGTACTGATTTGTGCAAGTTATGTCTAGACTGTTCCCGTTTTACCCATAAACATTAAACACGTAGACACCTTATTATGTGCTGGAGCGTAATCCAGCATTGCCACCATATTGGATGGGTCTCTCCACTCCAGGCTCGCTCAAGAGCCAAACGGCGTCAATGGAGACAAGCAAACAATGCCCGTATTTTTGCACTCTATGGTTGAAAAACCCAACGCAGTATTGAAACCAGACCACGTAGCATTGCATTTCATGAATAGGATTGAAAAATAATTTGGTTTATTTTTAATGTGTGACATTGTCCTGTATTATGGCTACATCCCTGCCGTGGTAACAAACCAAACAGTGAAAATGGAGCAGAGATTTGGAGATTTATGATAAATATGGTTGGGCAATCCTATCTAGGCATAGGCAGCATCAGGCTTTGAGGCATCTACGTATATTATGTCTATGGTTTTACCGCTGTGTTCAAAGACTTTCCAGCACAGTTGAAACCTGCTATGGGAGCTTTAAAGCCAAATTCTTCCTGCTCATATTTGACAACCACAAATGATCAAATCAAGCTTAATGCACATACAAAAATCCAGAACTTTTCAGGTATTTTTAAGACACCAAATTAGCAATTACCCCCAAGGAATACCACCATTAAGGGTTTTCCCTAGACCCAATGAAAGCCCAGATCCGATCTGAGATGAAACACGTAGATTTTTATCGATCTAATACCACATGCACAGATTTCTTGGATTTTTTTAATCTTTATCTTCACTCTGATTACTTTTCTCAAAGTCTTCGGTCCTGTTGAAGTAGACACACGCCAAGATAGACAAACAGACGGCCATACCTGCACATCTGCCACTTCAAACTACATCAAGTCATTTCACAGTTTCCCCCGGGGATGTATCATGGAGGTATGGCCCATCAGCATTTATTCTCCTGGGAAATAAACTGCTTCCTACAGCTGTCTGATATCTTTAAACCCCTGCAGGAGTCAAGCTAGTTAGCATCAAACACTCCAAACCAGAATCACCTGCAGAAAAGACGGCAGTCATCTTCTCACTGCAGTTTCCTTCTTCTTCTTCTTCTGCAGTTTCAGCTGTGTGCATGTGCTCAGTGACACCCTGCCTCACACCAAGTAACACACTCACACCTGGCAGATACCCAGAACAACCAGTTTTTACTGCGGGGCACTTCACAGCTCTTCAGGCAGAGTTTTAGGGTGAAGTGTTATGTTCAGGGCTGATCTCGACAGAAGCTGCAGGAGTGTAGATAATTCAATATCTTTTTTTGTAGCTTCTGCACACATTTCAACCTGCAGAGTGTGTGTTAGCGTATCATGAACGAGGGTTTCAAGCACATTGCATAAAAAGTATGTGAATAGGTCATTAATGTGCATGTAGTATTGTCGAAACTCTCCTGGATACCACTCCTGTGTGCATACTACTGCTATTAGAGGCCGTTTGTTTTTGTACCACTGACTGTGTTTCATTAGAGTTTCACTCGAGTGTCTCATTAAAAGCTTAACCTTCCTGAAACAGTCTAAACATAACAAATGGAAAAACAGTGTTTTGTGTATCCCATGTTTTCTAAACGTGGTTATTTCCCCCCCAGTTTTTCAGTCAAACTGAAAATTACCATGAAAGCATGGTGGTGGTGCTGCTGTGATGGTGCGGCCCCTCAAGATCAAGTGAGCATCGTTTGAACATCACAACCTAGGTGTTGTTGCTGACCACGTCACTGTGCTCCACATATCTCCACAGATCAACCCAGTAGAGCACCATTAATGCTCATTTATACGTATGAAAATGTACGCGTCCGTTTCAAATGATGGTTCCGTCACTGCCCAAAAACCCCATGCGTGCTTTACGTTGGCATGGGTGTTAATCATGACATCCACCAGGGGGAAGGCTGGAGTCAAAAGTGTCGGTCAACATCCAACAAAAAGAAACATGGCGACTGTGGAGGAGCGAGTGATAATGTATATTTTACAGAGACAGAAACGGAGGCAGCGTTGGAGGAGGTGATGGTCGGTCAGGCCACTAAATGCCTCGTGGTTGGAGGACAGAGAATTCTTTTCTCTAGTCGTACCGATGAGAGAAATTGACGACGATCCTCAAAAAGCCCCGCCATTGCCTTCTTCGTTTATCTCTAGAGATGTGACAGTGACAGCAGCAACAGTGGTGGTACTGCTCCGTCTGGCCCGTATCTGTAAACTTCAAGGATACTCGCAGAGATAAGGACGAAAAGAACGGAGATGGAGAGCTCCATTCGTATCCAGATCCGTATGTAACGTTGAGCATAAATGAGCCTTTTGGATGGTAGATCAGGAGATTTACATTAAAGATGTGCAGCCAACAAATCTGCAGCCACTGGGCGTCAGTTCAATGTTGAATGTGACATATTCCCGGGTCTAAATGCTTCTTTGCTCAGCAGTAAACATCTACTCTCCCCTGGTCTCTGTCTGAGTTTGAATATGGATAAAAAACCAGAACATCAGAAATGTAGAAATCTTCATGTCATTTGCTTCATCCAGCACGAGACGCCGGCTCATCTACTACTTTCTAGGCTAACACACTAGTTTACCTTCAGATGAAGAACATGTTGGTCGCGAACGACTCTACTTTAAGAACCGACTCATGGAAGCACCTCAAAGAGTCGGTTTGGAGCCAGTTCTTGATGAGCCAAATGATCTGGATGACCAGCCTCATCTTTGGGGTTGTTAACCTGATTAAAACCAGGAACCCAAACCCTGTACCTGCGTGTCTGTCCACACACCAAGTGCGAGAAAAATCATTCGCGCGACTGAATTACATGTTAAGTCAATGCAAAGACGCGAGTTGGAGGCTCCTACTACTGTGGTGGTGCGAATGACACAAATTGGAGCTGAAGGTGTCGGGTGAAGGTTGCTGGGTGGCACATGAAAATGGACAGTTGTTCACTGGTATCTAAAACGTGTCGGTGTGTGGGTGCTCCGAACTATATGATATCGTTTCTTTCAATTACTGAAACTGGAATAAAAAGGAGCTCACCTGCAGGAAAGTGAGTGAGGAGGCTGGGTTATCTGGTAAATTGTAAAAAACTTTTGTCTATCATTCGATCCCGCCGGTTGAATTGGCAGAGATTACTGCTGTTTCATTCATGCAGGTGTCTAGATTCACGCGAATTCAGCGAGTAGATGATTTTACTTGCGTTTGGTGTGAACGCCCCGTTGAGAAAGAGTGTAGGACTTCTGTAGATTTGAAGTGACTTGTTGATTTTATGGATATAATGTCAGGATTTAACCTTGGACTCATCCTAACCATGCTGAATCTGATAATGTGTACCTAATAAAGTGGCCAGTGAGTGTTAAGTGGGAGTGTTTTGTTGGGAGAACCGTACTCCAGTCTCAAAAGGCCGATTTCTACTGCCGAGTCTTTTTAAACGCACGAAATGTCAGCCTCTGTTGCGAGGTGTGTTTTGACCTCACATTTGGAGTTTGAGGCGTGTCAGCCATCTTTATTTCGAGTAAATGGCTCCTCTTTGGACATAGCTTTAACAAACAAACACTGGATGGTAAATTGAAGCTTTAATGAACAGATTTCTGTCTTCTGGTCTCTCACAGGCAAACAAACCCCACATCCCAAAGCCTCACTCTAACCTTGCTCTCAGCTGTGCGTCACAAACTCAGTTGTGAATCACGGCTAGCTTGATAAAGTAACAATGTTCGCACGGCGGCGGTACAATGAAACAAATGCAGAGACACACAAAGAATCCAACGCGCAACCTTGACAGAGCTTCTGGCGAGCCAGCAGCACATCCGCCTTGACAAAAGAGTAAAAATAGACCTGAGGAAGTGGGAAATGGCAAGGACAGGGTTCGGGCATAATGACAGGAGTTATAACACAGCTCTCTTTGGAGAGTTTTTCAATGGAGACCTCATTCAGTGCCAGCTCTGTGACAGAAAGATACGGTTTAAATAGAGTCAGTGTTCAAATTGGTTCGGACAGTTTCTGCAGCAGCCAAGTCGCTCTAAAGTTTGGGGTTAAGATGAGAGTGTGAGACCCGTCTGCCAAGTTTTAGATCGCGTCTTATCCTTAATGGTCATCTCTGTTTCCCATTTGTTAATGAAATGGTTCATCATTATGAAATTCACTGAGCCATTTTTAAAGTCGATCTCAATAACGCTCCTCACTTTGGAAGAATAATTACCTTTCAGTGAAGATTCATCCTCCCTCAGAGAGATGAAGACTTAAACCTGCGTATTCATCTCCATCATTCTGTGCATCTGTTGTCGGTCGACATTGAGACGTTTATTGTTTTAACTACAATTCACTAAAGTAATGTTGATACAATGATACAATGTTGCTCAGCTCAAAACATCACCATGGGATCCTGTGTTTGGGATTGGTGAGATTTAAGATAACAGCTCTCACACATACAGGATGTTTTTAAATATTCAGATATGAGTGTCCCAATACAACCTTTTTACTTCTGATTCGATACCGATATCGTAGCCTTCAGTGTTGGCCGATACTGATATTGATCGGGTATTGGCACAAACTTGTTCATGACAAGTTTTACATTCAGCTGCAACGTCTTTTCGGACTTAAACAAAAAATACTGCCACACAGCCAACATCACTCTTACTCCTTGCTACTTTGATAGTACCTTAACACTATCACTATTTAGATGCAGATCAATAAAATCCAATATTTGTTTTTTTGCTGATATTGGACTGAAATCCATATCAATATCAGATCAGGACATCACTATATTCAAATGCCTGTTAAAATGAAAATACATACCTTTTCTGCAACAAACACAAACAGGTCACATGAACCAAAAATTACCGTCAAGTTCAAAGTCTTTCAACCAGTTTTAAACTTGATTTAACAAGTTTCATGAATAAAAAGCATTTTCTCAGCTTTTAGCATCTTTTCTTTCTCATAGCTACTGGAGTTTTGACTTGAACAGGTAGCTTAAGAAGTGACCAAAGACCGGGGGAGATATTGGACTGATGGCTGGTTTGAGTGATTGTGAAAGAAAGAGATGATCTATTGGAAACAGGATTGGATAAGTTTGGTGATACCTCAGTTTGTATAAGTGGGTTTGCGGTGGTGAAGGTGTTTTATTAACAAATTTCAGTTCTAGAGAAATAGAGTTGAGTGTCGCCAGCGTAACGATGATACAATAAGTCTTGGAATTGGCTGAAAAGATCATCAAGAAGATGCGTATTAAGGGAGAACAGTACAGGTCTTAAGATTGAACCCTGAGGAACTCCACACAGCAGAATAACAGCAGAGGAAGAAAACCGACTGTAGGACTGGAGCTGAACTAGAAAAACCAAAACAGTTTGAATCCTGTTCAGTCAAGTAGCATGATTGATGGTGTCAAATGAAGAAATTAAATCTAATTTATTTATTTAAATGAATTAATTGAATAAATTACAACATTCATGATGGCTTCTGTGTACTCAGGACTGGATCAAGACAGCACTGCTTATCAACGTGATAGCTACCTCAGTGAACTCTTGCATTTTTCTTCAAAATCAAACAAAACCAAAATGTATTTATTATTATTTATTTTTGTATTTCAGCACAAATGAGAACTCCCAAAAAGCCTGCAGACATTTATCACCACTAAATCGGTTCCTGACCTTTAACACAAGCATTTAAATTTAGTGATACCCGAGGTTTGTTTTAGAGTTTTGTGGAACTTTCTTGAGACATTTCACCGACATCAACTTAAAGTGAGGATGTACTGTAATATGAGTATATCTACATTTGATTCAGTATCATTTTAATCAAATTCAGAGTCAAAATGAAGAAGTTTTTAGTTTTTAATCAACATCCCAACTTTTTGACTGATTGAAGTTTCACAAACATGCTCAGTCAAGCCAAAACTTCACTGTTGGACTGAAAATATTAACCTAGAAGTAAACAAAAGAAAAGATTAGTGTCCTACGTTAATAATGAAGTATGAAGTATCAGTGTGGAGTGTCTGAAGAGGTTTGTTTATATGAAAATCTGTTTTTGTGACCGCACACAGAATTAAAACTCAAGGCCAAAGCAGACGACGAGTATTTAGCAAGTGTTAAATTATTCCTTCTTTCCTTCCTCTTTTGTTGTTTGATCATTTCCGACTCTCATACAACTTTTACAATGAGTCGCATTATAAACCGCCGGAGTGAGACGCTAATCAGTCGCATCACAAATCACGCCCCGCGGTGCTCGCAAATTTGGAAGTGATAATTTATGAATGAAAAATGCGAGCGGGACAAGAAAGGGAAATTAAGGCCAAAGCTGCACTTCGCTTTAGCTGAGCTGGAATTTTAAATTTTCCTCGCAGGCGAAATCTGCCTCTCAAATGAATTATTCTTCAACAAAACAGATGTTTTCAGCCTGCAGAGACGGGGAGGAACAGCTGGACATAGTAAAGGAAAGTTTGCTCCTTTCAGACGAGAGTTTTCTCCCGATGATTAGCCGTGTGTGACTTCACATCCACAAAAACAATTTGTGCTGTACCGGCCCGACTGACTGCAATATAAAGTGTGCAGCAGCAGCAGCAGCAGCAGAACGCTCGCAAAGATGTTCATGTAGGAATTTCATCCAGAAGAATACAAATGAGCCTAATGAAGTCTGTGACCAGATTTTCTTCTATTTTAATGAACTTTGGTTTCGCCTTTTGCAGTAACTCAGCACCTTTTATCCACTGTGCATCGATCAGCTATATTTCCAAAAAAGGTCTCTCATTGCACCTGTAAACTAATCACCAAGGTTTCGTTTGCTAAATCCCCCCGTGAAGAATTTAACCAAAGTCCCAGAGATCAGAGAGGACTCGTGACGCCCTGCAGACGCTCTCCTAACTCTGCATAATGAAAGGACAGTCTGTGGGTCAATACTGGGGCAGGCTGCCAGAGGAATACGTCATCCGCTGATCCCAACAGCAGAGAAATGAATCCTCAGTTAGTTAAGAGCGGCTGAGCTGAGAGAGAGGTGCTTTTTAGAGTTTAGTTTCTGCGAGCTTGTTAGAGGAGAAGATGCTCCAGCAGGAGGATGTGCCCTCTCTGATTTTCTTCAAACTGCTGAGAGAAAAAAACAAAGTCCTTCAATCGAGAGCTCGTAAGTTTTGGTGAGATTACTCCTTCTTCGCTGAGGTTCATCTCCTGACAGACAGTCTAGTGCCGAGATCAGACTTCACGAGCGTGTCGGCTTTTTCACGATGGTCCCTGTGGCAGATTCGGTGATCACAGAGCGTGTGCGGTGAAATCACAGCCCAGTTATCCCTCCTGTCTGACATGGTTCTCATAGTAACAGACAAATAAGCTGCATGGTAGTTAATCAGATGTAAATACAGTCTCAAACCTGCCTCCGTATGATCAAAAACAACAATATTTCTCTGGATCCAAAACCGATTGTGTTGATGAAATAAACATCAACAGCAGAATGTCAGAGGAGTTCATTCTTTGATTGGTTTAAAATAGACGTTAGCTTTTGCTGCATCACAAAGAATAAACCTCAGAGAGAGATGAGAACAGTCTTTGTGTTCAGAGATTAAAAACAAGAAAAGTCTTTAGATTGAGCTCGATAAAATCTGCAGCTGCCAACACTCCTCACATAAACCCAATTGTATCTCGATGACAAATATCTCAGTATCTCCACATCCCTCTGCACCAACTGGTGTGTGATATTAGTCTGCATCTCCCTTTTGCTCCCTTCCCTCGTGGATGTATGCGTAAGTGTGTGTTAGTGTGTGTTTGCGTGTGTGTGTGCAGTGCTATTAGGCTTCCCAGTCTGTACTCGGCTGCCTTTTAATTGAATATCTGCACACAGCAGTGAAATACAGCTTGAGAGGAGAGAAAGAAGGCGGCAGGAGCTGGAGGTTGAAGAAGAGGAGAAATTAGAGAGAGAGAGAGAGAGAGGAGTGACGATAGCGAGACTGAAAGTAAAGGAGGAGGGAGAGAGGAGGTTGTCAGGCCAACACCGGCACCGTGTCACCTCAAGGCTCCGTGCTGTTCTGTGCTGATGCACACAGTCGTCTTCGCCCTGGAGTCACATGTGACTCTTTGTGCGAGTGTGTGTGTTTTGATGTTTGCTCGGCTGAGTTCGGTGCTCATTTCTTCAAGAACCTGTCCCTTCAGTACGTCATCTATATGTTCCTGCCGGTTATGTAATGTTTCCACGTGCACCACCTCTTTTGTTTTCTTACCTGGCGTCAGTGAAACCCCCAGCTGTGCGGTACACTGAACACGCAGTGCGAAAACTCCTACAAGTGGTTCTTCTCCAATACGTATATATGTGTGTGTAGGAGGATGTGACAAAAGCTGCAATATGTTCATCTAGTCTTGCAGGTTCAAAATATGCCAGTGCAAAGAAATCCTGTGTGTTAGTCCTTCTGAAACATCAAATCCAAGAGTTTTCTGTTTGTGCTTCACACCTCGTGACAAATATTCTTTGCACGTTTTCTTGGAGAGAAGACGCTTTCCAACAATCTCCGTGTCTTTGCACTTCTAAAGTGACTGTGCGGTTGATGTCATGTAAACAGTTATAGTGCAGAGGTCCTTTTTTTGCCATCTGTTCATCAAGTGTAGTCACATTTATTTCTATAGAGCACATTTTACACGGCAGGTGCAAACTGGAAAAATTGAGAAATATGCAGTTTAGCTGTGAGTACAAAAAATGTGAAGTTTTGAGCAGAAGCAGACAAACATCAGATTCAACAGAGAGTGTAACAAGCTGGCAGATAATTAAAGTTTAACAAGAATACCTCTGGGGATGAAATGGTATGAAAATCTTACCTCACGGTCATTGTGACCAAAATAATCATGTTTTTCGGTATTATCGCTGTATTTTAAAAATTTATTCAAATGCATCGATTACGCTGTTTTTTATGCTTTTAACTAGCACAGAACAACGCCTTGGTTTCATCGTTTCATCATATCTAGACAGGATTACTGTCTTCAACTAAGCATTCCAACAAAGCCCAAAAATATGCCTCCAACTTGGTCCTCTTGGAGGGCTGATAGATGCCTTCGGCGCTGTCGTCTCCTACTTCCGCCATGATTCCATTTCAAACTTAATAGGAAGTTTAAACGCTGATTGTCGGCTACACAGTTCAGGAGACCCTGTTGAAGCTGGGATGATTAATACAGTTTCCCCAACATGCAATTGATCGTGGCCCACCGCCACACCTTCAAAATGAGTTTTTTCCTTATGTGGCTCTACCTTGGACTTATACAGTATGTGTCAATAAGTGTGGCATTAGCGAGTTATCATCGGCCATCACACAGCTGATTAATTAGTGAGTTATCGTCCTCGATCACACAGCTGATTCATTACAGCCCCCACCACCACCATCAGTTTTTGAAATGAAATTGATAATCGTTATCAACATTTTTATCACGATTTACCGTTATACCAGTTACCATTACATCCCTAAATACCACGTAATACAGAGAGGAAGGCTTGCATTGAAGGAGGATTGTAATCTACTTGATTGTAATCTAAGCTTTAAAGACCTGAACTCCCTTAATTCACTCAGTGAACCCCAACTTGATGATTGAAGAGATCTGTCAGGGTGTGTAGAACGGGTGTCGTCATCTACAATTTGAAGAAATTCTGGAAAAAGATTAAACAAAAAGGACGAGTCTGAAAAACAATACTAGGTCGTCACAATCTGCATTAAACCTGGCATAACTCTGTCGTAGAAGTCACTGCATGAGCCAGAAACACCGCCAACTCCTCTAATCCTGAGCTGGTTTAAGACGGACTAAAGCGAGGTGAAAGACTTTGTTCTGGTCTGACTGATTTTTGGAAATCATGGACATCCTCTAAAGAGGGACCACCTGGCCTGTCTGCTGAACAACCTTTAGAGATTTTAAAGCAACAATTTCAAGATGTCTTCATATCGTTAAAACACAGTCCTGTGTCTCCCCAACAAAGTCTGAAGAAAAGAAACTTAGTGACCCGAAGATGCATCAGGATTCCTCGCCCAACAAGAACTTATTACGATGCAGCAAAACATCCAATCTGCACTGAGATGTATGTGGACCGGTGGAGTCTACCCACTGGGTTTACAGCAGGACTGGATGTAGGAGTGCCGCTATAGCTCAGTGGTTGACTCACATGCCCCTCAGAGGCGAGAGTCCTAGGATTCGACTCCCACCCTCTGCCCTCGCTTCAAGTCACTCCTCGCTCGCTCTCTCCCTCTCCTTCTGTCCCGTCTGTCAACAAAGGCGTAAAAAAGCCCCAAATAATTACAATAACAGAGAGATCTTTATGTCGCCGCCCACACGTCACCTCATGTTTGTTTACCTGTAGCGCTAGTTCGCCATTTTAGAGTCTGGAGTTTGCGGTTTTGACTGATCGCCATCTTGATTTGAAAACCAGAGAGATGAGGGTTGAAATGTATCGCCCTGATTTACACGTTACCACTCACCTATTAAACTCCTAATGGGACAAAGACGGGGTCAAATCCTCGTGTGGTTCTATAAAACCTGGGTTTTTGTTCCCTGAAGTAACTCTCTGGTGGCTTTTGGATGAATTATCAGAAAAGGACTTAGCCTCTTCAAGCACCTTGAACCTCCACTGTGTCTTTTCAGCCGTCGGTGCCAGAGCGGAGAAGTGCTCCTTTTGCTCGAGATCTTTCTTTTCATGACAACTCAGGAGGATTTCTTCCCACAAGGAGGTACCTGAGGATCAACTTGGCGTCGTTGGATGCGATCGTCACCTCCTCCATCCTTCCACATCCTGTGGCACAGAAGTGGTTGGCGAAGCACGGATGATTCACAAATGACTTTGCAATAACTGAGAAGCAGAAAACAAGAGCTGCAGAGAGATGTGTGTGTGTGGGCGGTCAGTGCGCCATTGGCAGGTGGCAGTATTTTAAAGGTTAAAAATGTGGGCTTTTATTTGGAAATGCTCTGATTTGAATCTGCAGAATGTTAGAGGAGAAATATGAAATTGAGAGCTAAATAATGAAAAACAGCGCCTATTGTTGACGTGATCCTGAGGAGATCTCGAGCTGGTCCAGAACTGCAGACTAAAAAGCCGCGTGCCGATGAGAACAGGAGAGAAACTTCATCATTAAATCATTAATTAACCCTTTTTAAAACATGCATCACAGTGTCGATGGTCTTGCTGGTACAATGAGGGCTTCCCACTAAAAGTCAACGGGCCCTGCTGTGCATTGGCGCCAAGCGTTTTGGTGTGCAGCGGAGAGCATTCGTCATTTTCAAGCTCTGCACCCACACCGTGTAAATAGTGAGTGATCTCGTGCCCACGTTTGCGCCTGTGGGTGTGTTGGTCTTTAAAGAGGTGTGGTTGAGTGTAAAGGTGGTGCAGACGAGCAAAAACCTCAAGTCGTAAATCTGAAGTCATATTCAGAGGGCGTCAGTGAGAGAGGAAAGTCGAGTGTAGAGCTCACAGCAGTGCGCCCACTCATGATGGAATATCAGAGTTTTTGCTGATACAGAGAAAATCATCTCATCATGACCTTAAAGCCACAGTCTGAGACGACACAAAGATAATGCTGCGTTCCAGGTGTACTTGAATTTCCATCTCTGAGTTGGAAATTCATCTGGAACGCCCCCCTGAAGTCGAATTTCCTATTCGGAAAGTCAGACGATCCTCACCAACCCTGACTTGACGACGTCATAATCCAAGATGGCAGCGCAGTGCTTCAACACTAAAGAGTAACAGTGAAAGATCTTGTAATGTTTTATTTTTTAGCACTTCTGTTTTGTTTTTGTGAAATTAAATAAGTGGTTTATGTTGTACTGCCCAACGTCTGTTAACACAGTGCTATGGTGTTTGTGAGAGTAAAATACTGTGTTATACGTTGTTTCCAAAAAAACAACTATCAACAGCTGACAGTAGGCGTCCATCTTGGTTTCCGACTTGTTTACTTGAACACCGTCAACTCAGGTGTAACGTCATTCCCAGCTCCGACATCCGACTTCCAAAGTATGTTCTCTTGATGACGTGCATACACTTGTCTATGTTTCCGGCGGCGCGATGAAGAAAGAGAAGTTAGGCGTGTGGGTCGAGTTTGGTCTGTTTATCTAAAATTTGCTGTGTATTTAGTAACACCCCTGTCTGCAGACGCTCCTGATTCTTAAGGGGACAGGTGGAGCTCAGAGGTAGAGGGGTGGAGGTTCAATCAGAGGTGAAGAGATTTGACTCCACCCGCCCCTGCTGGCTGCACACAGGGATTAGTCAGACCCGATGGGCTCTTTATAGCAGCCTTCGCCATCAGCGTGTGAATATGGTGTGAATGGATGCACCTGAGTGATCAGACGACTAAAGATAGAGATATATGAACAAAGTCCATTCACCATTGACTGAAAGGACTGAGAGCAGACTCACAGATTGGTCGAGTTGCTCTAAACACACCTGTGTCAGTCAGAGCTCCACACACTAAGTGATGCAAGAGTCTGTACAGAGTTTCAAAACAGTCCTGCAGTATAAAGGCTTATTTTGTTTTTGTTTCCTGCAAAGGTCGCCTCCTTTAGAAGATAACAGGTCCGTAATTAAACCTGTTAGGAACATTAAATAGAGCGGTTTCACAATAAAAGTCATTCTATCCAGTTTTTTACAGATTGGCAGAGTTTTACTGCAAACTTCGGCTCGGCTCGTTTCAAGGTCTGGACGTCAGTGACGAAGTTTCTCAATCCGGTAAATGATGAAGTTAAAACAAGTAAGACTTGAAAAATGAGGTGTTTGTAAATGTCTTGCTGTCAGGTAGAAATTTTATACTCATGTAGACTGGAAAAAGGAACATATAGTCAAATCTTCATGATGGATCCTTCCAGAGTTTGGTCATAAATCAAATTATTGGAATTGCTCCATTTGTGACCTTATGACGGCGCTGGATAAAAATCATGATTTCACCCAAAACCACAAATGTCAACCTCATAATGGCGCCGGGAAAAAAGTCAAGTGATTGTCTGGAAGTCATAAATGTCAGGAGGAAATGTTGTGCCAGTCCATCCAGTGGATGATGGAAAAGTGTACAGGTGAAAAGTTTGACCTGGAGGTTAAAGCTCCCATGAGGAACTTCCTGTTTGTGTTGATTTTGGCGCCTCCTGCAGGCACAGTGATACCTCATGTCTTTGCTGATCTGGTTTTGTTCAAACTCAGTGTGGTGGGAATGTTGCATGTTTGTTCACATGTATCTGCTCTGCAAAAGGGGTACAGTCATCTTTAAACTGGCAGCAAACACAGAAACAAAGCGAGTAGACTAAATAGATTAGCCGTCAGTACAGCACAGGACAGGACTGTTGTCGTTTGAGAGTGCGCATGACCAAAATAGATGTTAACAAAAACAACAGAAAAGATTGTAAAAGCCGGACAACATCGACTAAAAATTCTGAACATATCAGGGACAAAGGCAGGTGAATTACATCTGAGCAGAAAACAAGATAAAATACCAGGAAGCAGGCGATCAAGATTTACTTAAGTGTTAAAAAAAGCAGTGCTGCAACTTACAGCACATATCGCGATGGCCGATCTAATCTTATCATATTGTTTTGTATCCTGTTGTATGGTATCGTATTGTTTCGTACCGTATCGTATCCTATCCTATTGTTTGTTTTGTATCGTATCATGTGTTTTGTATTGTATGGTATGTTTTGTGTCCGTTGTATCATACTGTTTTGTATCGTATCACATTGTTTTGTTTTGTATCGTACCATATCGTATTGTCGTATCGTATGTTTTGTATCGTATTGTATGGTGTGTTTTGTATTGTATTGTATATTTTGTGTCTATCGTATCGTACTGTTGTGTATTGTATCGTACCATATCGTATCGTTTCATATCGTATAGTATGTTTTGTATCGTATTATATTGTATCATATTATATCGTATCTTATCGTATCTTATCATATCTTATCATATATTTTGTGTTGTATCATATTGTATGTTTGTGTTGTATTGTATATTACTGTTTTGTATCATATGTTACTGTTTTGTATCGTATCATATAGTATTGTATAGTACCCCATCATATGGTAACGTATCGTATCATAATGTATCATATCGTATTGTTTTATGTCGTTTCATATCCTATTGTTTCGTATATCGTATCGTATCGTATCGTATTGGGGATAGTCCCAGAACAGAGCCACACCTCCAAATAAAACTTTTTGCATGCAGAAAGGTTCCGTTGGTCCTCCTGACAGGATCATCTCTCTATAACTTCATCTGAAGAACAACTTCAAACTTCATCCTTGTGAGACCAAACAACTATAAGCGCCTCTCTCAGTGGAGAAGTTTCGGGCTGCCGTGATTTATTGTGCAGTGAGAAAATTGTCAGTGACATTTGCTCTTTTGCCCTCAGGTGTTTTCTGCTCTTTCGATCTGATCAGCAAATTTTTACATCGAGTCATTTGTAAAAGATAATGGACTCCTCTGTTTACAGCGTAATCGATCAGGATGTCCCCACCGGCCAAAGAAAAGTTAAAGACAGAGGAAAACTTCACAACAATGCTGGAATGCTGGTCCATCTCACGCCGGATTCCTCTCCACCTCATTGTCAGCCGTCCTTGGCATCCATCCCAGCCAGGTGGCAGCGTGCACATGTCTACTTCTGTCCTTGTTGTTCAACCATCCATCATCCCGTCACAGAAAACAAGACTTTTCTCTGTCGCACTTCTTACAATGCAACACCCGGCTCCCTCCCCGTTTTTCCATTTTCTCCTGCAGCTCTTCAGGGGTCGGGCTGTCACAGTGTGTTTCCTCTTACAACTCCTCTGGTTCCTTTCTCCGCTGTCAGCTCGAACTTCCCGTTATCTATCCACCTGAAACATGGAGGCTGACACCCGCCGGTGTCTCCTCTGGATGTGGTTTCACTGGAGTCGGAGCTGTTGGCAGCTGGGTCAAGTTCAGACAGACAGGAGAAGAGACGAGGAAAGTTCGGTGACGAAATAAGTCAGAGGTCGCTTAACTTTTCAAGGATTATCCCATGTGATGGAAGTGCTGATTTCCGCTTTTTTTCTTTCGTGGAATGAAAAATATGCAGCTTTTCTCGAATACTTCTTCTAAAAATGTGCAAAAAAACACAAAAAAGGACCATGAAAATCAGCCGACATCATAGAAAACAGTGACCTTGGCTTTGTGCTGAAGACATTCGGACACAAACAAAGTTACAAAAGAGCAAGATGTCTTCAAAATCCTCCGAAAATCTCCTCCTCTGATAAACCAACATTTCTGATGTTTCCACTGAAGTGTCCAAAGTTAAAGCCTAATGTTCTCACAGCGGGATTTTAGATGATTTCCACCAGGCAAAATCGTGTGAATTTTTCATCGGATAGACGCAGGCGCCCTGCAGCTTCGATCTTAAATCAACACTTATGTGAGCGCAGACCTTCAAATGAAGCTGTAATGTGTTATAATGAAATTTCAACTTTGAGTCTGATGAGTTAGGCAGAGCACAAATAATTTTCAAAGAGTGGGGACCGATCTAGGCATTGATCGATACCTTATCACTTCCTCCATTATCAATAATCTGAATACCGTTACACAGCTGCCTTACCTGCCCTGAGTCTGCACGTGTCTGTGCATGGACTGATTTTGACTCCAGAAACCGTACAGAAAAAGTAAGGAGTGCATCCAGACCTGTAGGTAAATTTTACCTCTTAAAATTCCATCTGAAAGAATAAAATCCATGAATATGAATTTAGACATCTTCATAGCTGTAGGCAGCTGTTGCACACAGGGACCCACATGCAGGTGAACACACGTGACAGCCTCTGTTCAAAACTGAATAAACTATTAGGGACTTTTAGAACCAACAAATCAGACTTTTTTTAGGAAGTAATTTTATGTCGTTTTCTCCTCCTTTTGAGGCTGACTGCAGTCGAACCTCCGCCAAGTTTCTTATTTTTTAAAACAGATATTTTTGTTCTTTTCAACTTGTTTTAAAAAAGGACAAAAAATCTGCATGAGGGAGAGTCACAGGAGTCAGAGCTTTAATAACGATGGTCGACACTTCACAACCTAACTCTGCTGCAGAGACGGTGACTTTAACTCTCAGCCAGGTTTACATCAGCTGGAATTATTCAGCTTTGTGCTTCTTTTACATGCAGTTATCTGCAAACAGAAACATCAGGCCTGCAAAAAACAAACAGATCTGAATATGAGACTCTTATCTTCTTGAAATACTTTTGGTATCATCTTATATTAGAGGTATACTAAGGTGACCATACTCTGAATCCCCAAAAAGAGGACACTTTAGTCCACACTACACAAACTCAAAACTTCCGTACAAAAACCCCGGACATTTGAAGGATTTTATAAACTCCCCCGGACAAGGCTGGACAGCCTCCGCAAAAAGAGGACATGTCCGGGTAAAAGAGGATGTATGGTCACCCCAGGGTCTACACTCTATGAATTCAAAAGGCGTCTTTATCTCTTTTAAAAGGTTGTAGATTGGTGGTCGAACTTTAGGCGACTCCTTTCGTGAACGTTTCGTGAGTTACAGGACAGCTCTGCTCCTCCTGATGACTTTATAGATGGAAATAATTGACGAAACAACCTTGAGAACGACAAATATCCTCTCTGTCACTTACAGGATACGAGCTGATTGAAGTGATTTCTGGGAGTTTATTAGAAGTGCTGATAGACCGACTTTGTTATCGTTCATCAGAGCCATCTGTCCTGTTTCAGGTCTTTTTTCAGAGCCCAGCCTCCCAGCACCTGGCTGTATTTTCATCCTCTCTGAACAGTTGTTGAGTTTCTCTTCAAACTCTTTAAAAGGAAATAAATATATTTCCCAGAAAGTTTTATTTACACAGTGTTAAGCCTTTGACTTTTTCTCCAAGAACCAGATATCTGAGCAGGCTTACTCATCATTAATAACGATGATTCATGCCGATGCGCGCCTTAGAAGTGCTCTAGCTGCCAGCTCCACCATATTGTGCATAAACAAAAAATAAGGGACTATTATTTTTCGGATTCTGGATCCTCGTATTTTTGCATCTCTACCTGCCGTCTTGCTCAGAAACACTACAGCAGGGTGGGTGTCGAGCTACGAGCCTCCTGCAGAGTCCTGCCATGCACACTGACTTCTGACGAGCTTAATGCCCGTGGGACGGGCTGACTGCGCCACTTGCTTACATATGGATTACATGAGTGTGAATACTGGAGCGGTACGAGCTTCCAAATTAAATGTTGGTTTTAAGCAGATTGCACATGTAGCTGCTGCCTGAAAGGAGTGGGTGAGAGGAGGCTGCAGAGACGAACGTAGCAACACGGCATCCGCAAGAAGAGAAAAAGCGACAGATGAGAGGGAAGGACAGAGGGAACGAGGCGGAGGAGAGGAAAAGATTACAACCATAGTGCATCAGGCTTAGCTTCACATCCTTAATGGTAACCATGGAAATAATTATAGAGCAGACAGACAGGCTGTGTTACACAGAAAGAAAAAGAGGGTGTGAGTAAAAGGGGGGAGGCAGAGGGAGAGGAAAAGACAACAGGAGGGGAGGCGATGGGGGGTAAAGTAGCTCAAATGTTTGCTGGAATCACTGAAGCCTGTCCGTGCGGGCGGAGATGATTGGGGGCTATGTGAAGGTGTCATGAGCAGGGATGTGGGGGAGGTTAAACCCGAGTTAAAACAGTTTAAAGATCTTTTAAGTCGCTGCAGAGACGGTTTTTTACACCCTCTTTATTCTGAGACGAATCTCTTCTCTGATATAAAACCATTAAAGTGGAAACAGGACCGGACAGTTGGTCCAAAATTAACCAAAACTGACATTCAGAACCTCAGACTGACATCTTTCACATGTTAGTTATTAATCTATGTTTTCCCCCTCAGTATGTGTTCATGTACTGACCCCTTAAAAACGTAACACAGAGTGTAGTCATGCAATCCTGCCTCATCCAGTCTGTGATAATGGAGCAACATGGAGGAGGATTAACTGAGCAGCCAAAGAAAACTGCTATTTCAGCTGTTTGGACACACTTATCCACTCTGTTAACATGGAAAGATGATTTTTATATTTATACTGCAGCCGGTCAGCAGGGGGAGCTCTAAAGCTCTTGGCTTCAAGCCCTATGAATACTGTTGGTGCCCATTTCTTATGATTAAAACCTGTTAAATCCGGACCATAAACAGTATCATAACTGGACTTGGCGCTGGTGACGTCACCCATATGTTTGTGAAGCTGCGGCGGTCAAATTGAAAACGCTGACTCGACCTAACTTTTGGTAGACCTACCCGAGGCGATTCACCAATCTTGTCACCTTAATAACTTTGAAATGTCACTAAACAATTCAGACAACTTCTTAATTGTTCTAAAAACTGGCTCAGTGTGTTCGTGGTTTCTGGTGCTTCTGCAGCTAGCCTCATACGGACTCTCAGGGGTCTGCAGTTTTTAGTATTTCCACATCAGCTACAGTTCTATAGATTGGAAGTTGCCACTTGATCCGAACCATAGACTGTATAAAGAATGGACGCTGTCTGGCTCCTCGCTGGGTGAAGCCACCGCGAGAACAGCACCCTCTGGTGGCTGGCTGCGGTATAGGTCATAAATCCCGCCTCCTCCAGCAATCCTTACGGAGCTGTGGACAAACTTGATTGACACTTGATACAGTCTATGGATGTACGAAGATTGTGTAGCTCACTGTTTGAGCTGAGCGTCATCACAGTGACTCTCCTGCCGAATTCGCACAACGCTACCGCTCAATTCGGCTACAAATTCGTATAATGATGGAAGGCGGAGCCAAGTCGTCCATAGTCTATGATCCAAACACATTATATCCACAAGAATCAGGGGAATACAAAGTCTGTATGCTCCTACAGGAGTTGATGGGTATTTAAGTTCTCTTTTGTGATCCAGATCCGATTTCAGCTTCAAATCGCCTCTTCGTATTGTTCATATGTGAGCGCCAAGTCAATCAGTATGACGCCTCAACGTTTACTGTCGAGCTGCTCTCAACGCTAATCAACCACATGAAAGAAAACTGGATTAAGTAGAGCGAAAGGTTCTGATGATCAGTTTTTCCAATTAACCTCCACATTAAAAGTGATTTAAAAAAGTTATTCCAGCGATTGATGATTCAGCTCTGCCGTCACTGAATTAAGAAAAGTCAGATATAAACAGTTTCAGTGACCCCTGGTAATGTTTCCTCATGTGGACCGCAGTCACATTACCGAATATAAACAGTGCACGGATAAAACAATAGAGCGCCCGGCAACAAGTCGCTCCACAAAGCAGCTGTCAATAACACAGGCGTCGACAAAGAATTCAAAAATGGGAAGAAACAGCGAACACTCCCACCTCATCATGGAGGATGTCGCTCTCATAGCTACAGCGGATCATCGTGGAAATATTCTTCAGTTATTTATTCATCAGAAAAAATCATTCCCGCTTTCGTAGTTGGACATGCTTGGAGTACAAAACTTGCCAATGAACTTTGAGGAGGAAAAAAAGAAATGGAATAATTGTTCATTTCTTGTTCCCGAGGTAAAGTATTAATAAAACCGTGTTTTTGATTGGAGGTCGTGAAAGCATGAAAGAAAAACATGAAGGTTGTTATTTGTTTCCTCCAACTATTAAGGGACTGCAACGGTACAGTGTCATGAAACACGGATGGTTTTAAAAAGTTGCTTCAAACCCACAGTTGTCATGGAAACTGTTCTAAGATACCCTTTACCCCTCTGGAAGGCTGATTGCTTATCATTGCTGAGCGCCCAATCAATGCTCATGTCCTTATGGCTCAAATTTGAAAGCACTCGATGCCGCTTGTGTCATTTATGCTCTCAGAAACAGACCGCGCCGAGGTGGGGAATTAAACTATTGGCTGATTCCCGTAATTAAACGTATCAGCTGGCCGCCTGTTGTATGGATTTCTGAGCTGTATTAAACATTTCTATAGAGAGGCAGCGGGAGCTCATGGGAAATTAGCAGGGGTCGCGCCGAGCCTGGGTGCAGAAATTAGCAGTCAGATTTTTAATTTCGATTGGTCATGATTTGTGTGTGTGTGCATGTGTGTGTGTGTTTGTGTAGCAGTACGCACAGGCAGGTGGTACACTCGGGGTTTTTGGACGTATATTGTGAGTAATAACATGCTTGCATGCTTCCCACACATTTGCCCCCGGCTCTGAACTTCACTCTGAGCTGTGTGTGTGTGTGTGTGTGTGTGTGTGTGTGTGTGTGTGTGTGTGTGTGTGTGTGTGTGTGTGTGTGTGTGTGTGTGTGTGTGTGTGTGTGTGTGAGTAAACTCCAGAGGAAGGTGAAGGAGAAATAGAAAAGGGGTGAGGTTGTGTTGTCGTTCATGAACGATTCGTTTAAAAGAACCGAATCACTTTAAGTGATTTGTTCGTTTCTCACTTAAGTTAATCTCATAGACTGTATATAGAATGGACGCCGCCTGCCTCCTTGCTGGGTGAAGCCACTCCGAGAACAGCACCCTCTGGTGACGGGCTGCAGTATAGGTCATAAATCCCGCCTCCTCCAGCAATCCCTATGGAGCTGTGGACAAACTTTATAAATTATTGACACAGAATATAAATGTTTCTCCCCCCTGGTTGTGATGTTGACATGTAGTTACTGTCAGACTGGTTTGTGTTCAGTACATCTAAAAGAACTGCCGTGCCCATCACTAGGCTTTTGCCCCATGGTTGCGCGTGCACCTAGTATTGTTCGTACACAAGAAACCTGTCTGTTGGACAGTATTCTTAAACATCATGACTTATGAACAAGTCCATTTTTACAAACATGTTCGCCAAATCAACATACCCACAACACTCTGAATCTATGATCTGAACTGAACCCTGAACCGTTCAGCTGTGTATCAGTTCAGAAATCGGAGTCGCAGGCTCCTCCCTCCAAGCGCTGAATGATTTGGTGAATGAATCTCGTGAACGATTCTTTTTAGTGATCTGATTCAAGTGATTCAGTACATCTAAAAGAACTGCTGTGCCCATCCCTAGTGTGAGGAGCACAGGGAAACGGAAGATGGGAGTAAATAGAGAAGGGAGGCTGATGGAGTCAAAGTAATGAGGACTATTTCAGGGTTCAGAACCACTCCAGGTCCCAGCAGGAATCCGGCTGGCCCCACCTCTTTGAAACATCTTTCCACTCTCTCTCCAACACACTTCAGGAAATAGAGAGAGAGTGAGAGAGAGAGGGAGGGAGGGGGAGAGACTGAAGCGCAGGGCATCAGTACACTGCTGCTCCCTCTCCAAACTGTACTGCTGTCCACCTGTGCAGGATTATCTGCGTCCAGGCAGCAGACAGGAGACGCTGCACCGTCCATCTTTGCCAGGCGGATTACTTTAAGATGAAGTGCCGTTTGGTGGGAAGGAAAACGAGGGACTAAGTTGCCTTCATCATCTTTTTTTTTTCTTCTTAAATCTTTTCTTCTCCCTGTCAGCTGTTGGCGCACGGTCAGATTCAGGCATTGCAGTTTTTAGACTTCTTTACACTCTGGCTTCTTTCTTGGCCGCTCCACTTCGTTTTTTCTCCTTCTTCTCTCCTTCCCACTGCGCTCTGTGATTCTTGGTGTTTGTCCACACAGATCCGCCTGCTTTGGAAATTAAAGCTTCCGTTGTGATTGCTCCTGCCTGCTCTCTCGCTGCCCCGTCGGAGGGGTCCGATCAGGACGGGAAGGCGCAGCAGGGAGCGCAGCGCAGCCCCCCTTTTTTTTCTCCGCCTGTGCATTGGCGCACATGCAGAGAGGCGGACCTGTATTGCGCATCGCACCGCTTCTTCACGCACGCACACATGGCGCGGATACGCACGTGCACACACACACGGATGCACATCCAATCACGCAGCTCTTCTCCCCTCTGCGTGTAGCTTTTGATTGTGCCGGTTTTCCTCCAGGGTCCAGAGTAGAAACGCGTTCACCTTCCTCACTCATCCATCCTTGGCAAGTTCATTTTCGGACATGCACAAGGGGGACACCCGCTAAAGGAGAGCATCGCAGAAACATTCCCATCTAAAAGATGAGAGAAATTGGCCCCAGCGGATCTTCCGTCGGTCACCGGAATTGCGAGTGCGGGGTCGGGGCGGAGGGCAGCGGGGAGAGAGGACAGGGAGAGGCCGGGGAGGAGGAGCTCTCAGCCGGACTGCCCGCCGCGGAAGAGCCGCTGCTGCCTGTGCTGAAGAAGCAGGCTGCTGCTGCCGGGGGGAGGCGGGGGAAGGATGAACAGTGCCTCAGTGTGAAATTATAACACTCAGCTGGCTTTGGGAGTGTTTGTTTTCCGTCGTTTTACCTCTCACTAATTAGTCTGAAGATGCGAGATAACGAACAGTGGCCTACTTAATAACTGTCATCCTGTACACTTATCAACGTGGCACTTTTGGGTCACCTGAAAGGTAAATTCAGCACAAGTAAAGGCCTGCAGTGGCGAATTTACCCGAGCTGTACCCATTTGGAAGGACGTCCTCCCACTTTTAGGGCCACTTTCTACCACTTTCACTCTCTTTCCTGGTTCCTTTTTCTTCCTCGCTTGTAGATGGTCAGTCAGAGATAATCATCATAATAGTACTAATAATAATCCTGTAATCTTTCTATAACGACTTCTAGTGTGTCTGTGGAGCTCGGTAGTGAGTTAATGGTCACCATGTTGCACTGAATGGTATTTTCTATGTCTTAAGTATAACAAAGCTATAATATTTCTTCAGAGTAATATGTACAGTTTGTAGTTTTCTGTGATATTTCTATAGGAGTTACTTCACGTTGATTATAGGACCGCTGTAGTTTGTTTATCGTACACCTGAGGCACTCTCTCACTCACTCCAGACAGCTGAAGGAGCCCCTGTTTCCAGGTGCCTTGATAATGGAGGCAGGTGATCTATCATTTATTCATATATCTATTTGTCTATGAAATATTGAAAGGTCAGAGATTGGATCGAGGCCATCGTTCATCCATTTGCACATAGAAGTGTTTCGCTGTATCGGGCTTTTGTAGTGGGTTTGGTCTCCTTGCTTTGCCGTAGTCGTTAGAGTCCTCTTGATTGCTGTTTTTTTTTCAGGCTGACTATCTGAGCAATATACTTCTCTGCCTGGAACTTGAACACGGCCTTATAAACCCCTGCAGAGGACGGTCACCTGCCCGTCAGACAGTCAGACAAACACGCGTGTGTGTGTGTCATGACACTTGTTGGCAGGTGTCGTTTGCAGATACACCAACACGCTCAGTTATTTATAGACGTTCGTATCACTGTGTGCTTTTGGAGTATCGATTCAGAACAAGAGCCGATGCTCGCTGGAATGTAAAACAAACCACGGAGCTGCTGCAGTTTCACAAACACAGACTCAGTGGAATCCAGGCTGCTGAAGTCAGTGAATGCATCTCCTGTATTAGCTGAGAACAGCTTACTTACTGTGGGGGTCACAAAGACTGCAAACCCAGAGACACTGTCTCTTGGAGTCTGGACACAAAGCACAACAAGCCCCACCTGATCTAGGTAGGACATATTTGTCTTCTTCTTCTTCTTCTTCGTCTCTAAAATCCATATCTGTGTGAGTCCAAGTCGAAACACAAACAGCCTCAAATTCAAAGAAATTCACACCATTACGCCTCATGAAAGTGCAACTTTTGCAGCGAGTCATTCATCCAGGCTGTCATCTTTTTTCCTGAGTGGGTGTATCAGTTCTACCCGTGTCCAACATCCAATTCTGCAGCCTCAAATGTCCAAATGCATGCTGTTAAGTGTTCTGCTTATCTTCACCTCATTTGCACCCATCTCTTGTGCGGTGACGTCACTATTTTCTGTGATCAGCACCCAGCTCATGAGCACAGAACCAGTGCGGCGCTCCCATCTGCTGTTTCATCACGTGCAATTGAACAATCAAACAAAAGCCCGTTAGCATAATTCTGTATCTGTGTTTTTCACCAGTGCTGGGAAGTTTGCTCGATTGATCTAAGTGTTAAAGCCGCAGTATCATCAGGTTGGACTGGACTCAAAGATCAAATATTAAGCCACGTGGATCACACCCCAAATCCAAAATTAGACCTTTGATTTCTTTGCATTCAAGCTGCAGCAGGTGTGTGTTCAGAACAGTAAAGACAATCTCTCCTCTTTTCACTTTCCACCGAAGCAAATAAAATCTGCAGGCATTTGATTGACACATCAGAATAAAGCTTTTATTTGCTGCACATTTATATTTCAAGCAAATGGCACGGTAGAGAAATAGCACCGTCGATAATACCAGCTCTCTGAAATGATCCCACTGATGCCTCAAAATGTAGCATAAGACTCACTTTTTTTCCTGCTTCATAGTAAATGTCAGCCTATAAAAATCCGCCCGTGACAGTTTTAGCATCAAGCAGATACTCCAAAGAGCAAAGGCAGAACAAAACAACTTGTTTTCCACGAGAGGCTTATGAATTCTGAAGTTATAAAACATTCTCGCCAGGCGAATCAGCCCTGAGAAAACAAAGGATTGTCCAGAATCCTGGTTGACTTCCAACTTGGCGTCTGCTGCTCGTGTCGAGTGGAGAAACTTGTGATCAGCAGTCAAAATGTATCAGGATCTGCCTGTTGGCTGCTGCCGCTTTCTCACTGTGTTTGTAATTATTTGTAGTTTTCAGCAACAGTCACTTACAATCCAAAGCCTCATCACTTATCTGCACATTTCAGTGTTTTTGTGGTATATTTTGCACTTTCACACTAGAGATCATTTAACTTCTTTATGTAACAGTGAATTTAAATCTATTTGAGTTTTCATGTTTTCATTAAGCACTGGATGAACGATGTTTTGACCGCAGTGGGCTTTAATAAAAAACTCCAGATTAATCATTTAAAAGGTTAAGTAGTTGGCTCTCGCAATAAGATGTTTTGATACGCCGATTCCAGAGTTCCCATTGGGCCTTGATTTCACATCCTCTGTACTGTCAGCTTCTGTTACTGTCTTTCATGAAAACACAGAATACTCCAGTCCCTGTGGTTTACCTTCACGACAGCGCTGCCTTATTTTCTTTAGCATTTATTCAACCAGGAATTTTGCTATTTACATGATAAATTCAGTAGAAAAAAGCCTCAAATTAAGACCAAACATTGAAATTAGAGTTCTGTTAAAACATGAATTAGCAGCTTTTATTCCTTCATGATTACTTCAATGATTCCTTCATCCTATCTTTGCTCCCTTCACAGTAAATAAAACAAAAATAAAAACAATAAAAAGTACTTTTAACAAAGTTGGAGTCTAAGGGACACGTCTAAACAAAGTGTGTCCATGAAACCAAAAACTGCAGCTTCTGAAGGTTTTAGAGTCTAAAGAGATGGACTTTTACTTGTTATGATAGGATATAATATAAGATAATATGGTGCGATGTGATTCAACACATTACAGTACAGTTTGGCTCAATGCAATGTCATGTGACTCAGTATGATACAGCACTGTACAGTGAAGTGGGATGGTCAGCAACACAACATAACACCATATTCAACTATGTAATATAATATGTACAATATAATAATACTTTACATAATGGTTTGGTGCAGGGCAGTACGGTGCGGTGCAATACTTAAAGATGTGACACAAAACAATTCAGCACTGTGCAAATAATGACATGTAATGAATGCTACTCAACTCCATACAATACAATGCAGTGCAGAGGCAGAGTGGTGCAGTGTGGTATAGATGTGGTTTAAGTATGGTGCACCAAAGTGCAATATGGTGCAATGCAACAGGGTGCAGAGCACTGTAAGAAGACATTTCTTACAGTGTGGTTTTAGCACAATGCATGGTAGGAAAATTCATAGGACTGTGAAGATTGATGCTGTGCAGTGCGCTGTAGTGCAGTGCAGTGCAAAAAAGACAGTGATTAGCTTTAGTGTGGTCCACTGCAGTGCAATAATTTGCAGGGTAGTAAGATGCAGTGCAATGAAGAAAAGTCATCGATTACCATAGGTTTGTGAGGCAGTGCAGTGAGTTGCAATTAAGTGCAGTGATATGGTGCAATAGTGCAATTTAGTACAGTGCAGTGCAGTACGGTGGTGCTATGCAGTGTTAGAAAGCATTTTGGTTGCAGTGCATTGTGGTAAAATACAGTTTAGTGTAATGCAGTGCAGTTTTGTATGGTATTCTGCAGTGTGAGAAAGAAAGTTATTGAGATATGGATTTTTGCAGTGCGGTGCAGTGCGATCAGTGCAGTGATGTGGTGCAATAGTGCAATGTAGTACAGTGCAGTGCAGTGCAGTGTTAGAAAGCATTGTGGTTTTATAACAGTGCATTGTGGTAAAATGCAGTTCAGAATAATACAGTGCAGTTTTGCATGGTTTTCTGCAGTGCGAGAAAGAAAGTTATGTGGATTCAGTGCAGTGCGGTGCGGTGCAATCAGTGCAGTGTGTGGTACGGTGTGGTGCAGCAAAGTACAGTACAATGTGATGTGGTACAGTACAGCACGGCATGGTAAAAACGATCAGATGTAACGCAGTGTGACACTACACCATACCATACAAAATGGTACACCATACAAAATGCAGTGCAGTGCGCCGTGGTGCATTAACGCATGGCGACACAATAAGATCTTTTTTGATCATATTCCAGAATACTATCGATACACCATCCTGTCTCTTTGTTCTGGACCTCAGAGCTGCACACATTTAGCATATGCAGACTGCGTGTTTCACATCACACACAGCATTAATAAGTGATGAAGAGAAGATCACCGTCATGCTGCTACACGACTCATACCGCCTGAAGAAACGCTGTTATGAGTTTTGATTGAAGGAGCTACAAATGAGTTTTAATGCGGTTAAGTTTGCATCAGGGGACTTTGCCAGACAGTGAAAGCTTATATCAAGAGCGGATACCTTAACAGCTTGTAAGGACTTTCGAGAAAGACGAGCCAGTGTTCGACGTTTTCATGCAAGAATGAGAAATATCACAACAGCATGTGGTCGAGTTGGAGTTTAGTTTTTCCTGCTGTCATGAAACAGCCTCTTCCTCAATAGACGTCACCCTCCATGACCCTCAAAAGAGTGAATATCCTTGTAAAAATATCTTTTATCTTATTAGTGTCCACATCCATGAATTACACAAACCTGTCGAGTAATCGGCTGTGAAACCTTCAGTTCTCTCTGTGCATCCGTCATTACAGACATATAAGTTTGGCCTCCACTCGTCCCCCTGCTGTCCAGTCCTGACGTTTATCCTGCCCTAGCCTCGGGCTCATGGTAAATGATGCTTGTTAAAGGCTGCTGAGAATAGACATGGTACATTTCTTTAAGTGGTATTCCTGAGGCGGACATGCAAGTTATACAACATAGGAGGAAAACTCTGATTCAAGGCTGGACTTGTTCAAGAAAAGGACTTTGGACTCAGTGTCCTATTTCTGCAACAATGCTCTTCATTTCCGATTATGCCGGCTCTGTATGAGTCAGGCTCATTGACTGTAGGAAACATGAGCGCAGTCTGTGGTCCTGATGTCACCTATTGGTTTCTAAAGAAGTGTAATGAAGGCGCTCTGTGGTGGCCAACACATCGGAAATACTAACTCCGACTTATTTCCAGCTAACCTTGAAGCTGACAAAGAAGTGGAGATGAGGCTGCAGCTTAGCGGCCTGGTAAAAGGCTGCAACATACCTGTCAGTCAAAGCAGCCCGGACCCTCATGATGCCAAACTCTTACTTTTACTAGAGCATCAAAAATGCAGTTGACTTACATGCAATCATTTGGAGACATGCTTGTTCACATCCTATGTTCATTCAACGCAAACTCATGCACAGCAACTTAAAGGGACATTCCGGCAGCAAATTAATTTAGGGTCAAAAACATCATGAGACTTGCTTCTCTAGTTTTACCAACTTTAGTAACGACCGCTGATAGCAATACAGAGAGCCACACACTCAACCAAAACGCCACTCTATAGCCATAAATAATGCTCAGAACAGCACCTAACTTCATCAACAGGACATATAGGGTCACAGACATAGTACTAGACACCAAACATCTTTTTAACTTTGACTCATTTCTTTAGCAAAGACACTAAACACAACTCACCTACTCTCTTCCAGCAGCCGCTTGTTTGAGGGGGTGTCTAACTTGGTGTTACGTGTGTTTGACCCTAAATTAATTTTACCCTAGAATATCCCTTTAAAGTGAACACTCCTTAGTCTGGTTAGCGGTCTGTATGCGAGCCAAAGGCGCTAACTGGCTCTGGGACCAGCTAGAAAACACTGTCTTCATCTCCATCTCTCTTGGATGGATATTAACACAAACACAATTTCGGCGCTTTCTCAAAGATAATGGATGCATGCCAGGGTTTGGCAGCTCCAGCATCATGTGCATGTTCACACCCTCTCAGACTCTGCATGCATGGAAGTCATATGAGGAGCTGCATTAAAACGATACCAGGCGGCCTTTCATCGTAGATCAATCATAGAAAATGAGCAACAACGTATTTCAGGTCACATGACAGACATTGCATGCTCTATCTAACAAATAAACGCTGATATCTGCACTTTGCACTGTCTTAAAAGGAAATCTTATAGTCTTAGGGTGGATGGACCAAACTGTGATTAGAGATGGTGACATAATGGATTATTAAATGAACGAGTGAGGAGTCAATAATGAAAGCTCTTTGTTGGTCGCCCTGCACGTTCAGTAATGCTCCCCTCAGTAAATGGACTCTGACTCGGTTAACTTGTGGAGTCTAAAGATCACATTTATCATTCATGGAAACATACTGGAGCTGTTAGCACACAGTCCATTTCAGAAACTTGTGCAGAGGGCAGAATGCAGTCTGACGGAGAGGTCGGGGTTTGCAGGGAAATAATGCTCTCCGCTCTGCTGCTGTATAGAGATTGAAAACTTGTACAGTATCTTTAAAATCAGCTGCTGCGTCTCCTAACATTCCCACACATTTTGCTATTCACATCGGCTCAAATAGCGCGTGCTCAGATTTATGTTTCCAGAAAATGTTACCCCTAACTCTTTGCATGTAGCTACAGAAGGCGATGTAACCCCCCGGACCCCCCTGGCAGAGCCCGCGCCGTTGTTTTCCTGCTGAGCTCCAGATGGCAACATTTATACATTAGATTATGTAATAAGGGGTCTGGGATGCAGCCGCTGCATTGTGCTTTAAACACAGCAGAGGCTGCCTTGCATTTGTAGTCACAGTTCATGGATCAAAAGCAAACAGGGAGCCGACCGGCGCTCTATCATAACAAAGGCAAACATACAAAAAGCCCTGAGCGTTTCAGCGCTATTAAGACACCCACTCCCTCTCCAGCCTCCATCTCTGGCTCTCCAGCTCCCTCCCTCCCTCTCTCCATCCAACTCCCCCATCCTCAGCACAACTCCCCCCTCTCTCTCTCTTTCTCTCTCTCTCACTCCCTCCCTCTCTTGGTACCCAAATGCATTTCCTCCATTTCACTCTCTTCCTTTTTTTTCTTTCTTTCTCACTCCAGCTCTCTCTCTTTCTGCCGTTCTGTCTTCACTCTGCACAGCCTTGCTCCCGCGCTGTCCCTCCTACACCTACACGAACACTTACCCACCTCCCCACACACACACACACACACACACACACTGTTCCTTTGCCGTTTTTTTAACCAACCTCTCTTACTCATGTGTGTCTACATCCCTCCCTCCCACTCTTTTAACTCTGTCTCTCTCTCAGTTCTCTCACAGGGTCTAAGCTGGAAGCGATTGCCACCCACACATTCCCTCTTCAGCTTTCAGCTTGACATCAGATTTACATTCACAATGAGCAAGCGCAGCATTTCACATGTTGCCTCGCACATGGCTACACACACAAACATGTGAATCGGTTGTTTGCACACATGTACTTGTATGTTACATGTAAGTTGTTGATCTACTGCTGAAGAAAAAGGGAGAGCATGCACGAATTTTGATGGTCGGGTAATTATCCATTATGCAAGTTTAAAGACAAACTTGTTTTCCAGTTTCTTAGATTTGAGGATTTCTTCTTTTTTAACACAGAAAATTGAATATTTGTGGGTTTTGGTGAATGAGATGTGGCTTTATTACCACAAACAAAGTGAACAAAGAACATTTTCACATTAATACATGAGGAAAATAAATCTTAAATGAACACTGCACTCATGAGAGGTGTTAATAATACCCTATTTTTCATGTTTTTAAAGGGAAGGTTGCCTATTTTTTAAGTATAAGACTTTTTTAAGAGGTTGGGATCAGATGTAGAAATCAGTTATATAGTTATTTACTTTTTAAAGCACACTCATAAACGCGTAAAGTCACTTTTCACACACAAATGTAAAACATAGATCTGACGGCATGCAGCAAAGGGTCAAAGTCGGGAGTAGAACCAGTGACCAGGTTTAGGTTGTGCACTCAGACTTTTAAACTGAACTGGAAAAATGAAAACAGTAAATAAGAGGGGACCAAAGATGGATCCCTGGGGTACACCATAAAAGAGCACAGGAGTAGGAGGGATTTTCAAGCAAGGAGAATGAAGAAGACATTTATTTAGTCCCTTTATTCAAAAACTGAAACTTCCATAGTTTCTGTATTTATCACACATAAAGTGAAATATTTCAAGACTTTTTTTTTTGTTTGGATCTTAGCGATTATATTTTCTTATCCCTCAGTCGGTCCTGTAATGCTGCTAAAGCTCACATCGTTGTTTTCTCATGTCTGTTTTCTTCAATTTGGTCGATGTCTCTTTTACTCGGCTAACATCCCCTGACTGATTTCTCTGCCCTCTCTTCTCTCTGCTGGTGACTGATCTGCCTCTGAAGTTTTCAAAGTTTTACACCCTCCAGATAACCCTAACCCTGACCAATCAGAATCGAGTAACTGATGCAGCTGAATGCTGAAGCTGGTTGCCTGTATACTGAGATCACATCTTCGATTCTCACTTAGAAAGCAAAGACGTTTTCCTTGAAAGTGTCGGTTAGTCCTTGAACATCAGGTCTGCATCTGAATGAGTGACGCATCGACAGGCTGGCGAGTTGATCAGAACCAATCTGCAGGTTGTTTTTGAATTGTGTTTAGGTAAAGCTGTCACATGCACACTTTAGGCACTTTCTGTAAGACGATATTCGATCTTTACATCCCACATTCACCCATTCATCCTTTAGAAAGGCCCAGATTTTGCACACTGTCAGAGGAAGAACAATGACAACTAACAAATAGGAGAATATGCTGGAGTGTCTGCAGCCTGAGGCGAAGTTAGCCTCATAAGGGGTGTAATTTGTAGAGCTATCACGCTGAAGCTCCCGTCTGCACGAGGACGACATGGAGGAGGGTGAGTGATGGGCAGAGGTCGGGGTGTAGTGCTTCAGTGCGTTTGGATGGTAATTGGCTGCAACATAGGAAGAAGAGAAAGCTGCAGGACTGTTGGGAGATGTTTCCCGGGTTTGACAGAAATTGCACCACAGTGCTTCAGAATCACGGCTCATTTTTCCGGAAATATGCTCCTTCTTACTATTTCATAGTCTTGGGCTTTTTCTACATCACTGCGCCCCACTGTAGTTTCTGCACAGCTCTATTTCCTCAATCAAACACGCTCTCTTTTCATGTTGCGTTCTTACATTGTCTGCTGGAGGGATTTCTTTGGTTTTTCATAATTCAGGGTTATCGTGTTGTTAAGTCACTCTTCAACATGAAAACAGGCTAAACACGTCTCTACCTTGTGCTGCAGTGATCCCCTCTGACTGCCAACTCCTAGTTAATAAGTCGCAATATATCACAATGTGTCAAAGCTAAAGACGACAGCAATCAATAACAACACCAACTGTATGAAACCTCTCCATTATTGACTTTTCTTATCATCTTTTTGCATCACAGTTGACAGCTGCAGCGTCACGTGATTCAGACTTTACATCAAAATAATGAATCTCTCTATCAATCAAACTCAATCCTACTGGGTGCCATCTGTTTGGAGCAGCTTGTAAATAGAAACATTAGAAACACAGCCACTGACGGGCCACCGATAATAAAACTGCTCAGATAACAAACGAGATTTAAAATTAATACTGATAGACAGATGACTAATGATGCCGAGTCGTTATTGACCTGGAAAATCTGAAAAATATGTGTGTGAAAGTGGTCGGGGTTGTGATGATACAAAGCCGCTGAACTCCCATAAAGTACAAACTTATATCTGGTGAAAATAAGTGGATATTTTGGTAACCCTTTTGTTTATGGTACACTTACTACCAGGTAATTAACATGTAATTACCTAGTAACAACATGAAATTATCTGGTAATAACGTGATAACTACTAAGTCAATACTGTCTAGTTTTTCTTTTTTTTCTGTGCAGCTCCATTTTCAAAAGCTATTATTTCTTATTTTCTATGATTGACACTTGATACAGCCGATGGGCGTGCGAAGATTGCGTAGCGATACGCTGTTTGAGCCGAGCGTTATAACAGCGACTCACCCGCCGAATGCGTACGATGCTGCTGCGCAAGTGGTGGTTTCAGGAAGCGGAGAAAATCCTGGAAATACCAGAGCAATTCGGCTTCAAATTTGTTTGATGATGGAAGGTTACCTACCTGGTAGCTAGACAGTATTGACTTAGTAGTTATCATGTAATTACCAGATAATTTCATGTTGTTACCAGGTAATTACCTGTTAATTACCTGGTAATAAGTGTACTGTAAAAGAAACATATTTTTGCTTAGTTATCTTGACATTTTTATCTTGTGGTCACAAGTTTGCCACAACATTGCATATGCTAAGATACTACGTTCAAGATAATTGCCTTTTAAACACATGTTCTTATCTTGTGCACACAAGTTAAATCACTGTGCTGTTTATAAATATCCTGTTTTAACATATTATCTTGTATGCACATATTATTTGTAACTTAAATACAGAAGTAAATTGATATTGCAAGGCAGATATTCATCTCTCTTTTTGAGGTTATCTTGTGCACACAAGCCAGTGATTATACTCTAGTTATCTTGAGTTGACACAGTTTTATCTTGTGGTCACAAGTTTGTACTTTTAACCCACAAGAGCACAAAGTGACATATTGTTACTTTCTGTAGAGTGCGAGTTTTTATCTTGTGTATTAAAGATCCTGCGTGCAAATATTATTTTCTTGTGTGTAAGGCTAACTTATAATTACAGATATTGTGCAGCAGGTATTCATCTTGCTTTAAAAGGTTATCTTGCGCACACAAGCTCTCGTATTTTTATATTTTATTAGTTATTATATCTGAGTTATCCTGAGTTGACACATTTTTACCTTGTGCACACAAGTTCACAAGTTTGTTCTTTAACCCACAACTACTCACAGTAATGTAACTTGTTACTGTCTGTAGAGTACAAGTTTTTATCTTGTGCACGGAAGATAATTATCTTGTGTGCACAAGGTATTAATCCATACAAATGCAAAAGCCAGTTTTACCTGCTCTTTATGGCTTCTGAATGTAAAACCAACACCTGAGTGATCTTATAGTCACTGTAGAGTAATTTCAGCAGATAACGTGATGCTTTATTAACTTGATCGTATTTTTATTATTATTATTAATCTCTGAGGTGAAGAAACACAAACCCACAGTTCGCTTAATTACTGCAGCCTTTGTTGAAGCATTTAAAGGTGGCTGTGAGAGAAGAGACACGATTGTTTGTTTTTATTGGAGTAAACAATCCGCTGGAGCCAAAAGTGAAAATTATAATTATAATAATAATAACTTTATTGATATAGAGCTTTTAAAAACAGGTGTTTACAGAGGACAGGTACTGGAACAAAACACAAGAATCCATCATTAAGAAAGCCCGACTATAATTTAACCAGAACATCAAGAACCCAGACGACAAAATAAACCAGAACTTCACAAGAAAGAGTCCAGGCAACACCAGAACCTGTTTCTCTGAACCGAGACCAGAAGGACCAGGGAGTTAAAGATTAAAAAAGAGGCAAAAACAGTAAAATGGAGTAAATTATGAGTGAGAGATGAAGCAATAAAGAGAGATAGGAGCTTTAAAATGGGTAAAAGATCTTAACATGAGGCTTTAAAGTATGTTTAAGTAAAATAGAGATAATATAAACAAGACTAAAGACAATAAAAGAGTTTAACATTATTAAAAAAGAAAAACTAGGGAAAGGAAATAAAAGTATTAAAAAATAAAGCAACTAAAATGAATAAAAGCAATTAAAGCCATAATTATAAAATAAAGCAAATGGAATTAATAAAAAAAAGAGTAAAAAGATGATTAAAAAAAATAAAAAGCACTAAGAAGCAACAACATCAGATAAAAGCAAATCTTTAGAGGTGAGGTTTAGGTCGAACGGTTCAGTGTCCTGTGCCGGGTTCATTAAGAGACAGCAAACAAACCCCTCAGAATAAATTATTCTTATTATGTGCAGTATGATAATAAAATTGGATCTGTCGCCCAGCTCTCACAAAAGTTATCCGTCATGTGTGCACTTCTTCTTTTTCCTCCCGCTGTGTTGTGCATAAACATCACCGAGAATTTGTACACTCGGTTAAACTGTTGGAGGATAAATAAAACCGACTCTGCTGCAAAAAAGACGTTGGATAAACATCACATGTTTATACCAGCTGGAAAAATCCGTCTTACTTGTTATGACGGTAATTTGACAAGTGACATCCATCCCTCCAGATCTGGCAGGACACTTTTTTTTTTTTTTTTTTTTTTTTTTTTTTTCATAATGGATTGAAATCTTAATTGGCATGCACCTGGCTGTCTTCTCCAAAAGCCGGAGCAACAATTCAGCACAGCGAGAGTCAGAATGAGCAACTAGAACAACGTTATTTCAGCACATGGATGATTTATTAAGCGTCTGAACTGAGGAGACAAACACGTCTACCTGCCGCATGACCCCGACCAGACTGAAGCCCGACCTGCTGTGACATGACGCGGCTTTTTTTCTCCCCAGCCTGCTTTTCAAACCTTTACATCATCCCAGCACACAATAATTACATAATTATGTTTTAAAATAAGTGCAAGAAGAGCGAGTGAAAGCAGACGTCCTCACACTTGGACAGCCGTCGCTGTGATCTTGAAGCTAATGAAGCTTTAAAACGCCTGAGTGAGATCTAACAAGTGTCTCTGCTGTGTTTGTTTCTCTGTGAGCGTGGGTGTAAGAGTGTGTGTGCGAGGATGTCTGTCTTTTACATGTATTATGTATAATGACATGTACAATAGCCCACTGTGAGCGCAAAACACTCGAGCACCATCTCCTTTTGGAGCCTTGTTGTAAAGTATGTCTGAAACTGAAAAATGTAAGGTACTCCAGAGAGAGAGAGAGACAGGTTACCATGGCGACGAAACACAGAGCCTGTGTTGGGATCAAAAAAAAAGAGAGCGAGAAATAGATTTAAATGGACCTATCAAGACTTTTCGTTCCAGACCTTTTGTTAACACTTTAATAAAAGGAAAGCTTAATGGATTTCGATTAATTTGGACGGCGGCTAAAGTGAGAATGCAGCGGCTTTAGAGAAAGACAAAAAGGAACAATGACCGTGCTATTTCTACAGGATTTAATTTGTCTTTTCTCTGCGAATCCACCCATCTCACACCCCCTCTCATATTAAGACAGTGCATCAGATGATTTTATACACAGAGTCTGAATGAGCCTCTGCACACGCTCACGCCCACTCGCTTCCTCTCCGTGCGTGCCAGGCAGGCAGGAAAAAAGGAGCAGGTACGGCGCTCTGTGTTTGAGAAGAGACTTTTGGTCTGCATTCAAGTTGAAGAGCACCATTTCCCCAAATATGAAATGTGCTCACAGGGTCTGCTCTTACTGGAGAATAGTTAATGCAGCAGGTGGAAGCAATCCAGGTGGCTGTTCAAAGGTAATCCAAACTCCAGTCGCTGCTTTATAATGAGCAAAAATGAGTCCAAGGCTTTTTGCAAGTCACTCTTTTGTTCACTACCAACTATTGTGTACATGCAGTAGGTGGAAAAATTCTCAATTCTCAGCCAATGGAGTGTGCAGGTCTGCATTCAAGAAAGTGACGATGTTAACTCCTGAACCGAGAAAAGAAAAGTCAGAGAGAAACCTCGTCCTGTTTTAGCTAAAGAGAAAGAGAGAGTGGACAACTACAGCCTCCAAAGTTTGTGTTCTTAGTTTCCACGTCTTGTGTAGATAGAGGGGCAGGGTCACTTTTGGGTCTACACTGCCCTTAAATGTAGATTTGTCTCCCAGAATGCTTTGCGAATCACTGGCAGATTGAAAGGCTGCTTAACCAACCAAAAGACTCTTATTTGTAGTTTGCTAACCGTCCCAGGATCTTAGTTTTATGTTTCAGTGTTGATTATCTTTCCTCTTCCGTCATGCATCACGATAAAAACCGATGGAAAACAGATTTCTTACCCCCAATTTCCACTGCATCCAGAAAGGCTACTAAAAGGCCGTATCCGCCGATCGTAGCTGATCGTAACCATTCAAGTTAACGTTCACTTCACAAACCAATCTGGTTGGAATTGGTGTACGGCAAAAATGGCCAACGCTCTAGATGCGGTGGACATTCAGAGTTAATGCTTAATTTATTTATCTTTTCTTGACCTGTGTTTATTTTTGTGCCGCTGCACTTTATCTGACTCGTTGAGGTTTTTTAGTATTTTGCTGCCTTCTGTCTGCTTCAGTCCAGTCGGAGTATCTTTGTCTTCACTAAAACGGTGGAAACTTTTGTATCTCATGCACATTTTTGTGTTTTAATGCCAGCTGCAAATCACTAACTATTGCGAACGTTTCATCTACCCTTAAAACAAAAACAAAAACAAGTCCTTCAGACTGATGTGGTCTGCAGACTAACAGATTCTTGGATCATGAGGAGTCAACTGATCCTGAAAACACAGGGCTGCAGGGACCTCAGTTATCACAGACACAGACAAAGTGAATATCTGCTCTTAAATCGTCACAATTACTCCTCACTATGATTGCAGAAACCATGTTTGAGGAAAATCTATCTGACCTGTAACTTGACTTTAAAGTTTGACACATGTTCCATCTGTTAACATGGAGGAGACAGTTTTGGTGATTTATACTGCTACCATTCACTTTTGGGGAGCTGTCGCATCATCTTTTATTATTTTGAATGTTTTCCTCGCCTGAATCAGGTCCTAACTGGATGTTGCCATGGATACCAAACACTTCAGATTCAATCAGAGGAAATAAATACTTTGTAAAATGGCTTTTTTGGATGTAACCTGAGTAAAACGAAGCTGTTTTCTCCTGGAGCATCCTTAGAATAAAGAGGGGGAATTATCTGCAGGTGAGACCATGAGAGGGAGAGTTCACCTGTGGAGAAAAGAGGCTCATAAACAGGTTTAACTCACAACTTTGAAAGGAGGACTCTGTATTAAAGGTGAGGCTGATAGAAACAGGAGCTTTCATCCGTGTAGGAATGACACAGACACATTAAAATCAGGTCTAGGTCGCGCTGGGATGAGCTAAATCTACATTAAACTACATTTTGAAAACACATTTTTAATCCTGCCCCATAAAGTTTCTGAAAGTTTGTCTTAGTGCAGTAAAATTTAACACAAAGGAGCGTTTAATCTGCACTCTGCCCACCACTGCAGCTCTGAGTAACACCTGAGAGGGTTCGTGTTCTTGGTTCTGCTTTTTTTTCTGCATCTTGTAATTGTAGTCATGACTTATTTGCTGTTGTGTTTGAGTCAATAGCACTCTGCCCTCTGTGGCCAATTCTGCAAGTCTTTATTTTTTTGCATCACAGATAAATCATGATTAAAGCAGAGAGAGAGTTCATACCCAGAAAGTCTATAAATATCATGTTTTTGGTTGTTAAACTAAAATGTAAATCCCATCACTGCTCCAGAGTCTCTTTGGAGATTAAGAGTGAATTCTTACACGGTGCAGGGACTCGAACTGAAACACAAACTGCTGCAATAATATTACCACGGAGTTGTTCTTCAAACCACACATGACCCTGAGTCTAATCCAATTATTCAGCTTTGTCAATTTACTTGCTTGCTTATGTGGTTGGAGGGGCCGTACCTGAGTCACATTTACAAAGTAGACCTGCTTTCTCATTTTAAAAATAGCTGTTTATTTAACCTGGCCACAACACTTCAGTCCAGCACACCTGCGGAGCGACCACTTCACAGGAAACTGTCGAAGCAACTCAGTTAGGGTGCATTTTAGCATTAGTGTGCAGAAATCACAGACATGTGACAGCAGACTGTTTATTCTCAGGTTAAAAATCTGATTTTTGTTGAAGGGTGTCTCAAAGGAAGGCACAAATACTTCCACCCGTCTTGAAACCAAAATGTCAGAGCTCCCCCTGGTGACTGGTTGCAGTAGAAGTCATAAATCTACGAATGAATAAAATGAAATTACAATTCAAGTAAATTTACTTTGACATTATAGTTAGGGCCCGAGCTGACAAAGTTTTTCGATTATTACTATTATTTTACAGCCTCTGAAAACGCAAATTTGACCCCCTGAATGACCCAATGGCTCGCTAGCGCCATCTACAGAGCGCCCTGATCGTAGACTTTTTCTGATCTGCCCGAAATTTTACAGACACGTGTATCTTAACAAGATCTTTGATTTTGCACACTTGGACTTTTTTCTTAGACACACGGTTTAAGAGTTATTCCGTAGTTTTCGGCCTATTTTGGCCATTTTCATATGTCGTTTGTCTTTGTTACGCTGATGAATGTCCACGTGTTCATTTATATAAGGAGCTCAGTTTAAAGACTGATTGACGGCTCTGTTGCCATCTTTGCAGAGTAGAGAAAATGTAATAAACACAAACTCGAGAGTCATCAAACTTCCCAGAACTGCCTGCTCCAAATCAACACAAGAATCTGTTCTTCTGTAGACTGTAGAACCTGGAGGATCTGTAGTCGGTTTAGTGTCTGAGATTACACGTCAGTCAGGTCTTTAGAAGCTAACAGCTGTTAAGCCTCCTGGTGTTTCCACTGCAGAAGTCATTTTTATTTTCACTCTCTCCTCTCGTCATGTAGGTTTTACTGAACATGTGTAAACACTTTAGGGTCCAATATCACTGATGTCTATCTGAGTTTATGCTTTGCGTTTACGTTGCTATGGTTGCATTTCTTATGCTTTCCTCTTGAGTCAGCTTGCGTCCTGATTGGCTGTTGAGTTTTTACAGGTGAGAATGGACAGAGCACATGACCAATTGTCCTCAAAGATCCTCCAGCACATATTTCATAATAGACCTTAAACGTCAGGATAACCCAGCAGGACTATCGTAAGAAATAACTGAAGTTCATAGGGCTGGGCGATAAACCGAAAACTTACCGATACTGAAATTTATGACAATTACCGACGTCATTTTGCCCATATCAGTATATTTGGTGTCAAAATAATAGATAAAAGTTTGGTTTTGATGTTTGTAGGTAGGCTATGGTCTCATGTCCCTTTACGTGACTCCACCCCATCCAGTCCGTAACAAAGAGGGAAAGACAGGTGAGGAGATGGAGGACGGTTCAAAAGTTGTGCAGGGGTCAAATGCTGCACACTTTCAAACATACAGTGATTTTTTTTTGTGTACAGATTCTGCAGTGTTAGGCGGACACGGCAGCAGCTGCTTCTACCTCATACAGACAAAAAGCTGGTAAACTTGAACAATATCAAGAGTCCTCTGACCCCAATGAAACCCTCCATGAGAGGATGTAATAAAAACACACACTCTCTCTGAGTTGTGCGACTCTAAATTAGCACCAAAAGTACCGAAGTGTTTTCCCCCTGAAGGGTTTGGATCGTGTGGAAACTCACAGACTGCTTGTTTTTCTGATCTCCCTCCCCTTGTATAACTAAAACCACTGAGAGGCTCAAACTTAATTTTATTTTACAGTAAGACTGTCACCAGTTGAGTCTTAAATCAGCACTCTCTCCTCGGCACAGTCTGCTCCTCCAGGAGAAACTAATTAGTTTGAGAAACAATATATTCAGACGTGGATCTTGATGTAGTTATTCTGGGGCCTTTTAATTGAGATGGCTGCAGTTATGATAAAAAAAAAAGATGGTTGCACAACTTCCAGCCCGCAGGGCGTCGACCTGGAGGATTTCTGGTAATTAACACTCCTGGTAGAGTAACAAACACCGAAGAAAACTGAAAGTACTACTGTGGGAGAGAAAAAGGCCATACAGGAGGAATAAAGAAAGTTTGAGGTGAAGCTTTTACAAAGTTCAGGAATCAAAATTAGGGCCTGTGTCCACTGACAGCAGTATTTTGTACTGGCAGTTAGAGCTGTCATGAGGTTGTTTCCTGACTGTTTCCTCCACAAACCCGTGGTCTATTTTTTAAAACTATCAAATTCCTGAAACGTCTAGAAAACTTTTTTAAGTGTGTTAGAGTATTTTACTTCACCTCATCTTGACCAACATGATTTGTGTTTCAATTAAAGCTACACACTGTGGTGAGGCAAGCCAGATGGGTGGCTAGTAGTGATGTCCTGATACGATATTAACATAGGGTATGGGTCCGATATCAGCAAGAAAACAAATATCACATTATATCGGCCTGCATCTAAAATCTCTGATATCTATGAAAGAAGCAGTCCAATCCAGACTCCACTCCAGCTCTTCTATCTAACAGTGCCCAGATCCAGCATGTAGAGCCCACATAATCACAACAACAGTGTGTACTAAGGTACTAACAAAGTATCAAGGAGTAGGAGTGATGTTGGCCGTGTGGCGGTATTTTTCGCAATTGTCCGAAAAAGACGTTGCAGCTGAGTGCGAAACTTGCCATGCACGAGTTTGTGCTAACATCGGATCAATATCGGCATTGGTCAAATACTGAAGGCTACATTATCAGTGTCGTATCGGAAGTGAAAAAGTTGTATCACCCCTAGTGGCTAGCCTCAACCCATAGTTATACGGTATGCTTTTTTTGTTGTTGTTTTAAGCACAAAATTAATTATTTTACTTTAAAATGATAACTATTAGATCACTGTGGCCTGCATCTGTGTCACTTCTCTGTCATTGACCAATTAAAATCAAGGGGGCGGGACTTCTGATATCCATCTGACAACAACAGTGCAGGAGGTCCATTAAAGGTGGATATCTTTTTTTCTATGTTTCCTTCATAATTTCATCAAATAAAGCCTTTCCTGGCATCATTAAGTGAACTCTGAAGTTAAGGTCGTGGGCATTACTTGATCTGAACACGTCTTTAGTGGACACAGGCCCTTACTCTTTATCTCCAGGCCTAAGTGTGAACAGCTTGTACAGATTCGTGCACGCTCCAAATTTGCAGATATTCTCCCCGGTAACAGAGAATGGTAATTTTGCAGATCTGAATTTTCCATCATGTAACTCCATCAGTAGCAGCAATTTTGCAAAAGGCTAAAATTAACTCCCTTTCATACAATTTCAATCAGCTGTCAGACCACTCTTTGTGCCTTTTAATGGGGCTGGATTTTAAGTTTTTCCTCCCCTTCCCCTGTGATTTGTCAGTAACCCTTTCCCAGCTCGCTTGATTTTAATTTAGAAAGACTCCTCCACCAGTCAGTCACCCAGCCCACAGAGTTCGATTCGGAAGCTGTGGGCAAAAAAGACCCTGGCAAAGTGCGATGTCTCGGCTGGACGGCGAAACACCTTCACGGTCATCTTTTTCCCAGCGTGCGTGGGCCGGAGAAAATGTTAGGATTGCAGACAGAGAGACGGGCAGACCGGTGGCGAAAAGATTGCCATTTGGACAGGTAAACAAAAGCAGGCAAGAGGAGAGTGGTGATGGGAAGAAAGAGGAATACAGATAAAGGTAATATGGAGAAAATGGAAGGTTCTAGATGCCACACATATCTGAAGGATGGAAAGAGAAAGAGAGAGAGAAGGACAGTGTGGAAAAACAAGAAGAGAGAGCAAGGAGAAAGAAAGTGAGAGAGAAGAGAGCTATCAGAGGCTGAAGAGAGGTAGTGGGATAAATGCACTATTTGAATTATGTAAAATAGCTGCGTGGGAGAGGAGAGGCGTGTGTGTGTGTGTGTGTGTGTGTGCATGTGTGTGTGTCTGAGTATGAGTGTGACTGTGTGACAGAGGAGGCTGAGAGAGGGAGAGAGCGAAGCAGAAAGCAGAGACAGACAGCATGATCAACACAGCAGAGTCAGGCTGCTGTACCGGAGAAACAGACGAGGAAGGAGAACAAACGGAGAGGATGCACCGACTCGGAGTCTGCGTGGAGGTTATCATAGTGGGGGTGTTTGTTTCATGTGGAAAAATAAGAGAAAAATGAGAAGAGATGATGATAAAAATGATCGAAACGAGGAACAGAACGTCGACTTCTGACTTCTTCACTCACCGTCGGGGTGAGGAGCTGATGTCCAAAGCTCAAGTATTGTTTTGAATCCTTTTCTAATAGGAATCATACTCTATCCTAAACATCTGAACAGCTGTCAGGTCGGCTTCATGCTGCACAGTTTGTTCTGAAACGGCACAAACGTTCCTCATTCTCTACCTCAGTGAAGGTTGTAATGTTGCAGCATTAACCAAAGAAAAGACGGTTTTCTCCTTAAAATACGACTAAAACAAAGTGGTCTTGTCTCTTGTATATTCAGGACTGAGGCTGTCGTATATCACGTATGAAACTAGACCTGTAGGATTTAGTGACTTCCATTAAAATCCACTCATCTCGTGAGACCGTCAGCTTTCAGGGGATAAACTATAGAGGTTTTCTGCAACATTCAGGAGCTTTTCTTTTCACAAATTATTCTCACATCCAACCCAGACAAAAATAAAAGTGATCTGTGGTGATTCATGCATAAATTTTATTGAAATAGTGTTATTTCTGTTGGTGGAAGAGGCTGTTTCTACGATCAGCCTCATAGAAAAACATAAAACAGAAGCTTTTGTCATCCCCTTCAGCTTGTTCTTGTATCTATAGATCTGTCATCTTCCCATGATTCAGTACTGGGGCGCTGCGTTTTCATATACGATCCTGTATTTCCTGCATTCATCTGTAGCAGGTTACTTTAAGAGGCGGAAATCATATTTGATCAGGTTAGATAGCTTGTTTTGTCCAGATTGTGTCTGCTATGTTAAAATTTTCAGTTTAAGTTGCTCTTCCAAAAATCTTTAAATGTTTTTACTTAAAGTTAGTCTTGAGAAACAGTTGTCTTCTAGTTTAATTAGCGCAGTAAATGACGATATAAGATACAAGGCTAGCCAAAGTAAGCCATCAAAACAAAGAATGTTCTGAGATTAAATTAAGACTACAGGTGTTTGAATTTGGTGAAAAAATCTGGTCTAGATGTAATAAAACACCTAGAAAACAACCAAAATCAGCATTTTAAGTCTAAAGTTTTTGGGGTAATGAAGTCTGAGGTTATCTTAGAGTTTGTGAGAGTCAAACAACAACTAGACAGACTTTATGATATTCTGAATTTATAGAATAATTAGATTGAAGTGTATTCAAAGACATTTAAATGTCTGATGTTTGAAGGTTAACATTTCAGGCCTCTTTCTTCCAGAGGTTGGAGCCGAACACACTTTAGATCATCTGAAGAGTTTTAAATAAGTCTGAGATGATGCAGTTTGCATTGAAAACATTCAGAGTTTTACAGACTGTAAATGATCTCTCTGAAACTCGCACATCTGCTCATGTCCTCCGTCTAAACCATCCGCAGCGTTCACAGAGTTTTGTTGTCATTAAACGTGTTTGTGCTGCAGTGGCTGAAAGTGCGGCCTGGTCGCCCCGACCTCCTGAGTTTTATTTCCCCTGTTATGTAACTGTACATCGAAACTCTCCCCGTCATCCATCAAGTGCAGGACAGGACTTTATTCCCTCACTGACCAGTTCACTGCATCAGACTCCGACTCGCTGACAGAAGTCAATAGATGATTTGTTTGTTTAGTGCTCCCTCCTCTCTCTCCGTCCGTCCGTCCGTCCATGTGCGTCCGCCGGCCCCTCCCCTCTCCTCCTCTCAACATACACACTGTTAACGTTCACCTCATCTCACGTCCAGACAGAAAATCTATCCCTCAAATAGTCTCTCGCCCACTTCCTCAACCTCATCTCCGCCGCTGATGAAGGTGTATGTGAGCTTCTGCTGGTGGATATTTGTGACCCTGTGTGGTTTTATTTCTGCCTCGCTGACCTTTGACCTCCATCTAGCGCTCATATTCTCTCCTGCCCTCTTTCATACCTTCAGGCGGACTGTCAATAACAGCGCTGCGGTGCTGTTTATTTCCACAATGGGTTTCATCTTTCTCTCCTCACATCCTCTCGCTCTACCTCCATCTTAGCTTTGTCATTTTCTGTCCTCTCTTCATTTTTCTTCGATGTTTCTTTTACACCTGCGTGTTCGAGCGTCTCACCTGTCGACCTCTTCTCTGTCTCGCTCTCTTAGATCATCGCGCTCGGCGGAAGAGCATAGCCACCGGGAAGCAGCCCAGCATGGAGGTCCCTCCCACTGCCCCCCTTCAACCCTTCCGACAATCCGTGAGTAACCCTCCCTATCCCCGGCCTCGCTCGCTGCCTCCGTCCCTCTCGCTGTCCCTCCACCCTTCTCCCGCCCTGGGCCCGCCGCACACCTGCGGCCGCCGGGCCAGCGGCATCCCGCCTCACCCCTACCCTCTCTCCCTGGCCGTCTCCCCCTCCCTCGCCCTGTGCCAGCAGCAGCAGCAGCCTCAGCAGCAGCAGCAAAGGGCCTTCAAGAAAGGGCCCGGCACGCCCCCCATGCCCCGCTCGCTGCCCCTCTCCCCCTCCCTGTCCTTCACCCTGCCCCACTCGCCTGCCGCCTCCTACTCCTCCCCCCCCTTCTCTTACTGGGGCGGAGACTGGAGGGCTGCCGGTTCGAGTCCAGTGGCGGGAGGAACGTACATTTCACCACTGCCCCCTGTCGAGGTATGTGACACAAACATGGCTGAAGCAGAGACACTGGCGACGTTCACATCTTTGTTTAAAGGATAAAAAAACCTCCAAAGGTGAACAGCATTGGGCATCAAAGTCGGTAACACCTTTTCTTCAACGATTGATCTGGAAAAAAAAGCCACACCAGTGTGTTTGCGTGTTTCATCATTCCTGTTGATTCTGTTTTAATGCATGCCGTATATTCTTCTTTTCTTCCTCTCTACTCAGCCATCGATCTCCATTCATTTCCTAACTGCATGGAACAAACTTAAACCGTATAATTTAATTACGGTCTGTGAAAGTCGTTCATCAGTATTACTCGAGTGCAGATTGATCCCAAAATATTGCGCCGCATTCGTCGATTTAATTGCCCACAAAAGAGAAACGGCATCAGGAATATGGAGGCAGGAGGAGCGTCACAAACTCTCAAATGTAATCAATTTAACATGAATATAAAGCAGATTACACTGAAACAAATACATTTGCTCAATTAGACTCTTTTCATTGGTTTAAAGACTGCGTATGGAGTTTAATCTCACACTGAATTACTAAAATTAAAAGTTATTCAGCCTGAAACATGAACACAAAGCAGACAAGAAGGAAACAAACCACAACAACACACAAAAAAGCAGATTTATATCGCCGTGTCTTCGGATGATTGTTCTGTAATGTAGGAAAAAAACAAAAATCAATGTGGACCTGAGGTGGAAGTCTGCAGCTACTCTAAAAAATATCTAACTTTGTCTGTTAACGCAGACTCTGAGCTGAGGAGTCCATGCCCACTCAGCCCAAAGGGGGCGTTTGGTGCCTCATTTGAGGCTTTTTCTGCACAAACAGAAGCGATGGTCGGCCATCTGCTTCAGTCAGACTGATATAATGAGAGGAGATGATGAATAGATACAAGTTTTTATGCTGAAAATCAGCAATATGGACGCTTTTAAGGACAGAGAGGAATCCTGCAGAAGAACATTGTTACTCCAGAAATGTATATATTGATTTTATAACACTGTGTACATGCAGAGTGCGTCTTAAAACCATGTGTATCATATTTAAACAGTTCAAGCACAAACTAATTTTCAATTCGACATATGTGTGCCAGACCAGCAGGTGGCGATAATGAGTTATTTCCATGTAGGCTACCATGTTACTATGCATAAAATTTGTGTTAAAGGGATATTCCGGCATTAATTTAATTTAGGGTCAAACACCGTAACACTGAGTTAGACACCCCTTCGAGAGATGAATGTTACCGACCGCTTGCTTCTCTAGTTATATCAAGTTTAGTAACGATTATAGCAATACACAGCGGTCTGAGGAGACGTAAACAAACCTCAACCAAAACGCCACTCTATAGCCACAAATAATGCTCAGAACAGCACCTAACTTCATCAACAGGACATATAGGGTCCCAGACATAGTACTAGACACCAAACATCTTTTTAACTTTGACTCATTTCTTTAACAAAGAGACTAAACACAACTTACCTACTCTCTTCCAGCAGACGCTTGTTTGTGGGGAGCCCTGATAAGTTGTTCACAGAGTGAAGCAGATTATTTCCATGAAGTAATAATCGTCGTAATAATCATTTCCACTGCAGAGGCTGTAGTTCTTCTGCCTTTGCGTCTTGGTCTGATTGTATTTCCATGAAGTAATAATCAGAAATGTTCTTCCTTGAGCTGCGAAACTCCGCTGCACTCTGTGGCAACATTCATCTTTTGAGGGGGTGTCTAACTCAGTGTTACGTTGTGTTTGACCATAACTTAAATTTACACAGGAATATCCCTTTAATGCAAGACTTTATTCTGCATGATGACATTGTGGTTACAAAGACTGTCTCACTGCATCAGCTGTTACTTTCAAAGGACATCAGCACATGTTAATAAATGAAAATATGACATCTTAAAAACGGATTTCAAGCTTCAGATCCTAACTCAGAGTCCAGAGTAGGTTACCATGGAGATAAAACCAGGTTAAAAGAGAGCCAGCTTCATGATACTAAGGTCAACATCCCTGATTCACCCTCTGATCTCTAATCAAACTTCTTCTAATTTCAGAGTTAATCTCGATGTCCGCCTGGTTAAGAGATGGTTAAATGAGCGTTCGAGTAAATGTGACTTGTAGTAAACCGATTGAAAAACCTGGTTTGACTCTTCACAAAGTAGCAGCAGATAAAATATGAGCTGTCACTGCTCCTCCTGGGATCATCATGACTCTCTTTTTTTATATACTTCAGTCAGCTTCAATCAAAGAGGAGAGCGGAGCTGGCAGCCCAACACGCTCTGTGTCTGATGATAAAAATAATCTGTTTATTGTTTTATTCATGGCAACAGAAACTCAATCAAAAGGTATCAAACGTGCACATAAAAGGCCTAAAAGGATAGATCGGAGCCTTTATGAGCTTTGAGCCAGAGCTACTCAGCTCTTTACTATTATTTCTGCTGGTGTTTGCACACTGTCGCTGGAAGTAGAAATAGCAGCACTTGTTTTCCTCCCTTTTCTCAGAAACTATTTTCCACTAAATCACTGTTGCATTATGGGAGAAAAAAAGCTTTAAAGGAGTTGAAAATTGAAAAAGCTAAAAAGTCCATTTGGGAAACTGAGGCCTCAGTCAGAGTCTCAGCGTATCATCATTGCATTACTGAAGACGGGATGAGTGTTTTCATATCAATATTTCAGCATCTCTGATTGAAGGAGACAGCCTGACGCCTCGTTTCCACTCAGGTGTGTGAGCGGTGTTTGTAGATCTGCACATAAACAGATAATACCTCGAGCAATTTCTCCACAGATGGATAGAAATCACAGAATCTACCTGTAGCTACAGAGCAGAGGCTGTATTTAATCTGGATTTAACCATATTTAAGCAGAACAACATCACTCAGATTCAAAAGAGTGAACATGCAGAAAAGATAAACACCTGCTCCTTGATTTACAGAGAGAGAGAAGAAACTGGAGTTTAACTTCTGTCTGAGATAGACAGTAAAAAAGTGACTCTAGTACCGGCAGGTTTAACAGTCAGCTGTAGCGTAGTGTGTATGAGTGTCAAGAGGGACAGAGGACTCACAAAACACAGGGTACTGTACAGATGTCTGAGTTTAAACTAGGGCTGCATGATTTTAAACCCCGACACGACAAAAAACTTTAGCGTTTCCTCCTGAATTAGTTTCCGTGGTGACGGGTTGATACCGCCTTCAGACAGAATTTGCAGCGGGGAGTGGTTTGCTCTTCGTCTGAAACTGTGAAGTCGTACTAATTCAACACGACTGACTCGCTCTTGTCCTATTTAACCACGAAATTATCGCCTTCTTTTGCAAACGCCATGTTTGTTTACACTGGTGTTTGCGGGAACTGGGGAGCCTATGGTGGCCTGGAGGCGCGAGACATAATAGAGAGGAAAATCGATTTGACAATTTTAATTTATATAACATCGTCATCATCAAATAATCCGATTACTAATTAAAATCGATGAATCGTGCAGCCCTAATTTAAACATTTTACCTCGAGGCTTTTCATCGTCTCTTATATCTGTGTCTAAATGTTCAGAGGCGAGTTCTTTTAAAACGTTCAGGAGAAAGAAGATGGAAACTTTTTACTTAAATAATTTGTTTGAGACCAACAGCAGGGAAAGTAGCGGCCGCAGTGAAGTCAGCTGTTTGTCTGTCAGCTGATGTTTTATCCCACAACTGTCTGAATCGATATTAAATTAGAGAAATATATGTCACTGTGTTGATGAATCCACCCTGGAGATCATGAGGCAAAAAAAAAAAAATCTAATCCAACTAAACAAAGAGGCATCCAGTTGTGTCATTAAAGAAGCTAAAAACACAAATGTTAATCTTAACAAACTCTGTGACAAAAATCTGATGATAAAATAAGTGACAAATGAATCCTGAGATGATTTAACGAACGATCTCTGCAGCTTTAATAAGTCGAACGATCCTATCATTGCTCCTGATGCATTCATGTGTGGTTTATAATGATAGGAGATGATTAAGCTTGTTTTTCTTTACTTTCAAACAAATGTAGATAAGTCAAAATCTGTCGATTTGTCCTTTAAATCAAACAGAAGGTGAATAAATATTGAAGTAAATCAAATCTGAATGAAGATATCCAGCTCTTAATTTAATGTCTGCTGTTCATGTTTTATAAATAAATCACTGATCAAACACAGCCGCCCAGTCTGGACGATATCAAATAAGCGACATGACTCTGATGGTCTCGTTTCACCTGAAGTGAACGCACAGGTGAGCAGCAGCAGATCAAACCCCTCCCTCCTTCATTAGTTATTCCCTCACTTTTATTACCTTTTGTTTTAAATTTAGGCTTTTCTCCATCTCTGTGTATGGAAGACTTTCACTTTGAGAGACTTAAAGTGTCAGACGGAACGGCTAATCTAATCAGATTTAGTCATGCAGGCTATTAGCAGGGAACCAGCAGATGGAGCCAAGTCTTTAGTCATATCCTCCAGACAGACTTCAGAGCCATTTCACTCCTGCCAGATGACGAGGTGTCATTTCCTCCAGTCAAGCCCCCCACTGTATAATGACACCCTGCTGAAGGTATACGAACACTATTACAGGGTCTTAGATCGGCGCCTTAAAGCTGTTTGGGTGGAGCCTCTGCACAGATGAGCGACAGAACAAGAACACAGTGATATTTCACGCATGTTTAGAGCGCTTCATAGTTAACATTTACAGGTAGAGAGCGTGAAAACAGCTCTGAAACTTGACATTTATAGTCTACGAAATCTACAACACCAAAGCTGAAACCCTTTAAATGTTAATTATTGGGCAGAGAATAAACATCAAGGAAGGACACGTCTGATTTTTTGGTCTAGTCAAACTTTTTATAAAGGAGATAAACATCATAGTTAGATTTGGGTCACTGATCAGCAAAAATGGTGAAATTCTGCCACTTCTTCTGCAGTTTAGATGTTTTTTTTTTACATTTGAAGTAAACATTTGACGTAGTCTGGGCAGCAAAAATCAATATAACCTGGCAGAATGGACACTTATGTACTCTTGACTTCACTTAAACATTGAGGAAATATGACAAAGTTTTTCTTAAATACTTTTGTACAGTGCTTAAACTTGTGTCATAGTTTGATTGAGCAACTTTCATCATTATTAGCGTAACTCAGGATTATTTATACTGTGGCTGAAAGAGTCGAATTTGGACTTTTCCCACAGCTGGAAATAAGTGAAATAAGACAGAAACAGTTTTGAGAGAGAACAGGTATCTACTAATGGGTACACGCTAATACTTCATATCTATGAAACTGAATAAAAACAAGAATAAATGAGTACAAAAGTAGCAGCATCTTACATGAAGCGTACAGTAAAGGCAGAGTACAGAGCCCACTGTTTTTTGGCCTGTAACCAAAGTTTTTTTTCTAATGAAATCAGCGTAAAGTAGTAGTTCCTACACTCTTCTAAAGTGCATCAAGGAGAGGCCAAGATGGCCATTAGATTAACTTAATATATTTATTAGGAAAAGTCTCCTTAGAGAAAAATCGTGCACACACACACACAGAGCATAATGTAAGAGGATTCACTTTGGACGTACACACACATATCTAATTTACCAGAAAGCTTCCTTTCAGATATTAATCAACCATAATCATTACCTCAAACTTTTTCCAAAATAGGTTAAATTAACAATTATCTTTGTCCTTCAGATTTAAACTTATTAATATGTTGAAATCAAATGTCATCACCTGAATAAAACTTCACTAAAATAGAAATTCTTCTTCTTGCGGAACAACAGTTTATAAAGTTTCAGCCCCACAAACAAACATACATGAAAGTAAACGTCAATAATAAATTTCTTTAACACAATTAAATACATGAAATAACAGACTGAAATGTCAAACCACCTACAGTCAGAGAGGTCCGCCTCCTAATTGGTTAATACGGCCTTAAAATGACCCTCCGGGACAAGTTCATTTAGCTTCAGCTCTTTTTGTAACAAGTGAAGATAGCAGCGAGTTTGTCCATCTGAGCTCTGACCTTTAAAACAGACAGTAAGAAAAGGTCCCGGGATCAAAAGTTCCTGTACTCTTCTCTTTAATATGAGTTACACGATTCGGAGAAAGCAGCCCTAGGTTAGAGGAATTCACCAGCGTTTCAGCCTCTGCACGGACAAGCAAGACCAAACAACATGTTCGTACAGCAGACAGCGATGAGTAAGAGCTCTAAAATTAGTGATGAACCTCAGCGCTCCGTGGTACACAGTGTTCAGAGCAAGCGAGCTCTGAGAAGACATTTAACACGCCTTCATGATCCAGCACGGACAAAACAGGGGCAGGGACCCGTCTGTTTTTGGACTGGGGAAGTGGGCGGAGCGGGATCTGGTGATAAAAGATAAAAGTATCAGTAATAGTTTGACCTCTGTGAGTGCGTGCACAGTTTGAAGTTGGACCTCCACTTGGATCTTGGTACTGGGAAGTGAAGATTTCACAAACATAAACTGTAAAAAGTCATTTTGAGCATGTGCAGCACTCAGGTCCGAGACAAAGTCCCGTAAGGAGGCAATAAATGGAATCGTATTATATCAGTATCGTATTGTATCGTTATCATATCGTATTGTTATCGTATCGTATTGTTATCGTATCGTATCATGTCAGGATGCCTAGCCCATGTTCACACTTTAAAGAATGGAAGGTCCACAACCAGAAAATCGCCCCAACCTATCGTTATCGCATCATATCTCACCAGCTAAAGTTGCTCTTCTTTGTGTCTTTTTCACAAACGTAAAATGTGAAAAGTCAGTTTGATCATGTGCAGCATTCAGGTCCAAGACAAATTTCCATAAGGGGGCAATAGAGGGTATCGTATTGTATCATTATCATATCGTATCGTATCGTATCGTTATTGTATCGTTATTGTATCGTTATTGTATCGTATCGTTATTGTATCGTTATTGTATCGTTATTGTATCGTATCGTATCGTATCTCACTAGCATGAAATTTGTCTTTCTGTGCCGTTCTCACAAACTTTAATCATCAACTCAGTTAAATATTATTATAATGTAATTGTAGGAGCCATAATGTTGCTTTGATTATCGGTTACCCTGTGTTCAGTTACTTTTGTCTGGTTGCCATCGGTTTCGCTGGATTTGGGTCACATGGGTGCTGTGTTTGAAATCCGATAAGTTACATAAGGGGCGGTCTTACCTCCACTGGGGTGGAGAGGGGAGCCTAGGTAGCCGTCATTTTTGTTAACCGCGCTTTAAGTTCTTTATTTGCAATGATACACGTCGCGAAGTGTACACATATGTCTGATATGCGCGTGTGAATCGTTGGCGATTTTAGAAGCGTTTTTTCTGTTATTAAAGCGCCGAAAACTTCGATGAACTGAGGGTGCTTCTTTGGAACAGCAGCAGAGTGTCACCCAAATCTACAGGATCTATTCTCTGCCTCAATCAACTTTTTTAAAGGTACCAGGAAAGCTGCAATATTAATATTAAGAACAACTCCTGTAGTGAGATCTCTTAACTCCTTTAAACAGCTGAGATCTAAGTGGAGGTCAAACTGAACACTTACAGAGGTCACTTACTGTGTCTGCAGGAGAGTGCAATAAACAACTATAAATAATAACCATAAATGTACACAAATTTACACCCACATACTGAAAGAGAAAAAAAAAACTTTTCTCACATTTTCACTGAAATTTACAAAAAGTGAATAAAGCCAAATATCCGAACTATCAGTGAACACCTAATGGCGCTTAAACGTCTTCATCCGTGACCCATCAGACCTCTATGTGAACTGATTCATGTTTGGACTTTTCATACATTATATGTTAAAGCAAGGTTAGTGCACCTTTAGTAACCTAAAATAACATTTTTATCATGGGTGATGCGAGATTAAAAAAAGTCTAAGAGCTCACTCTTTTATTTGACTCAAACAGTAACACTCTGTTTTAATCTTACATGTCTCAACAAATAAACAAGGTGAGATTTCACCATGTGGAGTGTATATATGTAAGAAAAATGGTGCCTTCATTGATAAAAAGTGGACAATTAATTCCAAAAAACTCACATACTGTTGGTTTTATCACCCAATAATAGGCCTTAATGCTTCTAGATGCAGTCAGTACATGTGTCGGTCATTAAAGTCTCCATTGTCAGTGTCTAAATCTGTTAAACTATCATGTCAGGAAGCTCATCATATCAGTCCTGTGCCTCTGAGCTTGTAGCTGGACTCTACAGCTCTCTACTGCCCACTACAGGATCTGTAAAATCACTGCACCTCTCTGGGCAAATGGACGTGTGGGTGTATGATTTCTTGTTTATAATAAAATGTACCTTTTGCTCTCCCCCATCACGTGCATCATGTGTCTCATTTGTGTGTGTCTCCTGATTTGCACATCTGACACAAACCCCGTTAAAACCACATGAATCATCCGTCTTTATTTTACCACCACGCACCCTCCTGTCCTCCCCTCGCCTTCCACGCCATCTTTTATCTGTCCTCTCTGTAATTTCACTCCTTGCGCCATCCATCCTCCCCTCCTTCCTTCCTCCCCTCCATCTGTTTGCCCTCGTTCAGAGTTTCCTCAGTAGAAGGTTGAAGGGCTCCATCAAAAGGGCCAAGAGTCAGCCCAAACTGGACCGAACCAGCAGCAGTATCCGCCACATGATCCTCCCCCGCTTCCGCAGTGCCGACCAACAAGACAGGTCAGTGAGAGTACGTGTGGGTGAAGGTGCTGAGTCAAACTGTGCGTGTCCACGTTGATCCTTGTGTGTCTGTTTCCGTCTGTTTAAGTTAAAAGCATCTTTTCTGACTGTGGAAGGATGTTCAAGTGAGTGTCGCACAGCTGGTGGTCATTCAAAAGCAACATGAAAGTGTTTCAGTGACTAATGAAGTAAAGAGGGAGGCTTATTATGAATGTGTATTGATATCATGAGTATTTTAAAGGGATATTCCAGCGTAAAATTAATTTAGGGTCAAACACACTGTAACTCCGAGTTTGACACCCCTCCATAGATGAATGTTGTCGACCGCTTGCTTCTCTAGTTATACCAACTTAAGTAATGACCACACGATAGCAATACACAGCGGTCTGAGGAGCCATAAACAAACCTCAACCAAAACACCACTCTATAGCCACAAATAATGATCAGAACAGCACCTAACTTCATCAACAGGACATATAGGGTCACAGACATAGTACTAGACACCAAACATCTTTTTAACTTTGACTCATTTCTTTAACAAAGAGACTAAACACAACTCACCTACTCTCTTCCAGCAGCCGCTTGTTTGTAGCGAGACCTCAGGCCAGTCCATTACAGACTACAGCGGGGTGACGCAGCTCAAGGAAGAACATTTATGATCATTTCTTCATGGAAACGCAATCAGACTGAGACGCTAAAGCAGGAGAACTACAGTGTCTGTAAAAGGATTAATATGGTGATTATTACTTCAAGGAAATGATAAAGAAATGATCATAAATGTTCTTCCTTGAGCTGCGTCACCCCACTGTAGTCTGTAATGGACTGGCCTGAGGCGTCGCTACAAACTAGTGGCTGCTGGAAGAGAGTAGGTGAGTTGTGTTTAGTCTCTTTGCTAAAGAAATGAGTCAAAGCTAAAAAGATGTTTGGTGTCTAGTACTATGGCTGTGACCCTATATGTCCTGTTGATGAAGTTAGGTGCTGTTCTGAGCATTATTTGTGGCTATAGAGTGGCGTTTTGGTTGAGCGCGTGGCTCTCTGTATTGCTATCCTGCGGTTGTTAATAAAGTTGGTAAAACTAGAGAATCAAGAGGTCGGCAACATTCATCTCTGGAGGGGGGGTCTAACTCGGTGTTACAGTGTGTTTGACCTTTAATTAATTTTACGCCGGAATATCCCTTTAACTGGCCCCTAAATCTGCTCTTTTTCAGAAGAGTGTTGTTTAACATGTTGACCAAAATCACTTCTTCATTTCTCTGATTCAGTCTTTTGTTCTGTTGGTCTATCTGTCCGTCTTTATTTCTGTCTGCATGTGTCTAATTTCTCTCTCCGTCTATTACAGCCGATCGATCTTTATAACTATTGTCCTCCTCATTAGGACCTTCTCCCTCCTCGTGTACATCCATCTCTCTCTGTCAGTCACAATCACTCTCTGTCTCCATCCATCATGGTTATAAATTCCTGTTTATTTTTCCCTCTCGTGACCCGTCACGGTGTCACTTACAATTAAAACACTCGGCACTAACACTGTTTCTCTGCTGGGCCAGGAAACAACATCCCCCCTATTGCCATGGTAACCAGCAGACAGCCATATGGCTGCTGTAGACCATAATGAATCAGTGGGAGATTTGCTTAATTATACCTCCTCTGTGTCATGTAGGCTACAGAGTTAAATAGCAGTGATTTCTTCTCAGATCAAGAGGAAGTGAGTGAAGTTAGAGGAGAAGTGTTGGATTGACCAAAGTTTGTGAAAACATTTTATATCACAGGAGAGTTTGACAATAAATGACATCCTTTGTGTGTTATCTGTTATCTGAGGAAACTAACTTCAAACACTTTCTTAACCTTCCTCCTCTGTAAGTTTCTCTATCATCCAATTTTGTTCTCATCTCTAGGTTACCTTGTTCGGCTTCATTATCCATGAAAGTATTGCATATCATATCTATTGTAGTGGGCCTCTGGACCTTTCTTTGTCAGTATACCCGTCACACAGAGAGCTAAACTGAATTGATCGTACATGTCTGGATATGCCCGACGTTGTTTTTTGTGCAGGAAAAACGAGGAAAAATGAGAATTTCAACAAATAGACGGTTAAATACTCAGCTGCCCCCTTAAAAACAGGTTTAACTGCAGGTATTTTGAGTTTGTCAGACACCTGCTGTGATCCCAGTATAACAGAATGGATGAGTGTGTCCACTTATAACAACAAGTATCAATAAAACAACAACACCTTGATAGGATCAGTAAGATTTCTGTGTCTTTACCCATGAGAAAAGGTCTCACACAGTCAGTCCAGGTCCATTCAGTCGATGTTTAAGAGGGGAAGAGCCATCATGAAATAAACTAAAGAAATAAGAATAATAATGTGGCCCTCTCTGCAGTTGGAGTCGGCCTCAAGTGGACACTCGAGGAACTGCAGTTTTTAGCATTTCCATGTTAGACGACTTGAAGATTAAAGTCGTTAATTTACGAGAATAAATTCGTAATCAACTACTACTATTACGATACTTATGATAATGTGGAGCTGATGTGCCAAATGATTGAATATCTCCTTGTTCGAGAAACCTATTTATATATTGAAGTACATTTTTTATGAAATGCTCCATGGCTCTCATTTCAACAACTATCATCTTAAATAACCGGTTAGAATATAAGGACTTTATTCTGACTTTACTCTCGTAAGTGATTACTACTTGTTAGTAATGACTTTATTCTTGTAAGTTAATGACTTTAATCTCGAAGTCTCTATTTCTTTTTTCTTAATGTGGCCCTAATACTCCGTCGTGGTAACATCGCCCAGACAATCACAGTTCAGGATTTCAGAGTCCCTTGTCACCCCTCCAGACACCGCCCTGAAAAGACTCTCTTGCTCTCACTTGTTTTGTCCAACAATCAATTCAAAAACTTGAGAAAACTCAGTTTTTATGTGAATTAAAACACTAAAACATAACAGGAAAGTTTGAGCGAGAAAATCTTTGTTTCTGCCTCGGAGATGAGAGGAAAAATCTTTCATAGACTGGATGTTCTCTGGTCTCTTTAGTCGATCTATAAGCTCCCACTCCAGACAAGACAAACTCAAACTTCGGATTTGAACAAGGTCATGTTGATAATATAAACACAGGGCAAAAGTGCACTCAGGAGAGTCCTGAAACCTTTCCGAAGTCAGGTGTCTGCCAAGCTGCTCTTCCACATGATTTATTCATTCAGGGAGGTTGCAGATGTCTATAATCCCCGGCTGCTCTGAGGTGACACACGACGGACACGAAAGTCAAGTGAAGTTGTTTCAGGTTGTTTCACAGCTTCGGGTTTAATTTGCATGTTTCCTGTCAGAGATGTTGGCAAACATCTGCAGCTTTGTTCATTATTCTCTCTTCTATCTTTATTTATCCGGAGAGGGTTTGCTGAGAACACATGCCCTTTTTCGGCTGATTCATGCGGCTGTAAATGTGCCTCTGAGCTCCCAAAACGACTCTAAAACTTCAGTGATGTATGTTTTTGTTACTCTTACTTTGACTTATTGTTCATGCAAACACCTAATGGGTCCCAGAGTTTCCTTCACCTACAGCCCCGCAGGTCACCCTGATACATACTGTAGTTAATAACTCCAATATTAACATATTGTAGGTTTTCTCCTGCTTTTTTTGTAGGTTTCTGTGTCCTGACATGACCTAAATGCAAATTAGTGCTTTTTGTGTCCCACAAAGTATAATGTTCTGTTTTTATTCATTATCTGCTTCTTAATTAACATAAATTCACTCGCTTGTAAAATCACGAAAAAGTGAAAAAGGGCCCATTATAATGTTCTACAGCGAAGGAGAAGTTGTTAAAGAGTTTTATGGACCTTTTTTTGATAATACTGATGTGCAGTAATATAAAGATGAGACATTATAAATCTATTATATCTAGGGCACCGTTGGTCTGGCGGTTCAAGCACATCCCTGATGTAGTGTTTAATATAGTTTTACAGCAGGAAGCATGTCTTATACACATCGAGACACAGAAGTCGTGACCAAAGGATCAAAAAGTTTATGGGTCTTTGGAAAGTATGAAGACCCATAGAAAGGCGGAGGATGTCTTTGTTTACAGTCAGAAAGAGCGGAGCGCTCAAAAATTTAAAGTGTTGACAACACGGACATAACAAGACACAGTGATATCGTTATATTACCAAATCTCATCAATAATTAATCCCTATTGACTGATATTAAAAGCTTTTTTTGTATATAAAACACAAAACCACCTTTAATTTATTTGCCTCTTCACAGTGCCTTTAAGCAGGACTCATCTGCTGCTGCTTTTTTATCACTGAACTGTTGTGAAGTGGAAATGTTTGATCAGGTCCATCACTGAAGACTCTGAAAGCTTTGGGTGAAGAAGTCAAAGAGTCAAACTTCTTCTTTTTTCTATTAAAACAGGAAAAATATCACAGATCATTAATCCGTCAGAAATACAACAGCAGAGAGCCGCGTAAACAGACAGTCTTTGACCTTTTCGTTTGATTAAACGGCTTCAGAGATTGTTTTTGCATTAATTTTCTGCCAATGGGCTAATTGAACAATCACTTCAGCTCCACCAGTTCAGTGAAATATTTCCTCTTTTACCGGTGATCGTCAGACCAGCTCTGCTTTACTCTGCTGTGGTGAAGAAAATGCGAGGTGTGTGTGTGTGTGTGTGTGTGTGTAGTTGGTTTTGACACCTCCTGCTCCTGCAGCTCCCCACTGACTCCTCCTTTAAGCTCCCTCTGAATCCCTCTCTGCTCCCCGACCCTCACACATCCTCTCTCCCTCTAATCCCTCCTCTCACTTTCCTCCTCTTTAAAGGATCCACCGTTTACATAATCAGTGTGATTTCCTCTGAGAGCTCCTCTCCCTCTCTTCTCCTCACCCCTCTCACCCCTTCTCCTCTCTGTCTTCCCTTCTTTCACATTCTCTCATGACCTCCCCTCGCTTCTCCTTCTCCCTCCTTTCCTTCGACCTGACTCATTCCTTTGGGTCTATTTTTATCTCCTTCCCTCTCTCTCTCTCTTTTCCCCTCTGTCTCACATTCTCTCTCTCTCTTTTTCTCTCACCCCCCTCCCCCACAGTCTCCCCCACATGTAATCAGCACTCTGTTGATGAACGTTTTGATTGAACGAAGACAAAAGCAGTGCGAGCTCACGGGAGAAGCTCAGAGCGGGACAGCACCACAGAGGAAATACATATTCACGTCTCTTCTTTCTTTTTCCCTCATTTTCATCCCTCTTTTCTTCTTCTTTGTGGGGCTTCGACTCACCTGACTGTCCCTCCGGCGCTCTGGTTGGACTCACTCTGTCATCAGTCGTCTGTTTTGTGACTGTGAGACTGTGTGACAAGATACTTTGTGATCGTACGTGCTCCTGCGCCCGCATGTGTGTGTGTTTCTGAGTGTGTGTGACGAATGGTCTTCAGCTCGTTTGTATGAATAATCTTTTACATACGTGCGTCGCTGATGAGTAACCATGTTCAGATTCATCTGTGCTGCGTTTGAAGCCAAAAATGAAATGAAAAAAAGTGATTTTATTTGTTCTGACAGCGACGTTATTAAGAAAAAAGAGAAAAACTCTGACGAAAATGTTAGATTGTGTAGTTTTAGTCAGTGGTTTGGTTTTTAAAGAGATATTCCACTTTTAGAGCCGCTTTGTCAACAATTTATCAAAGATAGAGTCACAATATTTGTTTTCTGTTACCTGCAGGTCGATCCTCTTTGTTTTTTTGTCTTTATTAATAAAACTGAAACTTACAGGAGTGGTATCTGCTCACTAAAACATCTGAAATCAGGATGATCCATATTAAAGATCCCATCAGGTTTTTTTTTAGTAGCCTCAGTTTGACCAACATAAGTAAACAAAACCATCAGGGACTGAAGTGACTGATCTGTATGTGAGGTTTTATGCTTGTAAAAAATGCTGCAGAGTAGATATCAAACAGAGCTGGCCGTAAGAAACGAAATTTTTTACTAGATTCTCACTAAGAGATACATTTGACCGCTTATAAAAGTAAAGGATTTCCTCTTTCTTTTAAATGTACAAGATAAAATCAACAAATCTGTCCATGAAGGCGCCAAAACTAAGAGAAAGTTCCTCACAGGAGCTTTAAATAACGATCTGTTAACATGAATATTTGGAGCATCAACTTACTGGCAATTTCCTCCGCATCCGGAACAGCTACGTATCCTCTGATCGTAGCTGATCGTAACCATTCAAGTTACCGTGTCAATTTCCACTGGCTTCTTTCCGTTCCTCTGTGGATCGGCGAACTCCACAGCTGATCGCAAGAGTTCGATTGTTTCCGGACGCTGTAGCATGGCGGATAAATTCAGCACAGATTAACCCGTGCTGGAAAGGAAGTCGGGCACAGACACAAAATAAAACATCCGGCTTCTTTTCAAAATAAAACACTCCGTATTTCACACCATGCAAACGGGCGGAGACAAACAAGCGAAAGGTTTTTAGACATCATTTCACCCCGATGACACCATGGATGAGGAGATGCTGATTCTAGAAGTCTAGAAGTAGATTTGGAGTCAGTGTTCTGTGGAAATGCATGCTTGAGTCAATTAATGCATACCTGATTTTTCAATATTACTAACATTAATACAACACAAAAGTCAGGACAACTAAAATGCAGATAGTTGAAACATGGATTTATGGTTTGGATGAAGATCGTAGGTGTTGATTTATGCAGATATTCATACTGTGTACGTTTTAATGAAGTTGTAAAACTTTAGCAGATTCTCTAATACGTCCTCCGCCGCCACCTCATTGTGTTTCTCTCGGCCCTGTTTCCTCACAACATCAGTGTCTGCGCTGAGCTGATAGTCCTTTAATTTGTGATGTGGCTGTTTGTACGGAAAGATAAAAATCAAAGCGAACTTGTCTGGCTCATTCATCACAGCGATAAACAGACACTTCCTGTAGTTTCTTGGCCACAGAACTGGAACCACCTTGTGCCACCTTCAATCGACGAGCCGCCCCTCTCCACATCTAACCGCAGCTCCCTCTCTCCTCCCAGGACCCGTTTGATGCAGAGCTTCAAAGAGTCCCACTCCCATGAGTCCTTGCTGTCTCCCAGCAGCGCTGCCGAGGCGCTGGACCTCACTCTGGATGAGGACGCCATCATCAAACCTGTGCATTCGAGCATCCTGGGACAAGAGTACTGCTTTGAGGTGAGAGCTGAGCCGGTGTGAACAAACAGCACCAAGCATGATGTTTATCCTGACAGACGATGACGCTGATGTAAAGTGATTTTTCTTTCTTTAATGTATGTGAAAGAAACCAAAGCAAAGACACTAAAAAGTCCCTCTCCTTTCATAACTTACTGATTCTTTTCAACACCTTTCCATTAACGCAACATGACAGAGGTTGAGAGTGAATGCAAGACATTGTTTTGGCGCCTCACTTGCAGTCTCCATGGTTACTAATGGCTGTGGTTGTTGAATTTACCATTGGCTGTAACCTCAGGTGACTACGGCATCGGGAACCAAGTGCTTTGCGTGTCGCTCAGCTGCAGAGAGAGACAAATGGATCGAGAACCTGCAGAGAGCTGTCAAGCCCAACAAGGTGAGGGGAGAGAAAGGGATGCGGTAGAGGAAGAAAAAAGAAGGATGGGCCCTCTGTCTGTGTGTCTCTCTCTCTCCTCCCCGTCTCCCGTTGTTGTGTGTTTTTTCAGTACGAGCGCACCGCTTCATTCCTCTGTGTGAACTCCATCCTCGTGTCTGTGTGTGTCTGTGTTGTCCAATTTAGATGCTTCTCAGAGCAAATATTAAAGCTGCACGAGTTAATGTTGCATATGGAGGGTCCAAACTGCTGTTTAGAAACACTTTTATTACCTCAAACCAGGTAACAGGATGTTAGAGCGCTGTGGACGGCAGGCTTATATTTACAAATGCAACATGTCTGTGATATTAGATACTAAAGAAGACTGAAGGGAACAGGCAGAAAAGATCCAATACTGGAAGTTTTCACTGTTTTTAGGAGATACTGGGCCTCATGCAAGTAACAAACTTAGAGATTTGCAGAATTAACCAGTTTTTTCATCAGAATAGAAACCCCTGAGTTTGTCTTTGGAGGTCATAAGGGTCTCTATAAAGTCTTTTCAGAACAGCTCCCACAGCTACCGATAAAAATCCTGTCTTTATATTCTAGATCATAAACCGACTGTAGGGCCAAATGTCTCTGCAAAATCCTACAGCTTCAGGATCAGGATCTAGATCCAGGGGGTGGCCGAGGCCTCTCTTTAAATTTGACTACTCTTGGTGCCACTATGAAACCCAATATTATCACTCAGTACGTTTACATGAAACTCGAGAAAACTGACTTATTGCCTTATACTGAAGTGCGTGTAAACACTTTAGTGCGACTATAATCGGAGTCAGAGAACCGCGATCAAGAAACCCAAATAATGCGATTGGAATTCGATTTTCTCTGCCATGTAGCTGGCGTAGTCGAAGTATGATTGGAAAACTTATGTGAGCGTGAGCCACGCCTCCATAACCCCAGAACAAAAACACCAGAGAAGAATTGGCGCCATCATTTAAAGAACTTTAGACTCAGAAGAAACTTCAACATGGCTGAAATAAGAAAGAATGCTCCATCTTCTTGTTTCTCCAAAACGTCCAGCAGCAGTTGTAGACACTTCTGACGTCTGACACCGACCTGGACATTTTAAAGTATATGAACGATCACAAAACGAGGAACGGAGACATCTTTTAAAAATGTCCGGAAATAGCGCAGCTGAAAAGACCCATACTGCCCCCTAGTTTTGGGGAGGAGGACACGTACCTGTCAATAATTCAATTTTCGAATTATGAGCTTACTGATTGATACAAGAAGTGGGACTTATGGGACTCCAACAGGCTGCTCAGAGCCTTCTTTGTGAGTCGTTGTTCAGCGCTTTTATGTACAAACGTCCTCCTTAATGACCCATGGATCCATGGTCAGGATTTTCTGTCCAGAGCCACAAAACAGGTCTCAGTCAGGACCCCTTCAGTTGTATTTGATGGTTTAGCTCCCTGCAGCAGCTTTTAGAGACACCTCCCCCCTTATTTATGTGCGAACATGAAAAGCCAGGGCAGGGAGAGCAGCAGCAAAGACATGGGAAGAGAACAGAGCCGACATCAGTGAGATAAAATCAGACACAGCATGTAGAAGAGGTTGTAGATGAAGCAGAGGGCTGAAGCAGAGGGTCATCTGCTGATATGGGATGGACTTAAGATCAGTGAATGTACCAGACTGAAGTTGACTTTCTTGGCCTCCCTGAACTAATTCTTGGTACATGACAGCCTGTAATATCTCTATATCAGTGTCTTATTTTTCTTATTTTGTTGTATTTCCTGTCGACTATCAGCTTGAATCTTCCTTCACCTGCTTCAGGATTGTTGTCGAGTATTTCTGTTTGTTCTTCTGAAGTTTCGAACATTTCTGTCTGTGGATTTGATCCGATCTTGTGTAGCAGTCAAACACTAAATCATGTCTCATCCTCTTGACAAAGATATGAGATATTTTCTATGGTCTAACTTCACACTCAGTCTTTTCTCCTCTGTTTCTGTCACAGCGCAGAGCGGCTCTGAATTCATGCCGTGTGAAATTCTTCTTTTACTCTTTAGCTTGCATATTTTTTGGGTGGGAGTGAAACTTTCCCACAAACGGAGCTGAACAGGCAGCTTTTAGAGGCATCTGGTATGCTAATGATCCAATCTCATGAACAAGCACGTCCTCGTGAAGCAGGGGAACTCATCAGAATAATGAGGGATTGACGGCGAGTTTGTTTAGTCAAGAGATTAAAGAGTTTGTGGTGTTCTTGCATGAGGCCCAGTGTTGGTGTAGAGATCTTCTGTTACTACTACTGCATGATTCAGGGTTTGTGTTTCCACGCTCACACGACAAATCTCAGTCCTTCACACCCAATCAGAGTGAGAGAAAATCTTAATTTTGACCCAGATTTCACAGCGGACTGAAATCGTCCCGTATCTGCCCTCTCAGTTATTAGAACGAGTGAACAGACATGTGAGATATAGAGCTTTGAAGACAACCAGGGAGCAGCAGTTATTAAGCCGGGCTGAGATGAAGCTTCGCCCGAGCTGAATGTCTGGTCCAGATGCTCGGGCTGCAGGGGTCCTGGCTGACTCCACGAGGGGGCACGCTCCAAAATCATCCCCCTCTTACCGGGGAAACAACTCGCTCTCTGCTCCTCAGACCAGATGCAACGACAGAGATAAGACTCACCGCAGAGACGAGGATTATCATTACGCTTCTTAACTTTCTGGAGCGTTTTAATTCCCTCTTTCGAGCTCTAATTTTCTTCTTCTCTAAAAGGAGAGCTCTCACTTCACCCCGCTTTGGTGTTTTACTCACTTTTCGGTGTTGAAACTGAGAAATGACAGAAATTAGAGCAGATAGAAAAACCACATCAAGACGGAGAAGCGGAGAGCTCACGCTGGCTCTGCTGCACCGTGTGTGCACGAGCAAACTGAGCCACCAGATGCCCCGCACATTCAAACGCAGGGGTTTGGAATTAATTATACCGCATGTTTGGCGCCGCTTATCAAAGAGCATACAAATGGGGAACTTAAGGAGCGCGGGTCTAACTCATGCGTACGTAAAGAGCCGTCTAAATGAGAAGTGAAGCAAACAGGGGACGGACAAGAATGGCGACTGAAGTGACTCAGTCCCTTGTTCTCTGAAGCATCGCTGTGCAATCAACGCAGCTTCCCCCCCACAGGGGATGTCAGATATAGCCGCGTCTTTGTGACCGTGATTAGGAAGTGTAGCCGTCTTCAGGAACATTAGCGCCATTGTTTGTCCCTCGCCGTGGACGCACACGTGCATTGTGTCATTTGTGTCTTTGAATGTTTAAGTGGATTATTTTATCATGCAGCGCGTCCGCTCTCCCTCTCCTCTCTTTTACATTTTCTGTCATCTTCTCATTTCTATCACGCTGTCCTCTGTCTGTGTTCATGTTCAGAGCGGAGAGTAATTCATCAAGTCCTGCCTACAATCCACAGAAGCTCGCCCGCCATGTCGCCAGCTATTTCTTTCCTGTCATTTACTTTGTCCTCCTGCAGGCTGACCTGCTGTCGCCCCTCATCCACACACACTGTCTCTGTCTCCGTATCTCTGGACTGTTTTCTTTGCTGTTTGCCGTGTTTTGACTCTGCTGCATGGTTCCAATCTTCTCCTGTGCAGCTTCTGAATGTCAGGCTTTTAAGATGCATTTCACCTCATTTGACCCCGACTTCATCTCCACGCAGGACAACAGCCGGCGGGTTGACAATGTGCTCAAACTGTGGATCATCGAGGCCCGAGAGCTTCCAGCCAAGAAACGCTACTACTGCGAGCTTTGTCTGGACGACATGCTGTACGCGCGCACCACCAGCAAGCCCCGCACCGACACGGTTTTCTGGGGCGAGCACTTTGAATTCAACAACCTGCCTGCTGTCCGCAACCTACGCCTTCATCTATACAAGGAGACAGACAAGAAGAGACGCAAGGTATCAGAGTGAAGACACAAATGTATGAAATGAGGAATCCATTCAAAACCTTTGACTTTTAGAGGTCAGCTGACTGCAAATACAGCCTCTGATTGGTTGATGGATGTCAGCCATTACCGAGTATAGTCAGCTAACAACAGAAGAGACTCTATTTGTACATAAATCATCACAGTTTACCTTCATTTCTGAGGGAGGGGATAAAAATAGTCTCTGGAAATACACTGATCATCTCTGTGGGACAAGTCAGAACTACTGGAGAGGGGTGTGTCGAATACAGCGAGGTGATTGGATGGAGAGGCGGAGCAGGAGATTGACCAACTGGAGATGTCTGGGACGGATGGCTCCCATTGGTCAATGTTTGTGCAGCCCTGCACCTGATAGGGTGAACGGATTTTTTCTGTTCTTTTTTCTCTTCACTTTGAGGAGATCGCACTATAGGACCATGATCGCCATAGAAACGAGGTTTATAATAATTACCAATCTTTCCAATCGTCAACCATGACTTTAAAGTCCCATAAAAGTCACACAAACACATGGAGTTAAAGCTGCCTGTCTCACGAAGCGAGTGGATTTTACAGCAAGTCTCTGTGTGAACCAGTCTAATTGTAGAACTGGTCCACTTCAGTAAAACGTCATGTACGACAGGAGGTCAAAGGGTCGAGTACCAAACCCTGACCAAACCCTTTTTTTCAGGCATATTTCATCCATCCTATATTCAGGTCGATTCAGTTTATAAATTTAAAAGGGGATAATGTTACTGCGAGTGAAATGTAAGGGTTGAATTGTTCTCTTTTAAACTGTTTCACAACTTCCGGACAAATCTGAAGTTAAAACATGTTAGAAAAAGTTTGTTATGACTGATGAAGCAGCTAAAACTCAACAGTTTATCACACAGACGTCTGTATTATCATCAAAAGTAAACAGCTCAGATGTTTTTCTGCAGTCTCCTTTAAGACCTACATGAACGATAAAGCCATAAGCATGTTGGAAGTTTGCAGTGGTTCTGCTTTTGTCCTCATTCATTTTATTGACTTTATAACGTAAAAGCTCTGGTCGTAAAATGTCCTTAGTTTGGGATGGAGAGAAATGGGAAGGTCTTCAAACAGCAGCGATTATGTTCAGAACGCTCTAACGAAATAAAAGCCTGAAAACTATTGAAACGGATGAAGTAATCATTGAGTCATTTTGACAGATCAGTGACTCTGTCAGTCCCCTGCAGACGCACAACAACAAAAGGGACATTTTTGGTTCATTTAGCAGGAAAAAAAAAAGATTTAATTTTGCTTTTGAAAGTCTTTTAATTTTTTAAGATAAAACATTTATCAAGAAAATGAACGGATAGGATGAAGTCGTGAGAATACAATAATCTCTATTTTCAGTGAAGACCAAAAGTGGCACCACTGCAGGAAAACAGCTCATTTGTATCTTCAGAAGACGCTCCAGGGATCCAGCGATAGTCTTTAAACTCATCATTTATTCAGAGCTAAAGCTTCAAATGAACTTTTTTTGACATTTCAGTCTGAGGGATTACTTTTATAAAGTCTATGGGAGACGTCTTTTCTTTGACAAGTGCTTATCTTGACTGATATCTCCTTCTCGTCGTCTCTCAGGAGAAGAGCACATACTTAGGACTTGTTAGCATCCCCATCTCGAGCATCACCGGACGTCAGTTTGTGGAGCAGTGGTACCCGGTCATCCAGCCCAGCGTCCTCACCAAGGGAGCCGGCGTGGGAGGAGGGAAGATCATCAACGCATCCCTACGCCTCAAATCCCGCTTCCAGACCATGAACATCCTGCCCATGGAGCTGTACAAGGAGTTTGCAGAGTACGTCACTAATAACTACCGCACCCTGTGTGCCGTGCTGGAACCCGTGCTGAGCGTGAAGAGCAAAGAGGAGGTGGCCTGTGCGCTGGTGCATATACTGCAGAGCACGGGGAAAGCTAAGGTAAAGGCGCCGCTGTCTGATTCACTGCGAAATAAAAACATCTAAAACAGAGAATTTGTTTGTCTCCTGATTAATTCAAAGTTTCTCTTCCTCCAGGATTTCCTGTCAGACATGGCGATGTGCGAGGTAGACAGATTCATCGACCGAGAACACCTTATTTTCAGAGAGAACACTCTGGCCACCAAAGCCATAGAAGAGTACCTCAAACTGATCGGACATAAGTACCTCAAGGACGCGATAGGTGAGGCACTTCACATCTGAGTACGCAGCAACTGTATAAACTGAAGCGACTCTGCAAAACTCAAACTCAAACTGGAAAAAAAAACTCTCTGCAAGTTTTGAAATGACTAAACTTTTAATTAGAGTCCTCACTAAGTCGGTGTTTCAATTTCAGTTTCAGTCTGTCTCATTGTTTCTACCTGATGAAATAATTCGGTTTGTCGGTTGGATTATTTAACATTCAGTCCTGCAGAACTGTTGTATGTTTTGTTATTAAAATGTTCTGCAAGGAGTCTCAGAGGCAACGAAACACATCCTCTATATACAGACAGGTCTGTGTCGAGTATATTTAAAGGTACAGTGTGTAATTTTAATGCCAACACTTTGACTTAATCATCTATGTGGTTAAGATTAAGAGACCCGGTCCAGGTAGCTGCCAATCAGAATCACAAACACACAGAGGACGACACACACACAGTCAGCAGCACTAAAACAGACATTCAAAGACACATCAGACTATCCAGATAAAGGGTAGAGCTATCCAATCAGAAGACTGAAATGAGGAACCTGGAGCATTCTGTGGAGTAACACTGAAGTACAGGTTTCATAAATAATAACTGAATGCTCCATCTTCTTTCTCATCACCACCACATCATGATAAATATCAAGAGTTTGAAAAGATTATACGGGAAATTGAGTCACTTCTGGAGAAGGGCAGCTTCTGCACACTCCTGCATGCACAGCCCATAATTGATCCATATTTTAGTGCAGGCTGGCTGCCCTGCTGGTACCTATCTGTACGGTACTTTACATATAAATTGACCAAAGCCTGTAAGTATGACCTCCCTCATAAAAGTATAATCTTTAATCTTATTGAGAAACGCTTTTATTCTTATAAAGGTAAAACTTTTTGTCATGAACTTAAGACTGAGTTTGAATTAGAGCTGCACTGTGGACCTGAGCTGTCTGTGTTAGGATTGTAACCTCTGTAGATGTTGTTTATATAAACCACGAGGTCAGCAGCGCTCTGTAAAAATATGACTTCAGAGTTTAGTCTTTAATCTTATAAATCCAGGACTCATCGAACTTCATATCCACAATATATTATTCTTAATGTGGTCATACAGGCCACCGTATCTACAGTTAACCTTGTAGGCGCAGATTAATTATGAATATTTTGGTGTTTTAAAGCTCCTGTGAGGGTCTTTTGACAAATCTAATCTCTTTGCCAATTTCTCCTTTTTCCTGAATAAATCTCTTCCTTCTTATTTTCAACGGACAATTGTGTCACTCAGAGTGACATGTTGATGCAGTAAATGCAAACAAAAGCTGTCTGCATCATGCTTTAAAGCTTGTGTAAGGAACTTTTGTTTCTGTCAGTTTTGGCGCCCCCTGTGGACAAAACAGTTTTTGCTTACCTTTTGACTTTCTGCAGTCAAATCGATGATTTCTTGTGAATTTTTAAGTGGAAAATGTAAAAATAGGGCTGATTATTGAGCTGCTAACCAGATTCAAACATTAAAAATCACAACAGAAGAATCATCAGTCTTGTTGCTGATTGTCTTGTTTGATTTGGATGTTGTAAAAAGGCTTCAATACACATTTTAGTCCATTTCATGAACGTCAAAAAACTTCTCACCAGAGCTTTAAATAATTTTAACACAGTGTTCATAAACATCAGGTTTTGTCCTGTTAGTTTTTGAGTGTCATAAAAAGGCATCAGTATTAATTTAATTCTGTCCCGCTCAGCCTAAAAACTTTGCAATAACTTGAAAGTGGATGTTGAAACACAGAAGAAGCCAAATCACTCCGTCCTCCTCTTAAAACTGTTAGAAACTTCACTTTCTTCCTCGTCACTTTTCTTTTTCTCTGTATTTGTTTCATTGATTTTTTTGCTGATGTTAACATCCCTGTTAAACTTTCCTGAAATGGATTTCTTTTTTGTTCCGTTGGATATTGTTGTTGTTTCTCACTCTGTAACAACTCTGGGCCTGATCTCACAGCCTGTCCCATTCTGCAGTCACTAATGAAATGTCATTTTCAGGGGAGTTCATAAGGGCCTTGTATGAGTCAGAGGAAAATTGTGAAGTGGATCCCATGAGAACACCACCCTCTGTGCTCCCAGACCACCAAGCCAATCTCCGAATGTGCTGTGAACTGGCACTCTGCAAGATCATTAACTCCCATTGGTGAGTGCTTTGCATTATAAACCCTTTGTGTTCGGTGTTTCTGTCCCCTCTGATATTTCAAAAAGTCTTCATGTAATTTCACGGGAAATTGAAGAAACACAAATCTCCATATCTTACATCCTTGAACAGTGTTTTCCCTCGAGAGCTAAAGGAAGTTTTTGCGTCTTGGAGAGTGCGTTGTGCTGAGAGAGGTCGAGAGGATATCGCCGACCGGCTCATCAGCGGCTCCCTCTTCCTGCGCTTCCTGTGTCCTGCCATTATGTCTCCATCGCTCTTCAATCTCACCCAGGAGTATCCTGACGAGCAGACGTCACGCACACTCACCCTCATCGCCAAAGTTGTGCAGAACCTGGCCAACTTCTCAAAGTCAGTGTTACTTCATTTTCAATTTCAATTTAAGATTTTAAATCGACTTAATAACTTGAATTCTGCCGTGTGCAAGAAAAGATGTTTAACAAGCTGAAGAGGCAAGTGTTGAGTGAAAAAAACTCACAATCAATCCAACATGGGAACAGATAAAAACAAAAGGGTACGAAAAAAATCATATATTTTTTAAGAGAAACCTTGAATTGGTTTTCTTTTGTGGAGATGAATAAAAAGCAGCCCACTTGGAAAAACTCAATATTCTTGTTTTTGTTAGTTTTGGATCTTTCTTCTCTGTAGTGATTATTATTCTTATAACTGGAATTCAGCAGAAAAATAAAATCAGCTCTCAGCGCTCGAAACAAGAGAGCGATGAAGGATTCGACTGAAGCGGTGGACACAGTTTTAAACCACAGTGTCGTCTGCGTAAAGAGTAATAACAGATTAGGAACAACTGAACAACTTCATATCCATGACGATGATATTAAATGTTAAAGGACCGAGAACTGAACCCTGGGGGACACCTAATCAAAGTGCTCATTCTTATGGACACAGTGAGACTTTTATTATTCAGAGCAAAAGAGCAAATTTTTAAAAAGTGAAAGATTAGGAGTTTCGTTTTGGTCGCTGTCCCTGTTTCTTAAAGGTCCTGTGTACATGACTGACTGATCTGAGGACGACCACAGTCTTCCTCAGTGTTAGCACTGTGGCTAATATTCCTCACAGGTCTGTTTTGGTTTACTCACAGACTTGTAGACTCAGTTTGAAGGTGGTTGATGAACTTGAAGTAGCCTTGTAGGAGCCAAAATGTATTTGTTGAAAGTATGATTTCAAACAGGTGCTTCACCTTTGGGGATCGTCACTGAGGGGTGTGGTTTTGGGATGTTTGGTGGGTTATTTAAATCTCACAGGTGTCATCGGAAAATGGGTTTGTGGTAGGCTCTGATAATTTTCTGTTGACCGTTTCACTCATCCTGTTTTTTTGGAACAATAAACCACTTTTTAAGACTCAAACCAGACCTATAATTAAAGTCACAGATGCAGGCGAACCTAAACCCCAGCGGCCTTTTGTTTGTTGAAGGAAAGCAGTCACTACAAGCCGACCTTAGTGATCTTTTACTTCTGTTCAACACAAATTTCATGTTACTTTCAACTTGTGAACTGAGAGCGAAATGTGCCGCATCAAAGTGCAGTGGTGTCGTTTTTGGCAAAGTAGCACGTGATATAAGAAAGTAACCTGCAAATTTTGGAGCTTAATATGATCTTATTTAATATATTCATACTTAACTCTTGACTCAGCTGTAGTTTTGTTTAGTTTGACCCCAGAAAACTTAGAGTTTTACTCATCTGACATCCAACCACAAAGTTTCTGATGTGTTGAAGTTTTCCTGTTCAGTTTTATTTGTAGTTAAAAAAGGTCTTGAACAGATTTGACATGATGGCAGTGAACGACATTTACATGTAGGAAACATAACCTCAATTTAAGAGTTACCATAGACGGCGACTCGAGTTGACATTTAATTTCAACATTTCACTTGTATTCTCTGCCGTCGCTCCTCTTTTCCTTCATATCTTCTTACTTTCCCTCCTTTCTCTCCCATCTGCAGGTTTGGCAATAAAGAGGAGTACATGTGTTTCATGAACGAGTTTTTGGAGATGGAGTGGCGCTCCATGCAGCAGTTCCTGTATGAGATCTCTAACCTGGACAGCGTCAGCAATGCGGGCGGCTTTGAGGGATACATCGACCTCGGCAGGGAGCTGTCCATACTGCACAGTCTCCTCTGGGAGGTCATGGCTCAGCTCAGCAAGGTTAATCTGACTTAATTCGCCACCATTAAACAGTTATGATGTTGGATATTCGTATATTTGTGTCAAATTGATTTCTAAGTCTTTAATCAGAGTTAAGTTGATGTGAATCAATGATGTCCAGCTGATCAGAAATGAACATTTGGCCTTTCCTTTCAAAGACAATTTTCATTTTCATTTGCAGCCAAATCCTGTGTTTCCCCCACATCTGCAGGATGCCATCATCAAACTGGGTCCCCTGCCTCGCCTCCTGAACGACATCAGTATGGCCCTGCGTAACCCTCACCTGCAGAGGCAGCCCAGCCATCAGACAGACAGAGTGACGGAGAGACAGACAGAGAGGCTGCTGTCACGGCCGAGCTTCAACAGAGGCATCTCCTCCGACTTTCAGAATCTAATGACGAGGGATCTGAACAGGTAGGTGATAAAACAGATCCTCTTTACCGAGGGTTTCATCAGAAACTGTTTACACTTCACTCAACTTCATTGTCAGAGTCTGGAGCCGTGATTTCTTTGATGTCGGTTGTAAAGCATTTGATAAATTAGAGTTTTAATGCGCCGTGATTTTGTGAAACTAATCATATTATAACTGCAGGAAAACTGAACATTACCTGCAAACTGTGTGGTGCATTTTAAATTTAAACGCTGAACTTTAAAGGTAAAAAAATATCACACTAATATCTGATGTTGGGCATGTCACTAAAAGTTAATAATTACTAGAAAAATAAAAAAAAATCAGTTTTGTAAATTAACCCTTTCCTCTCGTCTCTGCGGTAGACTCAACAGTTGATGTGGAAAACGTCTTGAACAGTAGACCTTAAATCCACTTTATTTAGTCCTTCTTGGCTTAAAGATTGCAGCGGAAGAGGTCAATTAAAATCAAGTCTTGGTCGTTTGGATAGAGAGACTCCTCCTCCTTGACCTGTGGAGCTAACATGTACCATATCGTCCCTAATACACCTGAAATAAGTGGGATCGTCTCACAGTGTCGCGAACCACATACTATACTGTTTATGATATCCCCTCCAAAGATAGAATGAAACATTGTTGTAACTTACGGTAAAATCCACTCAGTTTGTGAGGGCGACAACTTTCAAAGGAGAAACTTCATGTGTTTCTGAAACATCCAGGAACTTTTCTATCCCACAAAAACAAAGCGATCTGTGGTGATTCATCTATAAAATTTAGTAAAACTGAGTTTTTTTGTTTTGGTTGACCAATCAGAGGCTGTATCTACAATCAGCTGACCTGTTTTTCTTTACGTGTAAATAAGAACATCTATCTTTTTATGTACACTTTAATTTATTTGTTTTTATTCCACTACCACTTTACCTCCAGAAAGTGCAATATTACTCACCATGCTGCTATTTTACCCTTAGTTTTTATTAAATTAAAACACCATCATGCTGTGATATGGAAGCCAAGCAACGACATTTCTTTGCAGAGAGAAATCACTGCTGTGTTTTATTTTGTGCAAAGACAATAAAAGTTTATGTCTTTAACGGTCCAGTTAGAAGTGAGGGCTGACTCTTAAAGTATAACGGTATTTTCTGTTTGTCATCATCAGCTGTTTGACAGGAAGTGACAGGTAACTAATTATTACCCAATCCTGCCTGGATCAGACCTGTTTTTATTTGTGACTATTTCCCAAATTTGTGTCTTGAGTAAATCGATCAAAACTCCTCCTCGCTCTGTTTCTTTGACTCTCGGCTGACCTCACCGCTCCTCTCCAGCTCTATAGATATCACTCGCTTGCCTTCCCCCACGTCCACCGGAGGGGTCATACCATCCCGCTCCCAGATGAGTTTTCAGGACCGAGACCACCCTCATCGAGCGTCCTCCAAAGACATGTTCTACGTCTCCCGCCCTCCCCTGGCCCGCTCCAGCCCGGCGTACTGCACGAGCAGCTCGGACATCACGGAACCAGACCCTAAGGTGAGTCTTACCACACTGACCCCGGGGGAATAATCATCCCATCCACTAGATTAATCTCTTATCAGCGTGAGGTTGGTATGACGTGCATGCTGGTCATACTTAATACAATCTGCCATCGTGTGATCGAGGCCGTAGAATATCATGACATCTGCTTTTTTTCCACTGATTCACCACGCAACTCATCCTAGCGGTATTTCCTGGGAAATACTTTGAGGCATTCCGATATCCAGGCCTCGCGGTAAAAACACCCGCACCACCCTCACCCATGTCATCCGTGGCCACCTAACATACATAATAACAGGGGGCGCTCTAGCCCTTCATATCCCTTATGATCTAGGTGCTCAGTGTCAATAAAAGCGTATCTATGATGGACCTCCAGGATTCCCGAATGAACAGCGTGTCTAATCTGCAGTCGGTGGACATGCTCAACTCCTCCCAGGCCTCCATCGCCGGCATGGGCAGCTTCGGAGGGCTGAGCAGCGGAGGCGGTGGCGGCCTGGGGTCGGGCCTGAGCAGCCAGCTGCGGGCCGGTGGGAGGTTGTCAGCTGGCTCTGGCGGCTCCAGCATGTCCGGCGGCCTCCGGCTGAGCCAGCTGAGCCAGATGGGCACCACCACCGACTCGCTATCCCAGCAGCAGCAACAGCAGGCCGCCGCCATGCGCTACCCGCTTTCCTTCCAGAATCCCCTCTTTCATCTGGCGACCGCTGACGGGCCTCAACAACAGCTCCACCACCAGCACAGCCGAGCCCAGCCGCCGGCGCCCCTGCTCCTCACCCCAGACCACGAGCCGTCTCACCAGACCTACATGCCACAGTTCGCCCACGGGGGGTTCTCCCGCAGTGAGGACCTGTCCACCCTCAGGACCAGGGACGGTCACCTGGGCCAACCCAGCATCATCCACTCACACAGCTACAGCGACGACTACAGCAGGGCTGAATACGGACGCAGACAGCTGTCCATGCATGTGCAGGTACATCAACCTTCACTCTATTCCCACGACGTCTTAAAGCCACTATGTCGGGATTTAACCCTCCTGTTAGAACCGCTCAGACGGACGAGGCATTAAAATACGGAGAAATTAGCATCACAAAGAGCCCAGGGTGACATTCTCGGGTCATTTTTCTGACCAGCCAAGTGTGCGAAAGCCATAAAAAGTCAATTTACAACAATATAACCGAGCAGCAACTTTTCCACCGAGAGAAAGTGGAGCCAAAGAATTTCATGCTTGTCTTCAGGCTCCTGTGAGGTGTTTTTCACTTCCACTGTGTACGACCTAAAAGAGCAAGAAGCAGAAAGACTGAGACTGATCATAACTGATGACAGTTACTCCTCAAATACAAACAAGAGCTTTTATCGGCTTTTGTTGGAGATTATCATTAAGTGTCATCCTTTTATTATATTAGAGCTTTCTATGACACGCTAACATGCTGTAACCAAGATGTGAGGGCGCTCAGTAATAAAGAAAGAAGATGTGCAGGTGCTCAAACCTTTACAAAGTCAGTTACAGAAAATTAATCATCAGTTTTTATTCATTTTATACAGAAATCACCAAACTGTCCTTCAATTTGCTGATCCGAAACAGAGAGAAACTGAATCTCCTTGAGTTTGACGATCAGTCGGACAAATTGATCAATAAATATATCACACTTTGTTTCAGATGTTGGTGTTTCTTGGTCCAAAAGTAGACTATGGAGGTAAATCTGTGCCATCTGATTTTGAATTTGAATTTCTAAAGCTGAATTATTTTTGCATCAAAATCAGACTTTGAATTTCAAAACCATCAAATTTCAAGCACGCATTTTAATTTCTTACACTTTTTTTTTTCACAATGATGAAATTAATTCAGTGTAAAAAAAAATCGGTCTCTCAAAATATTGGTGTAGTAAAAATTCGACTTAAAAAAACTATGTTGAAAAAAAAATAAATTTCAACATAAAAAAAATTTCAGTGTCAAATAATTCAGTGTAAAACAGACAACTCAACATGACTAATCTAGCAGTATTTGATTGGCTGGACGATGGAGGATTAAGCCAGGAATGAATTTTTTGACACTGAATTTTTTTTATTTTTATTTTATTTTTTAAACAGTTTTTTTTAAAAGTTGAATTTTTACTAAACAAATCTTTTGAGGGACCGATTTCACACTGAATTTATTTCATCACTGTGAAAATAAGTAAGTGTCAGATTTAAAAATGCGTGCTTGAAATTCAATAGTTTCGAAATTCAAAGTCTGATTTTGATGAAAAAAATTCAGCTTTAAAAATTCAAATTCAAGATCAGATGGCACAGATTTACTTCCATAGTAGATAGAAGTCAAATCCTTCACATAGTGGCTTTAACCATTTTCTACTGATGAGTACTCTCAGGCCAAACAGAAAATGGATCATGTTCCGTGTCTGTCATTGGACTTTTGACCTGAAGAGCCGTAATTGAAGCGTTTTTTTCTCCCGCTAAGATGTTCACTCATGTTACATGTTAGAGCACCTCTTCACTGACCAGGATAACACCATGACTGTGCAGAGGGCTTCAGCAAAAATCGAAATGGTGTTTGCAAAAAAGTTGAACCTGGCTCAACTTTTGCTGCAACACATCCAGAAACACAGCGTTGGTGAATAAAAAAAAAAAGCGCACACGTTATAAAAGATGAGTTTGTGAAAAAAGTGCAGTTTTTAAGATTAAATCCTTGCAGCAAGCCTCCTCAAAGCGTAAAATCCTCAGCATTAGTGCAAAGAAACACTTATTTTTCAGTCAAATCCAAACTTCCTGCAGTTTGATAGCATCACTTTACTTCTCTGAACTCTTAAAATTATAGAGATTAACCCCTCAGGCCTGACAGCTGTATCCTCACCCACAAATACCATAAAGAAATGACTTTTCTTACTTATTATTCACGTTTTTGTTCTGAAGGATAACCTCCAACAGCAACAAATGATGGGCATGGCCTCCCAGACAGGAACCTCCCACTCTTCTCTGGCCACCACTCCTCCATCCACAGTCCAACCCGTGCGCCAGAGCTCTGTTGCCCCGCCTCCCTCTCAGCGTGTGAAGTCCCAGACCTCCCATCAGCTGTCGGTCAGCGCGGCCGCCGCACCCGCCGCTCCAGCCAAAACACGACCGCCCAGTGGAAACCTCCTCCAGTCACCCGAGTCGGCCTACGGCGAGAGGCAGCACAGGTCCCGGCAGCTGTCCGTCAAAGACAACACGGCCCCGGGCCTGCCCCACCAGCAGAGCTCTGTCAGGGAGAGTGGGAGTCCGCAGGGCACCACCAGTCAGAGCACTCAACAGTCGCCGCAACAGTCTCAGCCGCCGCAACAACACCTGCTCAAACCGACCATGGCCAAACAGGTAACATCTGCACACGCTCAGAGTGTTCTCGCTACAAAGATTTAAAGGCGTGGTTGACGATTGGAGAAGCAGTTGAAAAAAACTGAGCCGCTGGGGCAGATTTGAAAAAAGCGTCCCATCCTCCCCACACACACATAAACCCCTCCCCTCTGTGCTCCACCATAACTCCCCCCCTCGAACTTGTATCGTCCTCCCCACGACACACCCCCTCTGACAGAGCAAGAAGCTGGCTGACAGAAGATCCTACGCTAGCATCAAATAGGATTCACCATGTTGGATTGTTAGTGACTAGCGGCAGTAAACGCCAGCTCTGCTAGCGAGCGCCGTCTGCAGCTGCCTGGACAGCTACTGTGTTGACATGTCAGAGACTAATAAGAGTTATTTATGTAACATGTGCTGCGATAGAAATGACTTTTGGCGGTGGGGCGAGCAGAATATATAAATATATATATATTTTTTGCGTCCTTCTCCATCACAGTTCCTGTAGCTAAGCTGCTACGCTACTTTTAGCCGCTCAGAGCTCAGAGGAGGGCCGGGAGAGTGGGAGGGGACGAGTCAGAACTACGGGAGAGGGGTGTGTCGAATACAGCGAGGTGATTGGATGGCAAAGCGGAGCAGGAGATTGACCAATAGGAGCTGTCCAGGACGCAATAATTTCTTTTGTAGGATGATAGGGAAAGGTCCTGCCCTCCTTTGCCTCTGATTGGCTAGAAGTGCTGGGCTCCGATTGGTTAATTCTAATGGCTGTGGAACGTCATTGTCTGTCAGGTTAGGATTAGGGTTGAGAGATTTAGAAGAGCGATAATGTTCTGTAATGTTCTGTTTGATGTACAGAGCCGACAGCCGACGTTTGGCTTGACTGTGTGACGACGTTTCCAGCTTTTCTAGCCAATCAGAGTCGAAGGAGGCGGGACTTGCTAGGGTGAATGGATTTTTTTTCCATTCTTTTTTCTCTTTCACTTTGTGGAGATCGCACTCTAGGACCATGATCGCCATAGAAACGAGGTTCATAATAATTACCAATCTCTCCAGTCGTCAACCATGACTTTAAAACATACTGTACAAAAATCTATGAAAAGATGTAGGCGGGGTAAAATCACCTGAAAGTTCTTAAAATGATTAATTTTCTATTTCTCACTTTAGTGCTCCACTTTTTGTGTTGAGATGCTTTTTGCTTAAATATCTATGTGTGTGTGTGTGTGTCTCACCGGGTGGCACCAGGGTCCAGCCACGCTCCAAGTGTTTGAACTCCGGCACTTTCTCTCTTTTTAAAACTGACCCTGATCCACTTTGTTAACTCCTGTTCTCATATTCAGTCTCCCAACCTTTCTCCTCCAGGCCTCCCAGTCTCCATCCACCCTCAATCCCCCGACCCCAGCCAACGAACGCACAGTGGCCTGGGTCTCCAACATGCCTCACCTGTCAGCCGACATTGAAAGTTCGCGGATCGACCGTGAGGAGTTTAAACTGAAGGAGTACTCAAAGAGCATGGATGAGTCACGCATGGACAGGGTGGGTATTGTTTTTTTGTTTAAGATCTGCCTCCTTTAATAAAGGACCTCAGGAACACTGAGTCATGTCAGAGCAGATGACACTCAGATATGAAAAGTTGAAAGGCTTCAAACAATATCCGTCAGCCGAGTGATAATAAATCTTTTTAAGTGTTTCATCTTCATCTGCTTTTATATGCAACATCACCTCCGACCTGGAGCGTTGGGGGGCGGTTTTCTGCTTATCTGCGTGTCTTTTAAGTTCATAGGCGGAGATAACAAGCATTCAAACGCTTACTTCATTAAACCTTTTGAAAGCGTACCTCCTGAGCGAGCGGTGCGTGAAGGTCGGTATTCCAAAAAAAAGTTGGGACGCTTTGTAAAATTTTAATCAAACGGATTTTGATGGTTTGCAAAACATTTCAGCTCATTTCAGCTCGGTGTTTAATTGAAGATAGATGCTCATTTAGAGTTTGATGAGAGGCGCTTCAGCAGGGGGATATTCACAGGCGTGGTGCTTTACTTCAAGGAGACCAGTTTAGCTGCTCCATTCAGGACTTCAGCTACTTAACACTCTTCCACTTCAGTGTCACGCTGTTGTAAAACTGCAGAACAAAGTTGGTGTTGTCTTGCTAAAATATGCAAAGCCTGTTTTCTAGATGTTAGCATATTGCTCTTAAAAGCTGCATAAATATCTGTGTAGTAGTTCAGTATTAATGATCCTAGATGTGTAAGCCACCCATGCACTGAGCTCTTGTTCATCCCCATATCATCGTAGATGTTTGTTTATGAGCTGATAAGAAGCTGGGCGGTCTCTCTCTCTCTCTTTTAGAGCAGAGGACATGGCGTCCATGATTTTCAGTGTTCAGTTTTGATTTATTGGACCACAAAACTGTTCTCCCTTCACTTCAGTCTCGGGGGGTCCTGATACAACTTTTTGACTTCTGATACGACACCGATATTGTAGCTGTCAATATTGACTGATCAGGATTTGACAGTGCGACCGTTTGACTCGCATTTGCGACTAAAATTAGATGTGTGCGAATTGTAAAATGTATTTAGGGGCACATGCGCATAAAAAAAATTGCTGAGGTGACACATTTTTTTTTCCTGTGAATACGGCGGTGAAGTTAGTTTTAGGTTGGATATCTGACGGACTTTCACTGAGGATCTATCGGTGTCTTCTCACTCTCTATAACCGGGAATAACAACAGCAGCGCGGTTAAATCTACTCCTCGCTGTCAACATCAGGTGTTGAATAAGGGACCGTCAATAAATTACCGTTTAATGTTCTCAGAAAAGGCAGTTTTCCATCAGTAGCTTCTATGTCATGTGACCAATTGATCTAAAATTGATTTAAAATAATAATACTTATAGATGATAGGTTTTTCACTCAGCTGCAACGTCTTTTTTGGACTTTAGTGAAAAATACTTTGACAGGGACGACATCACTCCTACTCCTCTCTACTTTGTTAGTACCTCAGTTCACACTGTTGTTGTGATTTTGTGGGCTCTGCCTGCTGGATCAGGGCGCTGCTAGCTAGAGGTGCTGGAGCGGAGTCTGGAATGGACTTGATGGATGCTTGCATCGGAGTTCTAATATCGGAGATATTAGATGCAGGCAGATATAATCGATTTTTGATATTTTGTTGATATCAGACCGATAGCAAATATCAATATCATATCAGGACACGCCTACTTCAGTTTATCTCGAATCAGCTTGGTGGCCTTTCTGGATCGTGTTTTTTCGGTTTCCTCTTTGCATCGAACAGTTTTCACCCACATTTGTTGATACAGCAGTAAAGTGTTTTCATAAAGGAGGTTTTTGAACTCATGTTGTGATTTCTACTACAGAGCTATGTCTGTAGTTTAATGCAAAACTCTTTGCAATTTTAGACAGAGTGGCTCACAAAGTAATGAACCTCCTCCCGTCTCTACGGCCTCTTTAGAGTTTCCTCTTTACTCCCAGTTATTTCACTAACCTGCTGCAAATTAACCTCAATAGTTGGGAGAGTTTTTTTCCTGGTGATTTTTAACTTCACCCATCACAATCTGTGAAAGATAACAGCGTACATGTACCAGTGGGTTCCCATTAAAGAGTGCAAAGGGTTAAATATTTCTAATTTAGCGTTCTCCCCTTGTCTCCGGCTCAGGTACGAGAGTACGAGGAAGAGATCAACTCCCTGAAGGAGCGCCTGATGATGTCCCACAAGAAGCTGGAGGAGTACGAGCGCAGGCTCCTCACGCAGGAGCAGCAGACCAATAAGATCCTCCTACAGTACCAGAACCGCCTCGAGGATAGTGAGAGGAGGCTACGGCAACAGCAAGTGGAGAAAGACTCCCAAATTAAAGGAATAATTAGCAGGTAAATGGAGTCTGTTGTTGGGATGGAGGGCAAAAAGACAGCTAAGACGTCACACGCTCTTTTGTGGGGAGGCGGTTGGCCGGCCGCAGACTTAACTTTGATTTACTGTGACGTCTTTGCTGAATAGACTCTGCGAGTTTTGTGGAAAAGTGGCATATTCTCTTCAATAACTGTAGCTGGCTGTGCAATATCGTACGTCTTAGGAGCGAGCAGAAGGTCGAATCCCTCGTTGTGGTCAGTAAAACCGTAGCTCATTGGCTCCTATTTAACAGGACTGAGTTATGAACTGGAACCAGTGATGTTTTCTCCTAAGATACGTATATTGCATATTGGAAAATGATTTTATTTACAGGAGGTTGTTATCTAAGAGAGAATATTGGAGTGTAGGAGTTTGTTTCAGTTTTATTAAGTACTACAGCCCTGGGAGAGAGAGAGAGAGAGAGAGAGAGAGAGAGAGAGAGAGAGAGAGAGGCAGGTAGCTGTACTGTATATTGAAGCCAAAGCTGCAGACGTGAACTGAGCGGCAAATTAAAGGAGAGACAATTATGAAGAAGACACAGATCCATATCGTCTTTGATGAGCATGCAGGGCGTGATGCAGAGATGGTCGGCTCTTTACAGCTGAGGGAAGCAGGACAAAGGAGTCTGTGATCATCCCGCTCTCACAGCCTCACAACACGCTTTTATTCCTTATTATTCAAGAGCTTCATATCTGTACGACTGCCGAGAGCTCCAGCTGAGTCCTCATTTATCGAGCGCTTGTGTGAAATCGTAACGCTGCAGTCTTTAGTTTTTATCGATCCACCACAAAAATTAAGCAGTTGATGGGAAAAGAGTGCAATATCGATCCCTTCTCAAGTTGTATTCAGGCAGGAAAAACCAAATGTTTGCTGTGAAATCTGTGAGCGTTTTTAACTCGGACTGCACATTAGCGACGCTGCATAAAACGTAGTCTTATTTATTTTGCTATTGTTCAGAGAAAGAGGCTCGATAAGGAAGAGAGGATGATATTTTCTTGTTTACATTATATTCTAGTCTGTGGTGTGACGTGTAAGGGTGGATTTCTGTGACAGAGAATATTGCCACTTCTAATCCACTCCAGGAAAGAAGACGTGGAATGAAGACAGAGACTTTCCTGCTCGTCTTTGACGGGGGGACATCTGACCTTGTATATAAAAACCTCCCCTAAAAACCTCCTCCCAGTCTTTGTGCTTGTTGCACTTAGCAGCTATTTTTACGAACACGGCTCGTAACTGGATTTGGGGATCGTTTTCACCCAGATTCGTTTCCAATTGACTCTCCTGTGAGATTGCAGTGTAACAAAGCACAAGAGGATTGATGACGATTCGATAACTTCAGACACGTGTCTGCACTTTTAAAAGCAACACAGAGCAGTGTTTGGACTTTTAGACGCAGGACGATGGAAGACCGTGGTTTAATATCAGCTCTTCCATTTTAAATCGAGGTGTTCGCAGACAGACTGCTGATGTATCTCTCCACAGAGCGAACACGAGCGCTGAAACCTCTCTCTCTCTTTTAACAATCATACCATGGTGTTATCAGAGGAGGAGAGCGAAGAATGAAGCATACAGGCACAAAGGAAATATGGCACATATTAAAGGGACTTTTCCAGAGCAGAGCGTTGATTATTCCTCCCCTGGAGTTTAAACTTACAGTGAACACAGTACATCTGCTGCACACACACCAACTGTAATCTCTGAGGCTTTCGCTCGTGTGAGTACTTTGATCAGACGACACACGAGTGAAATAAGTAGCAGATCTGGACGCTTCCAAGTCAGTTTCACCCTCGACTCACTGAACCAGATCATGTCATCAGATGCATTGTTTAGTTGTTAATTTTAACGCATGTATGAGCAATGCGCCGAGTGCAGCGAGTGTGGAAGCCGAGGAAAAACGGTCCCCAGCTGCTGTTTGGCCTCAAAATCTTGGTGGTGAAACGGCATGTGTAACCATCGCCTTATCGTTCTATTTCAACTTACACTCACTTCTCTGTTGATATTTTCACATTTTAGTCGATTACGTTGATGCAACTTAAAGCTCAGGTTCTGCAAAAAAGGAGCGTATGTGACCCTGAGCTCACGGCGGCTCCTCTGGGGGCTTAAAGATATCGATCTGCAGAACTCTAACACTCGGCATCCTGATCGAGGTGTCTGAGATTTTCCTTTCAGAGAAGCCTTAATGTTCTGTGCATAAACTTTGATTTAAGCCCAGAGCAAAGTTAATACCTGTCATTCGATTGACTGGATACACTTATATTCTGTTTTTATTTTGAATAATCTAATTTAAACCAAAGCCAAATGTTGTTTCGTAGGTGACGCTGAGTTGAAATCCACTGAGTCCACTTTACCTGTAGCACTTATATCTCTATTTATTTTATTCAGGGGAATGATCCCATGAGTCGGCTACAGGCTCTTTATTTATTTTCGTCAAAATGTGTCAGTGCATTTTGCTTATTATAATATTTATAAAGTATTTATCTTCACTGAGCTGCAAATGAACAACAGAGTTATCGTGCAGAGGCGCAGTGAGTTTGCAGGAGGAGGAAAAAAGAGCAGATTGGTATTTATGATCATAGTAATAATATATTTTTAACTATAATCCATAGAATATTAGAGTATGTGATGCAAGAGCCATAAAAGTATTAATATATGATACGTATAAAATCTATCAAGAGTGAAAGTATAACCGTTTAAAACCTTGCAATACTAACTTTTTAGCAGGAGAAGTGCAATAACAGATACATGTACTGTATGTCCACATGTGCTGTGAGTGAGAAAAGCACATGCAGGGTCATGCTGAGGTATACTGTCTGCATCCATATGTACATAAAGAAACAGTGACTTCCTGCCAAAAGCTTCTACCAGGTGCCATCCACAGTATCAAAGCAGAAAATAAAGACCTGGAAAACAGTCGAGTGCAAAACAGAGCAGAGACAACACTGAACAACAATGACGTGACTCTGACAGAAACTTTACTCTGCAAGGTGTGTTTTTAAGTTTTCACTTTGTTTTGGCTTCTCTTTATGGTGATTGTGAATTTATCTGCATTTCAACTGAAAGACTGCAATTGCATATTATTTATGTATTTATTTATTTCTCTATTTATTTATTTGTTAGAGCGCAAAAGATCTCTCCTTCTTCTTCTTCTTCTTTCTGTATGATTTTGCTGTACATGCTTGGTATGACCTTTTGACCTACAGTCCGTCATTGGTGGTGACATGGTGATCAGAGTAGTTGTTAAAGAACGTTAGACAGTACTGTCGTTCAACTTATGCAGTTACAGTATCATTTAAATATCATTATTATGATTAAAAAGGGCAACCATGTTTTTTATTTTTCCCTTTTCAGAGATATAGATAAAGTTCTGGTGTCAGTATTTCCGCCTCTCTTTTGTAGCAAAGAACATATTGATAGACTTATAGGAAAAACTTCTGTTTAAATCTTGCAAATGAATTCATAGTGGTGATGAGTTTTGGCTTGATGTGTGTGTGTGATCAATATTGGTCTGATTGACATGGCTTGTAGCAACAGCCAAGGGTTTACAGCAACTTTAACGGAAGCCCCGACCAGCCAGCTGAAAAAACAGAGGGAGAGACTCGGCCGTAATTAAAAGAAAAATCCTGAAGAGTTTGACATGAGGAAAAAAGTCAAAGAAATGAGATGGCAATTCATGATTATCAGATGAAAAGTCTTAACTGTGAGATAGAAAATCAAAGTAGTGAAATAGTGAGTCATACAAGAAAAGGTTAAGAAATAGTCAGAATTCTGTGAGAAAGTCATCAAAACAAAAGAAAGTCCAATTATAGCAAAAAAAAGTTCATAGATAAAGGGTAAAAGTCAAAATTCAAAAAAACTAAAAACTTTTTTATTGAGTTCAAAGTCAAGATAACGGAATTAAATTGTGTAATGAAAAGTCATCAATAATAATTCATGCTCATAAGATTCAAAGTCATAATTTTAAGATGAAAAAGTCGTAATTATAGAAAAGTCGTAATTATGAGAATGAAAGTACAACGGGAAAAACGTCACAATTATTAGGTTACAACTCATTGGATATTACTGTTTGTTACAATCGGGACATAAAATAAAAGAACTTTTAAAAGTTTATAATTATAAGATGTGTGACTATTGTGTCATTAAAAAGTCAATCATGAGGTAAAAAGTCAATTTTTGGACAAAGACAAAATTATGTACAAATGACGACTTACAAATAATGAAAAGCTGAAGGTGTGAGATATGTCAGTTTAAAAATTAAAGTCATAAGTAAGTAATAAAAAGTCAGACTGGGATAAAATGGGAAATGAAACAGTCAATGCAAAAAAAGTCTAGGTTAATAAAGTGAGTTGTATTTTAGGCTGAAGGGTTAAAAAAAACTTTTAAATTTTTAGAATTTGTGATAAACAAGTAGAATAATAAAAATGTTGTTATAATGGAATTAAAAAAAGTCCTAATAACATAATAGTTAAAAAAAATAGAGGAAAGGTCATACATTGATTAAAAATTGTAATATGAATTTTAATTTATTTTAAAATTTTTACATTGTATTTTCCTTAGTTTTACTTTTTATCTCATAATTTTGAAATTTTTCTAATAATTGTGACTTTTTATCTCACAACAAGGACTTTTTTATCCTCATCATTACGACGCTGATCTTATTATTGACTTTTCAATTCATATTTATGACTTTTTATCACTGAAACATCATAACAATAGATCTCATAGTTTTGACTTTTTATCTCATGTTTATGACTCACTGTTCAGGATTTTTGATTTTAGCGTTTTGGCCAAATTTCCCCTTTTTTTAACGGTTGGAGACGAGCTTCTGTACTTTTTTATTCAGACCTGTGTCAAAAAAAAAGTTGCAAATATTTCTGAGATGGTCTTAACCAGACGGGGCGGGGTGGACATGAAACACATGTTTAGAGGTAAGTTTTCAAAGACACGTTTGAAGTGATCTAAAAACAGAAAAAGTATTTGCAGCTGCTGTTTGATCCAGGTCTGTGATTTCTTTCTGTTGACTTACACCAACTTTTCATCTTTGTCTTTTGCCTTTTTTCTCTGTAGCAAAATATTCCGACATTGTGACCTCATGTTGGTAGAAACACGTTGTTTTGACTACATGTACGACTTGACCTCAGAAGCACACTACTTGAAGTACATCTGGAGATAAAAAGAGTTCTTTCTTTGTAACATATCACCCACATGAATCATTGTCTGCCTCTTGAAGTCATGTCGAAATCTTGATGCTGTATGCCCATGTTACATTCCATTGTTTTCGGGACAGTGCTTATATTTCTGTCTGTGCTTTGCAGTATGACTGATTCTTTTCTTTTTCCTTTTTCTCTTTTTGTAAAAAAAGAAAAAAGCTCTCTACATTGTACATTATTTATGGAATAAAACATCCAAACGCCTCTGTTTGAAACTTCACCTGTGGATTTTCGTTCTTTATTGTCCAACATGTGCCTCTCTGTGTTTTGAATAAATGATATACATGTGCTGAATCATCTCAACCGACACGAAATGAGATCTTTCTGGTGGAATAATTGAGACATGGTGGCAAATTCATGTGTCTGCAAACACTGGATTTCATTCATGGTCGAATAAACACAAGTGACAACCTTCCTAGATTTGGGAGCCAGACAAACCGACAGAAACCGTCAACGTTTCTCCACTTATATTCCAGCAGATTTACATCACGTCATTAAATTGCCAGGATGTTTATCCTGCCGTCACACAGATGGGAACTCATGAAAGTAATCCAATGAAATCTTTGGTTTGAGGGAGACTTTTAACCTCTATTCGGCGTCCATCAGCACCGTCACAATAGTGAGTGTCAGCCAGCTGGCTCTGTGTAACCACAAGATAACCTTGTGTGGGAAATATCCTCGATTGACCCCGTCTGGAGTAAATCCCCGGCACTTGGATAATCTGGGAAACCTGCGATGCTGTGCGATGGCTCATAAAAAGTGCAGGAGAAAGCTCGCTCATATCTGCGAGCGCTGTCTTTGAAATGTTTAGTCAAAGGATTTTCCACCCGTGCCTTGGTCAGTCCATGTTACATAAGACGGACAATTCCCTGGGGAAGATCGGGATCTGTTAGTGAACCATTCGCATCACACAGCCCAGAGTAATTGTCCACCGTTCGCCGTAATTGCGCTTTGAAAACACCTTAAATTGGGGGGAAATGCTTTGATGAATCCCATGAGGGCGAGAAGAGAAAGAAAAGCTCCACCAGTGAAAATTGGCCGTGCCTCAGAGAGCACGGCTTGGGTTACTGCTGCTCGACTCTAAAAGATTACGCTTCCTATCAGGTTTGAAAACAGGTAACCAACATCTAATCACTGTGTCAAAGTTGAGACGGATGTTTGAGATGCATCTGCTCAACCTCTTTATGAGTATCATCCAGAACTCTATATAATCCTCCCTCTTTTTTGTGTCACCCCCCTCCCTTTCCCCTTCTCTCTCCCTGTCTCTGCTTCCAAGACTCATGGCTGTGGAGGATGAGTTAAGGGGAGGACCCGTGATTGAGCCAAAAACCAGGATTTTCGCTGATCAGGTCTGTGAGACTGCTTCTTCTCTCGTCGAGTCCGTGCGACGGCCCGTGCTGTCCTCCCTCTCCCTCCTCTTCTCCCTCTTTTTTCCTCCCCCCCTGCTACTCTTATTTTGTGTCTGCTGTGTGTGTGGTCCCTCTGATTGTCTTGCCCCGTCCCTGACCCGTCCCTGTCTTTTGGGTTTGACTGCCATCTGTCCGCCAACGTACCTGGGAGCTTTGAAGATCAAAGTGTTGCTGTTTGCACTCCCCGGCTCACGCTCCACATGTCTGATTCGAGCCGGGTTTGTGAGCATCTCTCTGCTCTGAGCTGGTGACGGTGTTGCCAGTTTTTTGCGGTTGTTTCTGTCAAATGTTTGTTGTCGAGCATGTCGAGGTCAGAGCCTGTTTTCATACAGACTTACACTCAGGTTACTGAACAGCTGAGAGCCCCAAACGCCTCGTGATGATGCTGTTGTATCTTCAGGCTCTTCTCTCTTTACTGTTTTTCAGTTCACGCTCTCAACCCGCCCCCTTCCTTATCCAGTCATATCGAACTAGCCAACCTCCAGGCATGAGTCACGCTCCAGATTTAATGTGTGTGAACACTCACACACACAAACACTCATGTGAGTTTGCCTTTGAGCTCAAGGAACATGCCAAGAACTGAATAGGAGATGACACAACTCAGTCATGCAAAGAGAGCGTGGCGCATGTCCAGATCTGTGAAAACAACCAAAGACTTTGTTTTTTAAAACTGAATAATCTTGATTTTTATCATCTTAGGCAACAGTGAAAGAAGTACTGAGGCTAAAAGTAGAATTGATTCAGCCAAAAAATACTGAAACAAGTCAAAGACCAGAATGGACAAACACAGAAAGATGTATTTTGTAATTCTGTTCAACATAGCAGCAAATTGACCCAAATCGAAGACATGGACTCATCTTTTAACAGGAGATTAATGGGGAGTAATTAAAGAGGTCAGTGTTGTTGTACAAACATGTTATTTCTGTGTTTACAAGATAAACAGAACAATGTAGTGGTTTACTTTAAAATCCACTCAGTTCGTGAGATCGGATAAACATCTTGGGCCTAAATCCCCTAAAAAACTATGATAATCTTTAATATTCTGCATAAATCTGAAGGAAATACTGTTTCTAATATTAGCTGACCACCCTGAATGGAAGCCGACATCTTGTTTTGGTCTGTTAACCAATCAGAGGGTCGATACGGTATTTATACAATTTCACTTTTACGTTGCAGCTGCTAAAGTTAGGTAATTTAAAGTTTAATTTTGCTCTTTCCCTCTCTAACATCAACCTTAAGTAACACAACATGATTTATAGGTTGGATTTCTCATGAATATTTAGCATAAAATTAGGAATGCACTGATCCGATATTTGGATCGGATATCGGCTCCGATATTGACAAATTAATTAATTGATATTGACGCCAAGCCTGTGTTCCGATCCAGTCTTTTTTTCTTTTAATAAATTTTTCTTTTAATACAAAGCTTGCCTCTTTTTGCTGTGTGCTAATGTGCAATTTGTTATTTGTTAATAAACAATTATAAGTAAATTTATCGGTGTCAGATATCGGCCAATACGCTCAGCCCAGGTATCGGATTGGATCAGAAAAAAATGGATCAGTGCATCTCTACATAAAAGTGATCAAAGGTTGTGCATATGTACGCTACTTCCTTTAATACTTAAAGCTGCATATTAGGGTCACCTGTGTTGCCAGGTTTGTGCAACAAAAACAAGCAAAATTAGACCCGTTTATATTTTGGTATAAATGCCAAACAGTGCTTTTACTTTACATCTATAACCATGTTGAATTAATCTACATGTCTCGAACTGAAGTGGACTTTCACCTGCTCCAAAGAGTAACGCCTCAAATTTCAAAAACTGCATAAAACACGAGGAAATGATCAGTGAATGTCGCCTTATGTTGCCTTTCTATTGCTGTGATATATTTTAATACCAACCTTCAAAGAGCTCCAGTCTGTGTCTGCGGAGTTCAAACAATATAGCCCTACTTCATATCCTCCTTCATTCATTAGGCTGCATTACTGAATTATTGTCAATTAATTAATTGCATGAAAAATCAAAGCAACCCCTCATGGTAGATTTCTCATTACCCATCAAAAGGAAGAAGGAAAAAAAGAGAGAAACAAGCCAAAAGGGAAGAAGCTTCAGAGGATAATGTGACATTTATTTTTTCTGAAAACCCCACCAGGCTGTGCGTTTAGAAAATATATAAATAAAAGAGGCAGAAATAAATGAGCTCAGAGTAGTTTTCAGTGTAGACCTCGATGCAGGGCTGCAGTTAGACTTCATTTTATTATTATAATTATCTGATTTATCGTTTTTTAATAATGATTGATTTACAGTTTGGTTAGTGTCAAAAACATTATCAAATTTTAAACTGTTAAAAGTTAAATCACATTATAAAATTTGAATAATCCTATTTTTATTGTCTCTATTAACACCACGATGGCCATTTTCCTCATGGTAGGAGGTTAAACTTCTGTGTGTATCAGGTTTGCAGACTTTGTAAAATCTGTAATTATCTCATATACACTGTCCCCTAAATGATTCTCAATTTAAGAACTAAGAAAATCTAGGGGGAAATCGGGCCGTATATGAAGTTTTTACACCTTTTATTAGCTGTTTATGAAGCATTTGGTGATAAATAGCATAACGGATTTGACAGAAATGGAATAAAATGTTTACATATTAATGTCAAATCACCTGAATATTAAAATCGTCAAGTTTTTGACTAAAATTAAGCTTTCATACCTAATTAAGAAGCTTTTTAAGCCAAGTTTCGTGTTTCTTTCATGAATTCTTACAGTTTAGTCCTCTGACTGTAAAACTGTGAACTTTAGTTTTCATACTGCCCCCTCCTGGTTGTCCAGTGGCAGCGCTTCCCTCAGTGTGCGAGCGCTAAAAACTACCGAAACGCCCTTAGCTAGAATAAATTATGATATTGTCACCTTGGACACATTTGTCTGTAAGTTCTTTCTGTTTTGATCGGTAGATGTTCGAGACAGAAGAAAAATAAATTATTTAAGTTTGTTTGAAAACGTTTCGTTGATATTTCGCTGAGCTGTAAGGTACTAGCTTACAATATGACTCAGCATATTTGCAAATGAATGTCTGTCATTGTTTATTCAAATTTTGTGTTTCTTTACTGTATTTAATTACTTACCTCTACTTACTGATGCTTATCGGAGGATTTAACACCATCAACTGGCTGTTGTGCACTGAACCCAACGAGAGGTCACCTTTGCTAGCTAGCTTGCTAAATTTTTGTCTTACTAGCAGTAATGCTACTGTCGGGACGTCGGTGTTAGTGCCTACAGAGTTATCAGATATCTGTTTTAGCTTTTACAGTAGTGGCCAGCGTCTTTTGTTTTTGGCACAACACATCAGCTGAGAGTAATTTAAGCTAGCTAAGAGAAATGTTAGCATGTGAAGAATGGCTTGCTTCTGTTAGATGATGTGACTTTTGTCCGCTTGGCTAGCTAATCTTAGCGATGGCTAACACTGACAGTCATGGAAAGCTTACTGAACTCTCCTGGTTTGGAGAAGTGTTCGAGTTATTCCAAAGCTAGCGTTAGGCTAATTTTAACTAGATAAGTACAAAGACGGGGATGCAGATGTTAGCCGCTGTAACTCTTGGGCTTTAATTCTTTGGATTTCACTGATGATATTTGTCCTATTTTAGGTTCTACTCAGTAAGAAATTGGTGAAACTATAAATTATTCATGTTTTCTTGTTTTAAATAAATATTTTGCAAACCTGAATCATGTTAGTTACACACAGTTGTGGCTGTTTAGCCTCATACCTTGACCATAAAGTCAGAGGAAAATGGCCACAAGGTAAATATATCCTAAAATATTATTTAAATTACTCCTAATAGACAAATTCATGTATCCATGTATTCTTGTAGCTGCACTAAAATGATCCCTCTGCAGAATAGTCTGTTCGCTTCGAGCCAACACGATGACCAGATGGATGAAGTTTGCAGCGTAGGTCGATAAACTGAACGCCGTGAAGTGTTGGCTTTTGGGAGGAATACGTGGGATTTGTCTGATTATAACAAAACATAATATATAAACACAAAGAGAGTTAAATTTACTGTTGAGGCTTTTACAGACCAAAATGAAATGTGATGCGTTTTTTTATCGTCAACAAAAACAAAAGGTGTTGTTCTATCTTTAGAGCGCAGCATTAAAACAGACTCTGTGTTTTTATGTTTGAAAAATAAACTTAAGATATCACACCAACTAAATAAAATGTACATTATAGAGAAAGTCAGAATATTACTCTGAAACTAAATATATGAATATATTCAAACCCCGATATTCTGCCCACCTCAGGATGTTCTGTCACTACATGCAGATATTAAAAATTAATGTCCTCGAACACATGATTAAAACTGATGAATGAGGCAGAGAGGAGCCACATGCTGAGTGTGTCTGTGATTGAGTTTAGGTTAATTATTATCTGTAATTACTGACGGCAAACTTTATTTGCTCAGCTGACAGGAAGACTAATCACTTTAAGGTGGAGACGTGTTCATTAATCTTGATGTGTGTGAAAGAAGTAATGTTACAGCCGCCACTAAGTTGAAGTCTGAAACGTTTGTATTATTTGGTGTTAAGAGCAGCTTTTATTTGGTGACACTTCAGACTCAGATGTTGGATTACAGACGAAAACCTGCTAAACATTCGAGCTGCTGGAGGTTATTCCTCAGTTTGTTTTTCCTAAAGTTCAGCACAATGAAACATGAAAAGTATCTCAAACATTTTAAAGTTAAATCATCAGCTTTTCCTCTTGTGCATCAAAGCTGTCAAACAGATTTTGCAGAAGTATGGCATGCCAAAAAGAGCAAAAAGTGAGGTTTGACTCTGGTGCTTATATGGACCAAGAGTTTTTTTTAGTAAATGACAAGTCAAAGTGAGAGCAAAATCAAAATCACAGTGAAAAAGTGAGATGAAAAGTTTACCAAAATGTTTACAGTTTAGCAGTAAAAAAGTCAAAAGTGTCAAAAACAGACTGAACTACAGTTAGTGGATGCAAATTTACATTCTCATGTGCAGGTTGCAAAAGTTTCTGATCCTTTTACTGTCTTCATTAGAGGTGCAGTGACATTTTAAAGTTTGCACTCGATAGAAGAAGAAGTAATTTTGACAGATATTAAAGAATTAGAAATTTTAACCTCGGCACAGTGAGACGTTCAAGGATCACCTGAGGGTGACGTATGTCGGCACAAAATTTGATGGTAATTCATCGTGAATAATCATCTCGACATGTCAGTTATAATCACGGCTGTTTATCCCTGGAAAAGTGCTTCAGTCGTATATTTTGACATTTAAGAGGAGCTGTTTTATATAAATGTTTTGGTTCGGGAATCCATCCATGAAGTGTTGATATAAAAACTAAACATTATAACCCTCTTAAATTATGAATTTTAAGACCGAGGTAATATTATACAGGTGTTTATGTTTATGCGCTCTGCTTCTATTTCAGTCTGTGATTTGCAGAATAAATCTACATGCAGCTGGAGCGAAGCAAAAATAGTCTGTGCTCCCCAGGTTAATTTTGTGTCTGAGCTCCAGAGAAACCACACCATTTACAACGAGCAGACAGTTCAGACCAAGGACATGACTCTGCTTTATTCCCTCAGTCTGGAGCTCTCGTGGAGGTGTAAATTAATAGGCAGCGAGAGAAGAGAAGAGAAGCATGATGCTGTTATTTCCTCCGGCCACTGTTTGTTTCCTAACTCCTAAAACAACACCTCACACTTAATTGGACCTCACATAACATCACAGGTACAGGACGATGTAATCCTGACCACGAAATAAACCCGATGTGAAACCTTCCACTGTGTTCGAACGTCGAGGTAACTCCTGCGTTAGTCAGCGAAAGTATGCCTTTTATAGCCGATACCTGCCAAATAATGTCCGAGTGTTTCTGCAGCTCTTGCAGAATTATTCAACAATTATTGACTTTGGGAAAACTTCCTCCTGAGTTTGCATTAAAGGGATATTCCGACATAAAATTGATTTAGGGTCAAACACACGTAACAGAGTTAGACCCCCTCTCTAGAGATAAATGTTGCCGACCGCTTAGTGTACTAGTTATACCAACTTTAGTAACGACCGCAAGATAGCAATACAGAGAGCCACGCCCTCAACCAAAACGCCACTCTATAGCCACAAATAATGCTCAGAACAGCACCTAACTTCATCAACAGGACATATAGGGTCTTCTTAGCTTTGCCTGATTTCTTTAGCAAAGAGACTAAACACAACTCACCTACTCTCTTCCAGCAGCCGCTTGTTTGTAGCGAGACCTCAGGCCAGTCCATTACATTTAACAGGAACATTTATGATCATTTCTTCATGGAAATACAATCAGACTGAGACGCTAAAGCAGAAGAACTACCACATCTGCAGTGCAAAATGATTATTATGGTGATTATTACTTCAAGGAAATGATAAAGAAATGATCATAAATGTTCTTCCTTGAGCTGCGTCACCCCTCAGCAGTCGATGGACTCACCCAGAGGTCTCCATACAAACCATCAGCTGCTGGAAGAGAGTAGGTGAGTTGTGTTTAGTCTCTTTGCTAAAGAAATGAGTCAAAGTTAAAAAGATGTTTGGTGTCTAGTACTATGGCTGTGACCCTATATGTCCTGTTGATGAAGTTAGGTGCTGTTCTGAGCATTATTTGTGGCTATAGAGTGGCGTTTTGGTCGTTTTTGTGCGGTCGTTACTAAAGTTGGTATAACTAGAGGAATAAGCGGTCAGCAACATTCATCTCTGGAGGGGGTGTCTAACTCAGTGTTACGGTGTGTTTGACCCTAAATTAATTTTATGCCGGAATATCCCTTTAAACGAGTGTTTCATTGTCAAGGTCTAATTGCACTCCTCTGTCTGTTTACTGTTGTTGCTACTTCATAAATGTAGGTGTGTGTGTTACAGAGTGTGTAGCAGCAAATTTGAACTGTCTTATTTCTCTGTTGTTTCTGGATAAAGTGTTTTTTAAAGGTTGTTTACGTATCTTGATAAGAGTAAAGATGCATGTTTGATATATGAGCATGTTCTTCTTACCTTTTCAAACCAGGAAGATCGAGACTCAGCTTCTCGGAGGCTTTTGGATTCATGTGCTGCTCTCAGATACAAATGTCATTCGACTTGAAACTTTAACGCCTTTTCTCTGCTTCCATCCAGCATGATTCCTGTTAATGAAAAACCGCATGGCACGCTGCTTTAATGCTTTCAGGCTGTTGGGATGTCTGATATTATTGTGCGTGTGTGATTGCCATCATGTCTGTGAATGTGAAGGTGAGTTGGTCGGCATTTTTTCTGTATATTTATGTCCTTTTTTCTGTTCGTTTTTCGTTGTGTTTTGTTTTCGGTGGCTGTTGTTTTCCTCGACCCTCACTGCCCTTCTTGACCCCGCCCACTGCACACGAGCCTTTCCCTCCCTCCTTTGCTGTCAGCTTCCTTCCCTTGCCTCCTTTCCTCTCCTTTCCTCTCCTCTCCTTTCCTCCTATGTTGATGAGATACGGTGATTTCTCTTAGGGGAGGCGTCAGTCCATCCTAGTGCAGCCCCGTCTCGCGCCCGTCCCACCCCGAGTATCCAGGTAATAAACAAACCGGCAAACTCTCACTCTCCATCCATAACCTGCTGCCTCTTTTCCACTTCTGCTGTTCTCTATGTGCGTCCCTGTCCATACGCAGCACTATGTGAACTCACTGCAAGCCAACACACTGCCAGGCCCACCGCCATTCATCTAGTTAGAAAAAAAGACCTGCCACACTAAGTTTGGGGCGGAGGTTACTGATGGTTGTGAAGGGCACACCTCCGTGATGAAGGACTGACAACAAAACATTTCCAAGATTTAAAGCTGCGCCGGGGAACTTGGCAGCGAGAGGTGTTCCTCTGAAATAGATCTGAGCTGGAGTACACATAAATCAAAAAATGCAATGTCAGTAAATCTCACAGAGCAGCAGCAGACCTGGGATCACTTTTTTACTCAAAGATTTTAAGGCTGGAAAAAGTTGCTGCTTGTAAAAATTTCGCAAAATGAAAGAGAGGCTAACCTTCAGATTTAAAAACGATCTTTTTCTTAATTATAAAAGGATGCTGCGCGATGATTATTACCAATGGAGAAAGTGTTGTGTTGACAATTCGGAGATGCTACTTTGACATTTTTCGCTCCAGAGATAAAAAAAACTTCACATCTATACTTTTTAAAGACATAAGCTCGCACAAAGTTAACGTATTCGTCAAACTCTAGTTAAGAACTCTCCTCATTCAAAACGATAAAACAACTCAGACAACAGATACATGGTTCTCATGCTGCCTTTAAATAAAGCCTTATATCGTTAATATACAGCTAGCTTGGCAGCTAATGGTGCATTTCAGTTGTACAGGGAAGTCAGGATTTCTGAACTCAGAGTCGGAACTTTCAACTGGAATGACCCCTGAGGTCAGATTTCCAACTCGGAAAGTCGGACAATTCACACACCATTTAAAGATGGTGGCGCCGGTTGTAAACAGTAAGTAGAAGCTCCTGTAATCAGAAAAAATAGGCGACCTTCTGCGCCTTTGTGTTTCCTCTTCATCCGCAGTGTTCGCAGGTTGCAGAAGAACCGCATATTTGTCCAGAAGTTATTTATATTCAGACAAGGCAAGCGCAAGGACAACTTTCGTAGATGCAGCCATCTTCTCTCCGCTTCCGATTTTTGACATTGGCTACTTTTTTCCGACTTTGTAACTGAAACGCTGATAACTTGGGTGTGACGTCTTTCCCAGCTCTGACTTTCGACTTCTGAGGTAAATGGAATGCACCATAAGTAACATTAGATTAAATCTTTCTGAAGCTTTTTTTTTGGTCGTATTCGTAGCTAACTTTATTTAAACTGCTTTACACAAGTTCCCTTACTAAGATAAGCTGACTGAGAGAGCTCGGCAGTCATAAAAAAATGCATCATATCTAGAGCTGTAATCAACCAATGAAATTCTTGGTCGACTAAACCCTGAAATTTTCGACCAAAAATCGACTGATTGGGGGACGATGTGGCTCGGCGGAAAATATACTAATAACTGTTGTTTGCAAATTTTGCATTCAGCTTTTTTCCCGCCATCCATTTTGATAAAATTCTGCCACACTGCCGATGTCTTTGACATGAATGGTAGAGGAAGACTGACATGAGAGTTGAAACGCTCAAAATAATTAGAATTTTGGTCGAATCAGCACATATCAACCAATAAGTCGACCAGTCGACAAGGACTTTACAGCCTTTATCGTATCATGTAAAACCGGCAAAAACCACAATGTAAGAGACATAACACTTAGCTGCCTTAGGCCAAAAACCCAAACCTAGTCTCCACTTTAGTCACCCTAACATTATACTCACAGTGTGCGGTTGTTTCGAGGGCTTAAAGGGTTTTGTTGTCACTCTTCACCACTTCTTGTCTCCTCTGGTAACCGACCTCGAGGAGGAGGAGGGAGCTCAATTGGATTATTGGAGATTTATTAGATTTTTCACTATTTACAAAAGTATAAAGACACAGTTCAGCTCCTTAAAGCTTCTCAATATCTGAATATTTCACATCATCTGTTTAGTTCATGGACTGATTGAGCTGCAAACAGCAACAACATCATTCTTAATTATAACTATATCAATTATTTACAGTGTTTATTATAGGGGTTTGTAGTTCCTACACCCAAACAAGAGGCATCTATATGAACATAATTACAGGGCAGTTATCAATAAACAGATAAACATTGAAGGCTGTTTGACAGTCCCGTAAACTCCTGTCTGTCTCACATTTGAGCCTTTGACTGGATTACTGTGTGAACTCTCTTTTTTGATAATAGATGATTTTCCCTCTCACACAGCATATTTGTTTTCTAACACATACTCACATTCCCATTCACTCTCCCATCCCTCTCAGCACTCTCTCAGACACACAACAGGAATTATGGGAAATCTCCGTATCTGACCCAATCCTTCCCTGAGGAACACTGATTAATGTACACATGGTTTTTTTGTTTTCTGTGTGTGTGTGTGTGTGTGTGTGTTTTTGTGTTTTTCAGTGTCTCTAGTATCTGTGTTTGTGTACATGTTTGGCACCTGGACACATTATTTTGGTTGAATGGTGGTAAAAGCCGAGTGTAACGGTGCGTCTGATGATGTGCGACATGCGTGCTGAGTTTTTTTGTTTGTTTTGCGTCAGAGTTAAAGCTCCTCACCAGGCTAAGAAGTCTAAGGGTTCTTTAAATTAAACCATATATATATAGATATGATTAAAAAGCAGCTTTTAACCCGTATAAGCAGGTGGAAAGATTTACAAATTGATTGGAGATTGGAGGAGATGGTAAGAACCTATGTGTGCGGTACTCATTATCCACATCCAACATTTTTAAGTAAACTCCACTGAGTGTTTTGTGTTTCTGTGTGCGGTTAAATAACTCTCATAAACATAAAAACACTCTCATGACTGCACCAAGTAATCAAACACTACAGCCCACAGAGAGTGAAGCAAGTTTGGTAAGTTCAAGAGGATGTCAGTAAACATTTTTGCCATGTCTTTGTTCAGCTGCCTGATCCCTGACTTTAATAGACATGTGTTCTGCTCGACACATGGATATTAAACACTAAACTGTTGGTTGTGTTTTGACAGTAACAAAAAAAAACAAGTGTAAGTGGAGTCATGTTACTGGCATCCTGTTATTGTCCGTTACCACAGAGTCCTGTAGCACCAGTTAGCAGTGATGTTTTCATTCATTTTGGTTCTGATTGAGAAGAGAAAAGGCCTGCTAATTTGTGTCAAATCTTGGGGTTATATTTATTTTTTTGTTCTCCTTTTTGCTTTTTTTCTTTAAGTGAAATGGAAACACCTCCCACTCACAACGGACACACCTATCAGATACAGCTTATCCAGTGATAATTTGCTTTTTGATTTATTTTCTCTACTGGATGCAGGCCCAACTATCCCTCCTTCTTCCTGTCTTTCTCCTCTTTAGCACGTCATTTTCATCCATTTAACAGTATTTCATACTTCTCCTATGCAAGCATTTAAGTGGTATTCAATTTCATACATGTTTACTTTTGTTAGACGAAGAGCAAACCGATCTGCGGGCTCTTTCAGGTGTAAAAAGTAGTCATGCCCAGACACCACACTGCAAGTTCCAGGAGAGATAAATCCAGTGTTATTACCTTCAAGAGAGATGGTAAAACTGTGATTTTCCAGTTTTTACATATTCAAATTTCTTGCTGCAGCTCTTTGATGCTAAAAGCGTCATCATGAATAGAGTCCTCTAGTTGTCTATTGGCACAATAACCAGCTTGTTTTCTCTCCCACTGCTCCCACACAGACGTCAGTGAACAAGACTGGGAGTGAAGGCTTGATATAAAGTTATAATGAAACTAGTTTTGCATCGCTGTTATTCTGCGCCAATGTAAGTAAGATAGAAAAACCAAACTCTGGCTCGGTCACTCGACAAAAGCTCCAACCCAGAGTGAATGCCAGTGAAGCGACTCATTGCTGTGTGATCAATGGGTTTGGGTTCGGGCTTTTGGTTGGTGAATTTGACAGAGGTTTGGGTTTCCTGTCAGGCAGTAGGATTCACCTTTTGAATTTTGAATAAACGAGGTTAAGCTCTTTGTAGCTTTGTGCATGTTTGAGCAGCAGGCTGATGCTACAGTTTGTGCTGTTTAGATACTTAAGACGATCAGAAGTTTAGAGTTTTAACGGCTTGTGTCCACATCCTGTTTTTTTCTGAGTACCAGGAACTTTTTCAAATAAAGAGTACCATTTTTCAAAATAAAAGGGGACTTTCATGTTGCAGCTGTGAGGTTAGCATGATGGCTGTAAATGGGGGCCAGATATAAACCAAGTTTAAAAACAGTCTAGGACGTTGCTTAAAGTGTTGATAAGAATAGTTTTTGATAGTTTCCAATTAACCTAATCTCTTATATTTAATTGAAAATAGTGCAAAAACTACAAAGGTGTATTGCATTTCCCTAACAAAAATAAAAAGAAACTTTTTTTTGAGTATTTTTTTTCTTTGCTGTTTTTTGGACTATTTTTTTCTTCTTTCTGTTGTTTTTAGGTACTAATATTTTTTTCCCCTCTCTGTTTTTCGGAAAATGTTTTATTCAGTTTTTTGTACTTTTTTCTCATACAAATCAAATAATGTTAACCACTGTGGCTACTCCAAATCAGCGGATTCTCCAGCTCCTAGAAAACTGTGACTAAGGAAAAACAATTAGTCTGAAAAACAGAAAAAATAGTCTGAAAAACAGGGGAAAAATATTCTAAAAACCGGAAAAGAAAAAATAAATTACTCTAAAAAACAGAAAAAAAAATAGTCCAAAGAATGGAACAGAAATTTTTTTACTCTTTTTTTTTTTTTTTTTTTTCATTTGGTGAATGCAATACACTTCAAATAACATTAAATGATGAAAATGAAAAAAAAAAAACATGCTTATTTCAAATTTGATGTCAGTAAGATGGGACATCATTTGATAGTTAATATGATATTCCTCCATCACATTTCAGAATATTTATCATCTGCAGTACAAAATGTCATTAAAGATTCAGAGAATCTAGAGAAATCTCAGACGACTGTGATTTCCGTTTTTAAGAGAGGGACGGTCAGGCGAAACAAGTTTTTATTCCTCTTAAAACAGTCACATTTTGAAGTCTTAAAGTGTGTTTTTGCACCATTTTAGATTTACTACAGGCCTGAAATGAACTGATCCGACTGATGAGCCAGTTTTAGTGAATACAGCAAAACATAAAAATTGCATAAATGGAAAACCAAAATGTCACTTTTTATCATATTCATTAAATTGAGATGAGAAGTTGGCAATGATGTCCAGAACCACCTGATTGGTGGACAGCCATCGACCAATAGACAGAGACAGATAGATCCTTTCTCAGCACTCTATCAGAACCGTTCCCTCAGAAAAAGTCAGTGTGGACACAAGCCCTTAACATTAAGTCCTTATAAGTTTCTTAAACTTTGAGAATACTTTATACTCATTGGCAAAGAATGACTCACTTGACTTCCTGCCTTTTCCTGACACCTGTCACCCCCCCAAAAAAAGACCCTTATGCTACTCATCCAAAGAGGACCAGGACCTTTTGACCTCAAGATTTAATCCCTCCTCATCCCCTCTTTCCCTGTGTCCCCTTTCCTGTGCTGCCATTTCTTTATTGGTGTATGTCATGCATCAACTTTGTGACTCATTTCTCTTTCTCTCTTTCTCTCTTTCCTCTCCCTGTCTCTCTTTCTCTCTTCTATCCGTGTGATTCCTCCAACCCCTCATCACTTGTCTTTTATTTTCAAACTCCTTCCCCTCTTTTGCTTCCGCCATCGCTTTTACACGTCCTCATCCCAACCGGCTTTGTATTGGTGGATGTTGATGTTTCCCACACGATTCGCTCACATCCTTTTCTGGTGGTTTTTCCTCCCTGTCCTCCTCACTATTCTTACTTCCTCCCACGCTCTCACACCTCTTCTTCCAACATGTGATTTCTCCTTCTACATGCCACGTTATCTGCCTTGATTGGACACATCCTTTGCAACGATTCCCCTACATCCCTCCCATCGCTCATTGAATGGCCTCTCTCCTACAACCATCTCTCCCCCACTCCTCCCACTCCTCTCCTCTTTCCCCTCCCCTCTCTCTCTCTCTATCTCGCTAGGAGGACCAGCTTTCCTCCCTGGGTTACGCAGACCCCGGTGTGAAAACTGAAGGTGGAGGGGGTGGAGGAGGAGGAGGAGGAGGAGGAGGAGGACAAGGAGAAGCGGTAACCAACGATCAAGGCCTCAGAGTCTCTTCCTCGGGCATTTCCTCTGACAGCTCGCCTCACAATGGAGTCCTCCCCCAAACTGTAGACCCTCCCTCTCTGCCCACTCCTCATCAACATCCTAGTCAGAATGGAGAGCTCCGTGGTGGCAACCAAACATCCTCCCCCATGACAACCTCACAGGCAACCGGAACCACAGCAACAGCAACTACAGGCATAGCAGAAGAAGGGGGAGTAGGTCAAACACAACACTGAGCCAAATCAGAGAGAGAGAGAGAGAAAGAGCGAGAGAAAGAGAGAGAGATGACACAAACGCAAAACAAAAACTGTTTACCGTTTAGCGAGGCCATACCTTGAAAAGCTTCGGCCTTAGGTATTCGCATTCCCCCGGTGAGAGAGAGAGAGAAGAAAACGTGAGCGGGAGACTAGTCGAACTCATTCAGCTACTGTACAGTGCATTACACGTGAACACACGACACAAAGGGCTCTTCAACGAACATTTGTTCTCCTGACGCTCGCACGGAGCTTCAGCTCGTATCAGTCTTGCAGGACAAGATGACGATACCTGATATTAAACTGTTTGAGTCGGTCAAACAGGCTGATGTGTGATCAATATTCAAGAGGTTAAATAAAAACTGCAAGGAAAAAAAAAGCACTATAGATCGTCCTTCACCCCAAAGACTTCATAGTAGCCATTAGCAGGTGCTATTAAAGCAACCCTTGACTCCCATGGATGTAGGTGTGCTAAAAATACCGATCCTGATCACGCCAGGCTGCAGATGTGTAGGTAGAGCTGTGGGGATGTAGTCTGGCTTTCTTAGTGCCTTTGAGTGTTTTTCAACAGGGTTTTCCATTAGCGTTAGCGCCGCTAGCAAGCGATCCGTGGGCTGAAAACAGAGATTCAAATACACAAGACCAAGCAACGCCACCGCCGCCGCCGTCGTAGAGTTTTAAAAGGAGTAATGCAAGAATTTTTGGGAACTTTTCTTTTTCTCAATCTAAGGATTTTTTTTTTCCTTTCTGTTTTTTTTTATTTTTGGACTGAGCTCGTACAGTTTTTCTCTTCTCAATCTCAGAACCGATATGTGATAAACTGGTGCTAAACAGAAAACAAATGGTGCCATTTTTCCAAGTCAAATGTCTGTGTCTGCCATAGCACTGCCTCTGTCATGATTCACTCACTGTCTTTTCTCTCTTTCTCCTGAACTTTGTCTTTGACAGGACTTTTCCCCCTCCCCAGTATGTTTTGTACGTGTCTCTGTTGTTGTTTTATGTCCATCCTGTTCTTCTTCTTATGGGATTGTCCATTTCTGTGTGTAAGACCCAGTCTCCTCCAATCTCTATTTATGGATTTAATTTTAAAAAATCAGCTTTTGGGCTCAGAATTTGTGGACAACAAGCCCCAGAAACTATTTTCAGTAAACAGAGAGCCCAGTTATTTTAATATCGAGTGACGCTACAGTACTTTGATTGAAATGGATGAATGGGGTTTTCCATTTCTTCTGTTTTCTTTCTGTTAAAAGTGTCGGTCCTTTGTCTTCATGTCCAAAAAAAGAAAAACAAAGAGTACCATTGTCTTTATAATTTGGCTCTTTAATAACACTTTAAATGTGGTCAAAACTTAACAACAGACGAGTGTTTTTCTTGTGGTTTTACTTTGGAGCCATGACCACATTTGATCAGAGTATGACAGACAGTGTAACGTGATAAAAGAACCATTTAGCTTGATGAAACACCATCTAGTTTGCCAGTAAGTGCCTGGGATAAATGTCTTCAGCATCTTTTGGCTCTGTAGACCAGCCAGTTATTGAGCGTTTGCACATTAAAAAGCCATGCTGTGGACAAACACTTCACTTCCTGGTTAGAAATTTAACTTACCATCTACTTTCTTGTGCAGCTTCCATGATAAAGTGTGGCCTCTATCTCTGAAAATGTTTGATAAGAGCATTAAAACGGAGTAAAAGTAGTTTAACATCAACAGTTTGAGTTTGAGAAATACTGAAGGGTGTATTTTTGAAATGATCTCATGTGTCAAATGCTGACAAAAACAAAAACACCAGTCTTTGAAATGTTGTTTCCATATCTTTCATATCTTGTGTTTGAACTGTGTTTTTGTTGTAAGGTCTGTCTGGTTGTAAATGTGTTTTTGTCTCTGTAGCCTCACACACTGGTGTCGCTCTGAAACAACTCAGCTTGTCTAAACAAGCAGGTTGAGCCAAGAAGAGCTGAAGAGTTTCCCATCAGCTTTGTGTCGGACGTTTTTCTTTTAAGACTCTGCCAACAACAAGGCCAGCAGTGCTCCAGCAGATTAGCTCATACTTCCATTGAATGTCTAAGTGTTCAACCACCAAATGTTAATAATGCTCGCAGTCTTACGCAGGGAAAGATTGTCTTTGTAGACAGCTTGTAGGGCTACCTTCTTTCTTGTGAACTAACTCCAATGTGAAGAAAATGTTGGTTTTAAAAGTGGTCTAGATTTGAGAAATGAACATTGCTGTGAAAATACCTCAGTGACTCAGGTAAACAAGCAGTTGCCTCAGAGCTGAACACACAAAAACTATAGAAACAGAGATGAGTCCAGCTTTGGAAAGACTGCCACCATGCAGATACTCGCTCTCTAGCTCTGCTTCAATAGCACCTGATCAAGCACCCTCCCCCGTTTCTTCTCTCTCTCTCTGTCTCCCTTTTTTTCTCCCCCTAGCCACTCTCAAAGCTTCATCGAGGACAATGTGGAACCTAATTGGCTGATGCACCATCGGCACTCCGGGTGGCATGGCCAAATGTCCAGAGCCCTCTCTCGTGACGCGATTGGCTGACAAAGGGAGAACTTGGGGCATTGGTCCCATTTTCTTGGCTCAAGGGATGGTGCAGAGCCCCAGCGGACCATGTAAGGAAATGCTGGGAATTTTTTTAATTTTTTTTTTGATTTCACTTGGGCCCTCTCTCTCTGATTTGATGACAGGATATTTTTAAATGTGTTTGACGCCTCTTGCTTGGATCTACATTTAACTTTTAGGAGGTAGGCTGGACAGATTTTGGCGTTTGTTAGCCTGCCGAGCATGCAAAGAACAGCTATGCAGTCTGATCACGGAGGAACACAAAAGGCCAAGGAAGGTGCGATGCTCAAATTGAGAGAGAGAGGGGAGGTGAATTGTGGGTAAGATGTATTTCAAAGGTGCTTGACTTCTCTTAAAATTTCCGTCAGAGCTGGTTTACTTTCAAAGCATTTATATCCCTCTTTCTCTCTTTCTCCTATAGTCTTTTCAAATTAGCCTATTCGTTTACTCTCTCTTTATCTATCTAGGAAAGCATTATTTAACCGCTTCATTTCTACTCCGTATTAGCCACAACTGGATCTCTTTCTCTTTTCCTCGTTTGAGCTCTTCCGTTTGAATCTCTCTCAGACTTTGACTTTAAAGGAAACTAAATATGCACAGCCTAATACGACAAGTGACACTGCTTCAGAACTAAAACACTTGCTTCGATGAAGACTTTGAACAAACCGGACAGAATGTTATTATTTATATTTCTATGATACTACTTATTCTTACACTAGTATTTACCAGAAAACTACTCATCAGAAATCTTCCGGAGCAGATATTTATTTATTGATAAAGATAGATACCTCTATCTAATGGAAGTTCATAAATAATAATCCATTTTGTATGAACCGAGTTTTCTTACGAAGACAATCTTGTGGAAAGAGTCGTTGCCCTAAACTGAACTGTGACGAAAAAAAAGGGACAAACTTGTGTTTTACCTACTCCCCTGACAGCATTTTGCACGTTGCTGTGACCTGTGCCCTCACTCCTTTTGGTTTTAACCTCTTAAAAACCACAAACAAAAAAACGTGGACGGATGTTTCTTGCCCATCGATCGCCATGGAGCTCTCCATACGCGGACAATGTGACGCTAATCGGATGAGGACATTCTTACAGATGTTTTTTTTCTTTCTTTTTTTTTTTTTTTAACACTCCTCTTTGACTATGTGTCTGTAGTTTAACCAAGCAGAGGATGAACTCTTGGTTTCAGTGTGGCCACATTTCTGCAGTCTATTTGCAGCTAAACTCCCCCATTTATTTCCATGAATGGACTCCACTGACACCAGGCCCAGTTGAAATCCCTGCTAATGACTGAAACAGAGAGAGACATGTTAGAGGTCCTGCTGAAACGAGTGAATGTGTTTGTATATAAGTGTGTGTACTGGCTAAATCTATGTGTATATATTGGATAAATGTGTATATATGGTATGTCCATGTGTATATACAGTTTGTTTGTATATGCAGAGTGTACAGTTATTTTTTCCTCTAATGTTTCTCTCTCTTTCTATGAATAGGTCTTCTCAAGTTACCAATACTGAGGCATGGAAAGGTTTTTAAACGTACCGAGCTATCAGAGGCACTTTCTGTGCAGACTGAGAATATCATCAGGGTCTGTCACATACAGTACAGCTGCGTTCTTGAAGCTCTCATACACGAAGAAACTCTCATAATCTTAAGCTTGCACTCATTTTCTGACCAACTACAAAGCTTTTCTAAGTAGATTTGGGTGACCAAGCAATGTTTGTACATATATAGACTAAGACTTTTTTTTTTTTTTTTTTCAGAAACCTCCATCTGCATTTCTTTGAAAACTCTCGACCTGTTTTGAGTTCTTGCGTATCTGACTTTCACTTTAGGTTCATATGGTATATGTTTGCAACGGTTGTCATTCAGAGTTATATATTTATTCAGACAACCCGTATATATTTCTTGAAATTTTGTTCCCCAAATTCTGCCTCTCATGGAGCCGTCTGATCTTTGATACGAATCGGTCAGACCGGCAAATTCTTCCATGAAAGTAAACTGTCATTATAACATTGCTTGTTTTTGTATAGGTCCTAACTAAATAAGTGTGCCTCCCCCTTATACTCTTACTAACCTTAGACCCATTTACTCTGCTGGTCGCTCATCTTCATACCCCCTTGACAAGCCATAGCCCCACCCCTTCCCCAAAACTCCTCTATTGTTGTTTTGACAGGACAGACATTTGGGGATTTTGTGTATATTAATGGAAGAGTGCTGTTGAAGAGTGTATTGCAGTTGTATATGGATTTGTTATGAATGTGGATATTCTGATCATTGAATTATTATTGTAATAATGATAATAATTATTGCCACTTTTGTTGATTAATTCCTTTGACGCGGTTGATGATGAAGATGCCATTGTTCCTTTTTTTTTTCTTTTGGAATACACCGGAATTTATATTTTTCGGGTGGGTGAATCTGGAGATAGAAATACGTAAATAAATTAATAAATAAACAAATAATTAAATTCTTAAGAAGGTGTTGAAATGTGTATTCTGTTTCTTGGGTAAATCTTAGAACTCTGTTTTCCAGACAGACAGTATTCATTCATTCATGGTGATTTTTATGTCAACTTACGTCCTCATGCCTGTTTCCACTTAGGTTTGTGCACAGAGACCAGTCAACTGGAGGTCTCAATGGGAATTTGAAATATGTCTCCAATCCATATACAAATATACAAATGCTCATGCATACAAAATCATGCATATCACTCTTATGTAGGTATGGACTCTCTGGATCTTAAGTCAGTGTTGCAACCATATTGGTAAGGGCAAAGATGGAAATATACAGGTAAGCTGGAGCCGCAGACTGAATGTGTTACAGCGTCCCAACTGGAAGGCTCCTCTAAGTGCGGCTTACAAATATGCCTTGCTTTTCCTGGGCTGTGCAGGCATCACCAAGTGCATCCTTTGCAGCCTGACATACACCATGACTCAAATAATAGTATTTGGTTTTAACAGCTGTACAGATAATAGTGATAGTGTTAAAAGTTACATGAGCCACCCAATGCTATGTGATAGATCATCGATTCAGGGCACCAAAGCTGGGTCCTTCAAATGCTGCAACCCCTGAGTTGGGACTAAGGTAAAGAAATACTGCTAATAATAATAATAATAATGCATCAGATTTTATAGCACTTTTTGTCAGTGACCTCAAAGCGCTTTACATTGGATACATCATTCATTCACTCACACAGTCACACCCTGGTGGTAGTAAACTACCGTAGTAGTCACAGCTGCCCTGGGGCTGGCTGCCAGTTTGCCTCTCCAACCACCACCACACAACACTCACAATCATACACCAGTGGAGGACACACACTGGCAGCAAGGTGGGTTAAGTGTCTTGCCCAAGGACACGACGGACAGACTAGGGATAGGGGGGAATCGAACAGCCAACCTTCCAGTTATTGGCCAACGGCTCTACCTCCTGAGCTTCTGCCTTTAATATGACTCTTAACTGTCGAATAACCATAACAGGCAGTCTCATTATGACTCATTATGACTTCTATGTTTTAGTCTATACAGTGTCCCTACGGGCCTTGCTGTGCTAAAAGAGTGTAGGATTCACTTGGATGCCTTGGAGTTTCTAGGCAGAGGTACTGAAATTCAACTTTAAAAATGCCATATCAACAGTTGATTTTGTTTGGCATACTGCTGCTTAATGTAAAAAGAAAAAACAAAAACAATCAATGTTGAAGTTTTAATTAGTTTCATGCATTTAATATCATTTTTATCATTACTTTTTTACCCATATTTTGAGGATGAAACAAATACCTTTACTTGTTCAGTCACTCACAAAATAATCAAAACAATCTCACAAAATATGAACTAGTTTACAAAATATACTGGGCATGTTTTTTTTTTCTTTTTTTAACATGTAGTCTATAGTGTTCAATGTGAAATACCATCCTGAATTTTTTGTTATGATGTAGGCTGCCTATCATTTTACTGCAAAAATCAAAGAAAATTAGCAACCAGTGTTTAACGAATTTGACTTTTTTTGTCTGAATGGTTGTCAGGTACTCAGATAAATGTAATTATTGATGGGGCTGTGTAAAAACGACTCATTAAATTGAGTTAAATGTAGCTGTGTTAAATGTACCATGGCTACATGCATTCATTTACACAGCTAATCTGCCCTTACCAATATGGCGGACGCGCTACTCTACCGTTAGAGGAGGAACCACAGCCGGTCGGTAGGTTGTCAACCCAAATATGTCCACGGAAAACTTCCAGCCTGAGGCTGAACGTGTTTGCTGTGGGTTTCAGAGAGAGTTTAAGGACGTACTTGCTAAGCTAACAAAATGCTAACGAGCTAATAAGGCTAATTCCTCCAATTCAGTAGCTTATGGGGCTGGTATGATTTGGAGAGACAGTGTGAATCAGAGTTATCGTTTCCTGCTCTGTCCAAACAGCTGGATTACCAAATATTGGTGAGTTACCCCCCTTAAAGATACTCCTATCCATCCATAAATAACTGTTTGAGCAGTCTAAACTTTGAAAACTTTCTCACTGATATACAGTAGTTTATTTCTGCATCATAATTATCTCACTCAACAACACCAGCTGCCATAAATAATGAATAGAGCACAAGCAGTGTATCAGACTAATCCACAGCCTTAATGAGTTGGTCCATGACTCCTTATGTTGGATGGAAACTACAGTGTCTGTGCAAGAAACATGTTCCCTTTTTGTTTCCTTTTGTTGACATTTACAAATAAATATTACATAATCCAACAAAGACACAAATTTATGGAATAATATGCTAATTCAAAACCACTGGGCTGTGCCTACATGTAAATGGTAGAAATTTATTTTGCATGTAGCCCTAATTTTTGTCTTCATTTAGTGGAAAATTGTTGGAGTTTTGTGTTTTAATCATTCCAGACTCAATCAAATCATCATCCTCAGTGGTGTAGCTGAGTTTTTGTGCCCCAATCTAACCAAAATTTGACCAAATAGATAAGACAGAGTTTCAGTTTGGGGCAATTTAAGCAATATAACTATTGGTTAGAGTCAGAAAAGGTCATGGCTAGGGTTCATGTAATATTTGGTAACTCCAACCCCACCAGAGTCCAATCCTAGTGGTTAACCCCGTTATTAACCTCTGCTTCCTTTTGAACTTTCTATAGCATGAGACACTACAAAAGCAACCCTGAGAATCCAGAAACCATACTAATGGGTAAAAACATAATTTGAAATCTTCTTATTGCTGGTTTTACCAAACTAAAATCGCTAAAGCCCAAAATGTTTGATTAAAAATGATGTGAAAAGCGAGGAGCAGAGATTCTTTTAACTAAGCTTTAATCCACCAGCTCAATGACGAACACAATGTCCAGTTGGCTCTTGACTTCTGTGACCTTACTGTGTATGGATAGCTAAAGGTTTACATGTGTTTTAACAATTATTCCAATGCCAACAAGAGAAGAACTGATTACATGATGAAGCTAGACAGCCAGTGGTTGCATCACAGTGTTGCTCCTCTGTGTCTGCAGTTCTCTGCATGATCTCAGGCTTGTAAGTCTTTTAATGTTGAACTGAGCGTTTCTTCTCTCTCTGTCCGGCTTAGCTGCTAAAAGTGTGGATAGAAGGCAGGGATCTGGGAGCTGGGGACCTGACTGAATATAGCAAGCTTGTAATTATCCTCATCCTCCTACACTTAATCGCCTGCAGCTCCTTGGTGGGTTGGTAACTTTTGAGCCTGGACGGAGCAGGGGAGGAAAAATTAACACAACAGAGAAGGACTAGAGGATTCAGGCTTTCTTAACAGAGCGGAGGCATCCACTTCACCCGCCCCAGACTTTGTTATAATCATGAAGATTCTCAGCCTGAAGAAAATTCATGTTGCAATGACATGTCTGCTATTATAAAATCTCTCCAAAAATGCATTTTACCCCAGACAGATTACATGACAGCTTTATATGTGAAAACATCACCAATACTCATTAGATTTCTCCGTTTCTCCCACACTACACCTCTCCAACATCATCCTTTACACCAGTGTCTTAAAAGAAAGGAAAGAAAAACTAAAAATACACTTTCAAAGGGGGGAAGTAATCCCAAATTGCCCTTTTGTTTCTTTGAATGCATCATGCAAACAAGGGCTGTAAAATAATGAAAAACTGATGATCTTTATAGACCTCTAGTGGCCACTAGGTGGAATTACAATAACAAAGTTTGCACTGACTATGACCACTGTGCCATGGGGGAAACAAATCTTATTAATAGTTTTCTGCCATCATTACTTTTACTCCAAGTCTTTTGTTAGAATAATATGTGGAAGGGGAGAAAGGGAAGTGGTGAGAATACACATGCAAAACTGGGAGGTGAAAAGAGCTGATCGTTACCATCATATCTTTTTAAGTATGACAAAGATGACAGACGTCCTGCTGTCAGATGATCGTACCTCATGTTCTCAATGTGGCAGAAGCGAAAAAACAAACACCGAAACAGGCTCAACATACCAAGAGATACTCACAGTTAGTGATCTATTTTAATGTCAAAGCATGTTGAGACCTTTCTTTCCCTTTGGCCAGAAATCACTACATGACTGTGCACCTTTATCACGACAAAATGAGCATCAAGATTTGATATCTTTGTCGACAGGGGGGTGCCAAACTGAAGCTCCACACAGGATTTGCTCTTGTTGTTTTTTCAATGTAAATTGAATAATAAAATGGACTGATTTAATACTTGGATTAAAAGAAATTACTCTCTGGAGTATTAAACTTAACTCAAAACTAACTTGCATGGCAACCAAACATGTAAAATTAGGAGGACATCTTTCCAAGTTTGATTCCCTAGGAGGCCATCAAGTCAGCCCTCTTTATATAATCTACTGGAGGGGTATTTAAAAATATCCTATCCAATGAAGAATGAAGAAATAGCCACAAAAACATATATGTGTGTGTGTGTTTCCTACGGTGGCCGAGAACCGCCACTGCTGCAAATAAAAAGAGAGAAAAGCCACAATGGAAGTTAATGACGCAAAAAAAAATAGTGGCGATGGAAAAACAAGTTTCTTACTGCAAAGATAAAATGATGCAAATAAAAAAAACACAATGGAAGTGATCTGCTTGGGACCAATAATGATGATGCACCAGTTGTTTTATGATCTAGGCACAGAAGACGACGGCGAGAAGACGAGCAAAGAAGTTAATAGAGAGGTTATTGTTTAATTTTGCTTCTTAAACTTTTCAATGTGTCATTTGGTTAGACCATGTAGCCCCTGAGTCGATATGTCAGTATGTTGTTGAAAAAAGAGAAAGTTGTCATAATTTAAAAGGATTTGAAATATTTAAAAAGCCAAGATTCAGAACTAAACTGAAAGATTGTGTGTTACAGTGAGAAGAATAAGTTTGTGGAACAATCTGATCAAAGAAACTTAAGAAGCTAAATCAAATTTTATCCTTAACAAAAGTGTCAAAGCCAGTATGTTGAGTAAATACAGGGAAATATGTTCATCTAAGTCTTGGTATGTGTGTGAATGTGAATTAATGTGGTCTTCTCTGTTCGTTTTGTGGGTCTAATTTTTTGTCTAATTACTATTTTCCTTGAATTTGCGAGGGCGTCATCGCTCAAATTTTACGGAAACGGGGGTTTTGTAGAACCACATGGCAACCCGCGATTAAAGCGTGTGAGTACGTTCTGTAATCTCGCGATATTTAGGCGGTCACTGCCTGATAGGAATAATGGCCGCCTTCGCAGCAATGGCAGGAACAGGGAACAACAGCAGAGGAATATTAGAGCGATACAGCTGACCAGGAGGAGCGGGCACAACCGGGCACCCCCTCAAACCCTGACTTCAGGGCGGATGGGTAGAGGGGGTCTGGCCAAAAGACACAAGAAACGAAAGAGACTCTGAAAGGAGAGGGGGGAAAGCTAACTCAGCTATCAACACGGTTGTTACTGCCGGGGGATCAAACCCGAGTTTCCCCGGAGGGAGACGGTGACCGGACCCCGGAGCGAGTGATCAACAAACGGGCTTCGAGCTAATATGAGCGGACCGGGCCAGGACAGCGAGCCAGAGGCCAAAGTCCTTCTGATAAAGCGGCTTTACAGGTGAGTTTGGAGGGAGGCCGTCCGGGGAGGTTAGCTCAGGTGCTAACTGGACGGTGTTGTACATGCTAGCTGAGCGTTAGACCAGGCAGGCTGTTCATTTAGAACCCAGAGAGCTGAATTAGAGAGAAGTGAAACAGAGAGAGGGGTTTACCACACACACAGATGGGTTTCATTATCACTTTAATATGATCGTTTTTAAGAGTTATAACATCACCTCATCCTACATACATGTCATGAAACAAATAAAACAACTTTTATGATTTATACCAACCATAATATAAAGACCAGGACCATCTAATACAGCCAAGTGCATTCATTCTATCACTAATGGTGCTGTTTAAAGCTGTAGTTATTATTGACACGATCAGACAGGTGAATATTATACAGAAAATTCATCATTAGAGACAGATGTGGGTGAACTGGAGTCTGTTATACTGTAGAGACAGACCTTTGAAAGTAGGGGAGAGTGGGCTAAGATGAGCTATTTGTCATATTTCGGATCACTACATCAAATCAATCATAGTTTTGTCTCTAACTCGTGTATCTGCATATATTTCAAGATGTTGTTCATCCCTGCAAACCAACAGAATGAGTGTAAACATAACTGTAATCTTGATAATATAGCATGACAATAAAAGTGGTCTCCTATGGTCAGTAGGGTGGGGGTAAGTTGACCATAGGTATGGGGTAAGATGAGCCGTATCCCTTCTCCACCCCAGCCCTCCCTCACCTTTCTCTCCCTTAATAACAGTCACTTCTTCACATTCATGTGTATTTTTATCTATTACACACTATTCAACTGGAACAATAATTCTTTTTTATTATTATTGAATATATCTGCTAAAAAGCTGTTTTTAAAAAGTCATTTTAACATGAGAATGTCTTTAAGTGATTCAGAACATTCACAGATCTGTATTTATGAAAAGATCATAAACTCTGCTCCTCTCATCAGACTCCTTTACTTTCTGAGTTACCCCTGAACTACTATCATGACTTTATTAGTCCTCTAAGATAAAATGGTGGACTTTAATGCTAGGTTTTTGACCTCATGTTGTAGCTCATATAAACCACAATTGATGTATAAAACAAATTTAAAATGATCTTTTTTGGTCTAAGTAACTCCATTATTTCATGCACAGAACTATAAATGAGCGTACACCCGTATTTATATGCCTATAGAGATGGGTATTTCAAGCTTCACTGGGAACTAATTCCTCCATGTCCACATCAGTCATAGAGGTTTGAGACAAACCTGTAACTGAGGATGTTCTAGTCAGACGGATGTGCGTCTACGATCTGGATCTGGATGAGCTCGTTTTACCTGAAAAGAAGTTTCACACTAATCTCTTCGACTTCTCTGGAACTCTCTGCAATTTTATCGATATCTGAATCTTTGACACCACACCTATTTCCCCAGAGACTGGCACTCTTATTGTTTTTTTTTTAATTGCTTTAGGTGTGGGTCTAACATTTATACTGGAGTGTAATTAAGAGCTAAAATTACATAGATAGATAAAGGTCACACGAGCGAGTTATTCATTAAATGCTTAAATATGCGAAAATCAGGACCCTCCACTGATGTCTGCATACCTGAATGAGTTTTCACAGAGTTAAAATTTTTTGTAGTTTATTGTATCACTACAAGAAAAAGTGGATTCAAATTTATCCTGGTTTTCTCTGCAGCAGTTTGATCTGTAAACAGGAATTTTTCTCAGGGGCCGATTTAGATTTTCTCCCTGAGAGAAAGTCAGAGCTGAATAAAAGAAAGAAAGATTGTTGAGGAACTGGGAGTTTCAGAAAAACTTCAGGACTCTCTGTTTACATGTAGCATCAACATTAGATTTAGAAAGTGGTAACTACAGCTGGAAACACACATGTGTGCATGTTGAGACCCACTCAGTCCACATACTGAAAAATATTGATGCAAAATGTCTCATCAATTAGGACCATATTTCAATGTTTCATATTAGACTTTTGTGTCTAAACTTAGTTCTGTTATTTAATGTGTGTTTATGAGGCTCGGTGTAACAGGAAACATCCTGCGTAACATAAAACCCTGAAGATAAACAGTTTTGGACTCTTGTGTTCACGTTGTCATTATACTAATGCTGCCTGTCTGTCTGCTAATGCTTCTCAGAGCTGTGGTGGAGTCTGTGCACAAGCTGGATGTCATCATCGGCAGCAAATCATCTTACAGAGAGGTCTTCAAGCCGGAGAACATCAGCCTTCGCAACAAGTACGTCCACCTGCCTGAGGCACTGTGTGTGTGTGTGTGAGTGTGTGAGAAAGAGGAGCATGACATAGCATCAGCTGTAGCTCTAAGACTTTAGATGCACAAACATGAATAAATGTAGAAACCTGGTCTCAGACTTCTGGTCTATGAGAACGACTTCTGCTGCTGTTGTTATTTTTAAACGTATAGAATAAACCGACAGTTCAGAAAAGAGGAAGTTTTGGAGAGAGGTTGACTGTATGTCATGTCAGACGAGGTGATGATATCTCAGCCCGCTCAGAGACGGTTATAGGTGGTTTGTCTACCAACAGTTTTTATTCTTTGTTATCTGGACTATGTATTTACTTCAAAGCCACAAAATCATAAAAAGTGTTGCTGCTGTTTTCCCTCTTATTTTGTCAGGTGCATTTACCTGCAGCGTGTTTCTTCAGTATGACAAAGTTAAGGTTAAAAGCTGTAGTTAAAGATTTGCTTTGATGCAAACGGGATAATCACACTTCTTAGTACAAAATGAGGGTCGTGTTATCCTCGAGCTTTAAGAAAGAGAAGAGCAGTGGTGAGTGTCTTCGAAGAGGAGACGGTGAGAAGGACTGCGTGTACTCGCCCATCAGTGTTAACATTATCTCGCCTTTGGACACACACACACACACACACACACACACACACACACACACACACACACACACACACACACACACACGCACAGAGTGAGGACTGAGATTTCACAACATTACAGTGAACGTCTCTGATGACTGAATCATTTCACACAGCCCATGTGAGTCACAGGAGGACAGAAGACTCTTGTATTTGTGTTTGACCCGTTCTACCAGAATCCTCTGATGTTTCTGATCCAGTGAAGGAGACCTCACTTTTAAATATTGTCTGTTTTCATGGTTGACGCCTGAACCTCCGTTTGACTCCCTCATGTGTGTTTCTGTCTTCAGGCTGAGGGAGCTCTGTGTGAAGCTGATGTTCCTCCACCCTGTTGACTACGGCCGTAAGGCTGAGGAGCTGCTCTGGAGGAAGGTCTACTATGAGGTCATCCAGGTTATCAAGACCAACAAGAAGGTAGACGGCTCTGCTGAGACTGTGGAGGAAAAGAAAGTCACTCTTACATTTGTCGGCTCTCTACTTTGTCGGCTGGTTTGACATCCTGGCTTTGACAAAGGTCAATTGTACTTTGACATTTTCCACCCTGTGATCAGCGGCTCGTATCGGTCCTGGTAGAGTACCGGAGTGTTCATATGTTATACATGGGTGGTCCCAGAGGAGGTCAGACCCATGAAAATGTCACTTAGTTCTGCTGCTGGACCAACAAGAGGGAAACTTTCAAAGTTCAAACTTTTACCCTGATGTGATCGAAACGCTTTTGAGCTTAAAAATGACATTTATTTTTTGTTGATTTTCACTTTTTTGAAGCATAATTACATCAAAACAGAACAGAGGATTCCTGTGACAGTGTCCCGTTTTCTGCATGCCTGTTCTTAGTGAGAGAAATGAACACGCCCACACGATCAGGTGTCAGTCAGACGCTTAGACGCCACAGTTACATGCCGGCTTAACTCATCAGAAAATCTGTCTGTATGTCTTATAAAAACATCCCTGCTTTCATTAGTAGCAGCTGTTATGTATTGCAGGGCTTCACTTCAGCACCTTTAGTCTGTAACGTGCTTTAAATTTAGACTTTTTTTGTGTTATAAATGCAGTGCAGCCTTTTCCTTTATTGTCATGCCTCCTAAAAACGTCAGACTGTTTTCAGATGAGAAGAAAAACTCTTTAAAGAAAGTTTTTAGCCTCTTGTTTTCCAGATATGTTGTGTTTCCTTCTTGTCTGAAGGAGCAAAAGTAAAAATATTTAAAGCTTGAATGCTTACATTATCTACTACAAATAAAAATACTGACTGTTTAGTCCGAAAGAGTATCTGAATCACCGTCTGCCTGAATCTATGTCAGTGAAACACTCTCAACCAGACTCTGGTGTAAGGCAGCCGCGATTATTACAATATTCACCAACTGCGATTATTTCTCATATTCGTGATCACCGTCAATTATTTATTTTATCTACAAGGTTGCGCAAATAATCTTTGAGTCCAACGTCATCATGTTGTACCAGCAGCCGTAGCACGCCCCATCTCCATCGTAGCCACACGTTGTTTAGCTCTCGTCTTGGTCGGATGGGCAGCGACTCAAGGTTAAGATGGAGGATGAGGAGGTTCTGGATCCAAATCCACATACTAGAGCACTGCTGTGGGTGCATTTCAGATTTAAACCGAACGATAAGGGAGAGCCTGGTAACGTGGAGGAAGCGATATGTAAACTTTGCCATAAAAAAAGTGTCGGTCAAGAGCGCTAACACAACAAATCTGAAACAACATCTCCACACCCACCATCCACAGCAATGTGCTGAACTCAGGAAGACCACACCAGCACAATCAGCAGCCGGTCCAACAGCAGCTGGTTTATCCCGTCAACTGGCTCTTGGGGAATCTATTATTTAATAAAATATACAATATATTCATCAATTGCAATTATTTGTCTGACAAATAATCGACTCCAGAAATTCCTAATCATGACAGCCCTACTCTGATATATCTTAAATATTTGACAATATCTGATATTTGTTAAAAACAGTCATGATTATGTTTTTTTTTGCCATAATTCACAGCAGTGAGTCTTTTCTTATATCTTCTTAGCTCACCTCCATCCCCTCTCCCTCCTCTCACTCTGCAGCACATCCACAGTCGCAGCGCTCTGGAGTGTGCCTACCGAACACACCTGATAGCCGGGGTTGGTTTCTACCAACACCTGCTGCTCTACATCCAGTCGCACTACCAGCTGGAGCTGCAGGACTGCATCGACTGGACCCATGTCACAGACCCTCTGATCGGTGAGCGGAAGAAAAACTCACACAGACAAAGACGTGAAATCATATCATTTAAAATCCTGATTATTTTTGACTGAAGAAAAAAAGTCCCACCTCTATTTGGGAATTTCCCCTCGTGGGACTAATAAAGGAGTATCTTATCTATTTGAATGAACTGTTTGAGGACATTTACACAGTTTTAATAAACTCTTCTCAGAGGAGAACTCGACCTTATTTCACCGACCGTAGCTGACCTTTGAAAGCATATCTTGTGAACTGAGTATTAATCCTGTTACACAAGTTATTCTGAAGGTTTCCAAACTCTGTAGGTCAATAATAAAAGTTCACCGGCAGTCAGACTGACCTCGTTCACAGCTGCTGTTCAACAGTTTTAGCCCAGCAGGTGTTAAAATGTCTATTGTCTGAATACAGCTCAGGTCTGGTTTCAGGGTTTCTGTGGACCACGTAGATCCGACAGATAGGTGGAGACATGCCAAGTCAGAGTATTGTCAGCAGAGACAAACTGACAGGTGCAAGGTCTTATCCTCAGCCTGGATTTGGTTTGACTCTGGCTCACATTTTGACCCTAAACCTGGTTTAGTTTGGAGGAGGGATCCTGGTTCACTTTGGACAGAGTCAGAAAATCAGCCTCAAAATGTTCTCAGTGTTTCTGTTTCTCTGCTGGGATTTAAACCTGTTCACCTGTTGGGTAATTCTGAGACGTTTTGGGTCAAGTACATGAGCTAAATACTCAAACTGAGGAGGGCGTTGTGTAATTGTTCCCCACAGGGCGAAAGAAACCGGTGTCAGCCACCCCGAAGGAGATGGAGTGGGCACAGATGGCCTGTCATCGCTGTCTGGTCTACCTCGGAGATCTGGGTAACAACATAATAATAGATTCAACAGTGATCTCAGACAGCATGTGTGTAATTACACGTGGGAAATTTTGGCCTGTATATACGGCATATTAGGAACACATGCTTTCAGATCGGTTTGGAGATATTTTAACGAAGGCTCGTTTTAAAACTTGGACTTTTTTGTGTTTCCTCTGCAGCTCGTTATCAAAACGAACTCGCAGGAGTGGAGGCGGAGCAGCTGGCAGAACGGTTTTACCATCAAGCCCTGTCTGTCATGCCACACGTAGGTGAGTGTCATCGAAAAGAAAACGAGATACCGGACTTTTGGTTCGTTCCATTTACCTCAGAAGTCGGAGCTGGGAATGACGTCACTACCGAGTTTTTACCATTTTAGTTACAAAGTCGGAAAAAAGTCGCCAACGGCCAAAAACAGCGACTGAAACTACCAGGCTACGGTGAGCTGTTGTTAGCACAGCCAGCTTTGTAGTTCCATATACACATGAAAAATGTAAATTACACGATGACAGCATTTCCATATATATACATTTAACAATACTGTTGTATACGGCTGACTTACTGTGACGACAAATAGTAAAAAGTTTTAATAAAAACATCATTACAGGAGCTAAATGTCAATGAAGGGGTTGTGTGGATCGTCCGACCTCGGGGGTCGTTCCAGTTCAAGTTCCGACTCAGAGCTCAGAAATCCTGACTTCTGAGTACAACTGGAATGCACCGTTTATCGTCAGAATCATGGTATCACAAGGAGAAAAGTGGAAACAGGAATCGTCCTGTATGTGCCCGTCCTTCCTGCTGTCAGAGATGAAGAGTTAGCGGTGAAAGGGAACAGAGAGAGGATTTAGACGTGACACATGGAAGCATGAAAACATGAAACTAATATGAGAAATGATTCGGCAAAAACAGCCTCTAAAAACTCTGGAGGAAGTATCTACAGCCTCACTTCTCCATTAGAGTATGAAAGCTGATCACATTATAAGATATATCACTAAATATACGAGCAAAGACCTTGAAATTCCTCCAATCAGAGAGCTCCTGTACTTTTTTGCAAAGCATTTTTGTTAGACCCCGATTCATGCAGTAAATACCCATCCAGTCCCCTTGAAAATGTCACATCTGTTCATGATTTCTGCGCCCTTTTTCACGCCTGAGAGTTATTTCAATAATGTGAGGATTTGTGTCGTGATGAGTTGAGGTGACGGGGTCAGAAGGAGGTTTTTGAAACAGCAGGAAAAAGCAGTTTGGTCAGAATACCTCGAGTTGACTTAGAAATGCGGCCGTACCCGTGTGTATATTGAGGCTGACATCCTTCATGTCTTCCCTGTAATAATGTTTGTTTTTATTGTTTTTGTGACATGACATGTTGGTGTTGATGTTCGATTTGTTAACAACACTTTAATTGATTTATTTGGAGCTGAAGCTGAAATCCGTTTTACAAAAGCTCTTCTGGAGTTCTTTTGTCGTCTCAGATTTTGGCTCCTGGCGGGACAACTTCTTGGCTCGCATGAACGCGACTTTTCAAACGAAGCAGGAAAAAAAACTGGCTGATAATCCTCGCTCCGTATTTAGCAGCTCCAAAAATGAAAGCTGGTTTGTTGTTGTTGATCCGTTTCCTCGCTGATCTGTCCTCAGGAATGCCTTTTAACCAACTGGGAACGCTGGCGGGGAGCAAGTTCTACAACGTGGAAGCAACCTACTACTACCTACGCTGGTAAGACCTGCGAGGATATTTCAATGATCAAACCACGAGTTAATGAGCGCACAGTTTTCACAAGGGTTTTAATCTGCTCCAGTATCCAATCAGACGCCCCCTTCGAGGGCGCCTACGGCAACCTGAAGCGCCTGTTCGACAAAGCTGCCAAGATGTACCACCAAGTGAAAAAGCAGGAAATGAAGAAGTTGTCTCCGTCTCGACAAAGGTGAGGTGGACTGAGGAGGGTCGGATTTTTAACCCCACTTTGAGTTCATGTGTAGTTGGTAAACAAACGCGGCACGATCCTTCGAGTTTGATTTAATTTTCAGGACTAACACAAATCCTTCTGTTGTCGCCCTCGATCACAAACCCTCTGGACATCAGATCCAGATCTACAATCACACAATTACCAACGTGCGTTTCCTTCCTGTAAGTCTCAGAGGGAGTCTGAGCGGCGGCGGTGGGGTTAAGCAGCATCTCTGCAGACGGGAACAGATAATTGATGATCCCTGCGAGGGAAAACGGATTATTGCAGCTGGTCAAGTTCTGAGAATTAGAGAGGAAACAAAGAAAGGGAAAGCTCACCAACCTTTAAAATATATAGATCCTGTCCTGTAGGAGAAAAAACACCTGAAGATAATTCAGATCAGTGTTTTAACCTGCAACTTCTGCTCCTCTGATGTCTGCAGGTCAAAACTTCTCAGGCTGGTCCAGACAAACTTAATGTCACTGATGTGTTTCCACGATATCTGCCGTGAACCGTTTTACTGTACGAGACATCAGCTCTCCTCCTAAGATAACGAGGATTCACTGTGATTACTCTGCAGGTCACAACATGCCAGAAAACTTAGAGTTCAGGGTTAATAATGCAAATCAGACTGAAAACATCCAGAGATGATATTTGGAAACGAAGATACTCGCACAGTTCTTTATTAGCTGTATTGATTATGTAATAACTCAGGTACTGGTCGTGTTTCTTGTCCATTATGGCATCTAAAAGAAGTTTTGCATGTCAAGGTGTATTTAATTTAAGATTATAGGATATATTCACTATCATGAAGCTCCTCTGAGCAAAGTGCAAGTATAAGATGAACCGATTCCCGACCAAATCTGTGCTTGTGTTTGATGTTTCCGTCTGAAGCAGCGTTGTCATATGTTTTTTTAATAGTTCGTTTGCAGTAAATATCATGTGCATCAATCATGTAACCTGAATGAATAGAAACGTATGTGAAAATATTGTTGATATAAGCTCAGCACATTTATAACCTAAAATCTGGATCTGGGTTAACTCCATTATTTATGATTTTTGTTCTTACTTCCTGTCTGCAGATCAAAAGACATCAAGCGTCTCCTGGTGAGCTTCATGTACCTTCAGAGTCTGCTGCAGCCCAAGAACAGGTAAACACACACGGAGGCTTTTGAACCCGGGACAATAAAGACGTTTGTCTTCATCATATTTTTTAATCTTTGACTTTTTATGGGCGTGTTTACTCTGGATCTCTTACCTGCAGCAGCGATATCTCAGTTAAATATTGAATTAAGTGAAGAGTGAACAAAGGTTAATGTGTTCCTGCTGTAAAACGGTGAAATTACCTTTTAAATGTGGCTCAGGTGTAAAAGGTAAATACAAATGAACCCGCTCACCCTGCCTCCTCCCTCTCATTTCTCACATCCTTGTAAACTCTCTTTTCTCTCTGTAGTTTAATGGAGACGGAGCTGACCTCCCTCTGTCAGTCGGTGCTCGAGGACTTCAACCTGGTGCTTTTCTACCTGCCGCCGCCGACACACGGCGGCGCTCACCACTCCCCCAGCGAGGAAGAGGAAGAGCCGCAGCACAGCGACAGCTCCTGCCCCGTGCTGCCCGACACGCTCATCTTCAAGATGGTGGTCACGTGTCTGATGGTGGTGCACAGTCTGAAGAGAGGAGGTCAGTATGAACATGAACAAACATACATTTTTATCGTCCTCGAGTCGAGATTCAATCAGGAGTGAAATTATGAGTAAATAAGAAGAACATGAGTCAGACTTTTACTGTATTTCTGTTCTGCTGTGAACTCGCCAAATTATCTGGACTCAAAAATCCTCTAAAGTTGTCTCATGTTTGTCACCAAGAATAAAACAACTTTATAGAAATTCATCCAGGCTATAAAGGTGAAAACTATGATGGAATATTAGGGTCACATTAAGAAAAAAAATAATTAAAAATTCTGGATTAATGTCTTTAAATTATGAGAATAAAGTTGTTTTAAAATCATCATAATACTATGATAATGTGGAGCTGATGTGCCAAAAGATGAAGTATCTCCTTGTTTGAGAAACTTATATTAATTTACATTTTCATGAAATGCTCCATGGCTCTGATTTTAACAACTCTCATCTTAAATAACAGGTTAGAATAGAAGGACTTTTTTAAATTTCGACTTCAATCTCAAAATGGAAATGGAAAAAAAGTCTCCCCCCTGTAATTATTTTTATTTTATTATTATTTATTAATAAATTTATATCGGGGTTTAAAATCATGTTGACTTTTTTCAAGAACGAGCCATGCAGAATTTTTGAGAGCAGTGTCAATAATGACAAATAAAAAAAAGGTTTTTCTTAAAATGATTTGATGCTTACAGGTTAGTCTGTCTTACATGATGTCAACTTTGTCTGAAAATTACAGCTTTCTCAGCTATTTTTAAAGATACGTTTATTGTTTTTATATTTTGCTAAAAAAATCGTTCTTTTTCCAACATAAATCCATTTCACGTTAAGTTAAAGATTCACGCTCTTACTCCGCCTTTGTTGAATACACGTATTCAGTAGGAGGCTGAAACTATAGGCTGACTTTTCAGACACAAACATCTTAAAGATAAAGTGTTCAGACTCTGTTGTCACTCTCTCACTTCTTTCTGTTTGTCTGTCTCACTTCACTTTTACTGCCGTCTATCAGAGAGAGCAAAAAGTGGACGAAGTAAAGTGCAGTAAACCTCCAGATTCAGGAGTCCTCGATTCTTTGGACTCTTGGACTTGATCCACAGATGCTCGGATGAATTTAACAGATATCAACAAAAACATGTAGTTAGTGTGACCTCTCAGAGCTGAGAAAGAAACTTGTTTGTCGTGTCTGAGGACAAATGAAAGAGGATCTCCTGTCTTTAGCTCTTCTGTACTTTCATTTCCTTTTAAAGATTGTCCAACCTCAGAGTTGGTACTGATATATTTCAAGCACACCAATCAAATATTGACCTAAATGTATATTTTGGAACAATATAAGGTTTTTCTGCTTCATTCAATCATCCCATTATGCCCTTATGTCTGCATGTATTAAGTAAAAAAATTAAAGGCTTTCAGTTTCATTCAAACTTTAGAGAAAATTAAAAACGTCTCACTGATCTCGTGTTTCCAGGATCAAAGCAGTACAGCGCATCCATCGCTTTCACTCTGGCGCTCTTCTCCCACCTGGTGAATCACGTCAACATCCGGCTGCAGGCTGAACTGGAGGAAGCGGAGAGCCAGGTGCCTCCGCTTCACACCGACGCTGCAGGTAAGAGAGGACAACCCCTCGTCTTCATGTACTGAATCTTTTAAAAGAGAGAATCCTCACCGGTCAGCACAAAACTGCAAATTTCCCAGCCAGTATCTGACGCACGGATCAATGCAGCGATCCTGTATCATCCTCGTCAGCAACATCCTTTCAGATCAAAGCGGAGAGTTTTCTTTGTGGTTTAGGAATAAAAGTCTATTGGGAGAAACTGCAGCTTTTTAAATCCACATCAATTTAAAGTTTTGTTGACAGACGTGATTTGAATTAATGTTTGTTCAAAAAGTGGAAATATTCACCATGCTGACTTATTCTTCTAGATGACTTGGAGACGAGGGATTTGACGGCTCCATCAACAGATCGCTCCGAGGACAAACCTCTGCAGAACGGCTCCCTGGAGCAAGAGGACGACGAAGAGGAGAAGGATGAAGACGGCTGCGAACGGGTCGGTGTTAAAAAGCACAGCAGCGTGGAAGAACAACGCAAGATAGAGGAAGACAAACAGAGACAGAAGAAGAAGTACACCCGCCTGTCCAGACTGCGCCGACGCCGCTGCGCACGCAAGGACACTCAAGGAGAGGACGAGAGCGACCTGAGTGAAGGCTTCGAGAGCGAGGAGGATGAGGATGAAGATGAGGAGAGGAGGGGTCACGCCGAATCAACAGGCGGAAACACCGCCGGACTCCCGCCCAATCCTCCATCAGTCAGGAAGCAGACCAAACGAGACATCCTGGGCGAGGAGGGCAGCTGGGGGAGCGGCTCAGAGGAAGAGGAGGAGGAGGAAGGAGGAACGGCGTTCGACGTGGAGACAGACTCGGACATGAACAGCCAGGAGTCCCGATCGGACCTGGAAGACATGGAGGACGCGGAAAACTCCGACAACACGGAGGGTCAGGCGCGGGAGCATCAGGAGGAAGAGGATGAAGACGACCAACACAAGGAGGAAGGAGGGGACAGGGACGGGGACACGCCTCCCGCCACGAACGGGCCGCTCATGCCCAACGACGCCAGCATCAGCAGTAACCTGCAGGCCATGTCCTCGCAGCTCTTCCAGGCGAAGCGCTGTTTCCGCCTCGCTCCCACCTTCAGCAACATGTTACTGAGGCCTCAAGCTTCATCGTCCTCGGGGATCCCCACCCCGACGGACTCCTCTGCCCCGCCCTCACAAGAGACCCCTCCTCCTCCTGGGGAGTCCCCCTGCGACCTGAACCCTGGTACTGCTAATGGAACCAACGAAAACGGTAACCATCACACTTTTCTCTAAAATCCTCGTCTGTAGTCTGAGTGTCTGTCATCCTGTCAGGGCTCGACCGTTTCACCTGCATTTATGACTAAAAATAGACGTGTGCGAATCATAAAATGTATTTAGGGGTTCATGTCGTTCCCCTAAATACACTGGTCGTTCCAAAGTCGAGGCTCAAAACTAAAGGAGATCGATCTTTCTCCATCAGAGCTCCTCGACTTTGGAATGACCTGCCAGAGGAGATAAGGCGTACAGCAGAGACAGTCGCTTCTTTTAAGTCAAATTTAAAAACTTAATTTTACAGACTTGATTTTACGTGACGCTGTCTTTTATCTTTTATCTGTCATCTCTTATCTCTTGTATCTTATGTCGGCTTTACTGTCTTTTTAGCTTTTGTTAAACTTGTTCTCTCTTCTTAATGAACCATTTAGGCCTTTTATTGTTTTATCTCTTCCTCGTTTCTGTTGCTCTATTTTATGATTACTATCATTATCAGTATGACCTGTTATTATTTTATTATCATTGTTGATATTGCCTTTTATATTTACTGTCCTGTTCCCGCTTTCGGTCCTCATGGTCTCATTTTTTGTTGCATGGTTCTTGTATCGTCTGGGTTCTTTATGACATGAAAATGACCTTCAGTTCCGTTTTTACTGAGCTTTTTGTTTTTATCTGTATTTTTCCATGTGCTCTATGACTACATGTCAAAGCACTTTGTAAACATTTGTTTTTTAAAAGTGTTAAATGAAGTTATTATTATTATTATTATTATTATTTGCACATAAAGAAAAACAGCCGAGGCAACAAATGCGTTTTCATGTAAATACAGCGCTGAAGTTAGTTTTAGGTCAGATAAAATCACATCTCAAGTGTTTGTTGGTATTGATATCTGTGTGCGTAGTCGACCCGAGAGTGCGGTTACGTCAGGCATCATGGAGTGGAACCACACAGTTTTTTGACCTTGCTCGTTCGCTCACTCACTCTCCTTTTATTCTGCATGTTGCGCACTTATATGTTTATGTAGTCATGCTGGACGAGTTTATCGTTTTGTTTTTAGTTTTGGGAATAAACCCAAAAAAACGAACGAGAGGATCCTGTGGAGTTCTTTTTAGCTTGTTAAGGGATGATGAAGGATGAGAGCGTCAATCTCATGGATTCATTGTTTAGGAACCTACAGGACTTAAGTCGACCAATAAAACAAACATTATTTGATCGTGACCCTAAATTCTTTGTGTACTCCTTACTTTTTTAACTTAGGAGCAACATGAATTCTCTAAAAAGAAAGTGTCAAGCCTTTCCTGTTTACATGTAGACCTGCACAGACCCCGGATCAGGTCCAAGTACGAGTGCATGCTGCAGTAAAGACCATGTGTTTGTATGGAATCTGTGATTTATGACTGAAGGATCATGGGTAAATGTATACAATACTAAACACAAGCTTGTGTTTCCTTAAAAGGAAATCTGAACCTAAAGTATCAGCAGCTGTTTGGAGTCGACTCCCTGAGAGCCTCGTGAGCCCGGCAGAGTGAAAAACCAGAACTCAGAGCTTTTGATCAGCTGATCTTTGTTTATTCAGATGTGAAATGAAAGTGTCTCCGTGTTCAAACCAGTCCTCTTTGTTTCTCTTTAGACCTGGACTCTGACTCTGAAGGCAGCCAACACAGCGCTCAGTCCGAACACAGTGAGAAAACCCTGCTAGAGAAGCTGGAGATCCTGACCAATCAGGGCTTGATCCAGGTGGTGAAGGTCTTTATTGATTGGCTGAGGACAAACACAGACATCATTCTCATGTGTGCACAGGTGAGGTGAACCGAACCATCAGGCTTTAGCGCTGACACTGTCGATCTTCTCAAGGGTTTGATAATAACTCAGAGTTTCTCTTCTCTGCAGAGCTCTCAGAGTCTGTGGAACCGTCTGTCTGTGCTGCTCAACCTGCTTCCAGATGGCAGCAAGATGCTGGAGGCTGGTGAGTTCCTGGCCGACTGCAGCGCAGAGATATTTATACTCATGTGAAGCAGAATGGCACAGCAGTTTTTTCTTCTGATCGGTGAAGAAAAACTCGAACCACTTTGAAGTGATCAGAAAGATGAACCCTCTTTCTCTCTTTGTGCTTCTTTAACATGACTGTATGTTTAATTTCATCTTCATTTAATCAGGAGTCTGAGTGTTTCTGTTACTAAAGTGTCCAGGAAAATTACACAGTCCAGCTTTAAAAGAAAGAAGAAGAAGAAAGAAAAGGAAAACATGCACACTCTGACGTTTACTGAATCTGTCGCCTCTGAAACACAGAAATTCCAGCCATCACTTTACCTTTGTACGCACACAAATTGGCGTGACATCGGTGCTCTGGTGCGTTACATTTGGCCAGTTCTCAAACTGATATTTAGGATTTTGCTGATTATCAATATCAGCGTTTTTATTTCACAGATGGACGATAAATTCATGATTTAAAAAGTGTGCGACTTTGGCTGAACTGTGGTTTCTCTCCCCGCTCCGACTCTGCTCTGAGTTTCCAACCCGTCAACATTTTTTTTTTTTGTGATCAACTTTTAATTTTGTTTTATTTCCACTTATCCACACCTGTTGCCCCCACCCTCATCCCAGGGGAAACATTGAATTTGGACGATTACAGGGAAGAAAAAAAAAAATTTGATTAAATAAACAGCAGCATCAATAGTACAAAGTAAACATATTCATGAGATAAATGGGTAAAATACAAAATAAAAGGATAAAAAAAAAGCCAGCTCATTAACATGCACATGTGTTTGTCCTCTGCAGACCTGGGCCTGAACTCTGAGGTGACAGAGCTCATAAACGAGTGCGAGCAGCCCGGTCTGGTCCAGACTCTGCTGCTGCCTGAAGACCTGGCCCTGAGACACCTGCCTGCTCTGCATGTTGCTCACCGCCGCCTGGATTTCAGCCGCCGCAACTCCTCCCTCAGCCCCTTACAGGAGGTACTCACTCACACCTATAACACACACACACACACGCTCACACAGTCATGCAGAAGTTCTTAAACTCATAATCGACCTCAGCGGGTTTACAGAGCAGACTGGAGGTTCACTGATCCCACTATGAGGAAAACCTGAAAGCAGATTTGAAACTCACCTCATTATTCTGCTTTTGGGTTAATCTTTTCTCTCTGAGTTTTGTGAAAGTGATCCAAATACACAAACAAGTACTGTTATGGATTCAAGAACCTGTTCATGCTGTTTTCCCCATTTAATAGATTAAAAAATTATTACATAACTGTAATTAACGAGCAATCAACAGATGGAAAGAGGATGAAAATATTCCACTTGAGTAACTTTGAAATTTTACACGCAGGAGTAAGATTCAGATTGTTTTAACTGATGGTATAAATCAGTAACATCATTTATGCTCTGCACACACCCCCGCTGAGATTATCGAGTATTTTTACAGCATCTTTTCTCACTTCCTAAACGGTCCCTTCACACTCAGGTCATGACTATATGTGCAGAGAAAAAAGTATATTGGCTGTGTCCGAAATGAATCACTCAATCCCTAACCCCTATATGGGGTTTCACTATAAAGCTGACGATGTCGTGAACTCAGTCACCGCAGGTTTCCGACACTACATAGCGCACCGTTGTATTCTCACTGCTCAGACTTCCGCTTCTGAAGTTGCGGCTGTTGTTTTTACATCTCTTTAATTTTATGACGTTGTAAAGATGGATTTGTTTTTCCAGGATGTTCGTGAAATAATAAAAAATAAAATAATAAAAATAATGATAATAATGAAAAAATAATAATTTATTTAAAAGGCCTTGTATTTTTGTGCAGAATATTGTTTGCTGCGTCTTATCGTGCACAAGACTACCCTATTTTTCGCACTATAAGGTGCACTTGGGAGGAGCAGATCACATTTAAGTGGCTCCCCTTCCAACAGACGAAAGAGGAGAAAGGTGCATGAAAAAAAATATCCAGGTGTTCAATCAACACGATGAGCTGAAAGATAATAAAGGTGCAGAATCTAAAGCGTCGAATATTTCCCTCTGTCTCTGTCCTCCAGTGCGTGGTGCGAGTGTGCTGCATCCGCAGTTTTGGTCACTTCCTGACAAATCTCCAGGGCAACGTGCTGCACTTCAACCCGGAGGCGGGCATCTTCACCAGCATCAGCCAGTCCGAGCAGGACAATCTGGTGCAGCAGGCCAAGGCCCAGTTCCGAATGGTGAGTGGCATCCGAACAATAACCGAGCAGGACCACAGGTGGTCTGGATCCAGCTGAGACTCATTCATGAAACCCCTGTGCTGTTTAGAAAGAGGAGGTGGTGATGTTGTGTAACTGCTGACCCAAAAGAATGTGCAGAAGAGAAGAACATGTGATTAATGAGCTGGAATTAAAACTGTATTTTCATGTTGATCTCCAGGCTGAAGAAGAGGCTCGTCGAAACCGTTTAATGAGGGACATGGCTCAGCTGCGGCTCCAGGTTTTTAATATTTTTCCTCTCAGTGGGGTTGGACGGGTTTTAAAAAGTAAAATTGATGTTTTTTTCTTACATTTCTTACATGGAAAGTGGCTGAAATTATAAATACATATATATTATAGCTATTTATTCTACTGTTTGAGGAATAATGTTTGAATTTACACCTAAAACTGAACTAAAAATTCTATTAAACTTTCTGATTTTTGTGCTAAAGCTGCAGAAACCCTGAAATAGTCATCATTTAAACGTCTCTTCCCTGCAGTTGGAGGTGTCACAGCTAGAGGGCAGCCTTCAGCAGCCTAAAGCTCAGTCCTCCATGTCTCCCTACCTGGTTCCAGACACAGCCGCTCTCTGCCAGCATCTGAACCTCATCAGACAGTTGGCCGGCAGCGGCTGCTTCATCATCATCATCCCTCGGACAGGTCGGTGCGCTTTCTGTCTGACTAAGAGAAATACTGCAGATGCTGTTCTCAGCCCTGAAGTGGGCAGAGTTTCAGATTTTGTCTCATTTTAGGAGCATTTGTTCAACTTAAAGGAGTCAGTCTGGACTCTTGGAGCTTTTAACGTGTATTTATCAATATTTAGTTATTAATTAGACCAACAAATATTAAAACAAAACAGTGAACAGATTTGTTAGTTTGAACTTCCAGCCCTGAGCTCATTAGTTTTGAAATGCCTGACTCAGATATGAAGCAAGAAAGTTTATGATGTGAAAGAGAAGCCCTGTGGTTTTGACAGAGTAAACGTGGTAAACTTTAGTATTGGTGCTGCCCTCTACAGGCCGCCGTTAACAGGAGACTCCCTCCATACTGGTTTCTCCATAAAGTCACTCAATCTGGCAGTTTAAGGTCATTTCCTCGTCATATCTTAACCGAGCCTCCTCCCTGAAGTGCAGACAACTAACAGACAATGAACTCAATGCTACCCTTATGTATGAATTAAATATAAAAGCAGAATACAGACAGTTTCCTGAAGTACATTAACTCCAATAATGTGTTCTTGTTGTGTGTTTCAGTGATTGATGGACTCGACAGGTTAAAAAAGGAGAATGCTGGTGCGAGAGACGGCATTCGCTTCCTGGAGTCAGAGTTTCGTAAAGGCAACAGGTGGGAAGTTTTATCACAGAAGGACTTATAGCCTCCTAAAGTCCAGGTTTTACTCTCTTAAAGGCTCTTATTGGATAATTTCTTCATCACTGTCCTCTCTCTGCAGGTACATTCGCTGCCAGAAGGAGTCAGGTCGCAGTTTTGAAAGAGATAAACTGAAACGTCAGGACATCGAAGCCTGGTAACCCTCTCACGACTTCTTCAGTCACCTTGTTTTTCCCTAAAATACTCGTATATTAAGTTTGAGTTGTATTTGTATATCTCCTCTTTTTGATATTTTAGGCATTTGTACAAGATGGTGGACAGCTGCCGCCAGCTCACAGTCTCCCAAAGCAACGGGGATGAAGACACAGCCGGTATGGTGACCATCCTGACCGGCCAACAAGTAGAGGAGCTTTGCAGTCAGTCTGCAGCGATGAAGGTCAGACTCTCCTCTTCATAAAAAACAACATTTGAAAACATTTCCTTCACTTGTCTTTCTTTGATTGGATTTGGATTCGCGCAGCGTTGTAACTTCTTTAGCCGGGGAAGTGAGTCAATCTGCACACTTCACCCTAAATTTTCATAAACACCCCGGAGACATGTTTGGGCCACACAGGCTAACCATATAAGCAGTAGATTGTGTCCTTCCAGAGGAGGAAATCTACTTCTAGACTTCTAGAATCAGCATCTCCTCATCCATGGTGTCATCGGGGTGAAATGACGTCTAAAAACCTTTCACTTGTTCGTCTCCGCCCGTTTGCATGGTGTGAAATACGATCCTCCTGAAACACGGAGTGTTTTATTTTGAAAAGAAGCCGGATGTTTTATTTTGTGTCTGTGCCCGACTTCCTTTCCAGCACGGGTTAATCTGTGCTGAATTTATCCGCCATGCTCCGGCGTCCGGAAAAAATAAAACTCTTGTGATCAGCTATGGAGTCCGGCGATCCGCAGAGGAACGGAAAGAAGCCGGTGAAAATTGACACGTTAACTTGGATGGTTACGATCAGCTAAGATCGGCAGATACGGCCTTTTCGTAGCCGCTCTGGATGCGGTAGAAATCGGGGGTGACGTGGAGCATAAATGAGTTTTTACAGTCTCTTTTGTCTTCTCTCCTGTCAGACGGCGATCCAGGCGGCGAGCTCGGCGGGCATGGAGCTGAAAAACATTGTGGAGTTCTACCGACAGTGGAAGGAAATCGGCTGAGAGCGTAAAGAGGAGCAGCTGTCGGTGCTGCGAACAGCTGATCGATCACAACACTCGCTCCCTCTCTCTCTCCCACTCTTTTGCTCTGTGTGTATCTGCGTCTCCAAAGGCAAAAAAAACAACTCAAAAGAAAGCTAAACCGAAGGAAGGAGTTAAAGCGCTAGTAGAGGGGTGGAAAAGATAAAACAGTGGAGTGAAAAAAAATAAACAGAAAAGAGAAATGCGGGCGAACGACGGCGCTATAAGAAACAGCAGATCTCCCCACCTCCCACTCCCATTCCTAAACATTAAGAGTGACCCCTAGTGGTCGGGGTGAGGAAGCGGTGAGGGAACGCTCCACACAAGTTTTCAAGTGCCCCTGGTTCACATCCTAACCAGGAATACACTGTATATGTTAGCAAACGAGTACCTACATGTCGAGAGAGAAACCGCACACAGACATCAACACATTCACGCTCAGATGATCCATTTAGATATTTAGAGCTGTGGTTTCTGTCCCCTCCTCCCCTTTCCCCTCAGTCTGTATTTAAGAAACAGGGTTCAGAGTGCGCGAGTGTGCTAGAGCTGCGTTTTAGGGAGCCGAGGGTGTATGACGACAACTTGGAGACAGAGAAAACTCACTCTGTCCAGCTGACACCTGAGGCTTCCCGCCTTAAAAAGAAAAAAAACAAACAAACCAGGCATCTCACAGCAGCTCCAAAACCTCCAGGAAAGCTTGAGGAAGACGAGAGTACTCTCCTCCAGGATTGGTTTCTTTCCTCTGTGGCTTTTTTATTTTGATTTCATTTGGTTTTCTTCATTTGCGGTGTACTTTTTGTGACCAGTGACTTCTGTATTGTGCTCTCTCTGTATGAGGAAAAAAAAGAAAACACACGACAGGTGTTCCCCTGTTTGAGGTTTTAATTTGGATTTTATTTTTGTACCCAAATGATGTTTATTTTGCGTTTTGTAAGCTGGAAGTGAATGAAATATGCAAGAATGTTTAAGGAAAAGGGAAGGCTTTGTTGTTGTGTGTCGATCCACTTAACAAGTCCTCCAGAACTGAAAGTTTAAAAAACTTTAAATTCAGAATTTATTTAATAAGGTTTCATGTCAGATGGAGAAAAAGGGGGGCGGCGGCGGCGGCTTTTACGCCTCGTCATGTCGCAGCTTCTCATCGGTGAGGCTCAGAAGAGAAGGGAGGCGGCTGACTCTCCCAGAGGATTGTGGGTTTTAGTTTGACCCCCTGTAAACTCCTAAAATGTATCCCATCTACACTTCATCTCCATAGTGACTGTCCCATCTTGCACAGTGCAAAAGAAAACCAGTATATGTGTGTGGCCATGCATTGAACAATAAAGAGAAACTCGTATAAGATGAACTCGGCTCCGTTCTTGAACAGTTTTCTAGGCAATACAGGCATATTTTTCTACTTTATGAATGCTTAAAGGGATAATCTGGCGTAATTTTAAATTATGGTCAAACACACTGTAACACCGAGTTAGACACCGCATCAAGAGACTGAAGTTGGTATAACTAGAGAAGCAAGCGGTCTGCAACATTCATCTCTCGACGTGGTGTTTGACCCTAAATTAATTTTACACTGGAATATCCCTTTAAGATGTTTTTACACTGTATATCTAGTAAACTATAAGCATATGTTGCATTAATAATTCTGCATTGGTACAAATTTCTGCTAAGCTTAAAGATATAATTTCACCATTTTCTGTATAGATAGATTGAAAATAAATCTGTTCAACCTGCTTTAACTGATTCTAAAATCTAACCCTGACCTGACCTCCCAACATCTCGCGTGTCATCTCTGTTCACATGCCTCTCCTCCCTAACTAGGTCTCCCTTGCCTGTCTCTCTTTTTTTTTTTTGTCCATCTCCTGAGCCCCCTCTCTGCCCCGGGCCCCCTGCCCACCAGTGACTGAGCACACAAAGCGACCAATCCAGTCATCCCAGTCCGCGCCACCCCGACAGAAGACGACTGGCACTGGTGCTGCTGGCCCAGATTCTGCTGGGTAAGGGGGTTGTGAAAACCTCGCTGACCTGAGTCCATCCTCTCTTTTTCTGTGGGTCCATGAAGCTGTGGGACTGCAGTGGAGGACGGATTGGGCTGCAGAGACAGGATGAGACGTTTAAACTTCTAAAGAAATTAATAACTTTGATTTATAACTTAGTTTGAGCGTCTGTGATCTGTCTGAGAGATGTCCATGCAGGGGTCGGTGCTCGCTGTGGGGAAATGTCTCGCCCGTCTGGAGTTTATGTGTAAGTAACCTCTCAGCTTTTGTCTTTTTAGGGTGGGTTTTGTCTCAAATGTGAACTAATAGGGATAATCCAGCGTAAAATTAAGTTAGGGTCAAACACACTCTAACACCGAGTTAGACACCTCCTCGAGAGATGAATGTCGCTGACCACTCGCTTCTCTAGTTAAACCAACTTAAGTAACGACCACACGATAGCAAAACAGCGGTCTGAGGAGCCATAAACAAACCTCGACCAAAACGCCACAAATAATGCTCCGAACAGCACCTAACTTCATCAACAGGACATATAGGGTCCCAGCCATAGTACTAGACTCCAAACATCTTTTTAACTTTGACTCATTTCTTAAGCAAAGAGACTAAACACAACTCACCTACTCTCTTCCAGCAGCCACTTGTTTGTAGCGGGGTGACACAGCTCAAGGAAGAACATTTATGATCATTTCTTCATGGAAATACAATCATACTGAGACGCTAAGGCAGAAGAACTACCGCGTCTGCAGAGAAAAAGGATTAATATGGTGATTATTACTTCAAGGAAATGATAAAGAAATGATCATAAATGTTCTTCCTTGAGCTGTGTCACCCCGCTGTAGTCTATAATGTTCTGCCCCGAGGTCTCACTGCAAACAAGCGGCTGCTGGAAGAGAGTAGGTTGATAAAGTTAGGTGCTGTTCTGAGCATCATTTGTGGCTATAGAGTGGTGTTTTGGTTGAGGTTTGTTTATGGCTCCTCAGACCGCTGTGTATTCCTATCCTGCGGTCGTTACTAAAGTTGGTCAAACTAGAGAAGCAAGCGGTCGACAACATTCATCTCTGGAGGGGGTGTCTAACTCAGTGTTATTGTGTGTTTGACCCTAACTTAATTTTACGCTGGAATATCCCTTTAAGCATCAATTTAATGCAGCAAACCTCAATGCATTTGTTTAAAAGTGAATGCCACTCCTGTTTGCTTTAATATTAATGAAGCTGGGGCTCTTCCTCTCTCTGCCCTGTCTACTGGAGGTGAAAAACTTGCCATATTTGCCACATCCAATGGAAAAAAAGCCTCAGCCCTGCTCAGCCCTGAGGGTGGGATTTCAACACTGGGGGTGCAGCAGTGTTTTTATTCTGCAGGAATGTGCAGAGGAAAAGAGGAGGGGGCTGTTTGGTTCAATAGAGACTGGGCCTACAGAGGGGGAATGATGGACTTGTGAGTTTTCTAATAACAGATTTCTTCACTTGTTTTCCTCCTGGACTCTTCTGAACCCACAATGATCCCATCGGAGCCGTGAAGCTGAAAGGTCAGAGCAGTTTTCTGTGTGTCCTCCTGGAACCTGCGGTTGTTTGACAGCAGGTTTTCATCATAGAGGCAGAGACTGAGGCTGAATGTTCGTCTGTCTTTCTAGGAACTGCCCGGAGTTTCAGTTTACTCACTCCCCTTCCCCTCCTAAAGAGACCCCCGAGCCTTTTCTCCCGTAAGTCACTCCCATTCAGAGGAAAACAACGAGCCTCAGTCCAAAACTACTTCCGAAACGCTCGTGGATGTTACAGCCGTGTGTTTTTTTTTCACGCTCATAACTTGATGCTCGAGACCATATATGAGTCGTCGCGTGCGGTGACGCAGTTAGAATACACGCTGTCTGAGCGGAGCATCCTGACACGAGCTCTGTTTGTTTGTTTGCGCATGTCTGGAGTTCATGAGAACAGTAGACTAACAATAGTATTAATTATACCAATAACTGTATTTATCTTGATTTATTCCTCCTCTGCACACTTGTTAATGATCACACCTCCCTCTAAAAGTTTAATGTCGCCTTATGTAAGAGGTTTAGTCCACTTTGTTAGTCTGCTTCTGAATTAAACCACTTAACAGTTTGGGGTTATGAATGTTCTTAAGAAACAATGAATGTATTTTCTGATTATTTTCAACATCTAATTTTTTATGTCTTTTAAATTTAATAAACATGATTAATGTATGACCCTTAACAATTACTCATGCTACTGTATCTTATGGTGTACGGTGGCCAAAAACTGCCACTGCTGCTGCCACTGTTTCTTACTTAAAAGAAACCAAAGCCCACTGCAAATAAAAAAAGAAACAGTGCAGATTAAAATTAAACACAACAAAAAAGCCACATCTGAAGTTAAGGACACAAAAATAAAGTGCCGATGCAGAAGACGAGCAAAGAAGTTCGTAGAAAGGTTATTGTTTGATTTCACTTCATAAACTTCTCAGTGTGTCGTTTGGTCAGACCATGTAGTGCCTGAGTCGATATGACATTGAACTGGAGGATGCCAGTGTAGTGTTAGCTTCAGTTCAACTTCATATCGACTCAGGTGAAATGAAAATATGATGACTTTCTCATTACACTCCCACTCAGGGGTGAAAAGTAAATCTTTGATACTTTCAGTACATTTAAAAAAGTAATTTTTAGTTTTACTGAAGTAGAATAACAGATAGGTGGTTTACTTCAAATTGTGATTAGAGTTAGTGTACTTTTACTCCTGTTAAATATCTAAGTACTCTTTCCACCCCTGAATATAATTAGTAGCTATAAATAGGGATATCTATAAGTGGTCTAAATAATCCAATCTCTTGTGGTAGCACTAACCAACAGTGAGTTTATTATTCCACAATGCAGTAGTTATAATCTAATATTCTGTTATGTAATATAATTACAGTCTGAATTCTGAATGGGTGTGTGCTGCAGAGTATTCAAGTTTGCTGTACTTTCTTGTTCTCAGTCGTACTGGTGACTGCTCATTTTGATAGTGTTATATAAATATGAACTTTACTTGCATGTCAATTTTTTAAAATGGAAAAAAAGACGCTTGCAGTATAAGAATATATCATGAGTTTAAACAAATATAATTCAAAACACACCTCAATTTTAAGTATGCAAAGAGCAGTTAACACCGATGTTTTCACCCTGATTCTTCCTGTGAATATCTGACAGCTAAATATCTGACAGGTTCACAGCTGTGTCCTTGTCGCACTGAAGTATTTAGCCAACAGAAGATAAACATGATATCAGAGGAGGGAGGAGGGACATGCAAAGTAGACATGCAGATGGATTCAAGCAGAACAGCAAACAGTACAAACATCATACTGTGGTCGGGGAATTTTAGCATTGTTTCTTTATCTCTGGACACGGCTGAGTTTTCCAACAAGCTGTAAACAAGGGAGGAGTTTACTGTTGTCTTACAAACCCTTAAAATTTTCCCACTGAGATTATAAAGTTATGATTTTTACGGGATACGCCCAGCTATTTTAAGAACACTAATATACCACAGAAATGATTTTGGTTTCAGGGTTATTAGGGTGTGTCATCAGTTTGAGAAGCTGATGATAATATGGAGGTTTGGTTGAAGGAGGGTTCGAGGCTGCTGGACTTCAACTGAATAGTTTGAATAGTTTTGATGAAGTGCTTCCGTTGTTAGAGCTTGTTCCCAACAAGTTAAAGTTTAATATCTTTGTGTTCTTTTATGTGTTTGTAATGCTGCTCTAGTTTTTCTTTTTGCCCGTATGATGAGAAAAACATGACCTTTGTGGAGATGAGATCGGATAGATAGTTGTGCTGAAACATAATGGATGTTTATTCTACTCAGAACAGTACAGGAAGTTCTCCCTGGTGGTTTGGACAAAGGAGTATCCTCTGAGGTCCACATGACGACTCATGTTCACTACAGTCATGTGATATTTTAAAAGTAAGTCAAAGGCCACTGGACCTCTTTTAACCCTAAGAAATGAGTCAGTTCTGCTGAGTGATGTTGCGTAATTTCCTGAATTAAAACATCATGTCTGACTGACATCACTGTTGGATAACTGGGATGTATTTTTAATGTGTTAGCATTATGACTCAGTGGAAGTGTTGGTTCTTCCCTCACTTTGGTCAAGACTGAAACCAAAACAGCTCTTTAATTGATCACAAGGAATACTTTAGCAGATGCAGATGGTTGGAGTTTGTGGTAACAGACATTTTACAGTAAAATCTTGACAAATAGAGGATTATACAATGAATCAGAGTTGCGGCAAGACTTCACTGATAGGAGGGGTGAGCAAGAGAGCTTTCAATCAAGAATCTGATCGATAGATATCCCTGAAATGTTTCCATTTCTACTCATCAAACCACATTAGATATTACTGTCAAATTTTGGGTTGATGGCTGCATATGGTTAGTTAGTTAGTTAGCTTGCTAGGGTAGCTGCTAGATCACAGTGGGGAAATGTGGAGCTGTGTGGTTAGCTGTCAGTTCAAGAGAGTCAGTTTTCTACCTAGATGCTCTTGCTCTTCAAGTAGGAGCATGGTCTGAATTTGGTCTGAAATTGCCATTGTTGAGGAACCTTTAAAGGGATATTCGAGAGATGAGAGATGAATTTTGTCGACTGCTTGCTTCTCTAGTTTTACCAACTTTAGGAACGATCAAACGATAGCAATACACAGCGGTCTGAGGAGCCATAAACAAACCTCAACCAAAACACCACTCTATAGCCACAAATAATGCTCAGAACAGCACCTAACTTCATCAACAGGACATATAGGGTCCCAGACATAGTACTAGACACCAAACATCTTTTTAACTTTGACTAATTTCTTTAGCAAAAAGATCTAAACACAACTCACCTACTCTCTTCCAGCAGCCACTCTTTGAGTCTCTGTGTATTGCTTTCCTAAAGTTGGTATAACTAGAGAAGCAAAGGCAACATTCATCTCTTGAGGGGGTGTCTAACTTGGTGTTACGTGTGTTTGACCCTAAATTAATTTTACACCGAAATATTCAAATTCAGTAAGATAAAATGTACAAAGATGAGAAATTAAAACAAGTTTTTTCGGATTTTTTTTAATATAGAAGAATTTAAAGAACTGGGACCGATAAAAAAACAGATATTATGCAATTCCGCCATTGTTTTTCTCGGTTATCTTCCCGCCAACGTCTTCACGGGTCTTTTAACTCCTGTCTTGTAAGAGAAGCAGCGCGCGCCCTGCCGTTGAACACATGGCTCGTGTTGTTGTTGCTCCAGTGATCCACGTGAGCACCGAGCAGCGCTTCTTACTGGCTCGCGCGGGACAAGAGAAAAAAAGGGAGGCTGTGTGGACTCTTCTTCTTCTTCGACACAATTACAAAACCGAGCGAGAGAAAGGGAGGACATCCGAGCTCCTCCGGGCTGTCACTCACTATAACTGTGTTTTCTGTAACGGAGTTTGGACGGAGAGGAACCCTTCACCCTCCGCATGCCCGAGGGTCGAGGTGAGTCGATGAAAAAACTACAAATCTTTGTGAGACTGAAGCTCTTCGGTGATGTTTTCCTTCGTGTTAAAGCGAAGTTTGTACTCGTTACCGTTGAGGATGTTTTGATTGTCATGAACGGCGAAAAACCGTTTTTTTTTCTGCCGCCGAACGTGAGAAAATCCTCGAAAGTCGTGTTAAACCTTTAAAGATGGAGGAAACTGTTGTAGTAAAAACACACATGGGAGTAAAGAGTCGAGACATTCCGAGTGATTCTGAGAATTGGCTGCATGTGACCTGCATGTTTTCCTAAAGGGTTGCTCTGGAGATTTGTCCAGTTGAAAAATGCTCTGGTAGGAGATGGGTCCAGCTATTTTTCCATCTTGGTGATGTTTGGATTTTTCCACATGGACATGGACGCCCCCTTTTCCAAGCTCTGAGAGTTCATATTTATAGTTTAATTGAGATGATTGAGTCTCTCACCAGAGTGTGAGAAAAAAAACACAAATACTATTTTAGAGCTTCAACAATTGGTCAATTTGATGGTGGAACAAACAATGAGGTAGTAACAGCCACAGGGAATCAGTGTAATTGGACTTTGAATAATATTGTTGACCCGTATCATCATTAAGGTTTTCTGAATTTTAACGTAAGAATAAATACACGCTTGATGAAGAAGAAAACAGGTGATTATTTGAGAGAAACCAAATAACCAGTCAGTGGATTAATCCAGCTAACAAATTACATTTTGACATATTTGGCATCAGGACTGATATCACCAAATAAAAAACACATTTTTCCCATCGCCAATGACAGCATATTGGAGATAAACCAATTACCCACTGAGCAATAGCAGCTATCAGATATCTAGTTTTTTTTAAGACCTAATTTCAACCGTCTAGAGTCTGCATATTTTTAGATGTTGCACTTTAACCCATCATTCGATAACTATTTATCTCAAAAACCAACTGTGAGTTACATAACTGATCTCCAAGTACTTAACCAAAATAATAATGATAGTCGTTGAGCAATAAACAGTAAAGATATCGCCCAGATTTAGACTTGGTCTAAATTTAGACATCTATAAACTTTAATTTTTAGACCTGTGGTAGCCTGATTTTAGACCAGCCGTCTAGGCTACATTTGGACGTCTGTTAGACCTCTTTTAGACCCATAAATGCTCAGAGGGTAGTCAATCAGTCAATCAGTAGGGTGATTAATGGCATCATGTGGGCCATTGGCTCACCTGCTCTCTCACTATCAGAATCAGCATACCGTATTTTTCGCACTTTAAGGCGCACCTGATTATAGGGCACACCATCAATGAACGTGTCTATTTTTATAAATAAGGCGCACCAGATTATAAATTATAAATATAAACACCGCAAGGCTACGGTAGCTGCAGTGCTCCGACAAGCCAAAAGGATTTTAAGTGCGCCTTATAGTGTGCGAAAATTACGGTATATCATGAAGTTATTGTCCAACAAAGCCTGTCCTAATGCCATAGTTTGCATCATGTTCTGCTGCATAATTAGCTCAAAAGCAGAAAGTGGGTCTTAAAAATTGGTTAACGATATAATTTATGTTGAATATCTGCAAATAACGTTGTGTGTTTAAGACAGAAGCCTTTTGCATACCTTTGCACAGTCATATTAATGCAAACTTGTTCCTCATCAACATGATTGAGGTGTGTTTTGTTTTGCATCTCATTAATTAATAGTCACCAATTTTTGAAACTGAGATACTGTGACTGTTGTGTACAAATAAAAACCTGTCTGATGTTAGATAGTGTTGTGGGTGAGACATGAGGAAACAAAACAGACCCAGACAGACACACCAGGCAGCAGAGCCAAAGTACAGTAGTGGGCTTTAGCTTCATGCTTTTACACAGTAACAGTCACTATCTGTATGAAAAAGTAAGCTGCTGATACAGATAATCTACTAAATATCAAATATGAGCCCCAAAGGTTGGATGACGGTCTGGCTTTGTTTGTGTTGTGGATGTAAACTTGAGAAACAAAAGGTTTTTTATAGTTGTATTCCCTCATTAGAAAGACCTGTCGTAGGTTATTTGACAGATTTCTCTCGCCATAGTTCTGAGCTCACTGAGATCTTGTTTACTCACAATGGTCTAGTCTGTTGACAGTCAGGTGCATGTGCTGTAGTGAAGGACTGAAGCAGAGAGGGGGTGGGGGTTGCAGGAGAATATCAAACATGTAAAAATGGATGAAGGTTAAGAGTTGAAATAAGCCAGTTAAAGCTTTTCTGTAACTTTAAAAATATAGAACCTTTAACACAGTCTGAACCCTGTTTCGATTTGATTTCACGTCCCCTTTTATTCCTCTGAAGAGTGTTAGGTCATATGCAAGCTGCGACCACAAGAACGAACTGACTGTTTGCTTTTGTTAAGACTTGTTTTGTCCCAACAAATAGATCCAGGATGAATAAAAAAGAGAATTCAGATATTGTTCAGACGCTCACAGGTTTTCCTCTTTGATATTGTGGACGTGACACTTTTCTTTTCTGTTATCCATTGTAAGAACACATAGTGGCCGTGTTGCATAACCTCTCGGGCGTTTGATGTTCGTGGTCGACTCTTACCAGGAAAAGGGGCTGACCAGGGTGGAGAGACACCTTTTTTAAAAACATTCCAGCATAACTTAAACGTTTAAAGAAGAGAGGGGAAGTTATGTAAAACACGCCTTGTGACAGGGTTAAGTCTAGGTTCTCGTTCGCAGAGTGACCCTGATAAAGAGTCATACACTGAAGTAACCTCAAATATTTAAGACCAGCGGAGAAGTGCTGAAGGTGGATTTTTCTGCAGTGTGACTTTGTCGAATATTCAGTGTTTTCAGCAGTTCAGGTATTAATTTAAGTAGTTAAATAAAAAACTTCTAAGTGCCAAACCCACTGTTTTAATCATATTCTGACTTTTTGTGCTCTCATAAGTTCATTAAAAAATCAAACTTATTTTTTAAAATATAATGGATAAAAAGGAGTCATTTGCTCAGATCAGAAATAGATCAATGAAGAGGTAAACAAAGGGTTCCCCTGCATCCTTAAAAAGTCTTAAGATCTTTTAAATAAGATTCGGAAAATTTTAGGTAAAAAAAGTCTTAAAAGCAGAAAAAAATGTAATTATGCAAGTTAAAGTAAATTTGCCTTCAAGGTGGAAAAAACTGGGAATGAATGAGGAAGAGAAAACAAAACAAAAACAAAGACGACACAAACACTCAGATATTGTGAGAAAATCTCTTTCACGATGGTTTGATTCAAAAAGTTAAATTTATGTAAATTAGAACTTTTTAAGCCTTCTTCGTTTTACTTTTATTGGTTTTGACTTTTGGCTCTTAAAAATGAGGAATACGGCACCTCAACTGATTGTAACGTTTCTCTAAAATGACCTTAAAAGGTTTTAAATCCCTAAAAATATCCACCATTTCTTTCTGGAGGGTGTTGGTGATGGTCTTCTGGACAAGGGTCAGATCAGCAGACTTCCTCGTGGTTGTGCTTGCGTCTAATGAATCAAACCAAGAAAATCAAAACTTATGTTCTTTTTTCTCCCTCTTAAAAAAGGGATTAGATTAACCGTCCCAAAAATACTTAAAATCAGATTATTAATCGTGTTATAGATTATTTAACTATTCGGCTGTCAGTCATTTGAAGCTCCTGCTTTAAGGCGGATAAATCAATGCCTCTCATATCTGTGCTGAGATTACCGAACATTATCAGTTTCTCTTGCACAAACTAGTCTTTAATAACTCTATCTGGAACCAGTCCCACATTAGCACATATTAATCTATGATTAATATTAGAATAGTCCATCTCCATGATGATTGTCTGTATGCTTTCGTAGTTTATAAAGAGGTATGAGTATTTACTTCAGCCCGATCAGCTCAAAACTTCAAATTCAAGCTCATTTAAGACTCCATTTGTCGGCTCGTTCACCTGTTACAAAACCCACTTTTCAGGATCAACCATCGACAGTTACATAAGATTATAACTGACAGTTGGTTTAACATCAGTATTGTTACTTAAAACAGCTGCAGGCTTCTTATTAGGTGACTAATACTTAGATATATCAGACTTGTAAGAAACACCTTCTTATGGCATTGCTCCCAGTCCTGCCAACAGAAAAGGCGAACATGAAGGTGTATGCAGCATGTTTGGGCTTGTCCTCTCTGGGCTGTTCCCTTAAGGGATCCAGGAGGACAAAAAAAAACTTTGTAGTGAACCACAAATTAAACACGGTACGATTATGTTGTCAGCAGAACAGGCTGAAAAATGACAGTTAAAAGAAAAAACATGGAGATAATGAAACAGAAAATTCAAGATCTTTGTGCATGAATCATCCGTTCCTCTTTTGTGGATGTTTGAGGACTGTTGTCACCTGATCTGAGCATGTTTCAGCAGGACTGTGGTCTGCTCTGTTGCATGATTTGCATATTGTACATACATGCCGTACAGGGCACGTGTGTAATCTCTGCATAGCCGCCCTATTGTCAGCCCGCGACCAAGAAAGACGTCCATTGAGAAAGGTCACATGAAGACATCACGAGTGAGCGGGAAAGAATTTCAGAAGTGGAAAAAGAGAACAACAAAAGGAAGGAAGTGTTGTGAGAGGGTATGTACAGGATTGCTGCAGAGTTGACAGGTGAAACCAGAAGGACACAGATGAGCAGTCAGTGAAGATTTCGTGCTTTTCATTAAACTGCTTTCTCTTCGTGTGTTTGCAGGGTAAACACACTCCAACACCTCAGAGTGGCGATGCAAACACAAACGCAAAGTATTCAGCCGTGCACCGCGTTTATGGAAGCTGTTTGAATCCAACCTGCAACTTCCTTTGGTTGATGGTAAAAGGTTGACGCTCCTCGACCTCCAGAGGCGATTAACAGAAGAACAGTGAAACTTCATTAACAAACTTTAGAAGTTAAAGTCATTTTAACTCTCCCCAATGTCTCCTGGGCGTCAAAGCAAAGCTAAATACTCATTTAAAAGTAATCAAGCAAATATTGTGGCAAACTTAACATAACACAAACAGATCTTTTATCGTCTCTACTGACCTGACTACCTAGAATAACTCGTTCCCTGTAAACAGCGACTGTCTGAACTTCACTACAGCAGGAGTTATAACTTTTCCACAAATATCCAGAAAACCGCAGTCAGCCTCCGAGTGTCGATGTTATCTTTAGCGGGAAGATGCATGTGAGATTAAATAAACTACTCCAAAAACAAGCGGCCCTTGTCTGAGCTGAGCTGAGGTTGGACTGAAAGTGTATTTTAAGTTTATGGAGTCTTATTCTCCTCAAACAACAATGGCAGCAGTTTTTCAGATCCCAGAGGAGGCATCGAGTCAGGGAGGTGACCTTAAAAGTAGGACAGAACAGCATGTCTTCAGTCTGCTGCTTTATGTAAACACAGACTATTACCTCAGATACTCTTCCAGTGATCTTCAGCCGAGGTCAGATTGGATTCATGTTTAATAATCAGAGCGGTTTGTGTGTACGTTAACTTTGATTTCTCCCCTTAGGGTTAGATAAGTTTGTATTCACTCGTGGAGCTGGTATAACTTATAACGTCACATGACTTTACTCTAACAGGACACACTGACACAGTTCTGGGGTCACAGAAATCTAAAGGAAGCATCTAGAGTGTGTAAGCGTCTCCTGATGTCGTTTCAAAGTGAAAGTAAGGATCAGGGAAATAATTTTCTGCTTCGTTTAGACTCATTCAGACGCAGCTGACAGAGACCACTGTGAAAATCTCCTCCAACTTTATAGCATCTTGAAGGCTGTGGTCTCCTTTTAGAAAGAGTGCATGATACTGGATTTTCAATCTTGACTTGAGATAGACAGATTAATCAGTCATCTTAGTAATGGCTTTTTGTCGTATCTACATCAACCCTCACACACTACCTTTAAAGTCTTCAACATGTTTTAAAACTGGAAACTTCAGTCCTATTTAAGGGTGTCCTGATACCATATTGATATTGAATTTCGATCCTATATCAGCAAAAAAAACGAATAGCTGTAATATTGGTATGCATCTAAAATCTCCGATATCAGCACTCTGATGCAAGCAGTCCATTCCAGACTCCGCTCCGGCACCTCTAACTAGCAGCGTCCTGATCCAGCATGGTGATCCCACAGAATCACAATAAAAGTGTGTACTAAGGAAGTCTGAAAAAGACGTTGCAGCTGAGTGAAAAACTTGTCATGCACAATTTTGTGCCAATATCGGATCAATATCGGTCATTATTGAAGGTACAATATCGGTATCGTATCTCAAGTCAAAAAGTTGTATCGGGACACCCCTGGTCCTATTTTTGTGTCTCTCTTGGTTGAAGCTTTTCTCTGCATGAATAGTAGAAGGTCGACAGTGACGGACTGGAGCGGTGCAGGTTCGATCAAACCTGTGTGAGCAGCTCTGTAACAAGAACCAAAGGGAAACTAAGTTTTCATGTCCTATCACCAACCAAAGTGGGTCATTTTCTCTACAGTACAACTGCTGCACACGCTCACAGCTGCTGTCGGCCTCTCGTCTGGACGCTAAATTGGGTGTTTAAATTATTTGCAGCACATGATGTTAATGATCTGAATTCAAATGAGTTTCAGTTTCTTCCCTCTGCAGCTGAACTCGGTGACTTTTCTCAGCCGTTGTCATCCTGCTGTGGTCTTCTGTGTGTGTTGTGATTGTGTTATGTTTTCCTGCTGTGATGAATGCAGGATCTGTACCAGTGTGTGTACATGCATGTGTGTGTGTGTGTGTGTGTGTGTGTGTGTGTGTGTGTGTGTGTGTGTGTGTGCCTTAGAGTGTGTGGAGTGGAGCCTCATTTCCATCCAGAGCAGCGTGTAACAGTCATCCTTTGGCCCCCGTACTCTCAAAGCTTCAGCCTCCACAAAGCTCACTTTGTCACAGCGAACAGGCCGGGGCCTGCAGCTGGGCTGCAGTAAGCCGAGGTCCCCTCTCGTTGCTCCCGCGCTCCCTCACTGCTACAGAAAAGCCCCTCGCCTAAAGGAACACGCTAAAATGACTGAAGACATGCCAGAATATGTTTCAACCTGACAGTTCTGGAGGAACCGTACGAACTCAGGCAGGTTAACCACACATGGAAAGTTTTAGTGGTGTGACAGCTCTGGCCTGTGATTGATCACAAAGTTCTCGTAGAGGATAATTACGCCAAATTTGTGAAAATTTATTGGCAGAAATGCACGAATGCATCTGCAGAAATCACCTGAAAAAAACAAGGATCTACAGCTGCCCATGAAGGACAAATCAAACAGGTTTAGATTCGGCCTTTTTGCTTATTTACTGATTATCTGCACATCTGCACATTTGTGAACCTTGTTAGAAATCTCATCGTTTTGTCTGTTGTTTGTTGTTGCAAAGATGCTGCAGATCTGTGGAGTAAAAACATGTTTAATTCCAGTTCACAGAGGAAGATTGTTCTGTGCATTAGGGCTGTCACAGACATGCGGTTATGACATGCATACTTTCAGTCACAGGCTCTCGCAGTGTGACAATGCCTCACATTCTTCAAATCGATGTCCGTGTTTGTCTCAAGAGGAGACACAATAAGAGATTGTGCTCAGTGTCTGCCCCAGCTAACAAAGACATCAACGCTCGAGGACTCTGACATATAAACTTTATCACCGATAAATCACTCATCCTTTAAACGTCACTATGAAGATAAAGCTGATGGACTTTTACTTAAATAGGAGTACGGCTGCATCTCTGGGTGTCTGTTTTTAACCTGATAATCACCGTTAGAGTCCAAGAGAGAAGGTTGGAGAGAAGGCCTCCAGAGAGCAGACTCTTGAGCCTGAAAAAGCAAAGTTAAACTGTCATAATTAATCCATTCATTTATTAATCAATGAATAAAACAACTAAACTGAAACTAGTTTGATTATCGGTGTTGGTTTGGTGATCCTTTAAGTGTCATATCAAACATTCAGTGGTCCTAGTTACCTAAAAGTGGTGATAAGATGTAAACTTGAAGGTTTTTGAAAACCCGAAAAGCAATTTTAATACATAAGTGGTGTATTTTTAAAGTTTAATGATGTCTGACAACTTTTTTACACTTTTATCGGCCCTTGGATTAACTGTCTTAAGTTCGGTTTGATCTGTTTTCTGAATTATCTGGATAAGCAAAGATAACAAAGAAACGACCTTCAGGACTCATTGAACAATCAAAGTTTTTCTCTGTTCACTTGTCGTCTAATCACGTGTGTTTATCGTGTGTCTCTGCAGTGTTTCCAGTGTGGCGGGGGATCGGGGCCAGTAGCGGCGTCGCAGGTGGGTGGAGCCAAGGCTGGGGACGCTGCTTGCGATGGGAGCCGGACAGTCTGGGACAGAGGGTCCGGATCCCGGTGTTTGACTACCCCGTCTGGGTTGTCCTCTGCCGTGGGGGACAAGCCAGGCTGAGGGAGGTCTGTCAGAGAGGGAGGGGGGCCATCCGACTGCCGACAGACATGCTCAGCATCAAGCTTCCCGAGCTCTTTGACATCCACCAGGTCCCAAAGGTAAGGACGGAAGAAACTTCTCTGCAGGGTTTGAAGTGTTTTCAGTCGTCCTGCAGGATTTTAACCTGCTGTTTTACTTCCAAGTTTACCGACCTCTCAGTTCAGGATGTTCACTCTCTGCTCTTTGGGACAGGTGCTCAAAAATCACTGAATTAATTTGAGAAATTGATATTTGATGTTTGTTTGCAGAGCTGCAGGATGCAAAAAAAAAAAAAAACATGCTGCAATGATTAAATAAATATAAAAGGTGCATCTCAGCTATAGCTCATGCTTGAAACAATACGACCGCTCTTAGATCCAAAATAAATCCAGAAAGGTCATTTTTCCCCACGCTAAATTAAGCTGAAGTTAATCTTCGGTTGTCTGAAAGCTTGCTAAGGTTCATTTTTCTGCATCAAAGTGACGTGAAGGCATGGCAATTATACCAAAATCTTATTTATTGTGATAAATTGAGATCTTTTGGTGTGTTTATAGTGGATATTCATAATGCAATAACTCTGAAATTATGATTGATTGTGCAGCCTCTGAATTTGCTGGGCAATAACTCAGAACCAGTAGAAGCAGTGAGAGTGAAGATGTAAAAAAACACAAAAACACGACTTTATTTGGTTATTTTAGTCAAATATAAAAGCTGAACAGCCGATCTGAGTTTGCAAAAATGATAACTTAATTCAGTCCCATTGCATACCTGCTTATAAACCGTGTGTCAGATGACTGAAGGAAGTGTCTGCAGACATATTTAGATCATTATCTTAAACTGGCTGGTGCTGATTGTTTCAAAATGACATTAATTGACATCATTATCAGTTTATTTCTGTTCATTACTGCATCCAGCCAAGACAATCAGAAGCTTGATGGTTCTGGAGAAGCTGCTCTCCTCTCCTCTCCTCCCCTCTTCTCTCCTCTCCTCTCCTCTCCTCTCCTCTCCTCTCCTCTCCTCTCCTCCCCTCTTCTCTCCTCTCCTCTCCTCTCCTCTCCTCTGTCTCTGTCATTGTTTATGTCGTGAATGCTTTACTTTTCTTCAGTACTGTACAGCAGCCTCCTACAGTAATGCCAGGAATCTGTCAGAGCAGTCTGCGCAGACGTGACCGAACATGAACAGTAGACAGAGCAACTCCTCGGGGGGGAGCTCATATTTCACAAACACAAAGAGTTTTCACAGCTGTGGACAAGATGAAAAACGATAAAACATGAGTTTGATTTAATCTTTGTGTGATGAGTTTATCTTTTGGATGTTTAGATGAACTCTAGATTAACACAGGCTGAGTGTCAGACTGTTGCTCTTACAGAAAAGTTAAGGCAGCATTCAGATCACTCTGCACCATCATGCTTTTTTTAATACCAATTCAACATAAAGTCAAAGTGTCTCATATGGCATTTAAACAAGGATTGAGTGATTTGGCCAAAAATGTTATTATTATTATCATTATAATGATCTCGATTATTATCACGATTTTTTTAGTCCTGAGTATTTTTGCAGGTATGCAGGACCCAAAATAAAGAAATTTCCCCCTCAGAGATGATGAAGACGCCCTAAAATGTAAACATTAGATGATGTAAACGTAGATGATACGATTGATTGCTTTGGTCTGGTGGCTGCACAGTGAGTTGTGGCTTAACTGCTAATGCTACTTGTGCCGTCAGCAGTGAGAAGAACTTCCTCAGATGATTAAACAGATCTGTTGTGTTGTCAGTTTTTTAGGACACTGACTGCCGACATACCTTACACATCGGCTTAATTGCTCAACGTCACTTTGGAGATACCCGAACGACCGTCACACAATCAATGTTAAATAACGTTTCTCAGCAATAACATCTTCAGAGGATGACTCAAAGTCACGGCTGACATCTATTTTGCTGCCCTCAGCTCCGCGTTCGGCTCCATGTTCCGTCATTCTGTTTACTTCTCCTGTTTACTTCTACGGCAACTTACAGAAGTGAGCAGGAAAAGCTCGACTCTGATTGGCTGTTGTGACGCATATTTCGGCCATGTTTGATCGAGTAAATATGCTCACAGCTGATCACTGTGATCAAACTGAAATTATTAATCACGATCATATAATCACCCAGTCCAAGTTTGTGGGTCTTAATGTAAGGATAGAAATTAAGGAATTAAGGATTCCCTCACCATATTTTACCATTGTTTATACTCTAACTTGCACGCTAAGAGGCAGGACTGGATTTTGACTGGACACATTTGGTATCTTCAAGCTAAATTATTCCTAGACTGACTGTATTACTTCAAGAAGGTGTTTAAGCTACTGCACTGGGTTAAGAGAGGGGATAGAGGGAGATGGGTGCACAAAGCAGGCAGGTCCACGGCAGCAAAACATCCGCAGCAGCATCCAGAGGGCGCTACGGCAGGTGTGTGTGTGTCTACGTATGTCTGAAAAGTCAAGGGACAGGATGAGTACACCTGGAGAGGCCTTAATCCAAGCTGTAGTCTTAGATAGTAAAATGGATTGCCGACGAAATGAGAAGGAACAGACCGTTTATGTAGAGTAACCCATGGCTTTGTTTGGGTTAAATCTTTAACAGGACTAGGATCATGGGGGCAGGGAGGCAGATTAAAACTTTGAGGAGGTTAATGACAACTTCTGTTGACTCTGAAGTTAATTAATGGATTCACAGTTAGTTTCTTTACTAATGGATTCATGAGTAGACTGTGACCAGATCTGATAATAAAAAACGGGAACAAGAAATCTTCCTCATACGGGTTAAAAACACGCCTGTCATGTGTGACCGAGCAGCACAGATAGTGTGTGTATGTTTGCTTCTGTGTGTTTGTTTGCTGATGGTTTGTCCTTCAACAGGAGGCGGATTCCTGCAGTTCAAGCATCTGTGTTGGCAGACGTCCACAGCTCTGTCCGCTGCTGCGACCTTATCTGTTGTGATGATAATAAACAGTCCTTGTTGTAATAGTTCAGCGTCACAGTCTGCAGCCAACAGTTTCAGTTCTGGTGACCCTCATCTGCTTTCATTGGTGTTAAAATATTGGAGTTTCTGTGTGTGAGAGAGATTAACTAAACAAGTTTAAAACACATCAGGTCTCTGTGGTTAAAGGGTTTCTCCCTGAACTGAAAGTTTAATCTGGAGATAAAACAGGTGATAAAGTTAGGACGTGTTTCTTTCTCTCTGTCTCACTGAGTTATGTAAGAGGCTGTTCTCGCCCAGAAAGTAAATAATGAAAAAATATGCAGCTCTTCTCGGACAGTTCATGGCTGAAACCTCGACGACAGCATGTTTGAATCCTCAAGTTGACATCTGAGGAAAATATTTGCATCGTCATCTTTGTTTGTCTTCACATCATTGTGCATTTGGGTCAAAGGAAACAGGTTTTTCTGCCGTCTTTGTGTAAGAATCAGCGTTCTGTAACATTAAACATGTCGGGTGTAAACTGCTGAAGTCAGCTGATCTCAGTCTGAGTGCTGACAAATCTTAGAAGGAGTCACCCGAAGCTTTAAGTTTTTCTTTCAACAATTAAACATCAAAATACCCTAAATGTTATGAGTATTAATCATGTTCCACCAAAACAAAGTGCTTTTGTTTAATAAAACATTTCACGGTCCAGAGATGCCTCCTCTGGTTCTTCACGGTTTTCAGGTTTTTTAGTTTCTCACCTGGACTCTCCGTTTCCGTCCGCAGGTTTTCAGGGAGGACAGCATCATCTCTGGATACCGTCACCCCCGGAGCTCAGCGCTGGACTGCGTCCTCAGCAGCTTCCAGATGAACAATGAGACCGTCAACATCTGGACCCACTTCCTGCCAACATGGTGAGTTGTTGCTTAATAGTAGTTTATTAATTTATCAATGCAGAAAAGTATCTCCAAACTATGACTATAATCCATATATTTTCTCTGAATCCTTCTATAAATAAAAGTCAACATTATGACTGAGACCGGAGTAAATCCAGTCATCTTCTCCAAACAAAACCTGGCTGTAAATTTAAGGCTCTTCAGTAAGTCCAGCTGTAAAAGCAGAGCAGAGTTTGAACAGATCAGCAGAGTTATGGAAATCTCTGTTTAGTTTCTGAGAGGGGATTCCTTAAACTCTCAGTACGCCGTAGAAATAATAAACCGGGGGATGAAATACCGTCAGAAAGGTGGGAAAAAGTTAGATCAGGATCTTTAAAAATCTACGATAAGCTTTAAACACAAGAAGAGTCTGAGTTTAACAGGTCTGTGAAGTGGGACAGTCAAAGTTTGAACGATGACTCTGTTGTTGTGAAGACTCTGAAATATGACCCGGCGATGCTCTGCAGGTACTTCCTGTGGCGTTTCTGCGTCCTCTGCTCCACCCTCAACTTCCTGACCGACAGCTACACCTGGCCCCTGCTGGTGTACATGCTGCTCATCTGCATCTACCCCTTCACCTCCAGCTGTGCTCACACCTTCAGCACCATGTCCCCGGAGTCCCGACACATCTGCTACTTCTTTGATTACGGAGCGCTCAGCCTCTACAGTCTGGGTGAGACTTCAGGAGAGTCCTACAAGTACACTCTGTTGTGCAGAGAGAGTTCAGAGTGAGGGATGATTTCAGGCTGTTACAGAGTTGAACTGAACAAAACATTCCTACCTGCTGCATTTGGCCTATTTGTAGTTTTTTATGTCTATTTGGAATAATTATTGAGTTTTAAAAGTTAGTGAAACAAAATGTATCAGTGCAGACACTCAGAAGCTGAATATATTCATCGTTATCTCATTTATTTCCCAAAGGTTCGGTGCATAAGTCACATTTAACCCCAGATCTTTGTCACTTGTCGTTTTTTGTGACTTCTTCAGTAGTTAGTATTTTGTTTTGTTTATTTCATCCTTAAAAAGCAGCGAGATACAACATCATATTGTTCTGCTAGCGTGTGGATGAAAAGAGGATGTGTTATTTCAGTCTCATGTCACACCTCACATTTGCATTCGGATAAATACGTTTTCAAATTATATTCAAACCAGTATTTTAATGTCCTTTAGGAATGCAAATCTGCTTTTCTAACTGAGCCTACGGTATAACTGGTCAGCTCACTCAGGGTGTTTGTGTTTCAGGTTGTTCAGTCTGCTGTCCGTCTTTACTGCGTTGCTCATTATGTCCGTCTATAAGATCACACCTGCAGACCAGCAGTCAAATATTTACAAACTTGAACTCGAGTTCCCTCCACAAACTGTGTGGTCCCCGACAGGCTGATCTTTAATCTACCCCAAAGCTGCTTAGAGCCGAAACTTGGCCTGTTTATGGTGTTCAGAGGGAGGGGGAGTAAAATCACAGTTTAAAGCGTGCAGACGCAGAGATGTGGGGAGAGGTGAGCAGGTGACCTCTCATCTATATGTGCTGCTTCTTAAGATCATACATCTTTAAATCATCACATTAAACCAGGAGATCCTCTGATAGAGTTCATGAGATGTTTTGAATTATAGCAAACATACAAACCATGATGTGTAGGGTATGAATGAATTTATAACTTTGGCGACTCCCAGTGGTTGATCCAGGAAATGCACGATTTAATCGTATGTGTTCACCACCAAACAGAGGATGTGTTGCTGCAGATACACAAAGCAGTGGGTGACAGTATAGATAGAGGAATAAGTATGAATTTATTGTTTTTTCACATTATAAGGAACCAAATAACCTCAAATTTATTCGAATTTTTCTTCAGATATTTAAAACTGAAATTAAAAACATGCACGAAGGAAGAGCTTTGAGGCTAATGTTGTTAAAATCTGTATTTTAAATTGTTTGACCGTACATACTTGACTCCAAACCAATAACCTCTCTTTATTGTTGCTCTGTGTTTGTGTTTATGTTTGTGTTTGTGTTCAGGTTGCGCCATAAGCTATGGAAACTATGTCATACCAGACAGTTTGGTGAACAGCTGGCTCCATCAGCATTTCGTCCCCATCGCCGTTGGAAACACTCTTTTCTGCACCAGTCTGTCCTGTTATTCCAGGTGAGAGGCTTCAGCGACGTTATCCCCGCGGTTAGAGGAAGAGAGTTTATATAGTCAGATCGTACTATAGGAGGCTGAACATGCAGTCTCTTTGTAAGATTAGACCTTCAGGTGCAAAGGATTGTAAACAGATGTCAAGGAAACTACTTCAGTCTAACCTCCAGGCAACAGCATTGTATTTGCATGATATACTTGTAAAACAATAACATGTTTGACGACATTAAAACTGTTTGACACTGCAGCAGTTCTCAAACTTTCCCCTGCAGATAAAAACGTCAGTGACGCCTTTCTGAGCCAAATGAAAACAATAAAGGCTGTGCAAAATTCATTAATATACCAACAAGGTCATGGGCTTTTATTTCTCTTTCTTTCAGTCATTTCAATTCAGCAAACAAAAAAAAAACCTCTTTTATTTCATCTCCATTTATCACTCCCACTTTGTTTAACATTTACCGAGCGACATGAGTCTATACACGACTTTAAAACTGTGTTCTGGGCAAAAGGAGGAACACTAACACTTCTTTGTCAGGTTGCCACATCAGCCTCTAGTGTGTTTTTCTTTTTCACTAAAGTACACAAAATGAAAATATTTGTGCAATCACTGCCAGAGGGAGTTTGCGGTTTCTTGCACTTCTCTTCAGTTCTGCCCGCAGCTTTAAATGAAGCAATGAGTGTTTTGTTGTTCACTGATGCAGCTCTCACAAAACCAAAGGGCCTGCTGGCAAAACTCACAAAGTTTCCCCGGTAATAATTCAAGTGCCTGTCGGGTCTCATTCTGTCAGCTGCCAATATTTACAGACACAGAAAACACACTGGCTCTTTTTCACCGTATTCACCGAGCACAACGGGCTTTGTCACATTTCCTTGACATGTTTTGAGTTGATATCTGTCACCTGTCTGTTTTTTCTGTTCATTCCTCTCAGATGTTTCTACTCCGTCAGCTTCGTGTTTTTTATGGTTGTCGGCCTTAAATTTAGTTTAAATCTTGGTTCAGGTCGGTGACATCTGCCTTAATGCCTGATGGGGCGCTCACACCAAGTAAAATCATCTACTCATGAATCTAGACGCGTGAATGAATAGTGTTTACTCACTTCATTCGCGCGTTTATAGCCGTGTATGCTAATTTCAGCGGTAATCCTGCCAATTCGACCGGCGGGATCAAGTGATAGACAAAGATTTTTTATAATTTATCTACTCATGTTGAGACATTTTTAGCTCACGCCAAATTCGCGTCATTCGCGCCGCCAGAGTAGTGGAAGCGTCTAATCGCATCTTTGCATTGACTTAACATGTAATTCATTCGCGCGAATGATTTTACTCACGCTCAGTATGTGGAGACAGTTGGAGCTCTACTACTCAGGCGTAAACAGCTTGAACATCTTATAAGGTGGTGTCGTTCTGGAGTATTTTGATCTAGACGAAGGAGATGATTTTAATGTTTAATGTTTAAACCTGCAGGGAGGACCTGAAACTGGTGGTGCTCGCTCTGCTAACTTAAGCCACACCCACAGAGTCTGTACTGTGGTTATCCATCTTAAGTAAATTGTGCTCAATTGACTGTTTTGCAAGTTTGCGCTTACATTTAGTCTGATTAGTTTGTCGGAATTTAGATTTTTAACGAACAAACGTTTACTTTTTAAAAATACCTGAATTATATTGATGTTACCAAGAATAAAATGTTTTGTCTTTCTGTCCTTCAGGTTTCTGGAGCTGCAGTTTCCTCAGAGAAGTAAAGCTCTGAGGACCGGCGCCTTCATCGTCCCGTTCATATTTGACACTGTTCCTCTGTTTTACAGGGTGAGTGTTCACGTCTTCATTTGTACTACATTTCTGCTTTAATCTGCAGTCATTTCATCTCTGTGAACTAAAGTGTCTTTAAAATAAGTTGTTTTTCTGTGTATTTGTGTCGTTATGTAAGAACTGGGAGCTGATTAGCACCAGGGCTTTAATTCCTTGAGCGGGTCTTTGGCTCACTAACCCAGAAACTGATTTCCCTTCTTAATCTAATGGGAATGTATCACTGCCATCAATTAATTCCCTTAATCGGTGGAGAGATTAGTTTGTGCGATACAAAAACCATTTGTTGGAAAAACGTTTGGATCTGGGTCAGAAATGCAGCGAACTCTGCTCTAACAAGGAGTGTTGATAACAGATTAGACCGGTCCATGAATAATTTCAATCAATGTAAGATGAGTCTGTCTTGTGTTTTCTTGTCTATGTCTGATGTAAACTCAGACTCTTTTGTTCTCTTTCTTCTGCCTGTAGATCCTCCTCTGCTGCTGCGGAGGAAGCTGCAGTCCAGGCGAAGCCTTGACCAATCACTGTTACCACCTCCTCTTCGCTTTCCTCACCTGCTTCCTCTTCACGGCCCACCTCCCGGAGAGGTTGGCTCCAGGGCGCTTCGACTACTTCGGTTCGTCGTTCATTGAAAGTGATAAGTTCTGACTCACTGTTACATGACTTAACGTTCACATGATGTTGATAAAACAGAAGAAGAAGAAAGAGTGCCACATTTTTTCCCACATGGTGCCGCAGCTTCAGTATTTGAGGTCTAAAGTCTTTTCTTTCATGTCTTCACCGCAGAACAATACAGATTAAACAATGGCCCTGAATCAAACAGACTTTCATGTGATACGATATTAAATTACACAAACTTCTCTGCCTGTGTCGAGATATTTACATGGGAAAGGTCTCAATCAGGTTTGGGTTTGTTATCTGAAAAAGTCTGAACCTTTGATTCAAACGTGTCTCGGCCCAAAAGAAGGAGCCGCGGTGTTTGTTCTCGGACAAAGAGTTTTGAAGTCGGTGGTTCAGACAGACGGAGCCTCTCTCAGCTCCTGGTTTTGTTGTAAGACCTCTCTGACCCTGTTTTCATTCGGTTTTCAGGATTTTTCCATTATATCCACTTTTTTTAACACCGTCTATCATTGCATCTTCAAGGTCGAGTGTTGAGCACTGCCGCCAGAAAAGAGATCCAGAGTTGATAAGTTTTGAGGTCCCATTCACAGTCGAGCTGTTCGGTCTACTTTAGATGAACCCCGGTCAGATAGTCTGGTATGTTAGGAGAGGTGAGAGGCTGCTGTGGGTTGCAATGTACTCTCTCTCTCTTCTCTCTCTGTGGCTTCGTCTCATATGCTTCTTCTTCGTTCGGTGTTCAGCAGCATCTTCCTCGTTAGTGAAGTTTCCTCGTTCCTCGAAACTTGGAATCAAAATTTTAAGATTTGAACGAATCAGGAGAATTGAAATGTTAGTCCCGGTCTCTATCGATGCTCGAGACTCGATACCCAACCCTCGGTGTAATAGCAAAAAGGATCAGCTTGTTAACCAAAGGCAGAAAATGGTGAAAAGCCTGGTGCATTGTGGGTCAATATCTGTGTGTCACCTGATCAACTCATCACACTCTGAATCTTCTCCTTCAGGTCACAGCCACCAGCTCTTCCACATCAGCGCCGTGGTGGGGACTCACTTCCAGATGGAGGGCGTAATAGCGGATATGATGTCACGGAGGGCGTGGCTCATGGCCCACGGGACGACGCCGTCGTTCCTGGGAACCATCGGCGTGCTGGTGGTCAGCCTCGTCTTGAACCTGGGCATAATCGGCATCTTCAGCGCCCCGCTGCTGTGGAAACCCTGCCACCCCGGCTCCAACCAGACGCACACGCCGGCATGTGAGCGGAAGGAGCAGTGAGAGTTTGTTTCCCCTCCAACATTAAACATCCAGCTACTTGTTTGTGGTGATTTAACACGTTCAGTTTTATGAAACAGAGATACAGATGTGGAAACAGGCTCGTAGCTGCAGCTTGTCTCTGAAGTATTTCCTCGTTTGTCGCGCAGAGGCTGAGGACCCAGACGTCACATTGAGCTAAGAGATTCTGAAACGTGTCTTCGGTGTACAAATGTGTTTAATTTATTTCTGAGTTTCATCGGTGTGCGTTTTTAAAAAAGCTCTGGGTTGAAGGACGCCTGCTGTCGTAACACAACTCCTCCAGAAAGTGCCTTTTATTTAAAGAGCTGCATTTCACTCACAATGTTTACAGAAGATTTACTACAAATACAAGTTAAAATCTCAAACTGGAAACGTCTTAAATCACAGTCTGCAGGGATTATAAACTCGGTCTTGATCTCCTTCCTCCTATTCTCTGGATTTCCTGTGTCGTTTTTCTGCAGGGTCTAATGCAGATTATGTTTCGAGCTCTCCTGTGCTTCACGCTCCACATGCTGGGATTGATTTGCAGACCAGTGTGCTTCCCTTTTTTTCTGATTGCCTGTCTTATTATGAACCCAACAATATGCCCTCAACAGGAGGAAAAAAATGTTGCAGCACAGCGGAGGTGATTAGAAGACAGGTACCATTTTTATAACAGTGCGTTTCCACGGCAACGCTATAGTGGCCTCATGCCCCCTGAAGGTCTTGAGCAATTTTTATGTTCTGAGAAAATGGCTCCATTCTTCTCTTGTTCTTCCATCACTTATTATTGTCTATAATAAGTCTATTCTGAGCATTTTTCCTTATATCCTATAGCACTTATAATCCCCTCACACTTTAAAAAATGAATAATTTTAAAGGCATTTGCATGTTTCAGATTTAAACACTTGTGTTTGAACTAAGAAATATTAAGAGGAAAGTGTGTAAATTATAATTTTGGCTTGTATTCTCATTGGAGTCTGGTGCTGCTGCAGTATTTGGAGCCAGTACAGTATAACAAACATCCTCATATTCTGTTTATTGTTTTATTTCTAACTGACCCACAAAACTCTTTTATACATTTACCACTGAATTATAACTGTCTTGTATATTTATAGAAGTTTGTGATATTTATTGGTCGTTTTTAGGTTTGTGAACAAAAATTAAAATGAGTGTTTTTTTCTACTTTAGAGAGAGAAAAAATAACCATGTCTCTCTCATCTTAACTACTTTAACAAGAGTTTTTGAAATTGAATAAAATAGGTTTGATACTGTACTTTTTTACACTCTTCTACAGCAGACAATGACTGTTAATTTGGACTTTTTCTCTTCAGACAAGTGAGGAAAATGCAGATACGACTCCAATATGACCTCAAGTGTTTTTTACAGAAAATACCGCCCTTCAGTCGGATTGAAAAGATCATTTATATCTGAAGTTAAGAGACAGAACTTTTTGTTAATTGGTAAAGTTATATATCAGGAGATCAAGCCCCTCGAATGTGCATTAATTCCTGTCTACCAGCCATAACATTAGGAACACCTGAGCAGTGTGTTGCCACAGCTGTTGTAAATTCTGCTCTCAGAAAGCTCCTAAATTTTAAGTTTTTGATGAAATTAGCAAACAGGTGATTATTAAACTCTTCTATTTATTATCTGAAGAATAATTAAAGGGGTTCAGTTTTTCCCCATCAGGATTCTCGTTTCCATAACTACCTGAACTTTCTGTTCACCACATATTGTCCCGCTGATTACCGACTATAAGTTATTAATGTATTGACACGTAATGTTGATTTCATTCATTTGAAAGCTAGATATTTACAAATCTAAAAAATAGTCCCTCTGATTCAACGGTTGGTAGCGCAACCATGGCAACTGATTATAATCCTCTGTACACCGCAAACTAACGTCAACATAAGCGTTCAAATTAACCGTCATGTCAAAAGTTTAGTGTGCTAATATAATCATCATTTAACTACATATTTCTACCATAAAGTCGTGTTTGACGAAATAAACAGGTCTGACGGGAACATGTAGATTTACGTTATGTTGAATATTTCCGTCAACGGTTACGTCTGTCAGGAATATATGCGTGTAATTTTGACGCTTTGCAGTCTTTAAAATAAATCAGGTTTTTCTGCGTAGTGTTCTGTAACTTAGAGATGTTCTCACCTTTGCCTGGATTGCAGGACATGATCCCGTGTTAGCTAAGACATCTATGTTACGAAGCCACCCAATTTGGCATGTTAACGAAAAGTAACATATTTACTGCAATAATTGTAACTGATATCAACGTCTTTGCCTCATCAAACAGGAATTAAATTATGCGCTGGAGCTACTTTCTGCCTGCTTGCCCCCCTAGCGATGCTCATTATGCAGAAATAACAACAGTTGTCATGGAGTTTTCTATATAACACAGACGGAGGATTATAATAATGTGGAGGTGTACTGGAGCATAGAACTAAAGATGTCCCTAATGTTTTGTCCATTTTGACAAACGTAGGATAATAAACTCCTTTAGATAAAATGCACCTAATGCACCTCAGGACACCTGCAACACACTCTATAACTTCAATAATAAATAACCACCTGTTTGTCTATTTTAACATAAATTTTAAAATAAATTTCATTACATTGCTCTGGTGTTTATAATGCTGTGGCTGGTTGGTAAATTTACATCAGTCTGACCTCTAGTAAACTGTGATGGGCATTTTTCATATTCCCTTTTTGACCTAATTTGTGAAGAAATAATTGAGTTTGATCAAAAAGGTTAAATCCCTGATCACGAAAATGCTGAAAACTCCAAAAAGTGGACCGTTTGTTTATGTTTTTTGGGCAAACTAGAACCAAATTGGTGCATTAATGAGGTATTTTATTAATAATATATTCAGAGCAGCCTTAAGTAGCACTAAATACTGTGTGAGCCGTTATAACAGAGACAGTCTTACATTGATCAACATCTCCGTTTCAGCTCGAACAAACTGCAGGTACAGATTTTAACTCCACTCCTTTTACTTGACAAACACATGGAAGGCTCAAACTGTATAAATACGTTTAATAGCACTCATTCACGGCACATATATACACTTAATTTCACCTGTAATATCAGTAATCTGTAAACACACACACACCTAACAGCCACTCTCACAGACAAACAAACGTCTTTTAGCGTTTCGGTATGGCGTTGAATAGGAGGGAAACCGTATGTCGTAGAATGGGGAGGCGGTGTGTCGCAGCTCCAGGTTGGACGCTGACGTAGAAAAGCTGGACGCAAAGAGAAGGTGTAGAATCACAAAGAGCACACAAACACACACACACACTTAGCACACAAACACAGAGATTTATAGAGAGCAGAGGAGTTGGTTAAGATGTTTTCAAGGTTAGCGTTCAGAGTCGAGGAGTCACTTCGTCGTTAGTGTCTCAGTATTTGCCCACACTGTGGTTTCCACCTGACTCTGCTTCGATCGATTGATATTTTCTCTTCAGTCATCATCTTACAGCTCCTCACTTCGACCCTGTTGATTCTTGGAATTACATTATTACTGGACTCTGATGTGGATTTTTTCCATCCACCTAAAATAGCCTGGAACTCATTTACTCCTCCTCTGCTGAATTTTAAGGTCATCTAATTCATTCAGTGCTTGTAATGCTGTGAGCTGTCAGAGTTCCTGAGGCCTACACATCAAAAACTCTTATATCAATATTTTTAAGTCAAATTTGACCAAATTACCTTTTCTGAGCGGCAAAAAAGAAAAGAAAAAAAACACCAGACCGGATCACTGTTACTGCTGAACCTCAATGCAGGACGTAATTTTCAGGAAAATAAAATACCACAGCACTTTTTTTTTTTTTCTTTTGGTGACAACTTCTTTATAAGAATATTGAAGGATGTTTGAAAATGTGAGAAGAGAGAAAAGACGTATACAGGAAGAAACGTGTGATACAACAGTTTTTCAGTGTCAAAAAAAAGTGTTTGAAACAGGGTTTGTAGGAATTACTGGTGCCTTTTTTTTAATGTTTTATACAGTCTTTCTTTTGATATAATGTTCCATTTGTTCCAACAACAAACTACTCTTAAATGTATAAATACTTGTTTGTTTTTTTTGCTGTGTATAATATGTAATTTGCTATGTTGTTCTACTAGACTTGTGTAATAAATTAAGCCTTTTATAAATGTTAAGTGTGTCTCTGGGATCATTTCGAGTTTGTATTTGACATTTATCTCTCATATTGGGTTTCATCTTGACTGATTTACTCTTCATATTTAGGGTTCATATTGTAGGTTAAAGTTTTTCATAATCAAATATGATTTTTTTTTTCACACTGAAATATGACATTTTAAAATACTATACTTTGACATTTTTTTTATACCAAATTAAGATTTTTTTTCATACTAAAATTTGAAATTTTTAACATACTATACTATGACATTTTTTCACACTATACTATGACTTTTTTTTTTCAAAATAAAATAGGAAATTTTTATTATAATGTACTGAAATTTTTAACATACTATACTATGACTTCTTTTTTCATACTAAAATATGAATTTTGTAATACTATCGTGAGTTTTTTAACATACTATACTATGACATTTTTATCAATTTATAGTATATTTTTTTTCATACTAAAATATCAGCTTGTTTTTCACGCTCAAATATTACAATTTTAGTATACTATGTCGTTTTTTTTCTTTCGGACGGAAATATAATTTTTTTTCCCAGCAAAAATAGGATATTTTTAACATCCTATACTATGTCATTTTGATCAGACAATACCATGGCATGTTTTTTCATTCTAAAACCTGAATTTTTTTTTTTACCCTAAAATCGGAAATTTTGATCATAGTATACTATGTCATTTTTTTTTCTGGACTAAAATAAGATTTTTTTTTTTTTGCGCTAAAATATGACATTTTTAACATCCTAAACTATGTCATTTAGCTCAGACAATACTACAGCATGTTTTTTCATCCTAAGATCAGAAAAAAAATTTAACCCTAAAATCTGAAATTTTGATCATAGTATACTATGATGTTCATTTTTGATTGAAATATGATTTTTTCCCCCCCTATCAAAATATGACATTTTTAAAGTCCTATACTATGGCATTTTGATCAGACTATACTAAAGCATGTTTTTTCATCCTAAAATCTGAAAAAAGAATTTAACCTAAAAAACCTGAAATTTTCCTCATAGTATGCTATGACTTTTCTTTTTTTCAGACTAATATATGATTTATTTATTTTTTGCGCTAAAATGTGTCTTTTTTAACATCCTTAACTTTGTCATTATGATCAGACAATACTATGGCATGTTTTTTCATCCTAAAATCTGAATTTTTTTTTAACCTAAAATCGGAAATTCTGATCATAGTTTACTATGACATTTTTTCTTTTTCAGACTGAAAAATGATTTTTTTTTTCACACTCAAATATGACATTGTTTTACATCCTAAACTATGTCATTTAGCTCAGACAATACTACGGCATGTTTTTTCATCCTAAAATCAGAAAAAATTTTCACCCTAAAATCTGAAATTTTGATCATAGTATACTATGTCGGGTTTTTTTTCGGACTGAAATATATATATTTTTTTCCAGCTAAAATAGGACATTTTTAACATCCTATACTTTAGCATTTTGATCAGACAATACTTTGGAATGTTTTTTTCATCCTAAAATCTCACTTTTTTTTCACTCTTAAATCTGAAATTTTCATCATAGTATAGTATGACTTTTTTTTCGGACTAAAATATGATTTTTTTTGTGCCAAAATATGACATTTTTAACATCCTATATCTTGGCAGTTAGCTCAGACAATACTATGGCATATTTTTTCATCCTAAAATCTGAAATTTTTTTTACCCCAAAATCGGAAATTTTGATCATACTATACTATGTCGGTTTTTTTTTTCCGAACTAAAATATGATTTTTTTTCCATGCTCAAATATGACATTTTTTAACATCCAATACTATAGCATTTTGATTAGACTATACTAAAGCATGTTTTTTCACCCTAAAATCTCACTTTTTTTTTTAACCTAAAATCGGAAATTTTGATCATAGTATACTATAACGTTTTTTTTTTTTTCTGACTAAAATCTGATTTTTTTTTTTTGCCCACTAAAATATGACATTTTTAACATCCTATACTATGTCATTTTGATCAGACAATACTATAAATATGATTTTTTGATACTAAAAAGTTTTTTTAACATACTTTGACCTTTTTTTCATACTTTAATGTGACATTTTCATTATATTATACTATGACATTTGGATAATACTATATGAGGACATTTTTATCATACTCTAATATTATGCTTTTATCATACTGTACTATGAGTTTTTCATAGTAAAATTTGAAATTTTCTCATAGTATACTATCACATTTTATCATATTATACAAGGACATTTTTATCTTACCTATATTTGAAATTTTTATTATACTTTACTATGACATTTTTATACTATACTATGATATTTTTATCTTACTATTCTCTGACATGTTTTTCATACTGTCCTACAATGTTTTTTTACTACACGATGAAATTTTTCTCATACTAACATGTAATTTTTTAAAAATATACTATAACCTTTTTATCAGACTGTTTAGACATTTTCTAACATAGTAAACCACAACATTATTTTATACTAAAATTTGAATTTTTTTCCATAGCATACTATGACATTTCATCGTACTCTACTGACATTTTTTGTAACATAGTTTACTATGAATTTTTTCACACTAAAATATGACATTTTTATCATCCTAAAATTTGAACATTTTATCATAGTATACCAAGACATTTTTTTCTTACTATACTTTGACATTTTTTACACTGAAATTTAAAAATTTCTATCATACTATACTAAGATATTTTTTTATCAAACTATACTTTGACATTTTATTCATACTAAAATGTAAAATCTTTATCAAATTGGATGGCAGTTAGGGCAACAAGGTGGCGTGCGCTGGGGGGTGATGCACAGATGTGGCGGTGGGACACCACTAGTTATTATTGTTACAGGTCTACAGCATAAAACAGACACACATGGACATCACCTGTGTGTGTCTGTTTATGAAACAGTCTTATCTGTGCTCCAGTCTCAGCAGGAAGATTACTTCCATTCTGCTTGTAGCCTTTTGTAAATTGCTGTCGTAGTTGCATAATTCTTATGTCAGGTTTTAAAATTGGTCTGGTGGTGCTTTCCTGCAGCTGTGAATGACACTTCACCACCTCCAGGGATGGTGGGTGTTATTTTGGGGGTCCCTGGCTGCAAAGTTTGGGAACTCCTGTTGCATAAATGATCAGCATCTCAAACCAGTCAGAGTGAGAGCAGTGTGAGAGGGTGACCAGCAGAGGGCAGAGCTGCACAGTCTGAGCCGCTTCTCTGCATTGCAAAAACTGAGGTGCAGCTGCAGCCTGAATCTCTACAGATTTGTCCTTTTAAAACGCAACTGTTGATTATTAAAAGATGTAAAATCACAGTTTGACAGGATGAATCAGTAATAATCATTCTGACACTGATCCCTGTGGTGCTACAGGAGATGGGGTCAGAGTTTTTGGGTTTAATCCTTTCAATAAAACAGATTTTTTTGGTCGTTATGAGCTGATTTTATCTATAGAATTAAAAAATATAACAGCAGAAATGCTCAGTTTAACATTAAAAAGGCAAGTTTTATGGAGTAAAATATGGATTTTTACTCTTTTACAGTTGCAGAGCTTTTCGAGCTGCACAACATTTCACCTCTAAAGCTGCTGTTTTACAGTAAAAAGCTCACAAAGGTCTGACGATAGCCTCCTTGAACTAAGGCTCACATTTTCTTTCTTTCCTCTATCTATACGCGCTGGTTTGTCTTGAATGCTTTCATAATTTGTGCATGACTTCTGTTGCTCTTTCATGCCATTCAGGGCGGATATTAAAGCGTACAGAGTGGTTTATTCTTAGCATTAGTGGATATAGACCAAAATGAATCGCCTTTGCCATTTCCATAAGGAGAAATAATTACCATAAGAAATCAATAGCCTGCATGTATGCATTATAGGATGAGGTGGAGGATTAAAAAGGAAAGTTTCCCTCTGCTGAGCTCTAATAGGAGTTCCATTTTAAAAACGGCCTCTTATTATGTTCATATTCCATATCTGAGCAGGCCGGAGACTCGAGTGCTTCTCATTAAAAAGGCTCATTCTGAAACCCCAAATGGAGCCCTGAAGGATAGCAGGGACAAACACTACAGAGTGTACTAATCCTATCTGGCCCCGAATCTGCTTGTAGACACTAGAAGAAACAATGAGGCAGACACGAGTCCTCCAAGTGTTTTCATCCCTCCCCCTGGTACACCAGAGGAGGTGGAGAGACAGAGAAAGGGATGATAGCATTACTCACAATCCATTACCACTCCCTGGAGATGCTCTGCATACAGGGAGGGAGGGAGGAGAGAGAGAGAGAGGGAGAGAGGGAAGGAGGGAAAGAGAGGGAGAGAAATCTGGTTTTGGAGGGTGTTTGTTTGCTGGAGGGGCCCGGCGGTAAGGCAATATGAAACTTGATTATTCCTTTTCAATAACCGTCTCCTGAGCATCCCGTGGAGACGTCGCAGGTTGCTGATTAGTTCGTCAAAATAATAGAAGGCTCTTGAATAGCCTTGTTAAGATGTCTAACTTTAAGTACAGACGGCAGCCTGAATCATTGTTCGCTGTGAAGCGCGCCGTAATGATGGATTGACTGATGCAGAGGGATGCTCCTGCCTTTTTTTTTTAATCAAGACTGTTTATTTCTTAAGGGCAGACAAAATACAAAGTGCTGGAGTAACAATACATGAAGATACGTATATATAGATATATATATATTTATAATTTGAGACATTAATACAGAGTATGTACATTTCATATTTACATGTTTAGGCATCAGAAAGGTTTCCAAACACTCAAACTCTCCGTTTTGGTTGATTTGCCCCCTCTGTGTTGGAGGTGGCCTCTCCTCCAGGCTCTGTTTCAGCTCCATCTGTCCTCCTCCTCCTGGACTTTCCCATCTGTCACCTCGAAAACCACCTCCTCACCATCTTGCCCCCCATACTGGATTTCACTACAGTGCTTTGATTGTGAACGCAGCATGTTAAACATCCTGAATCTGGACTGAAAAGACGCTCCTGAGTGTCGCAGGCAGGCCGCAGGTCAAACATTTGGTTTTTTTAGACGTGTTTGTTGGTTTTTCTTCATATTTAACAGCAAAAACAGACAGCATTAAATGTAAACACACACTTCCACTGCTAATACTTCAGGTTTGGTTCTTGTTTTTGAAAAATACTCATATGATACACGCATCAGAAACAAACGAGCTATCCAAGGTTTTGATTGTACAACTTTGATATCTTATATACATTCAGTAAAGAAGCTCCCATATCAAAACTTACCCAAAATCAGTGACTACTACGCTGTACAAATGACAGTCGGCTGTACCCAAATCTGAAAAATGTTTTTTCTCTTTAGTCTCATGATATGAAGTGCCCTCTCTGTTGAACACTTCCAAAGATGTTGATAAAAACAGATTTTGATGGTTTGAAAATCATTTCAGTGTTAAATTTAACAGAAAATAGTGCAAAGACAACAGAACTAATGATAGAAATGAACATTTTATGATCAACATAGGCTTGTTTTTAATCTAAAGTTGGGACAAAGACAAAAAAAATATTAAAAAAGACAAAAATGTTTTTAAAAAGTTTGAACATCTTTTAATCATCCTGTGAGAGACTGTGTGAGCAAATAAATGAATCAAGTATTTCCCTATAAAACAGCACAGCATACAGCAGCCGTGTTTATTGTTTACAAAATTTCTTGATCCGATTGAAAATTTGAGGGATCAGAAAATCTGAATCCACTGTTTTTTATTCGGGCGCAAAATCAAATAATCTGATCATGACGTGTGAATACGTACACCAAGTCTTATTCAGATTAGCTGTTCGACACACGCAGAGTTGTCAAACTTCGCTAAAACAACCAAAGAAGAAGAGTTGTATTCACGCCTGTGCTGTCAACAAACCAACAAACGCGGTCATGAATCACTCCATCAAATTCAGGATTCTTCTCCCTGTTAAATGTTGTCACTAGATGGCGCCCTTGCTTACTTATTTTACTGTTCTGTCAAAGGTTGAACTGTGCGTACAGATGTGACATCATTACGATGTTTGTACGCCTTGTTATGTTATCGGAGGAGCAGACACCAGAGTGTTAATAATGAAACCTCCTGCACTGACCTCAATAAATAAACCAAAGGCTGAAGAGTGAAGATCGAGTCAGGTGAGAGAGTCACGATCAGAATAAGTGTTCACATGGACGCGTTGCGGAATAACGATCGGCATAAACCACCCCTCTTGATCGGAATATAATTCCTTTCCGATTGGGCCAAATTGGATCAGAATCTTCTGATCGACATGTTTACATGACGCATTTTTATTCCGATCGTATCTTTATTCCGATAATTTGTGCCGATGCAAACGCAGCTACTAAGTGATTCAGGCAGAAGAGCACAGACAGAAATCAATACGAGCTGAAGGCGATCGTCAGAAACTCTGCAGTGGAAATCACTGCAAAGTCACTTCATAAAGGAGTAAACCTTATATATCATGATCCTAAATATCTGCTACTTCTCTGGGCCTGAGTGTATTTGGGATGGTCTAAAGCCAAGAGGCCAACCCACCAAACACCCGACGGCATCTAGATGTCTTTTTTCAGTTTTAATCACGTCGGCCCGTCATGGCCGTAATTTAGCCCAAGAAAAAGATGTTAAAACTGGGCTTTATTTAGACGGTCCGAATCTAGACGTTGTTTAGACGTATGGCGAAGGCGTCTTATCAACTCCTTTTCAAAACCACTTTTTGCCGGGTGGGAAGTGGTCTGACAACCAAAGTTTGACATCCTGTTTGGAAATCATGTACGCCTCCTCCTTAAAAGGAGAGAAAACACCAAATTTATTATCAGCACACAGTTAAAAAGCGATCATCTAAGCTCCTATGGCGATGCATCAGTGCCCACAGCATGAGCGACATTAAAGCTGAAGAATATTTACAGGTTTTCGTACAACTGTGCCGCCATTTAGACAATGACTTTACCAGGGAAGACTTTTCGTAAACGTTTACAGAGTTGTTAAAAAGAGAGGTGACGCAAATCCAGGTGAACACGCTCCTGTCTCACATCTTTACAGACATTTTTTTTCATTAAACTGTTTAGAATCAAATATAGACTTAAAGTGATTTAAAAACCATCAAAATCTGTTTTTATGGAGTTTGTACACAGTGTCCCTCCTTTTCTGCACTAAAGTTTTACTTTATTACCTTTTTTTCCTCGGCTTGGCCCATCGAAGCTTTAAGGAAACTGATAGTCCATCGCACTCCCGGCTCATAAACAGTTACACTTCTTATCCATGCATGTCCCTCTGTCAGGCTGATCTGACGTCAGATAAACATTAAACACTTTGGTAAACATTTGACAGGTTTCCAGAGAGCGGCAGGGCGGTGAACGGGTCAGGAGGCGGGTCTGGACAAAAGCAGCAAATCTGGCGTACTTGATTTAAATCAGGTTCCTGGTTAAGTTGATAAGCTATGATTGGAGGAAACAGGAAGAAAAAAAAGGTGTTTCAGGTCTCAAACGTAACCTCAGCCTCCCCACCCTCTGGACTTGGCTCTCTGGTCTGCTCTGGGCCTCCTTCAGCCCAGGATGTCCAGGTAAACCGGCGGGTTCTTGACCAGAGAGAGCAGACGGCTGTGGATGTCTTTGATGACCATCCTCTGCTGAGGCTCTCTCTGCCAGCAGCCCTGCATCAGCAGGTAGACCTCTTTAGGACAGGTGCGAGGCCTCTCCAGCTCCCGACCCTGAGTGATGCATTCAATGGCCTACAGGAGGGAATTTAGAATAATGTATTAACAGGTTTAAGTGAGTATTTTTATTCAACGATTCCAAGAAAATAAAGAGAAATTATGAGAAAAAATCAAAACTGAGGCTCAATTTATCACAAACAAAACAAGCAAAACAGAAACAAACATTTATGAAGATATGTATATTTAAACAAAAGAGAAACAAGAAGAAAAAACTGAGTTTAATTAACCTGATCAGAATAAAAACTTTTAAAAATAATACATACTTTGTCCACAGGGGGCGCCAGATTTCACACAAACTGAAAGTTGTGCACAGTTGCTTTTGTTTAGAGCTTCTATGAGTGATTTTAAAAGTTGTAAATTAAATACTGAAGCCTCTTTATGACCATCAACAAAGAAACTGATTATTTCTGTTTGTTTTATTTTCGTGTCTGAAACCACTCTGACTCCTTGATACGCCTCAGTAAATGACCACTTACTGAGGCAAATTAGCAATTCAAGTGCAAAATGAAAACAAGTCTGAAGTCTAAACTCCGCATGTGAAAATGTCTTTTATAGTTTATCTTTCTTTCATTCCAGCCGTGCTTTTCTCAGATCAGAAAAACCCTGAATTTCTTAGATCAAAGTTTTCAGAAACTTTTTCAGAAATCTTAAACGACTAGTTCTCAAGGTTTGATCTAATCTGCTCTCAGTATTTTCTAATCAAGTTGACCCTGAGCTCAGTCTTTTCTTTAGTCATCTGACAAAGGAGTCCACGATTCTGTCAGAGACTCTCTAACCTACAGCTTACAGCACAAGTGATTTCATGATAATTATTCAGAGATTCATTCACTCACACCTGACCGACCAACATTTCCTCCTCTTGTCTTGACCACCTTAATATGAAAGATTGAGAGAATGTGTAGAAAGTTCCCCTCTGTCATTAAATCAAGAAACGGTTCAAGGTTTCTTGGCGCTAAATAAGTCTCACGGTCCAGGTTCTGATCTCTCTGTTTCTGGTGTTTCAGTTCTCTGTACAAAAGACACTTTTCCTTTTGTGGGTCTTAATTGAACAAAAAAAAAAGTCTCTTTGCAGAAACTTTCTCGTCCCTGTTGTATTCATGGTCTTTGGAGGAACTTTTTTTTATTAAACTTTTCTTTGTTTTTCTATTCTTAAAAACTCGGTTCTGTATTTTACAACAAAAAAGATTTTCACCTTTTTAAAGGTTTCCAAAAATCCTTTAGATGAAGAAGAAGCTGCTGCAACAAAACCTCTACAAATGAAACTTTCACAACATACCTGCTCAAATGTGATTATTGTTTATTGATTATTATTATTGTTGACTCCAAAGTTCTAAACTCTCACTCAAATATTCAAAATCACAGTTTTTAAAATCTCTTGTCGCACTTTGTTCACCTTCACTAAAGCACTGACCTTTAAAATGCAACATGTGATGTGGTAAAGTGTATTCTGGAGGTCTTTGCAGGATGTGAACCCTAAAAAATGCCCCCTGGATGTTTTTCCAGTTTATAAAAAATGTTAAATTCACCTTCTGGATGTCCTTCCAAGGATACAAATCTCAGAAAGTGCTTCATAGACACCCTTCCAGTTGATTAAATAAGACACCTGTATACACTCACAGTGCATTTAATGTGAAAGTTTTTTTTTCTGGACGCCCTACTAGGATACAAAATGGGGAAAAAATGCTAAATATGTGCCTCTAGTTGCCCTTCCATGCAAAAAAAAAAAAAAAAAACTGTTATCTCTGGATACTTTTCAAGTGGATGAACCATTAAATATTACTATAAGGATGTCTTTTCTTTATAGTAAAAATGTGACCTCTGGATACTCTTCAAGAACATGAATTGGTGAAGGAGTGCCCCCTATATGGCCTCTTAGTATGTATAACTTCAAAAACACTTCTAGTTGATTAAACATAAAAGTGCCACACAGATAACCTCCTAAAGAACAATCACAAAAATAACCTCTGGATGCCCTTCATTGATAAAATGTTAAAAAGGTTTCTTCTGGATGTCCTTCCAGAGTTTGAAATTTAAAAAAGCCTATTGAATCTCCTACCACTATATTATTAATGTGGGAACAACTGCCCTCTGCATGCCCTTCCAGTATATATGTGATAAAAGTTCCCTCTGGATTTCCTTTAGGTACATAAAACTAAAAAAGTCCCCCCTAGAACATCCCCTAATAGTAAAAAAGCTCTCTGGATGTCCTTCCAGTTGATTAAATGTGTCAAAGTGCACTATAAAACTAAACAGGTTTCTCTAGCGTCTCTTCTGATAGTAAAAAAACAAAAACAAAAAAAACCTAACAAATACCTGGTTGTCCTTCCAGTGTCAAAATGTGAAAAAGATCCATCTGGGTGCATTTCCAGGGTGCAATATGTTAAAATGTGCCCTCTGGATGCCCTTCCAGTATAACTATGTGATAATAGTGGCCTCTGGATGTCCTTCCAGTAATTTTTATGGCTCAAACTGCCCTCTGTCCTCCCAGTATAAATATGTGATAAAAGTGACCTCTGGATGCCTTTGCAGTAAATTTCATGGCTCAAATTGCCCCCTGGATGTCCTTCCAGTAAACCCAACATTAATACAGACTTACCATATTACCTTCAAAATGCTGCGGAGGCTAATTATTCCCACATTTTCGGGTGTATGTGACAGAAAAATCCTGTTTTTATATCTGGGTCAACACAGTCGCTAGTTTTCTCTCACTCCCAGTTTCATCTTTTAGAATTCGAAAGTGACAATCACAAACATATTTACAGGAAAGAGATGCTGCCAGATATTTTTATTACCAGTTTTCTAAGAAAGCGTTGAGACTCTCAAAAACTAGACCTCACACTGAGAGTGTTAAAATGCACCCTGGGAAATCCTGTAAACGCTCCAACAAGGACAACAAAACCTGAATTAACTCGTTAGTTTTTATTGCTGCGGTCTTATTTTATACAGATTTAAAGATGGCCTCCATCAGCACAGACCTTAAGAGCAGCTAAAATCTGAATGGCCTCCAGCTCCGACTCTAATAGCTACTTTGACTGATTGAGTTCACACACTCTCTCGGCTCGGTGAATGAACCCCTGTCGATGATGAGAGAGGATTTCACTCCGCTCTCCTCATGAAGAGTGACTGACTCGGTCTCTTTCCCGCTGTTAACCTTGACCTCATCCAGCAGACAGAAAAGGTCTGACGGTGCTGAGAGACTGCACACCAAAAAGGCCCGTCACTCCACAGAAAAACACTCCAACCAGCCGCCTGTCAGTATTTTGGGATGATTTATCTCCGCCATGGCGTGTTTAGGCAACATGATAATTTCACCTGCCCCTCATTGGTCAAGACAGATTAGATTAACGAGGTTAAAGCTCATTGGCCCGGGGCAAAAATGAGAGCCAATTAGATTAGAATTGAGTGGGTGAGAAAAGTGATCTACCCTTCTGTGGAAAGGAGAGAGGGTTTGGGCCTTTAATAGCATCGCTGTGGTCACGATGGAGTCCCACTTCTTGGTGCTGGAGCTCAAAAGGCTAGACTGCCCCGGCCTTAATTACTATGAATTTATTGATTAGTTGAAGAGTGCAGAGGCTGGAAAACTTCAGCGGCAAAAGCTTTTCTCTAAAACCTGCGAGGATCATGTTTTGGACTGCAGGTTTAGGGTTTTTGCACTTTCACAGTTTGAAGTTGGACCATTTAAAGCCTCGATGAGCAACTTTCTATTTGTAGAACTTTCTCTAAAGCTTTTCTGTTGCTTTCTTTTAAAATTGAAAATGAAACAAACAAAGATTTTTTCTTCAGCTTGTCGCCAATTTTCTGGTCTTGCACCTACCACCCTCAAACCGGGTCTTTAAAATCACAGTTTATAAACAACCTTGTTCCTGATTAGAGCTGCACAGTTACGGTCAAAATAATTATGATTACTAAGATTGGTACTTAAAATCACAACTAGTTATTGATTTAAGGGTAATTTTTGGTGATTATTTTTTTGTTATTAAAACCGAGTGAGATATAAACTCTGCCCTGACATTCACACTCTAAGCTCACTCTGTCCCTCTGCTTTACTTACACACAGCCTGTAATAAGAAACCGTGCTTTTATTTTGAAAATTTAAAAAAGTATGGTATTTCCTGTAGATTCTACAGTATGTAACTCAATACTCTGTCAGGAATTTTTGGTTTGCATCAAACATGAATAAAGCAGTCTTTATTTTGTTCTTTACTAGTGTTGGGCGGTATGACGGTATATTCTGTGTGACGGAATAAAAGTGTCTACAGGTAGAAATTTTGCTCTACTGTTTATACCAAAGAGAGAGAAGAGAGAGCAGATGTCTGCTGCGTCTCTCTGAGTCAGTGTGGAGTTGTCTACGCTCGCTGACGAGAAAGCCGGAGCACAAACGTTTGGGTTTGTTTCAGTATATTCACCAGCGTGTCCAACACACTGCTTGGCATAGTTTCGACGAAGAAGAAGCAGCTTCACTGGTGGTGGTCATGGTGGAGATTAGTGGCAGTACTGAGCAAACGGAGGCATCCTGACCCACCCAACATGAGAAAAGGAACTCCTTCCAAAAAAGGGCGCGAGTCACAACATTGGTTGTCTGAAGATTCTTCAGATTTAGAAAATCCAACAATGATCAAAAAAAAAAAAAACTATGCAAAGAGTGTCGTGTGGCTGTCATTGCTGGAGGAGGAAACACCAACAACCTCTTCCACCACCTAAAAATGAAACATGCCAAACTCTACTATGAGAGCAAAAAGATGCGTGTCTCACCTGCTGCACCAAAAACTAAACCTGCAGCAGCTCCTCTCATATAAAAGAGCTCGACAGAGTCTTTCCCCAAAGTTACGCCATATGATAAATAATCACCAGACTGGTCTGAGATTTTGTTTGCATTTGTTTACAAATCAGAGTTTAAAACAAACGCGACAGTCTGGTGATTTTTAAGACATTAATTGAATTTACAGGAGGAAAAACATACTGTGATATAAACTGTTACCGTGATATGAAATTACTCAGACCATGATATAAGATTTTGTTCATACCGCCCAACACTACCCTCTCCGTGTTAAAGTAGAAGCTGTGTGATTCACTCAAGTCCCAAAAGTTATCAGAGGCAGTTCAGGTTTGACCTCTGACCCACCTCACTGTTGGACAGCTGGTACCAGGGCTGTTTGCCGTAGGTGAAGATCTCCCAGAGGACCACGCCGAAGCTCCAGATGTCGCTCTCTGTGGTGAACTTCCTGTACATGATGCTCTCCGGCGGCATCCAGCGGATCGGCAGCATCGTACGTCCGCCCACCTGAGCACAAAGACGAGGAAATGAACGCGGGCGAACACAAAGAAAGAAATCTGTATTACATAACGAGTTTTGAGGTCGACGGTAAAACATTTAGCTTTGTTAATACCTTAATTATTTACTGACTAATACTGCAGACCTCCCCTCATCCTTGAACCACCCATGACTAACCTGAAGAGCTGCTCCGAATCAATGCGAGGGAGAGACAACACAACAATATGGGCTTTATAATCTGAAAATGCCTCAATTCAGTTTGTTCTTTAATTCAACTGGACAAAAAGAAAAGAATTCAGCTTCTGTTTTCTACTTGACCTGTTCTGATAAATTAAAGACCTCTCAGAGGAGTGCTTCATCGATTTTAGCTGAAAAAACGGAGAATGAAACACGAAAATGTTAAAGGTAAAACGAAGGAATGAATGTTTTATTGTTAACTCTTCTACCAAAGAGGAAATCTGTGCAGTAATAAAAATGAAATGAGCGTGAAGTGCACCACTTTTCATTTGTTAGGTTGAAAACAGAATATGTCGCTCACACAGTGAAGGAGCAAAGGTTGTGATTCATGATCTAATACTGTTACTAACCTCCTAAAATCCTAACAGTAAGACAAAAGATTACAAGACACATGGAGGAATATCGACTCCAGTTTTGAGCATCTCTGAGTCCTCACTGTGCAAAAAAATAATCAATAATTTTCTGTTAAAGCGACAAAAAGTCTCCACAGTATGTAAAAAACACTGAAAAACTCTCCTAATAATAAAACACTGATATCAGACTCTCCAACTTCTCCTCTCTGACCGATAAAAATCAAGAGACGGCAGACTATCTCAGCAACAACAACGACGACGACGACAACAACAACAGCCCTCTGAATGGAAGTGTGGCTCAGCCCTCTTACAATATCAGCCGAGGAGTTTGTCAAGAGTCCTTAAAGCGCTCTGAAAAGTTCGGCAGCTCCGTCTTCTTTCAAAGCCTCCCGCTAACAAAACAAACCAAAGGCAAACAGCGCTTTCTGCCTCAATGGCTTCTCACAGCTCACATTGATTTCTCCATGTGATCTTTACTGGTTCAAACATCACAAACTTGGAGAGCAGCTTTCAAAAATGAGATGAAGTTGAGTTAGAGCATCCTCTCTCTGCAAAAATGTTCCTTTTTCAAGTTTGTCAAACTTACAAGACGTCTCAGACCCCCGCGGATTTAAGTATCCCATTTTTGGATCGCTTGTTCCCGCCTGTTTCACAAAAAGACACTGATGCCCTGAAGTCCTGGTGTGTAACTCTGCTGCTTTTCTTACTTATTTCAAATCAACAACCTCTGGTGTCGAAGAGAAGTTAAAATGCTGCAAACGCCACACAATCCTCTTTGACTCTCATAATCAAACACCAAACTTTGCAAACGAGAATCTAATTTTTAATGAAAATTTGTTCACGATCCAATTAAAAAGTCAGACACTCACTTATGCTGTGTTCTAGTTGTCCTCGGAAGTCGGGAGCTCAGAGTTGGAAATTCATCTAGAACGCCCCCCTGAAGTTGGATTTCCGACTCGGAAAGTCGTACGATCTTCACCAACCCCGACTTGACGACAACGTCATAATCCAAGATGGCAGCGCAGTGCATCAACAGTAAAGCGTAACAGTGAAAGCTCTTGTAATGTTTTATTTATCAGCACTTCTGTTTTGTTTTTGTGAAATTAGATCAGTCGTATATGTAGGGTGACCATATTCTGACTTCCTGAAAAGAGGACACAACTACGCGGGGCGGAGTCATAGAGTCGCACAAAGTTAATTTTGAGTTTTTCGGGTCGGATCGAGTGTCTTTTACGCACCTTTAACTCAGTAAGTCCACGTGACACAAACTTAAAACTTAAGTACAAAACTGCAGACATTTGAAGGATTATATAAACTTCCTCAGACAAACCCTGACAGCCCCCAAAAAGAGGACATGTTCAGATAAAAGACGTTGTATGGTCACTCTAGTATATGTTGTACTGCCCAACGTCTAACTGCGAACACGGTGCTATGATGTTTGTAGAGTAAAATAAAATATAGCGTTTTTTACAACTGGTATAGCTAACAACAAGTAACGACTGCTAACAATGGCTAACAGTAGGCGTCCATCTTGGTTTTCTGACTTGTTAACTGGAACGCCGTCAACTCGGGTGTGACGTCATTCTCAGCTCCAACATCCGACTTCCAAGATAACTGGAACGCAGCTTAAATGACTCGTGTTGAACTCAAAGAAACAACATGAACTAACTTCATGTCCAGCTGAAAGTTTGAATGTCTTTGTTTTGCAGCAAACAAACTCGTAGATTTGCCTCTGACTCCATCTTGAAAATTCACCACAAGTTCACACATTTGACCCCGTGGAGTGGTTACAGCTCAAAACTCCAAAGCTAAACTAAACTATAACAGCAGAACTGATCGAGCTCTAAACCCGGTCTATGAAGCTCATTTCTCCCAGTCTCACGACCTTGTACAGTCCACACTCGGTCTTAAACTGTAGTTCATTTGTTGCTTTTCTTCAACTTTCTTACCCGATAGTAATCTGTGCTGTAGATATCTCTGGACATGCCAAAGTCCCCGATTTTGACCACCAGCCCCTCCCCCACAAGACAGTTCCGGGTCGCCAGGTCACGGTGGACGAAGTGCAGGGACGCCAGGTAGACCATCCCCGAGGCGATCTGTGCGGCGATGTGCAGCATCTGAGGCAGCGTGAGCTGACCCAGAGGAGGCATCTTGGTCTCCTCCAGGATACGAGCGTCCGGGCCGTGAGCTCTACAGGTGACACACACACACACACACACACACACACACACACACACACACACACACACACACACACACACACACACGAAGGAAAAACAGGAGTGTGTTTGAGTGAAAGCTGCTGGATTTTAATCCCCGTTTCTGAGAGACTCTTAAGAGAGTACGAGGAAACAACTTTGAAAATCAACCCCCAAAAAAAGAAACTCAGTTAAAGTCCGTTCAAGGATCTGGAGGGTTCATAATGAACTAGACAGGAAATGACTCTTGGCCCACATATGTAGGCGGTCCAGGTTTGATTCCCTTTTCCTGCTCATGATAAATGAGATGATAAATGTGATGGTCGGGTCCACAGTCACAAACACCATGACCACATATTCAGTTACTTAAATTACATACAACACTTATAGTTTGTCTTGTTTAAAACTGGTTTATTAGAACTTTAGAAACACTTAGTTTTCTGGATGAACACGTTTAGTTTACATTGTTTGTGTGAATTAATTTCTCTTTTCTTATCTGTCTGCTGGGTGACACTTCCTGATTGGACAGACAAAAGACGGGGCTGAGGGCGGAGTATGGTTTAAGCAAACACAAAGTTTCCAAAGTTGTACAGTGAGATAAAAATACAATTATTGTGAGTCCAAAACCACCACAAGAGCTCGTGTCTCTCCAGGTTACTAATTTGGGATATATTTATACTTTCAAACCGTTTGTTAAACCGTTTTTATTCAGTATTGAGTTTTGTAGCGTACTTCAAAATTAAAGCATAATTTTACCATAAAACTACCTGAATGTAAGATAAAATAAAAGCACGACAAACAATCATTCGCTGAGTTTTCTATAAATATCACAACAATCTCACGATCATGAGAATTTATGGCCAAGATGGTCATGAGATGAAAAACTGGAATATTAAACTATGAGTATTTCCCTTGTGTGTGTTTTTTCAGGTGTTTTTGGGACTGAACTGGTTTCTGGGCCGAGCTCCTGACCTCTTTAGAGGGTTACGTCGTCTGTTTGACCACAAACGTCTTTATTTGTAAGAAACAGGACATGCCGCTCTCTGCTCTCCTCCTCTGATCTCATTGGCTGATCGGGTTAATAATCTCACCCCCGGTATCTTGATAACTCCAGGATCAGCCTCGGGTGACCTGAAGGGCAATGACCTCAGCGTGCAATCTGCCGAGTGAACACTTCTGACATATACGAGCTCTCGACCACGCCGTAATAAAGCCACTTAACAGCAAATAGAAACATGGGGCTTGTTATTCGCCTACAATTGATTCGCGATAATGTGATTGGGAGATGCAGAGCAAATTGACTCTCAGTTGGTTTCGAGGATTATAAACACCCACTCACACGTCTCACTGCGGCCTAAATGAGCAAATCACAGCTGATGTGTCTCCATCCATCCTAATATCTCTCCTCTGCACTCCTTACAAAGGAAGTTGACTCTGTAATCACTATTAGTTTAGCAGGCAGGTGGCAGGGTGGGATAGCAGCTGCATTGTGGGGGCCCTCAGACGTCTCTCCCCGTCCTGTCTGCTGGAAATGCGATTTTCCATCCATCGCTGGACATATATCTCAGGCAGAGTGGGTGTGTGTATGTTTGCTTGTGTGTGTTTTCATCCCCAATCTGTCTCCCGTGGAGGACACCTGGCAGACAGCATCAGCGGCGTCTGCTCTGAGAGTCTGTCAGATGGTTTCCCAGGTGCTGAGTGAGCTTTAGTAGGTCAACTCCGTCCTCTTTGTTCGCTCTCTAACGTCAGATTACGACTTTAAGTCATTTTATGTTTATGATGAGCCGATTTCCTGCATCATGTGCTCTGGATTCAGATCAGTTTCATTCAGCGTGGATCTGCGTCAAGGCTAAGCTATCTGCTGCGTCCACAGGTATTCGAATCAAAAATCTGCATTATTTGGATGTGAGTCTCTCTGCTTTCATTAAATGAGGACATTGTGTAAATAAGATATTCGCCATGAGCCTTGACACGCTCTGTGAGACTCTGTTTATTAGTTTATGAGGAAAAGGGACTCCATACAGCGGTGCATTCAGCCGACTTTGGCGAAAGGATGATACACACAGAGAAGAGAGGGAAATAATAAATACAGTCAGCAAATTATAGACTTTTTAGGGGGGAATGGAGCGACTTTTGTACGGTGGATGTTTAAGATGCATCACAGAGAGCAGAAAGTAAAAAATAAATCATATTAATGTATTTTTTCTTTGCCATGGCAACAAAAAATGTTCCTCTGGGGACCTGAAAATGTTGGTCTGAACAAAGTACCGAGACAGAGAAAGTCTAAGAGCACTAGAAAAGAGACTAAGCTCATATTAAAGTAATCCCACTTGACCAGGGCTGCACTGATCGTAATTATTATATAAAAACAGGGATTTAGAAAGTGTATGAAAAACAAAAACCCATGAAAGATTCAGCCAAACAGTAAAAGAAGATACCTAAAGAAACTAAAAGCAAATCGTCCAAATTTCTATCTGTGGGTCTTCAGTTTAAGACCCACTCTGATGAAAATCATGTTTTTCTTGTTGTCTTTGTGTTCAAACGGCATTTTTCTGATGCTACAGGACATATCATGAGAAAACTAAATGAGAAATTGCTTTTCTGAGTATTTCTTTATTAAAATCTCGGTGAATCTCTGGCAGACCCAAACGGCAGGTTCGGAAACAGTGAGATTTCCGACGTTACTGATCAAAGCTCCGCCCCCGTAGCCCCGCTCTGCAGGCCAGACTTGGAGAAGTAGAGAGGACGATCACAGAACAAGTGTGTGCGTTAGCAGATTGTAATGCTCGTAAGAAAGATAATTATGATATTAACATTCATCATGTCCACAAAGTCATTAGTGTCCGATAGCTGAATATCTCCTATGTTACCTGCCACTTCTACTGCACAGGCAATTTTAGGCTGCAAGCTAGCGTGAAAACCAGTGAGCAGAGCAGCGCTGTCTCCGCTCATGACTCAGAGAACTGCTAATGATCTACTGGAGCTCTGCAGAAGAAAAGCCTTTCAAAATGACCCAGGTAATGTGATTTTGGTGAAAAACTTCATAATCACAATTTAAAGACCACTGAGAACACTTCAAGTAGAAAAAAGAATGATCAGAGAGGGACCTTAAGCATATAGTTTATCACTGAGACAGTTTTTGACTGCAGCTGGGCCTCCAGGGTCCTCAGGTCTCAGGGGAAGGTATATCAGTGTGTCGTCTGCATAGCAACGAAAGACGACTGGATTATTTGGCGAGGGGGGCAGCATTTAAATAAAATAAAAGTCAGGCCTCGAACTGAACCTTGCTGTACACCACAGGTGATTGCTGAGACTAGGAAGAATGAAACCAGTTAAATGCAGAGTACCTGATAGACCTCTAATTTAAGTAGAGTGGTTGAGAGTCCTGAAAGCTGGTCTAAGGAGGATCTGCACCAAACAGGCTGCAGAAGTTCAGTGAAACAAAACACAGAAGAAGTCATTCTGCACAAACGGCGCTCTCTCTTTCTCTCTCTGGCTGCAGATATTTTACCATCATCTGTTGTTGTTCTCGTGTTTTTGGAGTTTTAAACCACGAAATAAAAAATTTAAAGACTGTATCATGTTTTCTTTTGAATAAGTTGAATTAAAAAGTATTTTCTTGACTCCTAACCCATCTCTTTGGTGCTTTAACCTCAACAAACCGTTTCTGTTTCTCTCTGTTTATCATGCGTCTGAGATTTACGTCCATCTCCTCACTGAAAGCGTCTTGACTAACCCATTCATCTCCTTTGAACCGTCTCCTACACCGCCATTGTTGCTGTTATCCAAAGTTTTCCTGGAGGTTTTGTGGCGGTACGACCTTTTCACACCTCTACTTAAACACACAAAACCCACAGATACACACGGTGACCGCTGGGTTCAAGAGTGTGTTTAACCTCTCAGTAAAGATGTGGTTTGACCTCCGCATCGCCGAGGCTCAGCGAGGCGGCGGAGAACGATCTTCACTCACCGCTCTATCAGAGGTTTTAACAGTTTATCAGTAAATACGACTCCGTTTCTGTCTGCTGAAAAACACAAATACCTGACGCTGATCTTGTGGAAAAGAAGCACACGGCTCTTCTCGGTGCGAGGCAGGAAAGGGTTAACTCAGACGGTGACAGAGAACTCTGGTCCTAACGGGTTGATGGACTGATTGTTAGTGATGAACATTTTGTGGCCCAATAATTAAGTCATGTAGGTCATGACTTAGGCTAAGGCGAAACGTCTCAATTAAGTCCAGTTGTCCTTTCCAAAAGAGTGTTACCCTCAACTTCCACCACATCTGAAACGACTACGAAAAGGTCGTATCCACCGATCGTGGCTCAACTCAACTCAACTCAACTTTATGTGTACAGCACTTTAAAACAACCACAGCTGAACAAAGTGCTGTACATAACTAGACAAACAACAAGATAAAAAACAATCAGAAAACAAAATAAAATAAAAGCAGAATTAAAAGTAAAATGTAGCTAATTTAGCTTTTTAAAAACTAATTTAAAAACATAGAAACAAATAACTAAAAACAAACCATAGAACACTAAAACAGGAGCCGAGTCTCATGCAGGGTTAAAAGCCAATGAATAAAAATGGGTTTTAAGATGAGTTTTAAAAATGGACAGTGTGGGGGCTTGTCTAATTTGGAGGGGTAGCTCGTTCCATAAATTTGGGGCTGCAACAGAAAAAGATCTATCCCCTCTGAGCTTCCGTTTGGACCTCGGTACCTCCAGGAGCAGCTGATCGTAACCATTCATATTAACGTGTCAATTTCCACCGACTTCTTTCCGTTCATCTGCGGATCGCCGAACTCCTCAGCTGATCGCAAGAGTTCTATTTTTTCCAGACGCCGGAGCATGGCGGATAAATTCAGCACAGATGAACCCGTGCTGGACAGGAAGTCGGGCACAGACACAAAATAAAACATCCGGCTTCTTTTCAAAATAAAACACTTATATTTCACGCCATCCAAACGTGGGCGGGGACGAACAAGTGAAAGGTTTTCAGACGTCATTCCACCCTGATGACACCATGGATGAGGAGACTCTGGGAGTCTAAAAGTGGATTTTCTCCTCAGGAAGGACCCGATCTACTGCTTTTGTTTGTCTTTATAGAGACAACTTGTTATCGCGCGATTGATCATGAATCGGCGGGTTCTTGCGAGTTCTCACGATTCCTTCTGTCACAAACAGATCCAGTAGGAATTGGCAGACGGCTCAAAATCGCTGCTATTCCGGATGCGGTGAAAATTGGGGGTAACAATGTAAGTAAAATCGAGTATGAGCAGCATGAACAGGTTTTTAGCAGCAAAGTAAAGAAGTCTTTAGTTCTGTCGCACCCCTACAGCTTCATTACAAAACTAAAACACACACAGGTGTTTGGTGGAAACTGTGACCCTCCTGCAGCAGATTAAGCTTCATACCTGAGGAATCGGTTCAGGTCTCCGTGCCTCATGTACTCAAACACCATGGCCAGCGGCTCTCCGTCGGTACAGACGCCGTAGAATCGAACAATGTGCTGATGCTGGAGCACCGTCAGGAGCTCCGCCTCCCTCTGGAAGTCCTGCCGGGTCGACTCGTTGGCGTCCTTGAGAGTCTGAAAGCGCAAAAGGTGATTATTAACATGAAAACTCTGTAATGTTTTAAGAAGGATACAGAAATAGAAGAGGAGGATTTCAGGGAATAAATCAGGTCAGAGTCTTTCTAACGGTCGGATGATGCAGTTTCGCTGTGAAAGCAGACGTCTGATTAATGGGCTGATAAATCCGAGCAGAGTCAGATTCTCCGTCTTGTTTTGTTCTCTGTGGTTATTCGCATTAACCTGTTGTAACCTGAGCCCTGTATTAAACCACCTGAGGCAGTCCTCAACAAAGACCTCTCACTCTAAAACCGCAGGATGCTATATCAGGACACTATATAAAGGATTTAAGCGTAAGTGCACTGTACTTACTTTGACACTTGTTGGTAAAGTATCGAGTACTTAGGATGACATATTTATCGCTGGGATATTTTGGTCTGGGAGTTAGTGGACAGTTGAGAGGTTGTGCTAAAAGAGGACAACGAGGTCCTGAGCGGACTAAGACATGAAGTCAGATCAGAGAAGAGCTCACAAGGACAAAGAGACTCTCCCCTGGTCTGTGCTCGCTTTGTCCCTCTGCTTTACTAACACACACCATCTGATTCTCCAGCTCTCGGCCTGCTTTGCTGCAGATATCTTACTTTTAGATGAATAAGACATACTAGTTTGAACACAGCATCAGTTCTCGTTGATATGTAGCTCTATCACATGGCAAAACGAAGAGCGTGTGTCTCATTTAGTACACAGCGCTTCCTTTATGAGCGACAATCCACCTGGAGTGTGTGGATGAATCCCGTACATATCTGCCCTCCAGATCTGTGCATTGATGTCGAATGTAAAGCATTCTGTGAGTGAAATAAGTGCAGATCAAAGGTTCCATACAGAGAGTCACGGCATCAATAAAGCCAACCGCCGAGCGAATCCACTTCCAACGTAGAAATTGAGGCAGCAGATTTATTTCTATCAGAGCAGGAAGGTTTTAATAAAAGAGAAACCAGCAACTGTCTCCACATGGACGCAGCATTCACATCGTCCCTTTGCAGTGTTTGTGCACCGCTATTGATCATCACACTCATGTAATGATCAGAGTTTATTCTGTATGTTTAAAGGAGCCGCTACGAGTATTTTTAAGTTTTAATTCAAGCATGTGTGCAAATGCATGTGTCGGTTTACTCACAGATGACTTGGTCTGTTTGTATTTTCTGATTCACTCCCTCAAATGTTTCCCCCAGTTTCTTATTATAGTGTAATTCCAACTCTTTCATAGATAATCTCATCCATCTATTAGGGTTCCTACACAGTTGGAATTTCCATACCTTTCTATACCCTACTTTTCAGAATTATTTTTGGAAATACCGACTTTTCTATTTTAGAAAACAGTTTTTTTTTTTTTTTTACTGAGGTAATAGTCTGGAAACCTGAATATTTTTCCATCCTTTTTTTTTCATTTACCACACTTTTTGAGACCTGGAAATCCATACTTTTCCACACTTTGCAGACTTTAGTTATGATTGCCCAAAACCAGTCCTTCCACTTGGAATGAAATCGTTCATGGTTTGGAGAATTACCGTTATTTATTCTTATACAGTAACCTGTATAAATGGACATCATCACTTTATTTCACTGCAGAACAAATCTACCTTTGGGTATTAATAAAGTGACCTGAACCTGAACTGAACCTGTTTGCCTCCAATTTTTCTTCTTTTTGCCTCCAGCTGAAACCATGAAGACACTGTGACATTATCTGTAAGAATAGGGTGACCATATTCTGAATGCCCTAAAAGAGGACATTACCATGCGGGGTGAAGTCGCAGAGCCGCGCCTAGTAAATTTTGAGGGGTTTTCGGGTCGGGTCGAGTGTTTTTTCGCACGCTTCTAACTCAGTTAGTCCAAGCAACACAAACTTAAAACTTCCATACAAAACTCCGGACATTTGAAGGATTTTATAAACTCCTCAGACAAGGCCTGACAGCCCCCCAAAAAGAGGACATGTCCGGGTAAAAGAGGACATATGGTCACCCTACGTAAGAAGATCTTCACAGTGTGAGATCTACAGTACTTCCATATTCAGTGGTCAACAGCGAAGGATTCAGAAGGTTAGTAAACATGGTGCTGCCACAGTATAAACTCCAATCATAGCCATAATTTGGTCAAACACTATAACCAAAGAGACAAAGGCTGAATTTGTGCAGACCTTTAAATAAACAGAGAACATCCATCGGGGAGATATCACACCGCCATATTTCCTCGATGACATTTTCATACTGTTGAAAATTCACATTTTCTGGGAATAAAGTGATGGCTATAAAATAATTCACCTTGATGGCCACCAGCATCTTGTCGTTGTCTGGGCTCAGGTTTGCACACTCTGCCAGGTAGACTTTACCGAACGCCCCTTCGCCCAGCTCCCACTTCAACACGATGTCCTGTCGTTTAATGTGTTGGACACCTGAGCATCAAACACAGAAAAGAGGGAAAAATTTAATTAAAACTGATTTTAAATTTCATCACCAAAGATTAGTCAGACTGGCTCAAGTTAGTTCACATTGTTTGGTCTTTGTTTTGCCCTTTCTCGATTTTCAACGTTTCAAAAATCCAACGTTGAAAGCAGTTAGCCTCCTTAAAGTCACAATCATGACAATTTGACTGAATTTGTAATGAAGAGGGTAACAAACCATGAAACGCCAGCAGAGAGGAAACGAGTACAGCAGTAACACTCACACATGTCCTTCTCCTTGATGATGCCGCAGAAGTACTGTGGGTTCTCCACGAAGCTCGACAGACCCGAGTCTTCGTCAGATGAAGGTGGACTCGTCCCAAAGTTCATGAAACGGAGCGACACAGCCAGATCGTCTTTCGCGCCCAAAACTGATGAACCTAATGAAAAGTGGAAGGACACAAACAAGCAAAAGTGAGTGATATGTAACACCTAATCAGCCGCCAAACAGCCGTGATTGCTGCGGCCATCAAAGGAAGCAATTCAGAAACCATTTTTTCCCTCCGATGAATGGACGCTCTCTGCAACAAACTTGGTCGCACATGTGTTGGTGCCATGGTGACAGACCACGACAAGCCCTAATAATCACCATCATCAACCAAGCGGCAATCAGGCCACAATGAACGGAAAAATGAACATGGAGGAAGAACGGTTTGCAACCCCTGACTACGGCGCGTATTAAAAGCCAAACAAGTGGGGCCCAAATTGTAAAACCCCACTCAGCAAGGCAAACCACAGAACCCCCAGAGTCCAACACGGCGGAAAATGGAACAACAAAGAGCGCGCGATGGAGGGAAGGAAAGAGGGAGCAGGGTCCACTTAGGCAATCAGGCCCACTTAGGCACTTTGAGAGTGAGAAGGGCAGTTGTGTGTGTGTGTGTGTGTGTGTGTGTGTGTGTGTGTGTCGGGGTGGGTCAGAGCCGGGCTATATCACGTCTATCCATCCATCTTCTTTAATGGGCCTCACCACGTGGCGAAGGCCCAGGGAGGTTTCTGCCGCCATTCTCCTTCTCAGTAATTAAGGCACTTTAGCTCGGCCGGCACAGTGGCCGCCTGTGAGCAAACTTACAGCTCTGTGGAGATCCTATATTAGTCAGTCCCTCCTGTGCATTACCTTCAGAGAGCCTGACAGAAACCATCGGCTATTTCAGAGAATAATTTGGCAGAACATTTGATTATGGCTCGCATTTAAGATCGCTAATACAACTTCTGTCAGCGGTGCTGGACTTCGATGATTGAGTGACTCACTCCCCTTCAGCTCCGTACTTATTTCTGCTCTTCTGTGGACATAAATGTCTCCACGCTGACGTTAGTGCAAAGATAGAGAGCACTTTTAATCATGGGATCGTGAATCCAGGATAAAAACGTAAAATGTGAGTCATTATCTTCTGCCTGGTTTTGATCCGCCATTTAAAAAAAAAAGAGCAAAAAGACGAAGATAAACCGTCGTTGTGAAACTATCCGAGTGCTTAAATAAGAAGAAACCTCTGTTCAAAACGTCACACATTTCCAGTGATCTACTAACGAAATATTGCTTAAAAACTTACAGTGAATACCAAACTTACAGAGACATAAATGCCTCCACACTGAGGTTAGCGCAAAGATACAAAGCACTTTTAATCATGGGATCATGAATCCAGGATAAAAACGTAAAATATGACTCATTATCTTCTGCCTGGTTTTGATCCGCCATAAAAAAAAGAACAAAAAGAAGAAAAATAAACCGTTGTCGTGAAACTATCCGAGTGCTAACCTGTTCGTTTAACCCTCCTCCTGTGTTCGGGTCTGCACCGACACGTTTTTGACTTTAAATGCTTAAAAGAACGACATAAATCAGCTTTTTGGGATCAAGACTTTTTGACTTTGACAGGAACCTCGATTTTAACAAAATAAAAATAAAGAAATTAAATTGACTAAATTATAAAACGCTGTAATTAAAATTATGGCACTTGTCGTGTTAGGGTCGCTGTTGACCCGGTTAGATTAATATCTAATGATTAAAGCAAAAACTGAAATTAAACGTGCTCTGTTAGGCTCCACACTGACAGTCAGATTCTCTTCCAATCATGTGAGATTTAGGAAATTCTCATTTTTCCACGTTTTCCCTGCTCAAAAAACAACGTCGGGCAGGTCCAGACATGTGAGATCAATTCAGACATCTGTGCGAGGGGTAAACTGACAAAGAAGGTCCAGAGGCCCACAACGAAAACTATAATAATCAATATTTTCATGGATAATGAAGCCGAACAAGGTAACCCAGAGATGAAAACAAAATCAGATGATAGAGAATTGTTTTTAGTGTAATTTACAGCTGATTTAAGACACGGGTCATGTGAAAGAGAACACATGAGGAAGGTTAAAAAAGAAGAAACCTCTGTTGAAAACATCACACGTGAATTATTAACTGAAAACTTACGGTGAATACCAAACTTTGAATTCTGGCCACACTTGTTAATAACCAAGATCATGATGAGGAGGAAAACACAGGCAAACACCGCCAGACCCACAGCCACGGACACCTGAGAGGACAAAAAAAACAAAGATTCAAAGTCTGCTCACGGAAAAGTCGACGAATCTACAAGATTTGTAACAAAAACACGAACCACAAACACTCGACTCTCTGCGTTCTCTGTGACGTCCATGTCTGATTTGTTTGTAGGAACTGAGGAGCAGGACGGAGATCAGTTAGAGGAAAAAGGCTGTGCAGTGTTCGGTAACCTTGCTGAGACTTTTAGAGAAGTAAAAATCGACTTACTTGGATCGGCGTCAAGGACTGGCAAGTGGGAAGAAAGGAGAGAAACACATTTTTGAACACGAATTACATAAAATCTAAACTTCTCAAGGAAACACCGAAAACATATTTAACAATAAATCAAGTTTAGGTCAAGATCACTGAGTATAATCTACTGCCTGTATTTCACTCTCTAACTGACTTGCTTTACATATAATGGAGTTTTAAAGAAGTGGTTGTAATTCAGCGATTAATTAGTAAATGAATCGTTTGACGGCCTCATGGTCAGTAAAGTGGTTTAAAGATCTATGGAAGCTCATTATTACATATTTCATTAACATATAATGATCTGCTTTACAGCCATTAAAACAAAGTCCTTCAGGAAACAGCTCAGTGATTGATCACGTATCAGGCTGTTCTTTTATTCACTCTATTCAGAATTCAAGGTGATTGATTATCGATCGAAAATGAACCAATCACTGCTAAATAAAATCACAGGATGTTCAGAAAGTCCTCTCCTGAATCTGAGGATACTCACCCGGGATTATCCCCTCAGGATCGTGCGGCTCAAAGGGGTTGATCATGAACGTCCCGTTGGCTGAGGCCTCGTCCCGTCCCAGCCCGTTCTCGGTGATCAGGGTGTATTTGCCGTTGTTGATGTGCGTGGGCTTGTTGAGGAAGAGACAGCCGTGCTTCACCGACCCGTCTGTGGTGTCCGGGATGAACTGCGTGTAGATGTAGGTGTTCTCCGTCACTTTTTTGCCGTTGTAAAGCCACTTGATGGTCGGTTCGGGGTTGCCATCCACGGCGAAGGGGAAACACCAGTGATGCTGCTGCACGGCGTCCCGCAGGAAGAGGATTTTGACTGGAACTGCAGGAAGATCGGGGGAGGTAAAGGTAGACGATGAAAATGAAACAAAATTTTCAGACATCTTGATTTTAGTTGGACAGGACATAAAGTGAGACACATCAGAGGTGCCAGGTTCTAACGGGGCGTAGAGCTGAGTGTCATCTGCATGGCGGCGAAAGTCTATCCAGCGTTTACAGGATTTGCCTCAGAGAGAGTCAGAATGTTTACATGTGGTTCAAAATATTGACTTTTTTGTCTTAGTCTGACTGAACTGGACATTTTTTAAATCATGTAAACCCATTAGACTGACTGAAAATGCACTAAATCAAACTTCTCAAAATCTGACTAACATATCTGGATAATAAATAAATTAAACTAAGCGTTCTGAGCATGCTCGGTGTTAGCACGCCGAGCTGTGAATAGCCGGTAAAGAAAACCTTGACAGAGAAGAAAAAAGATGAAAAAAGGCGAAACTTTCCGAGCAAATGGCACAGAGCTGTAAAAGTGACAGACGTCCCGTTAGCCTCCAGTGATGTAAACCAGGACAGGGACAAAAGTCTAGTTAAATCACTTAATCGAGCTATAATCATAACTTGACTTATCTGTGCATGTGAATGTGCTAAGTGAATAATAGGGGACCCAGGATAGATCCCTGGGGGACACCACATTAGAAAGAAGCACAGGAGGAGGAGATATAAAAGAAAAAGACGTGTGTGACAGATCGGATAAGAACCTGTCCAGCTCCAAGAAAGAATTAAGTCCATCTCTTAATCCAGCGTTGAGATTCAACTCTTAAAGGGATATTCCTGCAAAAAAATAATTTAGCGTCAAACACACCGTAACACCGAGTTTGACACCCCCTTAAGAGATGAATGTTGCAGATCACCTGCTTCTCTGGTTCTCTAGAGCGGGGTGCCACAGCTCAAGGAAGAACATTTATGATCATTTCTTTATCATTTCCTTGATGTAATAATCACCATATTAATCATTTTACAGACGCGGTAGTTCTTCTGCTTTAGCGTCTCGGTCTGATTGTATTTCCATGAAGAAATGATCATAAATGTTCTGGCCTGAGGTCTCACTACAAACAAGCGGCTGCTGGAAGAGAGTAGGTGAGTTGTGTTTAGTCTCTTTGCTAAAGAAATGAGTCAAAGTTAAAAAGATGTTTGGTGTCTAGTACTATGTCTGTGACCCTATATGTCCTGTTGATGAAGTTAGGTGCTGTTCTGAGCATTATTTGTGGCTATAGAGTGGTGTTTTGGTTGAGGTTTTTTTATGGCTCCTCAGACTGCTGTGTATTGCTATCCTGCGGTCGTTACTAAAGTTGGTATAAGTAGAGAAGCGAGCGGTCGGCAACATTCATCTCTGAAGGGGGGGTCTAACTCGGTGTTACGGTGTGTTTGACCTTAAATTAATTTTACGTTGGAATATCCCTTCAAGTCAAGACAAAAACAGTCCAGCCTGAAATCTTGATGATCCAAATCTAGTGATCGCCGCCTTCAGATACTTGGAAATATCTCCATTCTTTGATGTTATGAGGCTCCTGAGCTTTTAAAGACTCTGAGAGCTCATACACGTTCCCTCTACATCCTCATCGGTTCATACCACTGACTGCTGAATTCGCACCTTGATCACGTGTAACGGTTGCTGAAGTTCCCAATAGGTTCCCTCAGACTTTCCATGAATCAATGCTCTCCATCTGCAGCAAACCTGTGCTGACCCGTCATGAATTATGAATCCTGGTCGTCGTCGTGCCCCCCTGACCACAAAAAGCTACCTGGAAGCTCAGCCGAACACAGAGTAACAGGAAATGGCCTCGTTTAGATCGAACACGACTCTCAAGAGCAGAGACCCCATCACGCTGCACCGACCATTCTGACGCTATTAACCCGTGACCCGTCTTCGCAAAGTGCTGCGCTAAGGGGGATACCGAGGCATCCGTCTGGCCTCGCTGAAGTCTGCTGCTCTGAGGGAAAATTAGCGCTTTTATCACATTTGACTAATCATCCATTAACTTTTGACGCAGGGTTTAAAGGAGGGCGAGGATCCGGTTTAAAGAGCCTCATTGTGGATTTTCAGAGAGAAATACAGCAGACACTTTCATGATCTTTACAAAATATTAACCTTCAAGATGGAGGCCGTTCATAAAACTCCTCAAGTGAGAAAAAATGACTCCGCAGAAGAAAAAAAAACCACGGCGTAGAAATGTTGTTTTATGAGCGGGATCCCACACGAGTGCCGTGGATCAATGGCACCGAGAGCCACTCAGCAGTAAACACCCACTGTTCTGGGAGGTAATTAAGAGTAATTAAAGGGCTAGCGGTTAACGAGTGTCCGTCCACCAGGGGGGCTGATGTTGATAGATTAGCTGCACTAACGCATTTACAGACTGCCAATCACTGCGGATGAAGCGGTTTTCCGGAGTAGGAGGGAACAGTCCATTAGCACGGGCTCAAATCAGATCTTCGCACGGGTTATCAGCCCCATTTTCCTGACGTTCATTATCTGTCCCTTGATGCTTGTGCATTTGGCTTCAGCTGATTGGCGCCCCTGCTCTTTTTGGCTTTATTTTCTAACGAGTGTCACTGAGTTGGTGATATACGATATTGTTTGGGCAGTATTTTTCTCAGTAATGTATCACTAATGCATCTGACTCATGTTTTTTTTTTTTCTTTTTTCTTCCTGCAGGACCGCCGGGTGCTGTCATTCTTTCGGTGTTCGCCAACTTCCAGATGCACTAATGCATCCAAAAAGGAGACAACAACAGCAAACCTCCAGGGTCAAGCTGCAGCCGTAATTTAGAGGCAAAGTGTAGATGAGGTGAAGGAGTTCTTTAAGAGCGGGGCGAGGAAACTTCACTCTCCTTCTTTGTCCTCTCATTGTGTCTCTGCATTAAATGGCGATCCATACCTGCAGCACTTCACGAGTGATTTGAACACTTCTCACCGGTCGCCTGAGTGAGTGGCATGTGACAAAGAGCTCCATTAGAAGCATGGTGGGTACATGTTCGTATTTGGAGAGGAGGCATTTAGAAGGAATCAGTGCAGTGCATTTTCCTTTTCTCTGCCTGTCCACCCTGCCTGCACTCGAAAATCGGCCCCAGTGTGCTCTCGCCCTAACCTCCATTAAGCCCGGCGACTCGTATTGAGCTTGTGAGCTTTCAAGAGTGTGTTTTTTTCGTATTTTAGAGGCACTTACACTCAATGTCCAATTGCACCATCTCCTCCCCGGGCCCAGCTTGGTTCTCGGCCTCGCAGGTTAGGTTGAGCAGGTTGTCGTGTGAGGAAACATTGGTGAGGAACAGGAGCAGGTGTAACATGGAGCCGCCGATTCTCTCCTGCAGAAAAGCAGACTCGTCAGAGCCGCATATGGATCACTTAAAAAAGCTTTTGACACGATTAATCATGACACGCTGTGAGAGGTACGGTATTAGAGGGGTGGGGCAAAGTTACATTAAAAACAGTTAACAGTTTGTACAGATAGGTGAGCACAGGTCAATATGTCTAGATGTAACCTGTGGAGTGCCTCAGGGTTCAATATCGGGACCAAAATTATTTATATATATATGGATATAGGAGGGAATGAGGGTAGGTACAAATAAGCTAAATAGCTTCTACCTACTCCTTATCGATCTCCAAAAAAATACTCTCAACTCAACTTTATTTGTAAAGCACTTTAAAACAACCACAGCTGAACAAAGTAGGAGGACAGGGCCTTATCCATTGTCGCACCCTCCTTCTGGAACTCTCCCCGTCCAGATCAGATCCTGCACTGACTTACCTCCTTCAAATCCCTTCTGAAAACCCACCTTTTTAAAACTGCTTTTAAAATGTGACTATTTTACTTGTTTATATTTATTTATTTTATCTTATTGCTATATTCGAATTGTGTGCTTTATATAAAGTGTCTTTGAGTACCTTGAAAAGCGCTATACAAATAAAATGAATTATTATTATTATCATTATTATTATTATTATTATTATTATTATCTTAAAACCCAAATTTGAGACGGTTGGCTTTAAATAGTCTGCTAAAATACCCAAGGAGGGGATTCACAAGGGCCACTGGGACCAAAGACCATCACTTCTGTTTTTCTCTCATTGAAATTTAAAAAATCAAAGTTATCCAGACTCTGATGTCTTCAAGACATGCCATAAGTGGAGTGAGGGAGAAAGCAGTAGGTGAATTTCTTGTCTAAAATTGTACTGTATGTATATTTGATGGAATAAACAATATCTCTCTCACTTTAAGGTACGAAATCAGACCCAATCTTCTCTGCTGTGGATCGATAAACTATTTCACTGAAAACTTTATTTTTACAGCACAAGATGATCTATAATACTTCGCAGTCAAGTGAGAGCGAAAACAAAGCGAGTCTGCTGATAATTACTGAAGAAGAAACCAAACTGGAAGTTCTGAAACTCTGCACTCTTACCACAAGGTTTTGCAGACAAATAACAGCCACCAGCAACAACACTCAGACACGGTTAAAAGCCAGGGAGAGTGAAAGTGCATTTTTGAAGTTGAAAGCATCAATAAAGTGAGATCAAATAGAGGAGGGGAGGAGGTCACATGTTTTTTGGGAGGCTATTGAGAAAATTCTATCCTGAAAACATGAAGTCCTGAATCTGGAGATAAAGGATTGAGACCTCAGGACTCACAAAAGTGTGAAGAAGAGGCACAGACTGAAAACCCAAACCCTTTCTATGGCTTCGATGTTACGCCGTGGTGACAATATTCTTGTATGGCTTTGCCTTGAGAAGGGTTCGATAAAAGCTTTTGAAAATTAGATACGTTTAAGGATAAGAGGTGTGGATTTTTCTTTAACCTGGTTCATACTTTTGTGTTGACTCTGGCGACTTTTGTGTGACTTCTTTGCTCGTCTTATTGACGTTTCTGCTCATTGTGCTTAAAAAAAAAACAAGGTGACTAAATCTGAGCACGTTGTGTTGGAGTTGGAGCTGCAAATATAGCAAAGAAGGCGAGCAGGAGGCGATTCCTGACATGTAAATGCAGGAAATACAATGCTACCCAGTGGGCCAATCACAGGGCTTGCAGTCCTGATGCATAAATACACCTTAGAGGAGGTTCACACCAGGCAAGGTGGACACGCGTCTGTGTTTGTATTTGTATGTGCAGAAGCATAAACCAGGCTTTACAGTAAAAAATCCCATTTAAAGACTAACCTAATCGGCTACTTGAGCTGCGCTGATTTCACACTCAACATGTGTCACCCTGTAATCACATGGAAACACATCTCTGCACATTCACGGTCTATTAAAGCGACAGGATTTCTTTCCCTCTGCTTTGCTATTTGCTGGTGCTACGGTGTTCGAGTGCTGCACTCACATTTTCAACCCTATACCTCAGCATCCGTCACCACCATCGCTCTAAATTTCAGCACGTAAAAGTAAACTGCAAGACCCAGAGACCAAACACAAACAATGTTCTGCTGCTGCGATTAAATAGAGTCAGGGACACGACTCTAACCCTAACCCTAACCCTACCTGTCTCCACACACCAAGCGTGAGTAAAATCATTCACGCGAATGAATTACATGTTAAGTCAATGCAAAGACGCGATTAGTCGCTCATACTACTCTGGTGGCATGAATGACAGGAATTGTGCGGGAGCTGAACATGTTCCAACTTGAGCGGATATTCGCCTCGTGATAACTAATCAGCACAAAGGTTGCCAGGTGACGTATGAAAACAGACGGTTGTTGACTGGTATCTAAAATGGTGGTGTCGGTGTGTTGGTGCCAGAAATTACATGATACCTTTTCTTTCAATCACCAAAACCGGAATAAAAAGGAGCTCGTCTGGAGGCAGGTGAGTGAGGAGGTCGGATTACCTGGTAAATTATAAAAACCTTTGTCTATCAGTTGATCCTGCTGGGATTACGGTTGACATGCGAATGAAGCGAGTAAATACTTTTCATTCACACGTCTAGATTCGCGCGAATTGAGCGAGTAGATGATTTTACTCGTGCTTGGTGTGAGCGCCCCATTACACCTGGAAGAACATCTTTTAAATAGTTTGACTAACTTAACATTAGAAAAAGCTCGTAGATTTCGACATCTGCATTGTCATGGGTACTCTACCATCAACGCTACACAATATACATATATATACAGGGTTTGGGGTTTTATATGCTGCCATTCTAACAGCACCTTTTTCAAGGAAGACAACAGTAAACCACATCCTGCATATTTTCCAACAGCATGGTGCTAAACCGACCTGCCAAGAGTCCGAACCTCTCAACCACTGAAAACCGTTACATGACAAATCGAACAAAGAAAGCCGCAGACACTTGAGCAGCACTGACTTTTTTGGAAGTTAGGTTTTATTTTAGAAGTACAACGATCCTCCTCTTAAAAACTGAACTTGGTGATGCTTCTTAAAAGTACAAATGTACGGTGGAGCTGTTGTACCTGATTTTACAGGCGATCGCCATGTTTGCAGAAAGTGCATCACACGCTCTCTGAGTGCTTTCAGACTTACAGCGTCTATTACATTTGTTTTTTTGACCGTGAACCCCTCCAATCTTTCGCCCATAATTTGCTCTCGTATATGCTCGCCTGAGTGTCCGGGTTCAGATAAAACACACACTCTCTTGTCCTGAGTGTTTTCCCGTACCTCTGTGATGAAGTGAGAGTGGAGATACTCGGTTCTCCATCTCACGTTCGGGGTTGGACTTCCTGTCACGATACACTCAAACGTCAGGTTTCCTCCCTCCTGGATCTTGGGTTTGGATCTGGAGATAATCGTCACTTCGGGCAGAGCTGAGAAACGGCAGAGGAAACAGCATGAGGCATCAGGTCAGGTATTTAAGGAAAAAACAACCTACAGCACAAACGTTTCTCAGCAGAACTTCCTTATATGTTTCCTGGCAACAACATGGTCCTACTGTATGTGGTTAAAACCTCAATCCTGGGCTGAGTCTGCTTCATTATTAACCGTCCTTTTGACTGATTTCTTTAAGGTCTACAACTTAAGATGTATACTTCAAAATAAAAGCCTAATTCCTGAGAGAATCACAGATAGATTTCAAAATAAAAGCATGACAAATAACAAAAGGTCTTATTAAGACTAGACTTGATTATCCGACCTGTTTTTGTTCCTTAGTTCTGTTAGTATTTGATTTTGTGACCTTTTTCTGCAAATCAAAATAATTTATCAAAGAGACTGAAAATGTAAAAAATTCTCTCGTCGTTGGGGACGGACTGAAAGATGATTACTTTTCAACACAAAAATTAAATTATCATCCTGAAAGTCTTAAATTTTAATTTTTTATCTTCTTTCTCACTAGAAAATCTGTAAAAATACAAATATTTATTTATTAGTGATACAAACTGAAGGTCAGACAAGGGAACAAGTTTTGTCATGTCCTAAATCCGCTCACAGTTTCTTTAATTCAATCATATTTTGAATGTTTTCCATGTCTGACTGTGCATATTTATCATTGATAAACAGATAAAACTGTATTATACCGTTAAAAATCAGGGTTTGAATGTCAAAGCTGAAGGCAAACTCACTGCAGTTGTCTATCACCATCGAGTCGAGAGGAACTTCCAGATCGTTGGCGATACACGACAACATCTGAGTGTCCACGTCACCCCGTTCACTTCGCTGCCACTGCTGGAGCCAGAAAAGGTCACAGGAGCAAACGAGGGGGTTGTTCCTCAAGACCCTGAAGAGAAAATTAAAGAAAATGAGATGAACACAATTCACTCAATTTTAGATTTAAAGGGATATTCTGGCGTAAAATTAATTTGGGGTCAAACACAACGTAACACTGAGTTAGTCACCCCCTCCAGAGATGAATGTTGCTTCTCTAGTTAGACCAACTTTAGTAACGACCGCAGGATAGCAATACAGAGAGCCACACGCTCAACCAAAACGCCACTCTATAGCCACAAATAATGCTCAGAACAGCACCTAACTTCATCAACAGGACATATAGGGTCACAGACATAGTACTAGACACCAAACATCTTTTTAACTTTGACTCATTTCTTTAGCAAAGAGACTAAACACAACTCACCTACTCTCTTCCAGCAGCCGCTTGTTTGTAGCGAGACCTCAAGCCAGTCCATTAGGGACTACAGCGGGGTGACGCAGCTCAAGGAAGAACATTTATGATCATTTCTTTATCATTTCTTTGAAGTAATAATAATCATATTAATCATTTTTCACTGCAGACGCGGTAGTTCTCCTGCCTTAACCTCTCGGTCTCATTGTATTTCCATGAAGAAATGATCATAAATGTTCTTCCTTGAGCTGCGTAACCCCGCTGTAGTCCGCTGTTATTTGTCCTATTTGGCTATAGAGTGGCGTTTTGGTTGAGTGCGTGGCTCTCTGTATTGCTGTCCTGCGGTCGTTACTAAAGTTGTTATAACTAGAGAAGCAAGCAGTCGGCAACATTCATCTCTGGAGGGGGTGTCCAACTCTGTGTTACGGTGTGTTTGACCCTAAATTAATGTTACGCCGGTATATCTCTTTAAGTAAACACAAGAAAACTCTGAGTTTAAGATTTCAAATGGAACGATCCAACGCTAATGACGACTCTTACTCATGCTTCGGCTCGGTGACCGGACAACGACACTTTGGGAAACAAATGGATCTGAATTTCCTGCAGCTTTGAACCCAGACTGTGCTCCTAAATTAACACATAACAGGCAGCTGCACACTCCAGTGCTTTTTCTGAGGTCCCAGTCACCGTGAGACCCAATCAGTCGAATATTTCCCTCCTTTAGATCTCCTTGAGCTCCTGCAGATTTCACAAACTTATCCCAGTGATTGGGAGAGTTCTCATTATGGACTTGAAATTACTCACAGGTTGAGCAGAGGTAGAAAATGAAACACCCTCCAGGAGATGTGTTCGAGGGAGTTGAATGCCAGGTTCCTAAAAAAACAGAGGATGTTATCAACAGCTGATCTGCTGCACTTCAGATTGAATTAGACTGAATATTTGACTCCTCTGGCTGCAAAATCAACTCGTTGCACATACATGTTGTGCAATCATGCTATCTCTTTAAATCATCCTGTAAGAAATGACACCGATCGTGAATATACGAGTGTAAGAAGCCGAAATCAAATAAAAACTGGAGTCGCTCCTGTCGTTGTGTAATCCGAACTGTTGTGCAGTTGAGTCACGCCGTGGTTTGATTGCTCACTTTCGGAGCGATACTTACCTGCTCTGAGTTACTCTCAGTGGAAAACGTTAATGCATCCAAATGGGCTCTGATCAATTACCTTGGCAAATATTTCTCACCAGTCAGGAGCAACACGCACAAACCCTTCTGCACACCCCCCCTGAGTGTTTGCTCCCTGTCCAGTACATTAGGTGATTAGTCCGGAGTCACAAACATTTCTCACAGGTAGGATGAAGCCCAGATACAAAGATGGAGAAACTCTGCTGATTTACATTTTGGAGGAAAAGTTTGCAGTTGCTCTTTTAACCAGAAAAGCACTCTGAGAGCGCAGACCTCCGCCAAGCAGCTCATGTCCGCCCTTATATTGTGATTCACACCAAAACTTTTACTGTTACGTGTCTTTTATTAACTTTTATTTGTGTTTAAACTGGTATGTTCACTGTTCATAATGTTCCTAAAACAAGAAATGCCCTGACCCGGATTCAAACCCAGGACCTTCTTACTGTGAGGCGACAGTGCTAACCACTACACCACTGTGCCGCCCATTGGTTATCTTTCAGCACTAAAAATTCCAACGACACCCTTATTTTTGGCTGTTCTGGATCACAGTATCTGGAATTTTGTCTGGATCAGGATCAACCTGATTGAGATCCTTTTGTGTCATTTTTGACTAAAGACTCTGGACATTTTTATAGAGTTAAATGCAAAAATTCCAAAATGTGCCCTATCTCACAATGATAAAGAATTCTTCAAAAAAATTCCTGGATCCAGAAGGCGATCCGGATCACCACCAAAATGTAATGGGATCCTCCTGGGGCTGAGACGCACCTCTGGTGAAAATTTCAGGTCAATCCATCAGTAACTTTCTCTGTAAAGTTGTTCACAGACAAACAAACAAACAAACCAACGCTACCGAAAACATAACCTCCTTGGCGGAGGTAACTACTGCTATAAACGGCTGCATTGTGGGATTTAACCTCTGCACAGACATCTCCAGTCATTTCTCCCTCCTCAAAAACAGCGATTCCCTAAAAGTCCGCCTGGTTCTTTCTGCGGAAAAGATGCATTTCTTGCAGCTGTCCTGATACTTCTGACAACGTGATGCTGAAACGCCAAAGGATTTGGTATCTCGTTGTTTGTGAAATCTCGCTACTGAAGTTCAATTTATCTAAATGTTCCACAGCGCTCATTTGAACAACTAACAACAGGTAAGAATAGCTATTAGCTACGACTAAAACGTTTTCTTTTCTTATTGTGGCCCTAATGCTCCATCATAGCATCTTGACCAACACATAAGAGCCCTGATTGTGCTTTTAAAGGGCAACAAAACCTCAACATGTCTTCCTAGCATGTAAGCATTAAGCCTTGAATAGACTCGTAGACCCTTTTTCTTGGTTAATATTGAAAATAAATGTAAATTCAAACATGGTAGACAGAGTTTTTCCTCATCTAAATATCTAATATCAGAATCCTGTCATGGATAAATGCTGCAGATCCCTGTCAGTCCTCCAAGGCCACTAAAATATCATCACAGGGGGTCTCGAGTGAAGCTCAGACCGCCAAGAAACCAGACTGTAAATAAAAACCTCTTAGAAGATGACAGAAAGCCACACTGGGGAGCGCACACATGGAAGCTAATACATATTCACTCTGGCAGGGCCAAGGGTTCAATTATTTGTTTTCCTTGCTCCCAAAAGTTCATGTCAGATGGGTTAGCCATTGGGGCTTATCCATTACCAGCTCGATTCCTGCTCAGGTCCACAGGGGGGGTGGAGGGGATTTGTGAACAGCGGCTTGTTTTCTCTAATCCTCCTTTAAAAGCTGATGTGATTCTGAAGGATGGTCGAGTTCAGGAGGGAGAAAAAGGAAAATGAAGTAAAAGGAAAGTGATGCTCCTTGTTTAGGTTTGTTATAGTCTGTCCCTCCTAATCTCAGGAACACATCTGTCACACAGAAACCCCCCCACTCCTCAGCCACCCTCCCCCTCCTCAGTGAAATATTGATTAAGTGATAATGGACCCTTAGTGGAGTGTATTTATTATGCATCAGTTGTCGATAATCCGCCAAAGTGAGCGAGTAAAAGGTGACTGGTGGATGTCTTCTCCAATTTCTGGAGATCATGCCGCCTACTATCACATCTGCCACCGCGCCCCCCCCTCTCAAGACGGTCCGGTCTTTGAAACCGGCCCGTCTTCCAGATAAACAACATCAGACATGTTGCACACGGTCGGTAAAGTGATGAGGACAAGATGGTGGCGATAAGGGTCGGATGAGCAGACGGATTCAAGGCCTCCAGTTTCATGATCTTTGTGTGTTTTTACCTGTTGGACCTGGACTGTTGACCCAAACTCAGTGTGTTTACATGCACAGCTTCATCGGACTAAGCTCGTATTTTTTACCGAATCTGACTTCTCTCCTTGTCCTCGTATACATGTAGCTAAGAAAATCAAATTATTGATGTGAATGTGTCCTCCCCACAACTAGGGGGCGATATGAGTCTTTTCAGCGGCGCTATTTCCGACCCCATACAACCGTCAACAACAACAGCAGGTCGGTGTCAGACGTCAGAAGTGTCTACAACTGCTGCTGGGCGTTTTGGAGAAACAAGAAGATGGAGCATCGTGCAGCGTTGTTTTTGTCCGACATGATGGACGCGCTACTTTTTCTGCAGATGAGATGAACGCTACTCCTCTTCTCTGGCGTTTTTGTTACGGGGTTACGGGGGCGTGGCTCACGCGCACATGCATTGTCCAATCATACTCCGACTTCGCTGGTTAGATGGTAGAGAAAACCAAATTCCAATCACATTATCTGGGTGTCTGAATCGGAGTTCTCAAACTCTGATTATAGTCAGACTAAGGTGTTTACATGAACTTCAGTTGTCCGGTCTTTATCGGAGTAAGGCGATAATTCAGTTTTCTTGAGTGTCATGTAAACGTACTGACTGTTTATCCCAATTTAATAAGTTAATAAATAAGTTTAAAATGATCTAACAACTATGTGATTTAGGGTTTAAAGCGTTTAAAATCTGAACTCCAGCGAATCACTCATTAATCAGCATACATAGATCCTGCAGTGACGTACATCAACAATGGACTCCTCAAGGTTTATTCATCTGCAGATGGAGGCCAAACTGATCGTCACCGTCTGCACACTCAAACGCTCAGAATTCAGAGGTCCAAAAATCATAAAAATTCAGCTAATGGAGTGTATTTGTGTTTGGTGTAAACAGGAAATGAGAGGAACCATCTGAGCAGAAACAAGTCAATATTTTGAATAAACATATATTAACCTTTTTTCTGCCAGGAAAGACCAATTTGTGGTTTCAGTATCTGAAATGAGCTCATATATTTACCAGATCTGCAGAAGAGTGATTCACCTGCATGAACCTGGACTGAGTCACTGTGGATTTGGGGAAATGAAGCCCTCCCTCCATGTGACATGTGCTGCAATAAATGACCATCTGAGCTCTGAGTGACATGGACAAATAGGCTGACCCACACGCAGGTCAAAACATGACAACCCTCTTTGTATCGACAAAGACACTTACACATACTGCAGCTTGAGGTTGTCCTTGAAGGCATTGGCGGAGATGAGCCTCAGCTTACAAAACGTCACAGTGCTGGAGAGAGGGAGAAGAAACATAACACAGCGAAAAAACAACAAGACACACAATGAAAACAAGATAAATCTGACGGTTATACTTCCAAACAGTTATTTGTTTATATGTTAAAATGCACATCCTGATACTAAAACTAGCATTTTTTACTCACATTTAGAAAACAAAACTAAATCTTTCATTGTATCAAAAACTTGGTTTCATAATAACGACAATAAATTAATTTTTAAGACGGAGAAACTGACCGAAACCTGCATGTCAAGTTTTGAAACACTTGATCAGTCCACACCGTCCATGTAGGAAAAGTAAGAGTTGTCTAAAAACACTTTAAAAGATTTACTGTTTTTAGCCTTTCTAAGCAAAAAAATAGAAGAGCAAGTCAGAGAAATAAATTCAACAACAACTAAAACTGCTAAGTGCCATGACTATTGGCAACATTTTTGTGTTTCTGTGCCGTAAGAAACTAAATCAGATCATAAATGATAAAAGTGACCGTTTCTAGGGTGTTATTTTAGAAGTTGTCCCTGAAGAAACAGCTTTTCTAACTTCCCCCACAGCAAAAATTTACTGTGAGTGATAAAATCAACTATAAAAGCACAACAGGAGTCTGTTAACACCCCTTCATATGGAGGACATGAATTTTGCAACATTATAAAGGTTCCTCTTTTGTCCACAGGGGGCGCCAAAGTCAACACTAGCAGATAGTTCCTCACAGGAGTTTTAATTAACTGTGTCATCAAAGGAAAAGCTGTTTGACGTGTTTTTTTGTGTGTGTAAAGAATAGAAGGGTAAATTAATGCTGCAGCAGCAACAAACACCAAATTTAAGAACTTATTTTCTGAACCTTTCACCGGTTTTTCTAATAATGTAAATTAAGCAGCCAAAATGAGTCAAGTTAGCGAAGTGACATCATTATTTTCTTAATCATAAGAAGTGTTTTAACCTGTAATCTGGTTGTCATGCAGAGACAACATCATAGCTTAATAAATTATCTAACAGGAACTAAAAAAAAAAACAGTCAAATTTGCCATCTCAGGTGTAAATAAAGGAGCAACTTCAACTCTCACGAAACGAAGCTGATGCAGAAGTGCGAAAAACTGCAGTTCCTTGACTATCCACTTGGGGCTGGCTTTAAAATCCCCAAAATCACATTCACACCCATTGTAAAAAGCTAAATTTTTCTGCATGATTCAATATGATTATCAAAGATCAAGATTTTTGGCCTGAGTAGCTCATTCTCTTTTCTCAGACACTGAACACAAGGTGATTCTTCTTGTTTTGCAGACAATGAGGCTTTAAAGAAAAACATCTTGAGTATCTTCTCTCCAGGTTTAACACCTCAGTGTCTTCAAAGCTCATGTTTTTTCCTTTATTAAGCTTGTGACACAAAGAAGAACCTTCACACTTGTTGTGGTTTTACAGTACGTCGTCAAGGTTGAAAGAAAGAAGTGTTACTCACAGGTTCCTCAGCTCTCTGTAGTGAACAAGATCAATTTCTGTTATGTTCTCCAGGCCGGCTTGGTTTTCTATGTAGCTGGTAAATGAAAAGAGAAAAGAAAGAAGGATGAAAAGTTGAAGGTAAACATATTTTGCTGCAACCCGCAGCCTTTTGTTGCGATGATTACCAACCGAGCCCACACTAAATAAAAATAACAGGAAATAAAAGATACAAAACATTTAGAAATGGACAAAACATGCACATGGTTTCCTTGACCGGGGACACACAAAATACCACTGAGGGGGAGTTTATAAGCAGTTTTGTTTGTCATTGTTCAACTTAGATGGATGGTAGAACTCACAAGACTTTTAAATATTCAGAATTTAATGTCCAAACTAGAGTCCACTTTTCTATTTTGGTCCTCATGTCAACATACTAAAGCTTTTAAGGCACCAAAACAATGTAATGGGTTTGGGAAATCATGATTTAGTTATAAATGAGTTTGTGCTTTCAGGGTCCGTGTACTTGGCCGCTAACGGATTTTCGTTTTCAAATGAAAAAACGAAAATTGTGCGAGACTTTGGCTCTCGTTAGCACAGATATGTATATAGATATTTGCGACTTGCCTACGTGGCAGCCATCTTGGCGGGGGCAACTTTCCCACTCCTAAGTCTCGCTCCAAGTCACAACTTCCAGGACACAACAAAAAAGTGAACAAAACTTGAAAAACAAGATTTCTGCGCACGTATTTTGATCCCCGATTTCCATTTAAAGCCACATCACAGAAATTCAAATACTGAGTTGTTTTTTTATTCTCCGATTTTTATGATCAAAACGAAAAACGTTTTCCATTTTTCGTCTCCCGATTCCTTACTGGTCTTTAAGAGACAGCTCGTCTCCTCATTTTCGTTTTTACATTTGAAAAAGAAAAGCCATTGGCCTTAAGTGACCATATCCTGAATCCCCAAATAGAGGACACGTCTACGCGGGGGCGGAGTCACGGAATATAACAAAGTTAATTTTGAGTTTTTCAGGTCAGATCAAGTGTCTTTTATGCGCTTCTAACTCAGTAAGTCCACGTGACACAAACTCGAAACTTCCATACAACACCTCGGACATTTGAAGGGTTTTATAATCTCTCCTGGACAAGGACAGACAGCCCCCAAAAAAGAGGACATGTCCAATGGATTCCTACGCCATCATGAGGACTATATATTTCTGCGCTGGCGTGTCTTAGTCAGCAGTGCAGCATCTACGCTCATAATATCTCAAGTGTCTGGTCCAGCTAAATTCCCTCTTTGTTTGTATGCTGTAAACCATGACGACTGAACATTTATGTTTGAGTTGAAGCTGATATATGTTGATCATGTTTCAGTTACTGCATAGCAGAAAAGAGGAAAGACATCGGAGGACATCTGGGAGACAGCAGGGATACGATGTTTCCACATGTTTGCGTCTGCAAGGCTACATGGAGCTACGATGTATGTTACAGCCTTGGTTTGATGCAGCAGCAGCATCAAGCACTCTTCATTGAAAGTGGACACAGTTAGCTGCATTAGAAAGAGGCATCAGTAAAAAAATAAAGGAAAACTTCTTTATTTGTAGTCACGGGGGTTCAGTTTTATCGAAAGAAAGGCTTTCCCAAGGATATTGGGATGTTTTCAGAGACGACTGAAGACCTTTGCATTCAAAACAGCCCTTATTATTTGTATTGAGTCACAGAAGTGCCCTCCTGAGCAAAATGGACAACAGATGTACTGTATGTATGTGGCAGTAGGAGGTGAAGCAGGGCAGAGAATAGGCTGGACAGTTTGCTCCTGCAGGATCCTTGGTAGGTCCAATCCAACCGTCTATTCAAACATCTCATGAAAAGAGCTCGCTGTCCTTGTATTGAGTGCTGAATTGATCCACAGCTCACTAATAATTCTGAGGTAAGCTGTGTCTGGAAAATACTTTCCATCAGCCTCCTCTACCCGGCATCTCTCAAGGTATTATTTTTTCCACGTGAGCGGTGGATTAAGCTCTTATGTGAGCTTTGCGGTTTGTGGACCCTCTTGGCCGGCTTTGTTATGTTGTGTGTTTATTTAGGAGGATGCCAAGGAGGTCAGACACGGCAGATAGAGGTTGAATTTGTATGGCTACTTTTATCAAGAGTACCTCAATGTGGTTCGATTGTTTCTGCCATTGCTGTCTCTTTTTTACCCAATTATTTCCCAAAAATACTTGTTTTTAGTGACGGGTATTAAAGATTTAGCATCGCCAACTAAACGTTAAAAAATATGTAAAGACAACTCAAAAGGTCAGACAAACCCTGCGTTCACTGAGAGGACTGTTAAAGGTGTGCTACTTCTACTTATTTAATTATAATATTACATAGTCAGATTAAACATGAATGTTACCTGAAGGGTCCGCGTAAACAAGAACTAAACATGGATCGCTTTATTTTATGCGTCTCATTTACCAAGTATCGATTTTTTCAAATTAATCGCTAATATAAAGTCAAATCTATGATAATGGAAAAGTAAAATCAACTGTTTGTCCAGTGAGGTTGACAGAGGGGACACCATAGAGCAGGAGGAAGTTAGTACAAAAAAAAAAAATATATATATATATATATATATATATATATATATATATATATATATATGTATATATGTATATTAGGTTTGGAAGATGTGCAACATGAAAATAAAATACAGCATAAATAAGACAAACATAAAGGAAAGACAAACGCTAAATTAGATTAACAGTTAAAAAAATGTTAAAAATCTCAATAATATCGTATCGTGGCCGAAGTATCGTGATAATATCGTATCGTGGGGCCAGTAGTGATTCCCACCCCTTGTATACAGGTCTCATCAGACTAACTCATTGCGATTATTTTCAATCATTTTGAGGAAAATGTTGCCTGTAAACGCAGCTACTGACTCATGCTAGCTAACTTACTTAATCAGTTAATCAACCAATCAACTGTCTCCTACAATTCGACACACAAACCATTGGATACATAGTCAACCAACAAACCTTTGAACCAACCAACTAACCAACCAGCTGACACAGACCAACAGAGTTTAACCTCCTTATTCACCATCAACCAACCCGGTCAACTTTCCTCCCATCATCCAACCACCAGCCAAAAAAACCAACCAACCACTCGATTCAGTCACTAACCTACAAACCAAATCAACCACTCACTCTTTTAAACACTCACTTATTCACTCACTTACTCACCGACCACCACACCACCAACCATTTCACTAACCAACCTCTCGCTCACGAGGTGAAGTCGGGGTACTCAGCGTACGCTCAGGAGCGAGTGACTGTGATTCAAGGCTTTTGGGGCGACTGTGACATTTTTTAAAGTGGCGAAAATGTGCTTTTAAAGCAGACACGAGCAACTCAGAGGCAAGCACCGGAGACCGCAGACATCCAAATTGTTTTTCTAGGGGGGTCATGAAAGAGGCGACATTAGGAGTATGGCGTTTTTTAATGGTTTCTGTGGGTCATTTTCATCGGAAAAATCCATCATCTGCAGCTCCTGATCGGCTGCTGAGAATTTTTCAGTAATCCTGAATTGGGGTCTTTATTATATAGATTTATGTGACTCCGGTGATACAGTGTTGAGGTGTGTCTCTGTCAGAAAGTGCCTGCTGTATTTCCCCGTCGATGACAGCCTCCTTCAGCATGTGGCATTGTTTCAACCATCCACTTCTCTGTTTGTCAGCTGCAGCACACAAACCTTTTTATTCATGTCTGATTGACCCACACAGCAATAATGTGATTACAAGGCAGGTGGGCCCAGGATCACCCATTGCCCTTACTTATTGGATTGAGCCAAGTGGGTTGTATATCATCTATTGTTCCCCGGGTGGGGGCATTGACTGGCAATTCACAAAATTGAATTTATAACTCGGCGTATGATGAATTTCGGGCCCTGTTCCACGCTTAATGGCTCCTTGTTTGTTCCACGTATCGGCTGTATTTCCTCGCATGGCCAATATGGCAGAGTGTTGTTGTTTGCTGGCATGTAGAGCAGCGCGGTAAACAGAGGCAGAGAAGGTCCCGCTTATTTATTGATTGAGCGGCTCAGGGAGAATGTCGAGCCTCACCCTGAGCTCTACGAAACATGTCGAGCTGCAGATACAAGGAAATACTCCTGAGCTACAGAGAGAGAGAGAGAGAAAAAAGAGAGACAGAGGAGGAGAAAACAGGGGTATAGGTCTATAGAGGCAGGAAAGCGGCGGTAAATTGACTTGCTCCCCTGAAATAGCGTTTGAACAAATGTAGCTCCCTCTTAACAAGTGCTAATTGCTCAGATTCAGGGCCAGGAACAAAGAGAGAACAGCATGGTGGTGCGGAGAGTGACATTTACTTTTCCATGTTGGAACTGATGGTGGGTTGCATAATAATACAGCAGCCCTCTTTAAATCACAGGTGGTCAGTTTCTACTTCTTTTTCCATGCAAAGTTTCAAAAAGCCAGCCTTAAATAACAGTCATCTGCTGCCGGCGTGCTGCACCCGAGCGAGAAGTCTTACTCAAGCAAAGAATTAGACGAGTTTAATTCCGGCTCTTTCCCCCCCTCCTGGGTTTGCATGCCCATAAAGGTGTTTCAATCAAAAGTCTGACATGTGCGGCTGTGATGAAAGTGGCCTATAAACCCCAGCATGGACTCCACATCCTCAGCCGCTTCCTCCGTTTCATTCTCCGAGCGCCACTTGAACCCAAGAGGACACATGGACTCGGTCAGATCAGCCTCAGAGGTACACACAGGTCAGTGCTCATCAGAAATGGAATTTCAACCCGAGGCTCAAAAACTGGAAAAATAATTGCCTCAGGTCGTCCGTAACTTAAACATGTGAGTCCATGAGGTGGTGTTTGTGCTGGCCAGGATGCAGCCGTCACAGGAGTTGGAGTTGTTAAAATCAACGCCATGAGCAGACAAACAAAAAACAGGGCTGAGCGATATTAAAGGAGAGGGGTCGACTCTGCTGCTACTGTTTCAGAATCACCCGGTTCTGTATTTTGCATCGTATAATCTTTTCTTTGCACTAGGGCTGGGCGATACGGCCTCAAATCAATATCACGATATATTGATCAGTTCACCTCGATAACGATAAATGGACGATAACTACTCCACAAGCTGCTCACCCCCGCCCTAACTTTCTCTCCGTCCTCCATCTCCTCACCTGTCTTTCCCTCTTTGTTACAGACTGTATGGGGTGGAGTCACATCTCTGATGTAGGACAGCGTCTTAAAGGGACATGAGACCATAGCCTACCTACACACATCCAAAAACAACTTTGATTTATTTATTTTTTTGACCACGATTTGAGCAAAATGACGCCAGTTATTGTCGTAAATTTCATTATTTTGCAGTACAGCTCCACTCTTTACTTGGATACTTACTGTTTACATCCTCTTTACATCAGAGCAGATTACATCCACCACCTGCACTTCAGATCATATGTAAATATGTACACTAAATCATTCTCTTGTCGCTTTGTATGCATGTGTATGTGAGCGTTTAAAAACACAGTTGACATGAGGGTTCACTCTTCTACTTCTAGACTTTTTGTATATCTAATATATTTTCTGTATTTTTGCCCCGTGGACTTGGGCTTCCTGTGTTTGCACTTACATATGGAACATATTAATAAAATATGACAATCCAACTCTGCACAATCTGATTTATATGATAATCTGAGACAGAAACATGTTACAGTTGGATTTTGAATATTCAGATTGGGAAAAACTTGTTTTCATTTAATGGGAAGTTGATTTTGTCAGTGATGTGTTGGTCCTGAACAAACCAGTTCTTCCTGTCTGTGAGCCATTTTTTGGATGTTGAATTGTTTAAGAGTGCATGCATACGTATATATCATAAGCCAAACAACGTTAAATTTGGCTGTAATAGAAAATGTTTAAGTGGTAAAAGGAAGAACCGTTTGGGAGCCGAAAGAACCGGCTCTTCCTGGTGAGCTGAGCCGAATGGTCTGACTCACTAAAAAGAGCCGTACTTCCCATCTCTAGATTTTGTCAGACTGCCTGCAGTGTCTGCAGATGATTTCTGTTTATCTTCTCACTGGAGCCCAGAAATCACCTTTTGCAGATTAAAATATTACTGAAAAAGGGTTTTTACTCTGTAGGTATGACGTAGTAACTCATGTCTTAGTTGCCCCAACTGCTTTGCTCTATTCTTGTGTTTCACAGCGTCTACATTCCTTCGTAAAACTCCTCCTAATCCCTAGTTGGCAGTGCTGCTCTCTGCTCGTCTCTGGTTCGGCTTCTTTTTCTGCTCGTTTGTGAGCGGATTTTGTTAAAGTTGGTAAACGTTAAGCAGCAGATTGTTGTGCATTTACTGCAACGAAGAAAAGAGCGGAAACATCAGAGGATTTGAAATAATCTTCAGGGAATATGACCCCACCCAGCCAGCCAGCAGAGCAGTCTCAGGGTTTGAGGTCTGCATTTGTAGGAGGTGCATGGCTATGAGTAGATTCAGGGACACTCAAACTTATGGTAAAGACAAAAGTGAAGGTTTGATTTCAACATCAAATATATCAAAAACAATCGAAGCAACAGACGTGGTAAAAGTGAGTTTGTTTAACAAACAGTTTCTGCAAGATATGATTCGAATCTTGAACCAGAAATGTGTAAAAAAAAAACATGCTGGTGTAATATTCTCACATGTAAAAGTTAAAGATGAGATAAGGTTGACTTTATCATCGCACCACAAATGGGAAATTCTTCTTAGGGCTGTTTACTAACTCTGCAACCAAAACATCTTTAAAACCAACCATCTTTAAGTTCACGACCGTATCCACAAATATTAGTGCAAGACAGCAACTCAGAAAGATAAATATTAAATATAAGATATGAAACAACATGGAGAGCAAAGCAACATCAACTCCACCCTTTTGTGGCTTTTTAAAAGTTTAGCAGACATAAGAGTAAAACTTGAATCGTCCGCTCTGCTGCACTACAACCGTGATAGACGTCCAGTATCATTGGAAACCGATTCAACCATCCTGCTTTAATTAACTTCCAGTGACCAAAGTGAGTAAATTACTGCCACACTGATGAGTCTTTAATAGCTGCAGATTTACTTTACGCCGAGCAGAATCTGGAGCTGAGTCCCCAAGAACAAACTCTCCACAGTCCCCCTCAAATCAGTGTTCAGGACTTTTCTTTAGCTGCTTTTCTGGACGCTGTTATTATCTCTCAGTGAAGAAGAGTGGACACACGAAAACAAACAAACAAACGAACAACTGAGAGGAAAATGAGTAAGAAAGTCTGGACACCTGTCACCTCAGAGCATGCAGCAAAGCACCTGTTGTTGGAGGACGAATCAACGGAAAACAACCATGATGGATTTAGTCGATGGAACAACTCCCAAACTTTTTATCTCCATCACTCGGCCAGAAACCAAACAAGGTTTTTTTACACATTTTTAACCGTCTCACTGAAACTACTGAAGAGAAGATTTGGTGTAAATGTTTTCCTAACCCGAAACTCCAAAATTAAACTTGATCTTAGCAAGAAAAAGTCCAGAAGAAAATCAAAACTCTGCAACTGAGACTCTCCAAAGTTTTCAACATCAACCAAAAGTGCCAGACGAGACAAATAGTGAGAGAAACCAGCCTGTCGGATCATCTTTAAAGGTTCCTGATACTCATGCGGAGCAGGTGTCTCCTCATACTCACATCTCCGTCACGTTCTCGCTCTCTTGCGGCGCCAGCGCCGGGATGCTGGCGATCCCATTGGGCTCCAGGCACTGCAGCATGGCGAAAGAGCAACGGCAAGCCGCTGGGCAGCCTCCCAGAGTGGGCGCCGGCGTCAGGCTGAGCAGGGCGAGCACCAAGGGCAGTAAAAGCCCGGGGGCCCGAGGTGCCACAGCCATGCTTGGAGAGGGTTTTTAGTCAGATGGTGCTGGAGTTGAGTGTCAGTGTAGTTCACCCAGTGAAGAGAGGCTCTTCTTGTGGATCCTCTGGCAGGGTGGAGATCCCAGCTGGTGTCAAGGTCTGGTGCTGAGCCACAGCTGTACTGAGCAGCAGGAGAGGCGGGCGGGCAGGCAGGCAGGCAGGAGGCCTCTGGGGACATGGTGGTAGTGGGCTGCAGCCTTTTTCTCTCTCTCTCTTCCTCTCCTCCACGGTGAAGGGAGGGGCAAGATAACGGGCTGGAGTCACCAGACACCTCAGATGGGGGAAGAAGGAGGGGTTGGGGGTGAAGGGTGTGTGTTGATGATGATGATGAGAAGGAGGAGATGGTGATAGAGATCTCATCTGCCCCCTCTGTCCTCCCGACAGCTCGAGGTGCAACCGAGCCAAGAAGTCAGGACTCCTGGGTGTCCGGACGTGTGCAGGAGTACTCTCATAAATGAACTCACCTCTGATGAACGGATGGATCTGTGCTCAGAGGGATCGATTGTTGGGAGGTTCCTCATTGTTCGGACTTGAGTCACAGATGAATTTCACGGCTGTGGGAGAGTCAGAAGAGATGAGGGGTTAAACTGTGTGAACTCGCAGCAGGTTTAAGAAAAGGAAGTGAAAGTAAAACAACAGATCCTTCCCCTACAGAGCTGCTAACCTAAAACACAGTCCACTCTCACCAGTCTGAGTGGGAAATATAAGAGTCTGTGAGTAAACTAGGTCCAGTGTGGCTAACATTAGCAGAGCTAGCACCACCGGCCTTTAGTCCTCCTTATGGGTCCACATCCACACGCCTGTATTTGTTATTCATCGCTCAGTCAACCGATGTCAGCAAATATATCTCTGCTTGTTTACATCAGGGTAGTTAGGGTGACCATACGTCGTCTTTTACTCGGACATGTCCTCTTTTTGGGGGGCTGTCCAACCTTGTCCTAAAATGTCTGAGGTTTTGTTTGGAAGTTTTGAGTTTGTGTCGCGTGGACTTACTGAGTTAGAAGCGAGTAAGAAACACTTGATCCGACCTGAAAAACTCACAAAATTTACTACCTGCGTCTCTGTGACTCCGCCCCCGCGTAGTCATGTACTTTTTTGGGGATTCAGAATACGGTCCCCCCAGGGTAGCCGAGCTTTATAACATCACTGTAGTATCCACTAATCAGAGCAACAGCCCCAGCTAGTGGCGGGTAGCTGAACTACAGCGTAGAAACTAAAGATAACTGTCATTTAGAGCCGCCAAAGTTGACGCTATATCGATGATTTGTTTAACCAACATGTAGTTCTACTAGGGTAGTGATATTTACTGTGATTTTCGGGCCGGATTATATGTCGCACCGTGAATTGTCTATGTTCACACATAAGGCGCATGGGATCGTAAGGCGCATTAAGCATCGGCGCATTGATTGGTTTATTGTTGCTAGCGCGTACTTCGTGCTAGTTTAGACATTGCAGTCAGGCAGTCTTGTAGACCGTTCAGGGGGTCAGGTAGTGACACAGCGTAATGCTCTGAGTATCTATTGAGCGGAGCGGCTTCGTTGCTTACTAAAGTCGTACTGACACATTTCAACATAGATTTTAGAGCGTGTCGTACCACATAAAATCAGTCAGTAAGCACAACAAGTAAGGTGCACCATCAACTTTTGAGAAAATTTTAGGATATTAAGTTCACCTTATAGTTCGAAAATACGGTAACTGTTAAGTTGTCTAAACTACAACGGAGTATTACGACCACATTGAGAAATAAAATGTAGGACTTGCTTTATTCCTGTTTGTTCGGTTATAATCTGCCCGTTTGTCTAAGAGGCGGCTCTTGTTTCCTTCTTAGACTCCCACGTTTTTCAGTGGAATAATATTCATCTTCTGACCTTTTAAAGTGTGTGAAATGAACATAAAGGGAAATGAAAGCGCTGGTGGAAAAGTTCAGTAAAAGATAATTTCTGAGAAAATGAGAAGTAACCAAAGGAAGGAAAGGTTTGATTCATAAATCAGCAAAACATTGTTTCCTGTGCCGAGACATCCTCAGGATGTGACTTAGAGTAACGTCTAAGTGTCTTTCTTTCCTCGAATTCAGATGATGTTTGTGTCACGTAGATCTTCTTTGTAATGCAAGGTTAACAGACTATCTGTAGCACACACTGTTAATGTGTTACATGATGGTTAGAGTCCACAGTTTAAAAGTAAAAAGAGTCAAAAAACCTGATATCATTTTCTTTTCATCTCTGGTGAACAGTTAAGATAAAGTTTAACCCTTTAGTTGGTTTAATTTTTGGATAAACTTGGTCATTATCAGATTTTTCCATTTCGTATTTAAACACAAAATAGAAAATTGCGTCATTGGATTATAACGTTGTTGTCAAGTTGGGGTTGGCGAGGATCGTCCAACTTTCCGAGTCGGAAATCCGGCTTCAGGGGGGCGTTCTAGATGAATTTCCAACTCAGAGTTTGGAAATCCCCACTTACAAGTACAAATGGAACGACTTCAATAATTAAAGAACATATTAAGACAAGGAACCAAATGAGAGGCAGCAGGCAGCAGTTTCCCTCCAAATGTTTGGAAGAAGCTCCTGAGTTTAAACCCTCCAGACTGATTTGAAGTGGCTGATTTCCACTTTGACTCTTGACCTAACAGGAAACAACCGTAACATTGATTTTATTTCCAAAAACGAGTAAACGAATCATACACAAATGTTTCACGATCGTAGAGGACGATAATTCTTGTAACCTGAACTCTGTTTTATTGTTCTCCTCTAGCCGAGGCTGAATCCAGATCATAGTGATGCTGTTTGCTCAACTACCTGGATGTAAACAAGCAGAGATGTAAGCACCCTCAGATGATCCAGATCGTTTCACCATCAGCTCTCTTTGCATAATTTTAAAGGTGTTTTTTTTTTTTATCCACGCCTGCAGCATTATTCTCCAAAGTCAAGGTTGTGAGAAGAGTATGACATGAAAATATAATAGAAACTCTGAATTTCTGGGATACTCAGCCTGATTGCGTTTATAAAAATGATTTTTTTTACTCGATTTGATTTGATTAATATCACTTTTTTCCTTTTATAAGTGCTACGTTCTGAATAACAAACCAGAAAGTTCACTTTCTCTTTTAGTTAAAATAAGACAGCAGTCATTTGAATCTGTTCTGTGGTTTCTTTGAGGTTTGAAAGTACAGGTCCAAAGTTGAAATTTGTGTTTGATTACAACTATAAGGGTGTCACGGGGTTACAAATGTTGGACATTCTTACCTGAATAAAGCGTGACTCTTTTTTTTAAACCTCAGTCCTCCACAAAGAAAGCTCTTAAACAAAATGAAACTCTCCGAGCAGGCGAGCTCTTACAGTCACTCTCACTCTAATCCTGTAACTGCTCTCATGAACTCGCTGCAGAGACTCAAGACTGTCCATCACATATATGTTCTTTACATGAGGGGAGACGCTTTCTTTGCCCCTCTGGGACTAATGCTCCTGCCCCACCCCCCATTCCTCTTAGTCACTCTGCACATGAGTAAGGTCAAAGTGTCCTGACCACAATTACTGGCCATAAGCTGAATCGCCATTTTTGCTGCTGTCGTCAGGATTATCTGGTGGCTTAATTACTCTTCCTTTTACACCCCTTTTTCTCGGTCTTAGCTCAGCAGAAAGTGCGGAGGAAGAAGAAGGAGACGCTCATCCGCTGAAAAAGTGACTGAGAGCGTGGACGGATCAGGCCAAAGACGGGACGCTTAGTGATCACCAACAAACGGCAAATAAAACACACTTATGGTTTAAAGAAATGAGCTCAGTTTGAATATTTTCATCATCAAATTCAGGATCAGTAAAATAATGAAGCACAAGTGACAGGAAGTCAACGTCAGATCTGTGGATGGGTCTCTAGGAGGCCTGATCCATGAGTCCAACTGAGAGGATCCAATACAAAGTCATGACACAACAAGTCACGCCAATTTACAACAAGTGCCAGTCTGGATCAGAATCTGTGTACAAAGACCCAATGTAAGGATGGGATCAGATTGAGCTCAGACCGACTTCCATCCCACCTTCAACCACGAGTGAAACACTTGAGAACTTCCTTTAACTGGCAGAAACCTCGAGCAGAACCAGATTCATGGTAGTCTACCCCTTTGTCTACCCCTTCCCCTTGACTAGTGATGTGTCCTTTTGTGCCGAGTAATCCTGGACATATTTTCGGCGAAGCGTGTATGAGGCTTGTGTTGGTGACGTATGTGATGACGTTCAAAGCCTCAGGAACTGGCCGTATCATGTGACTGATTCAAGAAAATCGCGGGTTTGGCAGGTTTCGCTCTCCATAGACTTTAGACTTGTTGAAAAGTTGTTTTTGAATAAAAGTAAATGAATTGTTTATGTTTTATATGTTGTCCCCGTAACAAAAGCACTGACACAAACTTAATAACACAAGGACATTCACATCACATCCCTCGACATAAATTATGTCTGCTTCCTCTTTTTACCCTGCTACTGTGTCGTAAAGACGGACACCATGTTAAGAACTTCCTCATTTCTGTACTTTATCACAAAAACATCACATCCATTCATTCTTTCACTTCAAAGCTTCGCGCACCAAAGCCCTGGTAGTCTGATTGATAATCACTCTGCCGGTGGAAGGGGTGACAACATGCTCCAAAGAAACTAGACGCCACTCGATTCCCGCTACGCCATCATGCCTAGCCACTCGCTGGCTGCGTTGTAGGCTGATGCAACAATACCGGTAGACAAGTCGGAAAAGTAGCTGCTGTTGTAACATTTAGCCGTTGTTAGCTGTTGTTCGCAATAGCAGTCTGACATCAGTGTAGCTATCAATAGCTATAGCTTGGGTGACCATACGTCCTATTTTACCCGGACATGTCCTCTTTTTGGGGGTCATCTGGGGGGAGTTTATAAAATCCTTTAAATGTCCGGGGTTTTGTGTGGAAGTTTTGAGTTTGCGTAGCGTGAACTAACTGAGTAAGAAGCGTGGAAAAAAAACATTCGACCCAACCCGAGAAGCCCTCAAAATTTTAGTAGTGTCCTCTTTTTGGAGATGCAGAATATGGTCACCCTGGCTATAGCTTGGTTAGCTAGCTCGTCATAGCGTGCAATTTTAAAACGCAAACAATTCAAAATATAGCTAATATTTACGTGGATTAGCAAAGGGCTGAATATCTAATAAAAACATACGATTGGCCGTAAATTAAAGTGACCAGATGTCCCTGATTTTTGGGGACAGTCCCCGTACTGGATGACCTGTCGCCGGCTAAAGCTGTCCCCGAAAGTGTCTCAGATTTAAGCGTTTCATGATTGAGAACAAAAATGTTGCATGTAGACTTGAACAATGGTTATTATGGTAGTCGAGTAGGTAGAAAGCAGGAGTAAGCACCCCCCACCCCCCTGGATATTTCCGGATGTCATTACAGAAATCTGGTCACTTTACCCTAAATGCCGGGGTAAATGTTACTTTGGTATTGTTAGTGATCACCTGGACTCTAAACCCCTGTCTTACTAAAGGTCATTGGTCGTCTGTCGTTTGGGTCATCCCCTGCAGATTATCCCCTCTATCCTCACATCTCAGTGTGTCGACTGATTTTTCGTGCACATGCATGTTTGTCTGCGCCTGTGCCTGATAGATATAGACAGGAAATATGGGACATATGGAGATATGGCGGCTAACATGGTAAAGTCTACATCACAGGATGTAGTCGACACTGTCTGTCCTTCTTAGCGGAGATCTAACCCCTGTATTTATCTGTAATGTGACAGGGAAAGATGGATTGAAAGCCAAGTGTCGCCATTAACCCCTTCTATGACCATCAATCAACAATGCATAAAAACAGTAATCTAATTAAATACCCGGAGAGAAATGAGGCCATAATTACCCGTCAAATGTCTGCCACTACTAAAGCGTGCGAGGCAGAAAATTGTCACATTGCTCGTAGGAAAAAAAGGTTGTCTGTAGGTTCATTGTGAGGATTGAAAAGCAGAAAAAAAAGTCCTTTCTGAATGTGAGAATCAGCAGACAAGAGCCGGAACACAATCATACAACATACAGCAATTTATGTAGAAATACATAATCACCGTCAATCCCGAGAGATTTTAAAATATCAGCGATAGTTTGATGTGAAAAACAGAACACTTTGCTTTAGAGTTGTTTACCATCTTGTAAGAATGAGCGTCATATTTTTCAGCTGTTGAATAGGACTCTTCATATCCTGCCTCATACTCACCTATTGTTTAAAACAGCCTCATTACAATGGCTGTTTTGTTGCCGCCGTCTCTGTAAAGTTAACGCGGACCTCTCGAGGAAGCCGATGATGAGCGCGAACGGTGCATCTAAAAAAAATAAAAATTGATTTGTTATTGTCTAATGAGAATTTATCGTGTTTCTTGCATTTATGATGAAAATCCTCAAAGTAGACGGTGGAAGTTTGAAACTTTTCGGAAAGTTCTTAGAAGGGGGGACGAGGTTTTTTCTTATCTCACAGTTGGATTTAACGTAGGATAACAGGAAAGCGAACAGTATGTAGGTTGATACAGATGAGTGTGAACTGCTGCACCATCACCTGTATTTTTCTTGGACACTCTCCAATCACGGGTCGTGTCTTCGAGCGTGTACGTGATAAAAGTACCAACCTGTAAGAGCACACGGTGTGAGTTAAACACTACAGGAGCCGAGACAGGCGGCGAGTCTGTCAGACCTTTAAACAATAATCCATCAGTTTTATATATAAGCTGGGCATCAGAAAGAGTGAGGCGGTGGAGGGGGGGGGGGGGGGCGCCGGTGAGTAAAAGCTCTTTTGGACCGGGTACAAGGAAAGGCTCTTACACTTAAAGCAGTAAATGCAAGAGGTGTGTGACTTCTTATTGTTGTACATTGACTCGTTTGTTCAGCGACCTTCTCATGATGATTCTGTAACACGTCGTGAAAAAATCAAACATTTACACGAATTATCAAAGATTATGAATTTGAAATAAGGGAGGGATTTTTTTTAATGTAAGCTATTTTGTCGTGGTTAGCACAAGGTTCATTTAACAGCAGTTTTCTCTTAAAGGGATATACCGCCGTAAAATTAAGTCAAGGTCAAACACAACGTAACACAGAGTTAGACACCCCGTAGAGAGATGAATGTTGCCAACTGCTTGCTTCTCTATTTATACCAACTCTATAACCACAAATAATGCTCAGAACAGCACCTAACTTCATCAACAGGACATATAGGGTCACAGACATAGTACTAGACACCAAACATCTTTTTAACTTTGACTAATTTCTTTAGCAAAGAGACTAAACACAACTCACCTACTCTCTTCCAGCAGACGCCTGTTTGTAGCGAGACCTCAAGCCAGTCCATTAGGGACTACAGCGGGGTGCTGCAGCTCAAGGAAGAACATTTATGATCATTTCTTCATGGAAATACAATCAGACCGAGACGCTAAGGCAGAAGAACTACCGCGTCTGCAGTGAAAATTATCAATATGATGATTATTACTTCAAGGAAATGATAAAGAAATGATTTAAGGGTCAAAGAGGAAAAAAAATACAGAAACTAGTGACTGAAATACACAAAAAAGAAAAAACAGAACCAGATTTTAAAAAAAAGGGAAATACAGGATGAAACTAAAACTTTATTGTAACTTTGGAAAACAAACAATTCAACAGTGACTCCTGTTTTTAAGCAGTTGACCCTCAGCTTATACAGTGACCCTGAAGGTCAATGGTACAAATATTTCAGGAAGGCAATAAATCTTTCATAACACACAAAAAATCCAATAAATGAAGAAAACAACCTCCAAAAATCTTTAAAAATATGTCACATGAGCACAAAATATATTTAAGATATTAGATTTTAACAGAATAAAAATATTTTGTAAAATATTTGAAAATAAAGTGTAAGTAAATCTGTTCATGTATTAAAAGGATTTTATTCTTTATATATATGTTATGATCCAAAAATGTATTTGTATTATCCAAAATAAATATTTGTTTATGTAAAATATTGTCACGTTATCTAATTTTTTTTGTGTGTTTTGTGAAATATTATTGCCTTCCTTCAATATCTGTGTTTATTTATTTACCTTCAGGGCCACCGTATATTGAAAACAATCCAACACAAGAACTTTATGAGTTTATTGAAAATTTCAACTCCTTTCACTCGTGTCATAAACCCTAAAATCCCAAAACTCAGAGAGTATGAAACTAAACTTCTGGAGAACCTCTTGACAGTTTATAAAAACTCATAAGGACATCCCTCTAAAAGTGACGACCCTCTCTAAACTTCTTTATTTTCTTAATTTCAAATCTTGCTGCACTTTAAGGGCCTGTGACCCTGCTAACAAACATGTGCATTTGGTAAAAAAAAACCATTAGGCACAAGTATACTCAAAATACTGGAGTTTTATTATGAGTTGTGCTCTTATATCGTACTTTGTTCTCCTCAAGGTGGATCTCATTCCAAATAAATATGAAAAACTGAAAAAAAAACCACAAAACTCTTCCCTGTCCTTTACCTGAGGAGATGTAGAAATATTAAAGTCTCCTGTTTGTTCATTTGGAAGTTCACTCAAAGTGCAAGATTTTGAACTTTTGTTGTGTATCAGGACATTTATGCGTTTTTTTTGCAGGTTCTTACACGCTGTGAGTTAAAATGACCTTTGGTAACCCCTTGTTTTTTTAGTAAGAAAGGGTCAGAAAGAACAAGGTCGAGTAAAAAAGATCAAATAAATGTATTTTTTTAAAGATTTAGAAACTTTTTTTTGGAAAAGGTTTAAAATTTTTTCAGAGTACTTTCAGAGAGACAAAATCGTATTCAGAGCGTTTGATTCAGTTGACCTTTTACTCCATAAAGCTCTTTCAAAGGTCTCTGCCTTTTTGCAAAAATCTTTTCAGAGTCCTGATGCTTAATAATGTAGTGCTGAGGCCAAAACATTAGGGACACTTGATCAAGACACTGAAGGTTTCACATTGGAAATCAAAACTACTTCTTTGACACGACCTTATTCTTGTGATATTATGACTTAAAGGGATATTGCGGCATAAAATTAACACTGAGTTAGACCCCCCCTCCGGAGATGAATGTTGCCGACCGCTTGCTTCTCTAGTTATACCAACTTTAGTAATGACCGCAGGATAGCAATACAGAGCGGTCTGAGGAGCCATAAACAAACCTAATCATAAATGTTCTTCCTTGAGCTGCGTCACCCCACTGTAGTCTGTAATGGACTGGCCTGAGGTCTTACTTCGAACAAGCGGCTGCTGGAAGAGAGTAGGAGAGTTGTGTTTAGTCTCTTTGCTAAAGAAATGAGTCAAAGTTAAAAGGATGTTTGGTGTCTAGTACTATGTCTGTGACCCTGTATGTCCTGTTGATGAAGTTAGGTGCTGTTCTGTTCATTATTTGTGGCTATAGAGTGGCGTTTTGGTTGAGGTTTGTTTATGGCTCCTCAGACCGCTGTGTATTGCTATCCTGCGGTCGTTACTAAAGTTGGTTTAACTAGATCTCCCGCGGGGGTGTCTAACTTAGTGTTAGAGTGCGTTTAACCCTAACTTAAATTTACGTCGGAGTGTCACTTTAAGTCTAACAGACTTGATTTTCTCTTGATACCCCTGAAAAGATTGCTGATTGCTGTTAATGTACTTCATGTAAATAAATATCTCAACATCATTCATGGATAATCTCTATGAAACACGAAGCAGAAGTTTGTCTTAATATCAGAGTAATCTGCTTGTGCCAAGTGGGTCGACCCGACCCTGATGAGACATGATCGCTGTGAGACTGAGTAAACCACCACCAGAATAAGGTTGAACTAGAGCTGTAGAATAGACCAGTTTGATTTGAGTAAATTTCCTGTTCAGGAGTTAGTTGCGTTTTCATATAGGAGTTAAAACAGACACATTGCGTATCGATAACAACGCCAGGGTGGAACTGAAATCAGAGTCAAAGCCGTGGTCATGCCAACACCCTCAGCGTCCACGTGTCCCGTCTTTTATCTGATGAGGCGATGAACAAAACAAGCAGATGGAACAAGATATAGAGAGGGGACTGTGTGAGACTGCACATGCTACAGCTTCTTTATCTACAGATCTGGACATTAAAGCCCCAAACCCACTCCCCGTCAGACAAAATCCTCCCCTCCCTGATCGATACACAACCAAGCAAAACAGCGGTGTTGGGTGTAGCCGTCTCAAATTCTTCATCACTTCTACTCTGGGATTTTTTTTCACATTACCCAACCCTTCCCCTTCTTATTTTCCATTTACATCTGCGGGGGATCATCAACTCCCAGACCTAATGCCCTAAAAAGTGTGTGTCTGAGACAATGAGGCGCATTTAGGTCTTCGTGTCCTCTGTTGGCTAATGCACCGACATTTTTGTAAGATGTAACGTTTCTGTGGGTTTTTGAGTTTTCTTGTAAATGTGCATTTGAGTGTGTATGTGTCCAAATCACAGGGGTAAACCTGAATCAATGAGCTAGAAGGGTCTAGAGTAGTTTTATACGTGTGTTTGAGTGTGTAACCGGATCGGCCTGTCTCAGCCACTCATTAGCAGCCAGGCTGTGGACACCAGAGGCCGTGGAGAGGCTCATGCAGATGAGCCGAAACCTGAGGAGGAGCTGTGGCGAGAGCAGGGGGGGTCGAGACAGCAGCCGCTGGCTTAGGAGCTAATAAACAATATCACAATATCTCCCCTCTCTCTTCCTCTCCGTCCTTTAAATTCCTGTTTACTCTTTATTTTCTGTGTTTTTGATTCTCTGTTGCCTCCTGACCTTTAAAAAAGAATAAATCTCAACATTAACACCTCTTCTACTCGACATAATTGTTGTTTTAGCTTCCCCTCACAGCTTGCAGATATATTAAAAAGTGATAAAACTGCATTAGCATATAACAAATATACAACATGATACAGACTGAGACCAAAGCAGCATGATATAATCCTCTGTGAGCTTCAGTCTGTTCAAAATACGCTGCTTTAGCTTTCTGAAACTTTCCTTTTACATCTTGCTGTCAAAAAAGTAACCCGGGTTTTGAGAAATTTAGCACCACGAGTGACTCAGACCAAAACTCCTGTTTGAACCGAGATAAGGGTGACCATATTCTGAATCCCCAAAAAGAGGACACAACTACGCTGGGGTGAAGTCAGGAAGTCATGCATAGTTCATTTGGAGAGTTTTTTGGGTTGGTCGAATGTCTTTTACGCGCTTCTAACTCAGTAAGTCAATACAACACAAACTCCAAACTTCCAAACAAAACCCCAGACATTTGAAGGATTTTATTGACTCCCCCAGACAAAGTCAGACAAGGTCGGACAGCCCCCAAAAAGAGGACGTATGGTCACCCTGACAAGGGTGTAAAAACAGGCATTTTTGAATGAGTGTGTATGTGGTTTCTAGAGCTTCTGCAGCCAGCCCCAAGTGGATACTCTGGGAACTGCAGCTTTTTTTTAACACCTCTATTTTAGCGTTACAGAATAATATAGTGGCTTTTAACCTTCATAACGGACCCTGAAAAGGTCTCACCTGTTGGTTGTGTAAATTAAAAAAAGGACTAATCAAAAGAAATATTGTGTTTTATTTAAAAAAAATTAACAGGATGTTTTAATGCTGTTTTGGTGTCTGACTCCCTGTCACGCTTTCAGAAGAAAAATCTTTTATTCTTCATTTTAAATACGATTTCAGGTTTTTGAATTATTGACTCGGCAAAAGAAGTAAAATTGACTCTTCACTTAAATTGTAAATATAATCAACGTATTACCAATAATCAAGATAAATGATTGCTGTGGCCACAATCTCGAATCCTCCGACAAACAGTGCGGTGATGCTGAAGGGGGCATCAGGGACAGTGTTTGTGTTTTCACCACCTGAGCGCAGTCATTAATGAGTCACTCTGAGGTTTTAATTTGAGGTTGTTGACAGCTTACCTTGGATTTGGTTTTCACTCTTTTCATTTCTCCCTCACTCTTTGTCTTCGCCGTGCTCCCTGCCTCTCCACCTGCAGCAGTTTTGTCGGAGCGCTCGAGCACATTCAGGTGAGAGCCAAGGCTGAGTGACAGCGGTTCGTGAGGTACAGCCTCCCAGAGAAAAAGAGCTGGAAATCTCTCTGATACGAAATAAAGACGTATGGCTCTTTATCGTGTCTTCATGTGGTCTTCCCTTTTCTTCACATACGTCACTCTTACTGTCAGATACTCCATCCCACTGCAGTATCAAACATCACCCCTGGATGAAAAAGGTCTGAAACTGAAGGCGAAGATGAGATATTGGACTAAATAACAATTTCACAAATTATTTCGAACAACAGATTTAGACAACAAAAGATATAAAACTCAAATGACCAGAAAAGAATGATACAAAAAATATAAATGATTTTAAATAAATCACAATAACATGAATACAAATTAAATCATACTCACATTTGTACAGAATTAAAACTATTTTTAACCATAGAGGACTTTTACTTACGATGGTGATGGTATGAGACAAGTAAAAAGATGTAATCCTTGTATTAAAGACATGGTTATTTATTATCTTTATTCATGGAAATACTTAAATTATGATAATAGTTACTGCTGTTATTTACCGCTAATCTCCAGTTGGTGTTAAGTAGTCTATTTGGATGTCAACAGCGACAATGTTAATATTTAGCGTCCAGCGAGAGGGTAAGTAGTGTCTAAAAGATTTTTATTTTTTAGCTCACTATTGAACTCACTGTATCCAGTCCATTACATCCTTATTTAGTGCAAACTGAACAGGGAATGACTTTGTTATTTAGGAGACAGCATTAGTGTGCTAACGTGAAAACACAACCTTTAATGTTGTGTCAGCAGAGACGGTAAGAACAACAAATTTATTTTTCAAACATTGTGGAAAAAGAATTATGGTCATTTTATTGTTAAATTTATGTCCATATGCAACCAAAATTATGCAAAAATCAAGAAGCAATACAACACCAATTAGTATAATTATGTATAAAATAGGGGTGCACCGATCACAATTTTCTGGCCGATCACCGATCTTTAAAAAAAGCTTGACCTGCTGATACAAATTTTATTTTTATAACTGACAACATTCACCTTTGATGCTCCAATCTTATTTTAATGAAAAACATTAAACAATACTTGTGAAACAATCAAAATGTTTTGTGTTTGTTTTAACTGCACATGAGCTCGTTCTCTCATATTTAAATGAAAAGTTGAGAATATTGCCTCCAAACTACTTAATTATATCAGCTCCTTTAGTCTTTTATTTTCCACATTTCATCAGGTCAGACTGCAGGTCTGTTTTTTAACCTCTTACCAAAATAAAACTCACAGCAGTATTTTGCTTTTACAAATAAAGGAAATCAGAAGGTTTGAGGAAGTTATTAAAATAATAATCTACAGGAAAAACTAACAACAAAACTTAAACCACCAATAAACTGTCCTGAGTTTTAGGTCTCCTTGTAGTGGGTTCAACATGCCTGGCGCTGCACACGTGACCTGTGATTCTGTTAGAGCAAAAAGCTACAACAGCTGACTTTCAGACCTTTGCTGAGGTAGATAAGATGGGTGGATAAAATCAGTTTCATATGTGAGGATCAGCTGATCACTGATCCACGATCGATCAGCCGGCAGATTTATCTATCTTCTGTAATAAGTGAACTAAATTAAAAGATCACTCAAACACAGAGGAAAAAAATTGCATGTCTGCTGCTCCACACTAAGTTTTTTTGTTTTTATTTTAATTGCATATTTCGCTCAAAAGGAGTCGTTAATTTCTTTTACATTCAGTTTTATGACACTGATTTACTCACCGACAAAAATAAGATTTAAAAAATTCATGTTAGGGTCAGGGTTAAAGTAACGACATGATTAAAAACCACAAAAGTAAAGAGAGAAAAGGTCACCCATCGATGCATCTTTCTTTTTCTTCTCTCTTTGTTTGAGCGTCTCCCTCCTGGCAGCCACATCTCAGCTCATATCCATGTTTATAAAGAGCTGCCCTCCATTATCCTAATTGAAAAATGAGAGTAAAGTGCCACTTTATACACAATACACGGCCATATAACCTCTCTATTTATCTCCTGCACTGCAGTTCAGCCTGCCGGAGCAAAAGCAACACCGAGTCTGTGACAAAAGTAAGCTTTTGAGTACAGTATATTATAAAGATTGCTGTTTTTTTTTTCATTACGCTCATAAGTTTTATATGTAGCTGGACAGAATAAAGCAGAAGAAATGTGTCAAACCACAAAAACCAACAGCAAGTACACGGAAAAATGCACAAATAACCGTTGAAATACACTGTGTGTTCGAAGTGCAGTCTGGATGATTCATAAAGTTATTATTATTATTTTCATGATGGCCCCTCAATTCACACACACACACACACACACACACACACACACACACACACACACACACACACACACACACACACACACACTTCCCAGAACAGACTGAACTGTACGTATGAAACATTTGAGGCACATTTTGTGACTCATACATGTTCAACATCGAGGTCCACTTATGATAAAGAGGTTTATGGAAAAAGCTTTTCTGCAGCTCGCAGAAAAGTCAATCATCCAGAGAGTTCAGAGGTTGAGAGTACATTTTAGGATATAAAAAAACTTCTGCCTTTCACAATAGCCGACAGGAAAAAAGCACAGAGAAACGTCTTTGCATGGTTCGAAAAGCAGCAGAACTTGTGCATACTATGTAATTTGCCTTCAGGCGTACTACCGTTTTACAGTGAACAACTCGGAGACGAGGATCTTTTTTGAGAGCGGACTCGAAGAGTTGACTTTTTAAATTGACAAGCAGTTTCATACCCCTGCTAAAAGCCACTCTGTCTGGGTAAGTAGAGCCGGAGAACAACACAAAAGCTAAGAACGGCGACAGGCTGGGGTCAACCAGACAAGATTTAATCCCTGCGCATTATAACCATTAAAAATTATGGATTAGGCGACTTCGATTCGCTGGTTTGATCATACTGAAGTCAAAAGAAGAGTTTGGATCGAACTTTCTCGAGCAAACAACCCGAGTGTGGGCGCTTGGATTACTCTTAGTATTTACAGAACTTGTTTAAACTCTTTGGGCAGCCATATTTTCAAAGTACTTTGCTGGTGCTGATTGATGACGTCAGGCTTTATGATTGGCTGGAAGTTGGTTCAGATGACGTAGAAGGTTGTAGTTGGTCCTGACCATCAACTTTATATACTATGGACAACTTGGTTCTGCCTTCCGCCAGTCTGCGCATTTGAGGCCAAAAAGCTCTAAGAAATTCTGCATTTTCTCTCCACTTCCTGAAACCAACATTGCGCAGCAGCGTTGTACACATTTGGCGGGAGAGTCGCTGTGATGACGCTCGGCTCAAACAGCGTTTCCCCCGGGTGAGCTATGCGATCTTCATAGTTTTGTGTTAAACAACATTGAAAGCAGGTACGCTGTATTATTTTTCCAGTCACAGGTAATGTGAAATATTTGCTCTCATGTGATCTTCCTATCAGGCTTTCGGTGTGTCTGTGCGTAAATTTAACTCCATTTTTAGTGTTATTTCCTGCAAAAATCAACCCCTGAATCCAACGAGACGCTAAATTTGAGGTTGCAAAGAGAAGCTGCGAAGTGTAACAAATATACACGCAGAACTAAAATTCATCTACGCCGACAAAAGCATTTGAGTCTGAGCTGCTTTAAACGTTACAGATTACACGGTGAGGTGTATCCCGTCTGCAGTGAGCGATCGTCTGGTATCTGTGCAGGTTTTGACAGGTAACACTAAACTTCCCTCTCTGATACCGTCAATCACACAGTAACTTACCCACTCAGGCTGAGACGGCGTTTAAAGAAAGAGTGCAACATAAAAATGCTCTCAGACAGGAGGAACCTGCTGCAGGTCGCCAAAGAGCAGCAGGGAGATGGTTTGGATCGCCAAATGAATCATAAAGTCAGATACACAATAAGAACATCATAATTGTGTACTGCTCTCATTCGGTGGTGCCACGGGTTATTAGTGGGAAATAAAGAACAGATACATAAAGCACAGTGGATCCAGATGATGGAGATGAACAACAACACTGCGAAGGTTCATTTTATGTGGCATATCCGTGTGTTTACCGTATGTTATCTTATGTCGACATTAACAGGAAAAAGCCCGACAATCACCGATGTGTGCGATGAGAACTGTTAGTACACTGTGTTTCTCCGAGGAGCCATCTGCAACATTTTCACTTTAATAACTGTGTGATTTCACTGTTATTTTGACTCTCTGCTTCCACCGGGCGCACAACATCCATTCAGCTGAGCCTGAAAAAAGCTTTCTGCTCTAATCATCGAGTCTTTCCTTTCCTGATTCTGTACACCAGGAAACAGCAAATGTTAACCACTGTAACACAAAGTCTGAGAGCACCGCTGAAGCTCATATTCCTCTCCGGTTATTATAATATAAAAAACAGCAGCAGCAGAAGAGACAGAAGAACCGGGCGGTAATTACTGTCAATCATTTTAAAGTTTTAATTCATGATAAGAAGAAAAAGAGGAAAACTCTGAAGATGTGAAGAAACTCTGACCAAGTAAATCATTTCCTGTACAGCTAATTTAGAGACGACTTTGATTCCAAAATCCTTTTCAGTAAAATAATCTGTCCAAATGAAACTTTTACCTCAAAATCAACTTGTGTGTAAAAGGATGAAAAGGCCTTTTTTAAAATTACAAGTGCATGGTCACTAACTCTACTAAAACGGACAGCAAGCCAGCTCCCCAAAAAATAAAGCTTAAAGACCAACTCCGATAGTGAGATTTCCTACATCACAAATCCAAGCTCCGCCCCCGGAGCTCCGCTCTGCAGGCTAAACTCAGAGAAGAAGATAGGACGATCGTGGAACAAACATTAGCAGATTGCAATGCTCGTACGAAAGCTAATTAAGATATAAACTTTCATCGTGTCCCCAGAGACATTAGTGTCTGAGAGCTGCAGAGCTCTTCTGTTACCTGCTTCTTCTACGACACCAACAATGTTAGGCTGCAAGCTAGCACAAAGAGGAGTGAACAGAGCAGCGCTGTCTCTGCCCACGACTCAGAGGTGAATTGCTAATGAGCTACTGGAGCTCTGCAGAAGAAAAGTCCTGAAAAATGACACAGGTAACGTGATTTAGGCAAAAAAACTTCATAATCACAATTTAAAGACCACTGAGAACACTTAAAGTAGTAAAAAAACAACGATTAGAGTGGGACTTTAAACGTTTATCCTGCATTCATAATTCACTCGTATCCAAACACCTGAACGCTGTCAGAAAGCTGCACATGTGCACTCTGGGTTTTCAGGGTAAATCCACCGCATGTCTTGTCCACTAATGACCACTGTCAGGCTGTAATGCACTTTAGTCAAAAATTTCGTCCACAGTGTATTTCAGTGATATCAAAGTAACTGTTTTTGAATCTGACTTCTTCACACAGATTTGCGAATCAGTCGAGTCAGCTCAAAGGTGACCATCAGCATCACCTCTACTCTTATGTATCGAGAACAAGCTCCAAATTTATGAAATTCGTGGATTTGACACGACATGTGATTTTTGATTCTGCTTTTCGGACCTAACAGTGACCTAAATCTCTAGTCTGAAAAGGTTCATTTGGTTTTCCTGCTTTAGCGAGGACAACCAAACCTCTATAAATCAGCTGACAGACAACGCCACAACAATGTCACATGACTCTTCTGAAGACAGCTGGAAGTTTGAATAAAAAAAAAAACACGCAATTTTACCAAAACGGGGTGAATTTGTCTCCTGACTTTGTTACACACAGTTGAACTTTCCTATCGAGGTAAATGGTCAGCATCTACAAATATTGCTAATATATATATATGTGTTAGATAGTAGGAGAGCCTCCGTCTATCACATTCCTACAAAGAGACCCTTCAGCGTTAAAAGGAGCTTAGCTTTAGCAGAACACTTTACACTGATAAGTACATCATTTCTGTCAGCAGAACACTGTCAAATAAACTTTTGATTATGCAGACTGTGTGAAAGTCAATCCTTTTGTACCTTCACATCTCCTCTGAAAGTGGTTAGTGCTCTTCAGTTCAAACACAAGTGTGTGTGTTTCTCTGTGTCACTTGTTGGTTTTGCTGTAGTGTGATCTGGAAGCTGCTGAGAGACCTCTGAGTGTTGACTTCGGCGCTCTGTGATCAGAATCTGAGATCAGCTGTTAGCGACACCAGGAGGAGTCAGTGCAGCTCTTTCCAAGTCACGCAGAGCCGAACACCAGGGACCAAAACCTGCGTGTGTGCGTCTTTGTAATAGTGAACAACACAAAGTGAAATTGTGTCAGCGTAAAATGCACTTGTCTGTTTGCACACCCTTCCTTTCAGTGTGTGTGATTCTGGAGATCCTGGTGGAGAGCATGAGGCCGTCAGTGTCACATCTGCTTTCTTTACGGGGAATAAAAGACGACCTACAGCTTCGTAGATTGGTGTCAGTATTTCTGACCTCTGCTAAAGAAGTGGGCTGTTGACATGCAGAAATCCTTGCATACAAATGAAGAGCTTTGGTCTCAGAGTGCAGCTGACTGGTTTTGAAAAAGACATGACAAGAAGCACAAATGTGAAAACCTACAGGATCCTGGAGTTGATTTTCTGGGGCAGCAGTCTCAATCAGAATCTCATCAAAACACTGTTTTTTTCTCCTCTCCTGCCTTTAGAGGTAACCTCCACCCCCACTGAGAAGCAAGGAGGGTTACATCACTATATGATCCAGCTTTGCAAATCCTTCAAAAGATGTTTCTTTTATACCAACATGCAGGGTTGGCTGGAAGCAGAACCGTTCAAACAGCTTTGAATTCAACCAACTCAGACAGCAGCTCCTGACGCACCTTTAAATCTCATTTGGGTTCATTTTTCCCGGATTATTTCCAACATGTTTGACCTTCTAAAAGTTGGAGGAAGGAATAAGTACAAAACAGGACTAAAGGTCATTACACACTGGTGAATTAGCGAAGCAAAAAGTGACGCGAAAATGCAAAATATTCGGCTTATGCCTTTTCCTATACACACCTGGGGTGATGCAAATAAAATGGTCCGTGGCATGAATTTGCCACGAGAGAACAGAGGAGGACAGAGAAGAAGATGATGACCTGGTCATGGTTGTAAGCCGATTAAATAAAAAGAAAAATAAGAATCGAAGCGTCTGAGTTCATTGAATTCTGACCTTGCGACAGGAGGCGGGGGAGTTTCACACAACGATCCAGGAGCTCAAATTGTATCCTGAGAAATTACGACAATACTTCGGACAATTTCAAGAACTGCTCCATCAGCTGACTCCACGTTTGCAGAAGGAGAGGACAAATCACAGAGAGCCGACTGATCCAGAGCAACGGCTTGTGTTTTGATTGGCCAGAGGTTTAGCAGTTCGCCTGTGAATGTTCGCAAAATTCGCTACAGGGGCAAATTTTTTTCTCTCGCTCTGCCGAAGTTCGTAGCCGGTTTGGAAGCTTGCATTGACATTATGAGGTTTTAAAAAAAGGAAATTATTTGAAAAGATAAGACAAGATGTTCCTTTTATTGTTCCACAGGGGTAAATTCTAAATTTACAACAGCATAGCAAAGATACAAAAAGAGAAAAATTAAAAGATCAAGAAGTTTTGAGTCAAAAAAAGATATGTACTTTGCAAATTTGCCCTGGTGTGTTAAGAGGAGCTCTTACTTCATTGCAGGACCTCAGCACTGTGGCAGCACACAGTATATACACTGAGTTTGGGAGCTTTAAATGCCAACTTTTGTACGCAAATACTGTTCAGAGGTAATTGGGAGCTAAAAGAGCAGATTGTTGCTGAGCTGGTTCCCTAAAATCAGCAGGAACTCCCATCATTAGGAGCATCTACAGTGAGGTGGTTTACCTAAGAAGGTAGATCCAAACCCTGCTTTTACGTGGTAAGATGGATCACAGACAACTTGAGTATGACCATACAGCCTCTACTTAGTTGAAGTAATTGTTAGATCTTTATGGTTATCATGTCTTTGGATCAAATCAGTTATTGGACTTGAACTTTGGTGACCCTCTACGTTGCAGCAGCAGGAGGGAGGCGGACCTTTAGCACAGATCATCGAATAGTTTCAGTGCGGTTCAAAGTCTTGGACATTTAGGAATCAGAAGGTGATGCTGTTAGCAGTCTGCAGAACGACTGTGGGAGTGAAATGCTATCATCTGCAATAAGAGACAGTATTATCTCATCATAATTTTGTATTAAAATTTATCAATGATTCCCAGATAACAGAAAACAGCTTTTAAAGTCCGTTATCAGCTCTGTAATGATCCACATCCTGACGTGGTAAAGTGGAGAGACGCAGACTCTCAGCAGCTTAAATGAGGGCAGGAAACTGATTTAATTAGCGAGTGTACAGACTAATAACTCCAACAACAACAAGCCTTGGGCAACGTCTTCATTTACCAACCAGATGTACCTCTTTTTAAGGCTCGTCCCATGAAGCCGTAAAACTGCCAGTTTATCAGGGGGGAGGGGGAACATCAGAGGCAGTAATCCTGGTAAATTAATGGCGGGTGGTTTGTCCTTGAAAGATGAGTGAGTAACCAGGATGACATGTTCGCCTATCAAAGTATTCACAGGGTGTTCAGGAGTTAAAATCTAAACCATCGACTGCGTGTAAACATGGATGAAGATGATCTCTCTGGCTCCCATTGGATCAATCAAGCATTACCCGGGATTTCCACCCAGCAGGAATGGCTACGATCCAGAAGGGTGGCGATTTTCGCCGTACGCCAATTCCTACTGGATCTATTTATGAGGCAAATTTTGTGGTGGATAGCAGGAATTCGTGGGCAGCAGGACTCGCTGGAACTAACAAGAACCCGCGGATTCATGTGCAATAACACATTGTCTTTAGCCACAGAGGCTAACCGTCTTAGCAGTAGATTGTGTCTTTCCAGAGGAGGAAATCTACTTCTAGACTTCTAGAATCAGCATCTCCTCATCCATGGTGTCATCGGGGTGAAATGACGTCTAAAAACCTTTCTGTTCGTCTCCGCCCGTTTGCATGGTGTGAAATACGATCTGCCTGAAACATGAAGCCAGCTATTTTATTTTGTGTCTGTGCCCGACTTCCTTCCCAGCACGGGTTAATCTGTGCTGGATTCATGCGGCATTTTCTGGTGTCCGGAAAAAAAAAACCGAACTCTTGCGATCAGCTGCGGAGTCCAACGATCCGCAGTGGAACAGAAAGAAGCCGGTGGAAACTAACAGATACAGTCTTTTCGTAGCCGTTCCAGATGCGGTGGAAATTGCCAGTCAGGTAGACAAAGAAGGAGCATGGAGGAGAAAGATCAGAAAGTCTGGGGGCGTAAATATGAGAAGACGGATCTTAAAGTCAACAGGAGTCTTTTGAGGACTTCCTTTTTTGTGCTTCTTTGCTTTAAAGCCGTTTTGAGATTTAAAACCCTTCAAAATATCGAGCCGCGACTTCTCTTATCTCCTCTGGTGTCCTGTTATCATGTTTACCCCGTGTTTATTAACCTCTGGAAGCATCAGCCCAAACTGTGGCGGTGACCTGTGACCCGGCCGGCCTCTGCGGGTCAGAACAGAACAGAACAGATCGCATGGCTGAGTCCCAGAGCCTCAGCCGGGCGATCAATGACGGGCTCTGGCCTGCATTGATCTTCAAGAGAAGATAGCATCATCACTCAACAAGCAGCATCTCCAGATGAAGATGATTTGTACGAAGGCTGAAACAAGATGGCATTCACGTCTAACACCTATATATCTTCATAATGCTTAAATGTGCACTAAGTAGGACTTTTAGCACCCTAATTGATGATAAGATGTATTGTGAAGGGTTTGTGAGGTTGTCGATCAATACTAGTGACTCAAGGGCTGCAAAAAGCTCCTTTCTCTCCTCTGAACAAAACCTCCTCATCCTCACCTACATATACTATTTTGGTCCAGTCTCCTGAAATTTTCTCTAAAGAGCACGCTGTCTTTAAAAGCAAATCCATTTCTCCACCACAAAAGAGGAGTGGAGGGTAAACAGCCCAGCACAAACAGCTGAGGCTAAAATACTGAGGAGTGTGGGCTGAGCTGATGGAGGATGATTTATCCACCATCAACTCATTTCAAACTAATACTCATATAAAGAACTTTTCTACATTTGTAGATCAATTAAACTGAAATAGTTTCCAGACTTTTCTATCCTTGTTTTACAAACTTAAGCAAGCCGTTCGTTTTGTATCCTTAATTGGATTTTATTCACAACCCCAATATTGTAAGGTCGGGATGTCCTTAATTTAAATAAGTGCCAAATGCATAGACTGTAAATACTACGGACAACTTGGCTCTGCCTTCTGTCATTGTTTGAATTTAAAGCTGAATTGCTTCGAACAATCTTCCTACTCCCATAGGCTGTATCAGGTGTCAATCATAGAAAACATGAACCCCTAATAACTTTTAAAAATGGAGCTGTACAGAAAAAAAAGGACTTGAGCACAAACCAGTCTGACAGTAACTACATGTCAACATCGCAACCAGGGGGAGAAACATTTATATTCTGTGTAATAAATTTCTAAAGTTTGTCCACAGCTCCATAGGGATTGCTGGAGGAGGCGGGATTTATGACCTATACTGCTGCCCGTCACCAGAGGGTGCTGTTCTCACGGTGGCTTCACCCAGCGAGGAGGCAAACGGCGTCTATTCTAGATACAGTCTAAGGCCAAATGTTTTCAGAGGACGACAGATGAGGATTTTAGGCGGGCCAGTTCAGCAGCTGGACCCGCCACCATGCTAGTTTGGCGTTGGCTCTGTTCCAATCTGCAAAATCTTCCCTGCAAAAAACATTTGGTGGATGGCAGCATGTTGTTTCAAAATTATTCAATCTTAAACTGATATTGAAAAACCAAAGAGACCCCATACATGATCGGCAACCAATTCAGCTGGTTGGTCACTATGGTGACTGGTGTGCAAATACGAGGTGACCACAGCACGCCTAACGCAAAACTTCGCCATCAACCAGATCCCAACTGTCGAAACTGGAAATGCAAAATCTCATATGACTGAGTAAACAAACATGGCAGACTACGAGAGCTAATTTTTGCTAGCTTCTTAGCTTTTCAGAATCGGTACTCATGTTGCCTCAATCGGAGTCCATGCTTTGCTTTTGGCCTCCTGATTGGCTATCGTTTTTGGCTGTACGAGGGTTCCCCTGACATATTTACAATGTTTTCTAACTACAATTCTAACTCGGGACGCTCTGATTGGCTTCAGTGGTGATCGGCAAAAGAATCATCAGATAATCTGGCTTTTGTTGACTTGTTGAAAAAGGGGACTGGGCCTAAAATCGGTAAGTTAATAAATGCAGAGAAAGACTGTGGCGGTATAGGCATCAGCGACACATTTCCAGCCCGCTTTGGCTTTTCATTCATGCATATGTAACGTGTTGATAGATGGTGTAGTGACAGAGAAATGTGCTCAAAGTGACACGATGTTAGAGATCTCGATAAATATGTCAGTGAGTGTGACTCGTCTTTCATTTTGGTGAGCTTCAGTAAAGAGCATCCGTGAGTGGTAGTGAGGATATAAAGACAGAGCTGTGCCGGAGCAGAAAGCATGAGGGGATAGTGATGAAGAGCATTAGGAATAAAAGGAAGCTACTAGAAAAAAAAGGGGGGAAGGCTGAAAAGCCAGTGGAAAAAAAATGGAGGGCAGTCGGTGTGTGCTTGAACGAGTCAAAGAGACAAAATAGAGGAGACGAGGGAAAGAGTCCAAGAGGAGGGAAAGCTCGGGAGGAGGGCGAGCTGCGGGGAGACGATGATTTGTGGCTCTTTCCAGTGTGCTAGCGTTACAGGAATGGCCCTCCAGGGCAGCATGAAAAGTCTCTTGATTGTTTGGAGTGGTAACAGGAGCCCCCAGCTCCTTGCCCTGATAGATTTATTTACATTTCAGCGCCTGGATCCCACTCAGAAAAAATGATACGAGGCGGCTGGAGCATCAATATTTTGTAGTAGTGATGATCCCACTTGGCCCTGCCCCTCTTTTGCCTCTTTAGTTTCATGATGATGACTTAATGCTCCTGGTGATCTGCATGTTGCATCGCCGGGTCATTGGCTAGTTAGTACAGAAGTGGAGTACCAGCCATGATATCCATACTTAAAATAGAACAATGCCTCTAGAGCTACAATAGCTGGGAGTCTCTGTCTATAATTAACTTTAACTAACACTTAATCAATGGCATGATTGCATTATCACATCTGATTGAGTCCAACACAGTACTCCTCACTTTCAAGTCAATCCGAATGCTCATGGCTGTCACTTTATTTTGAAAGGCTTAAAGACATCTGTGCCGAGCCCCCCGCTGTGCTGAATATTAGCACAAATCTGCAGTCTCACATTATTAATGGCCCTCCAGCTTTTAATTTCTGCTCGCTCTGTAATTACCACAAATTAACCAGTGAGAGCCACATTTTCTCTCCGCCATCAGACTGCATCTCTGTCTGTGGAGTGTGAAATTACAGCTTAGATTAACCTGAAAATGGAAAACAACATTCTTCAGCACCGTCTGCATGGATTTAAATCACGACGGCGGCGTCCATCGATGCCAACAGTAGCTCTTAAGCGGGAATGGATCGATTCTTATATTTTCCAAACTTCACACAGGCTAACCTTTAAAAACCTCCGGGGCGGAAAAAGATTAGCATCAGGGATCGACTCAATTTGCAGTGAAAGAGGCGAGGAATGCAAATATGAGGTTTGTGACTGCTGTTAGAGGAAGCTATCAAACTCGACTAACACCCATTCATCAGCGGACACAATGTAGAAACCAGTTATTCTGCTAAAATGGGGTTACACATGGACCAGTTTGGTATTAAATACTATCAGATTCAGTGTTTCCCCCTAGCTTTTTTGCTTTGGCGGGGGCGGGGGTCTACATCAGCCAGGAGTTGCGGGAATGAGTCAGCGCTGTTTTTGGGGCTGGGAGAGATGCTTAAGCTAGCATCCACAAGAGAATGTGCGGCGTCAGCATCGGCATCACTACGTACCGTCTTTTTGAAGAATGCCGATATTTTTCAATTGGGGTGCTGAATGATCAGAGACAGTTCGCTGCTCTCTGACGATTACGATTCATCGTTTCGATTCCGATTCCAATTCCTATCGATTCTTGATATCCAACCCTATCCATGACCATTTTTTTATTGTTTTGTTGGCGACAAACACGATGGAAAAGAGCCAGAACCCCGGGTTGTCAAAACCAGCCTGCTCAAAACTGGCAGGGTATAAGCGACAAGCGCTCGCGACCAGAATACCAGAATCGTTGGTGCTAACATGCCACGCCTCTAAACTACGCTGCAAGGCATGTCAGCACGCGTGTTCGTTGTGAGATAGAGAGAGGAGCGAGCGGAGAGGTCTGCTTGTTGCAGAGGAGCGGAAATATAGAGTCTGAAGAGAGTCTGAAATTGAGCAAATTATATTTTGTAGGCCGTTTTGATGAAAATAAAAATTGCACTGTAGGGAAAACACTGAGATTTATTAACCTCTTCTTCTAAACGACAGAAAGTTTAAATGGTTTTTATCCATCTATGCATTTCAGCAGAAAATCTCCCCTGATTGAGTTAACTCACTGAAAGTTTCCGGTCTCACAAAGCGAGTGGACTTTAAACAACAACTCCCTTTCTGGATGACCTAGAAATAACATACCTGTACATACTTATTATATTTTTCATTTAATAACAAGAGTGAAATCTGATTTAATTTCTGTTCTTTTCTAACTTACTCCGGGAGGTAAAATTTTGCATATTTGGGTCCAGAAATTACAACAGAATACCAAAGATTTGTTTTCTTTTTCAATGTTTATTTGGAAAGATTGACCATTTTTACGACTGAATATGAGGACCACATTAAGAAAAAAAACTTTTGAGATAAAAGTCGTTAATTTATGAGAATAAAGTCATTACTAACGTGAATAAAGTCGTAATAAAGTAATTATGATGCTAATGATAATGTGGTGCTAATGTGCCAAAAGATTAAGTATCTCTTGTTATTATTTTGTATCGTACTGAATTATTGCGGTCTTGCTGTATGAAGTAGGGGTATCGGCTCTGGGTCTGATGGTCTTGATCTCGCTGATCTTTGAAGGATCAGGCTTGATCTAGGGTTTCTTTTATTGGTACGCAAACAACACATTGCACTTTGTCTCTGCATTTTATTCACTCTGCTGATGCAAAAATACTGGTATGACTGACATATGCTCTAAATCATCTTTAACGCTTTTTACCTTCTGAATTGTTTTTTATATGATGCTCGGCAGTGTTTTCAATGCCTGAGCCTGCTGCAACCTGATTTGCCCATTTTGGGACATAATAAAGTTGAAGTGAAGTGAAACCTATATGGAAGTACATTTTCGCAAAACAGGTTAGAATAAAAGGACTTTATTACGACTTTATTCTCATAAGTGATGATTTTAGTACGACTTTATTCTTGTAAGTAATTACTTCATTATGACAGAATTCTTGTTAGTAATGACTTTATTCTCATTAGTAATGATTTTATTCTCAAAATGTAAATGTATTTATTTTTTCTTCACGTGGCCCTAATACTCCGTTGTACATTTTCTTGTAATAAAGTTGCATTGAAATGTGTCTTACAAGAATAAATTCATAGTTAAATGATTTTCTCATGAGAATAAAGTCATGGTCGAGTCGTATAAAGTACCAGATTAAATTATACGAAACTGAAATATGATGAAGTCCAATGAAAGCTCTTCACTCTTCCTCCGGCACTGCTCATAATGAGTTCTACTGTTTTTAAAATGACCATCTCATTGAAAAGTGAATCTTTTTTTTTTCACAGTGTCGGATATTAATAAATGACAAGCCTTTCTTTTATCATCCTGCTGTGAGCTAATTAACGCTCGAGCTCATGCCGTGGGTTTTCCAAAAGGAGAATAAGCATAAAAAGGCAGCAGTGGCTCTGGACGGCCACAGCAGACAGCTCTCAGTCTTAAGTGGAAGAGCAGCAGCCTGTCTCCCATTTAGGATAGTGGGCTATTTAGCCTGACAGCCATTAAATATGAATTAAAAACCACACAGGCCTCTTTGCCTTGGAAAATGTCATTACATATCTTTATGGCGGCCGATTGTTGAATAAGCAGTTTGCAGTGCTCCCCTGGGGGCAAGGCTGGGGATGGGAGTGGAGTGGAGAGAAGTGGATGGAGGGAGAGGAGGGAGGGAGGGAGGAAGAAACCAGGGTGGTCAGATGGAGTGGAGCGATGGTGGGATGGGATAGAGGGACAGATGGGGGAGGAATGAGAGGATGAGTGAAGGGACAGGAGAATGAAAACAGAGGAAGAGGAGGGGGGTGGTGGACACGTGGAGGATGCAGAGAGAGCGGGTGGAGGAATAACGAACAGGCAGGTCTTCTGTAACGGATGAGGCCTAATAGCAGCTGAAATGGAATCTACATTACAGGTCCTAACTGAGTGCAGTACTTCAGGGGCCGGGCCCGAAAGGAGCAAATAATAGCGGCGGCTTGAAGTGGTGCTTCAGTTTCTCTCCAGCAGACGAGGGAGATGTGTAGGGGGGAAATGAGATTGAAGGGGAAGGGGGGTACTTCAGAGAGATACTGGCCTTCTTAGTATTTTCAGGGTTGTTAGAAACATCTCAAAAGGTCAGCCTGTGCCTAGCGACCAATTTTATTGCACAGTGTTTACAGGAAGTGCAAACCGCTGGGCTGTAATTATCGAAGCTGCACCTCCAAATTGTGATGGCTATTGTTAAAGACACAAAGACATTACCATTGCTCTTGTGGCGTTCTTGAATACACCCTTTGTGGCTGTAATACAGCTAATCTCACTGATATACACCCAGACAATAGACATTTAATGAGGTCATTTTCACTGATGCACCCAGTTTATCCTACAGCATAATGCCTCGGATTGAAAAAAGGAGGAAAAATGCACCATAATGAGTTCTTTATGTGTGACATTGTTATTTACAGTCAAACATCTCAGAGGAAAATCATCAAAGTGCAAAGCAGCACAAAAGTACCGTTGGCTGATAATCATTGCCCCCCCAAGAGCTGAAGCTATTAGCAAAAACATTCAGTAGATTTGTGGTTATTTTTTCCTACAGCTGATGCAAAAATTTAAAGTGTGTGTTCAGTGTTAAATCTGACACCAAAGGACCAAGTTTTGGTCTCTGAGTGACCAGTCTTATGCAGATGATCGTAAATCTTTGAATCTAAATAAATGGACAAGTTTTCGTCACATGCAGGTGATCTTTGCGGGGCCGACCCTTGGCATAGGCGACATAGGCAGTTGCCTAGAACGTCATCGGCCGGAGGGGAACACTTCAAGGGCCCTCCCCTTTGGGTAAAAAATCTGAATAAAATTATAAAATCATTTGTGACTAACTCTTCTACTTTCTTCTACAAATAAAATCACAAAATAAAGTAACGATGTTTGTAACCTGGCAAGTCACGTCACATGATGCAGGGGCGCATCTCAGTTCAGTGAGCGAGCGAGCGAGCGAGCGAGGAATCAGAACAGGACGGGTTATTTTATTTACAATTTTTCATCATGACAAGGACAGCTCAGCCATAGTTGGAGGGAAGTAATACTTCAGAAATACGAAGCATCTGATGTGTAGCACCATTTATTCTATAATTATCATCACTATATCCTACCACGTTTATTTATTTATTTACTTTATTTCACTATATATATATATATGTATGTATTATAAATGTACTTATTATTCTATTTATTTAACCACTTTTTTTTAATTCATTTTATTTTGTTTTATTTATTATTATTATAATAAAGAGGGGACAATTCACACCCACAAACACACACTCTTCAACACACATAGAAACCCACACTCTAATCACAGCCTTGTAACACTTTCTAAATGTTTCTAAATGTTATGTGTCCCTGCTGTACTCGTCTTGTCTTGTCTCTGTTTTGTATGTACTTTAAATATGTTGTCAACCACTTAGCTAAGCTAAATGCTAATTGCTAACGCTAAATGCTAATTGCTAACGCTAAGCTACATGCCGAATTGAGCTGTGTGTGAGCCTTAGCTACATGCTAAATCACATACTTATGCTAAAAGCTAAGCTAAGTTACTGGCTAAACCAAACTTCATACTGCGATAAGCAAATCAGTTAAACTAAACTAAATACTTAAACAGGGAAGTAACAAAAGTACACATTCTAATACTATACTCTGCTAAACAACCAAGGACCAGCCACCTCGCAATCACACAAAACAAAACTCACAGCTGATGCTTTCATAAGCAACACAAGTCAGTTTGTAGCCGGGTGTCCTCGGGAGCTGGAACATGTGTAAACTGCTGAAGACAGAGGGAAGAACTTCCTACTTCCTGGTCCTATTATAGAGTTTACACTTCCTGGTTTTCCTTCAATGATTGTACTTCCTGTGTTAGAGTTTTGCTGGCCAACAGGTGGAGCCATAGCTACCCAGGACAGAACAAATAAAATGTATTGGCATGATCCTTTCAACTAAGGATTTAGGCGATTTTACCAGAGATGGCCAGCATTATCAATAATGATTTATGCCAAAAAATCATTTCCGTCAAAAAACGACTTAGGCCATTATTTTAAGAGGGTGCCGATATTACCATATTTAGTGCTGACACAAGGTTTTTATTAGCAGCAAGCTTCGCAAAGCTTCTCTACAGATGTCCCTGACCGAACCCTTACCATAAGTAGACATTTTTTTCAGTGTAAAAAAAAATACATATTTGTAAACACACCCTCAGTCGTGCACAGTTGTTAAAAATTACGAAATGACCAAACCAGCTTGTGTTCAAGGTTTTAAACATGCTTAATTATGTCGTAAATATGCGCAATACATGGGCTCAGGGTGTCCTCGGCTTTCGGAACCAGCCTCAAGTGGACACTTTAGGAACTGCAGGACTTCATAATGTCTACAATTAAATGATTCCAGCAAGTGAAATAAATGTAAAATAATGAAAAGACATTGTAGCTAGATACAAGATCTTGTCCAGGACTGGGATCAGTAACCAGGCCTGTTAAATCCCAGACAAAGCATCATTCAAAACCTGCAAATCAATCAGGTTTGGGCTTATCGGGTCTGCTACTGCTATGATCGCTCCAGATAACATTACACTTTTAGTTAAGTTGCGTCACGTTTATTAAATAAACAGTGTATGCACATTAATAACAGTGATAAAAGTATAGGAAGAAGAATTTCAGAGCACAACTTCAGTTGCCAAACACATCAAGCTAAAGTAGCTTCAGTACTTTTGACTTTCTACAGTTTTAAAGAACTTCGTGAACTCATGAGCCATCCTCCTTCTCACCCAGAGAAGCTGAGGTTAGTACAGCAAGTCCTGTTCGTTATAAATCAAGATCCAGGGTTAAAATCTGCAGGATAAAAGCGAGTTAGCTTATGATAACACAGTGAGATGTTCGAGGTCGGGTCTATAAAACGTGAATCAGGCAGAGGTAGGTGATAGAGAGAATGTTTTTTGGCTGAAAAACAATATAGAAAAGACTCAAAAGGGACTCCAATCACGGAGGAGTCTCCATGATGGTTCCAGTATTGATGAAAATTCACGACCCCCATCACTCGACGCCGGGTACCTGAGCATATCTTCACATTTATTCTCTTTGGTTGTGCTTTTACATCTCCACGACTTTACGGCGATATCGGCTGGTTGATTTGATCGACAGATGGATCGATTGATTGATTTCTGTCGAGAAATGGCGGCAGATAAATGGTTTCACGCAAAGGACTGAGGGATGAACAGACAGATGGAGGAGCAGACAGGCTGCCAGACGTGAGCAGCCAGTGATTGTTGTTCTATTGACCATGTGATTGGTCAATACGCTGTTCTCTCTGAAACACTATCTCCTACTATCAGGTTATCCCGAGCCGTCTACAAAAACAAAAAACGACCCTACGACTCACTCATTCGATACAGGCGTGTAGCAACATCCTCACAGTCGATACACGGCTTTTGCACATATATGTACGTCTCGCGTGTGTTCGAAGATGAAAACCTGGTTCAGTTCAACCTCTCCTTCTCTTCCAAACAGCAATATTTCGGTCCAACGTCTGCGCAGAGGTGCACAGCTTCACTTACTCTTTTCCTTGCATCGCTCTGTTTTGTGGGAGTGTGTGTATACGCGTGTGCGTGCGTGCGTGCGTGTGTGTGCTTTCGCTGCTGTCAGTCCACTTAAGGGCCTTTGGTTTCAGAGGAGGCCATTGTGTTTTCCTCCATCGCCTAGCAACCATCACCAAGGCCAGCACTCCATTGTTGCGGAGGCTGAGCACCTGAATTGCCTGCTGCCTGTTTCTACTTTTCAAAATTGTACTGTAATTTCACAAAGTGGTGTTTCAGCATTAGAGAGAGAGAGAGAGAGAGAGAGAGAGGGACGGCCGTGTTTTTAAAATTGGAGGGCTATGAAAATTGGGGGGGAAGCTTCATTCGGCCGCAGGAGTCGGACATATTTGCAAAAGACACACAAACAACGCAGACGTAAAGATGGTCAGAGCGTCGTTAGCGTTCGGGGGGGAAGAGAAAACAAACACTGAGTCATCTATATTGAGCGGCGCGGTCGAGCTATACGTGTTTGTGAGTGAGTGATGAACAGGGTTTACATTAGATGTGTTGAAATGTACTTTAGAGACTGATAAAGAGAGATAGAAACCCACAAAGACAGGTGGACAAAGAGAAGGAGAGAGAGAGGGAGAGAGAGAGAGAGAGAGAGAGTTGGAGAAAATGGGAAAAATATGAAAAGAGCAACATGTAGTGGGGCGGGACTTGAGTGCTGAAAAGGTTTGTGGGCTAGATTTTTCTCAGTGACGTCACTTTTTACACAGTTTCCTTGAATAGCACCTGTGTGCATGGGGGCTGTCTGTCCGTCAGCCCTGAGTAAAAACATAACCCGTGCCAGCAAAAAACATATCTATCAGTGTTCCTCAGTGGCCAATGGAGACAGATCCGTCCGTTTTTTTCCCCAAACATCGACTCCGGTGTCCGTAAAGCTAGGTGCTACAGATTTGGCCCCCCTCACATCATCTCTTTTTTTTTTTTCTAAAACCCAAAGACTTCAGCATCTTCATTTTCTCAACGTATGTTTTTAAGCACCCTTCTTGTGAATTCAAGTGATTTTTTCTTCTACAAAGACTGCGCTCACTCTTTGTGCCGTGAAAATTGGTCTTTTTGTGCGCCTGCAATCACCGCCCTTGTGGATGACCCCAGGTGCCTGATTCAGAAATGGTGAGTAACAACAATTTAATCTTCAGATAAATCAATGTGTCCATCACTACTCCGTATGCCTCTGTATTTGTTTGCACTGATTCATTATGAAAATCTCTGTTTTGAGCGTTTTGCCTCCTGTTTTTCCTCTCCTTATGCGCTTGTCTTCTCTAAACATCTTGAGTGTCTTTCCATTTTCCTGTGATTTTTCTTCTCATTTTTCTCTTTTCACCGCAGCATTAATCATCAAACTTCACAGAGATGCTAAAAAATCCTTTTTTACTTCTTGTTCCATTTAAAAACATTAAAACTGAACAGATTCTTCTTAAAATTAACACACAAATAGATGCATACCTTTGACTTCTTTCATGCACACCACTCTGATATCCTGTAGATGCGTGAACACACAAATACAAGCAACGGCATGCACACACTCACATGCATATCAGGTTTCATTGTGTCAATACAGCCCGCACACACACACACACTCACACACAAATACACACACACACACTCGTGCAAACAGGGTTGTCTGTGCAGAAGGTCCGGTGAAATGGCAGCACTGTTGGCCGACACGCTCTCCAGTGTCGGTAAATACTCACGTCTTCTTCTGCATCCGTGTTCAGGAGGGAGCTGCTTTAGCACCAGGATGAATTTTCAGCTAAATGTTGCAAAAAAATGTCCTTTTTCTCTTTAGGGTGTATCTGCAAAGACTGAAAACAGTTTGAGTTTGAAAGAAAAGGCAGAAAATGTGTCACATCTGCAGGAATCAGAAAAATTCACACTGTCACACGATGAACCGTGCTTTAAATATAATGTCATGTTTTTAGGATTTGTAGATCTGTGATAAATCAAAATGATGTGACGTAGGTTAACAACTAAATGGAAATACCTTAACGGATAAAAAAGGAGTGCTTAATGTGTGTCTCTAATCTGCTCAGTGTAATAGGTGTCCATCACTGAAGCATTAACAAAATGGCAAAGTGCCAGAGAGAAACAACTGAGTGTACGTTTCCCCTCAAAAGCTGACTTCACATGTCCGAAACGCCGTCATTATTAATGTTAAATTATTGATCAGGATCGATGCTGCAGGAGAACTTACCTGGAACATGTGGACTTATTGGTAATGTGGAAACGAGGGGAGTGCATGTGTGTGGGAGAAATGATGGATTGGTGCAGCAGCAGCAGCAGGTTTCAGCTGAGCTCAGAGGAGAAAAATACAAGATGTGTCATTTTCAGGTGGAAAAAATGTTTATTTCGCTTCTTTTCTGATTGAATCTGATGAGAATTTAAAGAAAATGTGTTCGAGGTTCACTTCAGCAGCTGTCTGTACGAAGTTATCCTGCTGAATTTTTCATTTTTTAAAATCAGAATCAGATTTATGGGCAAAGTAAGTGTGCACATACAAGGAAACTGTCATCTCTGCACATGAAATATGATACACACACGAGCCTACGTTTGACGTTTAACACTTCACTAATATGCACAAGACTTTAAAACGATATATAAGTCTATTTCTTTTAAATAAGGGCTGAAACCAGCTTGTTCTAACAAATCTGCTGGTTAAATCACTGCCTCTATAAAAGGTCGATATCAGTTTGAAATCTTTCAATACGCGAGAGCTCAAGGAGACATCGAGTTACGTAAAACCAAAACCAGAACGATCAAACGTTTCATAAAAATACCAAATTTAAAAATCCAGAAAGATGCACATTTTTAATTTTGACAATTCAGGGACATTAAAAAACATGAATCCCCTAAAAAATTTGCAGTTTAAGTTTCTTTTCTTTATTTTGTCCCTGCAGGTCTTTGTTAAACGGCGATATTTCACATTATTAACAGACTCAAAGGAGTTTAGACTTCATTTCATCTGCTCACTCCTCCTCATCAGTTACATGCTGACAGCTGAACCTAAAATCACACCAGAGTGACTCGATGAGAGCTCATCAGTGTGTGTTTCTCTCTCTCTGTTCCTGCACACAGGGTCGTCTCCTTGGGCCTTGGATCACACAGTTTGTCCTGGCAGATCAACACAGACACCGACCTCTGACCCTGCATCCAGCCTCACTATCTTCGTCTCGTCCTTTCTCAAGAACATCTGGATCCCAAACGCTGATTCCAGACCTTCTTAGTTTGCACAAAACTGATTCAAGGTAAAAAACAAAAGGAAATGTGTGAACTTGTGTCGTCCGTGCTCAAATATTCAGCTGCTGCAAATACAGAAGCAACAGGATGAGTTTACGACCCCTGTTTCCAAAAATAACGAGGGAGTCCTGCACAGATTATTGAGGTAATTGAGATAATAACTCCAGCAGGGGGACTTGTCTTTAAATGCGTTTCTCTCCACCATGACCTGAGCTGATTGTTTGTTGACAGGCTGCCAACACGCTCATTTAATCTCCACCAGCTCGAGGAGAAGGCCGCTCAGGACGGCCTGTTCTGCTGCGACTCACGTACACACAGACCCCGGCCTTCAGCTGGGAGACACGAGAGCTGAGGACACGCTGAGTTTCGACAGAGGGGGTGCGCAGGACTTAAAAGAAAGCTCTTTCAGCCCTCAGGACTCAGATCAGACGTCAGCTCAAGGAGGCCACCTTGAGTACATCCGGGAACACGTCAGGGAGCAGGAAAGACGAAGATGAGATAGTAAGAAGAAAGATGAAAAGAAGCTTCGAGAGCAAATATCTCAAAGTTTGGGTGTTTCCAAAAGCTTGACTGTTTCTCGTTTTTTTTGCGTTTAATATTAAAACAAGAATTTCAGGAAGTATTTTTAAGACAAAGTGAGTTTTATCTCCTAAATTTGAGTCCATAGCAGCGTGGAAGACTAGTGATTTTGTTGTTTTTGTGGTCAAACTGACAACAAGTCATTGTCTCCCGCATTGCTTTGAGACACGAGCGAGAAGTAAATCTGCAGCTTTTACACGATAAAATCCTCCTTTTATGAAAATGAAGAGCAACTATAGGAAATATAAAAGAGCAGCGATTACACCCTGATGTTTAAGTATTGTGCCCGGCAGGCTGAACTGGGTCAAATCTTCATTAATCCCAACAGGGGATGGGGTGTGATTTTAGCGAAAAGACTTCTTTTATAAGAGTAATCATTCCAACCTTTTTTACGCTGCAGCTCACAGTTAAAACCTCAACTTGAAAATCACAGATTCAATCCCCCATGTGTTTGAAAATAATTACAACAATCCACTTCATCGCCAGAATGTGGCTGTGTTAAAACAGCAAAGAAATAATGCAGATGTTTCAGGTCTTTTTTTTTTTTTGGTGCTTTTTGACGTTTAATTAAAAAATGTCGGATGAAGGAGCAGGAGGAGTCGAACCTGCGACCACATGGATTACGGCCTCTGAACACGGGGGGTGTACTTTAATTTTTTTGTAGTTTGATGGCAGATTTTTCCTCTTTTAGTCTTTTAGTCGTTGGTGTTTCTTTCTCACTTGTGAGGCAGCAAACATAAAAAAGAAAGAGGTGGAACCGAAGAAGGAAGAAACACACATTTTCTGGGGTAATTCGCCAAAAGGAATGAACTGAAAAAAAACAGGACTACCTTTAAATCTTTTTAAAATGGTTTTTCATACTGTGTTTTAAAGATGAATATAAATAACTGTGTTTTTCTGCTTTTGTGCACGCTGCTGCCATGAACAGAGGAGTGTGTTTTTGTTGTTTCTTAAACACAGACTGTTTCTTTTTATTTTCCCATAATTACGATTGTTTTGTTCTTGCTGAAGTCAGAGCTGAACGCCTCGATACAGTCACAGATGGGTCCTAGTTATCATTCTGAATGTGCATTAAAATGATTATGAGCCGGAAGTCCACAGATCCATAAATTCAGTCTAATTTCATCATCAGCTGTGAGCCGAATCGACAGCCTGCTTCAGAATATTGAACCATAAATGATGGAAAACATGGCGGACTCAAAGGTTAGAGGTAATGCCGGTATCGATTCCCACTGCTTCTGCTTCAATTTGTTTTATTTATACTTTATGACTTGACCTTTGGCTTTTGATTGATTCACCTTTGTGCTAAGTATTCAAATAAATGCAGCTGTGTCAAAATAAAGAATGAATCAGTTCATAATGACGACTTTTCAAACTCCTTTATTGATGAAATTTGATCTCAGAGTGACGCTAGCACTGCACCATCAGGAGTTACTGGGGGGGCATCAGGGCCTTGGTCTGCTCCATGACCTGCTTGAAGAACTTCTCCATCATGTCGGTGAGGGGTTTGACCTGCTCCTGGAAGTTGTCAGTGAGGGGTTTGACCTGAGCGTTAAAGTTGTCGGTCAGCGGCTTCATCTGCTCCTCGATGTTGGCGATGTAGGGTCTGACCTGCTCCTGCAGCTTGGTGGCCTCAGCCTGGAACTTTTCAACCAGGGGCTGGATCTTGGTCTTGCCGTCCTCCATGTAAGTCCTGTGGAAGGATGAGGAGGTGAAAACATCTCTTTAATGACTGCTGCTGATCCTGACGGGAATTTCCATGAAGAAAAAACGATCTGACGACCCTTTTTGATGGTGAACTGCTGAGAGTGTCGTTCATGGCTCGTAACGGTGAGTTTTATCCCTAAATCAACCTTTAGCTGCATGTTTGACCAGCTTCATATACTTTTCATCCGGACACATCTGTTGCTTCGAAAGCGACTCCCACAGTGACACACAAGCACGTTTAGGGCCTTCGCAAACTGGCGCCTTGTTTCCACTCACAACAAACTAAATCAGCAAGAGATCCTTCATTTTCACCCGTGCCTGCAAAACTGTCTGGTGTAATACTTGTTAAAATCTAGTTTTAGCACATTATGAACCTGAGATTATTCAACCAAGACTGTCTTTCTCGTTTTGACATTAAATCCAGTCAGATCCAGAAAATGACGCTCTCCTTCAGAGCTACAGATAGATTTGACGGTTTTTATCTATCTGTAAAGAAATGTGTCACCTTTTTAACAGATTTACAGACAGACAACAGTGAGCACACAGTAATACCATGGGTTTGTAGTAGGAAAAAGAAATAAGGGAGAAGAAGAAGGAGCAGCTGCCAGCGAGCTAGCTGTAGCAGCATTTCAGCTATACTTTCTAAAAGTCCTTTTCACTGTTTCGACTCAATGCAGTAATTTAGGATAAACCAAAGGTAGTCTACTTCAAAATAAAAGTAATGACAAAGAATCATATCGTCCCTGAAGAGGTTTTAGTTCCACAGCCAGTGATGTGGATAATAATAATGATAAACTTTGTGGGACTTACTGAGCAGTGTTGGTGACCTCCAGAGCCTTCACCTTCTCCACCATGTCCTGGGTGGCGGCGGTGAGGCCGGCGGACATGTCGTTGATGATCTTGGTGATCTTTTCCAAGTCAGCCTGGGCGTCACGTTTCACCAAGGACCCGGCCTCAGCGCCTGAGGAAAGAGGAAAGTTTGTGTTGTGCAGGTTTTTGGTTTTTTCTTCATGCCATCTTAAAGTTAGATTCATTTCTCTTACCGTGGGCGACGGCCAGCACGAAGACAAGAGCGGCAACGAGGGAGGATTTCATGGCTGCAGATGAGCGAGTCTGATCTGGAAAGTGTCAAAAAACAAGAATTACAAACAACAGATGTAAGTCACACAGAGGTCAATGAAACACCATGTAAAGCAGGCAGAGACATACCTTAGCTCCTGGGGTTCTTGGACCAAACGGTGTCTTCTGTCAGAGAGTGACAGGCTTTTATATCCCCACAGGATGAATGAATCATGGCCGGTCAGGACAAAATCACCTCCAACATGAATGATTTATCTGATGTGATGAGAACAATCCCTGTGTTGGCTGACCCTTGATGCTTGATCACTGTCACAAGAGGACACAAAGTCCACTATTTGTGTTTGTGTGTCACTGATTCACTCACTGTCACTGATTATCTCCAGACCTGATGTGAGGAACTTTAAGTCTGTGCTGATTGTATCGTCCTGTGGACAAAGCAGCGCGTCTTATCTCAGCTGATACTGTTCAGATGAGGGAAATCTCGTCCTGCTTAAACACTCACTGTGAATGCTGTGGAAAATGTCAGAGTCAGCATCTTCACTTCTTTTACATCTATTCCTAAGCATTAGCTGGAGATGTTAAAAATGCTCTTGTTGCTCTTGTTTGCAGTCAATTTGAACTTCATTGCTGATTAAAGCTTTAGTTTGAGTAACGGTCCTTTTTGGGTGCTTCATACCATGACCCTGATGCTCAGCTACTCAGACATTTTATAACACACTATAAATCAAATCAAAAATACAGCTGGAATACAATTAACAGTTCGTGAAAAAAGGAAACCAAATCACTGTTATTTTATCTTTCTCTCTTTTTTTTGTGTTATAAAACCAAAAACAGGATAAGCATTTTACCGTCTGAATTGAATACATCAAAATGAAAGCACCTTTGGCCTTTTCTTTTTTATCTTTTGCCTTTCGTTTCTTTCTTTTCTTCCTTTCGAATTGAAGACTGAAAAGGTCTCCTGGTTTTGTTTTTAAGGATTTGAGCCAAAAATAAGTCACAGTAACTTAAAGTAACAGTCCTATGGGAGGAGAACGGACTAACACTTATTAAACTATTTCACTATAACATGTAAACTCAAATATTTATTTTTGGACATCTGCCTTCAATCAATGTTGATAAAAACATTTTATTTTGTAATGAATAAAGACAGAAACTGATCTCAGTTGATCGTATTCAGTGGGATTGAGGTAATTAAATATGAAATCTCAATATCCATGTGAGCAAAATAATGGAGCCAATACTGAATACAGTCTCTATCTATCTATCTATCTATCTATCTATCTATCTATCTATCTATCTATCTATCTTTTTTCTTTCTTGATATTTTCAGTAACTTGTGTTTTAACCTGTATAAACCTGGTTTGAGTGAGGGTAAGCAGCTAAGTAATATAATGGTGATATCATCCATGTTTACATCACTTCTGTGTGTATAAGTGTAACAGATTTTCGATAAAAATTCAACACAAATATCTCTTTTGTATTTTCATTGTTATTCTTGGCACAGATTTTTGTGTTTTATGAGTAACTTTGCCAAAATCCTTCATTAATTGTCGTTGTTGTAGTAGGAAGGCGAATGCAGCACCGATGGTAGTATGGCGCCCTCTGCTGGACTCCTGCAGAACTGACGGCTTGCCCCTGTGCCAGGCTACTGTGCTAAGAGGACTCATTATGAGCTTCGATGAAACACATAAACTAAGTTGTTTTTCACGGTAAAAACTCATTTTATTTATGTAACATATTAAAGAGAATATCCATGTTTGTTTTTGAACACTTTTGTGATGTTGTTGCTTTGTTGTGGATTGATTTTGGCTTCATCACGTACTTTGGTTAAGCTAGCTAAAACGGTGTTATTTGATGATGAATGATGTAGCCTGCTAGCCTAACAGTTTAATGTCTGTTTTCTGTCTTTTAGGAGGTGCTGGAGCTGTGAGGAGAGGCTGTTAGAGACATGATATTCTTCTGTTATTTCAGGTACAAATAAACTTTTATTAATGTAGACTTATCATAGCCAGTCTGCAGTACCCTGTTAACATCTAACTACTGGTGCTTTTACTACATCCACTCGTGGATAAAACTGTTGGTACCCTCCGGTTAATGAAAGAAAAACTCCCAATGGTCACAGAAATAACTTGAATCTGACAAAAGTAATAATTAATAAAAAAAATCTATGAAAATAAACCAATAAAAGTCAGACTTTGCTTTTTAACCATGCTTCAACAGAGTTATTTGAAAAATATAAACTCATGAAACAGCCCGGACGAAAATGATGGTACCCTTAAAGGTGGGGTAGGCAGGATTTTATTTAAGAAGCATCTTTTTTTGTGTTTTACATACAAAAAAACTTTTAATATCAGTAAAGCTATTAGTTATTGATAACATTAGGGAATATAATGATATCTCTGTGTTTTGTTCTGTCTGTGTAGTCAACATTTAAAGTTTTTTGAGCGGCCCGCTCTTTCTGACTGTAAACAAAGCCGTTCTCCACCTCCCGACCTGATTGGTTGTGAGGCAGACGCTGCTCCCTCGTGTCGCTCACGTGCCCAAACAAAGTTAGCATGCTACAATATCGGACAGTAGAAACCAACCAGAAAGTACGGAAAATTGTCTGAATCCTCCTTTGGCCACGACTGCCGACACAAGCAAGAAAACAAAGTAAATACCGGAGACTCTGGCGGAATAATGGACGCTTAATAAGGAGGTAGATCACCCTTACAGACCCTGTTATCTTTCTGCTGGACAGGTAAACCGCTTTAACAAAGTAAGCCAAGTGTCTGTAACAGAAGTGTTTCTTGTCAAACGGACCTGCTGTAGCGTGTTGTAGCGCCATCGCTAAACTGTTGACCTCGGGTCCTGGACTATGTCACTTTATCCTAGTTGTAGAAGTCCTGCAAACATTGTGTTTGCTGGTAGTCTGTTGGCATCTACAGTAGCACCAATGCTTTTTACTTTCAACTTGGCTGGGCCCCATTTGTAATTTATCTGCATTATATCTGAATTAAATTGAAATGATACAAGCGAGTAGGAGCATCTGTTTGTGGGCTGGGATGGCTGGAGCTGAGAGGGAGGGGAGAAGAGGAGCTGAGGGGAAAACTGGTTGGGAGGGGTAGTGCTTACATTCAAGATTTCTCCCAAAAACTGGCACTTCCTAAGATCCCGCCTACCCCACCTTTAACATAATATTATGTTGCACAACCTTTTGAGGCAATCACTGCAATCAAACGATTCCTGTAACTGTCAATGAGACTTCTGCACCTCTCAGCAGGTATTTGGGCCCACTCCTCATGAGCAAACCACTCCACTTGTCTCAGGTTTGAAGGGTGCCTTTTCCAGGCAGCATGTTTCAGCTCCTTCCAAAGATGCTCAAAAGGACTTAGGTCAGGGCTCATAGAAGGCCACTTTGGAATAGTCCAATGTTTTCCTCTTAGCCATTCTTGGGTGTTTTTAGCTGTGTGTTTCGGGTCATTATCCTGTTGCAAGACCCACGACCTGCGACTGAGACCAAGCTTTCTGACACTGGCCAGCACATTTCTCTTGAGAATCCCTTGACAGTCTTGAGATTTCATTGTACTCTGCACAGATTCAAGACACCCTGTGCCAGATGCAGCAAAGCAGCCCTAGAACATAACAGAGGCACCTCCATATTTCACAGTAGGGACAGTGTTCTTTTCTTGATATGCTTCCTTTTTTCAGTCTGTAAACATAGAGCTGATGTGCCTTGGCAAAAAGTTCAATTTTTGTCTCATCTGACTATAGGACATTCTCCCAGAAGCTTTGTTGCTTGTCAAGGTTGGCTATAGCCTTTTCCTTTAACATGCTTGTCGATAGATTTCTTTTTAATCACCTGCGATAACTCTTTCCTTCGCTTCCTCTGGTCCATGTTGAGTGTGGTACACACCATGTCACCAAACAGCACAGTGACTACCTTTAGCCCTATATTTAGGCCCACTGACTGATTACAAGATTGTAGACACCTGTGATGCTCATTAGTGGACACACCTTGAATTAACATGTCCCTTCGGTCACATTATTTTCAGTCTTTTCTAGGGGTGCCATAATTTTTGTCCAGACCTGTTTAATGAGTTTTTTTTTTTTTTTTATAATTCTGTTAAACCACATTTCAAAATCAATGTTCACTCGTTCATTTGCATAAATGTTTTATTTATTATTACTTTTGTCAGATTCAAGTTATTTCCGTGACCATTGTGGGTTTTCTTCCATTAACCGTGGGGTACCAATTTTGTCCACCTGTGTAGGTGGCCACACCATAATGGGCTTCATCTCTTAGGCTGAGGCAGAAAAGACAGATCAAATCAAACATAAATGAGTGTGAGATTGAAACCCATATTTTATTTGTTATTTTTCATGTGGACAATCAAACTTATACAGCAGCGATAAGTTTGTAAAAAACATGCAACATGGGCTGAAGTTAGGTTGAGGAAGAAGCTTTCAAGCCTAATCCAGGACAGAGCCGTAGACCTCCACCTCACACAGAGTCAGGTACTCTTCCTTTCCAGGGATAACTACGTTAACAAAGCGACCGTCCATGCCATTACACTGGAATTCAACAGTAGCACCAGCTGAGACATTAATCACAGCACACCTGAAAAATGAAAAAGTCAAAGTCAGACATAAGTCAACACACTGATACATATGCCATTACTATGTCTGTTACTCTTGTTCGGGGTACCTACAATATGGCCTATCCTATGTTTTTTGACACATTTAGATTTTTATTAGAATATTTTTGGAAATAACAAATTCAGCTTCACAACTCTGACCTCTTTGATTTGACATCACTTAAGCATTTAGCACTAAAACTTTTCCTCCTTTGGCATGAACATGTAAACTCGTTCAGTGACTTTTCTCATACAGGGTGGTTTAAGTTAACATACACAGAATATTACCTTGGATTGTTGTTGCCGTTGTTTTCCAGTGAGTCCCCGATGCGAAGCTCGGCTCCATTCAGACGTGTTGAGGCCTCAGGATTTTGGCGGTTTGTAATCTTAACAGAAAACACTTTGTGGGTTTTAATCAGATCCAAACGCCACCAGGGGGCGAAGTTGTTGTTTGTGTGACTGCAGGACTTGTGACTCCAAAGGCTGTCATTATTTCCGTCTATTGCAAAGGACGCCATGCCGTCTTGATACATTGTTGACTGTGAGGCTTTTCCTTTGAGAGCAAGGTTCTCTCCTGAAAAAAAAAACGGATATATAATGTTGTAACTTGAACTTGTGTGGTTTCTCACCCACCATAAAGTCACAACAGTGATTTTTGAACCAGTCCAAGGCTGAGCCAGAAAAACCCACCCACTAAAATAAGTAAAATACAATGATTCACAGTGTCTAAAGCTGTGCTGAGATCCAATAAAACGACCACAGAACATTTTCCTTCATCACTGCTAAGCAAAAGGTCGTTAAAAACTGTAAGATGTGCTAATTCTGTGAAATGAGATTAAAGAAAACCAGATTGGAATTTGTCCAGGATGTTATGAGTGTCAAGGCAGCTGTAAATTGAGTTGATCAGCATTGACAAAAATCTCACTCACCGGTTGGTGCAAGGTACCCAAAGACCTCCACTTCACAGAGTGTCAGATATTTGTCAGTACCAGGAATGACGATTGTCACATAACGTCCAGCCATTTTATCTTCCGGAGTCAGAGTGAGTGAGCTCCCTGCAGCAATCTTTTCAATGACAGCAGCCCTGGAAGAGACACAGAAACTCTAGTGGTCAGTGTTTTACTAATGCAGTGCAGGACAGTACAGGATAGCACTGATGTTGCAGATGCCAAATCTGTGAATTAGAAAAATAAAATACACTGTAGTGTTGGGTTTGTTGTAGCGTTAATAACACTCACACTGGGTTTATAACACCGTTATCTTGTAGAGAGTCACCAATGTGGACCTCAGCCCCATTGATCCTCTCTTCACAGCAGTCTCCTCTGTTGGTGATGACGATGGAGGTGATGATGTAGCGGTCCAGCAGGTCCAACCTCCACCAGGGGTTGGTCATTTGTGCAGTGTGGGTGCATGAACCGGCTGAGAAGGTCGCGTCACGGTTTCCATCGATGGCAGCGTAGGCACTCCCAAAGCTGTGGTCATAGCGGTGGGACTGTGTTGCTTTGCCACGCAGGGCTACATTTTCTGTTACGGAAATATAACGTTTATCTAAACTCAGTGTGTCTAATATAGATTATTTACAGTTTTTTCACATGCCACATGTTATTATGAAGTATATCTCACATAATATACATTTTACAGGGTTTATAGCTTCTGGAGGAAAAAGATTTCAGTGGCCCCTTTTTGGTTTAATAGTGACTAGTATGCTCAAATATGAACTTTTGCCAGCTGAAGGTAAATGGTTCATTATTTCAGCTGTTTATCTTACATGAAGAAAAAGACAATCAAAATCCTGACACGTACAAACTTGCTGCTGATAAAAACATGAATTCAGATGTTGGCGTCCATACTTACTGAAAGTGTAAGCAGAGCAGATTCCCAAGAGGGGCAGCAACAAAACTACAATATTGCGCTTCATTGCTCTGCCTGAGACAGAAAAGACAAAAGATTAAACGACTACAAAATAAAACAGGAAGTACTAAAAAACTGATCTAAAGAAAAAAACACAGAACAGGAGGGAAATGGGATGAAACACAAACTGAAAACTCACAAGACTGGATCACAGGGGAACAGGAGCACAAGGGAAAATACACAGAAAATACAGTCAAAACACAAAACCAGGGAAAAATTAAATCAACAGAACATATCATGACAATTTGCAGTTTTAAATCATGAGAAAAATACAAAATGAAATGTTTACCCTGACTCTGGAAGCAAAATGAAATGCTGGTCCAAAAGCACTGCTGCTGTGCTGATCAGATTTTAGTATTTCTTTATATACCCTTTAGACCAAGCTGTTTATCCAGTCACAGTACATCATGGAGTCCACTCCCATTACCACAAATCACAGTGCTCCTCATGCCATCTGGTTCGAAGGGGTCAAAGTTCATGTGATGCCAAGTCTTGGGTTTCCTGACAGCGACGTGACTGTACTGATCCAACAGAACCTCCTGAGAAAAAAAGACTTTATTTAAACACTTTCACAGAGGCAGTAAAGCAAACACCTGACTTCAGCCGAGGCAACATAACTGTTTGCATAGATTTTCCGGGCTCTATTACTAGAGTTCATCTAAGTTTTTTCATTGATCGAGAGTAAATAATTTCCTAGATTTGTCAAAATCTCATGCAATAGGGTGTGCAAAAAAAAGTGTAAACTTTCTCTGTACTTTTGATCTCTACACCCCCACACATATGTGCCCAGAGATGGTGTAACTCTTAACTCATAACTGCCACGAGAAGTTGTGTTGTCCAGATATTGAACAGTTGGATGCTGCCCTTCAGCGATATTATGTTCCAAGCATAAACTGTATATAGAATGAACACCGTCTGCCCCCTCTCTGGGTGAAGCCACTGCGAGAACAGCACCCTTCGTTGACAGACTGCCATATAGGTCATAAATCTCACCTTGAAAATTAATTACACGGAATATACATTTTTATCCCTAACGAATGCGTACAACGTCACTGGCCAAAAGACTGTCTGACTGCGGCTGTAAAGGAAGAAGCTAAGAACCCCAAACGTCTTTCTGCCCCTTGGTGGCCAAACATTGTCTGAGTCCAGCTTTGAATATGCTCTTAACTATCTCCCTTTAACTTTCATGGTGGCTGTAAGGAAAGAAGCGAAGAACCCCAAGTGGCTTCATGTTAAGTCTTTCTGCCCCCTGGTGGTCAAAACATGAGATTGCAGGGGAAAAAAACTTGATTCAAACAAATGCAAAACTTAAAGTAGCCAAGATAAGATTTGAGAGGTCCTAAACACATAACCCGAGCTTAAAATAAGATTGGTTAACATCTATTAAACATCTCAGACTGGAAGCTTTTAGGATTTTTTTCAGTTTTTTTCCGGTGATCAAAAATTGTCTAAATGCAGCTTTAACAGCTGTTGATGTCTCTAAAGATGACTATCGCTGTGTCCGAAATGAATCACTCAATCCCTAACCCCTAACCCCCATATGGGGTTTCACTATATAGTTGGCTATGTAGTGAACTTAATCACCGGAGGTTTCAGATTCTACATGGCAAGATGCAATGCATGACGGGATTCCCACCACTGGTGAGTGACCATCGGATGGTCACTACATTTTGCAATGCTTTATGGGAAATTTTGAGTCGCCTATATCGGGCGCTGGAATTGATCACTCAGGTTTCAAACACCCCTCAAAATGGCGCTAACCCCTATATAGTCACCTATATAGGGGTTAGGGATCCATTTCGGACACAGACGATATGATTAAAATGTAAGTTTCAGGTGCGATTCAAGCACAGCAGAGTAAAGGAGATGAACTAAAACAAAGTCCAGATGACTGCTTCTCTGAGCTTTTCTGCCCCCTGGTGGTAGAAGCAGGGACTGTTTGAGTTATCAAACTGTTGCTACTCTCTCTAATGATGACAAACTAGGAATTAAAGTTATTAAAAGAGCACACGGCTGCAGTATAGAATGACCTAATCCAGTCTGGAGCCGTAGACTTCCACCTCACAAAGAGCCAGGTACGACGTTCTTCCAGGAATAACTAAGTTTACGATGCCAAGTCTTGGATTTCCCGATAGCGACGTGACTGTACTGATCAAAACACCTTCACAGAGGCAGTAAAACAAACACCTGACTTCAGCTGAGACAACAGAACTGTTTACCCAGATGTTCTTGGCTCTATTACTAGAGTTCATCGAAGTTTTTTCATTGATCGAGAGTAAATTATTTCCTAGATTTGTCAAAATCTCACGCAATAGGGTGTGGAAAATAAAGAGTAAACTTTCTCTGTACTTTTGATCTCTACACCCCCACACATATGTTTCTAGAGATGGTGTAACTCTTAACTCATAACTGCCACGAGAAGTTGTGTTGACCAGATATTGAACAGTTAGATGCTGCCCTTCAGCGATATTATGTTCCAAGCATAAACTTTATATAGAATAGACGCTGTCTGCCTCCTCTCTGGGTGAAGCTGCCACGAGAACAGCACCCTTCGGTGACAGACTGCCATATAGGTCATAAATCTCGCCTTGAGAATTAATTACACGGAATATACATTTTTATTCCTGACGAATGCGTACAACGTCACTGCACAAGTGGTGGTTCCAGGAAGTGGAGAAAATCCCACAATTATCGAGAACAATTTGGCTTTGGAAATTCATTTTCACAGACACAGGCTGATGATTTTGAATGCTGTGTGGGTGACCTTGGTGAGTTTATTTCTGTTAGTGATGGACCGCATGTTAAAGTAACAGGGGGAGCAGTACAGAAGTATGGGTTGAATGATGGTGGTGTATAACAGTAGGAGTAGTTTTGGTTTGACAGACAGGGAACGGAGCTTGCGGAGGATGTGGAGTCTTTGCTGGGAACGTTTATGGATATCGGTGACATGTTGTTCGAAAGTGAGTTAATGTCAAGTGTGAGTCCAAGATATTTGAAGTTATCAACACGTTTAACTGCTGTGTTGTGTATGGTAGTGAGTGCCAGGTCCGGGGTGTGTGATTGTGTGTGTATGAGTAGTTGTTTTGTCTTGTCCACATTCAGCTCCAGAGAGTTGTCAGAGCACCACTTGGTGAAGTGGGTGACAGACTGGTGGTAAGAAGTTACAGAGTTATTGTCCTTGAGGAGAGCAAGAATGGCAGTTTCAACTGAATATTTGAAGTATGTGGTGACAGGTGAGGGGCTGGTGCAGTCATTGGTGTAGAGGGTGTACAGAAATGGACTGAGAACACACCCCTGGGAGGCGCTGGTGTTGGTGATTCTGGTGGATGAACCGATTCTAACAGCCTGTGGTCTGTTACTGAGGAAGTTGTGGATCCATCGGATGAGGAGTGGAGACAGGTTGAGGGTTTGGAGCTTCCTGAGCATCTGGTGCCGCTGTATAGTATTGAATGCTGAGCTGAAGTCAATGAAGAGGATTGTTGCAAAGGTGCCAGGTGATTCGAGATGGTGCAGGAGGGGGTGGAGGAGACATGCGACTGCATCCTCTGTTCCCCGTTTTGTCCTGTATGCAAACTGGTATGGTATCTTTTTTTTGTGGCATTCTATTGAACTGTGTGTGTGTGTGTGTGTGTGTGTGTGTGTGTGTGTGTGTGTGTGTGTGTGTCTTCATGTGAGTGCGTGCGTGCGCATGTACAAGTTTAGGTGTGCATGCAATGAAGTTCTCTACTGGCACTTACACTCTTAAATTGATTTCTAATTGATTTTAACTTTTATTTTTAACTATATATATCTGTTGTGAGGCACATTGAGTCTGCCTTGTGCGTGAAATCTATCTATCTATCTATCTATCTATCTATCTATCTATCTATCTATCTATCTATCTATCTATCTATCTATCTATCTATTTTCTTGCTAAATATTTTCAGTAACTTGTGTTTTAACCTGTATAACCTGGTTTGAGTGAGGGTAAGCAGCTAAGTAATATAATGGTGATATCATCCATGTTTACATCACTTCTGTGTGTATAAATATAACAGATTTTCGATAAAAATTCAACACAAATATCTCTTTTGTATTTTCATTGTTATTCTTGGCACAGATTTTTGTGTTTTATGAGTAACTTTGCCAAAATCCTTCATTAATTGTCGTTGTTGTACTGAGTATTGGGAATGCAGCACCGATGGTAGTATGGCGCCCTCTGCTGGACTCCTGCAGAACTGACGGCTTGCCCCTGTGCCAGGCTACTGTGCTAAGAGGACTCATTATGAGCTTCGATGAAACACATAAACTAAGTTCTTTTTCACGGTAAAAACTCCTTTTATTTATGTAACATATTAAAGAGAATATCCATGTTTGTTTTTGAACACTTTTGTGATGTTGTTGCTTTGTTGTGGATTGATTTTGGCTTCATCACGTACTTTGGTTAAGCTAGCTAAAACGGTGTTGATTTGATGATGAATGATGTAGCCTGCTAACCTAACAGTTTAATGTCTGTTTTCTGTCTTTTAGGAGGTGCTGGAGCTGTGAGGAGAGGCTGTTAGAGACATGATATTCTTCTGTTATTTCAGGTACAAATAAACTTTTATTAATGTAGACTTATCATAGCCAGTCTGCAGTACCCTGTTAACATCTAACTACTGGTGCTTTTACTACATCCACTCGTGGATAAAATTGTTGGTACCCTCCGGTTAATGAAAGAAAAACTCCCAATGGTCACAGAAATAACTTGAATCAGACAAAAGTAAAAAAAATCTATGAAAATTAACCAATAAAAGTCAGACTTTGCTTTTTAACCATGCTTCAACAGAGTTATTTGAAAAATATAAACTCATGAAACAGCCCGGACGAAAATGATGGTACCCTTAAAGGTGGGGTAGGCAGGATTTTATTAAAGAAGCATCTTTTTTTGTGTTTTACATACAAAAAACCTTTTAATATCAGTCTAAAGCTATTAGTTATTGATAACATTAGGGAATATAATGATATCTCTGTGTTTTGTTCTGTCTGTGTAGTCAACATTTAAAGTTTTTTGAGCGGCCCGCTCTTTCTGACTGTAAACAAAGCCGTCTTCCACCTCCCGACCTGATTGGTTGTGAGGCAGACGCTGCTCCCTCGTGTCGCTCACGTGCCCAAACAAAGTTAGCATGCTACAATATCGGACAGTAGAAACCAACCAGAAAGTTTGGAAAATTGTCTGAATCCTCCTTTGGCCACGACTGCCGACACAAGCAAGAAAACAAAGTAAATACCGGAGACTCTGGAGGAATAACGGAAGCTTAATAAGGAGGTAGATCACCCTTACAGACCCTGTTATCTTTCTGCTGGACAGGTAAACCGCTTTAACAAAGTAAGACAAGTGTCTGTAACAGAAGTGTTTCTTTGAAGGGTGCCTTTTCCAGGCAGCATGTTTCAGCTCCTTCCAAAGATGCTCAATAGGACTTAGGTCAGGGCTCATAGAAGGCCACTTTGGAATAGTCCGATGTTTTCCTCTTAGCCATTCTTGGGTGTTTTTAGCTGTGTGTTTCGGGTCATTATCCTGTTGCAAGACCCACGACCTGCGACTGAGACCAAGCTTTCTGACACTGGCCAGCACATTTCTCTTGAGAATCCCTTGACAGTCTTGAGATTTCATTGTACCCTGCACAGATTCAAGACACCCTGTGCCAGATGGAGCAAAGCAGCCCTAGAACATAACAGAGCCTCCTCCATATTTCACAGTACTGACAGTGTTCTTTTCTTGATATGCTTCCTTTTTTCAGTCTGTAAACATAGAGCTGATGTGCCTTGGCAAAAAGTTCCATTTTTGTCTCATCTGACTATAGGACATTCTCCCAGAAGCTTTGTTGCTTGTCAAGGTTGGCTATGGCCTTTTCCTTTAACATGCTTGTCTATAATTTTCTTTTTAATCACCTGCAATAACTCTTTCCTTCACTTCCTCTGGTCCATGTTGAGTGTGGTACACACCATGTCACCAAACAGCACAGTGACTACCTTTAGCCCTATATTTAGGCCCACTGACTGATTACCAGATTGTAGACACCTGTGATGCTCATTAGTGGACACACCTTGAATTAACATGTCCCTTCGGTCACATTATTTTCAGTCTTTTCTAGGGGTGCCATAATTTTTGTCCAGACCTGTTTAATGAGTTTTTTTTTTTTTATAATTCTGTTAAACCACATTTCAATGTTCACTCGTTCATTTGCATAAATGTTTTATTTATTATTACTTTTGTCAGATTCAAGTTATTTCCGTGACCATTGTGGGTTTTCTTCCATTAACCGTGGGGTACCAATTTTGTCCACCTGTGTAGGTGGCCACACCATAATGGGCTTCATCTCTTAGGCTGAGGCAGAAAAGACAGATCAAATCAAACATAAATGAGTGTGAGATTGAAACCCATATTTTATTTGTTATTTTTCATGTGGACAATCAAACTTATACAGCAGCGATAAGTTTGTAAAAAACATGCAACATGGGCTGAAGTTAGGTTGAGGAAGAAGCTTTCAAGCCTAATCCAGGACAGAGCCGTAGACCTCCACCTCACACAGAGTCAGGTACTCTTCCTTTCCAGGGATAACTACGTTAACAAAGCGACCGTCCATGCCATTACACTGGAATTCAACAGTAGCACCAGCTGAGACATTAATCACAGCACACCTGAAAAATGAAAAAGTCAAAGTCAGACATAAGTCAACACACTGATACATATGCCATTACTATGTCTGTTACTCTTGTTCGGGGTACCTACAATATGGCCTATCCTATGTTTTTTGACACATTTAGATTTTTATTAAAATATTTTTGGAAATAACAAATTCAGCTTCACACCTCTGACCTCTTTGATTTGACATCACTTAAGCATTTAGCACTAAAACTTTTCCTCCTTTGGCATGAACATGTAAACTCGTTCAGTGACTTTTCTCATACAGGGTGGTTTAAGTTAACATACACAGAATATTACCTTGGATTGTTGTTGCCGTTGTTTTCCAGTGAGTCCCCGATGCGGAGCTCGGCTCCATTCAGACGTGTAAAGGCCTCAGGATTTTGGCGGTTTGTAATCTTAACAGAAAACACTTTGTGGGTTTTAATCAGATCCAAACGCCACCAGGGGGCGAAGTTGTTGTTTGTGTGACTGCAGGACTTGTGACTCCAAAGGCTGTCATTATTTCCGTCTATTGCAAAGGACGCCATGCCGTCTTGATACATTGTTGACTGTGAGGCTTTTCCTTTGAGAGCAAGGTTCTCTCCTGAAAAAAAAAAAAACAGATATATAATGTTGTAACTTGAACTTGTGTGGTTTCTCACCCACCATAAAGTCACAACAGTGATTTTTGAACCAGTCCAAGGCTGAGCCAGAAAAACCCACCCACTAAAATAATAAAATACAATGATTCACAGTGTCTAAAGCTGTGCTGAGATCCAATAAAACTACCACAGAACATTTTCCTTCATCACTGCTAAGCAAAAGGTCGTTAAAAACTGTAAGATGTGCTAATTCTGTGATATGAGATTAAAGAAAACCAGATTGGAACTTGTCCAGGATGTTATGAGTGTCAAGGCAGCTGTAAATTGAGTTGATCAGCATTGACAAAAATCTCACTCACCGGTTGGTGCAAGGTACCCAAAGACCTCCACTTCACAGAGTGTCAGATATTTGTCAGCACCAGGAACGACGATTGTCACATAACGTCCAGCCATTGTACCTTCCGGAGTCAGAGTGAGTGAGCTCCCTGCAGCAATCTTTTCAATGACAGCAGCCCTGGAAGAGACACAGAAACTCTAGTGGTCAGTGTTTTACTAATGCAGTGCAGGACAGTACAGGATAGCACTGATGTTGCAGATGCCAAATCTGTGAATTAGAAAAATAAAATACACTGTAGTGTTGGGTTTGTTGTAGCGTTAATAACACTCACACTGGGTTTATAACACCGTTATCTTGTAGAGAGTCACCAATGCGGACCTCAGCCCCATTGATCCTCTCTTCACAGCAGTCTCCTCTGTTGGTGATGACGATGGAGGTGATGATGTAGCGGTCCAGCAGGTCCAACCTCCACCAGGGGTTGGTCATTTGTGCAGTGTGGGTGCATGAACCGGCTGAGAAGGTCGCGTCACGGTTTCCATCGATGGCAGCGTAGGCACTCCCAAAGCTGTGCTCATAGCGGTGGGACTGTGTTGCTTTGCCACGCAGGGCTACATTTTCTGTTACGGAAATATAACGTTTAATTAAACTCAGTCCAATACAGATTTATTTACAGTTTTTGCACATGCCTTAATTAATTATTGGTTTGTTATTATGAAGTCCACTACAGGCCAAAAGTTTGGAAGCAAGAACAGATTTGTACAAAAAAAGATCATAGTTTCATATATATAATTTGCAACACAATAAACATGACTATTGTGTAAAGAGTAACTTATCAGAAGACATTTTGACTATAATTATTAGGTATTTGAGTTATTGTTGCTTCGGCTTTGCTTTCTTTAAAGTAACCTCCTCTGGCTTTAACAACAGCTTGGCATATACCAGGCATTCGTTCCACATGTTTTCTAAGGTATGTTCCAGGGATTGCAATCCAACCTTCTTAAGTTCATTAAAAAGAGACTGCTCATTCATGGGAAGCGTTTTTCTGACCGACCGATCCAATTCATCCCGCACAAGCTAAATTGAGAAAGGTCTGGAGACTGAGGGGGCCAAACCATCTTTTGAAGAACACCTCCCTCTTCTTTTTTGTCTCGGTAACCCTGACAGACCTTGGCAGAGTGCTTAGGGTCATTGTCTTGCTGCAAAACAAACTTATGAGCCACAAGTCTGAGTCCAGATGGAGCAGCATGGTGCTGGAGGATGGAGTGGTACTGTTCCTTCTTCATGATACCCTTTACGTCAAACAAATCTCCTACTCTATCACCTGCAAAACATCCCCATACCATAATAATAATAATAATAATACATTTTATTTGTAAAGTGCTTTTCAAAGACACAAAGACGCTGTACAGAGTAAGCAGTAAAAACACACATCAATAAGTAAGAAAATTTACGGCAATATAATAAAAACATGTAATCAGGTAAAATCAATTAACAATAAAACACACATAAATGAGTAATAAAATTTACGACAATGTCAATAAAAACATGTAGAATCAGGTAAAATCTAATGGGGGGGTTAGGAGGGATGAAAGGCAGTGCGGAAGAGGTGGGTTTTGAGAAGGGTTTTGAATCTGGTGAGGTCAGTGCAGTTTTTGAGTTCAAGTGGGAGTGAGTTCCAGAGGGTGGGGGCGGCGACTGAGAAGGCTCTGTCCCCCCAGGTTCGGTGCTTGGTCAGGGGAACTGTGAGGAGGTTGGCATTGGCGGAGCGGAGGGTGCGGGAGGGGATGTAGGGGTGGAGAAGATCCTGTAGGTAGGGGGGGGCGAGGTTGTGGAGTGCTTTGTGGGTGAGGAGGAGGATTTTGTATTGAATGCGATGGGGTATGGGGAGCCAGTGAAGGTTTTGGAGGACGGGGGTGATGTGTTGATGGGAGCGTGTGTGGGTGAGGAGGCGGGCGGCTGAGTTCTGGATAATCAATCAATCAATCAATCAAATTTTATTTATATAGCACTTTACAATATCCCAAATGGTACCCAAAGTGCTTTACATAAAAGCAATAAAATAACACAAGAAAAAATACCATTATAAAATAATACAATAGAATAGAATAATACAAGAACGATGAAATAATAAAAATGAATATGAAAATAAAATAAGCTGAAGTTTGTTGAGGAGAGTGGAGGTGGTGCCATAAAAGAGACTGTTGCAGTAATCTAGACGAGATGAAATGAATGCATGTATAAGGGTTTCAGCTGCAGGGTAGGAGAGGGAGGGGCGGAGGCGGGCAATGTTTTTGAGGTGGAAATAGGCTGTTTTAGTGATTTGCTTAATGTGTTGGGTGAAGGAGAGGTTGCTGTCGAAGAGAATGCCAAGGTTGCGACAGTGGGAGGAGGGGGAGAGGATGGAGTTGTTGATGGAGAGATGAAAGTTTGTGACTGTGGGGGTGAGGGAGTTTGGGCCAATGATGATGAGATCTGTTTTGTCATAATTGAGTTTAAGAAGATTGCTGTCCATCCAGTGTTTGATGTCAGAGAGGCAGTTTGAGAGGGAGCGTTGGGTCTGGGGGGTGATGGAGTTGGAGGAGATATATAATTGAATGTCATCAGCATAGCAGTGGAAGTGGAGGTTGTGTTGATGGAGGATGTGGCCAAGAGGGAGGAGGTAGATGATGAAGAGGAGGGGACCAAGCACCGAACCCTGGGGGACACCTTGGGACACGGGGGCGGTTGTGGAGGAGCAGTTGTTAATATGGATGAAGTGATTCCGGTCTGTGAGGTAAGAGTGGATCCAGTTAAGAGCGGTGTCTGTGATATTGAGGAGGGAGTGTAGGCGGGACAGAAGGATGGCATGGTCGATGGTGTCGAAAGCAGCGGAGAGGTCGAGGAGGATGAGGATGGAGAGTTGGCCAGAGTCAGCGGAGATGAGGAGGTCATTTGTCACTTTTATGAGGGCAGTTTCAGTGCTGTGGTGGGTGCGGAATCCTGATTGGAACTGTTCATATAGGTTGTTACTGTTGAGGTGGGTTTTGATTTGTTTTGACCATGGAAGTACCACCTCCATGCTGAATTGTGGGTGTAACACATGGTGCTTTCGGAGGTTCACCAGTTTGTCTGCGGACATTGACTCTGCGTTTTGAAACAAACAGTGCAAACTTGTTTCTAGTCATCATAAGTCCAATTTTTGTGAGCTTTTGCCCACTCATATCTATTTTTCTTGTTCTGTGGACGAAATAGTGGTTTTTTTTTTGCAGATACACAACCCGTCAGACCAGCCTTTCTCAAACGTCATTTCACGGTTGTCAGAGATATGGGTTTCGACCTTGTCATGTTGATTTCCTCCCTTATTTTTGGTGCTGTCTTGCCGATCTCTCTTACTGGTGACAATGCTATGTTTATCCTCTGCTTTTGTAGTAACTCTCTTTCGTCCAGGTCTTTTTCTGTTATCATAACTTCCAGGTTCCTCTAGTCTCTCCAGAGTGTAGTGGACTCCTTTGTTAAACACCTTTAGGCGTTTTGCAATTTCTCTTTCTGTGTATCCTTCTTCCCTCAATGTACAAATCTGTACTTTTGTTTCTTTACTCAGTTGCTTCCTTCTAGCCATTTTTGCGGTAGTTTGAATGCAGTTGAGACTTATTAGGATTTTTGTATGCAGACTCTCAAAAGCCAAAAAGTTGAAGTGAATAATTCAACTGTGATTTGTTTGTTTGCTTTTTCACGGAAGTTGTGACTCTTGCAAATGTTTTCAACCCTAAAACTAAGCCCTTATTATTCTTTGCTGACATATATTTAGCAATAGTCTGTTAACATCAATGTATATCTAAAGGTAAATGGAGTAAAATGGTGCATTTCCTTGAAAGCAACATCTGATCATGGAGTAAATAAATCCCAAAATACATAAAACTCATGCTGGATTTAAACTTTTGGCCTGTAGTGTATAGCTCACATAATATACATTTTACAGGGTTTATAGCTTCTGGAGGAAAAAGATTTCAGTGGCCCCTTTTTGGTTTAATAGTGACTAGTATGCTCAAATATGAACTTTTGCCAGCTGAGGGTAAATGGTTCATTATTTCAGCTGTTTATCTTACATGAAGAAAAAAACAACTAAAATCCTGACACGTACAAACTTGCTGCTGATAAAAACATGAATTCAGATGTTGGCGTCCATACTTACTGTAAGTGTAAGCGGAGCAGATTCCCAAGAGGGGCAGCAACAAAACTACAATATTGCGCTTCATTGCTCTGCCTGAGACAGAAAAGACAAAAGATTAAACGACTACAAAATAAAACAGGAAGTACTAAAAAACTGATCTAAAGAAAAAAACACAGAACAGGAGGGAAACGGGATGAAACACAAACTGAAAACTCACAAGACTGGATCACAGGGGAACAGGAGCACTAGGGAAAATACACAGAAAATACAGTCAAAACACAAAACCAGGGAAAAATTAAATCAACAGAACATATCATGACAATTTGCAGTTTTAAATCATGAGAAAAATACAAAATGAAATGTTTTACCCTGACTCTGGAAGCAAAATGAAATGCTGGTCCAAAAGCACTGCTGCTGTGCTGATCAGATTTTAGTATTTCTTTATATACCCTTTAGACCAAGCTGTTTATCCAGTCACAGTACATCATGGAGTCCACTCCCATTACCACAAATCACAGTGCTCCTCATGCCATCTGGTTCGAAGGGGTCAAAGTTCATGTGATGCCAAGTCTTGGGTTTCCTGACAGCGACGTGACTGTACTGATCCAACAGAACCTCCTGAGAAAAAAAGACTTTATTTAAACACTTTCACAGAGGCAGTAAAGCAAACACCTGACTTCAGCTGAGGCAACATAACTGTTTGCATAGATGTTCTTGGCTCTATTACTAGAGTTCATCAAAGTTTTTTCATTGATTGAGAGTAAATGATTTCCTAGATTTGTCTAAATCTCATGCAGTAGGGTGTGCAAAATAAAGAGTAAACTTTCTCTGTACTTTTGATCTCTACACCCCCCGTATGTGCTCAGAGATGGTGTAACTCTTAACTCGTAACTGCCACGAGAAGTTGTGTTGTCCAGATATTGAACAGTTGGCTGCTGCCCTTCAGCGATATTATGTTCCAAGCATAAACTTTATATAGAATAGACGCTGTCTGCCTCCTCTCTGGGTGAAGCCACCGCGAGAACAGCACCCTTCGTTGACAGACTGCCATATAGGTCATAAATCTCACCTTGAAAATTAATTACACGGAATATACATTTTTATCCCTAACGAATGCGTACAACGTCACTGCACAAGTGGTGGTTCCAGGAAGTGGAGAAAATCCCACAAATATCAAGAACAATTTGGCTTCAAATTGTTATATGACAGAAGGCGGAACCAAGTTTTCCATAGTACATACAGTCTATGGTTCCAACGGAGTCCAGTCATATCGCAACGTACTTGTATACATCCCACCCAAGGCAACGGCTGAAGTTCCATGTGATGTTCTCCATGATCCGCAGTAATATGCTGCAGATGTTTTATCAATCTGTGGTGGCAAGTTTTCAGTTTAATGCTACAGTCTGCTGGGGAGGAAGTATAGAACACAAGCGTGCAAGACAACTGGACGAACTCATGAAAAAAGCATTTTTATGAATGTATAAGTTTTGTAATTTTTTAAATGCAATTAAAACAGTATTTAAAAACTACATCGTTTTATCGATGAGTTGAAAATGCAAACAGAAAAAAAGGTTTTTGCCACCATGTCAAAGGCAGAGGTTTAGACTCTCAGGGGTACTGGTATATTGAGCGCCTCACCCTCCTTCTCCATTCTCTTTGTGTCTTTATCATTAACTTTGAATCATCATGTCCCATTAGAGTCACTAATACTCAGTCTTTTCTGGGAGTCCCTGAGCTCCATTGTGCCGTAGGTTCTTCTGGATCCCTGCTGCAGATGTTTTTTTCTGCCGTAGACCTGCATTCTTTCCTGCACCAATCTCATCTCTGTCCATCTCTCTTTCTTCATCTCCCTCTATCTAACATTGGTTCTGCTCAGGGTGATTCACATTAATCCTTAAAGCTGTTGTTTTTGATATTGGAGCGAACTGAACGCATGTTTTCCTGTGCATTGAAGTTAGCGTCATTTGTTATGGGAAAGGAGGTATATTTGGTCACACCTCCTTGTGGTGTTAAATTCAAAACCAGGATTATTAGTATTGTTTACATCAGTGTGTGATTTGTCTGTAACCAGCATATATTCTCAGATTAAACCACAACATTATGCAGGAAAGTTTCCTCTCAGTTGTTGACTTGTCTAGAAAAATAACCCTTAACCATCTTTTCTTCTCTTTCCATGACATAAATATGAGAGGAAATATCTCTGAATACTTAAGAACTTAAAGTGGTTAAAAAAGTGATGAACATAGCACTACAGCACATTGATGATAAGCCATTGCCTTCCACCTGAATTTTTGACGGGAATACACAGTTACCTTGAATGCTGGTAGACTGACGGTAAACGATGCAGGACGGGGAAGGTCAACTTTTCCTTAATGTTTGCTTAACCAGAGAGTTTGGAAAGTTGCCCATTGTTCAGCAGCCACATGTATTGTCAGCTGACTGAACGAGCGAGCGGTCACAGAAAGTCTTTTTCAGAACAATTTTGTTGGAAACAATCTCCCCAAACTTTTCTCTTGCTTCTTCAAACCTTCTGATTCCTTTCAAACATTATTCATGTAATTTTCTGTCTGCTCACTACCTTGCTTTGTGAATGAGTATCATCATATAGTGATCATAACACTTATCATGACAGAAATATAAGCAGTCACAACAGGAAAGATTACCATCCAACAGCACAAGCTTTATTTTTATTTACAAGCTGTTTGATGTGGAATGAAAAATTCAAAGATGTCTCTGAAAATGACAGAAAGTGCTAAATTATATAAAACCACATGAATGCACATGACCTCGAGGACATGAACACAAAAGTCAATATATTCCCTAATAATTACAAGAAATGCTATAATCAGGAAACATTATCATAGAAACATATTTAGAAACGAAGGCTAACAACTATGAAAGATAATAAAAAAAAAACTCAATGTTTTTTGCTCCCTAGTGGCCAAAATTGTCTGACTGTGGCTGTAAAGAAAGAAGCGAAGAACCTCAAACGTCTTTCTGCCCCCTGGTGGCCAAAACATGAGATTGTAGGGAAGAAACTTCAGTCGAACAAATGCAAAACTTAAAGTAGCCAAGATAAGATTTGAGATGTCCTAAACACATAATCAGAGCGTAAAATAAGATTGGTTAACATCTACTAAACATCTCAGAGTGGCTGCTTTTAGGATTTTTTTTTCTGGTGTTCAAATATTGTCTAAATGCAGCTTTAACAGCTGTTGATGTCTCTAAAGATGACTATATGATTAAAATATAAGTTTCAGGTGCGATTCAAGCACAGCAGAGTAAAGGAGATGGACATAAACCAAGTCCAGATGACTGCTTCTCTGAGTTTTTCTGCCCCCTTGTGGTAGAAGCAGGGACTGTTTGAGTTATCAAACTGTTGTTGCTCTCTCTGATGATGACGAACTAGGAATTAAAGTTATTAAAAGAGCACATGGCTGCAGTATAAAATGTATAAAATGACCTAATCCAGTCTGGAGCCGTAGACCTCCACCTCACACAGAGCCAGGTACGACGTTCTTCCAGGAATAACTACGTTAACGTAGCGGCCGTCCATCCCGTTACAGTTGAAGTTTTCAGTGAAACCTGCGGCGATGGAACTGATCACAGCACACCTGAAAGAAGACAGTTCACCGTGAGGTCTATGAAGAGCCGTTTTGATGAAGAAGCTCTTAAAGTTTGTGTCTCATACTAAATTACCTGGGGTTGTTGTTTCCATTGTTGTCTAAGGAATCCCCGATCCGGATCTCAGCTCCGTTAATCCATGTGGCAGTGTTCCAGTAGTTGGTTATGTTGACAGAAAACACTCTATGGGTTCTTCTCAGGTCCAGTCTCCACCAGGGGTTGAGCTCGTTAACTGTGTGAGAACAGGAGGCCTGGCCCCAGATGCTCGCTTTATTCCCGTCAATGGCGTGATATGCAAAGCCAACAGAATGAAGAGAAGACTGGGAAGCTTGTCCCTGGAGCGCCAAATTCTCCCCTGCATGAAAGAAACGTTGCAAACGTCAGCTTAGTGACAGTTTTTCATTGTGCTTTTTGTAGCAGCTAGGAGAAATGTGCAAGGTTATGTGCACCTGTGTTTTTCACATCCTTACCTGTAGGGGCAGGATACCCGTACACTTCGACTTCACAGAGCGAGAGGACCTTTCCTGCACCAGTGAGAGTGATAGTCACGTAACGTCCCTCCACAAGTCTGGTGAAAGTGATGTTTAAAGACCTGCCTGCTTGGATTTGGGGAATCACTCCCACCCTGAAAGAAGGAGAAGAGAGCGGGAATCATTTTTCAGGGAAACAGACAAGAGTGTGGTTAAGGCAAAAGCTTTGCCATATAGCGATATACTAAAATTTCCCCGCTTGGAAAATATGGTTATTTATATTTTCTTATTCTTTGCCACCTACAAACATTATTCAATGAGAGAACCGATCAGGTTCTGCTTCTCTGTGATGCCACTAATAAAAAGGTCCAATTCTTCACTCACAGTGGGTTTGCGACTCCATTGTCTCGTAGAGAGTTTCCGACATGAATCTGAGCCCCGTTGATCCTCTCGGGACAGCAGTCTCCTCTGTTGGTGACGACTATGGAGGTGATGATGTAGTGGTCCAGCAGGTCCACCCTCCACCAGGGGTTGACCTGAGCTAAAGTGTGGGTGCACGATCCATGGTTATAGTCGTTGTCACGGTTTCCATCGATGGCATTGCTGGCAGATGCCAAGATGTTTACCAGTCGGGTTGACTGGGTCGCTTTTCCACGCAAGGCCACGTTTTCTGTAATGTAAACATTTTACTGTAAGTGTACATCCAAACGTGTGTTAGTAGTGTACTTTCATTTCAGAAAGTTATAAAGGATGCTTTCATGAACACTGTGCAAGCTAACTTAGACCTTTTTTACTCACCTTGAGGGAGCAGAAAAAAATTGCCCAATTACTACTTATTGATTTTTCTCCAGCTTTTAACTGTATCCAAACTCTCATTACAGCAAATAAACTAGGGCATCCACAACATTGTTCTGAGTCTTATAAGTTGACTCAGAGACTTTTTAACTAAAAGATGGTTTTATATACTAATAATGAATGTAGGAGTCGACATGAGAGGCATCATGTCCTCAGTGGACCCATTATGACCCAGTTTTAGCCTATTTTACTGACCAGTGCGGGTCTATGATGGTCGATGCTCTGATATTAGAACTGAACATTAAGGTGAGCCACAGGGTTCTGTTTTAGGCCCCTTTTTGTTTACTATTCATGAGAACAAATGCTGCCTTTAGATTTCTATGCTGATGACACTGTTATATCCTGAATCTGAAGCTTATTCTTGGTGGAGAAAAATCTAAAAATACCCAGGTATGATGACTCTCTAAAGTTTGGACAACATGTGCTGGGCTTGGTGTGTTTTTCTTTAAATGCCAAAAAAGCTCTAAATGTATAATAAGATGCAGAGAAATCGGATGTTTGATAATAGAGATACGAAAGCACATGAAACTCACGGTAATTGTAAGCTGCGCATGTTCCCAGGAGGAGGTGCAGGAGCAGAACTGAGCTGTACTTCATTGTTCTGTTTAAAAATACAGAGGAACAAACACAATTAGACCCTTAGACAAAAAATAACCACTGTCTACATTATTAATAAACAAATAATCTTTGACAATAGAAAATCTTGGCCTCAAAAAGTGGAAAAAAGAAGTGCAGTATTGGTCTAAATACAGATTACATAAACCTACACATTTTTTCTTACTCTTATCATGATGTTCCCTTTTTTCTCACATAACTTACAGCTTGATGAAACAAAATCAGAGGTATTTTTGCCATAAGATACATGTTTTATAAAAATATATGCTGTTAAAAAAATAAAAAATAATTATTATTTTTAGTAACAAAGGTAAATGTTGCTTCTTTTTACACAAAAATTGGGTCACAGCGTATATTAATGACACTGAAATGCAAATTCAGATCCCACTGTTCTGATAAAATAAATTCCTCTGCTTTAAAATAATTCAAAATTATTTAAAATATCCTAACATATTTTGACATGCATAGTGTCACCAGATTATTGATGTATTTCTAACCCTTAAATGCTAATTAAAATCATTCAGTTACAAACCACGTACCTTTTTTTGCAGAGTAAAATCTCAGGAGAAGATGAGGAGCCGCTGTCTGTGCTGTGTTGACTTGACATGGATCACCATCTGATATTTATACTCATCTACTATCGCAACACGTGCTGGTTTTTATTGATGATTTACAGTGGGGTGAATTTCTGTTTCCTGGTCTGCAGATAATGTTCAATTGGACTATCAAGCAGGTCAGGGATTGGTTAATGTTTTATGATGTTTTATTTGCCTTAGATCCTGTCTTCTGTGGAACTTTATCAACATGTCCTCATTTAATAGTGAACTAATTTAAACAGAACCATAAAATAAACCAGGGCATGTGACAAAGCATGTGAAAAGAAATACAGAGGGTCTCACAATATGACAGCAAATATCTGTAACATCCATTAAGTGCAAGTAAAGCATCCCCACTATTTGCATCGTATTGCTCATTATAGAGTTCCTGGTTTCCCTTAAACTTTCTGGTTATCTTTTCTGATGAGGACATATTTCATGTCCACTTTAAGGCTGAGGCTGTGTCGCAAACCTGCTCATTTATCTGACTTTGTTCTGAAGCATAAAATCACGTGTACTTGTTTACAGTAAATTCAGGAAAAATAAAGTAATACTTCCTGGTCCTGAGAGATACAACAGTGTGATTAGACAGGGGAAGGTTGCTGATATGCTGACGGACAGTTTAAGTGGCACTAATGGTTGATTAGATACTGCATGGACTTTGGATTCTTGACAAAGTAAAAGCTCATAGGGTAAAAAGAGAGATATAAAATATCAGAACAAGACAGAAGAAACTGTGTTTGTGTGAGATGTGTGAGAGTTTCACATTTTAACCTGCAAGAATTGAGTTAAAAATGGAGGACTTGTTTGGTTCACATGATGTTGCTTTTATTTTGAAAGTGCCACAGTGGGAAAGTGAAACTGGGTTCACACGTGCGTCTTGGCTTAGCGCTAGAGCAGCTCCAAGTCTTGGCCTACTTTCTCTTTAGAATCTGAAAATCTCCTAAACATTCATTTTGCGTAAGTATAAAATAGTCTCCATTTTCACTCTTTAACCTTAAAAGTTTTAATTAATTCAGAGTTGTAGAGCCTCCCCACACTTCCCACACATTTTTTTTAATCGGTGCTTTTACCTGAGTATTTTCTGTGGACAGTATCAGTGACTGAGAACAAATACTGATGAAAATAAAAGCTTCCATCAACTGAGTGTCAGCCAACTCACTCTTACACTTGCTTTTATGTGATGCCGTCTTTTATCTTTTATCTCTTTTACCTTCATCTTATTTTGACTTACTGTTTTTTTTTTTGCATAGACTGTATATAGAATGGACGTGACAACGTGACTCCATGACAACAGGTTAGCCTTTCTCTACCGCTCTGGCCTGGAGAGTTTTGGTCCACATTGTTGGCGTCTTTGGCTATGTTCACACCGCAGGTCAATTCCGATTTTTCAACCATATGTGACACAACCATCTAAGTGTGAACAGTACAATTCTGATTTGTTCTAATCCGACCCAGGCCTCTTTTGTATGTGGATATAAATCGGATATGTATCTGATGTGACTGCAGTGTGGACGCTCAGGTCGCGTTCATCCGACCTATACGTCATCAATATGCGACAAACGTCACCATTGTTCGGCGCAGAAAGCAATTTGTGCTTTGTGCGCATGCAGGTCACTTCACGGACGCATTCCATGCACATTAGATGCCGCATTCGTTGTTGTAATGTGAACCTCATTGTCGTTTTCTTCCACTTCATCCGGGTCCGGGTCGCGGGGGCCGCAGCTTCAGGAGGGAAGCCCAGGCGGCCCTCACCCCAGCCACTTCCACCAGCTCCTCTGGGGGGATTTCCAGGCGCTCCCAGGCCAGGGGAGAGATATAATCCCTCCACCTGGGCCTGGCCCGGCCACGAGGTCTCCTCCGGGTGGGACATGTCTGAAACACCTCTAACGGGAGGCGTCCAGAAGGCGTCCTAACAAGATGCCCGAGCCACCTCAGCTGAATCCTCTCGACGTGGAGGAGCAGCGGTTTTACTCTGAGCGCCTCCCGAGTGTAATGTGAACCACCGTACATAAAGATCGGATTTAACGAAAAATCCAAATTTTGCATCATAACCTGCAGTGTGAACGTAGCCTTTGTTGCACAGTACGCACATGTGTGAACAGTAAAAAGGCACCATTGGAAATGGGGACATCAATAACCCGAAAACAAAAAGTAGATTTATTATTTTGTTTTTGTTTCCATCTCTATTATATGTTGTGTTGAACTGAAAATACAAAAACAAACACTAATCTTTTATGTTTTGGTTGTATAGAAAAACAAAATATCAACTCGTTTTTTAGTTTTCCGTTTACTAGATTGAATTGAATGATTGAATATACGGTTATACACGGACAATTTATTCTTACGTGGACGCGGCACGCTTTCGCACCTTTCGACCCCCTGAAAAAGCCCCAAAAAGACGTTTGACTACATTACCCAGAAGCCCATTCGAACAGACACTCGCGAGACTAGAAAACTACCAACACGTCTGCGGCTGCGCAATACCGTTCGAAAAACTTGCACGGTGAGCGACGCCGTGGTGGAGAAAGACGACGCAGCGAACAAAACACACAATGGCGACGGCGGCGACCACGGCAGGCGGGACTGGCTCAAGCGGACCGGCTACCGGCCCAGTCGGCGGCGGTACCGCAGTGGGACGGAAGAAAGACGGCGGTCCTTCGACGAAATTCTGGGAGAGTTCAGAGACGGTATCGCAGCTGGAGACGGTTCGGCTGTGGATCGGAAAGCACTACAAGAAGGTGAGCTAGCTGGGCCCGCGTCCCCCAGCACAATGGAGCGCTGCTGGGCTAGTTTGGCAGTTGGTGACAAAAAGAAGTTTTTCTCGAGTTAAGGTTGAATACAGAAGCGGGATATTAAGTTTTCAGGCTGTAATAAACACAGAAACCGTGTAACCGTGTCAACATATGAACAAATAGTGTAATAAGTAAAGCGAAACTGCTTATCAATCAGCTAGCTCACTGTTAGCGTGCTAGCTGACCAGTCCGTGCTGCAACTAATAACATCCAATGAAAGACTAATGCAAATTACAGCCACTGTATTCATTCAACTTCTGTATATAGTAAGTATTTTTAATGAGAAAGAAGAAGTTAAACGGTTTCATCAGTACATTATCACGCCCAGGCTAACCAAATGTTAGTCACGGGTTTTCTTGCTTTAAGTGCAACTAAATGGAGCTCTGTATTTTTCTCTGTATTTATGTTTGTTTAAAGTGTAAAGCAGTTAAGGGGAAAATCTGGTCAGATCACTGTGTGCATTCTGCAAACCTCGTAGTATTTTGTGCTGAAGCGTGAGCGCTGTAGAGTTTTGTCAACACAGCAGCATACCAGACTGTTCAGGCTGTCCTCGCCCACTAAGTTAGCTCAACAAAAGCCTGAGTCTGTCTCCTCATGCTGTTATTCAGACCCACTGACACACTCCAGACACAAACAACCAGATAAATGATACGAATCCTCCTTAAATTAAGTGTTTGAACCCAGTTTGGAGTGAGTTTGGTAATAGGGCTGGGCAATGGAAAATTTTTAATCACAATTTATATTTTTTCATATCAATCGATGTTAAGGCTGCACAATATTGGAAAAGAACTAACACTGCAATTTTTTTAAACCCTGCGATATAAAAAAATACAGGAATTTTCACCATATCGTATTTATGCTGAAATCTTGTGGACAGTTAAGGGGTCGACGTGAACATAGAACGCGAAATTACGAAATATTCAGAGGCAAAGTTTGACGCGCCTGACTATACACAGCAAACCCGATGCGATTTTGCAACTTTCCGGGGGGGAAAAAAGACACATCACGGGAAGACTTTCTGCAAGGTGCATGCAATTCTCAGCGGACATGTGTTTCTCCATAGTACTACATAGTAGCCATAGTACTAGACACCAAACATCTTTTTAACTTTGACTAATTTCTTTAACAAAGAGACTAAACACAACTCACCTACTCTCTTTCGGCAGCTGCTTGTTTGTAGTGGGACCTCCGGGTGAGTCCATAGACTACAGCGGGGTAACGCAGCTCAATGAAGAACATTTATGATGTTCGGTGTTACGGTGTGTTTGACCCTCATGTTGTCTGTCTGCTGAATAAACCACACGCATCAGCCGTCACCCCCAACACACATCAGTGATCCTTGGTTTTCTATAACCTTGTTTCCAGCTCACTGGACCACTTCTGGTGGGCAGTGACCACTCTAGACTGTGAACACCCCGCTAGACTAAAGTCACTCACATATTTACACTCGCTCATTTTTCCTGATTCTATCAAATTAATATCAAGGACAAAATGTTCCCCTGCTGCCTTCATATCCTACCTACTGACGGATGCCATATAGTACAGTGATAACCATTGTGATCCGCCTCAGCTAAATGCTGAAAGTGTGTGCATATTTCTAACTTCACTAACTTTGAGTTCAATGCATTTTGTTTTATTCTGTTGTGTGTACCCCACAGTGGTGATTTGATAGATTTATCATCATTGTTGGCTGTAACCAGTTGCGACGACTGGTTTTCTGTCATCTGTCGCATCTGCACAGAAAAATACAAGCATGAGAAAGATGATATCCATCTGTGTCAGCCCACTTTCTCCCTGTGTGTGAGGAAAGACAGGCTTCAGGAAAGAGGAAAGACTGTGTTTTGGAGCCATTTTCATTATGGGCTTCATATCCATACACTGTACAACACAGGTGACAGCTGAAACATGACAGTTGTGATCCCGCACACCCTCAATGACTGCGCTGGGGTTGTTTTAAATCATAACCGATGTAACAAGTAAAATGTAAGTTACATAATGAATGAATAATGTCTTTTGTTTTCATCTTAAAAAAGACATAAAAATCAAAAGAAATCTTTTAGTGTTTGAGTTTGTAGTCAGGAGACTTTTGCAGAAACCTTTGCAGGCTCCTCTGTAGAGCTGGTTTGTCTCACAATTTACCCGCTGGGATAAAAAATGCCCCTTTTGCATGTGTCCCCTCGACATTGTCCCGGTTATATTTAGACTAAATCTTGCGTGAGTTTTGCTTGTCCTATTTCCTCCAACTGACCTTGTATCTTCGCTGCGCTACCAAAGATTTAAGCTCTGTCCCAGGGCAGCAGTGAAAACCCATCATCTGAGAGAAAAGAAAATGAGTAATAAGCAAGATTTAGAAAATGGAAAGACCCTGAAGAGCAGAAACTCTTTATGTTGACTCTGTGAGCTCTCGGTGATGTTGTTGTTGTTGTCCTTTATAGAAGAAAAACAGTGAAAACAAATGATTCAGTGTATATAGCATAGCAGAATTACATGAATCTACTCTGGGCTGCATCCAACAACTGCTGTCAGTATTCTTGAAGTTGTTTATTATCTGCTTTTGAATAATGGATGAGTGGTTCGATTTGTTGGCCACGAGTTTTATAATATTGTGGGTTTATTCGAAGGTCTGACAGTCTCAGGGAAGGTTGTTTGTATTTCTATCAATCAATTCAGCCCGTCAGTTAAAATGTACTTTCCTAAAACTATAAATCCCTCATCCAGATTGCTTACATCCCCGTTCACATGCAATGACAAACCTCTCTCTTTGCATACAGGGTGGTCCCAGTTTCATTGTAGTGTTTGAATGATCCTTACTCTCTCTCTCTCCCTCTCTCTCTCTGTCTGGTTCCAGTATGTCCAGAATGACTCCCCCTCCAGTAAATCCCTGGCGGGTCTGGTCGTTCAGCTGCTGCAGTTCCAGGAGGATGCATTTGGACGCAGGGTTAACAACCCCGCTCTCACCAAGCTACCTGTAAGTAAATCACACCTGCGTTTTGTTGCATTTGAGCTCTTCTCTATTGCATTATCCCCGGACATCAGAGCTTCATGGTTTCTTTGCTTTCCTCAGGCCAAGTGTTTCCTGGATTTCAAGGCAGGAGGGGCTCTCTGCCACATCTTGGGCTCGGTCTACAAGTTCAAGAGCGAGCAGGGGTGGTGAGTTGACTTGTGACCCTTATTATTTTCTTGTGTCACCCACAGCTCTTATGTTGTTCATTTTCCTGCTTTGTCATCCTCCCGCAGGCGCAGATTTGACCTGCAGAACCCCTCCCGGATGGACAGGAACGTGGAAATGTTCTTAAACGTGGAGAAGAACTTGGTCCAGGTGTGACCCATAATTCTGATTCACACTCCTTTAGTCTGGGAAAAGCCTGGTGTCCTCATTCGAGTTGACAGATACAGTTTATTCCTCCTAATGACAATGTGAATGAGTTTGATTGATTGTATTTGATTATAATTGGAAGAGAGATCCCAGTAAGATGATAAGAACAAGTTTTGAAGGCCAAAATGAACGATTGAATGTCAGTGAATTATATAAATCTTCAGTTTTTGGTCTAATCTGCATAGTTAAGTTATAATATTGGTGTTTTTCTGAAACCTCTGTGCGGTTTGAACCAGTTTAATCTCAGTGGTCATGGATTTCTGAGCCTGTTTCTGTGTTTAAACTTTATGTTAAACCCTTATAATCTTGTCTGGACCATAAACAGATGATGCTGCTTATTGATTCATGGGTGGACGACAACTGCTGTAAGAATATTTCTTTACCTTAACACTGTTTTTTTCTTGTAGAACAACTGCTTGACTCGCCCCACTGTGTTCCTGTCGCCTGACATCGAGCAGAAGCAAGCCAGTAAGCTCAAGGACATCATCAAACGGCACCAGGTGAGCCAAACTCGGACATGATGGCGGCGAACTCTTTTGTATCCTGTCGGTTTGCTAACGATCGAACTTCTCCTCTCTGTTTTAGGGCTCCATGACTGATGACAAGTCTAAAGCCACTCATCACATCTACCCGTCTCCGCCCCAACAAGAAGAAGGTAGGCGGGAACTTTCTGTGTACTGCAGATTAAACCTGACAGATTAAACAGTTTTTACTCTGCATGCAGTTGTCCATTATTTGTCGTAGTTTATTGGTAGTAGAGTGAAATGTTTTCATCAGTATTGGTCTGTGTTTGTTGCAGAGGAGTGGCTTCGTCCAGTCATGAGGAAAGACAAACAGGTGTTGGTTCACTGGGGTCTTTCTCCTGACAGGTGAGCACAGAGGAAGCTCAAAAGTCCCATCTGGGTCTAATATCATTCATGCCAACTTTTTTATAACTCTTTTCTGTTTCATCTCAAAGTTACGACACCTGGGTATCAGCCAGCGAGGTGGACGGGGATGTGGAGGACCCGCCCAGCACCGACAGACCGTGGAAGGTGAGAGAAACACTCCTCAGATTTCGTATCTGAAAGCCAGAATGAATGATGAAACATTAAAGGAAGCATCTCTCAAAGCTGCTGAATCATTACCCTGCAGCATCTCACAGGAATTCCTTTTTGCAGGCACCAAAGCTGTTCATGTTTTTCTTCAAGATTAGTTTAAAGCTTTTACATGCAACTGTCAGTCTGTCATGTCAGTAAACGAAACACAAAAATCTAGAGTAAGGGGGTCATGTGAACACTATTGTAGGTGCGCTTGCTTCACCAGTCGGGTTGAGTGTTAAAGGTGATTTATTGTTAAAAAAGGAAAGAAAAAACACTGATCCAGGTCCAAAACTTTTGCCTTCAAATGAAAAAGTGATGAGATGAAATGAGGGTAAAACAGGATGAGTGAAACGATCAACAGAAAATTATCAGAGCTGACCAAAAACCCATTCTCTGACTACACATTGTCCTGCCGAACATCTTAAAACCACACCCTTCAGTGTCGATCCCTGGAAGTGACACACCTAGTAGAAATCATATCCTCAACAAATATATTTTGGCTCCTACAACCATCATGTATAAACATATTAACTAGTTATTTAACAGCTGCTGATTGGACAAACCCTAAACAAATGTTAGCAGAGTCAGCACCGCCAGTCAGTGTTTCCTCTGTCAGGTCAGCCTCCACTTTATCAATCGTCTTAATCCCTGGGTTTATATTTTCAGGTCCACGCCAAGTGGGTCATGGACACTGACGCCTTTAACGAGTGGATGAATGAGGAAGACTATGAGGTGGATGAGAACAAGAAGCTGGTCAGCTTCCGTCAGAGGATTTTCCCTAAAGAGGAGGATGTAAGTTTTTCTGCGCTGCGCTCGTTCGTCTGAGATAAAACTCATTGTTATTGTTGTTATTACAAACCTTTTAAAGAGGATAAAAAGTGTAAAACTGTCCAAACACTGTTAAAATAAGTCGTGTTTCTGTTTGAGTGTCTTTGCTGCCGGTCTGTGTGGTTGTCTGTCGCCGTCCTCTGTGGATTCGGTGTTGTTGCTGTTTTCCTTCGTCTCTTGTTCGTTGCGCATCCTCTCCAAGCTTTTCCTCACTCTTTGTCTCCTCTCAGTTTATTCCAGGGCTTCTGTCCACTTCAGACAAATCTTTGAGGATTTCAGAATCAGACCAGAAGTTGGAAAATTTAGTGGGTTTCTTACTTGACTGGTCACTGACCGAAAAATTACTAAAGATGCTTAATCGGGTTTTAAGATTTGGAAAAGTAAAAATGGATTTCAAAGGGTTTACGCCCTGCTGTACAGGATCTTTTTGTTTCTTAAATGGTTTAAAATTTTGGTTTTGAATATTTTACAACATTACTGAAAGGATCTGTGAAGAAATTCTTTTGTTTGTTTTAGTAAGCTGTCATTAACAACCAAACAAAGCCACACTCCAACATTTTAATCCTCCAGACTCTTGAGTTAGAGGTTATTCTCCATCGTAGAATAAAAGAGTTGCTGGTAAAGGATTTAAGATTTCAGGAACTTTGAAAAATGGTCCCGGTGTGTTTTCCCTGAAGGGTTAAAAATGTAAACAAAGATCAGCAAACATCAGCGCTGAGCGATAACTTAATCCAGAGTGAGTTTCAGCTCGATGCACGGTTCAAAAAGTGGAAAATTAGTTAAAGTTGAGATGGGACAGTGAGCAGGAACCCTGGTCGTCTCCTCCACCACCACAGCATCTCCCTCCCCTCCTCCCTGTCGTCGTTCCTCCTCTGCTTCCCCTCCTTGTGTGTGCAACCGTTCCATCCTCTCATTCTGCTGCTCTTTCTCTCATCCTCCATCCCTCGTTCCCTGCGCTGCACGGGGTTTGTCTGATCAGTCTTCCCGTACACCTGATCGAAAGGAGCGCAAGGCCAACTCTGCCGGGAAGAAGAGGAGGCGCTCGCCCTCGCCGCCCAGCACTCCTGCAGAATCCCGCAAGAAGGGAGGAAAGAAGGGGTAAGGATGCGACCGGGTGCAAGTCTTCATTTAGTCCCTTGACTTCCTCAGGGTTAAAGAGTCTTTATATTTATCATTTTTAAGTTATTTTCTGAACACAGTAACAGAATGAACCTCTCCTGCGTTTCTTTGACTCTCGTCTTTCCCGTTGGTATCAGGAACCCGGGGCCTCACTGGAAGCGGCGGGGCCACAGAGGCGAGGAGGAGGACACGGAGGAGGACATGACCAAGGATATGGACGACTCCTCGGCCGGTGCGAGCATAGAGGAGGGCAGCATGTCCAAAAATGGTACGAGAAAAGCACGTGTGCTCTATCTTGACCAACCTGCTCATTCAAGGACAGGAAGTATCTGGATATCAGAGTCATAATAACCCGAGCAGAGAAGGAGTGATTCGTCAGTTTTTAACCTGCTCAACAGCTTTACAGTCGATCAGTAATCTGCACAGGGCTGTTTTAATATCAGGTTTTTACTTTCTGGGTTAAACTTCGCTCGATAGCCCTGACGATTTTCCTAAACATGTATACGGAAGCTGACTTGATTTTCCACGACATGATCACAGTCCTGATTCTGCATCCTCAGACAGTCTACGAGAGTTGACTAAAATCCCCCTCAGAGGCAGATCAGTCCTCACCTCAGTGAGCTGATGTCTCTGTGTTTAGATTTTCAAAGATATCATCTGCAGAAGAAAGAGAGAGAGATCGAACAGATTCAGTTTTCTGCAGCGACAACAAAATGCAAATGAAAGTGCAAAAACATGAGGATAGGACCTCGCTCTCCTTCCACTGCTGCATGGATCATTGTCCCGTTAGAAAAGCATAAAGACAGCCCTGAGGGTCGTGCTTTTAAATGACTCGATTCCTTCTCTGCATAAAGATCCTCTTTAAACCCAAACACACAATCCTCCCTGAAAAACGCTCTTTTTAGACCAGGTCCCATCAGCTATGTCCCACTTTTTACAGAAATCCTTCAACACACGCTCTCTATTTTGGTGTCCTCTTTTTCTAACCGGAGTGCTCATTAATGCCTTCATGTCTGCGGCTGAATTAAACACTGTTTGAGGTTTTTTTTTTCAGGCCTCCACATGATTCAGTTTTTCCTGTTTTCTTTCAGCAAATTCAAAGAAAGACAGCGAGAACACGCCTGTGAAAGGAGGGAATGACCTGGGTATGTGAGACGATCTGTTCATAAATCACAAACCAAGAAGAAAAATCAAAATTTAAACTGAAACCCATTTTTTTATTGCCTCCCAGATGACATGGAGGATGACTCAGTGCTGTCTGGAGGAAAGGTGAGATGATGGATTACCCAGACTGCTCTCTGCTTTTTTTTCTCGTGCATTTACTTTCTTCCCCTTACACCAGACATTTCTCGTCCTCATCTTTGCTCTTGTTTTTCTCTCGCTCTGAAGGATGATGAGGAGCAGGGCAAAGCTGAAATAAACCGACTGATCGACGCCGGAGAAGATAACGTGACTGAGCAGACTCACCACATCATCATCCCCAGTTACAGCGCCTGGTTCGACTACAACTGGTAAGAACCACATTAGTCCTGCTGCATCGACCTTTTGAAACACGAGAAGAAAACCTCTGATTTCACTCTTTTTTTTTCACGGCAGCATCCACGAGATCGAGCGACGAGCGCTGCCCGAGTTCTTCAACGGGAAGAACAAGTCCAAAACTCCAGAGATGTGAGCGCACACACACACACACAGACACGTCTCTTCATGTGCGTCATCTCGTGTCGTGGCACACGTTCAGGTTTATCATTTTGGGGTTCTGCTCATGTCTCAACAGATACCTGGCTTATCGTAACTTCATGATTGACACGTATCGGCTAAACCCCCAGGAGTACCTCACCTCCACCTCCTGCCGCAGGAACTTGACCGGAGACGTCTGTGCCATCATGAGGTGAGCAAAGGCCGAGACTTTAGATAAATGAATGGGGTGAATTTATCGGATATTTTAGATTTGATCGATCGGAAAGTCAAATTTTAAAATAAGTAATGGCTGTTTGTCTCCAGGGTTCACGCTTTCTTGGAGCAGTGGGGTTTGGTGAACTACCAGGTCGACCATGAGAGTCGCCCGCTGCCTATGGGTCCTCCACCCACACCTCATTTCACCGTTCTCGCTGACACACCGTCTGGCCTCATGCCTCTGAACCACAGACCTCCACCGGTAAGTGATGGAAGGATATTATCCTCTCGAGTTCTTCTACATGAAACCGTCTGAATATAAACAAACTGTTGTCGTCGTTCCCGTAGATTCCTCCTCCGCAGCAGCAGATGCCCAACTTCATGGATAAAGGCAAAGACAAGGCCATCGACCTGCAGAACTTCGGCCTTCGCTCCGACCTCTACAACAAGAAAAACATCAAGGTCAGTGAACAACTCTTTAATGCAGCAAACAACCAATTCTGGTTTTTAATTTGTTCTCTTTAGCTGCTTAAATTGGAGTTTTTTGAGGGCCTTTGTCATTAAAAATCACTGCAGGCAAGGTTTTATGGTGTGATGAAGTGTACAGGGAATAAAAACAGTAAAAAAGCAGCAAAGTCTGTTTTTCTCTGACGTACAGATCTCAGTATAAATCTGATATCAACCACACGATTCTTCTGGGTTCACAAAATGATCCATAAAAGGGAGAAAAGATGATTCTGCTCATCTCCTTTCGTAATCTCTCAATGCCTTCTCTCTCTCTCTCTCTCTCTTTCTCTCTTTTTCTCACACGACTGTTTATTTTTGTTGCCCCACAGGGAAAAGCTGTAAACTCCACCAGGGATTGGACTGAACAGGAGACTCTGCTGCTGCTGGAGGTAAGCCTCAGAGGACCTGAAAGAGAAAAATACCTGATTAAAGACCCGTCTCTCTCTGTTTGAGCTCCTGAGCTCTGAAACTCCGACTTCAACCAGCTGGACGAGAAACAGCTGGTTATTGCACTTGTTGATTTCCCTCCACTTTGACACTCTTTCTTCCTTCCTAACCTCATCTCATCCCGTTTTATTTCTTTGTTTCCTTCTCTGCATCTCCCTCTTACTTTCGTCTTCTCACAGCCTCGTATTCTTCGTTACACTCTCCTTTTCCTCCATCCTGCGCCTCCTGACCCTTGATTCCCTCCCTCTTTTCTCCAGCTCCTACCTCTGTGAATACACGAACAAAAGACCTAAAACTTGTATCGTCTCTCCTCTCTTATCTCTCCTCTATCAGGCTCTGGAGATGTACAAAGACGACTGGAACAAAGTGTCCGAGCACGTCGGTTCACGCACACAGGACGAGTGTATCCTTCACTTCCTGCGGCTGCCCATCGAGGATCCGTACCTGGAGAGCACCGAAGCCTCTCTGGGTCCTCTGGCGTACCAGCCCATCCCCTTCAGCCAGTCTGGAAACCCCGTCATGAGCACAGTAGCCTTCCTGGCCTCCGTGGTCGACCCCAGAGTGGCGTCCGCTGCTGCAAAGGCAGCTCTAGGTGAGAACGAACAAACGAGAGCAGCAAAGATTTTCCAGTTTCACTACGATTGAATCAGTTTTTATCATAAGATGGCAAGTTACCCATTTGGGTAAAACTGCAAAATACTACACTGAAAATGATAGACGTGTTTCACAGTATCTGGTTCAGGAGATGGTAGAAGTTCAGAAAAAGATGAACCCAAACACATAATGATCTGCGGATAAGGCCGTTTGATTTTGCTCAACTAGTTTGTGATCCATCTTACTGTGTCAAACAGGGATTTGGACTCAGTTCCTGCAGAGAGGACGAGTTTTGATCAAATAAAAATGTTCAAGAAAACTCAAACAGTATAAAAGTTTTTAAAGTCTGTTTTTAAATTGAGGTTTATATTAAATGATAAACAGACCTGTTCATGTAACCTGGTTCACTTTGACGGCTCTATGTTTAATGTAGTGTGAGTGGGCCAGTGTGACATATGATGTAAAAGCTCTGAGTGGTCACATGACCAGAGAAACTCACTCCTTTAATAATGTAAACCACCTCAGGACGTCATTATGGTTTTTTTTTAAACAGTAGAAATTTAGAGTAACAGTTCATCATCCATTCATATCCATGAATATCATTTCATTTCTGTTAATCAGACTCTCCATATGTATGTCTCTCCTCAGAGGAGTTCTCCCGTGTGCGTGAGGAGGTCCCCGCTGAGCTGGTGGAGGCTCACGTGAAGAAGGTGCAGGAAGCGGCCAGGAGCACAGGAAAGGTGGACCCCGCTTTCGGGCTGGAGAGCAGCGGCATCGCAGGCACCGCCCCCGAGGAGCCGGAGAAGACAGGTGAGCTTCGGTTCTCCTGCATGTTGTTGCTCCTGCAGCCACTGGAGGGCAGCAGATAGGAGCAGTTGGAGAGGTAGAAATGATGGAGGAGATTCTCATGAGGAGGAGTGTGCAGTCAAACAGCTTTCCTCCCTCATCAGCTCGTAATCTTAATGTTGCGTAGTTTGGTCAATAATCTTGCATCCTGCTGAAAACACAACTCAGTTTGCTCAACAAATCACCAGAGGAGGGGAGTGTGAGTCATGGCGGCTCGGTCACATGAGCGAATGTGCTTCCTCTGCTGAGTTTAAACGCTCTGTGTGAAGTTTTTAACTGGTCAGAAAAAGACTTCTTTATGATCTTTAAGAGTAATAATAATATAATATTAGAAAGATCTTCAGGACTGTGCAGAAATTGTCTGTTTTGACCAGTTTAGATATTCACACAGGAACACAGTTTAGTTTTTCCCCTCTAAAAGCGAAGTACTTTAAATATACTGCGTGTTTTATGCAGAAACAGACATTTCTGGAGGTCATCTCAGACTGTGGTAAACACTGTAGTCATGATTTGGATCGATGACTAATCAAACGCTGGACTGATTAATGTAGAGGGCGATAAAACTGATGAATGAACGAATGAATGAACGGCACAGACAGTCTTTGAGAAGAGTTTACAGCTTCCTCGCTTTGCTGTAAAAATGACGGTGATTCTTCTCCTCGATATCAGGCAGGATGTGATTTTTTTTTTCTTTACCAGCAGTGGGAAGAGAAACAGAGAAATATTTGTGTGTGTGTGTGTGTGTGTGTGTGTGTGTGTGCGCGCGCATCCGTGGTAACTAGTGGATTAAAACAACAGTGGCAGATGGGGCAGGAGAGTGGGAGGAGGGGGAGCAGAAAACTGGGTCATCTCACTCTATCATTTTCAGATCTCTTTCTCTCTTTGCTTTCTTGAAATAATTCTCTCGCTTTCACTTTCACTTTCACTCCCTCTCTCTTTTCTCACTTTTACACACACACAGACACACACACAGACACACACAAACACACACACCCGTCACACCTGAATTGGTGCCCTCTGGAGCCTCATTCCTGATCAATAAGCGTAAATGTGTTCCAGCGTGAAGCACTCAACCGACACACGAATCATGTGATCAATATTCAAACCCTTGAACACTCAGCTGTATGTAGCACATGGATCAGCACATCATATCATCACGTGTGTGTGTGTGTGTGCGTGTGCGTCTTTGCTCTCGTAACTCTTCCCGCTCGCTTCAAAAGCCTTTGACCTTAATTTCGTGTCCTCAGTTTCTCCCGTTTATGTAAAATCTCAAACAGGATTTTGTGTCGCCGCTGCTTCACGCCGTTACACTCGTACCCCGAGTGTGTAGCAGAATGGTTTTGTTCGGTAATTTCTGCTTATGCATGCATGAACGCCATCTCACACTCTTCCTCACTCGTGTTGCTGCTTTTTGGGAGCATAAGGGCGAAACAATCGTAGGTAAAATTCAGTTTGTACGCTGTTAACAATCATTTCTTGTTTCATTGTAGAAACTCCAGAGGCAGAGAAGATGGACACAGACACAGACTCCCAGCAGGCGGACAAGGTGAGACAAAACTCTGAGTCGTGGTTTTCCCTTCATGAATGAAGGTGATCTCATGTGACGCCTACTGCAGCAGACACTTTCACTCAACTCTTCAGTCGTCATATTCTGGCTCTTGAGTCATAATCTAAAGTCTGCTGCCTCAGCGGACGATGAACCATAAACCTTTTTATATTAATACTGTGCAGCTACAAAGAATTTGACCCTTCACGCAGGATAAATAAATCTAATCCATGTTTTTTTTATCAAGTGTCATGGTAGTGATATTGGGGTGATATTTTTTGACACCAAATATACCGATATGTGCAAAATGACGTCGGTAATTGTCATAAATTTTGGTATTGGTACATTATCGGTTTATTGCCCAGCCCTATGCCATGGAACATCAGCAGATATCAGCTTGTTTGACAGACTTTGGCACATCTGCAAATGTGTCCTAGACGGATGTCAGGAGGTAATGAGATCAGTTCATAAGAACGTTCCAGAAAAACACCTGATCAGGATTGGTTAAATTGATGTATCAAACATAGATCAGCTCTGATTTTCCCAATCAGTGCATCTCTAGTGTTAATTTCAGTTGTATCGCTCAACGTGGGGCTAAACCTGCTCTGTAGCTTCAGATATTTAGATCTCATGCACTCATATTATCATTTTCATCGATCCTGTTTTGGCCTCAAATTTCTCAGCGATGTTATTTTGTTTTCACACATTTTCTCTCTCCCTCTCGGTGAGAAAAGTTCCCTCTTCCTCCTCCTCCTCCTCGTCGACACGTGTTGGTTCAGAAAGGCCCACAGGCTGAACTTAATGGGGTTTTTAAAATGTTCAATTTGTCCCGCTCTGCCAGGCAGCCTGCTGGCTGAGGACTTCCTCATTAGCATCCGTTTACCAGCGATCCTGTCCAAACGCCAGCAATCATCCCCAAAGTGGAAAGAGTCACAATGTGATCTATTGTTCTTTTAGCCTCCAGCATCGCAGCGTTAACCGACCTAAATGATCCCAAAAGCTTTGACGAGTTTACCCTCACTTAGTTTTACACCGCTGTGAAACTTTTACAACTTTTTTGCCCACGTCTCTTATAATTGTCTGACTTTCGGCTCTTAAGTTGAAACTACTTTCCTTAAACTCCTCAGTAGGACTTGACCTTCCTCCTCTTGGCGTTGACACTCATCATTTCGTGTGTGCGTCCTCTTATTTCAGGCGGAGTTGAAGGACGAGGCCGAGAAGCCGAGCGAGTCCGCAGAAAAGAGCGGCGACAAGCCTGAGGCCCCGGAGAAGGTGAAGAAGGAGGGAGCGGAGCCTTCAGAGCGCGAGGAGGAGAGCGAGGAGGGCGGAGAGGCCAAGGCGGCTCCAGCAGGTAACTCACTCTCTCCTACTGTGGATTTCTGTTTTTCATCATGTGTGCAGTTACACTGATTCAGCGATTTACTTATCTGAATCAGACAAAGACAAAGACGAGGCGATGGAGACGTCGTCCTCAGACCAGGAGAAGGAGAAGGATGAGAAGGCGACAGAAGAAGGAGAGGAAAAGAGGAAGAAGCTGGAGCACGACATCGGAGAGGGGAACATCGCCACGGCGGCGGCTGCTGCTCTGGCATCTGCAGCCACCAAGGCCAAGGTGAGACAAGACGAGCTTTCATGACCTGAAACCTGCTGGTCTTTAAAGGTTTTGATGGAAAATATATCACTAAGATCTCTCTTTGAAGACTCTAACCCCTCTCCCTCCGTTCCCTCAGCACTTGGCAGCAGTAGAAGAGAGGAAAATCAAGTCTCTGGTGGCTCTGCTGGTGGAGACCCAGATGAAGAAACTGGAGATCAAGCTGAGGCACTTCGAGGAGCTGGAGACCATCATGGACCGAGAAAAAGAGGCTGTAAGTCAGAAGAAGTTTTCCTGCGTATATTTAGTTAAAGCTCGGATTAAACGAGGACGCTGATCCTGTAGCTCCGCGTTGAGGTCTCCTCTGAGAAAGTTCTCCTCGCTGTGGTGGTTGATTTTAAAATGATTCGTTAACAAAACAATAATGGCCGCTCCTGACGTCCTTCACAACCATTTTTGTTAAAAATGTTGGAACCAGATGGCCCGCCCTCTCTTGATTCTGATTGGTCAGTGATTAAGAAGCGAATTTATTTTTTCCTACAACAAAAAAAGCCGAACTGTATTTAACTTGAGTAGAAGACAGGCGCCTCCAGTACATAAAACAGCGCCTCTAACGGGACAACTCCATTAAAAGGAATTATGGGTAGAGGGGTTTAAGGCGGACATTTACGATTCAAATTAACATTTAAAAAAAACACAAAGAAGAGAGTTTAGATTCGTGACAGTCTGTTTCCTTTCAGCATCAAAAGGTTTTTAATTTTTTTTCACTTTAAAATCAACTTCTCCACGTCTCAAACTGAGAAACTGTGAAATAAGTCGATATTTTCGGGGTTATCAGCCGCCTGTGTGAGGTTCACACTCTTCTTCCTACTTGGTCCAAATCTTCCACAGTAACCGAAGAGAAAAAAAACAGAGTTACTTCTTTCAGAGAGAAATAAAACATCTTCAGAGAAAACCAACTGAATAGCCGGGCGAGAGAAAGTGTTACCTGCCTCTCCAGGCCGAATGAATAACCCTCAGCTCTGTGTGTGGGTGTGTGTCCTGCCACTGGACGATCCCAGGAGACGGCACCGAGAGTGTAAAACTGTGTTTCTGCAGTGGAAGCATCAGGAGCGTAGCCCAGTTTCTGCAGCTGTAAATAGTGCATGAAAAGAACTCTGGTTTACATAAGCCCTCCAAAGGAGAGAGAGAGAAATCAGACCTCTGCTGCTGCTGCTGCCATCGGCTGTAAAACACCGAGAATAAAAAAACAAAGACCCACACAGAAGAAAAAAAAGAGAAACAAGACAGTTTTACACTCGGCCCTCACAAACCTGCACATGCATTATCTCCTCTGCAGTCAACAAGCGTGAATCTGGTCAACACTTAGACTTGTTTTTTTTACTCTCTGCAATCACCAAAAATATATTTTCTTATCCAGTTCAAGTTGAACGCAGTCATGCGGAGAAGTTGGGTTTCATGCTTTTACCCTGACCTCATTAAAAGATGCTCAAAGCAGTTTGTATCTGAACCAGAACTATTTTCTGTAGAGGAGAGTCACTAAGTTTCTGAAGAGGAGCTCCAACTTCATTATTTTATGGCTGTTTTTTTTTTTAGTTTTTTAGTGTGTCGGTTTCTTCTAAAGCTCGACTGACATGTAATACACATGTTCAAAACCCTGCCGAGTTTCTGCAGACAGATAATGAGGGAGTGAAATCAGTGCGGTGTTGTTGCCTTTTGTTTCTAAGTGGAAAAAAGTTTGTTTTCTTTGTTTGAATCTCATTATTGTTGCACTTATAACAAATGAAAAAAAAGGATTTCAGACTTTGTGCAGTTCAGCATTTTTCCGCTCACCTGCAGCTGAAAGTGTATAAAAGTCGTCGGTGAGTTTTCCTTTTGTCATTTTGATTTTCTTTTTTGTTGATTTCACATATCGATATTCCATCAACATTTTACATTTATTGATCAAATTTCCAACTGTAAAGAATATTTGCACACTTCTCCATCGTGGAGCAGAAAGCCTCTGTTTTTAGTCGAGATGATAAAGTCAGCTTCTCCATTTTATATATCGATCATTACCTCGACCCAATCCTCGATTTTTGGTGCAAATTTTTTTAGCCAATTTCTAGTCATGGCCTTTTTAGCCGTCACCAACATTATCTTAAATCTATATTTTTCTCCTGACGTCGTTATCTCCTGGTTCTCGTTTCCCAAACCTAAACCTTGTTTCATTTTGACTCACCGTCCTCCCGTCTCTCTCTGCAGTTGGAGCTCCAGCGGCAGCAGCTGCTCACCGAGCGTCAGGCCTTCCACATGGAGCAGCTCAAGTACGCCGAGATGAAGGCGAGGCAGCAGATGGAGCAACAAGCCGCCGCCGCAGCAGCCGCGGCCGCCGCTCAGGCTCAAGGACAGGGACAGGCTCAAGGACCTGTTCCTGGATCTGGACCCCATCCCGGGCCCCCTCCACCAGGTATGCACCCAGGAGGGCCTCAGCCACACCATGGAGCACCGGTGCCCCATCACGGAGGGCCGCCACCCGGTGGTGCAATGCACCCCGGCTACCCCCCAATGGGTCACCACCCAATGGCCCCACATCACCCAGGACAGACAGGTGAGAGTCCGAAACGCTGAATCCAGAGAGTCGACAAGAACTGAGTGATTTTAAAAGAATTGGAGTAAATTTTCAGTCTTCATCAATCATCAAAATTCAGCAACTTAAATTTATTTCACATCGCCACGTTAGTCGCCTCAAAAACCCAAAGACTTGTCATGTACGGTCATGAGGGAGTATCAAACATCTGTCTTTATTGCTTCACCTTATTTCCAATATTATATTTGAGACATAACGGACTTATTCTAAACTCTACAGGACCGATGGTACCAGGCCAGCCGATGCCAGGACGGATGATGCCCGGTCCTCCCCCCGCTGGCCCCGCTCCAGGCGGCATGCCTCCCATGATGCCCCCACGTCATCCTGGAGCTCCCAACGGCATGTGTGAGTACAAAAACACTCTCTGCCGCACTGTCCCATCATGTTTACACGTATATAAACCTGTATGTTTGCGCTCTCTCTGGTGTTGTGAACAAACCAGGATCGGTTAAAAAAGTGGTGATGCTTTTAGAAACGAGTGTTGACGCCACAAACAGCTCGAACAAATAAATGTACATTTATTATGTTTATTTCGAAGGAAGTAGGGAAATCCTGCTTATAGTTTAACACACTAACGGGGATTGAACCATTTGGAACCTGTTCCTGATTCCCCTGTTTATCAGGGAACCCCTCTCTCTAAATCCAGACTCCATTTGACCCCCTTTTAGTCCACCGTGGAGTCTCCTTTTCTTCATCAGTCTGTTTTTCTGTCTCTAAACTCCTCATCTGTCTCCTTCCAGATCCTGGCCCTCCACCTGCACAGCCTGAAGCAGTTCCTCCAGTTCCTGTGGGTCCTCCAGCGCCCCCTAGCTCATGAGTGACTCACAACTCAGACCTAACACACCCACACACCCACACACACACACAATGAAAGCACACACACACACGTATACACAAAACTATCTCTGAACCTCAGCCCCCCATCTTGACGGCCTTTGCTACTGGCTCTGTATTTAACGCTCATCACCCAAAAACCACCATAAACTTAATCACAGAACACACACATGTACACACACACACACACACACACACACACATACAGACTTCCTCTCAGGGCACAGCGGTAAGGGTGGCTTGTACTAAACACTGTTTTCGGCTCTGTTGGGTCAGAAGGAGGCCGGAGAGAACGACTCTGTTCAGACGACAAAAAAAAAAAAAAAAAAAAAACCTCTCTCTTACTTTTTTCCCTCTTTCCACTGAGTTTGAAACGACACTGTACCCCCGCCTCCCCACCCTCTTTCTCCTCCCATCACGAAGAAAAACGAGCGCCTCTTTCTCGTCTGCTGCCTGTTTCGAAGCCGAACACTAGAGGGAGCTAGTGAGACAAAAGGGCAGGCCAGGCATGAGAAGGTGAGGCGAACACACACAGATGAGGACAAAACACACAAAAACACACACACAGAGGGGGGGCCTAGCCTCTTGTCTTGTCGAGTATCTACCTCTCGCTCCTCTTTAAATGATACACTGTAGTTCTGTGTGTGTATGTGTGTGTGTGTGTGTATGTATGTGTGTGTGTGTGTGTTCAGGATCGCTGTTCTTCCTCTTTCGACTGAACCTTGTGGCTCTTTTACGTCACAAATTTAAGTTTATCTCCTCTTCCAGCAGTGAAAACTGGAGCTGAGCTGTAACCTTAAACTGATTCGATGTACATTTCTAAATTATCTTCACTTTCTGTTACGTAGTCGTAGGATTTCTTACTTTTCTATAATATGGATCGGTTTTTTAAAGCTCCTGTGAGTACCTCGGTTTGTCATTTCAGTCCAACTTGTGCGCTTATTTTGTGACAAAAAATCTCCTTAATCTGACTTTTGACGGTTAAATCGATCATTTATAAAATATTTTATGTTGAAATTGTAAAAAAAAAGAAAATGTCTTTAGCTCCCACCAAAAGCATTAAAAATTCCAATTCCAATATTGAATGTGGTCTTGTTTGCTTCCTTATACCATAAAAGGGCATCCATATGAATTTCACACACTCCTCACGGGAGCTTTAAGACTGAAATGGTTCATAAATAGACAGTAAAATGAAATGTTCCTGAACAGCTGTGTGTCTGTCGTTGTCGGTTAATGTCACTCAAACAGGAGCGGATTATGAAACATCTGCTCTCCGGGCTGCGGGATGGTAAATGTGGGATTTACCGGCCGTAACGGAGTGTTTGTGTAGTAATAATACTGAAGGAACGTGCAACAGTGTGGTGCGTTTTTGATGCTCTACGATGCACCTGAAAAAGTCTGAAAATTAGAGGAAGAACAGACGGCTCCTCCCGCCTCACACTCTCTCTCTCACACACACACACACACACACACACACAGAAAAGTAAGCTAAGCCGAGGCTCACACTGGAGGCGGCGTGCACACGACAACTTGGCCAGACCCTGCCACAAAGCACTGGACAACCACACACAAACACGCTCATGTAAACACACAAACAAACACACACATGTACGTTTAATCTCCTGCTGAACTCCACGCAGCCTTTATAGAGAGGGAGACGCCGTGACGCGGCTCAACTGAGACATCCAAACTCGAATGACGCTCCTCCTCCTCAGCGCGGCGGGCTTCTAGATGTTCTTTAGGTGCTGATACTGTAGCGAATAAAACCCCCGTCCCCTACCCCCTTAACTTCTCGCACCTCTGCTTACAGTTTCCCCAACGCTTACTGCCGCCTACCTCGCTCGCACAGTCTATCACTAACGCCACGAGACACGGGAAAACAAGCAATATCCTCATTCCTGTGAACCAGTCTTTGTGGACGTAGAAACACTCTGCCACCAAACAAATCAGAGCTCAAATATTCACTCATCAATCAGCTGATTCTCATTTTTTGATTTCAGGTTAAAACTTTTTAATTTGAACATTTTTTAAAGGCACATTTCAAAGATTTTTATGCCTCGACTCGCCACAAAAACAACCTATTTATTTAAATTCAATGTGGATTAATCAAAACCAATATAGTCCCCATCATATATGGCTTATATTAACTCAGTATGAATTCATTTTCAGATGCAGCTGATATCCTGCGTCTTTCCTATACAACTCTTAGACTCCGCCCTCTTTTTCGCTCGCACTGTTAGTACTTCTGCTACCTCTTCCTGGTTCATCTGCTAGCTACCTCTTCTAGAAATCTTCCTCTCGCTCTCTGCTACCTCTCTGCGCACCCCTTCGCTACCTCTCGTCCCGTTTCCTTTTCTTTTATCTACTCCCCCCGCCCACGTGACTGCTGCATCACCCACTCCCGCCGCCCTCTTCTCCCCGTCTGTCGGAGGAAGATCAGACATTAAAAAATAAGAAAACCAACGCCACACCTTCAGTCATTTGACACGCCCTCCTTTCTCATTCAGGCTTGTTATAAAGATCACTTAAATATGACAGGAATCCCCCAACATATATTATTATCTTTAATCGCTACTTCTTGTGTTCATGGTAATGTATTTTTAAGGAGAAGTTTTGTGTAGATGGAAGTTATCTCTGTTCTTTGGAAGTTTGTAGCATTTGTTTTCCTTTTTTATTTTGTATGGGGTCTGTTGGTACTTGGACCTAGACACTGTCGAATAAACTGTGTTTTGTATGAAGTTGGTGTCCTGATTGTTTCTGATTTCATCTCAATATTTCCTCTCAAAAACATTTAATCCAAGCAATCATAAAATTATGATGCCATTATGGATCTTTTTATGTAAGAATACGATTTTCGTCGTTTTCTTCTGCTTCATCCTGGTCCGGGTCGCAGGGGCAGCAGCTTCAGGAGGGAAGCCCAGACGGCCCTCACCCTGGCCACTTCCACCAGCTCCTCCAGGAGGGGATTCCCAGGCGCTCCTAGGCCAGGTGAGAGACATAATCCCCTCCACCTGGTCCTGGGCCGTCCATGAGGTCTCCTTCCGGTGGGACATGTCCGGAACACCTCTAACGGGAGGCGTCCAGAAGGCGTCCTAACCAGATGCCTGAGCCACCTCAGCCGACTCCTCTCGACGTGGAGGAGCAGCGGTTCTACTCTGAGCGCCTCCTGAGTATCCGAGCTCCTTACCCTATCTCTAAGGCTGAGCCTGGCGACCCTGCAAAGGAAACCCATTTCGACCGCTTGTATCCATGATCTTATTCTTTCGGTCATCACCCAAAGTTCATGGCCATAGATGAGGGTCGGCACGTAGATCGACCGGTAAATCGAGAATCTCACCTTGCGGCTCAGCTCTTTCTTCACCACGACTGATCGGTCCCCATCACTGCTGACGCCGCTCTGATCCACCTGTCGATCTCCCGTTCCATCCTGCCCTCACTCGTGAACAAGATCTCGAGATACTTGAATTCCTCCACTTGAGGCAGGACCGCCCCTCTGACCTGGAGAAGGCAATTTACCTTTTTCCGACTGAGGACCACGAAGCCAGAAGTACCACATCATCCGTGAATAAGATTTTTAAAACAATAAATTCTTAGTAGTAGTAGTTGTAGTAGTCGTTTATTCAGACATGACAACACCAAATATTGTACAGAGTATAGACATTTCACACAAAATCACTAAATCAAGATTCATGTGTTGAATACTGGCAGAAGCAGACTGCTTATAAAAGCCTTAAAGTCTTATTGATTATATGCATAGCTTGTTTTTGCAGTTTTATTATTGAATTTATAGTAGTTTTAAAGGTGGATGCCCACAGTTCCACACAGTAAGACATATAGAGAACAATCAATGAGTAGTAGATCAAATAGAAGGCCTTGGAATTTAATACTTTTCTCAATTCGTACAGGATTGCAAGTGATTTTGAAATTTTCCCTTTTATGTATTTAATGTGTTGTTTCCATGTTAACTTTTGATCAACAACAACCCCAAGAAATTTAGTCTCAGTAACTCTTTCAATGTCAACATTACAGATTCTTAATTTAACACTACAATCACTTTCATTTAGATTCCCAAAAACCATACATTTTGTTTTTTAATATTTAAAGATAATTCATTGGCATTGGGATTTTCAAGTTCCGTTTCTACACAACACAAAAGTTCCTTTAAATTCTTATCGGGGCAAGACAAATTGGTATCACCTGCAAATACTACATATCTAAAAAATCTGTTACATTGCAGATGTCATTGATATAAAGAATGAACATTATTGGACCAATCACTGATCCTTGTGGTACGCAGCAATGACAGTATCATTATTTGTCTACACATTCTCACAATACATTACTTTTTCTAGTCCTTTCAGGTCACGAATCTTCACTCATTTAAATAAAGCGAAGAATAAATTAACTGAAGAAAACAGATGAACTGCTTTGACCACAGGGGGCGCCAGAACTGACCCAGAATGAAGTTGTCCAATTTTTTGACCTAATGCATGTTCCTCAGGAAAAATTTGAACTTCTTATCTGAACAAAAGTCGAGGGGAAGATAATGTAGGATCACAGAAACTGCAAAGTGTACCAAAAAACAAGTGGCAGAAATACTGCAAAGGTGAAAACAAATTTTACCTTTACCTTCATCGTGAACTTTTCAGTGTGATAAATGTGAGAAAACTAAAAAAAAAAGGCAGTAAACCCACTTTTTCTGTCAACAAACTTTCGAAATTGAGTTTTTACTCTCAATACTTAAAGCTGCTATTGGAAACTGTTGGTCTCTATTGGTTTTGGCGCCTCCCCGGTGGACACAGCAGTCTAAAGAGTCATCATTCAGACTTTAGATTGTTAAATGTGTCATTTATTGTAAATATTTGGGTTGTTTCTTCAGCTGCTCCTCCGTCACCTACCCCTTCACTTCAGTTTCAGACAGTATATAAAATCTTTGTCATGATGTTTCAGAATTTCAGTCGATTTTACAAACATAAAAAATCACTAACAGGATCTTTAAATTAACCAAACCCTGTATATTGAGACCATACCGGTCACACAGTCACCTGCAGTCAGATACTGTATTTGATAAAGATTGAATTTCACTTCAGAGCCATTAGATTACTCTCTCGAATCAACATCGAAGACGCCCTCGAACACGGTCCTGGGGTCTGGTCTGATGGCGGCAGTTGAGGAGTGAAGGTGTGCTCAGTGTGAGCTCCTTTTTTTTTCTAGTGTAAATTACTGTGATGTTGAAATGATAAAATAACAAGATCTTGCTGCTGTTTTAATCCCACCCTGCTCCACGCCCACTCTGTAATCTGAGGGGAGAGAGGGAGGAGGTCTCTGTCCGGCAGATTGACCATGAGGGCATGAGGATGTTATTGAGAGGATGAGGAGGCAGAGGGTGATTACAGGACTCCCGATGTGGGGGGATGGGGAGTTTTTAATGACTGTTTTTGTGTCAGAGGAGCAGATGATGACAGCAGTCAGTCATTTAACGCTCTGATAATTGTGAGAGTGCAGAGAAATTCAGTATATGTAGCTCACAATTTTAATGTGCATCTTTATAGTGAGACACTCTGAAGACAGACGAGCTGTTTACCAGAGAGGCTGAAAATCTGACCACTTTACATTTCGCTGATGCCTCAACTGAGAATATCTGACAGAAAGTGAGAGGAGAGGCTCGACTGTTTTACACAAGGGCCTTTAAACCTGACACACGAGCTCAAACTATGACCTCTTTTACGCTGACGGCCTCTGCTTCAATGTTTTTATATTTTTAGGGGCTTCGCTCGTCTTTCTCGCTCGTTTGATAGATATGAGCGAGGTTGACGTGTGTCTATTGAAATTTGTCAACGATGAAGTCCAGATGTAAGTGTAGTTTCTTTACCATCAGTTAGTCACACTTCAGGGCAGGAAAAAGATCAACCACAGGTTTTTGCAGACGTAAAATGGGAAGACAAAGGCTGATAATGTTATAATCACAATTTATAAATAGGTCTGTAGCTGTTTCCTTAACCTGGCCTCTCATCCAATAACAGCTGTGATAGGCTCCATCCTCTACCCTGCAACCCTGACCCAAATCAACAAATTCAAATTCAACTTTATTTGTATGGCCAAACAGAGGCTAAAAACAACAATTAACGACAATAAAAACTCAACCCTCCCACCCACACACACACACACCCATGGACCCACATGCACACAAAGGCACACATCCACCCTCACTCACTCACCCACACATACACACACACAACCACACTATAGGGCGCTAACGCTTTTCTGGTCCGAGTTTGATCAGTCAGTCTTCCTGTCGGCATAAAGAGCAGTAGCCTACAGTATATCGACAGTATATATTTTATAACATAATAAAAAATTTTTAAAATCGGCCAATTAATCGGCAGTCTGATTTTTTTCCTCCCTAATAATCGGTATCGGCCCCAAAAAATCCATATCGGTCAGGCCCTACCACACAGTGTGAGAATTTAAGATATTTTGTTAGAGACGTGGCCTGACAGCGAGACGTTTGGTGAGGAAAGAGCGACCTTTGGGGAACACTGGAGATAAAAATAGAAATAAAAATAGTAAAAAGAAAGACTAAAACCTGATGGACTAAAACAAGAAAATAATGTTAAATGAACAGATAAATAAAGGTTTTTCATCATATAAAAAAGGTGTAAAAGAAGCAAAAACCTGTGACGGAATTAAGAAAAAGACGAAGAACGGAGGTAATTAATAACATGACATAAAATAAACAAGAACTTCGATTAAAATGAACATTTGCAATAAGAGAAATATAAAAAGGAAATTAGTAAAAAGCCTGGTTAAAAAGGTGAGTCTTGAGCCTCTTCTTAAAAACAGTACAGATAATATCTATATGAATTTATAGTAACACTCCCTCTGTGCTCTCTCTGTCCCTCTGCTTCACTAACACACACCTTATCCTCATGCTCTCTGATTGCTTTGCTGCTGATAGTTTTCACAGGTCATTCTGAGACAAAACACCAGGATTGGTTTTTCCTAGTCTAGTCCTGTTTTGGGGTAATGAACTTGCAAATAATCCATCACTGCTCCATCTGATAACATTTCTGTATTTATTTCCACTTTTAAATTCTTCATTTCTCACTAATTATGAACTTCCTGTGTTTGCAGCTGAGGTCTTGAGTGTGCAGACCTCCTGCTGCTGTAGAGCGTAAATAAACAAAGCTGTGGGTGGATTTAGACACATCATTTTTGTTAAGACACATGATAAGTCGTGAAATTCATCGCCTCTCGTTCCTTTTCGCTCTTCTCAGCTGAAGACCTGAATAGCCGTGTCTCTGTATGTTCACACTGAGCATGTCCTTAGTTTGTGTCCCATCATGTTTCATAATTAACACACTCGCTCCCTCCAGCCTCCCACATCTGCACTAAATCTGCCACTACTGATGAGCTTTACACTTTACAGCTCAACCGTTCTCTTTCTCCTTCTCTGTATTTTATGCATCACATTTCTGCTCGTGTCTCACTCTTTCACCTCAGATGTCACCTTCCCTCTCAGATGTGTCCTCGTGTTTCATGTTTCAGATGCGTTTCAACAGGCTGTTTCACTGATTTCACGTTTTGTTTTTTTTCCTGTGTGTTTAACGTGTGTGCTTTGAATCCTGCAGCAGCTGAGCCGCTTCAGGTCCTTGCCCTTTTGTTGGAGGAGCTTGTTGCTATAGCAATGGTCCCTTAGTAACAGTTCTGAGCCTGTGGCGCCCGGCTTTCTGTCTGACAGGTAGGTGAGAGAGGCCAAAGGCTCAGATGGTTTTACGTGCTTTTGGTATTTTAACCACCTGAAGCACAGAGATGAGTTGAACACAGTTTTGCTGCTAGAGAGAAAATGATGTTTAAACACTGCAGTGAACTGCCCACAATTAGGGTCTATTTCCACTGAATGCATACAGGGGCAGAAGAGTCTATTCCCAATACAACTGAACATATAAAGGTAATTTGCAAACTTACAGAGCAACCAAACAAACATTAAAAGGAGAAATAAGTTCATATATATTATCCCTGAATTTGTATGTGTGTGCACAGTAGCGTGTGTGTGCATCAGTATTTATGAGTGTGTGTCATAAAATATGTAAAAGGCTAAAGTAGGGCAGCAGTTCACAGCACCACAGGGGCTTGTGGGGTGACAGAGCCATGCAGACACCTCCCTTTAACCCTCCACTTTGACTTCCTTTTACCCTCCTCTGCCTCCTTCGTTCATCCTTACTTGGTCTCTTAATTGGGAAGGTTTACTGATAGCAGCCTCTGCCATCATTGAGTCTAACGTGTAACGTAAAAGCACTATACAAATCCAGTCCATGAATATTTTTACCATTTTCCTCCTCTCCAGTCTCCTGGTAAACTGTAAACTGCACCAGTTTCTGAAATTGAAGCCAGGAGGGGTCAGTTTTATTATGCAATTTAAAAAAAGTCACACACAAACCTGAAAGTGTCCCCCTATCTGACCAGCACTAAACTGATGGTAGAGTTGACCCTGTTGGGTCTGAGTTGATCAGGATCCACTAACAATAATTACACTTATTCTCTTATTCAACCCTATAACTTTTAGTGAAAGTAACTTTGGTCTCTGCAGGTTTTAACAATTCAAATTAAGACTTTTTTTATGTGATGATGAATACAATTAAAAGGTGGGGTAGGCAGGATTCTGTGAGAGAAGCATCTTTTTTTGTTGTGTATATATAAAAAAGCTTTGAATATCAGTCAATAGGTATTAGTTATTGATGAAATTTGGCAGTAATACAATATCTCTGTATTTTATTATGTCTGTGTGATCAACATTTTCATTTTTTGAGCGGCCCGCTCTTTCTGACTGTAAACAAAGACATTTTCCGCCTCCCCCAACCTGATTGGTTGTGAGGCGGACGCTGCTCCCCCGTGTCGTTCACGAGCCCAAACAAAGTTAATGTGCTACAATATCGGACAGTAGAAACCAACCAGAAAGTTCGGAAAATTGTCTGAATCCTCCTTTGGCCACGACTGCCGACACAAGCAAGAAAACAAAGTAAATACCGGAGACTCTGTTGGAATAACGGGCGCTTAAAAAGGAGGATGGAGGACCGCTTTAACAAAGTAAGACAAGTGTCTGTAACAGAAGTGTTTCTTGTCAAACGGACCTGCTGTAGCGTGTTGTAGCGCCATCGCTAAACTGTTGACCTCGGGTCCTGGACTATGTCACTTTATCCTAGTTGTAGAAGTCCTGCAAACATTGTGTTTGCTGGTAGTCTGTTGGCATCTACAGTAGCACCAATGCTTTTGACTTTCACCTTGGCTGGGCCCCATTTGTCATTATCTGAAGTATTTATCTGCATTATATCTGAATTTAATTGGAACGATACGAGCGAGCAGGAGCGTCTGTGGGCGGGGCTTGCTGGAGCAGAGAGGGAAGGGAGAGGAGGAGCTGAGGAGAAAACTGGTTGGGAGGGGTAGAGTTTACATTCAAGATTTCTTCCATACTGGAAATTCCTCAGATCCTGCCTAGCACACCTTGAAGACCCAATTTACATCCATATTGGCAAAAAATTAAAAAAAAAAATGTGAAAGGGAATCGGAACATTTTACATCATTTCAATCTTTATTTGTAAGTAAAGTTAAAACATTTAAGACCTTTCAAAATTGTATTTAAGACATTTTATGAAATTTTAAGCAAATTTAGACATTTTAAGACTTAAATTCAAAGTATTGGATTTTAGACGTAAGACTTTTTATGACCCCACGGATACCCTGTTGACAGAAAGCAGTTAGTTTGGATTCTTAAATGCTACATAAGGACAGAGCTTGTCTCTTATTGGCTGCTGGAAGAGCATGCGCCATGTTAGGGGCTACATTCTGGTTAGTTTGGATGTTAGGGTGTACCAATCGGTGGCATAAATGAACTAGTTTGAGTGTATGGTTTGGCACAACAGGGTTGAATGTGTTTCCAGTATTTAAACAATAACGTTGCTATGGTTACGAGATCAAGGACAGCTCTATAATTTAAAAAAAAAGAATGTCCTCTGATGTCATGACATCACTATGACATCATCTAGAATCAAGATCTTTGAAGTGAGGAAGAAGGGACTTAACGTTCACGACTTTAACTCTGCCTACATTTAACTGAACAATTTCCGTTCGATCCACAAGTCATTTTGAGTTTCAAGACTTCGACTTTACACGGGTAAAATGGTAAGAGGGTTTTTATCAATTATTTTTTATAGCCTTAATTCGTAACAAATTTCAAGCTGCAGAAGAAGTGCGCTCAAACATTTTCAGGCTGCGAAGTCAAACTGAAAAACTTGAGTCAATGTTTATCAAAGCGCACCGTTCTTAATAAATTCACTCAATCAAAATATCACAAAAACAAAGTTAACATGCAGTTTAAAACCACCTGATTTTATGTTTTCTTAAAAACAGTTGCTTTTGCTTTTGTCTTTATGCTGCCTACTTTGTAATGTAACAGTGCTAATTTAAAAACGGCGGGTAATTATAGTTGTTATAATTAATGGTTAAGTGTGTAACTCGTTAAGTCAACACAGTTAATCTGAAGATTAGAAGAAATAAAAGTGATAGATGGAATTCACAGCCAGATTAACAAAAATTAACTCAAAGTTCAGTGAAAGAAAATCTACAAAATCTGACACTCAAATTGTTGTCTATAACCTTTTTTTTTCTTTCTTTCTCCAGACTTCATACAGAAACCAAACAAACTATCCATCCTCATCTGATGACAGGAGCGACACTCAGGCTTCCTCCCAGTCTTCAGATGAATACACTCAAGATTTCCTGGGTGCCCTCTCCTCCCACTACATGATTCACTCGTATTTGGGGGAGGGCTATTTTGGGAAAGTAGCCAAATGTTCAAAGACAGCCACTAAAGAGATCGTGGCAGTCAAGGTCATAAAGGACGAAGAATTCACAGCTGAGGCAGAGAACGAGGTACAGAAACACACACTTGTCTATTGAATTTCCCTTTGGGGATTGATAAAGTTATTCTTATTCTTACATTCATTTATTTGATTACACTTTAACCCGCTACGTTCAATATTTTATGATCTAACATCTCACACCTTTCCCCTTTAGATGGCAATTCTACAACTGCTGAAACCTTTTGACGCGGACCGGTACAACTTCGTCAAATCCCACGACTACTTTATGCTCTCAGGATGCTATTGTCTAGAATTTGAAATGTTAGACATAAATTTATGGGAGTACGTAAATAAGACACCGACTTTGTCTCTCAGGCTCAACCAAATCAGACCCATCCTGTACCAGGTATGTGCTTCTTTTGTTTTCATTTGATGATCTGATTAACAGATTTGACAAGGCAAATTTTGTATTTAATGTATAAGATTAGAATAGATTAGTTTAGATGAGATTAGATATGATTAGATTAGATACAACTTTATTTATTTTTTTCCCTCAAGGAAATGAAATGAAATTATGGGTAATTTTGAGAAAAATCTGTTTTCATGTCTGTTTTGTCACTTCAGGTGGGAATCACTTTGGAATTTTTGAAGAGCCAAGGGTTAGCACATACAGATTTAAAACTGGATAACATCATGTTAGTGGACCACGTGAACCAGCCATTAAAGATAAAGGTTATTGACTTCGGATTAGCACGCCATGTTGCCCATACATCACGTGGTGATACTATGCAGGCAACAATTTACAGGTGAGCAAATGGAAACATGGCATAAAAGCAATCAATAGTGATTCGATGTGTTTTTACTGATAAAGGATCCAAACAAACAGTCATACTAAAAATGTTATTACTTCTCTTTTAGAGCTCCAGAGGTCATCGTGGGATCTTCAGTCAACACATCCATTGACATGTGGTCTTTGGGCTGCATCGCAGCAGAGCTGTTCCTGGGCGACGCCCTTTACGGAGGAGACTCCGAGTACAACATGGTAAATATGTTCATCAGCCGAGTTTATCCAAGCGAGCTATCTCTTTAAAATCACATCAGGCAATGTAAAAAAAAAGGTGAAAAAAAGATGAACTAACTCTTTAAATTGTTTTGTCCCAACAGTTACAACTGATGCAGCACACTCAGGGTCGCCTCCCACAGCAAGTTCTCAAAAATGGAATCAGAACAAAATATTTTTTCAAGAAGAGGAGAGGGAAAGGCAAACGATGGAGATTAATGGTACGAACACTGAGAAATTGGTCTTTTTTTCTAAAAATTCACTCATTCACTCTTTTTGCTCACTATATTTGGGAAAAATCAATCTAACCAAATGTTATTTTTCTTCAGTCCCCCAGTGAATACAAACCAGCAGTCGTTCCTGAGATGCGGTTCAATTCCCTGGATGACATAAAGAAAGTTAGATCCATTTGTCACTTGTCAGATGAGGATACCAGAGCAGAGGAGGAGGACCTGGACAACTTCGTGGAACTACTGAAGCAGATGCTTCATCTGAACATCAACAAACGGATCTTACCCAGCCATCTTCTGCAGGATCCATTCCTCACCATGGTCGACCTAGCAGACAACTTCCCCAACAGCTTCTAGTAAGTCCATAAAACCAAACCATCTGATATTCCTCATTTGCCCTGAGAGTTAATTGTCTGTCTTAATCAACGAAAAAGATGCTAATCTATTGATTGTTCATTTCTTCCAGTGTGAAATCAGGTTTTGAAAATATGGAAGTCTGCAAAGACCAGAAGGTTCAGTCAGCCCAGCAGCCCTCCACCAGCACGGCCAGTCCAAAGAAAGACACATACGACCAAGTTACCCCAGCCTGGCATAGACACCAAGAGCATCCCACCATACTGGAGGTTCCACCTGCCACAGGTCGATTAATACAAGAACAAAAACGGAAGAGAGACGATTTTGAGGACAATCAGACAGGTTACATGTAGGTGTAATATATCTAAATTTCTTCTGCTTTAACCTCTGTAACTGTAAAACATGATATTTGTAGCTAAATTCAAGAAACTAAAACGAGATTTGTTCTTTGCAGAAGCCCAGAAAACAAGAGGAAAAGGATCAGGATCGACCATCAAACCCAGGCAGAAAGAGGTAAGCTAATCTTTGGCAATATCCCAAGGACTTTTATTTTTTTTTTTATAAATGTATGCGAAAAGTCAGACTTTAAAATAAATCTGCCTGTATGAGACATTTCCCCATCAGTCTTATCAAAAACCTCTCACTGGAGCTTTAATTCTGTAATCATAAAACTATTGTTTCTCTTTATTTAGAGAAACAATTCACATTTTGCTAGCTGAAGACCCTCTAATTTAAAATGCACTGTAACATCATATTTTTAATTTTCACTTCTTTTCAGATTTACCAAACAACACCAAAGAGGTTCCAGTTGAGGTGACATCAAACGCTAATGAAGCAAAGCCTACAAGAAAGAGGACGCGGGCCACTGTTTCAGCTGCAGAAGATGGACCAAAGTGAGTGCTACAAAACCTTTCAGTGCTGGATATAAACTATGAAATTATCATATTATTGTTATTATTTTTATTATTATTAGAGGAAATGAAGTTCAGGAGATTAACCCACATTTGATTTATTCAGGGAGCCAGCCTTGAATTTACCAAAGGCTAAAAGGATGAAGGTGACACCGATCCATGACCAGACTGACAACCTGGACAATAAGCGTGAGAACAAACCCACGAGAAAACGGACGCGGGCCGCTGTTTCAGCTGCAGACGATGGACCAAAGTGAGTGCTGGATATAAACTATGAAATTATCGTATTATTGTTGTTATTATTATTATTAGAGGAAATGAAGTTCAGGAGATTAACCCACATTTGATTTATTCAGGGGGCCAGCCTTGAGTTCACCAAAGGCTAAAAGGATGAAGGTGACACTGATCCATGACCAGACTGACAACCTGGCCAATAAGACTGAGAACAAACCCACAAGAAAACGGACGCGGGCCACTGTTACAGCTGCAGACGATGGACCAAAGTGAGTGCTTTAAAACCTTTCAGTGCTGATATTAACTATAAAATTATCATATTATTGTTATTATTATTATTGTTAGAGGAAATGAAGTTCAGGAGATTAACCCACATTTGATTTATTCAGGGAGCCAGCCTTGAAGTTACCAAAGGCTAAAAGGATGAAGGTGACACCGATCCATGACCAGACTGACAACCTGGACAATAAGCGTGAGAACAAACCCACGAGAAAACGGACGCGGGCCGCTGTTTCAGCTGCAGACGATGGACCAAAGTGAGTGCTGGATATAAACTATGAAATTATCGTATTATTGTTGTTATTATTATTATTAGAGGAAATGAAGTTCAGGAGATTAACCCACATTTGATTTATTCAGGGGGCCAGCCTTGAGTTCACCAAAGGCTAAAAGGATGAAGGTGACACTGATCCATGACCAGACTGACAACCTGGCCAATAAGACTGAGAACAAACCCACAAGAAAACGGACGCGGGCCACTGTTACAGCTGCAGACGATGGACCAAAGTGAGTGCTTTAAAACCTTTCAGTGCTGATATTAACTATAAAATTATCATATTGTTGTTATTATTATTATTAGAGGAAATGAAGTTCAGGACATTAACCCACATTTGATTTATTCAGGGAGCCAGCTGTTATGACTGTGGTCATAATTTGTGGACTGTCTGCTGTGTGTGTGTGTGCCCTGTGTTTTCTTGTGTCAATCTTATATGCAAATAGGTGTGTGCCACAGCAACGCGGTCATTGGTGGGTTGGTCTACGTCCTGGATGGTGATTGGCTGAGACCAACTATATGAGGAACCAAGATGGCAGCCACCATGTGCAGGGCAGAGGCCAGGCATTCCTCATCCTCCTCCTCTCCCAACAGGCCACCCTATTTGCAGCTTTAGAACATGGTGTATTGTGTTGTGTTTTTCTTCAGTAGTAGGGGTGGACTGCCAGTTTTGTTAACCTTATTTTCTCCTGTGTATTTTAGTTAGGGAGGTAAGTCTTTGTCATTTGTTTCCTTTGTTTTGGTTAGGTAAGGACTTACTCCACAGACAGGATTATTTTTGGTTGTTGTTTTGGCCTTGGTCCACCCTGAAGCCTAGTCATTCAGCCTTAGTTCTTTTGTCTATCTTTTGTTATTTACTGATTTATGTAAATAAATCTGTGTTTTTAAATTGAACTGAATCTCGGTTGTTGTGGCTACTTGGGACTTGGGGAAGATGAGGCCTTCTCATGTTGTGCCCTAGGCACCCCTAGACTGGGGCGTAACACAGCCTTGAAGTTACCAAAGGCTAAAAGGATGAAGGTGACACTGATCCATGACCAGACTGACAACCTGGCCAATAAGCGTGAGAACAAACCCACGAGAAAACGGACGAGGGCCACTGTTTCAGCTGCAGACGATGGACCAAAGTGAGTGCTTTAAAACCTTTCAGTGCTGATATTAACTATAAAATTATCATATTATTGTAATTTTTATTATCATTGTCAGAGGAAATGAAGTTCAGAAGATTAACTAACATTTGATTTTTTTTGGAACCCAGACTTGAGTTCACCAGAGGCTAAGAGGATGATGCCGATTCCCGACCTGAAAGCCTACCTGACTAGTGAGACTGAAAAGAGACCTAAGAGAAAGAGCACATGGGACACTTTTCAAGCTTCACATACTGGCCCAGGGTAAGTATCATGTTGTTTTTTCTTTTATTATTGTGATTTAATTTGAAGTTCAATAAATTAACTCAAGATTTTGTTCTTGCAGAAGGCCACAGACCAATTCTCCACCGAGGAAGAGGAGGAAAGTGACTGAGGATGAAAATGGCTAAGGTAAGCTCATCTAGGGCTCCTGTTCAATCACTGTCATGTAAAAAAATTATATATTCAGGATGAAGTTTGATGAATCAGCTGGTTATTGTAAGATGCAGTGATCATGACAACATTATCCTCTTATTTTGGCCCACAGAGACCTTGGACCTTAGTTTGCATGTTCTCCCTGTGTTTGCGTGGGTTTTCTCCGGGTGCTCCGGTTTCCTCCCACATCCCAAAAACATGCATCCCACAGCGCTCACAACAGCCCAGTCCCCACGCACCAAAGCAGTCCCTCCCAGCTACAGTTAGAGGAGACATGTGCTCTCTAACTTCACCCCTAACCCTAATGACAAAAAAAAAAAAAAAAAAAAACCTCGGTAACTCCGCCAATTTTAAAAACAACAAAATTAAATAATCAAGACAAAGAAAACAACTTTAATGCTTAAAATTGAGCAGGTGTCGACTTTAAAATCAAACGGCTTTCAAACTTTTACCTCCACTTCAAATACGACCCATTTAATGTTTAATCATTTCAAAACTATTCATATTTTACTGAATTTGACACTAAAGGTCCTTACACACCGGGACCATTTTTGTTGTGCGATTATTTCGGACGTCAATATTTTTTTTCGAACCCATATCCTGTCAATACAAGCGTTCACATCAGCAACGTTTTCCTGTCCTGCGATATTGCGGCATTTATTTTTTCGACGCTATGACTCTCCACAAGTTGTCCTTCACGTCGTTATCTTTGTAATATTTGTGTTTTTTATCATAAAGCACTCTGTTCTCTGACACGTAAACAATCAGCCAGTCGGCCATGTTGGATATACCGGTGAATCAGACGTCGCAACAACACACAATCTGATTGGTCAGAAGTGGACACACAGTCTGCGAAACTTTAGAAAAATCGACTGTGATCTCAAAAATAAACGCTGCAATATCGCAGGACGGGAAACCGTTGCTGATGTGAACGCTTGTATCGACAGGATACCGGTTTGAAAATAAATATTGACTTCCGAAATAACTGCAGGAAAAAAACAGTCCTGGTGTGAAAGGACCTTAAGATTTCTCTGGCCTCAACTTACATCCAATTCCCAAACACGCATCACCAACAAGCCAAAATAAAAGGATTTCACGCCATTGCCAGATCCCCAAACATAATTGGAGCCATAGATTGCACCCACATCGTAATAAAAGCACCTGCACACAATGAATTCAATTTTGTGAACAGAAAAGAATTTCATTCAATCAATGCACAAATAATCTGCGATGCACATCTATTAAAAGTTGTTGCCCGGTGGCCTGACTCATTCATTCTGCAGAACAGCTCTGTGAGTGTGCACCTCCATGATTTTGGTGAGGGAAAAAATCTATTCACGCATTTTTAAAGGGATTGTTGATACCATATATGGTCATCTGGAGGCGTTTCTGAATGCGAATGACCTGAACTATGCACAAGCACGCTAGTAAAGAACAGGTGGGACTTATTAGACGTTTAGTAGATGTAAGTTAGATTTAGTAGATGTGTGTTAAATCATTGATTAAAAATAATGAAAATAAATAAATAAATAAAAACTATAAAAATAAAAAGAACATTTTGGGTGTGTTTTGCTTTTCATTTCATGTTTCTTCAGGTTATATCAATGCTTATTTTTTCTTTGAGGAGTCAGAACTGCAGTTTTGTCCTCAAAATGGGTGTAATAGTCCTTTATAAAGTCAATGAAAGTGTGATTCTGGGTTGGAAGTGTCCACCAATGTGGGTAAATACAAGTATTTTCTTCCACTATCAATCAATTAATTATTTATACAGTGCCAATTCACAACAAGTGTTACCCCAAGACACAAAAAAGTTAGTCTAGACCAGACTACGTTCGCAAAGAGCCGAGGTAAAGATGGGATAAAACTGAGAGATGGACAGAGATGAGTCTGATACACAAAAGCAGGCAGGTCCATGGTAGCAGGACGTCTGCAGCAGCAATCCAGAGGAACCTACGGCATGATGGAGCTCAGGGACTCCCAGAAAAGACCATGTATTTGTGACTCTAATAGGACATGATGATTCAAAGCTAATGACAGAGGTTGGAGAAGGAGGGAAAGGTGCTTAAAGTGCCTGTATCCCCAGCAATATTAGCCCAGGCCTGAACCAGATCTGACGACAAGCTTTATTAATAAGGAGAAATAACAGCATTAGCTTTTAAAGGATCTATGTAACACACTGTACGGCTCAGCTCAAAACAGCATGTGAACCTTTATCAAGTCAGTTGAAATATAATCCAAACTTTAGTATGGTTTTACACATTCAAAATGCTGTTTCAAGACTAAGACAAAAACAGTGATAGTACTTTTTACCATGAGAAGAGCAAATAATAACAGTCCTCACATATATGAGTGAAAAGGCTTCAATTAAGATGGAGTAGAAAACATCTGCTCTGATCTTTTTATAACCATTCACACCATCGTATTTCCATATGTGCTGCATGAAAAACCTCCATGGGACAAGCTGTGAGGTGAGTCTCTCTTCTCGTTACCTCTCGTTATATCTGTTACCGATTATGCTAATTAGACCTGATAGCAGAGAACCTATAGAGATAGATATAGGTCAGGAAATGACCCCGGGTCTGCTACTTGCTGACTTACTTGTATGTGTTTGTAACAGACTGCTCCAGTTTACGAGTTAAATGTAATCACACTGGGGAGTTACTTGATTCTTGCATGTGTGACTATTCAGATTTTGCAACTGGCTTCAATTACATCTATGAGGTGCAGCTGCAATTCACAGGTGATTTAGCTCCTTTAGTTTAGCTTTTTCCAACCTCCTTTTGTATGTTCTGATGAATTAATAAGGCAGGTTATAATATCTTTCAGTATAAGTTAATAATCAGTACTTATATTTATAATCTCATCTTTTAATTGAGACCTTTGAATTGATTTATATTCATTGAAAAATTTCAGAACCTAAAAATCAACATTTGAGCTAACTGCTTCTGCTGTCCAGTCTTGTGGGTCCCATGAAGCAACTTTACACCTTGATAAAAGTCACACCATGTTCCTTTAATCGTTGCACATGTGCACAAACTGTCAGAGTTTTAAAAAAAAAAGGTAAATTAATGAAAATTGGTGGTTGGTTGAAAAATGGCTAAATATGTGTCCAAAGTGTTGTTACATTTCACCAAAGCAAAAAATAGGTAATAAGAGGTTTCAAATTGATCTTCCTAAATGGGCTCTATGCACCAATCCACTACATCCTGAATTTAAGGCAGCTCCTTTATTTCCTGTCTTACATCAGTAAGTATACCATTCTGGTACGCGCTATGGTAGCTGACGGGAGCTGAGTAATCTGCATGATCAAAAACACTTTTAACTCGCTAAAATCTTTTTACAGATGGTTTTGTTTATTACAGACCTAAATAACGTGGCTCTGAGTCGGGATGCTTGGACATGTTGAAATGGCAGATTTACTTTGAGAAAAAAAAAAAGACTTAATCATGAAGCACAGTTGTTTCACAGCTATTTGCGCGCAGGGGCGAACTTTTGAGTTGCTTTTCACAAGTTGTCAAGGCTGAGACCACAATCAAGGATTTATCTATCTATTTATTGTCTAAGTGACAGTCTTTGTGTTTATCAGCTGTCAGAATCACTGTGAGTGAGACCAAGTACATATTACATAGTTGACTGAGCAATTTTACGTCAGTTGTAGAGGCAGAAATGCTCTTTTGTTTCAACATAACTTCAGTTGCACATGATTTCCAAACTGTTTGGTTTGTTAAAAACATCTAAAATGGCAACATGAGACAGAAATTTATATCAAAAATAAATACTTATATATGTTATTGCTATATTTTATTATGGTTAGCCCTATAATAGAAATAATACTAACATACATGGAATGGTTGGATGTTTTATGATTTAATATAACTGCCTTGTGTGTGTAGGCCTATTTATTGCTCTATTTGCTTAATGTTTATTTATGAAAATCCATGGTTAAAATTATTCTTCAGTATACAGGAACATAACTACAACTCTGAGGTTTGTTACAAACCAAACCGTTTGAAAATAGGTTCAATATTAACCAATCTATGGTTATTTAAATGCTACATGCACCATAGACTGTAATGTTACGAGTGGGCGAGCGTCCCGTACTAAAATGGCCGCCAGGCGCGGACGTCGGTCTCTATCGGCTAACAGCGTGCGTAATCCAGCTCGCGTTTGTATATATGATTGTGACTGTTCAGACACACCTGGATTAATCAGTTTGTCCAGTAATGTAAAACAGCCAATAAAGAGTCTGCCTTAAATTCAGGAAGTAGTGGAGCTGTGCATTGAGCCCTTTATGGCATATAGGCTACGGGAGAATAAAACCTTCGTGGCCGAAATTCGGTAGCTTACCTTTAACGCGGCTTGAATCAACTTTGTCTGAGCTGCTGCTGGTGGTGCTGCCATCCTCCTCTTCACCCAACCAGCCGAGGTAAGCACAACCACATTTAAGACCAACTCCCGTGTGTTAAAAAACACGATTCAGCGGTAAAATCTACGTTAAAATTGTCAACAAAACCATAAAGCTGGTTAGCTAACGAACCGAGGTAACGTAGGACTACGCTGTGAGGCGTTCAAGGTCGGTTCGGTAAAACGAGAATTAGGCGAAAGTGAATAATACCTGATCGTGATGCGTTTAAAAAACTGTTTTTGGCAAATAAAATAATAAACGAAATAGAAATCCTCAAATTTTTTAGAAGATTTATATACTATTTAGTATAAAGTACCTGTTACAGAAGGAATATAACCAGTTTAACCTCCTGACACAAGCTCCAATTAAATCCACCTCATTCTTGAAGGCAAAAATTTCACATCTTGTTCAGAAACAGTCATTTCCAGGATTGGATCGATATTTTCATCTTGTCTTTCCACCAACTGACAAAGAGGACTGATACCGGTATCTCTAAGGACTCGACTCACTGAGGGGTCTCTATAATTGTATCAGTATTAATAGAAATTAAGGGCATCCCTAGTTTTTATGCAGCTATATAACCACACTTTAAAAGAGTTTCTTCATTGCAATGTCAATGCATTACTTCATTTTCCACATTTTTGTGCCACATATGTTGTTATAATAACTGAGGGGGGTTGGTTAAAATACTTAATGTCACATATGAAAATTTGTGAAACAATAATACAAACAATTAAAAGTCCATGAAATTACCTCAAAGATTAACTCTAAATACAAGCCTGTCTTTTCAGTCTTTTTTTCTTGCATGAAAACTTGAGAGAGTACATTACTTTGAGTTTCTTTTACGCCTTGTGTGAATAATAAATCCTTCTTGAGATATTACTGTTTGCTGTGCGGAGGAGGACAGCTCCAGCTGGGTTTCAATGTTTGTCTAACTTTATTGGATATGATTTTAATGTTTTTTTTATAGTTATTAAAAAGAGGAAGGTGTGAGTGATGTAATATTTATTATGCTAAGGACGATATATTGTATCACACTTTACGAGAAAAGGTTTGAGGTCTTTATGTTTTGGAGGTGAATGTGAGATTAAATGGCTCTAATCCTGGTGTATCCCCTATTTAATATCACCGCAGCAGTTGGCCGGGTCTGTCACAATAACACCACATGATATCTGTAAGAGGAATTAACCCTGAAATACTGGAAAACACCGTTCTGACAGACGGCATTAGTCAGTTTGTGTGTGTGTGTGTGTGCGATGAGTGTCAGTGTAGTTCTATCAGAAAAAAAGACTACAAACCTGAGGATAGGTCTTCTTCCTGTTTCCTGTCATCAGCTGTGTCAATGTGATGCCAACGAGGCAAAACCACTCATTTATCAAGCGCATGATTTCTATCATGTCTTTGGGAAAACTCACCTTTATTTAGCCTTTCGTCAGCTTTGAGAGCTTTAGCAGCACAGGCACAATTAAAAGAGTTTCTCATAAGAGTTTGGGCAGAAATTCACGAGCAGCTGCAGGATTACAGAGCGCTCACTCCTCTGATTCACTGTCTGTATGCTTGTTGGGGTGCACCAGTGATAAATGGTGACTGGATTATGTTTATATGGCGCTGTCTCGAGTACACATCTTTCTCCTGCATGCCGCTGTCTGTTTACATTCTGTTTCCGTGTGTTATGTCCAATTTAAATGGTTATAAATCTGTTCAATTGCTTCCAGAGGTATTTCATACACAACTGTTGCCAACGCCCTGCAGTAAAATGAAATGAATTAAATGGACCCAGACTCTTTCACTGAAGCTGATTGGTCTGTTGATGCCGGGGTAGAGGTAAACCTATTTGGTTCCAAGTTAAATAACTCTGCAAACTTGTGTTTAATTTCTCTGACAAATTTTCTCTCGGTGGAAAGATTCATGCTCTGAAGAGGATAAACCAGACAGACTCTGATGATGCTCTGTCCCTTTTCCTTTGCCTCCATGATGTTAAACGTTGATGTTAATGGTTTTAATCATAAGGACAAACCTGATACAGGGATGTAAATGAAACCTCAGATGAATTTTACTTTACGGAGGGAAAATGAAAGCCGTCCTCCTGTAAACTTACATCGGTGAATAGCGATGTTAACAAACTGACTCTTACGAGCAACTGCAAACCACTAGTCTAGCGGGCATGGAATGACTGACAGCAGGGATAGCCAATCACACACAAAAAGCGGCCCTGCGGCAGATCCAATCAAGGACCTTGTGGGCGGTCCTAACCAAGGGAAACCAGTTTGCAATCGTTTTCAGATGGTCAAAACTGCAGGGGACCAAAACGGGCTGTTGAAAAAGTTACGTCCGTGGTTGTAATAACACAGAAATCCTCTAAGGGGCGACAGAAGTTACGCACTACAACTTTTAAGAAAGTCAAAAGAAAAGCCCCCAGTATCAATAAATGGGACCGTTTAAGAAGCACAGAGTTCCTGAAGTTGAAAAGATTAGATATGACGGTAAAAGTGTTGATAACAATGTTGATTATAAAGGTTAAATACGCTCTTACTGATCAAGTGTGAGGACTGCCAGGTGACAGTCAGCACACAGTGAGTTAAATTAATAAAAAGAAGATGAGGAGACAAAGATCCCTCTTTATTAGATTTCGGAGGATTGGAAAGCAGGACTGAAATGTGGCCAAAATTGAAGTTCATAACAGATGGAAGCTTCTAGTTATTGTTCCCTGTCCAACGCTGCTGTCAGCTCATATTCAGATCACACAGTGGAATAGATAAAACCAGTCGCCCGGTGAAATCAGATAAAAGCACAAATGAGCAGGAAGGTCGGTAGTGTGCTCATAATGAATAAACTGATGGTTGTGCAGATCTGTGCCCGAGGCGGAGAGAGAGAAGTTAATGGAAACTGAAAAATAGAGAGAGAGGGAGGGAGGGAGGAGTGACAGGTGCTCGCTGCTCATTCAAGATTTTTTTGACTTCATATTTTAGAAGGATGGAGTCTGTCATTGTTTCATGGTTGTGTGTGCACAAATGAGGCTTCTCAGGCTCAATCAAAGGTCAAGACGGTGACGCACATAGAGCTTCAAACCCGTCTTCTTAGTGTCCAACTCTTTTATACTAACCTTAGGGATGTATACGCCCCCCTCTACAAATCGTAACGAGGCTTCATGGCGAGGAAAAGAGGTTTCATCTCTGATCCCCGTTATTGAAAGTAACAGAAGGAACAGGAGGAAGTAGGTATAGATATTCAACTCTATATCTCTGGTCCACCGTCAAGTACCGTCAGCTTGGTTTGAAATGAGCGGCTGGAATAAAACAAATGTTTGGCTTTCACTTCTTGACGTGCTGTCTCAGACTGGAGGGTGACTGTTGTCGGCCATAATGAAGCTTGTGCATGATTTAGTATGACATTCTTGGTGGGCGGGGCTTAGATGGACAGGGTTTCTACACATTTGGAATTTCCATACTTTTCCATACCCCACTTTTTAGAATTATTTTTGGAAATACCTACTTTTTTACTTTAGAAAATAGTATTTCAGAACTGTGGTAATAGTCTGGAAACGTAAATATTTTTCCATACTTATTTTTCATTTTCCATACTTTTTAAGACCTGGAAATTGGTCAAATTTATTTCCATACTTTCCATACTTGGGTAGGAACCCTGGATGGAGCTTTTTTGGACAACAGCGTAAGATAAAACCGGTCTGTCTGAATAATAAGCGGTTGTCATAAAACAGTAAATTTAAGAGAAATCCAAAAATCCCTTTGATGCTTTACCAATTTCTGATCAGAGGTTAATGATAACTCTTCAAACAGACAATGTCATCCATTCATTCAGTAGCGAATTATTAAAATTTACTAGATCTTTAGTTTAAAGAAATTACTTTTGGTTGTTGGTAGTTTGGAAAAGCCTGTATACTCTCTCTTTCCTTTTTAACAGGATGCCAGTCAAAATTATATTTTGATATAAAGTTTGTTTTTATTTAGAGAGTGTGTAACAGGAGGGGAGCATGATTCTTATTATTTAAATGGAAGACCCACAAATGTGACTTTGACCTACTTTTCATAATTCACTTCCCAATTTTTTCTGTCCTTTCTTATTTCATCTCGCACTAAGAGGATTTTAAAGCACAGACAGATAAGAAACTAAAATGGCTAAATAATCAAACTACATCATGAGTGCTTTTGCTTATTCATCCTTTTGTATGAAACCCATCATAGAATAATCAAAAATTCACCTTTTAAAAACATGAAATCTGAAAACTGAACGTAATAGCTTTCAACAGAAATGGTCTCCTGAGTCAGAGCGAAGACAAACGGACCACATATACGCAGAGAAACTCATAAAATGACAAATTCAGAAATGACATAAAAGATTCATCAGAACATTCACTCCAAACTGAACACATCAGTGAGATCAGATTATTTCAGATTCATTCTGTCATCGGGACAATCGTCACCATGTTCGATATAACGACTCAACTTAACCCCTAAATATGAGAACTGACACAAGAACTGGACCAGAACTGGTCAAAATCCATCAACCCATCAGTACAGACTAGGGCCCGACCGATTTATCGGCGAGTCAATTAAATCGGCCAATTTTAGCCCGTTTGAGACTAATCGGTAAACGGCCAAAACTCTGGACATGGAAAATAACGGTGTGGGAAATATTAGAGATGGAGAGGATAACTGAGGGTTAGAAAGAAGGTGAGATTGGTCTAAATGGGTTATTGCGATGCGGTTATTAGGTATTATCATAAATTAAAGCTAATAAAAAAATAAAGAGACATAATAGAGGCAGGGAATATTTAGCTAATATTTCAGTGCAAATATTAACTCACTGCATTGAAAGTTGTTATAAAAAAAGTTTAACTCTCAGACGAACAAAAATATCCTCCAGATTTGTACTGAACTAAATTTACTCCAGTACTGAACTCCATCACTGCACCCAAGCTGTTCCTTCATGATGGTTTTATGGCGTTTATCTGAGCTAATTAGCACCATAATTATTAGACAAATCCTCCTTTTTCTCTGTAAATATGTTGTTGGAAAACAGACATACACCCTGAGATTTCAGCTCAACTCAGGCTGTTTATTTCTGTGTGAAGTTCTTTTATTTAGACGGTGTGCGACAGAGGAGACCATGAATCAGATGATATAAACGGGAGCCGCACAAATTTATCTTGACCTACTTTTCACAACTCACCAAACACGATTTTTCTATCTCACTAAACATTTTGGATGTCATCCTGGCAGCGACACATGCACATGTATACATAAACAACAGACTCCAGCTACACACACACACACACACACACACACACACACACACACTCGCCTGTTGCCCGGCCCCTCTCTCCCTCTTTTGGCGTTTTTTGTGCAGAAGAATGCCCACGACCCCCACCGCCATCATTACCCCCGAGGCTTTGGGCATTCATCACCATGTGCATCCCCCTTTTTTCACCCCCCCTTCACCCCTCTAACTGCCCCCCCTGTCACCCAGACACCCCCACACCCCCCTCCCCCTTCCTCCCCCCTTTTGTTTGCTTCTCTGTGTCACACCATTAGACAAAGCTGGTTGTTTTGACGGCATCAAACACCACACTGTTTTTTTTTTTTTACATAATCTCAAAAGTGCTGCATTCTCTCCAACACACACACACACACACACACACACACACACACACACACACACACACACACACAGATGAGGGAAGTTAAGCTCCTTCAAAACAGATCGAGATCCCTCTGGGAAAAAAAATAAAGGCGACCGGAGCAGAGTGTGCACCATTGAGATCCAACACACTCAGATGAATGGGACGAATAACTGAAAGCTTTGGGAAACAGAGGGAGGGAGGGAGAGAAGAGGGGGAGGAGGGAAGAGTTTGGGAAGTGAACAGAGGATGTGGAAAAGATGGGAACAAGTGTAAGGTAGGAGGGGGGAGGAGGAGAAGTTTGAGTGTAAAAGACGAGGGAGGAAGTTTTGGGATGCAGCTGGAGGAAGGAAAAGAGAAGGAGGGAAGGTAAGAGGACAAAACCAGGGTTAGAGGACGGGCTGAACAAGGAGAAACATCCAGGGGGATGGAGACAGAGGAGTCATAAATCCTTCAAAAGGTCTAAAAGATTAAGGATAAGCTTAAAAAGAGGTTGAAGGGAAAGTGTTTCTAATCACAAACTAACAAACAGGATAAAGACAAGATGGAGATAAAGACGAGCCCTCTCTCATGTATGATCTACAGTCAAATTAATGTTTAAAAATAAAGTTATTTCTCCCAGATGTTTTTAATTTTGATGGAGTTGGGCATCTTTCTGCTGTAGTGGTCGGGGTTCAACAGGACCTGATATTTGTCTTTGAAATCATGTTATTAAGATATCATTTTAACAGCAAATGAATCACAAAAAAGATACAGAAAAATAAAAACACTTACGGCTTTAAACCCACAACCTTCCTGCTGAAAATGACTCATAACAAGGATCTGAATAAATCTGTGTGCATGTTTGTTTCACCATGAACACACGTCCCCGTCTATATTTAGATCCAAACTTTTATATGACCTGGTGAATTTGAAGTATTTAGACTTCAGATTTAGACTCGCCCCATCTTTGCTTATGAATGACTGAGAATTTTGGAGGAAGCTGCTTTTCTACCCAATCATGTCACCCACCTGTTCCCACTCAGCCCGCTCACCTGTGGGATGGTCCAAATAGGTGTTTGATGAGCATTCCTCAAATTTCTCTGAATTTCACAGCAGCAACACGTGACAAAGAAGTTGGGAAAGTTGGCAAAAAATACTTAAGTTATAAAATTATTTGCAAAAAAACAAAGTTTATGAGTTTGAACATTAAATATCTTATCTTTGTCGTGTATTCAATTGAATATAGGTTGAAAAAGATTTGTAAATCATTGTATTCTGTTTTATTTACGTTTATCACCATTTCCCAACTTCAATGGAACTAAGTTTTGCATTTTCATGATTTAGTGTAAAGACTGAAACACTCAAATCTCCTTTTATACCTCGTTATTGTCTTTTTGCTGATTAACCTGGTTAGTTTGGAGATGCTCTTCTATGTATTTTTTGTCATTACACAACTTTTCCAATGGTTTGTTTTCCAATTCCTAACGTTTTTTTTAAAACATATTGCTGTAATCAATTGAAAAATGAGGATATAATTTACATTAAACAGGTTTGAATTTTAACTATTTTTTGTTTTAGCAAAAGTTACAATCAAACAGGCTTTGAAGGATTTTTAAACCACCAGAAAGTGTTTTTAATCAACAATTTTAACCCTGAAAAAAGAGGAAAGATTTAAGGAAAGGGAAGGATGGAGAGGAGGTAGGAAGCTTCTTGGGAAAAGGAGGGAAGGAGGGAGGGATGAAGTTCGGTGGGAGGGGGGTGAGGGGCATTAACGGCCCTTCTCCTCCCCCCTCTCTCCCTCCCTCCCTCCTCTCCTGATGCGCCGTGCGTTTTGTTTCCCTCTCAGTCACAAAGTACCCAACAAGCACCGATCCGTTTCCGAGCCAAACCAAGCCAAGCCGAGCCACGGCGTGCGTCTGCGCCCCTCAAACGCCACCCCCCGCCTCCAACACCACCACCACTACTACCACCACCACCCCACCCTCCCCTCCACCGTATCCCACCGCCGTCTCTCTGGCAATGGAGCCGTGAGCAGCCTGTGTGTGCTTAACTGAGCCGAGCGTGTGAACCAGCAGCGGATCCGCGGAGACAGCTGAGACTGAGCGGCTATGGAGGAGCAGCGCAGGGAGGCTGGAGTCTAGACTGCACGCAAATCAACAAGAGACACTCACCCGGATTACTTTTGCAACAAATCTGAACTCTTTTCTCAATCTCTACGACCAGGATTTCATTTCTTTTCCACCTCCGTCTGATCATCTTGTGTCATTGCACATTGGCGAGGATGCAGGGGAAGGTGGCGAGCGTTTTTTGCACGGGATGCTGGAGACTAACGCTGCTGTCGTGCGTCCTGGCTCTGCACTTGATCCCGCTGACTGTGCACGGTAAGAAAGCTGTTATTTATGTTGCATTTCAACCGTGCAATGACAATCAAGCTGAATTTCCGTGCAGCAGCAGCAGCAGCATGTCCACACTGTAGGATTCAGGGTACACACTCCCATAGAGGCGTCAGAAAGGAGGTCAGTGAGGCTCTGGATTGTAGGTTAGGAAAGCACTTTGCACTCAAATCACACTTCTCTGCAAAAATATCCTTTTCCAGTCACTGGAAATTCAACATTAATCGGATTTGGACAATCTGTCCTAAAAATCTTTGAGTAAAGAGTGTCTTTGTATCACACTAAAGGAGTATTCCAACAATTTTCACGTTTCATTTTAAAGCCTCAGGGACTAAAATGTCACAACTGTGTCGTTGTGGAACCCTTTGTTCCTGTAGGACTACTCTTCAGATGTCACTCCAGTCCAAAAAGCGCATGAAGCGAAATTAGGTCACAATAAGACACAAGTAGACAGTCCTAAATCCTTATGAATATTATGGAGACACACAGGAGGAGGAGGAGTAGGAGGACACAACATTTAGGTCAATATAAATTCATTGGACACACCACAAGAGCAGAGATTATGTGACATTCATTCAGAAATCATAAGATTTCCAGCATAAAAAACATATTGATGGGAATTTTTTTGCACAATGAGGTCACTATCAGCTCCACGCTGAGTGTGGCAGACATTGTAAGTCATCAGACAGCATGGGGGGTTAAAAAATGTCATTCAACTCAATCCAGACACCCAGCAGATGAAACATTTTGGGAGGAAATCAAAGCAAAACCAGGTCACTGAACGAACACCATGAGCCGCTGTGAGAGATATGTGAAAGGAGAAATTACAGAGATGTGTGAGAGTGACAGCGGCCAGCCGATGCAGTAAACCGGATCCCTGGAGGCGCACTGGCACTACAGCGACACAAAAGCGAGGATTAGAGCCCGGGGACCTGATGAATAATTCATGAGGGGATCTGGACGCACATTCTGATACACACAGAGAGGCAAAAACACACACGAGTAAACATTAGAAAAAGAGGCTGGCTTTGTTTGAGCGGCGAGCGACATTACTGTCAGATTATTAATGCAGGAGCGTGCACGCGATGGAATCACTGTGGCGTTATAATCCAATATAATCTGGCTGATTTTTGTCATTGGCTGAGATTCATGGTGTGTTATGGCAAGGTGATGTCAAAAACACGGACGTGTGTATGAAGGGGAGGAGTCACATCAGTGGAGCATCAAAGAGAAGTCTTACCCGCCAGGTGTAAATCTACCTGTACGTCAAATGAGGCTGTAATCATGAATTGGAGAGCAATGAGGGGATCATTTAGAAGGCCCGACCGATCGACAAATCAGTAATCGGCAAAAACTCGCCGATTTTCGCCGATGTTTTTAGAAATAAAATGCAGAGAATAAGATTCGGTGTGGGGGGTAGAAGTTGAAAACGCTTTTATGGTCGGAGTTTGATCAGTCGGTCTTCCTGTCGGCGTGAAGAGCAGTTGTTATCCCAAGACAGTATAGACCACGCTCATTGTTTGACCCAACCTTAAGATGGGACAGATTTGACCTCATCTATCATGAGCGACAGTGGTGAGGAAAAACTTCCTTTTAACAGGCAGAAATCTTGAGCAGGACCAGACTCATGTAAGACAACCATCTGCTGCTGAGTAGTTAGGGGGAAATACAGAGAGAGTGGAGAGAAAGAGATAACTCGAAAATATTCTGTCACCACTTCCTTGTTTTTGGTCAGGGTTGATGTATGACTGACTTAAATCTGCAGCTTCTTATTTATACATACAGACAAACTGACGTCTGTGCAGGAAGTGTCTGTATCTGTGTGTTAGATGGAGGTAGAATGTAAACATGCATGCAAGTCACAACACTGCAGCTGAATTGAAAGTAGCTTTGTATAACCCTGCACATGTACATATACATTTCCAGTATTGGAGCCCCCCCCCCTCTGCTAACACTGATTCAGCTGTCCTACAGTCCCTCTCTTCTCTTTGTCTCTGTAATAATTGCAGTACAATGAGCTGCTGCTCGGCATTTATCTGCTTCAGCTCCGACATGATAACTTTGGGTTCAGCTGCCGTAGATTCACAAACAAGTTAGTTAGGAATATGAAAGAGGCCGCCGACTTTGACAACTCAAACTCTTCTTCAACGTCTTGTGATTCTTTAACCCATATCTCAAACATGCTTTTATGATACCGCAAGAAACCTGCATGTCCGATCCTTTTTGACTGTTGCATGTATCACAATATGAAGTATTGAAGCGACATCAACTGAATTGGACTAGCTTAATTTATACCGCATGGAAACACACTGGAAACTAGAAAACCCGTCTATCCTCAGAGGAAACTCGGTGAACCTGTTTTTTTCTCGGTGAGGCTGCACTTTGGCTCTTTGCTGCTTTGAGTTCAATGATGCTAATCAGGTGTAATTAGGACCTAAACGGTTCTGACCTCTGAGTTTACTTTAAAGGGTCGTAACCTCCTAGTTTTTTGTGCTGGCTGCATGTGGATGTGATTCCCCAACTTAAGGAAATTACTGATTTAAGAGAAGAAACATGTATGAATATTTAACCTTCATGTCTCGGATATTAGTGATAGAAACAATCATGGAGGGGCATTTTAGTACATCCATAGTTTTGCACAGAAAGAAACCACACTTAAAGGTGAATTTGACACGCAGCTATGTGATTGCATTCACTGGTAAACGCAAATGTTTGATGATTATGCACAAATGCAGGAACTAAAAGTAAAAATGCACGCTCTTTAAATAAGTCATTTAAGCCTTGTCTTCTTCAGGTGTGGTTTTTTCTCACTGAGCGTCAATCAGGTGCATTTCGAACAAACAGACTTTGGCAGATCTGGTTCTGTAGATGCTGTAAAACAACCTTGGGCTAACCCTCCGTCTCCACCCCCTCTACACACACACACACACACACACACACACACACACACACACACACTCATTCTTGCTTCACTGGTGGAGTTCGGAGGCAGCAGCTTCCCCCACATCTGTGAATGAAGCAGACCAGAATCCTGTCATTTTCTGTCATTTTTTCCCCGCTGTTGTTCATTTACTGCTCTCTGTCTGAGTCCTCTGTCTGCTTTATGCAGATAATTAGCACCTCCATCCCATCATCCTCCCCCTCCCCCATGCATGGTTAAACTAGCAAAGGTGATTGGTGGAATACCGGCATCTTATTCCTGCGCTGAAATTCGTACATGTGCTGCTTTTTAAATGCCCTTCTTCGCTCCTCTTCTCTCTTCCTCCTCCTCCTCCTCCTCCTCTCGCTCTCTCTGGCCCGCTGACACATATCTCCTCACTGGCAGATCATCTTTGATGTGCAGTGGGTTAATCTTCCAGCCAAATCCTCCCACCATGACACCACTAACCCAATCTTTTCATTGTGGCGTGGAGAACAAGAGAAAAAAAACACACATTAGAAAAAGAAGAATCCTGAAATGTTCGCCGCCACTGCTCTGGTTATTTGCGAACAATGGCTTTGCACATTCTCCTCTGCATCCTCTCTGTCGCCATGGAAACCACACACATCCTTCAACACCGGCTGGCAGAACAGCATGTTCATATCTCAGCACATAAATTCTCTGCACTTGGAATTCCATGAAGGCTGAAAACGTTGGTCAGATTTTGGCACACGCTGAAATCTTCTGGCCGAATGTGGCGGCTCGACGCCTTCTGACCACGCATGAGTGTGTGTTTCTACGTGAGTGTGTGTGTGTCTGGAGCCACTGGCAATGGGTGTAGTCCATCATTACCGGGTCTAATTGGTGGATGATATCAGTATTCTGCTGGTGTGTTCATTATTTCTGCGTAGTGATTCCATGAGTCGCTCTCGGTGTCTGAATCTCAGCAGATTCACACGTTTTACTGTCGGCTGTGAAGACATCAATTTTGGACTCTTATTCAAAGAGCAAAATAGAGGAAGGTGTTTATAGATTATTTACAGTTTGCCTTTAAATTATTGTGGTAGCGTCTTAAAGACACTGGAAACTGCAGACATCAGTGCAGATTATACGTACGGCCATGTAAGGTTTGTAACCGTACTTGATATCGGGTTATGCTTTAGGTACCTACAATTAAAACAGAAGAATATTAACGCAGCTGGTGATTAATAAACACTAGATGCTGATGATTATATGTAGTTGTCTCTTTGGTGGAGGTGGTGTCACCAAAAGGAGCCCCTGTCATGGGGCGCTCACACCAAGTGCGAGTAAAATCATCTACTCGCTTTATTCATGCGAATCTTGACACGTGAATGAACAGTATTTACACGCTTCATTCGTGCATCAACAGTCATTTTAACGGTAATCCTGCCAATTTAACCAGCGGGATCATGTGATAGACGAAGGTTTTTTACAAATTACCAGGTAATCCGACCTCCTAACTCAATTGCATCCAGACGAGCTCCTTTTTATTCCGGTTTCGGTAATTGAACGAAAAGGTATCATATAATTCGGGGAACCCACACACCAACATGATCAGTTTGTCCTCCATTTTAGTGACAGTGAACAACCGTCTGTTTTCATACGTCACCCGGGAACCTTTATGCTGATCGGATCAGGACGCGAATATCTGCTGAAGCTGAGATATTTTCAACTTTTGCAAATTCGCATTTTCGCGAATAACTTTAACAATTCACTGCGCCAAATTGGCGTCATTCATGCCAGCAGAGTAGTACGAGCGTCTAATTGCGTCTTTGCATCGACTTAACATTTGATTCAGTCACGCAAATGATTTTACTTGCGCTTGATGCGTGGAAACAGTCACACATGCTCTGCACATTGGGTCTACTATTATTATAATATATTCACTAGGCAAGAATCAAATCATTGACAGAAGTGTGTCCACCTCCACTACAGTAGGTGGTAAAACTCCCCGTTTCAGCTCGTTATGAATCAGCTGATGTGTTTTGTATCAAAATAGAAAAAAAAACACGTAAGCAAAAGGCTAACAGGATGACACCTCTGCGGCTCTGTGTCGTTTGTTAGGAAAGTTTTGTCTTTTTGGCGACTTCTCTTCATCTGTTGAGGTTTTGTTGACTACCTGTCATCCTAGCAACGCATCCATCCTATTCAGCTTTCAGCTCGAAGCCTAGCATGCAAACACTTGGGCAAGTTTTAGCCCGATTAAGACACATGGATGACAGAGAAAATCAATCTCAGACTGCATCTTCCAGGTACATTAGTCTGACTATAAGAAGTTTGATTTTACTGTGTTTACCTGCATTTTAGGTTTATGTTTGTGAGGAAATTCTGCTGTTTCTTCTTTGTCTTCTCTCTGCGGCAGCCAGTTTACAAACCCACTCTCACCGCCTGCTGTGAACCATTTAGATCTACTTTCTACGTATTTTTAGCTGAATATAAATATGTGCAGTAGCTCTGATTGACATCCAGACTAGTCACAGTTGTCACCTGATGATTCACCAGATCCCTGCTCCAAACTGCTGAAGCTCTAATGAGTCCTGTTAGCAGAGTAATTAGCAGTAACAGGCATGATGTTAGACGACTGAAAAACTGCAGTCAGAGCTGTTGTGTGTCGAGTCAGAGGTTTTCAGTCTGATGCTCTGTGACACTAACACGAGTACAGACAACAGTGGGCCTTATAATGTGTCTGTAAAACGTAGCAGGATGTATTAAGGCGGTACATTGAAAATTTTATTGGCCCTGTTGTTGGTTAATGAAAGCTGTGCTTTGTCTGATGTGGCATAAAACAGTTTCCACTCGGAGGGGAACATTTGTGTTGTGTTCGGTTAGCTCATTAATAATGTCAATCTTGCTCTTCAAACTGATCCTGCTGCAAAAAACAATGAGAGTCGTGTTTATAAAGCGACGCTGAGTGATTAGAAACAGCATCCTCTGGAACAAAAAGCATTTTGCCACGTTTATGGTTTAACTAAAAAGTTATGAATAATGAAATTGTACAACGAGCTGAATTGCAAGTTTTCTCCCCGGGGATCATGTTGGGACAGAAACTTTTCCCTTAGCGCTGAATTTGGATTTATGAGCGGCTATTACGGGCATCATCCCAGATAAACCTGCTCTCTGAAAACATAGTGATCCTAATCTCATTTGTACTATCCTCCCACCTGGATCTGCATGCAGGTCAACGTTAGCATACGTAGCTTTGCCCTGACTCGACCCAACCAGCTGCTGGATTCTCTTGGAGTTACAGTGTGCAGATGAACCGTACGTGGAGGCACAAGTTCATATGTCCCTGATTTCCTCTCTCCAGCCCAAACAATGACACTTTACATGACAGATCTGTAACTACGTCTTGGTAGAGGATCATATACATTTAAAATTTATGATATCAAACCTCTCGTTTTATGATTAAAATGTGCTTTCAACACATTCAGACAAAGAAACTGAAAATTTCCAACTCCAGGGCTCTTCACATTTTTCAAATCTGATCTTGTATCTAAAGTAATTTATTGGGCTGTAATGACTCGACTAATCAGAGCACTGCTGTAAGCTTGTTTCAGACTCCACAACTTTGTAGCTTAACTCAAATCCATTTAAACATGACAATAATCTGCATACCAGTGAGGGGTATTATGTACAGACTGCATAAAACAAGGATACATCCCAGTGACGTCAACCCTTTAGGAGGTCGAACTATAAAAGTTTGGCCAAACTCGACTCAAAGTTGGGCGCCGAAGTTGAACTTTTAGCCTCCTGGATAACAGCAACCATGCACCTACAGTCACACTCCTATGTGTGCAAAATAAACAAAACTTTTAGCCTAAATCTGATCAAAACAGAGGAGTTATGAGGAAATGCAAACACTTTACAGTGTGTCTGAGCAACAAAATGAGTTTCTAGAAAAAACTGTTTATTGTACCAGACTGTAAGGATGTTTAAATCAGCTGTAAAGTTGACTGTGTTATCATAGGTGTTGATGGAGTCTCCTGAGTTTTCGGGGACGGCCTCAAGTGGACACATGTGGAACTGCAGGTTTTTACACCTTTGCTTTAGAGGTCGTTCCTTGGGGTATAAACATGAAATTAACCTTATTAATATTAAAATATAGTTTATCATGAGTAAAATATCACATAGTATCTTGAAGCTGAGGAGCTTTTCTTGTGTGTGTCACCAAATCGAGTTTTTGACTGTGACACAACCTTGAATGACAAACTTCAAACTCTCTAAAACGCCGTGTCATCCGTCAGTCCTCTGAGCAGGTGTTTCTCCTCAATGTCATCACCCTCCTCAGCCTCCAGGTGATTTTCCTCTTTTTTTTGGGAGCTGCAGTGCTGACTCACAGGTGTGACAGTTGTGTTGGACGTCATTGTCATCGTCCTTGTCAGTTTTTTTTCTCTAACAGGTGGGAAGAGGTCATGAAAAAAAGTTTCAGGAGCAGCCGGACAGTGACAGGCTGATTTCTCCGTCCTTTCTCCTCAAAGTCGAAATAATTAGCGTACAGTACAAGTGCTTTTTTCTTTTAGCGGTGCTGAGTTGGCGTTGTTCTCAAACTCTGGCTGCCCTTGAACAGTAATTTACATGTTTGTGTGTGTGTGTGTGTGTCCATGTGGGCGGTTTGTGTGTCAGCGAAGATGAAGGGAGAGCTCATCTTTTTGTTCATGCGTAGGTTTTCACCTGTCTCTGTCTGTGTGTGCGCTACTGTAAGCCGCTTTCTTCTGTCCACAACCGTAAAATGTGTGTTGGTTAATGTGTTGTGTAGGTGTGAGACTGTCTGTGTGTGTGTGTATGTGTGTGTCCTTGCTGAAGCGAGTCATTGAGTTCACACTCGTGCACACGCTCCTCTCTCGTCTCCTCCGCCTAGAGACTGTGCACGCCGCTCGTTCCTCCTCGGCTCTCTTCTTCTGCAGACTGTCATATTAGCGTTCAGTCTGCCCATCACAATGCTCTGTAAACACACATGTACAACACACACACACGCACACACACACACACACACACACACCTGTCATAGTAAAGGAAAAAAAAAACAGGCTCTGCAGAGAGGCTGTGATTCAGATGGGAGGATTCATGTTTGATGCTGTTGTCTGGGTTTATGTCGAAACGTGCACAAAATCAAAAATACTTCAATATCATAAAATACGATTCTATAACACACTATAAAATATCATAATATACAATATCATAACATAACACATAGTACCATAACTTGACCTGAAACAAATGTCAATTGATCGGTTAGTGATTAAAGAGAGGGCTGAAACATTTGAAAAGAGTTAAAACTTCTGAAATCAATATTATCACAATGGTAAAAATACAAAACAAAACAGAATTTTACAATATCATACAGTTGGTAACAATAATTCACACTACAAAATAATATGTAACAATACAATCACTAATAACTAAGACGAAGACGAGAACGGCCATGGATTTTACTTTGTTTTTATGCATCGTTACCTCGTGATAACGACTAATCTTGTTATCTCGATATAACAAAGTTCGCTTTTGTGTGATAAAGATTTTTTGTTATCTCGACATTACAAAGATTGTTTTCACTGAAAACCCCTGGTTGCTGTTGACAACGGTGGCGGCGGTGTTTCAGAAGTATCCCAATCTGGAGAGCGTTTCAGGAAGTTCGCGTTTGAGGTCGGCCAAAACGCCATTCCTGCTATCACGAGAAAACAATCTTTGTTATGTCGAGATTACAAAAAAATTATTTAACTTAAAACAATTTTCTAAATTGAGATAACAAGATAACAAGTCGATATCACAAGATAAAAGTGCATTAAAAATAATCCATTCTGTTCAGGTTATGGTACTATACATTACAGAACTTTACCAAACAATATGTTACAAAATAATACATAGTATAATAGGAAATGCAACAATACGATAACCTAAGAAACAATGCATTATCATATGACATGAAATACCGAGCATTAGGATATGATACTTAATGTGCAGTGATATGATACAAATACTAATATATCACAGTACAATACCAACCAATGCATTATGATGTGTTTTTAAGACAACTTATTACACCACCACCCAAAAAAATATATAAAAGTAGTTTCATGACAAAACGTTATGATTCTTTATAAAACAGCTCATTACAGTTTTGTACAAAATGCAACAATTCCATATGTTAGGATGTGATATGTAAAACTACTGATACGTTACCTTATATTATAATACTTCTGTTCAAGTGCTGCATATATTCAGCTGCACCCTCAATAGTACCAGTAAATACATGAATTTAATAATACAGTAAAAACCAAGTGTGCACAGGACCAGTAGGCCCAGTATAGAGACAGGATGAGTGTATGGGAGGAGTTGTGTTAGCATTGCGTGAGTAGAAACTCTTAGAGAGACATACACTCACCCGTACATGCTGCAGTTTAAATTGACTGACCGCTCCAAACCGGGTCACAGAGAGGGAGAAAATGTCTCTATGAGTGGAGACGCATGGATGCACACATGTAGCATGCACTTACCATTTGCACAAACACACAAACTGAGCCTATGCATGCATATGTTTTGCATGCATGGCCACACACACACGTGCATGCATGCGCACGTTTCCACAGAAACACACATAAGAGGTGCTCGGTATCGCACCCTTCAGCCTCTTCATATATATAATGTGTGTATAAAGTGTGATAGTGCATTAATGCAAGTGTGTGTGTTTCCCATGGCGCACATGAGTGTGTTTCTATAATGCAGATCTTGTTGAGTTTTTACACAACCCCATCAGCTCTGGAGAGGCCGGGACCGTTTCCATGGCAACACGTCCTTCCTCCATCCCACCACCTGTGGAGTCAGAACTGGAAGGATTTATGCGAATAGATGGAGATAAAAAAAGAGAGAGAGGGAGAGAGAGAGAGACGCACGGAGAAGGAAGAGAGGAAAAGAGGAGCGAAAGAAGACGAGATGGAGGAAGAGCGAGGAAGAGCGAGGGCATCTGGTGTAGAATCGATGCCGAGGTTTTCAATTAGAGCTGAATGCAGAGCGATGCATTTCCTCTTTATATCGATATTAATGAGCGGCGTTAAGTAAAGATAAAAAGCCTCATGTGTTATTCATCAGTGAGTAAGTGTGGGAACGAGGGAAAGGAGGAGCGTGTGTGCGTGCGTGCGTGTGTGTGTGTGTGTGTGTGCGTGCGTGTGTGTGTGTGCGTGTGTGTGTGTGTGTGTGTGTGTGTGTGTGTGTGTGTGTGTGTGTGTGCGTGTGGTTCTCCTGAGGTTCAGGTATTTGAAGCTAAAATCGATGAGAATGATTTGAAGAGGCTTTCTCTCCTGAAGCTTTATGCTTGTTCATTCAGGATCATCGCTCCTAATGGTGGTCTGCTCGGTGCAGACATTTTCATAAACTGAAGATAATCATCTCTGTGTGTTTTTAAGGCTCATAGTATTTAAAAAAACAGGCAGTAACACACTTCATCGAGGCCACTCTTTGTTTTCCATCAATTAGCCGATACTGTTTAAAATCCTATTTGTTCAAGTTATTTAATTTGCAAGAAAACAAGATCATGTTCACACCTCGTCTGCATGCCATGGTGATGGCTGACACTGAACCGTGAAGTGACAAATGCAAGTCCACGGTCGTTAGAGCTGTGTCACTTATGCTGTACAGCTGAGAACACACAGAGACACAGAGACACTTCCAGCAGCAGAAGACTGTAGCTCCTAATGCTGCTGTGAACGAGCGTCTCTGAAAACCCTGACAGCATCCAGTGTATCCTTCAGTACTGCTCGCTAGTTTTTGCAGTGCTGTTTGAATTTGTGATCGCCGATTCATAATTGTGTAATATCGTCTTTGTCTCCAATAGCGCCCTGACTTCAACAGTGGTCCATTTGTCAGCGTTTTTCTCAAATCTTAATGGTTTCAGAGGTTTTACTGTCAGTTATTTACTGGTTTTTCGCTCATCTTTGGCGTAGGATTAAAAAATCCCACCCCAAATTTCCTCCGCTTGCAGAATGGCGGCGAAATGGCCATCGGCACCGATCGCCTCTGAACGTTTCCACTCAAGTAAATGTGTCAAATCCCACCGGCTTCTTTCTGGCCCCCCTTGGGTTCAGCAGGCTTCGAAGCTGATCACCAGCCGATCGTATTTTTTCCGGACGCCGCAGCATGGCGCATAAATTCAGCACAGATTAACCCGTGCTGGAAAGGAAGTCGGAAACAGACACAAAATAAAACATCTGACTTCTTCCACTCCAGGTGGATTGTATTTCACACCATGTAAACGTGGGCGGGGACGAACAAGTCAAATGTTTTCAGACGTCATTTCACCCCGTTCATGGATGCGGAGATGCTGATTCTAGAAGTCTGGAAGTAGATTTCCTCCTCTGGAAGGACACAATCTACTGCTTATGTGGTTATGTGTCTGTCTTTATAGAGACAACTCGTTAATGACAACGACAATCGCTGATGTTCTGGAATGATGCCGTTCCACATGAGGTATAAATTTGGGGTAAAAGGTTCCTCTAAATGAAGTTCTAGGAGTTAAACGTTTGTAGTTCCTGTGGTGCAGAATCCCAGAACTGTAAAAAAGTTCCTTCAGTCTGAAAACCTCTGTTGTATCTCGGATGCTGGTCCAGATTTGGTCCCACCATCACAGAGCCATAATTTCGGCGTCCTGAACTTGCGTTACATCAGTGCCCAGAGCTTGTTTTAAGTTCGTCTCAACTCCATGGTGTGTCAACTTTACCAGACGTTTAGTTGTTATCATGAAGTCAGCAGAAGTTTTGACAAAGTAGAAAAACTAGAGGGAATAGAGGGTCACCATGACAACAGAAACACGTATAAAGATGTCACCACCAAACCCTCCGCCATCAAACCTCCATATTGTTTCCACGGGAGCCCTAAACCTTTTGTTTGTCCTTTCCCCTCTCCCCACAGTCTGGGTCAGCAAACTGCCCGGCGGGTCTTAACTGTCACACCCAATCAGGTTCCTCTTTACAGTCTGTCACAGCCAATCAGAGCGCCGCGGGTCTGTGGGTGGTTTAGTGGCTTCCCTTCTCCAAACTGATCCGCGACAGACAAAAGGCGAAGCCCGAGGGCCGGCGGCTCGCCAGCGCAGGCTAACAGCACTTGGCCTTGAGGCGCCATCACCCCAGAACAATCAGACTGACACACACACACACACACACACACACACACACACACACATATACACACATATACACACACTGTAAACGAGCCAAAATCTTCTCATTATGACCATCCACACCCTTCACAAGAGAAGCTGGAAGTCACCCCAATTACCAGTGGGTTATACTGGCAGAGAGACAAACACACACACACACACACACACACGGTCACTAGCATAAACAAAGTAACAACCTCCTGATGTCACGCTGTTTGAGCGCCTCATGTAAGGTGGGAGAAAAACAAACAAAGACTCCTTTATCCCGTCCGTCTCGTCTCATTTGGGTCTCAGCTGCTTCGTCCTGGACCCGGACCCAGTCTGACACCCTGAACTGACTCGTCCTGAGTCGACCCAACGGGGACTCGGTCTATTTTGCCAGCTCCGCGGCTCTAATTGGGGGAAAAACATGCGGCTCATTGTTGGTTCTGATAGGCTTGCATTTTTGAAGAACTAATTGCAGAACCGGGTTTCTGTGAAGTTGAAAAATGAATTTGATCGACTCATTTAGTCTTTTATCGAGTTTGGGGATGTTGTTTTTCCTGTAATAGCCAAAGACCCCAACCCAGAGTTCAAGTTAGTCTGTTTTAGTTAGTTTGGTATTTAGGCTGAGAAAAATACTGACGTAAGTCGGCAAAAATTCACAAAACTATGTCGGTCTGATGAGGCAGTTTCCATCTTTGTTTGGTTTCATATCTTTACAAAGTGAGCGTTTTGGGATTTGAGGTTTCTGAATACAATTATTACAGAGCTAGAGAGGCCAAATTTAATTGTTTTCTCACATTTAATCAACATTTGACTGATTATAAAAGTATGTGTTTGTTAGTATGTTTGTTAGTATGTTTACATGCTGTTTATTTGCCGGGCAAAATGACGTGGGTTATTGTCGTAAACTTTGGTATCGGTAAATTTTCGGTTTATCGCCCAGCCCTAAATTGTCCTCAGGTTAAGGGTTTCACCAACTAACCGACTCGTCCACTATCTGAACCACCTGTTGGCTCTATGGGAAACTACCAACAAGTCTAATAGTCCTTAAGACAGGTGAGGGGTCTGACGTTGGCTCTGACTTCTTTGTACGTAGTTCCCGCTTCATTTTGCGCGATTTACAGCACGTTAAATAACTTATTGAAGCGATTCAAACTGGAATTAACTAACTTCATTTATCATGAATCAGAATCAGCCCTTTATTGTCATCATACTGAAGTACAACGAGATTAGAGAGCTTCTCCATTTCTAGTGCAATAGATTCGTAAAAATAGAGAAAAACAAAATATATACAAGATGAAATTCTTCAGTCCAGTGCAAATGTACAGTAACTATATTGAAAAACAAATCTTCTGTGTACCAAATTTTCTCTCTCGATCCGCCATGTTGCTCCTAAACCAGCTGTCCGTCAAAAGGTCTCTCCTCGTTAATCCAATTAAGCTAACGAGGGGGTGAAAGGGAGACATCTCCACTTAACTGGAGCTCAGTCCAGAAGAGCACAGAGAAGAGTTTGGCTCACTGACACCACCAGGCCTTTCGCAGCACGCCGCCTTAACTCTGACAGTGAGTTCGTGTTCGTGTTTGATAATCTTCCTGTTAATTTGCTGCTGGTGTGAGATTTTGCTCTGTACCTGTGAACTGTTCAGAGTCCGGGGAGAAAGTTGGAACATCTAAACAGTTTGGAGTAACTTGGACATGAAGCTCGTCCAGACTGTCTTCTGCTGTTTTCTGTCTCAGCTCAATGTGATGCAATAGTCGGATAATGGCTTGGTTTTAGTTCACATTGTTACCGTAGTGACAGTCAGGTGTTTTAAGAGTGTGAATCAGGACCTTTCCAGTCTGTAGTGCAGGGATGGACAATCATATGCCATGGAGGGCCGAGAGGCTGCAGGTTTTCTTTCCAACCCAAAACTCCACCAGGTGATTTCACTGATGAGTCCCTGCTCTCTGCTTGGAGGTCATCAGTGAAATTTGCGTGTTCTGCAAATTCGAGTCGCCTTTCACCTGTGCAGGAATCCCACTCAGCCTGATGTTCTCCTCAATCGTCTAACAAGGCGTCAAAACAATGTCGACCATAAGCTCTGGGATCGATTCGCTCAGTATCATCAAATATCCTGCACTCGTACACATGTGCACCATGTGACTAAATCCTGTGTCACAAGAAAAAGGGATGTACAGATGTCAAACTTCCTGTAGTGAACTCTAGGAGTCTGTCTTTCTATACTGGGAGTCTGCTGGTTTTTAAAGATCATCTGATGGACAGCTGACTCATTCTCAGCTGCGCCGATTTCCCGTCTTCTGGTTCCACCCAGACTCCACCTCTGTTTATCCGAGTAGGATTGTAAAACCCCAAAGCAGTGCCAAAAAATGAGGCAGTGGTACAAACCAGACATAGTCCAGTCCGGCTTAAAATAAGAGGGTGAGGTTAAGAAATGATGTCCAAGATTGTGTGAAAAAAAGGTGACTATTTGTTTGGTAACAGTGTCAAGTTTGTGAATGGGTTTTGGTGAAATCAGGTCATCGTTGCCTTTTTAATATCGGTTCAGTTTTTATGGGATGATCCTTCAGGTGTCAGGTGGAACCACTTCTCTGTGAGAAACCACATCACTGCTGCATATAAATCCAAGTTTTCCATTTACTTTCATCCATCTGGTCGACATGAAGATATCAGTAAAATTTGAGGAATTTGATTCTGGAGGAAAAAACAAACTCACTTCTGGAAACACATCGACTTACAGCTAAAACAGGCAGAATTAAGAGCTCATGCTGTGAGGGGATATAAACTGCAGGATACTGTGTTGCGTCATATTGTGTAACATCATGTCATGCTGTATTTTTATGCATTTATCTGGCGCCAATTCACAGCAAGTGTTTCCTCGTATCTCAGAAAATCCACTGTTAGAAAGTCCTCCTTTTGAACACGTCTGTCTGCAGATCGATCATTTCGCACAAGTCTGTACGAAGAGTCCAGTGGTCTGGTTTGTCTCCTGGACTGGATGCAGATTTAATGATCTCTGTGGAGTGTTTCCTCTTCAGATGCAGAAATAGGAGCGAAAGAGCCCACAGTAGAGAATATAAGTCCTCGTTAGTAAAGTGGACAGTATCTCCGCCTGTCACGCGGAAGACCGGGGTTCGATTCCCCGACGGGGAGAATATTCCTTTAGAGAATTTCCCAGTTTGAGATCAATAATCTATCAATCTATCTAAGCTCATGAAAGCGGCGTCCTCACTTTCTCTGTCCCTCACTTTGTCACATCCTTCCCTCGTTTCTTCACCATGTGTCACTTCTCCGTCCCTCATTACCTCCTCTCCTCAGCGCTGCGACCATTAGCGTCTGTTTCCCGGCGTTTCTCTGCGTTGTTATTCATCAGACACGATGAGGAATGTCAGTCGTCTTTACGGCGAACTGAGATTTACCCTAACTGCACGACAAACTGTCACTAAATGAGAGTGTCGCTGTCAAAGTGAGACATAATATGAAGGGAAATGCAGTTTGATTGTTCTTGTGTGTATTTAAGATTGAGGCAGACATCATCGGCGATCATTCAGGGTGTAAAAACGCTCCTCTGTGTTTGAACTGAAGCCGGTTTCTAAGACGAGGGAGTGTGTTTTTGGCGTGTCTCTCGGGGCTGCTCGGTTGATGTGTTAAACAGCAGTGGATTGGGGGACTGCTGCAGGGATTAGCCCTTGAACGACCCCGGCATCAAAGACGCAGCTGAACGCTGCTGCGCCAGAAAACAACATCTTTAATAAAGCGAAGCCTTCCACCTGTCGAACGGCTCGTGGAGGGAATGACAGCCTCACACCTGATGGAAACAGAGACGCTCACATTCAGGCGATTTGGTGAAGGATGATTTTTTAGACATGCATGAAGACAGTTTTAACATTTGATATCCTGCTTTATATTCACACACGATTCAGCTCCATTTATACTCATGCAAAAGCAGCTGGAACAAGAGGGTCAAATTTTGCGGCTGTTTGAGATCCAGTTTTAGTTTTTGCACACAGCTCTTTAAAGATTAATGTTTTGTCTCTTTAATCTAATCAGCTGATTAGAAAATGAGTAAAGACAAATGTCAGGACTCTGACCGTAGTTTGATTTCTTAGCCTAGACTCTCCTACGATGCAAAGAGCTCGTTACAAACTGATAAAAGAGGTAGAAATGCTTCTTTTAGGGCTGGGCAATATGGCCTCAAATCAATATCACAATATATTGATCAGTTCACCTCGATAGCGATAAATGGATGATAACTACTCCACAAGCTGCTCACCCCCTCCCACATTAACTTCGTCTACTTCAGCCGCTCCAACTTTCTCTCCGTCCTCCATCTCCTCACCTGTCTTTCCCTCTTTGTTACAGACTGGATGGGGTGGAGTCACGTCTCTGAAGTAGGACAGCGTCTTAAAGGGACATGAGACCATAGCCTACCTACACACATCCAAAACCTACTTTGATTTATTTATTTTGTCACCAAATAAATTGACACGGGCAAAATGACGTTGGTTATTGTCATAAATTTCGGTATCGGTAAATTTTCAGTTTATCGCCCAGCCCCATTCTTACTCCAGGACTCCACGCTTTCTTCATCCACCGTGGCTGTGTTTCAAAAGCAGCTCTCTGTCATGTATTTAACTTATTCGGACTGAAACTGACCTAAGCGTTCTGCACGTGCTCAGATGAGTCCGGTCCTGCTCGACGTTTCTGCCTGTTTTTGAGAAGTTTTTGCTAAATACTGCAAAGTTCTACTCATGTTGGTTGGAGATGGAATAAGAAAGAGTCTGATTTCTAGATGGACTCAGTCTTAGAACTAATGTTGTGATTTGTACCATTCAAATAAATATTGATTGATTGATTGATTGATAAAGAGGACATGTTGCCACCTACTGCAGTGGAGTAGTGACAGGGTGAGTTGTGAGTTATCTGTATATGGAGCTAAATTCTGATTGGCTCTCTTCCCAACTCGTCCCGCCCCTTCCAAACAGCTACTTCATCTTGTTTTTAGCCTCAATACAACTTTTCAAAGCTTTTGTCCTCGTGTTTCAGCTTCTGTTTAGTTCTTGTCTTCGTTGAAGTTTGGTGAAGAGAACTTAGTTGGAAATATTTCATCATTAAACAGTTTCGTTTGACCAAATATTTCGTATTTTCTCGTCTTTTTGGATCTTTGATTTTTTTCTCGCCCATGAAGATATTTTCTACGATGGTCAAATATATAAATAAATCCTTCTTAGATCACTCTTGCTCTCTCTTCTTCAGTTTCAGAGTAATGATCCTCTGAAACTATGTTGTTGTTTTTTTACGACCTGAGCGTGTGCACCTTTTTATTTCGGTTGTTTCTGACTCGCAGACATCACGTCATATGAGTCATAACATTTTTAGAGGCCGTAATAAAAGATACAGTGATGGGTGTGTGCAGAGCACTGAGGGCATGTTTGTAGAAGAACAGATTAAACCCCAGAGGGTCAGCAGAGCTTATCTGCAGTCAGCGAAGATCCTCAAAGATACCCTCACATATGTTATTCAGAGGAGGCTGTCCACTAAAGCTCCTTACATGACCTCAAGTCTACAGTATTTATTTATTTACAGTGGATGATCAGGACAGAAACTAAACCTCCAAACCCTCAGACCAGACAAAAACAGCGTCGATTTAAAATCAGCGCAGATTCACTAAATTATAAAGATCTTCAGTCTAGTGATTATCAAACACCAACCTGGGATTAACCTGAGATTAACCTGAGATTAACCTGAGATAATCTTAGACTTCTGTTCAAACTGAAGAGACGATTATTCATGGAAGATAATTTTGTGTAATTATCTCCAGTAGAAAAACTCGAGTCCTCTCTCTCGAGTTTGTTTTGTGGATTTCTGATCTTTATTATTCTCACAGGACCGTTAGTTTTTCAGTCCATTCACGTCTTTTAAACGTCCTTTTTCAGGCTAAATCACGCCGGCCTGTCATGGCCGTAATGTTGCCCAAAAAAAGACGTTGAAAACTGGGTTTTAGTTAGACAATCCGAATCTAGACGTTCTGTAGATGTGTGGTGAAGACGTCTTTTTAACGTCTTTCCAACCACTCTTTGCTGGGTGGGTTTGACCTCATGAATAATCAGGTTAACAATGAAGAAAATCATTTAATAAACATTCAAGACAAACGTTAAAATCACATCAAGGTATCAAGAAGCTCAAGGTAGTGGAGAGAAGCTTTTATATTCTGTATATTGAGAACTTCATTTAAGGATACGTTTGACTGTAGTTGGTCAAATTAGCACCTTTTTTTTATGGAATTAAATTATGTGCAAGTTTTTTAGTCCAGGCTCATCATGCAAATACCAAAGTTTGATGATCATTTTACAGAATTTTTCAGTCTACCCTCATGCAGAAAATAAAAAAAATCTGTAGATATTTTTGCAGGATTTTCTATTCTAGGTCTGTGCAAATAGTGACCTTTGATAATATTAAGGAACTTTTGATGCAAATGATCAAGTTTAAGGATATTTTTTAAGGAAGTTTTTCAGTCTGAGCTCACGCAGATGATGAAAGTTTGATGTGTTTCTTTAATTTAGGGACATGTAGATTTTTATGTTTATTTATATTTTAAGTATTTCAGCCAAGCTTGAAGTTTAAAGATAATTGTCCAAGTTTTTAGTCTAGATGCAAAATAATATATATATTTGTAAAAACCTGGCCTCAAAAAAGTGAAGTTTGATTTTATTCTTCAAATGTTAAATTTAAGGATTTGGCAGATCTTTTGGTTCTTGTCGTGTTTGATGATATTTGTGGAAGTTTGGTGACGTGAACATTAAAAACAACCAACAGAGATACTCTCTGAACTTTACAGAAGGGCTGGTGGTCGATAAAATGAGGGATGTCAGATGATGTAGGCGGTAAAAACTTATTTCTGGTGAACTCTTGTGAAATGCTGAGATCAGGAGATATCAGGGGACGGCTTTCCAGGAACTCGCTTTCTTGTGATGTTAATCAAATTACAACCACAGTCTCTACAAATGAACCTCTGCACAGTCCTGTCAGACGTGATCCTCCAAGTGCATGCTCTGCAGAATCCTGTCTGTGACTTTAAAGTCGTAGACTAGAGTCCTCTAATGTGGTTTTTATTGACCCCCTTTAGGTTCTCATACAGCTCACTAAATCATCTTGATTAGTTTCCATCCCTTTCGTGTCATCGGCACATATTTACCTCTTCCTTATCATTGTCCAGACTCTGTTTTTGTCTGTCTCAAGATCACCTCTTCCCCCCTGCAGGGAAACCCCTAAAGTCTCCCAAATCCCTCCTTCTCAAACCCCCATAATCCATAATCCCGCACCATTCAAGTACATTAGTGAATTATTCCTTTAATCCAAAAGAGGGGAACGTCCGTAAGGCAGCTTTCAACATGACTCGACTCGAGCCACCCCGGGATGAAGTAATCAACCGGGGGATAAGCACTCAGCCAATCAGGTCTTGTTTTAATTTGTTTCACCCGGTCAGTGGAGTTCAATAGCGGACTCTGTGGACCCCCTGTGTCCTTCTCATAGGGCTAAAAGTTTCCAGTCTGTCAGTCTGTGGACGCTGGTGTGAGAAGCTTCTCTGGAAAGAGTGAACAGAGACTGTTGGTGACTCTATGTTTGTAGTTGAGATACAAACAACAGCAGATGTTAAATTTACCGGCTCGGTGCCTCTCAGCTGATATTTGCTTTACATTTCCAGCTCCTGTCTTCTTGTTTTACATCTGAACGTGTTTGAGATTTAAGAAAACACAAATAAATGAAATAAATCTTTAAACCTGGAAACCTGAACGTCTCCAAAACTTCTCTGAAAGTCACTGAGCTCGAAGTTTTAATCAGTTTCAAAGTAATCAGTGACGGATGAAGTCTGCGGCTGATTAAAACTCTGAAAAGTTTGTTTTATTTGATTTGAATTATTGATGAAATTATATATAATATACCTGTTCTAGTTTGGTAATCTACCTCAAACTTTTGGACAGTGTGTTCGCTTGTTTTAATCCAGTCACCTCTGTTGATCGTCAGGCGAGTCTGTCTGACTTTGGGCTGCACGATTAATCGATTTTAAATCGTAATCAGATTATTTGATAATGATGATGTTTAAAAAATGTAAATTGTCAATTAATTTTCCTCTCTATCATGTCTCTCACGCCTCCAGGCCACCGTAGGCTCCCCAGTTCCCACACACACCAGTGTAGACAAACATGGCGTTTGCAAAAGAAGGCGATAATTTCGTGGTTAAATAGGACAAGAGCGAGTCAGTCGTGTTGAATTGGTACGACTTCACAGTTTCAGATGAAGAGTAAACCACTCCCTGCTGTAAAGTCTGTCTGAAGACGGTATCAACCCGTCACCACGGAAACGAAATTGGCATTTTATCCGCTTGGAAACTGTATTCAGGTGACTGTAAACGGTACTTTTTGAAAACGGGTCAAAGAGTAAATAAATCCGTAAACGACGACCATTTCATCTCCGTGTGGATGATTGTCTGCATCTCTGGAAATGATCATGTTCTGAACTCTTCTTCTGTCTTTTGTGTATTTCCTGTTCAGCGTTACAGCGCCACTTACTGGCTTGGCATGTGCACTACATCGTTTTCAGTGGTTTCTTTTTGAGACATGATAGAAAAACTTCATGCAGCCCTGGTCTAACTACAAATAAAAAAGTGGAAAACCAGTTGCTTCATCTGTACTCATGGAGGTCGTTTCTCTTATCTAAACTCCAGATGTCGGTTGTCCGGCGCAACAATAACAGTGAAAACCTTTGAAACTCCAGCCTAAAACATTGAGGTTGTACAGACGCTGCGTAACCACAAACACAGAGCGCCAAAAGCTTCCTCGCCTCCATGAGTATTTTTAGCGGCTCTGGTTTAAACCCCACACACTCACAGAGTCAGTGTTTGACAGTATCGGTGCCTTAAATCAAACCAGCTGTTTTACAACAACAGACGTCCCACTAATGAGCTCTGCACTCCGCTAACCCGCCCACTTCAGAGCTACAGGTTCCTCCTGAGCTGATCGATCCAAACCGTGGTCCAGGTTTCGGTTAAGAGCTCTTTACATTCTCTCTCAGGTTGTGGTTTCGCCCTCAGCCGTGTAAGTGAGGGTTTACTCTGACTGATGCTCAGGTCTCATAATCAGGCTGAAAGGTCGATGATAAAACGGTCATGCTTTAAAAATGTATGAAGCAGAGGAATAATTGATGATCCAGCAGCTCAGGGAAAGATCACAAAGCTTTCGAGAAAACTCAGCCGCTGTTTTTTTTATATCTAACTCCGTTTTCTTCTCGTGTTTTTGTAGGAAATGTCGTGGGGATCAACGCCACTGAGCCTGACCGCGCGGCCAATGTTACCTCGCTGCTTAACGAGGAGGAGGGGCCTGAAAAGGTCAATGAGGTGAGCGTCTCAGCCAATCCTGATACAATCAGCACTGTGACCCCGAGGGCGGGCCGGATGCCCCGTGCAGGCGAGGAGGACGAGCAAAGCAGCGGCATGTTCGCTGAGTCAGTGGTCCCCACGGTGGAGGAAGTGGGCGTGGCCGCCCCGCCTCAGCTCAGTCCTGATTCTGCCGAGACGGAGCACCTGTTACCCAGCAGCCCACGAGAAACCGAGGAGGTGGAGGTGGAGGAAGAGGAGGAGGAGGAGCGTCTGCCGCACACCGACCCGCCTTGGATTCACGCCAAGGATACAGCTGTGTTTGACCTGGACCGCCTCTTCACCACCACCCCGCCACCCGCCACCAACCCATCCAACCCTGACATCCTCCACGTGGACTTCTTCGACCCCTCCTCCCGTGGACGCAACCTTGACCTGGCCCCACCCTCTCCTTCATCACTGGCTCATGAGCTGCAGGGCGGAGACCCCACCTCCTGGGCGATGCCGGATAACTACGACTACCTCACCCCCTACGAGGACGGCGCCTCCCCTACCGCTGACGAGTACACCTACAGCACCACGACCGACGCCTACGAGACTGACGAAGACCTCCGACTCTCTGCCGGGTCTCGCTCCAGGCCTCGGGCCCCAGGGTCCGGCTCCTTCGTCCCCGGGGCTGCACTTCCTGGTGCGGGAGCTCCGAACAGCCCTGTCGGTGCCCCTCCTGCTGCTGCACCTGTGGACGGGTCAGACGGGATGGGTGGATGCCGCGTGGGGTACCAGATGTCGAATGGAAGCTGCCGCTCGCCATGTGACATGTCGCCAAACTACTGCTTCAACGGGGGACAGTGCTACCTGCTGGAGGGCATGGGAGTCTTCTGCAGGTATGTCGACCAATCAAAATGCAGTGGAAATCCTGGGTTACATGAATGCACTCCTAGTTTAGACATTACAGTCAGGCAGTCTCGTAGACTGCTCAGGGGTCCTGTTACAGGGTCGATCAGGTAGTGACACAGTTTACCGCAATGCTCCGAATATCCATTGAACGAAGCGGCCTTGTTGCTTACCTTACCTTACATATTTCAACTGATTTTTGAGCACATTGTACCACATAAAACTAGTCAGTAAGAACAACAAGTAATCATACATAAGGTGTGCTGGATTTTAAGGCATACGTTCAATTTTTGAGAAAATGTAAGGATTTTAAGTGCTCCTTATAGTCCGAAAAATACGGTAAGCATCACAGCTGAGACGTTTGCTTTCTTCACCTTAAAAGTGTTGGTGAAAGTAGAAAAACTGAGCATATAGAGAGAGTTGATTTAAAAAAAAAAAGCAACACAAGGACTCAAAAGTCGTCTATTCTTACTGAAACGTTTACCAAGTTGACTTAAAACACAGTAATCAGAGCTCTGCAGCTGCTTCAGGCCTCATCAGGATCATCATACGCATCTATAATCGATGATAAATACACTCCTCAAAGCAGAGCAATCAGGCGCCAGTGTATAAAATAAAACACTCCGTCACATGATGTGCACAGCTCCATGAAACTCTAGATTCCTGCTGTTCTGCTCTGCTCATCAGGAACATGTGGAAAAACTCAAAATACATCCCCGCGTGTTTTTGTTGTTTTAACAAGAGACTTTAACGAGGAAATGTCCCGACTTCTGCCAGGCTGTATGCCGAGATCCCGTTTTATTGTGAGGGTTTGGGTTTTCTTTTGTCATGCAAACTGGACACAAACACATCGGCCCTGTAACAGACTCAGAAAACTGCAGTGCAAGGTTTGCAAACATTCACAGACGTATACAGGCTGATTATTCTTATAGTCGAACCTCCATCTGCCTCTAAACACTCCTGTTATCATCAGTCATTATTGCAACAAGCTGCACTTATCCAATAGAACTGCAGTGTTGATAATCTAGGTCAAGAGTCAAATGGATTAACAGAATTATTTATAAAAATATGGTGTAAGCCTGAGAGTAGTTCCAGCGTAATAGGAATTTTTCTGCCAGTGCATATAAAAGTCAGCAGGCGCGGTGCATCTGTGGATCAAAACATCCTGATCTGAGATGAAAACAGCAACCAAAGGGTTAAAAAAAAACACATGAGAGGATTACAGCCGCTGTAGATGGATGAGGGTTCTTCTGCTGATTTCTAATGATCTATTTCAGCCCAACCAGTGTTGTTCATTTACGCTCCAGTGTCAGAAATGGTTTTCATCTGTCGAAATGATGATTCATGACATGAGAAACTCTTTGCATTGGGAGTTGGTGAACCGCTCCGCGAAGCGAGGGGTCGTCCCCCAGTTCCCACGGTCCTGTGTTCACTCATGTTGTGAAAGATCAGAGGGGGAAATGTTGACAGTTTTATTACAAAAGCATGGAGGAGGATGTATGTTTCAAATAAAGTTGTATTTATAAAAGTCATTTCTGCAGATATGTGGAGTTACCAGCTCTCAAAGTCAGGAGGTCTGTGTGGAAAGTTGTACTTAGTCACTACGATACACTGGTTTTTTTAGATACAGTTTTCGATCATGTTTATCTCCTTCGTTTTTTGACTTTGAGTGTGTGCCTCAAGTGGTCACTTTTGGAACTGCAGTTTTTAGCTCTTCCACATTAGCGCCAATGTTCACTTTAGATGCTTAGAACTATGAAAAGTTCCCGACCTTTGTGTTCGTATTTGTTTAATTTTCCTCCTATGATGCACTTGCAGTCGCTGTCATTGGTCAACAGAGCTGTCAATCAAATAATTAGTCGTCAAAACTTAACTTTGCAGAAAAATGAACAAATCGGCAAGATGACAACATATTCTAACGATGAAAAAACATGTTTGTTTATAAAAAATCTTGAAGTACGACTCATGTCCTATCTTTTTATGTAAAGGAGGCGGGGCTTATGACCTGTACTGCAGCCAGTCAGTCAGCAGGGGGAGCTCTAAATCTTTTGACTTAAGAGGTTTTCTCCGTTTTTAGTGTGTAGTTGTCAATTTAATTTAACAAAAAGTTCTATATATGTGGAAAAAAGTTCTCAGTGATTGCAAAACAGTAGTAAACAAACTTTTTAGCTAGATTAGCAATAGCACAGTACACTTATGTATATGTATATGATTAAATTAGTAACTAACATCTGTTTACAGACTGTAAAATTTTGTTTTTTGATAAAACTTTTTATGATTTGTGTGTTCGGTTGGATCAGATGAGGTTTAGAAACAGTGTTTAAAAACAGTTAACTAGCTAAAATATGAACCTTTTTCTCACTCAGGGCCCTGATCTGGTTTTAAAATCCACTTTACTTCGTCTTTTAATTGCCAGTTAAGCCCTTTATAGGTTACAGAATCATGATAGTATTTCTTCAGATAGATTTTCTTTGTCAATCTTACTCATGAAAAGGCAGAATGAAATAATATCACCTGTAAATACCTCATTACTGTCGTAACAGGCTGGAAATGGAAAATGTCAGACACATTATAAGTCGATGTCAGATTCATTTGTCAGTCCCTGAGAAGAAGAAATTGCACTTCTTTCCATAGCTACCATTTTGTTCTGCAGGTCATCTTCAGTACTGAAAGCAATCCATCATACGGCGAGCAAGACAGATCAATTTATACACCCACAGAAGCTCTGAGGGAAACTGGCTGCACGGAAAAGTCGGCTGTAAGACTAATTTTATCGCTCAGGAACACCTGGACGGAGACTGATGAGATCCAACAATGTTTGATCAGAGACCGAGTTTCCAAAAACACAGGCTACAGATTCGAGGACAGATCCCTACAATCATGAAATAAATTAACCAACCAATCAGTCAGGGGAGACTTCCAATTACGGAGCAGCTGCGCTCTTTGAAATGCAGATTTATACCACAGTGACAATCGTCCGGCTGACCGTGGTGGACGGGGAAAATATCCTCCTGCAGACAGCTTCACGATCCACGATTGGTTTTAAAGTTGCCTAGTAAACAAACTTTGCAATGAATACATGTTCAGGGTTATTGCAAAGGATTGAATATCATTTTTCTTCAATTTGAGGGCAGAGTAACTCGGGTAATGTCGAGCAGATGCTTCAAATACCGCTCCTAAAAAATAAATAAGGTTTCGGTTGACAAACAGACGCATAGGCGGGCAATAAAGTAAGACGTATTAAAGCGGGATTTATGAGAGCGGGTAAAATTCAGTAGAAGAGTGAGCTGAAAGAGATAAACACAATTACAGGGCAGTTACCGTGGAGAGCAAGGTATGAATAAATAAGAGGACACTTTAATGGACTCACTCACATCGTGCAGCTCCATCCTGCAAATGTGGAAACAGGACTGAAGCATTTTTACAACTTGAGATTTTATTTAATTGCTAAAAACCTCGTTATGTCCTTATTACCACTAGTTGCGCTGACAAGAACATCAACAAGATTAAGAAGTGTGCCAGCGTCGGAGAAAAGCAGAAAGTCTTGATTTAGGATGAGAGATGATCGATTTCTTCTTTCCTCTTTCTGCAGATTTTCTCACACAGCCTTGTTAGAAAATAAATCTTGCTAAGCGGACAACTTGATCCAGATATTCGGGGCACATTCTGGTCCTCAGTCAGCAGATATTAGCAGTGATGAAGCTCCAGAGAGTGAGTCAGGCGAGGCTGCAGAGGGACCGGGAGGCGTTTCACTGCCGGGCAGGAGAGCAATATGGGTCACTGGAGCGCTGGCACAGATGAGCTCCAATATGCTCCTCTGGATGTGTGTGTGTGTGTGTGTTTGGACATGATTTGTGTGAGACTGAGTTTGCATGCACATATGGACCCCAGAGAGCTCTGTGTAGATTTGTGTGTTTGGTGTTTTGGTGCGTGCAGCTGAGCCGGAGTTGCTACATACATCAGGCCGATTCAATTACAGCAGGATGGATGTACGGACCTTCAGCCCTCTGCAGTAAAACACACGACCCTGTGAGGAGCTGTTCACTGACCTCAGACCAGCCTGTCGTATCTCTGTCCAACAGGCAGGAATATACGTACCTGCAGACTCGGGAAGCTCACCTGCCTCAGTGTGACTCATATCTAAAAGTCTAAAACAACAACTTTTACACCGTCTTTGTGCCTGAAACGTGTCTGAATTGATCATTTTTGAACAATAATACCAGAACTTTTAATGAATTCATCAAAATTACTTTCCTTTCCACACATGGCTCAGCTCTACCAAACACATCCGGTGTGGGTTTCACTCTAAGCCAGATTTATGCCTGATGCTCGGTGTCAACTGCAAAAGCCTTTCACAGAGCCAGCTGCCAAAAACGCAGCCAGATACTCATTTATGTCCCTCCAGATTCATCATCGTATGAAGTTTTCTGTTGTAATACTTTTGATTGAGGAGCTGCATTTCACTTTAGAGGAGACACTTTACTACAGAGCTTTTATTCTCCACAGACATCGTCTCCATCAGCCACATACGTCGCTTCACAGATGATGGAAATATGAACTTTTATATATCGTGATGTTTGCACCGGTATTTTCAAACTCACTTTAATCTTTATGCTTCATAATCACAGTTTTAGATAGTTCAGATGCGACTTTTTGACTTCTGATACGATACAGCTACTGTAGGCTTCAATATTGACCGATACTGATGCAGTACCAGCACGAAATTGTTCATGACAAGTTTTTAACTCAGCTGCAACGTCTTTTTCGGACTTAAACAAAAAATACTTCCACACGGCCGACATCACTCCGGCTCCACTCTACTTTGTTAGTACCTCAGTACACACTGTTGTTGTGATTTTGCGAGCTCTACATGCTGCTACATCAGGACGCTGTTAGATAGAGGTGCTGGAGTGGAGTCTGGAATGATAGATGCAGGCTGATAAAATCCAATATTCATTTTTTTGCTGATATTGGACCGATATCCGATATCAATTTCATATCGGAACACATCTAGTTTTTGATTTTAATACCATATATTATTGATTTATTTCACTTTTTTGGCCCAAAGAGTCACTAAACAACTGTTTTGTTCACCAGAAAAGTCAATTTGATGATTGAGAAACATATTCGTGTGTGCCGCTATCACATATGACTCTATATCTGAACAAAACGTCAGCAAAATGAGGGGTTGTGTTCAATATTTGGCAAAAGGTTAACAAAAAGGTCGATTAAAACACGATTACCTCAGTGGATGTGCTGTTTTTATCTTTATTAACATTTAAGTGCAGTGCAAACTTGCAACATGATGATTTTACTTTATCATTGTGGTTTAAAATGACATTTTTTCCACCTAATCAATCATGCAGACTTATTACAGATGCCTTTATTCCCGCTTTTTTATTTTAACTTTGATGTTTAAGCTTCTCTGTCAGTCTTTAAAATGCAAAAACAGATCAAACCCCAGAACTGGGCTGCACAAAACAGCTGCTCAAATGTGGTTTAAGTCACATCAGGTTAGTGGACAGTGGTTAGTGTGTTATTTAAGACTGATGTTAAGTATTTATAAACATTTTTGTGCTTGCACCAGCTAAAGTAGATGCAGCTCGTCATCATGCATCGTTGCAGAAGATGAGATGACTTGGAGGATGATTTTACAGCCTGTTTGGCGTCCACACTTCATTCTCGGCTCCCTGCAGTGACTGTGATTTGTTTACTCAAGCAGAGCTAGTTTTATCAGTATCTTTAAGAAACCCCAAACTCTGTTAGTAAATTTAGACGAGACTGTACAAATCTTCACACTGAATCTTTGAGTTTAAGTCAAACTTTTCTGGGACTGAAAGGAGGTGAAAGTATTTAGGAATGAGGAGTAAAAGTTCATCTTGGGTGCACAAAGCAGAGGGAGGAAACTAAGAATATCTGGATAGAGAGAGAGAGAGGAAATACTTCTTTTTATTTCTATGAAGTTAAAATCACAAAGACGACGTCTGCTGCAAGTGTTTCAAATCGTCACTTCCTGACTTTATTGAGTCTAAAACAGAAACTGCAGAAAGTCTTCAAAAGCTTCAGAGCAGATGGAAACCCTTCGTATAAAAGGGTTCAGATAAACACGCTGCTGCTGCTTTGTGATCTCCTCCCTTTGTTTTTGAAGACATCTCCTCTCTTGGCTCCACTGTCCCTCCGAATAACGGGATCTGACAGTGATCGAGTCGTAAATCGCTTCTTCCTATGAAGCCGGAGGAGCGCCGACCATATTGGGAGAAACAGATGAGGAAACCGAGAGAGGAGTGAAACACAGAGGACCTGGAGGGAGAGTGTTTATGTTCTGAATGTTTATTAGATATTGAAAGAGAGAGAAAGAGGAGTGAGAGGGTGATGGAGGAGAGAGAGAGAGAGAGAGAGAGAGAGCGGGGGAGAAAGAAAGGAGGTGGACGGAGAGACGGAGCGAGAGAATGAGTCAGAACTTTAAAACGCCTGCCAGTATGGAAACGACTCAGGCGAGCCAGGTCGAGTTTAATGTGTGTGTGTGTGTGTGTGTGTGTGTGTGTGTGTGTGTGTGTGTGTGTGTGTGTGTGTGTGTGTGTGTGTGTGTGTGTGTGTCCTGCAGCTTGATGTAATTAAGGGGAATTTTAAACACCAACAGCAGTTTGTATCCACTATAGATTTCATGATCACATCATGGAAAACACACTAATATACACCCCCCCCACACACATGCGCACACACACACACACATGCATGCACACACATATACTGGATTACGTGTGTATTAGGGATCACTTCCAAGTCAAAGAGCGTGGGGTCGTGGAATCAGGCCAGAGGTCAAACACTCAGAGATTTATGGGGACCGGGGAGGACAAAAGACGCACACAAATAACTACACACACACACACACACACACACTCATGCGGTTTGTTTTTGCCAGAGGTAGGCCTGGCCTGACAGATTCAATTGTTGACACACACACGTACACACGCACACATTTGTGTGTTGGCAGAGGACTCTTTGCTGCAGGGTGACCAAGTTTGGACTGTCAGGTTCATGAACACAAACACACTCGTACACACACACACACACACACACACACACAAACAAGAAAGCACTTTTAGATGTTCATACGTCTCTATGTGGGCGGGGCTTAAAAGCTCCTGAATCTTATGCTGCGTTCCAGTTGTTCTTGGAGGTCAGGATTTCCGAGCTTCGACACCCCTCCAGAGATGAATGTTGTCGACCGCTTCCTTCTCTACTTATACCAACTTTAGTAACGACCACAGGATAGTAATACAGAGAGCCACGCGCTCAACCAAAACGCCACTCTATAGCCACAAATAATGTTCAGAACAGCACCTAACTTCATCAACAGGACATATAGGGTCACAGACATAGTACTAGACACCAAACATCTTTTTAACTTTGACTCATTTCTTTAGCAAAGAGACTAAAAACAACTCACCTACTCTCTTCCAGCAGCCGCTTGTTTGTGGTGAGACCTCGGGGCGAGTCCATCAATTGCAGCTCAAGGAAGAACATTTATGATCAAAGTTGGTTTAACTAGAGAAATAAGCGGTCGGCAACATTCATCTCTGGAGGGGGGTCTAACTCGGTGTTACTGTGTGTTTGACTCTAACCTAATTTTACGCCGGAATATCCCTTTAAGTTGAGGATAATCATCTCAGTACTAACTGACTGATGTGACATAAATCTGACACGCCCCCTTTATCAAAGGTGACCACGTGTCCGCCTGCCTGAGGGCGACTGAGCAGCTCCCGACCGATAATCCCGGGTCACGGTTACAGTGATTGGATATGAGGGACACATCTGGATGTCGCTAATTGGTTCACACTTTATGGGATGGCGAGGGCTCTCTGGGGACTTGGGCGTTTATTCCAGGAGGGTTTTTGGTCACAGTTGTGTCCAGAGCTGCTCCTGATGATGGTGAAGATGTGGTCGTTTATAGATTATAATGTCAGCTTCGCCACCTGAAATATGTGGTTTTGTGTGGGTATCCTGATGCTCACACTGCTGCGTGTTTGTATATTTGGACATAAATAGTTCCTCCTCTCCCTAATTTCCCCGCTCGGCCCAAACCTTGTTAAAAATAACCAGTTCAACAGACCAAAACATCTGAAAATAACCATCTACTACGACCAGATCTGTAATGAGTCTGACTGTGCTGTTGCCAAATGTAGCGCACAGATTATGTTGTAATTTTTTCAAATCTCTTTCCAGTTCTCAGATTGTGGGATTTAGCTTTACGGGCTGATTGGATGGAGCAGTTTTTCCCCACTGCGGTTACTAATAAGGTTATACTGGTTCCATCTGCATAATGGAAGTCCATGATGCAGTGATATTTTATTTAAGCTGGTTTGTTTTGGATGTGCAGCAGCGGGCCGGGTGCCTCGGGGAAATCTAGCAGGCTGGCTGCTGAAGGACAAAAAGCGTCTGACCTAAAATAATAACGTGAGCGCTGTCAGATGGAGGTGGCCTGGATTGTACCGTCACTTTCTTTTTGTTGGCTTTTCTCTTCTGTTTGTTTTATTAGGTCTGTCGAGCTGCAGCTGCTGACTTGCTAAATCTTACAGACATCCTGAACCCGCTGCAGCAGCGCAGACCTCCAGGCTTCATGAGGGGGTTTTATTTTTCATCCTGTCTTTCCCATCTGATAAACACGTGTCACATGCTCTCAATCAGCAGCAAAGCAGAAAAGCCAGGAATCACAGTGACAGAGAGGGAGCGGCTGAGCAGCAGGATGTCAGTCATGTCAGTGGAATTGAATCTGCAAATATTCATACCAGAGAGAAGAGATTCTACCCTGATAATAAGTGACTATAAATTAGGAATTAAGGAATATCTTATCTCATTTATCTTATCTTTGATATGCAGTGAATGGTGCTGGCTGATTAGTAATATACATCAAGACAGTGATTAGTTAAAACTGTCAAATACTAATTAAAAAAGCTTGAAACTATTGCTGTCAAGTACACCATTTTAAAATCGCAATTCATCGCGATTAATTGCGATTAATCGCGATTAATCGCATTTTAATCACGTTTAAGATTCCATCTTTTTGCATTTTAGAATAGTTTTCAAGTCCATACGGATAAATAAAGACAACTCTTACCAGAATTTTTAATGCAAGTATCAGATAAATGCAGTAAGATGAACTTTCTGGTCTTAATTATGAGGTTTATTATCAAACAAATGCTGAACCAGCGCTATGGGAGGTTTTGGGGCTGTAATGAGCAGGTCCAGTTTTTCTGGTTAATGCAACAGCATTTGCACTTTTTAGGAGTTTTAGTTTGGTCGCATGAAACTGCTTTTCCATGTACTTGTGGTGCATTTAACAGGTCACAGTGAAACTCACAGCTCTAATTTAAGGACTTAATATAGTGATCGTTTTTGAGTTATCTTTGTCTCAAACTTGACTTATATTATCATGTTCTAACTTTTATATGGAGGCTTAAATAATCAAGTGTCAGAATTCAGATTTTAATCTCGTATCTTCTTTTGTTGATACCGACTGAAAACTTGTCGTCCTTTAATCAGACTCACCTTTAAGTCCTCCGGTCAGACAGGATATAACTCTGTCACCGCTCCTCTTCTCTATCAGCCTTTAACATCAAATCCAGTTTTAATCCTGCCCTCGACATGACCACATTGTTTCCCTCCCCTCCTAAAGCCCTCAGAGTAATGAGAAAGTTTGCTCCGATGAGGTTTTGTGTCAGAGCCAGTATCAGAGCTGTTGTTTGATGCTCCAAACTTGTTATGGAAAGAAGTTTCCAGTGGCATGAACCCTTCCTCTTCTGTCCTCTGCTGGCCTTGTAGCCTCGGATCCACCTCTTTTTGCAGATTTCGCTCCATTTCCCCCCCCACCCCTTTGTGGTGATTGCATAAGAAAATAGTCTTCGCTCCGAGGAATAAACATATAAAAATAGAGTTGTTTAATGCAAATGGAATTTATGCTAAGTTATTCTGTAAACAGGGTGGCGTGCCCTCTCCTGTCAGTCCAGCTCCAGCAGCACGCTCAGGTCCGGTGTCCTGCTGCTCCTTCTACAACCTTCCAAAGACCTTGTTTTTTTCCTCTCTGCTTGATCTGCAGCTTTAATCAGCTGACATCTGTTGTTATGGAAAGTTTTGATCTTCTGGAGAAGATCTAGTAGTTTAGTCTATTATTTTATAATCTTGTCTTTAACTGCACTGCTTCTCAGAGTGATAACCGGCTTTTTGATACTTCAGGTCTAGCCGATGATGAAACATAGTCAGGAATCAGAGTGACAGAGAGGGAGCGGCTGAGCAGCAGGATGTCAGTCATGTCAGTAGAAATGAATCTGCAAATATTCGTACCACAGAGTAAATTCTACCCTCATAATGAGTGACTTTAACATGCAGTAAATGGTGCAGGCTGATTAGTAATACACATCAAGACAGTGATTAGTCAAAATACTAATTAAATACTAGTTAAAAAAGCTTGAAACTATTAGCATCAAGTAAATCATGTTAAAATTGTGATGAATCGCATTTAATCACAATCACAATTAATCGGGATTAATCATGATTAATCACATGCTTAAGATTCCATCTTTTTGCAGTAACAGAGAGTAATGTCAGCAGAAATAAATCTGCAAATATTTGTACCATATAGAGTAAATTTTACCCTGATAATAAGTGACTTTAAATCTATAACAAAGTAAATTTGGAATTTCCCCAAATTTCTTATTTTATCTTATCTTTGATATGCAGTAAATGGTGCCGGCTGATAAGTAATACTCATAGAGACAGTGATAAGTTCAAACTGTCAATTTGCTGATTAAATTAACATGAAACTTTTGCTGTCAAGTAAATCCTTTATCAAACCACGGTTTATCACAATTAATCGGGATTAATCGCATTTTAATCACATAATGAAGATTCCATCTTTTTGCATTTTAAATAGTTTTCAAGTCCATATGATCAAATAAAGGCAACCACTAGGGCGGCAGTCGCTCAGGAGGTAGAGCGGTCATCCAATAACCAGAAGGTTGGCGGTTTGATTCCCCCCTATCCCGAGTCTGTTTGTTGTGTTCTTGGGCAAGACACTTAACCCACCTTGCTCCCAGTGTGTGTCCTCCACTGGTGTATGATTGTGAGTGTTGTGTGGTGGTGGTTAGAGAGGCAAACTGGCAGCCAGCCCCAGGACAGCTGTGACTACTACGGTAGTTTACCACCATCAGGGTGTGACTGTGTGAGTTAATGAATGATGTATCCAATGTAAAGCACATGAGGGTCTTTGATAAAGTGCTATATGAAACCAGATTTATTATTATTATTATTATTATCATTATTACCAAGGCAAGTATTATTCCAGCAGCACGCTCAGGTCTGGTGTCCTGCTCCCCTTTTACAACTTCAGGTCTAGCCAGTGATTAATCATAAAGGACTCCACCTGAGACCTCCTTTCTGAGTGTTGTTTATTAAATATATATATAGAATAACAGGACAGGAAAAAGTCAGATTTCTGATGGTCTCCTTTGCCTCTGTTGTATTGATACATTAGCAATAGTTTGAGTTAGTTCCATCACCAGTTCACCAGTATCTCTGACTCTTCAAGGTAAATCTCACTTCAGGATTATAACCTCCTACTGTGAGTCCTCTGCTGGTCTTAAACCAACCCAACCGTCTGTCCTGAGTCGGCCTTTCCCCCCTCCCTCCCTCCCTCTCCTTCTCACCCTCCATTAGTCCTCATCAAAACCATCAGGGGGTCTTATTAGAGGACCACAACCCCATCTGCACTATTGTCACCCTGTGTAAGTTAAATTAAAGACTCTCCCTCTTTGTCTGCCTCTCCGTCTCCGGTCTAATCAGCTAAATATTGAGAGCATTTGTTAGTTCTTTGTCTTGTGGCTCAGGGCTGACCCGGTACAGGATCTGCTGTATTCCCACTGGGCTCCAACCACGCTTTAAATGTGCCTGTGATGGAGATAATGACAAGTAGGAGGGGATAAAAACGCAGTGGGACACAAAGGGAAGGCCTGTGGGATGTGTGGGAGGTTTAATAATGGAAGAGACCGGGAACAAGAGAGGCAGGTCTGCTGCCGGTCTGAGGCAGAGGGATCAGGTCTTTGAAAGCTGAAAAGAGATTTGACGGTGGAAGTTTTCTCTGTCCCTGACGAGGAGTCATTTCCAGTTTGATTTCAGCTCCGCAGCCAACAAGAAATCCCCAATCAATCCCAAAGACCGTCTTCAAAACTTATTAGAGAAATTTCCTCTGCTGAAGTTTTTGTTGTACACAGAAAGGGTTGCAAAATTCCAGGAATTTTCAAAGTTGGAAACTTTCCATGGGAATTAATGGGAATTAATGGGAATAAATCTGAAGCTGTGTCTGAAATGAATCACTCAATCCCTAACCCCTAACTGCCATATGGGGTTTCACTTTATAGCTGACTATGTAGTAAACTCAATTACCGGAGGTTTCAGATTCTACATGGCAAGACGCAATGCATGACGGGATGCCCACCACTGGTGAGTGACCTTTGGATGGTCACTACATTTTGCAATGCTCTATGGGAAATTTTGAGTCGCCTAAATGGGGCACTGGAATTGATCACTCAGGTTTTGGACACCCCTCAAAATGGTGATTATCCCCCGTATAGTCGCCTATATAGGGGTTAGGGATCCATTTCAGACATGGCTGGAAATTTACAAACTTGAAGGTTGGCCCTGAACAAGGAACTTAAATATAGGTGGGGAAAATATATTGTATCATAATCGTGGCTAAAACAACCTAATTTAATGCAAGTACACTCCTCAATCACATACACACACCACACAGTTCATTGCAGGGCTATTGAGGCCACACCCCCTACATGCTCTGTCCACTCCTCCGTCACATGACCAGATGATTTCTTGAACCCTGGAGGCCAAACTTTAGAGCCCAAAGACATTTGAGTCCACCAACTATAGAAAGTCAAGTAAGTTTTTATAGTATCATGGGGTAAATATATTTGATCTATAATAGTATTGATAACTAGCAAAAATTAAATAGAAATAGCTGCTAAATGTTAGCTATTTTTTATTTTATTGACCATTTAAGGGTCTAGCTTATTATGGTGGTGGTTGCTACCTCAAATGTGATGCTGTTTCTTCTGACACCTGACAGACGGTTTTCTGAAACCAAACAATAAGTTTTATAAATCAATCCTCAAACATATTGAAGACCATTCCAGTTGTTCAGCCAATAATATTTCTGTTCAGGCCATTGCATTAATGTTTTTACAAGTTTTTTTTTATTCTACAGAAAAATGCCACGTTCACCATCCGATGTGTGTCATGTTTTTTAATTGTATTATTTTGCGTAGATGTCTGCGTATTACAAAACAAAAATATTTACATTTATGTTTGGATATGATACAAATTACCCCCAATTTCAAGTTAACCTCCATAAATTCCCAATAATTCTTAAAGAAAGTTACCAATTTGGAATATTTCCAAAATTCCCCAACTTAACTCCCCATGGAAAGTTTCTGGAAATTTACCAGAAATATTTTGCCCCTTTGCAACCCTATACACAGATAAATGCTACAACCAAGGCTTGACTGGGTGAGGGGATGTGTGCACTGGTGTCCTTTTTTGGTGCCAACGGCGTCTATTTTTCATCCGGAGTCCACAGTTTCGAGTGCTGATTATCCTCAGCTCAAAAACACTCTCAGTGCTGTCTGCTTGTTGTTGCTGCACTTTCACAATCTCAGTTGAGAATAGCTCAACTTTATGAACACCACAGCACTCATTAACGCCGGCTGAAAGTATGAGAGGCTCCTCCTGTTGACGGACATAAAGTTTGGATACAGACTGAGGAAAATGCTGTGGGTCAAAAACAAACAGACAAGAGTTCAGAGCTTTATTGTCGGCGTTTAGATCAAGACTGCAGGCTTGTTTGAGTCCTCGTTTTGGCTCACGGGGATTTAAATACACAGGCAGTTCTTGTTCCTACAATTCAGCCCGATTGTTTTGTCATTCCTTTCCAATTACAAGTGCAGCAGGACATTCATCCTGGTCGGCTGCGTGTTTTTTTTTTTTTCCGAATGTCAAAGAAAGAGGGTAAAAAAAATCTGTTGCACAATGTCAAAGCCAAGGCATGATTCAGCTGGAGGCGCTCAGCAAAGTGCAGGAGAGAGGAGGAGGAGGAGGATGAAATGGGGAGGTAAAGAGCCAGTGAACAAGAAAAGAGATTTTAAAGAAGACAAGCAGCAGGAGAGGAGAGGAGAGGGGAGGAGGAGGAGGAGGGGTGAGGCAGGGAGAGGAAGAAAGAAAGAGAAAATTGGACCTAGCCGCTAAAGCACGACTGCGTCCCTGCGGACGGCTGTGAATGCATGCGTGTGTGAGTGTGTGTGTGCGTGTGATGGAATGACATGTCAGCGCCGCATCTGCTGCGTTTACTGCTCAGCTGGGTTGCCATGACGACCAGCACATCCTTGCTTGCTCGCCTTCTTCCTTTGTGCATCCCTCCCTCCCCCCATCCCCCGCCCTCGCTCCGTCTAACTCCGACTTACATAAACCTCGTCTTTGTGCGAAGGCAGAACGGCTCTCAGGTTGAGTGCACTGAAGTCTCCTTGAAAATGTGATTTCAGGCACCATCATCATCATCATCATCATCATCATCCCTCCCTCCTTCTCTTTCTCGATCTCTCCGTCTCTCTCGCATGTTTCCACGTTCAAAATGTCTCCTGGCTCCTTTCCAGCTTTTCACTTCAGCTGACCAGATCGAGCGTCAGGCATTCAGGAAGGATACGGGAAATTCAACACTGAAAAGGAGCCTGCTTAGCATGTAGAGTCCGTAACAGGAGCGGCCTCACGTCCTGTCACCTCCATTCACTTTGTACCTCTTCATATGTGTAGGTGTGTGTTTGTTTGAAGGACATTGTGGGGACATTGGTCTGGAAAGTCACATGGGGACCTCTCTGTTTGTAAGAGTTGAAACAGCTGCCACAACAAATATCATTATAATGTTTATGTAGTATAATTATCTAAGTAGTTATGAGGTATATGGTTATCATTGTGGCAGGTCCCCAAAAAACTAACACCCGTCAATGTAATGTCCCCTAAAGTGATGTAAACGTGAATGTGTGTGTGCTGGAAACAGAGCACAGTAAATTGCTCCATCATCCTGTAACTACAGCTGCTCTCTTTCTATAATTTCACACACTTTTCCAGCAGGAAAACATTAATTAAGAGCCTCCCTGGTCCTTTTTATCAAAACCGGGTATCATGACACCAGCGTGCTCCAAAACTGACGGAAACAACATCTTTGAAATATATGAAAAATACATGAGGAGGAGAACGAGCGCTGCTCCCTTCACGCTTCAAATACTTCCAGCAGTTTTGTATTTTTCACTTTGTGCATGTTTCTGTCAGAGTTTTCGACAGCCTCGTGGTCAAAAACAACACAAGGAAAAACAGTACAAGACTTTGTTTAGGATGAACAACACACCCATGGAGGGCGACCTCTACCTCGACCCTTAACCGTCACGAATAGAGACATTTTTTTAAGGAATAACTCTCTTAAGCTGCATAAATTGGCAAAGAGTGTATAGTTAGGTGTGTCAAAGCAATGTACAATTTAGTTATTTGTGTTAGTTTGACGTGAATCTCTGCCAGATCAATTTTAACCTTGTGAAATTCCTCGACACGTGACAGTGAAACAGCGTAACTCAGCCTCATTACGAAGTGAAATATATTTGCTGATTTGCACGCCAAACAGTGTGTAGACAAAGCCATCTGCTGCCGTCGTTTATGTCCCCAGGCGGACGCCGTCCTCTGCCAAACGGCTACACAGGGAGTCTGGGACTCTGATGGCAGCTGTGTGTGTGTTTGTGTGTGTGTGTGTCACACATGTGCTCATAATTTCCATCCACACACAGATGCCCGTATGCATTGTGTAAGATCTTATGAATGCAAACGTCTTCTGTGATCGTGTTTGTGTTTCTTTGACGGAGTGTGTGTTTATTGTGACAGCGAGTGAGTGCGCTCGTCGCTGGAAAATCCCGCGGGCTCCATCTTTTTTTTGTTTCTATTTGTAGACACACAAAGTGCCGATTTTATCCCGGCTTTTGAATACAGCGTTGAAAACCTGCTGTCCGCGCTTTCAGTCTGCTCACAAGCCCGCGGTCGATTGCTTCACAAAAACTCTTAATGATTTTATGCAACATCCATCAGGCTGTGAAGTTTTAGGAGATAAGTCTGAGGAGACTCCACACTGAAGCAGATAACTTCAAACAGAAACAGAGACGAAATCCTGAGTGGACTTTTTACATCTTAAATCTTTAAATGTCTGAAAGTTTTTGTCATCCCTCAGCCTGGAAACCTTTGGAGTATATTCACAATCCTCTGCAGCCAACCTTCTGGGAAAACCGAGCTTGTACGAAGTGATTTGAAGTGGCTCCTGTTGTGACAGAACGACAGGAGTGATTTGCTTTGACATGCGTGCAAAAACCACTTCCACTCCCACTCCAGCTCTCACTTCTCAAGCAGCTGCTCTTGAATTTTTAAGTTCAGACAAGATATCGGAGTCAGATGGGTTGAAAATCATTGACTAAAACTTGACCTTGAACTTTCTCAACAGTAAGGACTGACCAGATAAGATAAGACATCGAAGTAAATCAAACAAACCTTGATATCGTGGTTTGGGTTTAATTTCCTCCAGCCTCATTTGGACTGAAACGGGCCTAAATGAGCATAAATGTTAGGAGGCCGGGTCACAGCAACACTGATCCTGGATCAGTTCTTCTGGAGCACTCGCTTTGGTTAGGGTGGACATGTCTTTTTTGGGGGCTGTCAGCCTTTTCTAGGGGAGTTTAAAATCCTTAAAATGTCCGGGGTTTTGTCTGAAAGTTCTGAGTTTGTGTAGCGTGGACTAACTGAGTTAGAAGCACATAAAACCCTAATTTCTGTGTTTTTTCGCTTTTGCATCAGTCTCCATCCTCCCCTCTCAGACAACATCCAGGCAGCCAATTAGCACGACTCTTCTTATCGTAACATTCAGAGTAATGCAGAGTGAGATCAAGTTTGGCAGATGTCTAGAACTTTAAAAAAGGAAAGAGAGTCGGGTTTCTTCTTCTTCATCTTCTGGAGTTTGATAACGTTGGCAAACCAGTTCAGAGACGTGTTTGTACCTCCAGCTGGGAAGAAGAGTAGGAAACCAATTTGACTAAAAAGTCTGAACATGTGAGAAAAATAACTCATCAGTAACTCACTTCTTCTTCTTCTTCTTCTTCTTCTTTCTCAGATGTAACGTCCAGGATTACATCTGGCACAAGGGCGCTCGCTGCGAGTCCGTGGTGACCGAGTTCCAGGTGATGTGTCTGGCCGTGGGCGCCTCAGCTCTGGTGGTCCTTCTGCTCTTCATGATCATCGTCTGCTTCGCCAAGAAGCTCCACGTGCTCAAGACAGAGAACAAGAAGCTGCGCAAACGCAGGTGAGGCTCCACCACCACCACGATGAACAAAAACCAGCTTTGTGTCTCTCATGGAGCGGACCATCCTTTCCCACCTTCGAGGCACGACTCACCTCTAGTCTCAGGCGTAGATTTATCTCCTTAGATCTATTTTCATTCACGTTAACAAGAGAGTTTAGAGTAATTCTCAAACTACTAATCCAAGTTAACTCCACCTCTGTGCGTTTCTGTCCTACAAGCTCCGGGCTCGTCTTTAAATCAGCGGACTAATTAGTCCGAGTTTAAAAGATCAATCAAACAGCACTAAAATGCAGAGTCTTTATTGCTTTGCTCAAAGGCACAGAGCTGCAGCACATTATTATCAGTCACCCAGCAGACACCCGGAGTCTCTGCTTCAGTACATTACTCTCATCGATGTTAAAGATTGAAAGAGAAAGCTCTGTTTTTGGGGGACTGGAGCTGCCTCTGAGACGAACCGTTGCCTCAGATTGTGTTCAGTGTGAAGTTAATAAAAAGAGAGAGAAAGAGAGTGAGGGTTAGGGAGAAATAAGAGCCGAAGCAGGGGAACAAAGGGGCTCGAAAAATCAATCCGCTGCATCGAAAATAAATCTCAAACGCAGGAAAGTGTAAATAAAGAAAAGCTTAAAGAGCAAATCCAAACGTCTGAAGGAATCAGCAAAAAGGAAGTTGGCGGTTACAAGAGTCCAGCATGTTAGTCCAGGGGTGAGTGTATCCACGATAACAGGACACTTTCAGTTAGGGCTGGGCGATATGACCTCAAATCAATATCATGATGTATTGATCAGTTCACCTCGATAACGATAAATGGACGATAACTACTCCACCAGCTGCTCACCCCCTCCCACATTAACTTCGTCTACTTCAGCCGCTCCGACTTTCTCTCCGTCCTCCATCTCCTCACCTGTCTTTCCCTCTTTGTTACGGACTGGATGGGGTGGAGTCACGTCTCTGACGTAGGACAGCGTCTTAAAGGGACATGAGACCATAGTCTACCTACACACATCCAAAAACAACTTTATTTTTTGACACGAATATATTGATATGGCAAAATGACGTTGATATTGTCGTAAATTTCAGTATCAGTAGATTTTCGGTTTATCGCTCAGCCCTACTTTTGATATATTCAGGTCCCTGTAAATGGACTTTGTGATGTTGCACTCCATTTTTCTTTGCTTCTTCATCCGACACATAAAAGTTTGAGCATTTCTGCTCAGAAAGTCTCTGGTCGCTGTCTTCATCGTTTGGACCTGATTTCACCAGTGTTGTTTTCGTCAGGCAGGACGAAAACTTAAATGACGACGTCAGACCCCTTTTTTCCTTGACGAAAATGAGACTAAGACGAACGTCACTAAAGCTCTGTAAAGACTAAAATGTGACGAAAATTGTATTGATTTTCGTCTGACGAGAACGAGAGGAGACTAAATTGTTATTAGGTGGACGAACAAAGTTTCAAAACATGCTTTTTTTTGTCCTAACAGTCACGCCCCCATCACACACGCACCAAAAGCCTCGCTCGCGCACAGCTGCGCGCACACACTAATACACATACACAGAGTGGCAGGTGAACGAGGCGCACGCACACACACACACCGTGGCGGCAGGCACAGCAGCGGTGCCCGGTGGCCGAAAAAAGAGGGATGATTTTTGGTCCTACTTCAGATACAGTTCAAGTGACAATAAAACACAATGTTTGTACGGGGACGGGGAGACGAGACAGACGACAGTTGAGGAGCCACAGCTTCCTCATGCTGCGGCTTCAAACTGTCGGGAAAGAACACCACGAACCTCAAAAGACACCTTTTCGAGAGACTAAAACTAGACTAAAACCTTTTGAGTTTTCGTCGGACTAAAACTAGACGAAAACTATCAAGGATAGAAATGACTAAAATGGGACTAAAACGAAGACGCATTTCGTCAAAATGACTAAGACTAAAACTAAATCTAAAATGCCTGCCAAAAACAACACTGGATTTCACAGAAAATGTGACTTTTTTTAATGAACGCTTTGCAGTCATTGAATCTGATGATTATCATATTTTGACGCTGTATTGAGTCCACCATCCATAGTCAGCTAAGCTGTAATGAAACTGGAGAAAACTCAGTAAAGAAACCAAATCTAAGAGGTAAAGTTGCGTCGAACTCTGCGGTAAACAACTGAAATTTACGATAATAAGCAGCAGGATTTATCCTTCACAAGGACCAGAGACAAACAATCTGCAGGGCTTTTGTGTTTTTGTGAAAAATAACTCATTCAGTGACTCAGAGTGATGGAGGCAGTCGAGGGTTTGAGCCTTAATTGAACCTGTTACTCTAAAGCTGCAGTGCAGACGGATTCAGACCCTGCATACTAAGATGTTTCCGGCTGTTTGCCCCAGTTTCAACCTGAACACAGAGACTTTTGCGCCTGTTTCCTCCTGATCAGTCCAGTTATTAAACTGATTTTAACCAAATTATACAAACGCAAAGAGGAAAGGTGCAGAAGTGAATCCTTCCTTTTATGCTTTTCCAGCAGTAGACGGATATTTAGGTTAGAAATTACATCAAGGAGGAAGAATGAGGGCGAAGAGGAGGATGAGGAGGATCTGTGAGACAGAGGAAGATGGGGGAAGAGGGGGATGGGCAATAAACAGAAACAGGGAGACAAGGACAGTCTGAGGGAGGAGGAGGAGGAGGAAAGGATGGATCAGCTGAAGTAGGAAGCAAACAAGTGAGGATGACAATGAAGGAATGAGGAAGAAAGGGGAGGAGATGAGGAGGAGCAGCCGGCAGAAAACCAGATGACAGAATAAAGAGGAGAAGAAGAAGGAGAAGAAGAAGCCGGTGCACACTCTGAGGTTCAGCAGGTTTTTGGGCAGAGGGATCAAACTCAGCAGGAGTCTTGAAGTTTGAGGATATCTTGGTTTTACGAAACCACATGAGCAGGATGCACGTCAAAATGTGTGTTTTCTCCGTCTCTTGAATAGATTCTGTTCATTTTATCAGTTTCAGAATCAAACAGACTTATTTGTGTTTTAAAACCTTTCCTAAAAAAAGCCACACCCTAATAAGTAATAAATAAAATGAATATAATACAAATAAATTATTAAAAATAATAGAAAATCCATCCAGTGACACAAACTTGAAGTATATGAACTTGAAATCTGCTGCATGATGATCTAGGCTGCACATTCGCCAAAACGAGCTCGTCAGGTTTGCAAAATAAGACAGAAAATACCATCTAAAGTGTGTTTATTATTTATTTGATGGATGTCTTTAAGAGTATCGACCACATCAGGATTAAAGAGCTGATTTTATTTGAGTTATAGAGAAAGAAAAGGTCCGTCAGGAGGAGGTGAAGTGGATATTTACTGAAGGAGAGGACTGGAGTGACAGACAGATTGAAGGATTGAATCTAAAGAGGAGAGGAGGCTGGAGAGTCGGGGGGGAGGATGGGGGAGGGTGGGGGTGTCAGTTTGGCTTTGCCTCCTCTGTGTTTTAGCGGCCATCTCCCTAGCAACAGAGCAGCGGCGGATGAGAGCAGCCGCCCGGCCGTCGAGCGCCGAGGATGCAAATGTGAGCCGAGGCACCAAATCCTCCACACCAGATCCCACGCTAACAGGGTCTATTTTTAACCGGACTGGAGAGGCTAGCATGCTAGTCATGGTGGGTGGGTGGGTGGAGATTATGGGCGGTGGTGAAGACGAGGGTGAGGAGGAGATGTGCTGCCAACGACGGCGGTCGAACGACGAGCTAGCAGAAATCGAAAAAGGGAGAAATGGTGATGTCATTGGTACTCTGCATCCAGCTGAAAGTAGGGCAGTCTGAACAGGAGGGGGGAGGGAGGGAGGGAGGACAGGGGGAGGCGGGGTTGACCTACATACAGCTGTGCGACCTGAGGGGTGTGTGTGTGCGTGTGTGTGTGTGTGCAGCGGCGGGGTGCAGCATGAAAGAGACAACACAGCCTCATCAAGTGGTCGGCAAAAAGAAATCGAAGAGGAGGAGGAAAGATGAGAGGAGGAAAAAGGAGGGCAGGATGAAACGGGGGAGGAGGGGAGGAGAGAAAGAGAAAGTGAAAGAGGGAAGAGGAGAGAGAAAAAAGATCAGTGTGACACTTTCAGGGTGTGTGTGTGTGTGTGTGTGTGTGTGTGTGTGTGTGTGTGTGTGTGTGTGTGTGTGTGTGTGTGTGTGTGTGCACTGCTGACGAGGCTCATGAATATATGAGACACCCACACACCCCCATCTGCTGTGTGTAATTGCAGTCAGAGAGTTTCTGCTGCAATCAAGATCAAGAAAAAGAGGAAAAGTTCGGAGGAAAAGAACGAGAGAACGACAGACAGACAGACGGAGGGAGAGATAGAAAGAAGGATGCATGACACTTATCCTCGTTAGGAGGCATTTCGGCTTTATCCGTCCGTCAGATTAATGGTATTCTGGGGCCTCAGGTAAATGTTAATCCCACCGAGCCGTGCTTCAGATTTGGCGTCCATATTTATCAGGGAGCGTCTTTCCTCTTTCTCCAAACAAACCCTGTAAAAAAATCACTTCACAACAAACTCCCATTAAAATCATCAATACGTCTCAATTATCATTATCAGATTGGTTTCCCTCTTTATTCTCAGGCTGTCGAGACCAGATCCAGTTTAAAGACGGGGTCAGACTGAGCCCTCTGTTGTTAGATCAGACCCACTCCCACGCTGAAACACTTTGCAGGTTACTGTGGAGAGGAAGAACTTCCTTTAACAGGCAGAAACCATGAGGAGAACCAGACTGATATTAGAGGGTCATCTACTGAGACCGAGTTTAGAGAGGGGAGAGACATAGATGGAGGGAGAGAGAGAAAGACGGAGGTGAGACTGATGGTGTTTTAAGTGTTTAAAACTGTGAAATAGGCAGAAACCATGAGGAGAACCAGACTGATGTTAGACAGTCATCTGCTCAGACTGGAAGAGAGAGAGATGGAGAAAGAGTGAGAAAGACGGAGGTGAGACTGATGGTGTTTTAAGTGTTTCAAACTGTGAAATAGGCAGAAACCTCGAACAGAACCAGAATGATGTTAGAGGTCATCTGCTGAGACTGGGAGAGGAGAGAGATGTAGATGGAGGGAGAGAGAGATGGACAGAGGTGAGACTGATGGTATTTTAAGTTTAAAGCGTGTCAAAGTGAGCCAACAGACTAAAGGTTTTATGTTAAGCTCAGCAAAAAACTGTTAAATAGACAGAAACCTCGAGTAGAACCAGACTGATGTTAGACAGTTATCTGCTGTGACTGAGTTTAGAGAGGGAAGAGAGAGGGAGATGGAGAAAAAGAGAGATGGACAGAGATGAGACCAAGGGTATTTTAAGTCTAAAGCTTGTCAATGTGAGCCAACAGACTGAAGGTTTTATAAGTTCAGCAAAAACTCTTAAATAGTCAGAATATCAATAATCCCTGCAGACAGAACAGATGTGGAACTACTGCAGGAAGATACCTGAACAGACTCAGAGTCCAACTTTCTGCATACTTGTTCTTCTTGATCGTCCAAATGTCAGGTGTCACAGTCAGAAAAACATTTTGGTTCAGGTCTAAAAGTAATTTGAAGGATTAGACAGATATTTGGACAAAGGTGGATGTTGAACAATCACTTTTCCTGCGGTGAAACTTCCAACACAGAAATGGTGCCAAACTTCAACTTCTCTCACACTCAGCAGCTTTATGAGATGTTACAGCGGCGTTTATTAATACAAACCTGCAGTCTGCAGCTGGACTCTCGTGCGCAGATGTTACTTAGAGGGAGTAATCTGCTAGTTTCTGTTCAGACGGGTGCATATATCTGCCGTTTATTGCTTGTATAGATAGATTTAATGCCTTTTATTGGTCAGCAGAGTGGAAAACATGGGATTAGTCCTTTGCAGCAACCTAAAACGGATAAAGAAGATTACAGATGTCAATATTTGTATCGAACAGAGAGCAAAGAGTCTGATTTCGCCCCTCAGTTGGGTCACATGAAGTAAAATGGGGTCAAACGTTTGATGGTCAGAGATAGAGTTTGTTTGTTGCATCACAGATGAAATGTTTGTGTTTGTTTGCCAGCTGACAAACGGACGACCTGCTGTCTCACTAATGCTGCTTTCTTGCTTTTTTCTCCCCCTCCTTTTTCTCCGAAAAACCTCCTTCTACCAATAAACTTATTCCTGAATATCTCCTTATCTTTACCCCGTTTGGGTCCGCTCATCTACCTTCCTCTTTCCCCTTTTTTCTTGTCTTTCTTGGTTTTCCTCTGATTGACCCTCGTCCTTCTCTCATCCTCATTTCTTCTCAATCTTCTTCCTCCACCTGAACTCTTTTTAAATCCTCGAACCGTCCTGCGCTTGAACTTTCTTCTCAATCCTCTTTTCATTATCTTGCTCCCCAATTTCACCGCTTTCACCCTCTTAACCCTTGACCCCTCTTTCCATCTTCACTCGTTTTCTCTCTCCTCTCCCATTTCTCGTTTCCAAACTTTCGCTCGTTTCTGCCACCTCTTTAAAATCTCTTTATCCCTCTCTTCTCTCCTCACCATGTTTGTTTCCCTCCACTCTCCTCCTCCCCTCACCCCTCCCTCCCTCCGTCTTCCCACACCCAGCAGTAAGTACCGGCCTACATCGGAGACGCACAATGATAATTTCTCGCTGTCCACCATCGCTGAGGGCTCCCACCCAAATGTAAGGAAACTGTGCGACACCCCTCCTAACGTCCCTCATGCCCGTGCATTGGCTTACTATGATAACATTATCTGTCAGGTAACGTGGTTCTCGCCTCTCTCTCACCCCCTTTTTCTGCATCTCCCCCGCAAACCCTGCCCGGGCCCCCTGGTTCCCGAACCCCTCCTAATGCATGGGCATGAGTGTTTTCTGAGACTCCGAGGTGTGCTAAGCTGAAGAGGAGGGTGGGAGGGGGTCGGAGTGGGGAGGAAGGATGAGGGGAGTTTTCTCAGGCTGCAGGGAAGGAAAGTATTTGATGCACAAAGATGAGACGTTAAGATCAAACGTGTTGCAGCTTCTAATGAAGATATTTCTGAGTTAATCTAATGCTGCGTTCAAGTTACCTCAGGAGTCAAAAGTCTGAGCTGAAAATGACGTCACACCTGAGTTCCCAGCGTTTTAGTTATCAAGTCAGAAAAAAGCAAAATCTGAAGCGGAAACAAGATGGCTACGTCTGCGAAAGTTATTTAGCACTTGTCTTGTCTGAATATAAGGCAAGCGCTAAAATGACTTTCATATGCTTTTTTCTGACTCAGTAACGCTGGGAACTCGGGTGTGACGTCATTTTCAGCTCCAACATCTGTCTTGCGAGGAAACTTGAACGCAGCATAATTGCATGTGAAGCTAATCTACAGGATTACACTCAAAACAGTCACTTAAACGTACATTTTCTTCTGATTGAGGAAGTTTTTAGTCTCTTTTTATGTCCCTGAGTCATGTCTTTAAATTCAGTGCAGTTTTTAACCATGGCGCCATCATCATGCTAACTTTGTTGGAGTCAGAACCAGGAAATGTCGAGGGTTTCAGCTTTTGTTCGACTGAAAAGTGCTGACCTGTCACTTATTATTTCTTGACAATGTTCTCCGTAACAAACTCTGTTTATACATCCCTAATAATGACACCTTTAAATGAACAAATACTGTATTTTTCGGACTTTAAGGTGAACTTAAATTCCTTAGATTTCCTCAAAAATTGACAGTGCGCCTTATAATCCAGCACGCCTTCTGTATGATTACTTCTGCTTACAGACCAATTTTATGTGGTACAATGCGCTTAAAAATCTGTCGATATATGTAACGATTTTGGTTAATTCACAGTGCGCTGTATAATCCGGTGCGCCTTATCGCCCGAAAATTACAGTAGGTCAGATTACCCTGGAAACCGTAGCGTAATTATGAGGTTCTTCTCTGCTATCCCATGATGGCGAAGTTGACGTCAGAGGTCCCACTCCTTAATTCTCATTTGTCTGAGATGCAACATCTCGCTGCTGCCTGAAGGTGGCAGCAGAGAGCTAACAGATGCCTCACTAGCTAGTAGTGGCTACGCTAACGTTGTAGCAGCATGGGTAGTTCTTTGCTACAACTGAGGTAGAAATTGTTTGTTTTTGTTTCTTTTAAAGGTCGTAGTTTAATAAAGCTAAAAACGCTAACTGTTTCTCAGCGGTTTAAACGTCTTTTAACGCTAGCTTGATAAATTTAGACGTCTCTAAAGTTTTACATGTTTTACATGATGGCAAAGTCGACATCAGAGGTCCTGCCCTTTCTTGATTCTCATTTGTCAGTGACCAGGAAGTGATTTAGTCAAACATAACAGCGCTCAAAAAGTCGAAACAATCTTCAACTTAATCTTCAACAGCCTTTAAACTCGTCCGACTTTTTTTGCATGAAGCCGAGTGCTGAAAACACTCAACTGTATTTAGTTTGACAAAAAAAACTGCATCAGTGAACACAGTCCCTCGTGCATCCAGAGCGGAGAAATAAATGTCTCTTAATGAGGCTTTTGTCCGTTCAGGAGGAGATTTGCAGTGAGAGGCGAGTGAAAATGGCAGAGTGAATTTACCTGAGAACAAAGAAATAAAATCAAAGGGTGAAAAAGTGAAACAGGCTGATTTAATCGCTCTTTTCTACTTGGTGTGACTCTGAATCATGCACTTGTAAGATCTCAAAGTGAGGGCATGCAGGTTGTTACCATGGCTGCATCAAGTCCTATAGTTTATTGTGTTTATTGATTGGGTTCCTCTGGTTTATTACTTATTGATCGTGCACACGCTGAAGAAATGTCAAAGTGAAAACAGTTCAGGCCCGCTGTGGAAACATTGTTCTTTCTTTAGGGAGAGGTTGTCTGGAAAAATCCGGCGCATCAGGCGACATCCCTCCGCTGTATTTTGACTGAACGGTGTCATCCTCGCGGCGCGCTGACAGACAGCAGACGCAGCAGCTGAGTGCATTAACACAGTCGAGGTCGGAGGTCAAACTCCCCCTGAAACCGTGCAGTCTGAACAGTAATGCTCTCCCCTCGCAGCGCGGTGACAGAGACAGGCAGCCTGGGCTTAACCCTGACCCCTTTAAGAGAAAACTCCCACAATCCCTCGCTCTGACCCCCGCTCGACCCGTCTCTTTTTAACCCGCTCTCTCTTTAATCACCTCTTGCATCGGTATGTCATGGCATTTCGGTGATGCCGCTAACATGCGCCACCTGGTGGACATGTTAGCTGCTGCAGCTTTGCTTTGCTTTGCTGTTTGTTTACAAATGATGACGAAATGTTTGTTTATCCTGAAAATGGGTTTGGAAAGTGTTTACTCTGTTTTTGGGGGGGCGGGGGGTTTGGATCTCAAACAGGTAAGGTTAACATGCGGGACATGATGTGAGAAATGGTCGGGATCAGGATAAACATCTGAGATGCAACGTCTCGCTGCTGCCTGATGGTGGCAGCGGAGAGCTAACTGATGCCTCACTAACCAAAGCATGGGTAGCTAGTAGCGGCTACGCTAACGTTGTAGCAGCATGGGTAGTTCTGTGCTACAACTGAGGTAGAACTTGTTTTGTTTTTGTTTCTTTTAAAGGTTGTGGTACCACCCTCTGTCTACTCCATCAGTAGTTTAATGAAGCTAAAAAAAGCTAACTCTCTCTTACTGGTTTTAACGTCTTTTAATGCTAGCTTGATGAAGGTTTTCCTTTTACTATCATCTGAAAACCATTTTCATGACCCAAAAAACATCAAATCCCTCGTTATTTAAACATCCATCGTCCCCTCTTAACAACCATGTCAAAATCCAGACCTTCTAACTCAACCCAGCCACACGTCATAACCTCAAAATCACCCTCATCCTCTGGACTGAACAGCTGTTGTGAATAATCAAAGCACCTTATTTTGGCGAACGTGAGTTTTTTTAATGCTATTTTTTAGCAGAGCTGTGATGAATGGGTTTTATTTTTAATCAAATATATAAATTCGCTGCTAAATATTTAAATGTTCTGTATATTTTCATTTATTGTAACAGTCGGCTAATTATCATTGAGTGGTACAGACATGGCATAGTCTTGGTAATGTCGCCTATGTGTTTCTAAAGCAGAGTTAATGCTGAATCAAACTAACTTTTGGTCAACGTACAAAAAGGCAACGTGTGTCCACTGTGTCCTTAATTATAAAAACATGTTAGTCTATTATTGAAACAATGATTGACTTATTCCTCTGAAAAATGTGTGATAAAAAGAAATTAACTCTAACTATTGAAACTAACTATCCAGACTCACACTGCCTTTCGAACCAGGCTGTAAACACATTTATTGGAGCTGCAAAGATGGGCTCTTTTGAATGAGTGTGTTTGCAGTCTGCTCCAAGTGGACACTTTAAGTACTGCGGCTGTGATTTGGCTTTAGATTTAATATAAGAGTGCATGACCGTAAACTCAAACTAGGAAGGTTTTTTTAGATTCAGGTTACGATTTTATTCTTATTTTAGGAAACTTTGGAAGGAAAGTTTTCTCACCACATTAGCAGATTATTTTTTCACCATTACAAAAGAATATTGTTCCTAATTTTAATCTGTATATCTAGAAATTAAACTTTTGTCAGGCAAATATGTCTCGTAATAAGTCCAATAAGACTTATTTTAGAAACTAAACATAAGACTGTAAGCGCAGTTACAGGAAAGTTAAACTGAAGTTTTGTGTAAACTCCATGTCTTACATCGAGGGATCCGAATGAGGCCTGTTTGCCCTCTTATTTATCCACTGCGCCTCGGATAAATACACATTTCCAGCAACTATTCAGTCCAGGTTTATTTTCTAACACACAATCCAACCACAAACAAAACCCCAGTAAACAATCGACCATCCCAAACCAAAAACCATCAAAACTCACAATTTCCCTCCAAAATAAACCCACTAATAAAACAAATAACCCCGATCCCCTTCCAAACCCTGTGACGGTGGAGAACCTCACCAGAAATAACCAAACCTACTCTAACTTTGGGAAAACACCAGAGTCTGTGTTTGACCTCAGAGACTCTGCAGTGATCTGGGAATATCAGCCGACGTCTGAAGGAACGTACTCCTACTTCTGTCCTCTGTCTCCAAAACTCGATCTCTCTCTGTCCGTTCTATCTGTCTGCTTCTATCTCCTCCTCTCTGTCTCGTCTTCTCTCTTTGTTTCTGTCTCGCTCTCGCTCTCTCTGTCCCCGTCTCTCTCTGAGGATGGCTTGTATAGTTTTTTTTGAGGAGTATAACCCTTTGCCCCATCCCCCTCCCCTCAGAAAACCATGAGCAGATACACCTGGGAGTGTAAGACCAAAGAGGAGTCCGACTGCGAGGTAAGACCAGAATCCCGAATATCAGATAGCCCCGCCCCCTTTTCTCTCTCTCTCTCTCCTTCCTAAACAGCTCTCTCATTGTTACTGTGGCCCTGTCAATCACCTCCTCTCAACTCGTCAGTGGATCAATCCAAGTATCACCCCCTCCACAAATAAAGACATAAACCTAAAAATGAAATTATACAACCAACATATCTTTACAGAATTTATGTGAAATTAAAAAAAAAAAAATTTTTAGCTCCTGTTAATATAAATATACAACAAATCAAACACTAATATGGTAAAAATGCTCTATAATGTTTCAGTTTATGCTTGAAAACAGTGTAAAAACTCACCAACATCGTGTAAACATCACATTAAAGAACTGATTTTATTTCCATCTTCACAGTTTGAAACAAAAAATATATGCTGCAGGGACTGAATCCAACATTATCGGATCCTTACATAACGCCTGTTGAAGCAGTGAAGTACTTTTCTGGTTTAACATTCGCCTGCCCACATATGCACGGGGAAAAATGTGCAATAGCTGCAACACACAGCGAGCGGCGAACACCGGTGCAGCTTAGCTTGGCTGACAAAGGAGGACCCGGTCCATCCAAAACGAGTTTCCAGCATTTCAGTCACTAAGTCGGAAAAAAGCAAAATCTATGAAAGTTATTTTAGCGCTTACCTTGTCTGAATATAAGGCGAGCGCTAAAATAACTATTGTTGATGTCGCCATCTTGTTTCAGGACTCCGATTTTGCTTTTTTATGACTTGGTAACTGAAACGCTGGGAACTCTGATGTGACCTCATTTTTTTAGCTCGGACTTCTGACTTCTGATGTAACTCAAACGAAGCATAAATCACTTGCAGCTCCATCATCTGTAAAGACTCATTTATGCTCAACGTTACATACAGATACAGATACGAACCTCTCCGTCCGTGCTTCGCGTTCTTTTCGTCCGTATTTCTGCACATTTCCTTGAAGTTTACAGATACGGGCCAGACGGAGCAGTACCACCGGAAACAGGGGGCAGTGTTGCTGCTGTTACTACCCGATACACATCTCGAGAGAGAAACGAAGAAGACAATGGCGAGCGTTCTCATAGAAAGGAACGGCTATAGAAAGGAATTCTCCGTCCTCCCACCATGAGGCATTTAGCGGCCTGACCGACCTCTGCCTCCTCCTACGCTGCCTCCGTTTCTGTCTCTTATCCAAAATATACATTTTCATTCGCTCCTCCACAGTCGCCATGTTTCTGCCAACGTAAAGGAGGCATGAAAGTATGTGGGCAGTGACGGAAGCATCATTTAAAACGGACGTGAATATTTTCATACGTATGGCGAGCATAAATGAGCTTCAGGTCAGAACCAAACAGACGCGGTAACGAGTTATTTCTATTTTGCCGCTGGTTTTTAAAGTAACTCGCCCACCACTGCGAACAAGCATCATCAAAGCTCGCTGTGCGTGCTGCTCTGCCCTCGCTGTAGCTGAAGCACTCAGACTTGTCAGCTCTAGCCTCACAGATCAGTTGGTCGTGATCCTCCAGGCGTTTCCTCATATATCAGTTTCTATCTGAGAGAGTGATTCTACACCTCAATGTAACGTTTACATGCAAGTCTATTTCAGTTGCATGATGCAGCCTTAACCTGCTGCCCAAAAATTCCCCTCTGCACAGACATTTCTGAGATCAATCTGCATCAGACCTGCTGCTGAAGTCGGCTGACCTTGAGGGGACTTTGTTGCATGTCTGGACGGATGATGAATCACCTCCTCTGCTGCACACACGCAGGAAAATCTGCTGCAGTTGGTGGAAAAGAAACTGAGTTTACATGCAAGTGCGAAAACAGACATGAACACGTCTATTCTGTGAACACGCAGAGACACTAACCAGTATTTTCTGAACACAAGCACACAAAACTCTTAAGCGCCCCTTCAGTAACACCGTCCACTGTGGCAGATTGAACCCACTTGTCCTCAATCTTCCCTTCACAGTAATTTGACAGAGTCCAGCCGCACAGTTTCCTCTGCAGAAAACACAGAGATGGGATTGTTTTTTTGGTCAATACTAAATAAATTCGACACAGGGAATGAATTGACCGAGCAGAGCCGGCTGTAATTTCTAAGAAAATGTCATTTCTATCGAGCGACTGAGTGAGCTCGGAGGTTGACGGATCAAAACGGAGCTGACCTGCGAGTCCTGACGCTGCAGAGCTTTAATCTGACTTTACCTCCGACTGACGTCTCTAAGTTTTGATCAGGTCCACTCCTGTTCATATTCCTCCATAAACACAGACCTGACACAAACACTCACACCTGTGCAAACACAAATATATGCTCAGGAAGAAGAGCCAGTGGGTAAACACAAGCAAGAGTGAACACACAGAGCAGCAGCGCAGACTCTCACACCCACAGAAACATACACAAATATTTAAAATCGTACATGTACCCAAACTGAAAAAATAACCAAAGCTAATAGATTTAATGACCGCCGGATATTTACATTCAAACACACGAAGAAGAGGCTCCGTGAAATAAACAGAAACTCACAGAAAACTTATTTAAAATATACTTTAAACAACAAACATGAACAAATAATCAACACATTTCCAATAACTCCATCACTTTCTGCAAAAAACAACACTTTAACTTTTACTTTAACTTGTATTTTAATGTTTTTTAATCTCTAAAGAGCTCCAACAGGCAAAGCTTCAGCAGGAGTCTAAAAATTCAATGAAACAGAAAAACAAAATACAACAAAACTGAGATAAAACGGTCAGATCTTCAACAACAGGTCAAAGCAAATAAAGATTTAAAGAAACAAAAGATAAAAAGATTGTGAGACGACAAAATCACAAATCAGTTTTTAGGACTTTCTTCACAATTTTGTGCCAATATCAGATCAATATCGGTATCGGTCAGTATTGACGGCTACAATATTGGTATCATATCATAAGTCAAAAAGTTGTATCAGGACACCCCTAAAGAAGAGTAAAGTACCACTACTGTCAAGTCACGGTCTAACATGGCGTCGATTGTCGTTCACTCTGACACTATAAACAGAATAAAATGATTGACCGCCGTATGAAAAGGGTTCAAACCCTCTGCTAACCCACAATCCACTTCAAACTCAAGCTGTCCACATGCCTCCATCGTCATCATCATCATCATCATCATCATCATCAGACCCTGTTTATCTCTGTTTCCAGCCCCCCTCTTCCAAAAAAACACACCCGCTCTAAAGTCCTCGTGACTCCGTGATTCCCACCCACTGCCCGTCCAATCCCACCTCCAACAATGCACTCCAATGAAATCCAACAAACAAACACATTTTCCAGTTTCACGCTGACGGGAGGACAGAGGGCCCCTATCCCGTAACCATGGAAGTGACGTATCCGCACGTCCTGCCTGAAGTTACTATCTAGGCCAGCAGCCAGCGGGTAAATGCTCTCACTGCTCTTACTTTCTAAAAAAACAAACTTCCATTGATTCAAACAAGAACATTCACTCAGGGTGTGTTTGTAAATGCATCGGCCTGCGGGTCAGGATTATCGTGTGTGTGTGTGTGTTTCAGTGTGTGTGTGTGTGTGTGGGACAAAGAGACACAGCTAGATGCCCCGGGATGCCCGGGCGCAGCAGGGTCGATGATGCCATGCAGTATTAATGGGAGATAAGAGGCTGGGAAAACAGAGCGAAAATGGACTCAATCAATTTATTTCTCCGCTCTGACCTTAATTAAGATCACGTGAATTAAACCTCATTTTGGATATGTATGACGGTGGTACCAACAGATAAAAGACCAGGATGGAGAGTTTTATCTGCCCCCTTTTTTTAATTTTTATTTTGGGACATTAAATAAGAAAAAAAGAGTAAAGCAGGAGGAGATTCTGCATGAGCGGTCATCACCGTCCACTCGGGGAGGTAGGGAGGTCAACGGTTTGGGTTTTTTTTCTTGCATGTGGATGTGCATGTGCTTCCCGGTTTGCCTGAGAGGGATTGTGGAGGGGAGGTTGGATGGTGTCGCTCATGCAGCTCACCTCACTGCGTAGTGAACCAAACGAATCATGCCGGCTGAGCATGACGATTATCAGACGGTGGAGCCTCCAAACACTGAGACGGGTGTTTGCTCAGAGTTACAAAGCAAAACCTGACCTTGTTTGGTTTTGAACATTTGATAGCATTCTAAGGCATATTGGTGTTTTTTTTTTAAGGCTACAAAGCTGCTAAATTAAAGGAATCGCTTTACTTCTACACGTATCCACAGCCTTAGGTGGTTTCTGTAAAATATGATCTCCTGTTTCGGCTGGGATACCTGTTTTAGCATGAGGCGTGCTTTTAGTCAAGTAAGCATCATCACCCTTAATACTGAGCTCCAGATTTACTCATTTTTTAATGAAGGATAAGTCTGAGGTGAAACCAAACGCCGCTAGCCAAGACTGCAGCTCCTGCCGTGATGCTGTAAAGCTCTACTACCTGGATGTAAACAAGCACAGATGACCATTGGCATCTTGGTATTGGACAATTCTGCAAAACACCTGATTATATGTGACGACTGTTGTGTCTAATGCCACGGTCAGCTCTGGTAGAGGGGGAAAATATGATAAAAAATATGAAACTCGATGATGATAAGGAGCAGGTTAGCAGAAATTAGGCAACTAGTAAAGGCAGGACCACGGCAAGGTGGTAGCTCTGGTGTTGTGCAGGAAATAACGGTTCCAATAAAAGCGTCGATGCACAAGTCAATTCCCTCTTTATCGCTGATTTGCAACTCTACCAGAGCTCATTAATCTGTTTTTTAACAGGTTATCTCCCTCACTATGTCAGCTAGTTTGAAAACAACAGTATTATGTTTAAAAGCTGTTTAGATTAACAAGGTTATTACCAGATGTATGTCCACCTTTGATATGAGACACCCTCTTTTCTACTCATGCCAGTGGGTCGTCTCCCAGTTGACCCATTACAACCAAAACAGTCAAATGAAAACTCTCACTTTTACAGCTCTGAAACTTTGGTTTATACGATTTTACAGTTTGGTCTTTTTTCTGTCTTTGTCTGTTGAGGTTTTGTTCATGAACTGACCTCCTAGAAATGCAGTTCAGGCCAAAGTTCTGTGTGCAAACTCTCGGAGCATCCTCGGAGACAGTTTCGGCTCAATTCTGTGTTTTCATGTGTTTTAATAGTTTGGTTTCAGACAGACTAACGCGTTAAATCGGTTCTGTGAACAACATGTTAACCTTCTGCCTGATTCATGAAATCAAGTATTCAACAAAAATGGGTCATTTAGCAAGAAGCTACTCCTGGACCTGCACTTAAGATTGGCGTGGACGTAAGTTGTGAGATGCAGAATTGTCCAATATCATCTTTGAGTAAGAAGGTTGAATCTCTTTGCTCTTTGCACCATGGTAGAAGTAACTTGGTCCAGTTTGGCTACAGAAGCCGTTCAAAATACTTTAACCGATTGGCCGACTCAAAATTTTAACCCAGCATGACGTTGTTCTGTCCTGTGGTGGTTCTAACTGTGCTTTCTGCCCCCTACCCTCCACCTCCATCATCCCTCCTGGGTAGGATGATCCTAATTCCCAGAACAAGCTGGAGGACCCGGTGAAGGCCCCGCCCAAGGAGGACGACTCCCTCAACATCCACAACTCTCTGACCCCCAAACACGAGAACCACAAGGTCCTGGGCGAGGAGAACTCGGAGGTAAACTCACTGCAGAACAACATGATGTGAAAACAAAATCAAAACAACCCCAGCAACCCGGCAACGCGACAACGAAAACAACAAGGTGCGCCGGCAACGGAACCCCTCCCCTAAAAAAAACCTCCCCTGCTCTCCGTCTATCCGCTGCCGAGTGCGCCTAACTGGTCAACCAACCAACCGACAAACCAGCCTGTCAACAAACCAGCCAACCAACCCAGTCTGCAACCGTCTCCGACACGGCAACACTGCCACCAAGCGGCCTCTACCGCTGCAAAAAAATACGTACACCACCATCACCACCACAACCACCGCCGCCACTGCCCCAGCTGAGAGTAAAACCCTCCACCAGCCTCACCCTGCCGCCGCCTTGCAACCGTCCCCTTCCCCCTTTGACATCCAATCACGTCCCTGTTTCGCAGCCCCGCCCCCTTGTTGCTGTCACTCTTCTCTTCCTTTTCTCTTCCTAGCGCACACACAAACACACACAAACACACATACATGAACACACATAAGAAGCATACACATACAGTGAAAAGACGACGACATGAACACGCTTATATGTAGACACACGGACACACACACACACACACACCTCCCCCCTGCCTGCATTGGTGTATTTTGTAAAAAGAAAGAAATCATACAGAAGTTTAAAACGTACGTAAAACGTCATTGTAAAAAAAAAAAAAACGTAAAGATAAAGCTACTGAGAGGTTTTGATGTTTGTCTGACTAATCCAGTGAGTATGTATAAATATTGGAAAAAAATTTGCTCGGATTGATTTTAAAACAAGAAAAAAAAAGAAGCAACACAATGTGTCTTGGTTTTCATTGATGTGATTTCTAATCCTTTGATGTACTTGTTTTTTTGTTTTTTTTTTGTACTTTTTTGGGACTATCGAACAGAGAATAAACAAACAAGATTCAGACAGTTGTTGAAATAAACCTTTTTAACATGATCTCTGTGGATCCTGTGTTTTCCTCTGTGTGGTGTCCCCTTTATTAACCCCTCTACTCCGAAAACTGTCTGCATGGCTTCTAACGCGGCTTCGTAGATGTGTGTCGTAGAAATGCTGCCCCGCTCACATGCACATAAACACACAAATCCAGGTTTGTTTCAATCATTTATGACCTTAGCCTTTACATAGGTGACCGTATGTCCTCTTTTACCCGGACATGTCCTCTTTTTCGGGGGCTGTCAGGGTTTGTCCGGGGAAGTTTATAAAATCCTTCAATGTCTGCGGTTTGGTACACAAGTTCCAGCTTGTGTCATGTGGACTTACTAAGTTAGAAGTGTGTAAAAGACACTCGATTCTCCACGACAAACTCTCAAAATTAACTTTTTGTGACTCCGCCCCCTCGTAGTCGTGTCCTCTTCTTGGTAAGTCAGAAAATGGTCACCCTAGTTTACAGATACTGAAGTTATCAGCATAAACTTTCACACAACTCTGACTCTGAAACATAACTAACCCCTAATTTCCACTTCATGCAGAATGGTGGCGATTTTCGCTGTCCGCCAATTTCTACCGGATGCGTTTGTAAGATGAATAAGTGTAATACTTATCTACGAAACAAACCAGGTTTGCATGGTGTGAAATATGATCCGCCTGAAACATGTAGAGTTTTATTTTGAAAAGGAGCTGGAGGTTTTGTTTTGTGTCTTTGCCTGATTTCATTTCCAGCACGGGTTAATCTGTGCGGAATTTATGCGGCATGCTGCAACATCCGGAAAAAATAGAACTGAACTGCAGAGGGCTGGAAAGATTTCGTAGGAATTTGACACATTAGCTTGAATGGAAACTATCAGCGATGATTGGTGCCAACTGCCTTTTTGCCGCCGTTCCGCATTTGGTGGAAATTTGGGGAAATAGTGGAATTATTCGACTTCTCGACATTCAATGGCCTTTAAATGTTTTTTTGTGATAAAAATAGGGAAACCAATGCCAGTAGATTAAGATTAGCTTTATAAAAGTCTTAAAAATGGTGAGACTGATAAATGTAATTGGAGCAGCTAGAAAGCAGGCAGGTCCACGTCTGCAGCAGCGATCCAGAGGAATCTACGGCATGATGGAGCTTAGAGACTCTTAGAAAAGACTGAGTATCAGTGACTCTAATTGGACATGATGATTCAAAGGTAATGACACAGACAGGAAGAGGATGGAAAAGGAGGGAAACGTGCTCAATGTGCCAGTTCCCTCAGCAGGTTAAACCTACAGCAGCAGAACTACCAGCTTGTCCTGGTCAGCATTAGGGCTGCAACATTTTGGACCTCAATAACAGGAACAAATGTTAATATGGTGAAATGCTTTCTTGGCCGTGATGAAGTTTGTATGTGGTAAAGACGGCAAACATTTAAAGCCATCAAGACAGACAACATACACCTCACAAACAAACGACAGAAAACTACAGGAACAGATTAGCGCAAAAGTAGAGTAACAAGAGGAATGAAGAAGAGTCAAAAGTGAGATATGAGTCTTTCAAATGACCCTGAAAATGATGCATCCAACACTAGACAAAACAATATCAGTTATAAACTCTTCAAAGTTTCACTACAGTGTAAAAAATACTCATTTTGCTGCTGATTTTATGTTTTATTCTGCGATGCGAAGGTTAGGAGGCAAAAATGAAGCAATGGTCTTCACACCTCATGACAGAAAACACCAGGTACCAGTCTGCTGCTTCTGCATGTTTCCTGACTCCAGAGACGTCTCCCTGCTTCCAGCTGGACGCACATCACATGTACAAACATGCTAACGCTAGCAAAACAGAAAAACTGCTTACAGACGCACATGAGGAGATTTATACATACATCTTTTTTTAGACATGCAGCACAACAACACATGGAAATGAACATTATCTGTGGGGAAACTGCCAGCAAGATTAACAGGTAAGTGAAGACCCTGAAATCTCATGAAAGAAAAGACTCGACCACCAGAGGTTATGAGCAGAATAATTTATTTATAATAATAAACGAGGGCTGAGGAGGAGCCACAACAAGCTAGGACTCAGGACTAACGAAATCAGTCAAGTTAAGAACCAGGTGACACATATTATCCATGCAGAGATTAGAGTGGGCGGGGCTGCTTTGATAAAGACCTGCACTGATTGGCTCCCTGAATGTTGACTTAGAAGAGAGGGTACAGTGTAGCACAGACAGACGCCGAAGTAATGCTGGGTTCAAGTTACCTCAGAAGTCTGAGCTGAAAATGACGTCACACCCGAGTTCCCAGCGTTTCAGTTACAAAGTCGGAAAACAAGCCTTGTCCGAATATAAGGCAAGTGCTAAAATAACTTTCCTAGATGTAGCCATCTTGTTTCAGGCCTCCGATTTTTCTTTTTTCCGACTTGGTGACTGAAACGCTGGGAACTCTGGTGTGACGTCATTTTCAGCTCAGACCTCTGAATTCTAAGGTAACTCAAATGCAGCATAAGTTACACATGTGATCCAGAATCTGTCCCTGAACAGGAAGAGGTGACGGTTTGAGTGTTTTTAGCTGCAGTCAAAACAACATGTTAAAATGCGAGTGTTGTTCCTCGTCTTCGCTCTGTAGCTGGAACAGTCTGAGGTGAAAAGTTACCTTTGTTTTCTTCACTTGTGTGTTGCAGGGAAAGACATTTTTGTTGGTTTCTGCAGCCGACAAAAGAGCAGTTTGTGTTTCTGGCTCTTAAATTTGACATGTTAACCCTGCAACGCTACAATAGAGCTCAAAAAAGTGGAATTTCTTGATGTGTTGCTGGTTTTGTACGCATGCATATGCAAATCAGTCTTGTAATTCATTCACTTAATAGAAGCCGTGTTTGCTCAGTGGCATTTTTCCTATTCTCAGGGTTGCTAGGCAGGAGTATGACTAAAGTAAACATGATAAGGAAAACTCGGGGTCTTTGAGTTTATGCAGATGCATGCATTATTTAAGTTTTTACTTTAGGGTTTGGTTTGCTACCTTCATCTCTTCGAGTAACACACTCAGAGTTAATGATTTTTGATTTTGATGCCTCGGAGAAACGCTGCCGTCCAAACACTCGGTGTCGTCAGTGTTTGTGAATTCAACCTTTTCTTTAGAAACGATTGTTTAGAAATGAACTCTTCATATTCATCCGGCCTCCATACAGCAACACACACACACACCTCCCACGCATGTTTCTGCTCCGCGCTATACAACTTTCCTTCTTCTATTCAGGAGGCTGAACTCGCACAAAAGAGCATACACACACACACACACACACACACACACACACACTGACACACACACACACTGACACACACATGCGCACACTTCACATTCATACATTCACAAAGCATCTGTCACTTTCCCATGCTCGCTGCCACACACACTCTTTCACACACACACACACACATTTATAATGCCATTCATTCATGGGACATTCATTATAATTATGTATAGCCTGAATCTGAAATCTTATAGGACAAGTCCGAGTCCTTTCACGAGTCAGTTTAGACCGGTCCACGTCAAGTAGATCGAACCAAATCACAAGTCAAAAACATGAAGAAATATTAAGAGAACAACTGAGAAATTTGAGCCGAGTCGTTTCAAAAGGGTCTAAAATTACAAGTCATTTTGGACCCAACTCAAGACTTGTTGCGAGTTATTTAAGAAAATTTATGATCAGGTCTACATTTCTGGGTGAAACACCCAGCTAAAGACTTTTCCAGTCCAAATCAGGTCAAAAGAAAGTCATGACAAGTCCTCAGCAAACTTCTTAAGCGGTAAACTGAAGTCAAGTCATATGAACAAGTCCCGAGTTAAATCTCTGAAAACCTTCAAAGAAAGTCTCAACTCTTGTGTCATGTTGAGCGAGTCCATATTGGGTCACTTTTGAGTTGAGACAAGTTTCAAACAATTTTGAACAAGTCATTTGAGAGTCAAGGCGAATTTCAAGTCATTAGAGACAAGTGCAAGATGGCTGGTCAAAATTTGTGTTTAACAAGTCCAGGTTGAGTCATGTCTAAAGTTCTGAGTTTATTAAAGACCTGCAAGCTGAGTTAGCATGACTCAGTACAAGTTTAAAATACAATCTTTGGGACAAGTCCAAGTCAAGCAAGTCTCAAGTCATGACTTCAGTATTTTTCAGACTTTTTAAGCTTTTTGGCCAAACTGGATCCCATTTGGCACAAATCTGCATCAAGTAACTTTATATTTAAGGCAAGACAAGTCTCAAGTCATTTCAGATAAGTCCTATTCTCTAGTTAATTGTGATGAATTGAGGTCAGGTTATAAATTAAGCTGGTGAAGACCCACGTTTAGACTCGTCTGGTCCAAGTCACATATAAAAGAAATTCAGAATTATTCAAATCATGAAAGTCATGAAAAGTCTTGAGCCATTTTCCAGAGGATAACCCAAGTCAAGTCTCACAAAGAAACCGTCAAATCGTGTTTCAAGTTGAACATCACACAAGTCCAAGTCAGGTCACTCGTTATCCAAACAAGGACATTTTTTTAGATGAACTAAAGTAAGAAATTTGAGTGTTGTCCGAGTCAGGTCTGAGGGGAGTCAAAGCAGAGTCAGTATCAAGTCTCAAGTCACTCAGGACAAGTCTTTCCCCAAGTCCAAGAGCGAGAGTGTTTAGAAATAGCTTGGGGTACATGGGTTTTGGGGCCTTAAATCAAGTCCAGTCCTTAAGCGGACAGTAAATTTCATCTCGACCCCTGACTTGGTCTTATTGGTTGAGGTTAGTTCTGTCCTGGTTCCCACAAGGACTGCAGTGCTACTTCACCGCTCAAACCCGTCTCTGGTGTGATAAACAGCCCTGAATGGGTCTCAGAAGAGGCCGCAGCATTGCCAGCTCTTTGTCGGCTCGCCTCTTTGGATCGCTGAAAGCAACGGGTTAAACAGCGTCATTGTAGCAGATCCTTCCCAGGGTGGAGGGGTGCTGATGGGTGGAGGGTGGGGGAAGGTCTGAGTGCACTTTCCTTTTTTCCAGATACATTAAGAGGAGGGGGTAAGAGGGCATTTCAGACCCCCAGAGGACAGAGTAAACAGCAGGAGAAGAGTCGCAAAAACAGCAACAGCAGTGATTATCACTCCCTGATTCCTGTCAGACCTTTTTCTAGACTAGCACAGACTCTCAGGGACGTGTGAAAGTTGGCACAGGCAGAAGGACATGACTGCACATGCTCAGACACCTACACACACTCACTGACAGAGGGAGGCAGGGAGTCATGGCAACAAGTGGTGTTACGCTACCGACAGCGAGAAGTGAAGCACAACGGGGGAGTAGCTGTCATCCTCAGAGTAACACTGAGCCTTTCTGCCCGTCGTCTTCAGGAGGATGAGGAGGAAAAGCTCAGATCGAGTTTATTCTGTTTTTAACAAGATGATGTAATCTGATACCGTCCAAGATAGACAACAAAGCTAATGCTATTAGTGCTGCTAATTCTCTAATCCTCGATTTAGAGTCATAATATGCAGATTTAAGCATCATTGAACTGTAATGCCCTCCAGATTAAACCACAAATTACATGTATTAAAATCCCCAATACAACCAGTACAAACCAGTCCAAACCAGCACCTTTGTTCCTTAAGTTTTCTTTGAATCTGGGTCTTGATACCCTGAAGGGATCTGGTTCAGATTCAAAGACAGTATCCAGGGCTTGACACTAACTTTTTTCACATCTGCTACCAAGTTGAAAAAGTAAGGAGCACACAAAGAACTTTAGAGGCACAATAAAAATTGATCAGATAATGTTTGTCTTATTGGTCGACATGAGAACTGTTATTTGAAATCAATTTTAGGTCTTTGGTCACATAACATGGAAGCTATTGAAGGAAATGTTCAAAATTTGCCTTCAAATTTAACACCAAACTTTTTTAGAGGACAGATGAGGGAAATAAAGAGATGTGTCTTATTGTCCGACCTTAGTGCTATTATTTGAAATTAATTTTAGGTCCGTTGGTCACGTGACATGGAAGCTACTAAAGGAAGACAGCCTTTTTTGAGAACATCAACCGGTAATTTATTGACGGTCCCTTCTTAAAAGACACCAGTAGATCAACCTAAAACTAACTTCACCGCCGTATTTACATGAAAAAACTTTTGTTGCCTCGGCTGATTTTTTTTATGCGCATGTGACCCTAAATACATTTTACAATTCACAAACATCGCAAATGCGAGTGAAACAGTCCCATTGTTGAGCCCTGGAATCATCTTTTTCTTTCCTCCCTGACGATCGAATTTCGGCAGCTACTGTCATGATGTTTTGTGATCTTAGTTTTCTCCTTGTGTTGTTTTTTTTAATAGTGTATTTTCTTTGTGTTTCTGTTCACCTGTGATCCAGTCTTGTGAGTTTTCAGTTTGTGTCTGACCCTGTTTCCCTCATGTTCTCAGTGTTTTATTCTTTAGGTCAGTTTTCAGTGTTTCCTGTTTTATTTTGTAGTAGTTGATTCCTTGTGTTTCTAGTCTACTATTTCCTCAGTTTTCCTTCCTTTGTTATTGTCCTCACCTGTGTCTCAGTGTCTCACCTGCCTCTCGTTGCTCGTTTCCCTGTGTGTATATAACCTTCCCCTGTTTCTGTGTTGGTTCATTGTGTTGTATGTTTGTTTGTCGGTGTTTGTGTGTGCTTGTCTTCCCCGTGAATCCCCTGTGATTTTTGCTGCCTTGGATTTTGCCCCTTGTGTTTTTTTTCTGTCGGACATTTAAAATAAGTTTTTGTTGCTTTTTTATTTAATTCATTTTTGTTCTGCATTTGGGCCTTTTCCTCATTGTTTAACTCTGGATCTTGACAGCTACATCTGAAGTGGGCAGCATTTTTCCTCCTCATCATCACCATCATGTGAATTCAGTATTAGATAATTTTATTAGAAACACTATTTGGGTAAAGAAATTGACCCAACGCTGATCTAAAATTTTCCTACAACTTGTGTCGACAGCATTATTACAGTCACCAGCATCCAAGATCTGAAGTTTAATATATTTTTAACCAGCTAGTTTAATAATACAGCCAACTAAAAGAGAAATATGTCAACAGGTAAGGTAAAACCATAAATTGTGATTTTTGTCCTTTTCATGGAGTGATTTGATGTGATGAGTCTGACTGACAAATACTGTTTAGAGTCAATTATAGACTCTGACTCTTTACTTTGATTAAAGACCAGTATTAAATGAAAATTAATCTACATGTATGTTGTCATAAAACCACATCATCCCAATCCACAAAACAAAAGACCAAATCTGTGCAGAAATATTCTCAGTCTCAGGATGCTTGTCTTTGCCGATTCTTAACTCGTCTCTTTTTCTGCTGCTGGTGTCAAATAAAACGCTGCAGCAGCCAAAAGTGAGTATATATCAATTACCTCTGCAGACACTAACATCCGCACAGCCACTGAAAAATGAGAGGCTGAGTGTCATTTACACAGAGCGTTTCAACTCCATCACAGTGCATCTCAAAACTTCTACGACGTCTGTGATTGTGCGACTGCTGCTGAATTATTCAAAGAGGACTTATTGAGACGTAATGATTGTCCTGATAAGAATAAGACTGATTCAGATCAGAGAGGTCAAGGACACGCTGAAAACATGTGACAAAGCATTCAGGTGAACCTCAGACGGATGATTGTCAGAGCTCAGAGGAGTTGAAGAGGCGGATTTAAAGCCGCGTCGTGGATTTGGACAATACCTGATCCCTCTGAGTGAGGGAGCGGCTGAATGATCAGTGTCTGTCAGAGCTGTAAAAGGACACATTAACCTCTGTTAGCATGTGTGTGTGTGAGGAAGTGTGTGTCTGTGTGTAAGTGTGTAATTCGCTGCTTACTGCTGACCTTTTGAAGATTTTTCCTCTATCACTCTCTCTCTCTCTCTCTCGCTCTCTCTCTTTCTCTCTCTCTCTCGCTTTCTCTTTCGCTCTCACTTATCTGCTGCTGGCGGCAATTTCATGCATCTTCAGACAGAGGGAGCGTTGTTGCCATGGAAACCCACTCTGATGCTACAATCTCAGCAAACAAGATCCAAACTCAGTGACCCCCCAGTTTCCTCTGCCTTCACACACACACACACACGCACACACACACACATCGAACACACACATCAAACACACACACACACACACACACACACACACACACACACACACACACACACACACACACACACACACACTTACGAGGCAGATTAAGAGTCTCTTCGGCAGCTTTGCAGACATCAAGTGATAAAGTGTCGCCTATCGGAGCATTAGCGCCGCTCTTGACTTCACATCAGGTTAAAAGTTAAATCCCGCCATCTCTCCAGACGACCCTAATCCTCTCCTCCGCAGCTGCCCAGCTGTCACTTACAGTTCTCTCACTGCGCCTAAACACACACACTTAAACACACACACACTTAAACACAAACACACTTAAACACAAACACACTTAAACACACAGGTAAGGGAAGATGCATTATCTGTCTATTTGTATGATCAGCAGTAAGAGGATGCAGTAAATTAAGTAAAAATGATCATTTTATCACTTTTAAATACAGATCTAAAACTGGTGTTGCAGTGAAATGATAAATCGTCAATATTTACAGTCACTCTGTCACCATATTTGTCTGATTTTACACTCAGAGGTTTTTAAAAAGGTAATGTTTACAGATTTGTTAAAGGTTGGAAGTCGTACTAATGAGGAAAACCTTCAAACTTCTCCAATTGATCAGAAAATAAATAATTTTCCTCTCATATCATATCCTCTAAACCATGTGAAACAGTAAAGTTATGTCAATGAATCCAAAAAACTGAGCTGTGCGCTTCTATAAGGGGGTTAAAATATGAATGGGGGGCACTGAGGGGGTAAGGAAAGGAAATAGGAAACGGAGAACATGGGAGAGGCATGTTAGGATTTCTTCTTTTTTTTTTTATCTGCTGCTCCAAGTCAAACCTGCTGGGACTCGGGATTCATCAGCCGTCTGTGATTGGCTGACGATGTGGTGGAATGATGGTGTTAGGATCTTGAAGGGGCCTCCGTGATTGGCTGCTGCAGACACGCATGCACGCATGATGGTGCCACACACTCACAGAACACACACACACACACACAGAGTCATGGATGTATGTCGACTCAAAAGCACACATGAAAAATGAAAATGCTCACAGAAACACAAAATGGACCGTCCTCACAAACACGGTTGCAGAAATCTTGAAGCTGAATTCACAGAGAAAAGTGCACGGTGCTCTTAATTCAGATTTACATGCATGCACGCACACATGCACACAGTGTGCCTTACAAAGCCGCCTGAAAAGAAGGGATTGAAACCCAAAGGGAAGAGGAGAGAGAAGCGAGGGGGGTTAAAGTCTAATGAATCGCTCTGGCACCGTCTCGTTTACTAATGAGGCTCTGAGGAATGCTGATGATCAGAACAGGACCCTTTGGCTTCTTTTCTGATGGAAATGCAGAGATACATTACCCGTCTGAAGCAGAGCAACACCCCCCCTCCTGCTCTCTTTCTATCGGGCTACGTGTTGAATGAGTGACTGGTTTGGCAGGGAGGTGGTTTGATGGCTGCGGCTTCAGAGGATGTCAACGTACATGAGGAAGACTGATAATTAAGACGCCGGAGGAGCTGCTTGATTAAACTCAGTTCTAGATTGTTTCAGTAAAAAAGTGGTTTCTTTTTTTGACGTCAACCTGGAAATCCAAACAGTTTTCAATACTGAACTCTCACTATTTCACATCAGGCACAGTGGTGTAGTGGTTAGCACTGTCGCCTCCCTGCAAGTAGGTCCTGGGTTCGAATCCGACGTCTCTGTTTGGAGTTTGCATGTTCTCCCTGTGTCTGCGTGGGTTAACTCCGGGCACTCCGGTTTCCTCCCACATCCCAAAAACGTGCAGAAGTGGGGTTAGGTAAATGGGCCACTTTCAAATTGCACATAGGTGTGAGCGTGGATCCAGCCCCCCCACGATCTTTAAAGGGAATAAGCGGTAGAAGATGGATGGAAGGATGGCATTGTGCAGGCGCCCTAACAGGACAATGTTGGGAAACTTTTCAAAGAAGACACGTCATGAATTATTCTCACAACATAATGCGACTTTATTCTCGTAAGATTCAGATTTTTCTTCTTTGCTTTTGACCTCTTTTTAACCTCTAGATTTCCTGCTCCATGGCTCAGGTACCAGAGAGGCCAGTTTCTCTCTCTGAGTCTTTGAACTTTTTTCATTCAGCCACATTTAACAGTAAATATCATCTCAAGATGCTTTACACAAAGAGATGGTCTAGTCTGCACTGAAGGAGGAGGTCATCAGGGTCAAGATCAAGTCCCATCTTGTGGGATCAGATGCTAGACTGATGCCAATCTTCTGCAGTTATATCAGTAGAGAATGTCTCTCTGAGGTGTTTGGTGCTGAAAATAATAACTTCAGTTTTGTAAGAATTGAGTTGCGGAAGGTTTCTGGTCATCCCGATCTTAGAGACATGCTTCAAGTGAAGTTAATCTGTTGGTTTCCTCTGGTTACGGTTGGTCAATATAATCAAGTGTCATCTGCTTAGCAGTGAAAAAATATGGATTGTTTCTTGATAAAACTACCCAGATGAAACATTTATAATGGGAGCAGGACTGGTCCTAGCACTGAACCCTGTGGAACTCCATCACTGACCTTGGTGTGCACACAGGACTTGAACATTAACATGCATAAATGGAGGCCAATCCAATGAGTATGATTACAATCAAGTAATCAAGTTAATCATTGAAGTCTCAGTAACAGGAAGTGAAGATCAGGTCAGAAATATCCCAACAACTCTTGGTTTGATTGCTCTGAACGTTGGTACAAGGTGATCTTCTGACTTTTTCTTTAAAATTTAGCAAGATTTCCCCTTCGAATGTCAGTACAGCTGCTTCATGGTCACGCTCCTTAGCTTATAGCACTATTCCTGAAGGGCTGTTGGCGAGCTAACATTAACATGTAGCTCAAAGCACCACCTTGCTAACGTCTACCATTGTCATTTTTAAAAACTCCTATATGAAAAACATGGTAAAAACCAAAAACAGTCCGTTCAGATCAGTTTCAATCACTTTATCGTTGCTGATTTTCTTTTGGCAGGTATCCATCGACTTGGAGATCCACCTCGTTAAAAAGGCCAAGTTCCAGTCTGCCAGGGGTCCTCTGGCCCACTATGACATCTACCTCAGCAGGATGCCCAAAACCAAACCCAAACTCCAAAACGGGCCACGAAACAAAGCCGTGAAGTTCTCAAGGAGAGAGAGGACTAAAGGTCGAGTCCTGCGATGGCAGGACGACGAGGATCCTCCTTCTCCCACCTGCTCCATCTGCAGCCCCGTCAGCACTCGCTCACTGCCCGCCTCCGTCATCTACGAGAGGCCCATACGGTGGACTATGAACCCTTGCACTCCCTGATGGAGCGGGCCTCATATCTAGCTGTCATCTTGAAAATGAGGTGAATATATTTATGTTGTATTTAAAGGGAACATAAAGTCTCTGGGAAGTAATCAGGGAAAGATCACGCTGGTTCGCACTTTTGTTTTCTGAGAACCGGGACCTCCTCCTGCTGTGACGGTGTCTCAGGATAGAGAGAGAGGGGCATCTTAAACTCCAAGAAAAGGTTTTAATTCAGTGAAATATTGCGGTTTTATTGTGTGTCTGGTCTGCTTGAGCTAACGTTACAGGATTCTGGTGCAAGAAAAGAAAGTGTTTGCATTTCTTTTGTTTTCTTTTTCTTCATTTGTTTGATTATTTATAAGTCTGGAGATGTAAGTGAGTGAATAAACCAACAAAAAGCGCACAAGTATTTTTACAGTGCATCCATGTCTGCCAACATAAACACTGTTTTGACGTGGATTTAATTGTGTATTGTGATGTTGTTCAGCCGCAGCGTCATGTTCAGGAACACTTCAGGGACCGTGGGAGTTTCTAACCCTGGATAACCTTTGCAGAAACAGAAAGACATGAATTCATTTTCACATTAATGAATCTGCGCCGACACATAAGGGCGGTCTGAGAACAAACAAGCTCATCAGGGTCATCAACACGACTCCTCTCACATGTCAAAGTGTGTGTATTCTTTTGTGCTGTGAAAAATAAATCTGGTGTATGTTTATCTGTGTTATGTGCAGCCTAATGGATCTTGATGTGCATTGTTTATCACCTGAACTGGATTTGGTTTACAGGTGAGAGTCTGTTTGGTGGAGATGCACTCACACATCTATTTGAAGCTCAGAAACGCTGCAGTTAAGATGCTCAGGTGTGCACAAGGACGCATCAGGAATGGAAACACCGTCCTGAGAGCAGAAGGTCATCATGAAATCTGGTTGGAGATTTAAATCCAGACTCACTGCAGTCACAGTTATGACCGGTTTGATATGAAGCAGCTTCAGAGCGACACTGCCATCTGCTGATTCATGATATGACCACGCACTGATGTCCTCCCATTTTACCAGAGCGGGTTTTAATCATCTACTCTACATGACGCTCCAGTATAAGATGGATGACTAACAAAAATCTGCCTGTTTAATCACGAGATAGACATGCACTTTTTTCACAAGGCTGACACAATCACACACATTTTGTTTCCCCCCTAATTTTTTAAGAATAAAGATCTGTATTTAATATTTTAGCAACAATGTGCATGTCTACAGGTTATGTGGTAGAATATAACACCTTAAAACAAACCTGCAACAACATCACATCATTAATAAAGCTGGTGTGAGACTATATTTGGACTGCAAACAGACAAATCAGCAAGAATAAACGAATACATACAACAATAACAGGATAGTCCTTGGACGTAAGTGTGAAGATACTCAAAAATAAAATGTAAAATAGGTCAGTTGGACAATATTAGTTTTCTTTACGTTTGTAATATTACAAACACACCTGGTTTGGATACGTAAGATATGCTGTTTCACCAGCAGGGGGCGCAGGAGCGTCTCACCAACTGAGATGGAAACACAACGAAGAAGTTACAACTCGGCTGCAAAGATCGTCTATTCAATTAAAACCCCATAGGTGTCACCATGGCAACCAATCTTGGCCAAATCATGAGTTGTCCTTTCTTCGTGTTTTTAAAAAAGCTTCATAGTCTTCAAGCTCGTTATTTTCGTTTTCACATTATGGTAGGCAATGAAAAATATTTACTACATTTGGAGGTTGCTAACGGCAACGTTGTGATCCTCTTCTACACATAAATTAAATGTCCTAGCTTGTACATACTTCGTAATTTTTTGTACCATTTCATGTTTGATGTTTGTAAACACATGGTAACGTTTACCGGAGTCAAATTCCTAGTATGTGTTCACATATTTGGCCGATAAAGCTGATTCTGATTCTGATTTGTCGAGGTACGGAGTGAGACATCTTACTGAAATTCACTCATCTTTGAACACATGCTGTAGATGTTAGCTTAGCTGTTAGCACAGAGGAGAAGAAATTAGTCAAATAAACGTTAATAGGACGCTCTGACATTACTTTTAAACCTTTAGAAGATCAATAAATTGAGTATTACTTACACGCCCTAAACTGTAACATTGTTTTAGCGCACCTACACTCAATTTATATTGATTTACGAACAAGATATTAAAGGAGTTAGCTATGTTTACAGAGCTGAACAGCATCCTGAACACCAATCCTGACAGCATCACACCGGTGAGGATCTCACTTCTTTATTACATGTCTACATTACACACAAATACACTAAACTACACTAAACATTCCTCTGTAACGTCTTCACTCATCGTTCTTTATGCTAAAATCACCCAAACCTTCATTAAACCAGGATTTACAGCAGATTTCTCTGATGGTTCTATCTAACTTTGTCCAAACTTTCAGGGTGAATTTATCCTCATCTCAGACAGACAGAGTGATGCCTCTTTCCTCATACATCACTTCCTCTCCTTTTACCTGAAAGGTGAGTCTTAAACACCTGTCTCAGTCCTGTAACAGTCTGTCCAGGAGGATCTGGACCACAGCTGATGTATTCTCTCTCTCTTTTTATGTCAGCTCGCTGTAAAGTGTGTTTCCTGGGTTTGGTTCAGTCCTTCAATCATTACCATGCAGTCAGTCAGAGATTGGTGAGTCTCATCTGTTATATTTCTTACCCTGTATGTTCCCAATTCATTGTTTAATTCAGTTAAGAAGGTGCAAATTTAAGGGGGCTTCCATTTTGATTGATTTTTGATTTATCCATTTGAATGTGTCACAAACTTTCATTTGATTTTGATTGAGAGGAAAAGTTACGACTCTTATGTTGAGCTCCAGATGAGGAAAAGTTTGAAGAAAATACGTTTTACTGCAATTTTACAAACCTAGATTTATCTATTGTGACAGTCTGATGCAGAAACTTTTAGGCCGAATTTAAGGCCGCCGTTATTTCTCTGGTGGGAGGGGTTAACAAGGGTGTCAATCAGTCTTGAATCTGACCACGAGATTTGGCAAAACGTTTCCATTTCTACACTCTGTACCTTTGGATTCTGCACCTTTCAAACACTGAACTCAAGATGCATTGTACAGCTTATTCAGAAAAGTTTTGGATGTAGGTTTTGGTTAAATACACCCAATTATGCTGGTCCTCCTCAACACAGTTTTCTCCTTCAATAACTATTTAGTAAAATTAACTTTAATTGGGACCAGGAATAACTGGTTGAATAGTGAAGTTAATAACTGTATGCCCCTTTTCTAACTGTGAGCTGATCTGTGTTGTGATTGTGTATCTTCAGGGTGTAAGCTTGTTACAGGCCAAAGAGAAAGGCCAGCTGGTCTTTCTGGAGGGACTGAGTGAGTCGCTGTCTGTTTTGATCCCTCAAGAGGACAACGCAGGAAGTCAAGCCATGGACTTCCTCAGGTAAGAATGATTCATTTCTTTTCAGAGTTATTTTTGCAACTTAATTAACAATTAAATGCATTTTTTTCTCATATAAAGTCGTTTCAAACTTTCACACATCTGGAGAAAACAGTCTCTAACTGGTCTCACAGCTCTCCACTCTCATCTCTATCCTTCTTTCAGGGATCCTGCTGCTGGTCTGAAGAGTCTGTATGAGTTTGTCAGGTCCAGTTTGAACAGTCCTGATGGAGCAGAGGATTGGGGACCCCCTGTGCTGCTGGTGGACGACCTCAGCGTGCTGCTGAGTCTGGGGGTGAGCGTCGGCGCCGTGTTGGACTTCAGCCACTACTGCAGAGCCACCGTGTGCTCACAGCTGAAGGTCAGAGTACAGCTGATTTTACACGTTCAAACTGAGATGATGTGGATCTCTAACTTTATTCTGTCTCATCACTGTCACTTTAACTGTGACTGCAGGGCAGCATGGTAATGTTGACACGCTGTGAAGGGGAAGAAGAGGAGGATGAGGGAGATGATGAAGGCTCAGAGAGACTTCTGAAGGGTCTGACCCACCAGTGCAGCCTCACGCTGCATGTACAGGGTCTCCCCACGGGCTACTGCAGGGAAATCCATGGACAGGTGTGTGATTGAGTCTGAGCAGTTTTCCTTTACACTTAATTTTGAATCTTTTCATGAAAAATAAACTTATTTTAAATCTCGATATCTGACTGAGGCAGTGCTGATGTGCATCAATAAGTATAAAAGGTGATAAATCAGACTTTAAATGAGTTATGAGGACAGTATATCAGCAGTACGTACTAAAATGAATGTTTTAGACTGTTAATTTTCAGATTAAATGAACATATTTTCTGTGTTCAGGTGGAGGTGTGCTGGAGGAGGAGACCGGTTGCGGGCCAGTATACTCCAAAGAAACTCTTTCAGTATAAGGTCCACGATAAAGGAGCCTCCTTCTTCGCTCCTGGGACGTCCAGCGCTGTTCTGTAGTTGCAGCTTCAGCATCACTGATTGACTCTTATATCAACATGAAATACAAATAATTATTGTCTAGTCAAAATGGTCGGTGTACTGGGCGGTTCTACCAGCCTGATTGGACCTCAGACTGTCTGCTGGGAGGACATCTGCATTTTTCTGTCTCATCTTTTCTTTGTGAGGTTTTATAAAAAAGGAAAAATCAATCCTACTACAGAAACACACTATTGTCCATGTCCTGGTCTGTGGACAGCATGCTGTGGATGCAGACTGTTTGTAATCAGTGATAAATATGTGACATTAAAGGGAACAGCACTCACTTAAAACTTAAAGGGATAATCCCACGTCAAAATTTAGGGTCAAACACACCTTAAACCCTGAGTTAGACACCCCCTGCAGAGATGAATGTTGCCGACCGCTTGCTTCTCTAGTTATACCAACTTTAGTAACGGCCGCAGGATAGCGATACAGAGAGCCACGCACTCGACCAAACCTCCACTCTATAGCCACAAATAATGTTAAGAACAGCACCTAACTTCATCAACAGGACATATAGGGTCACAGACATAGTACTAGCCACCAAACATTTTTTTAGCTTTGACTAATTTCTTTAGCAAAGAGACGAAACACAACTCACCTACTCTCTTCCAGCAGCTGCTTGTTTGTAGCTAGACCTCGGGCTAGTCCGTTACGGACTACAGCCTGATGCCGCAGCTCAAGGAAGAACATTTATGATTATTTCTTTATCATTTCCTTGAAGTAATAATCACCATATTAATCATTTAGCACTGCAGATGTGGTAGTTCTTCTGCCTTAGCGTCTCGGTCTGATTGTATTTTCATGAAGTAATGATCATCATGTTTAATCCACTGCTCTGAAATGTACCGTTCGACGGAGCAGAAGTGCACTTAGCCCGATGCGGTCTCTGAAATGAGATACAGCCTATGGTTAATTATTACAGTTAGGGTTTTCCCCATCCTTCCACTAGAGGTCGCCGTGCTCCTGCTGCACTCTCTGCAGGGTCAGGGGTCGGAGTGGAGAGGTCTCTGAAGGATTTGACAACCAGTAGATTTGAACCGCTGCTCCTGCATGTCAGCATCGTACTGGAGTTAGCTTTAGCTAACCTCTGAGGTAAAGGAATACCACGGTAGTCACTCGATACGTTAATACGGGGAGAGCAGACCGGATCTACCTTTGAGGAGCTCTTTTCTGAAGTTGATCCAGGTGAGTGTGTGAGCAGTTTTAGCGTTTTAGCATTAGCTTCTGTGCTAAAGGAGAGCATGGGAGCTGCTGAATTATCTGCGGACTGAACATCAGCTGCTCAGCGTTCCTACAGCCATGGCAACGAGATAACAGCAGCTTTACATGGAGCAGGTTTATTCTGTGATATCTGATGTCTGTCCAGGACTTCACGAACATTATTGTACAATATAACGTCGTCACTGCGCTAATTATGCTAACTTCAGAATTGTTGGCTACAAACTATATCGACTGTCACATTAACAGATTCGTTTGGGAAATACTAGAAAATCCACGCCCTCATAAGATGAGCAAGTTATTGATCTACTTCTGTTTGTATTTTTGCGAATTTCTTAGAGACATATTGATTGGGACTGATGTGCCGGTGAATTCTGCTACCAGTCGATTTGTGCCCCTTTGCGCATGCGCAGAGATCTTCAGCACTCGCAATAATGCCGATAATTTATGCAATCAAGCTTCTAAACCTTTTTAAAGCTGTTTTTAATAGCATATTAATTCTGCTGTGAGTGTTATAAAGCTGGTAATGAAGTTCAGCATGTTGAATCTGTAAACAGACGCAGCTTATTGTAGCATAAGATGTGTTTGTTACTCTCATTTTAGCCAAAATTTAGCTGTTGAAATGGATAAGAAAATGTTAAATTTAAATATACGGTAAAAACAGAGGATGTCTCGATGTTTGAGCATTAATTTAAACGGTTTTAGAGTTGGAACATTATTTGATAGGGTAGCAGAACTCTGCGGAACACCGGGTTCACTGGGAGAAAACGTTAGCAAGAGCACAACGTTAGCCGTTAGCTTCATGCTTTTACAAGTTGTATGAATGTCCTGTGTTTAGTAACATAAATTATTAGTAAAGTTGTAATCATATGGTTATATCTATTCGTGGTCGTATAATTGGTCGTACAGAGTTCGTGTGCGGTTGTAACAGACGCTGTTTACTCTCTTAGCAAGCTAGCTAACAGTTAGTGGGCTCGTCTTGAATGTACGGAAGCCCTAAACAGATCTGGTTCATGGACGTTATTATAATAATTGTATTGTTTGACCTTGTTAACAAGTTCATTAAAATGTTTTCTTCGGATCTGGACTTAATTTAAGATGATTATAACATTCAGGTTTGCAAAAACATCTGCTGAGTGTATCTTCTTAGTTGAAGCAATAACAACATGTGCTGGTCTAGGTCATTACAGGGAGCAGCTTATTATCTAATTTTCTAAATTACTACATAATTATCAAGTGGCAGCCCTGCTTTTTTGTCCAGGTAGTTTGATAGACTTTAACAGTGTTTAATTCCACTCTGGGCTTCTGTACATTTCCACAGTCTACATATTTTTTTCTTATCCCTCTCACAGACTCTAGTAATATCTCTTCTATCTTATTTTAAGTCTAAAAAATGTTTTGAGTAATGAGAGTAAAAGACCTCACAAATCACTAAGATAACAGGACTTAGGTTGGATGTTATGAAGATCTATTTACATAGTGTCGTACTGCAGTGACGCTCATTTCCATGTTCTCATAAAAAATTTGAATGCCATCTAAATGTGTTAAATTAGAATATTATTTGCATAATCCAGGTCAGTGGAGTTTTACACACCTTGCTTGTTGAAGTTTGTGTTGGTTGAGGAGCTGCAAGAAGGAAAATGTGCTGTACATAATTCACATGCTCGAAACTTCTCAGTCTAAATTTCTTTTTTAGTATCTAATGACCTCAAGATTATTATAACTTTATGTATTTAAAGGGATATTCCGGTGAAGTTAGGTGCTGTTCTGAGCATTATTTGTGGCTATAGAGTGGTGTTTTGGTTGAGCGCGTGGCTCTCTGTATTGCTATAGTGCGGTTGTTACTAAAGTTGGTATAACTAGTGAAGGAAGAGGTCGGCAACATTCATCTATGGAGGGGGTGTCTAACTCAGTGTTACAGTGTGTTTGACCCTAAATTAATTTTACGCCTGAATACCCCTTTAATGTCAGAGGCGTGTTCGTCATTGTGTCGGCATCCCTGCTGGTGTGTTCCAAGCAGGTGATGTTGTGATCCAGTTGCATCAGCCCCATCATCCTTTCACATGTCTTGTGGTAGAGATTTCACCATTTTGACTTTTCATGATCTGTTGCTCAAGTTTGGAAGAAGATCACTTTTGACCTTTCACCAAGTTTGGTAACGGTCAGTTGAAAAAATGTGGATGGCTCTCAGATGGCCATAACCAGGACTTGGTCGATTGCCAAGTATCGGGATGCTGCAAATTATTCGCAGGATTGTGAAAGATGTTGCACATAGAGTGAGCATGAGGGCGCAGTGTGAAAGTTTCCCTCGTCCTTCGTCTGGATTATGTGTCAGAGATCCCGGTGTGAAGACGTGCTTACTGTAACACATCCTTCTTTATTGCAGTAGAGTTACTTATTGACAGGGCATTTCCCTCTTCTGTCAACAGCCGTGGCTGTAAAAGGCTGTGTTGCTGTAATCTGCTCCTCCACATGGAGCTCGTCTCAACGTTTACAGCAGGACTAATGGGAGTAATTGATCAAAGGAGCATGCCTCCACATTATGCAACGATGGGACTGAATGGTGATGCAGTTATGTTACGGAGAGTGGACACAGCCTGACGCTTTCTGGAATGTCTGGAGTTTTTGGCGCTCAGGTCTCCACTCGAGGATAATTCATTTGGCATGTAGATGACAGAGAACATTACGGATTATGTCATTTGAATCTATTAGCCCTGGGGATGCCTTCAAGCTGGGTATTTTAGGAGGGGTGGAAAAGAGGTGAGCTGGTGAGATTACCTCTTTCAAAACCTTCCAATTCAGAAAAACATGATTTTAAAATGCACGTTCTTGGATTTGAAAGTGTTCATCTGAATCTGCAGGTGATGAAGTTAAGCTGCAGTGACTCACAGGGATCTTCCTAACTTAATTTGAGCCTGCAATGTGACACACTGTCATGCTCTTCGCTGTGTTTTTGATTGTGAGTGAGTGAGTGTGCTGGGTCCTCACGTGGGAGCCCGTATAGACCGGTCTTTGTTGGACTATGAGTTGCGTAGCATGTGTAAGCAAAAGCATGGAGACCTTTTCCACGCTGCTGTTATAAAGATGTGTTTGTGGTCAAGCAGAAATGTTTTCCTGCACGCCTCTGCTGGTGTATCCTGGGATTTCCTCAAAGTTGAGGAGGAGAACTTGAACTCATCAGCTTAAAACTCCAGTCTATCTGCTCTCTGCCAGTGGTTAGTCCAAAGTTTTGCATATAAAGGCCTCCTCACACTCGTCACGCTCCTGATTGTCTGGGCATGCTTCAACACAGAGCAAAAACTGCCCACAGGCTGTGAACAGAGTCAGAGGGAGGTAGCAGGGGGTGGCCGGAGGCCCTGAGCCCTGCGCGCTGTGTTTCCGATCGGCTCAATCCCGGATTAGTTCACTGACGGAGATGCTGCTGAGCCTTTTGCCAAATCAGGTCTCATTGCTACACCCACGGAGCCGCACGGCACGCAGCACACAGGACACAGGACAGCTGAGCGATGGAAGCTTTCACTGGAAGTTCCCCCTCATCGGACAGTGAGCAGAACTTGGCCGAGAGCAGAAATGGAGATCAGAGAGGTTTCACTTCAAAGCCCTGTTTGACCCTTTCAGAAGCCATTGTGCAAGCCTGCCAGGAGTTTGCTGTATTTACTGTATAGTGTATTTATAACAGCAGATCAAGAGACTCCTGAGGTGAATTCCTCCCAGGGAATGTTTCCGTCGCTCCCGGGGGGACGAGACGAGCAGTCGCACACTCTGTCCAAGTCCAGAGGGGAGCTGCATGTGAACCACAAGGCTCAGCTTCAGCTCAAAAACGCCACCGCTGCTGCTGCTGCTGCTTTCAAGGGACTCAAAGGGCAGCGAGGGAGAGAGGTAACCTGGCCTCCCGTTATCAACAGGTACGATCAGAACAGTCCATGCTTGTGCGGGGGACACAGTGTGATGTGACAGAGCTGTTTTGTAGCGTCTTTGGCTCAGTTAGCTCCTAATTGGCATCACATGAGAAGCTGTTAAGGTGGAAGTGTTGGACAGGATTAGATACAGAACAAATCCAGCAGCAGCAGCAGCAGCATGTGTGCCAGCAGGGCGGCTAGTTCAATATTGTAACGGAGCAATGTGTAACTACAACCACTGATAGGCGGCGTTGAACCTGCCTGCTGAGCAAACACAGAGACGAGCTGAGATTGGGCAGGAGAGTCAACAGGAGATGGAGGAGATAGGAGGAGGTGGAGGGGCTGAGGTTGTTTGAAGTTTGATGGAGCGGATCGTGGGCTCAGATTTAGACTTTTAAAATCAGGATATTTTATGGAGAAGGAGGAGACCAAACTCTTCCTAAACATGTTGTTTATTTGGGGTGAAACATGTTACCGGCCGAGGTGGTGCATATGTAGGGTTGCTCGATGTTCATCAAGTGTCCACTGGGAGTGTATATTCTTCCTTTTCAGTGTTAGCTAACAGGTCATGTAGTTTTAGGGGCTGGAAAGGGTTTGTGGTTTTGCCTGTTTAATGTTCCAGATTAAAGTTCTAGATCTCTTTAAACGACAGATTCTGAACGTCCTTTCTTGTTGACGGTGTTTTCGTTCGGCTTCTGTTTGCAGTTTGTTTCCTTCGATGTCACTGTTGCTCTTCATAGCTGCTCCAAGCTTTTCTACCGCTTTATCCCTGCGACATGATTGGCTGTTAGTTTTCTTTATTCTTCTTTTCTTTAATTATAAGCTTTATCTACCATTTAAGGCATATTAGAGCACCCCTCTCTGGTGTTTGCGTGGTGTACGCAGAAGTGTCCAGTGTTGCCAACTCCTCTGTAAGGAAAGTCGCTAGTGGCTGTCGAAAAAGTCGCTGGAAGTCGCTAGATGACGTCATCGCCTAATTTGCATAATTTCTCAGTCAAACCCGCCGCAAACCCCCTCTGGGAGGAGGAGGAGCGAGCAGAATTCATGCGAGTGTGAGCCTCTTTAACTTTTATTCCACATTTGTTGTTGGCTCGACTACCTGGAGGTAAAGAAGCACAGATGAGTGTTTTGCAGGATGGCACAGTTTAGCAGATTTTTGAGAACAGTGGACTGTGTCTTGGTGATGGTAACCACTCAATCTGAGCAAAAACAAAGGAATTCAGACTTGTTCTCCCCGATGGATTCTCTTTTTTGCACATTATATCGCCCCCTGTGGACAGTGTGGTACTACCTTGTTGAGGTCTGCTGCTAAATTGTCCTGCACATGTAAAACTGGTGTATCTGGACAGGCCAATCTCATCCATTTATTCCAGTCTCAAACCTCCTCACTGGAGCTTTCCTGTGTTTGTTTTTAAACAGTCGCTGAACCTCCAGATTAAAGTCTGTTTGTCTGCTGAATAATTCAACAAGATTGATATTTTTACCCCGACTGTGTTCAACATTGTTTCTGGGATTTCTGAATCTAATTCAGGCTGCTCGGGTTCATAGATGTGTCAGTGTAGAAGCTGCATTACTTATTTAAAAGATGGTGAAAATATCCCCCCCTAAGTCAGAGGAGCCTAGATATTCAGTTCTCCTTTATTGAACAAATGTGCTTAGTAATGTGGTTTTATTTTACCGAAACAACTGTTTTTTAGAGTCTGTGTTAGTCCAGCATCTGTAAATACACTCACAGACTTACTTAAATCCTCCTTTCTGCAGCTTTGGCTCTCACTGTGCTTTTCTCTCTGAGCAGCGGTGAGAATTACTCTCCCTGTCCGGTAACAAAAGGCTCTTATCACCAGGAACACGGGTTGTGTTTTCCTTTTTTTTTTGTCTTCAAACCCAGGTGTGATCGATGAGACGTGCATGTGTTTGCTCGAGGGGAGCTGCTGAGCCGGAGTGGCTTGTTTCCTACTGGTGGGAATGTGTCCACACCTTTCTGTGCTGCTGCTGAATGAGCCGTGTGTTTCAGTTCTGTTGGACATGTGATCTCAGTGTGAGCGGGTCTGAAGGAAAAACACCACGCTTCCAGTCAGCAGTGTGTAGACCAACACATGGAGGGTGTGTAACTTATTAGGTGTCCAGGACAGAGGTGTCCTATAAGAGCTGTCCACTCGGAGTGTGTCTGTGTGGGTTTGAGCACAGTCTTATTATTTTATTTCATCTTAACTTTAACTCTATAACTCTGACTCCTGGTTCAGGTTTGTTTAAACTTCGGTAGCAGTATTGAATTTCCCTTCGGGGATGAATAAACTTCTTCTTCTGCTTCTTCCTCCTCTTCTTCTTCTACTACTACTACTACTACTAATTCTACTTCTACTGCTTCTTCTACTTGTACTTCCCTTACTTCTTTTTCTACTACTTTTCTTCTTCTTTTTCTTCTTCTATTGCTTCCTCTACTACTTATTCCTCTCATCCTGCTACTTCTACTACTGCTTCATCTTCTACTTCTTCTTCTACTACAACTTCTTTTTCTTCTTTTTCTACTACTACTTCTACTACTTCTTCTGCTGCTGCTTCTTCTACCACTATTTTTTCTACTACTTCTGCTTGCACCTTTTTTTACTACTTCTTCTTCAACCACTTCCTCTACTACTTCTTTGTCTTCTTTTTCTACTACTACTTCTTCTTCTTCTACTACTTTTTCTTCTACTTCTTCCTTTTTTCCTGCTACTTCTTCCACTACCGCTTCTTCTTTTTCTTCTTCTACTTCTTTTTCTTTTTCTACTACTATTCTTCTTTTTCTTCTACTGCTTCTTCTACCACTTCTTTCTGTTCTACTAGTTCACTAGTTTTTCTACTACTACTTCTTTTTCCACTTTGTCTCCTACTCCTTCTTCTCCTTCACCTCGACATCAGCTCAATCTCAGTCATTTATCAAACAAACTTCAGGCAAATATTTTCCTAAAAGGTTCTCAAATCCCTTAATGACGACAAATCTTCTAATCATCAGGAAAAACAAAAATATTTCAGCTGAATCTTTCACCTTTAGTTTTTGAGCTGCTTAGATTTTGCACAAAGAAACACACCAACATGAGAATCTGTTAAAACTGAGTCCTGAAACGACCCTACACGGTTCATATCTCACACATCTGAACTACAAACACTGAATGAAGCAGGTTCCTGTTAAAACTCAGTTTCTCTGAAGCTAATCAACAGATCTGAGGGGGATATGCTAACTTAAGATCCAGACAGAGTACTTAAACACAAAGATAAGTATGATCACGTTGTTAAATTTGACCCTTAGCACTTCAGTGTAGTGAGTATGAACAGTCATTTTTTTAAAGGCATTTTGTTGACACTTGCAGCTCTATAGAAAGAACCTACATCTGCTTATGCTAATGTCAGTGTATTCAAAAGGGAGAAACCCTCCTGTCTTATATTTTGGCTTTTTTTTCTTAACAGATTCACTAACTTCAGTTGAACCAGGTTGATCCAACACCAAACACAATTTTCATTATCCGTTAATCAGCTGGTTTCATTTCAACTCTGTTAAATCGATGTTACTCTCCTGTTAATGGTCTAAAAAAATGGTAGAATGTAAAAAGTCAAAGTCGAATGAATTCTCAGGAAAGTCGTTGCCTGATACTACAAGAACAAAATTATAATTTTACTAAAATAAAAATTAAAGTACAGTCATAATGTTATTACGGGAATCAAGTTTTATAGTTGTGTCATTTCCTAATATCACGTGAATAAACTCATAAGAGGAGAAAAAAGTGAAGGAGAAGTCCAAAGATTTTGAGAGTAAAGTGGATTATTATTATTATTAGTCATGAGTACAGACCCAGTAAAGTCATAATAATTAAAGTATAAAGTCAGCTGATCTGGTATTCCCCCTCTAGAACAGCTGTAATAATCATGGGCTTTAATAATGACTTTATTCCTCATGTACAATCTTTAAATTCTGTCTTACTGACTCATTAAAAACTTCTCTTCTAATCAGTTTTTTCTCTAACTTGCTCCCTCTGCTCCTCCAGGTCCTTGGATGCTCCACGGCGCACCGTCCTCGGCCGCGCAGTGCTTCCCAATGGCCGGGAGTTGACCCCGCCCACCAGGATGACGCTGCGCGAGCAGCTGAGAGAGAAGATCTCGGCGGCCTTCTACCGCCACGGGCTGCTGTGTGCCTCCTACCCAGTACCCATCATCCTCTTCACCTCCGCCAGCATCCTCACCTGCTGGTAGGCGTCTTGCCTCAGAGTCTGTGTCAAAGTTTAGATTAAATTCTTTCAGAGATTTTTAAACAGGAGCTGTGTTACAAATCCTTCAAAAATGAAAACAAGAAACTCTTTATCTGCGCGATTAGAGGTACAGAAATCTTCCCCGACTGGTAGAGCTTCCGTAAATCTGGGTATTAGAAAGATATCAATCAAAATTCCCTTTTGCAACTGCTGTTAAGGAAGTTTTGAGTATCTGTCAGAGCTGAAATGTGTCTTTAGTGGTGATTTATTTCAGCTAGAGGGAGATTTTATGTTTGTGTCTGCAGCCGAGCTGATGTTTGGATGCTTCTGAGACCTCTGGTGCCTTTTTTTTGTGCAGCCTCCATTAAAATGTCTTTACAGTAGAGACAGTCTAACCAGCTCAGCTCATCTGGACTGGAACCATCTGCACTCACACATCGCCCCCCCCCGCCGGCTCCACGACACAAACATTCACTTACCACACGCACACGCTCAGATCTCCTCATGGTCAGAAAAGAGGACAGAGGTCAGAGAGCTGTAAAACAATCAGCACAATCTGGAACGAGGGCATGCACCTGCTGCGTGCCGTCCTCAAAGCACCTTACAGTGGGGGGTGCTGACCAAATGGACCGCTGACCACCACCCATGGGGGGGGGGTGAAAGAAAAGGACTTGACGACAGGGATGTTTAAGGCACAGCCAGAGCAGAGGGCTGTGAGAAAATGGCCCTGTGAGAATAGGAGGTCTGTCCCTCCATCTGCCTGACAGGAGGGGGGCTGGCTCTGCACAAAAGAGGCCTTTGTGGAGGTACAGTGACCTTGGAGAGAGAGAGAGAGAGAGAGAGAGAGAGAGAGGGGGGAGGCAGTGGGAGACATGGATGGAGGGAGAGAGACAGAAAGGAAAAGAGGTTTCTATCCGACCGGCAGATTTTTAAAGGAATAGGAGTGGAGTTTGTCCGAATCCACAGCTGGTGATGTTACCGATCAATAACAGTGACTCAGCAAAATCCTTATCAGCTGTAATCTCAAACAAAGCCTCAACATCAATATGTGAGATCTGGATCATTTCAGGTTCAGGAAATGATCATGGATTATTTCCACCTTGATACAGAACCTCCTTTTTTAGGACAGAGGCACAGAGCAGTTTTATATACGTAATCCTATTTTTATAATCTTCTGTGCTTCAAAATAATCTAATTTTCTAATGTGAGTCTGCAGCTCATGGCAGTTTTCAGGAAGCACAAACCCAGAGAGCTCACACAGCGAGGGTTTGAAGAGTGACATACTGTACATTATTATTCTGCATGACTGAAGACGGCTGCAGCTACTGAGCGAGCGAGTGTGAGGAGTCAGAGAGCGCAGTTCAAACAGCTCTCATGCATGTGGATGTACGTGCACGTCACCTTTGCATGTTAGTTTTTTAAACCTGAACTTTGTCTCTCAGTAACACGGCCTCAAATCAACTCAAAGTTTTCTCCGACTTTTTCAGGGATAATCTGTGCACGTGTATTTTCACAGGTGTGCCGACGATGTCTCGTCAGTGCCGAGTTAAGCCCTGACAAAAGCAGACAAACATTTGAGGCCGGATGGAAATCCATCAGAACTGGAGGGGAACTAGAAGCATCTGCCAGAGCAAATAAAACATGAGCTCAGAGGTTTTTCAGGTTCTCAGGCTGCTACGATTACTCAGCTGAAACACCCTTTCTTTTTTAGAAATGACATTTTACAACAAAGTGGAAGCTTTTTGTCCTCATTGATATGATCCCACAGTGTCTGGATTTGAAGTTTTGAAGGATTTCATTTTTCTCACATCAGGGTTGATAAGTGAACTCTGCTGTAGCCGTGTCTCGTCTTTGTCTCGCTGACAGCTCTGAGGCCGTAGCTTCTCTCCTGATGTCCCGACTCGACCGCCTTCTGTAAAAGCTGATAATGTCATCAGACTTGAGCAACGTCAGGGGCTTAGTAACGCTTGAATGCTAAAGGTTTTCTCTCCAACAGTTTGAAGTTATGACTTAATGGAAGAAGCTGTGATTTTGGTCATTTTGATGTGAGTTTAAGCAGACAGGAGGCAGAGAGGAAGAACGTCGGTGTAGAAACAGACCTGTATCTCTGTCAGATAATCACGCCGTGCAAATCCATCTTATTATCTTTCCATCTCTGCTGCCACCACCGCTGAAAGCTCAGACCTTCAGCTATGTGTCAGGGTTGCTCAACACTATTTCAAAATGAACCTGTTACCCTTACACACACACACACACACACACACACACACACACACACACACACACACACACACACACACACACACACACACACACACACTTCTTCTGCTGGGAAAAAAAGTGGTTTAACTTGAAGAGAACTTGTTTCATAATCACTCACTCACTTCCTAGAGAAAGAAAGAAAGAAGGAGGGAGGGAGGGTCTCTCTCTCTCTTTCTCTCTTCAGGTTGACAGCTGGAGGCTCTGGTGTCATTTTTCACAAGTTTTGCATACAGTGAACACACAAAGACAAACACACATGAACACAAAGCACACAGCTTTAAGGGGATGCCGTTATCAGGCAGTCGGTTAATTACATCCGTCTGCCTTTACGTTTGCTTATTCATATCGATTAATTATAATAATAATAGTAACTAAGATAATAATAATAAAAAACAAAACACAAATAATAATAATAATAATGATAACAACTTTATTTGTAAAGCATTTTTAAAATCAGACATTTACAAAGTGCTTTGACTGAAAGTGAAAGAGCACGAGAGCTTCGGCACAAAAATAAAGAGACCATTTTCATCTCTCATAAGAAACCAAGACATTACAAGAACCACGCAACATAAAATGAGACAACAAGGTCCATAAATAAAAGCTAAAGACAGAGAATCAGTAGGAAAAGAAAATGCAGTAAAAGACGGGGTTGAAAGCAGAAAACATGATAGCAAAAATATAAAAAGACGATACGAATATTGATGGTAACATAAAAATAACACAGTAATGATAATGTAATAATGATACGATAGAATAACACAAATGGGCAAGAGACAAAAACAATAAATAAAACATTAAAGGCCCAAAATGTTATTTAATAAAAGAAAAAATAGACAGTCAAGCCAAAATAAAAGAGATAAAAGAGAGAAAGATAAAAGATGGCATCACATAAAAGCAGGTCTGTAAAAGTGAGTTTTTAAATTTGACTTAAAAGAAGCGACTGTCTCTGTCTCTGTCTCTGTCTCTGTCTCTTTGCGTCTTATCTCCTCTGTCCGGTCGTTCCAAAGTCGAGGAGCTCTGATGGAGAAAGATCGATCGTCTTTAGTTTTGAGCCTCGACTTTGGAACGACCAGGAGGTTTTCAGCAGAGGATCTGAGGCTGCGAGTCGGCTCATAAGACATTAAGAGCTCTGAAATGTAGCTCGGAGCACATCCTCTGAGTGCTTTAAAAGTAATCAATAAAATCTTAAAATCAATTCTAAAACTGACAGGAAGTCAGTGAAAGGAGGCTAAAACTGGAGTGATGTGGAGCCGTCTACTAACACCAGTTAAAGAGTGGAAACACATGAGATTAGTGATTTAATAGTCGATAACTCGTATGGTTTTTATATATTTTTTGGTTTCTGCAGCGACGTTATCGTCTCCTCAAAACCTGTGATGCAGATTCCTCTTTTATTTTGGGCTCAAATTAGCTGATTCATCAGTTAAAATACACTTTCAAGCAGGTAGACCTGTTTTAATGACGATCCCGGCAGCTCTGCTTTAAATTTTAAACACTGACACCTGCTTTAACTCAAGAAAGAGGAGGATGAGTCTCCTTGTCGGTCATAAATGGCTTCTTCTTTTTTCACCTGTCAGCGCTGCAGAGACATAAATCTGCGTCACACGAGGAATCAATCCATAAAGTGTGTGCTCTAAATACAAACCGCATGTTTGAACCTGCAGATTCCTCCTGTGACAGTTGCAGACAGATTTACGGCTCATTACTACACATCCACTCAGACCTGCTGTTAGTTTTAGACGCTCAAATACATTAAAGCTGATTGACAGGTCGAGAAATAATAGTAATTTGCAATTGATTTATAGATGAAGTTTATACAAAGTTATGATCAAAGTTAATAAAACGCTTAAACTTTTTCAAATGCGTGTGGTTGCTAGGATGATGCAGCCCGGTTGCCAAGGTGATTTGTCTCTTTTCGCTGGGCTTGGATGAGTTAATCATTTCTGTTAAATTGGACTCAAAGGTTTACATCTACTCCACTAAGCTTGTCTTTCCTCGTTCCCTCCATACATCCGAGTGTCTCCCTGTTCAGCCGCTTCTCCAAACTCGTACAATCCAGCCTGAATGACCCAGTTAGGACGCGGGTCGGACTGAATGTTCCTTTGAAAACATTTCAATCAGATCAAATTGGCGCAGCGAGAGCGCTTCAGTCATTCTCACACTCGTGTTTCATATCTGTAATGCTCCCTGTGACCCCCCCCTTCCTCTCCTCCTCCCATTATCTCTCTCTCTCTCTCTCTGCCAGCTATCCGTTATTGAGGCTTCCTCTGCCTGGGACGGGTCCTGTGGAGTTCACCACAGGGGTGCGAGACTACAGCGTCCCTTCCCATGAGCCCCAGGGAGACCTCGGTGAACGGCCTGACTGGGTATGACGACAGAAGCTTAAATGTACATCTCAGAGTTAGGAGTGTGTGCGCTTTATTCCTAAATAAGAATCAGAACCAGAGGGACGTGTTCGAGCCCACAACAAAGATGGAGACCCATAAATAATGCAGATGAGCAGCAGGACCTGTGTCCAGCTTTACAGTACACCTGTGTAACCTGAGCGGTCACGTTAGAGGCTGATTAAGTAGACAAACAGTATCATGTTGTGTCTAAACGTGTCACTAACATGTTTGTGTGTGTTTGTGTGTGTAGTACCGGGGTCCTCCGGTCGCCTACATCCAGCAGGTGTTGGTGAAGGCGGCGGTGTCTCCGTGGGACAGCAGCCTGGTGCCGGTGGACGTGTTCCGGTCACCGCTCGGTCGAGTCTTTAGCTTACTGGAGGAGATACGCAATCATGTTCACTCTGATAGGTACACACACACACGCACACACACACACACACACACTTATACATATTAGTGCATGGCCCCAAAACCCTAAAAATTAATCATGTTTTTTATTTCATTGTTGCACAAAATTGCAACAATAACTCAGCTCATGACTGTAATTAACGTATGAAAGGAGCAATCAAAATCCAAAAACGGACCAGTGGACATTAGTATTTAAAAACACTTCCTATTCAGTCAGTCAGACTGAATATCAGATATAACATGCTGATGTTTGGGTATATTTAACCCCCTGTTTCCACCACACAAGCACAAAACATCTAATTTTGCACGTGACTTTGTTTTTCAGTTTTAGTAAGTTAAACACAGATGTAGCACAAGATTTTTAAAAAAGTAGCCCATTGAAAATCAGAATAAACCTGCTGTCTTGTATAAAAAGCGTCAAATTAGGAAGTAAAAGGGAGTTTCAGTTACATATCTGTCCAATCACAACAATATTTACGGTAAACCAACAGCTTTAATTCTGGTTTTTAGGAATCGGAACCATGCAGCAGCTTATTTTGAATATCATTTGTCAGAAATCCTTTTTTATTGCAGAAAAACTCCCCTGTGCTGAGGAGTAACAATGTTCAGGCAACAGTGAGAGAGTCCTAAACGCTGTATATACGGTAATCAAATCGGAAAACTTTGATGATAAATTTGTTCCCTTAAGTCTGACTAAAGATGAAAACTTGAGATAAAAAGTGACAGCCCTAGTGTGAGCTGTAACTTTTAGTTTTATTAAGTGACACTCATAAAATAACTTGTATTTCCAGAGGCAATTTCAGCGTAACAACAGGTGAAGTTATGGCTTGTTTTAGTCTACCTGAAGGGCTCAAAGCTGAGAGTGCAAAAACGTCTGCAGAAAAGCAGCATGAGAACAGGAAGATCAGGTGGTGTGTGTTAGTAAAGCAGAGGGACGGAGAGAGCATGGAGAGTGAAGCTGCATCATGAATAAGTCCTATCGAGATACAATCGCCTGCGTCATCCAGAAACACAGTATAAATGCATTTAACTGTATTATTATGACATCCATAATTTTGATCTTAATATGAATCAAAATAATCACATTTATCATCATGAACAAAACGGTGCAGCTCTCCTCTGATAGGTCAAAGGTGGAGATTAAGACCAGCTGAATATAAAGCCTCGTATTTGTCCCTGAACCTCGGCTGCTTTCTAGGAAAATGTTTGTGTTTCTTTAAACACCTTGAAGCAAGTCCAGCCATGAACAAAAACTATTTTGCCTGCAGTGTGAGAGAAGATTACCCATGACCCTCAGAAATGACTCTAACTTCTCAAGAACATGCTGTTAGTTTGACAGCTGTTCTGTACCGAGCTGTTTTGGAGTTTACCTAAAAAGTTTTAACAGTAGCTGAAGGCTGAGCGCTCCAGAGTGGCTCAGCTGCAGACTCACACTGAAGGATAATTGATGTGTCTCCCCCTCTTCATGCTCTTCACTTATACCTCGAGGAGCCTTTTGTATTTGTAAGTTATCTTCTTTCTCCTCCATCAGCTCCGGGATCCGCAGTCTGGAGTCTCTGTGTCTTCAGGTGACGGACCTGTTTCCAGGGTTACGGCGGATGCAGTCTGTGCTGCCAGAGCATGGATGCCTACTTGTTTCCCCCGGCAACTACTGGCAGAACCAGCGGGAGCTGTTTGACTCCGACCCCGACCTCCTCAAGACCATCCAGAAACACGAACCCAAAGGTCTGCACACCTCGGCCACACTGAGAGGTGAGATGACGGAAAAACAGGAACAGCTCATGAAGAAGTGTCAGTTTTTTTTCTTTCTATGGGGCTCTACAACAGATGGAGAAATCAAAACTTTTCATTTATCAAGATGATGGTTGGAATAAATATTTAGAAAACAAACCAGTGGAGTTGATTCAGAGGCTTTTGTAGTCCGCCAACATTCAGCAGTAATCATAGGAAGGGAGTGAGCGCTGGATTAGTGGTACCAGAGAGTTAAGAGGCTTTTATTGACAGAGAACAAGCCATTTCATTCCTCATAAACTTATTGAATTCTCTCAAACTTTACCCACTGACACAGTGACCACATCTCCCTCCCTCTCAGTTTCACTAAAGCCAGCTCAGCATTCTGCCTCACCGTCCAGCTCCAGTGATTTAAACGGGGAAAGCTTTTTTTTTTCAGAAGCTGTAGTCAGGGACAGTTTGGCAGACAGCTACAGACAGACTGATAACTCTTCTCACACTGAGCTGGAGGACAGAGGGTCTGATGGTCTTTTAGGAGTCTGGGTGATAAATCCCTCTGAAGCCTTCAAAAATCTGGGTTTTTGCTTTATATGTTGTTAATGCAGTTGCTTTTGCAGGTTTTGGACCTCTGCATCTGTTTTTTTAAGTTTATTTTCTCTGTATGATTGGCCCTTGACAGCCACCGTAATATCCAATTTTTAGGGCATTTTAGCAGGAAGTTAGCAATTGTTAAATTGAAGCCAAGACGCATTGGATCATATCATATCATATCATATCACATATCTACATTTCTCATATTACTTTTCATATCTCATATCATTTCTCATATCACAATTTCATCATATTATATATCGTCATATATCACTTATCAAATCGTATCATATCTCATATCATACCTTATATCATTTCTCATATGATATCATCATCATATATCATTTCATCATATCATATATCACTTATCATATATATCATATCATGTCATATATCATCATATCTTGTATTATTTCTCATATCTCATCCAGACGAAGACGTAACGTTGATGAGCTAAACATAAGTCGGAGATGACTCAAATGTGATGAGACGAAAGTGCGTTTACGTTGACGGGACGAGACGAAAACGACGAACAGAGTTGCAAAATTACAGTTACTCTGAGGCCTCAGTCTGGATTACTTGAGCAGTTTACGCCTAAAAAAATAAGATTTGAGTAAAAAGACGTGATCATCATAAAGCACATTTGTTGAACCCAAAACTTGGTTGAGTAGAAAATCAAAATACAACTTTGTCCCTCAGTAAAACCTTTTTTAATTTTCACCTACATGCAGATACCTGTTCATGGAGACAAATTAATACCCGACAGATTATGCTGGATTACATTCTGCTTGTGTTTGCTCTGCACACACCAAAGATTGCAGATAAGTGATCGGTCGATACTCGTCACACATGAGGACCAGAACACCTCCAGTCCTAGAATCCAAATCCCCATTTGCAGCGGAGGAAATTCAGCTGTTTAACAAAACCGCTCTGGATTTAGTGATTAAGTGGATGTTTGTGTATTATGTGTTTTAGATCTGCTGTTTGGCGTTCCTGGGAAGTACACAGGGGTCAGTCACTACAACAGGAAGAGGGTGGTGACGTACACCATCACTGTGGTTTTATCCACCTACGATGCGAGGTGAGTCACTTTCAATAATGTTTGATTTGATCCACGGCAGAATGAAGCCTTTAAACGGCACTAAAAAATACGGCGTGTCTTAAATAAACACCTTAAATGAGTCATGTTGATTGTCGACCTGTGCGTGTTTGTGTATTCAGGTTCCTGGGCAGCCTGCGGGCCCGCCTGAAGCAGCTCCACCCATCAGCCAACTGCAGCCTCAGAGACGACCACATGGTCCACGTTCACTTCAAAGAGGAGATCGGCATCGCTGAGCTCATCCCCCTGGTCACCACATACATCATCCTTTTCGCCTACATTTACTTCTCCACACGTTAGTCCACCTCTCTGGTTTTATCCAGTTCTGACCCACTTTTTCTACTTTTTCTTTCTACTTATTAAGTCATAGATCCAGACTTAGACCTCCTGTACCTTTTGTACATTTATAATTGTGTGCCAGTGTTATTCCTGTCTGGCACAGGGATAATCCTTTTACAGTGAGAGGGTTCACTGCTGTAAGAAAGTGGTCAGCTAACCCTGAATAACTCACAAACAGCACAATCGTTGTTACTGTAACAAACAGAAACTAAAAATCAGATCAGTTTCTCATGTTTTCTTTTCAGATGTAATATTTAAACTAAAATGGCACTTTTTTAATGCAGCGTATTTGAAATCTTGTCCTTTTTTTTGTTTGTTTTCGAGGAAACAATTTTTTCCCAATGTGATGGTCTTTGCCAATTATTCGTATATGTGATTGATTTTAACCAATTTGAATGAAAAATATTTGGCTTTTGTGAAGTTTGCAGAAGAAGAGGCTTAAAAATATTTTTGACAAACCAAAATTTAGATTAAAGCTCCTGTGAGGAAGTTTAGGTTTGTGTTGTTTTGGCGCCCCCTGTGGACGAAGAAATACTGTTCATCTTTTTAATCTTATTTCTAAGAAAACAAATCTCACTTCTTTTCAAATGTAATTTGCAAAACTAAAATTTCACTTTTTTTAAAGCTTATGTATAAAATCTTGTCCTTTTTTAGTTATTGAGGAACAATTATTTCCCATTGTGAGGGTTTTTGCGAATTATACATATATTTGATTAATTTTAACCGATTTGAAAGAAAAATATTTGGCTAGATCTTTATAGTTTAGTTTTCAGAGGAAGAGGCTTAAAATATTTTTCACAAATAAAAAAACGAAACCAAGCTCCTGTAAGTAACTTAAAGTTTGTGTTGTTTTTGGCGCCCCCTGTGGACAAAGAGATACTGTTCATCTCCAAATTTTTTATTTTTTTTTTCAAAAAAAAAAAATCTCACCCTTCTTTAAGTAAATAATAAAACAGTCTTTCTGAAAATAAAAAAGCCGCTAAAGCTTGTGTAGTTAACCACCTCTTTTTGTTATTATCTTCCTTTAGATTTCTAAAAACGGTTAAATTGACCGAGTAATACCTTCTGTTTTATTAAACTGTCCTCTCTCCGCAGGTAAGATCGACATGGTGAAGTCTAAGTGGGGTCTGGCTCTGGCTGCTGTGGTCACAGTCCTCAGCTCTCTGCTCATGTCTGTGGGACTGTGTACTCTGTTTGGACTCACACCGACGCTCAATGGAGGGTAAGAAAACACCGTCTCTGGTTGTTGACCAAAACTCTTGCAGCAGTTTGGAAAGTTTGGTGAAAGTTTGCATCTGCTGAACCGAGCTACAACTTCCACTTCAGTCAGACATTTGGAGTTAAATTTTTTGAGCTCTTTTTCAAAAGCCTCGGGTCATTTTTAATTCCCAAACTGGTCTCACGGATGAATAAATTGCTGGAAAAGTTTATTTGACTGAAAATTCTGAAAACATTTGGAGGACTCCTGAGAAATTGTGTGTTCGTGTTTCGACTGAATCGTTTGTAGTGATTTTCTTTTTCCTGAGGCAACAACAAAACCAGCAGTTTGTGCTTTTACTGAAAGGTCTCAACAGCTTTTAAACCGATTGCAAGGATATCAGTAAAGCACTAAAGATGAATTTGAATGACTGTAACTGAGACGGTCAACGTCTAATCCTGTGGTTTACAAGACACTGTGTGAACTATCCAAACCAAAGAAGACTGCAGACTATGATAAGCGACCTCCAGCCTAACTTTGAGACAATACCAGCTTTTTTTTTTGTCTTTTAAGTGAATTAGAAAGAGATGTCGTTCTTGGGTGAAATAAAACGCCTTAGTAGTGTGAGTTTTAATGGCAAAGGTGGTCAAACGGAGGCGTTCTGATGCTGTTCTAGCCACGAAATCTTCAATGATCTCACATCTGATGTATTTGCATAAAGCGATCAGATCTTGCTGCCGCTCTCTCTTCTCGATATGAGTCCAGTTAACGACACACTGACCAAATTGAACAGTAAAATTGCTCTTACAGTTCATAGAAATCACTCTATGTCCCCGATCGTCCCTCGCTTCAGGTAACAAAAACTGGTCCTTGGCTGGGTGATAAACTGAAAATTTACAGATACTGAAATATATGACAATAACCAGCATCATTTTGCCGATAAAGGTATTGTAGGTGTCAAAAAATAAATAAATCAAAGTTGTTTTTGGATGTGTGTAGGTAGGTTATGGTCTCATGTCCCTTTAAGTCACTGTCCTACGTCAGAGACGTGACTCCACCCCATCCAGTCCGTAACAAAGAGGGAAAGACAGATGAGGAGATGGAGGACGGAGAGAAAGTTGTAGCGGCTGAAGTAGACGAAGTTAATGTGGGAGGGGGTGAGCAGCTTGTGGAGTAGTTATCGTCTATTTATCGTTATCGAGGTGAACTGATCAATATATCGTGATATTGATTTGAGGCCATATCGCCCAGCCCTAACTGGTCCTACTCAGACCGGTTTATGTGACCCATTAGATACAGAGTGTGTGTTCTTGTTCCTTATTTACTGGTCAGTAAAACCTTTTATTTTTTTTTAATAAACTGCGCCCACATAGGCCAGGAGCTACCGACGGTGATCATATCAATATTTGATATTAGTCATGTCGATCAATGAGGAAAATAAACGTTTGTTTAAACGAAGTAAATGTATCATCACCAGCTCTGCAGCCGCTCCACAGACCTCATCATGTCCTGTTATTGACATTCAAATAGACTCATAATATTTACTGCCCTAACAGGCTGTTCCTGTTTCATTATGATCTCTTATCTTATTCACAGAAAGACAAGGACAGGTCCACTAACACACTAACACACACACACGCACACACACACACACACTGGCTTCCCACTTCCTCTACATCGACTTTTTGTTAATGTTTAAAGCGTGTGGGCAGAGATCCAGCGTGTTTATTTGAATAAGGAAGAATAAAAAGGGGACGCGTTTATGGGCTGAGCTTGAAAAAGAGGCGGAGCAATAACGATGTTGACATTAAGTGGTTGTCCAATCGTTTTAGGATCACTAGAAAGCAGACATCATGGCGTGACAACGGCACACTGTTGTCCAACCACTGATCGAGATCCACACAAGCACCACCATGGGCTGTACTCGCCGTGTGTTTGCTTTAACGAACATCAAGGCCAACACAACCAAGACGTGTGTACAAGCTAAACATTGTGCCGACTCATGGTGGAGGCCACACAGGGCTGCTGTGATAGCTGTGTGTGTGCGTGTTTATGTGTGCGGTGTTACTGAGTGCGTCTGATGTAATGTGCAGAGCTGTTGACTCCTCTGTGACCTGGTTATACACTTACTTCTAAAGTACAAGCTTATCTACGCTCTAAATAATCCTCCTGTACACTTAAACAGAGGGGAGAAATTCCCCGCAGACGTTTGACAAATATTGATAGAAAGAGTTCCTGGAGCTGCTTAAAAAGACTGAAAACCTTTGATTGAAATCTGAGCTGTAGATATTATCTTTAGCTGATTTATCCTGTTCATGGACCCCACTTCTGCTGCTCCTTTTCCTCAAATACAAACTCACTGTACAATTGTGTGGAGTAAATAGAGATGTAGGATGTTTGAGTTTGCAGATATTTTGATACGCATGATTTTCAAACTCGATAATACATTTCTTTTTTCAAGTAAAAAACATGTCTTCTTTTTTTACCTTTTACTTTTATATGATGTTGACATGTAACTCGTCATTGCATGCAGAAATTGTATTGTATCATAACGTATCGTATCGTACCGTATCATATTGTATCGTATTGTACGGTATCGTAACTTATTGTATCATAACGTATCGTATCGTATCGTATCGTACTGTATCGTAACGTATTGTATCATAACGTATCATATCATGCCGTACTGTACTGTATCGTATCGTACTGTATCGTAACTTATTGTATCATAACGTATCGTATCGTACCGTATCATACTGAACTGTATTTTATCGTATCATAACGTATCATATCATGTCGTATCGTACTGTATCGTAACTTATTGTATCATATTGTATCGAATCGTATCGTATTATACCAGAAACTGAATGAAAAATTGTTGAGCTCTTTTGTTAATTATTTTTGATAAACTTTAAAGCTCCATCAGTGGCATCGCTGGAATCATGTTTGTCCCTTTTATAAAGACCTTTTTAACGTAAAATAGATGAATAAATAGATTTGATGAAGCACGAAAGTAAGTAAAGTTTATTTGATCTTCACAAAATGATAACAACAATAAAGAGAATAATAAATACAAAACAAACTAAAATACCAGTTATATCACATATTCAATTACAGCAGATGTTCAAAAGACAGTTTAAACAAATGTGTCAAATTGTTTCTCGAGCGAGAAGAGATCCCTCAGAGGACAAACTTTAACATCCAGGTATCGTTCCCACACTGACTGACGGCTTACCTGATGATTCACTCCAACGTCTCGTAGGTAATGATCTTAATGGCCTCACATTTGGTTATGTAGAAAGGACATGGCTCCTGGTGACATGACTCATTGGAGTTTCTGTTGAGACACGCTGAAGTGTTGTGGTTTTTCTTCAGAAAGGAACATTTGCACCACCACGTTCAGTTTTACCCCCTTCAGTCCTTGTTTAGGGAACTTTCTGAACCAGGACCTGGAGCCAAAACTTTTGAGTTCGAAGTCAAACTTCTTGTGTGAAACAGTTTTAAAGAGTGTTGGATCACCTTGACCTTGGCCTAGATGTTTATTTTTATAAGCTTTGTTTAAAATGTTTCAACTCTGCAGATATCACAAGATGACTTTGTATGAAAGGAAGACGGTTTTGGTTCGATTTGTTTCACATCACTTCCCCTGTTTTCTGTCCACAGGGAGATTTTCCCGTACCTGGTGGTGGTGATCGGTCTGGAGAACGTTTTAGTCCTCACCAAGTCTGTGGTGTCCACCCCGGTCGACCTTGAGGTCAAACTTCGTATCGCTCAGGGTAAGAACAGAGATTTGTAGACACCTGTCTTCAGGACGTTCCTCTTATTTCACTCTAAATGTTGTTTTTTCTCTCCTTCAGGCCTTAGTAATGAGAGCTGGTCTATCATGAAGAACATGGCCACTGAATTGTGCATCATCCTCATCGGGTATTTCACGCTGGTGCCAGCTATCCAGGTAACAAACGATGCAGTTTATCCTTTTTGAGTCATTGACTGGTTTATTGTAGAAACTTCCCTCTGATGGTCTCGTGGTCCTGGTGGTTTTTGTGTCCTACAGGAGTTCTGTCTGTTCGCTGTCGTGGGGCTGGTGTCTGACTTCTTCCTGCAGATGTTCTTCTTCACCACAGTGCTGTCTATAGACATCAGACGCATGGAGGTGAGAAGTCAGGAAAATGAACATGAACCTGAATCATCTATATGATCATTATGAAAATCTTCAATATTCTAACTGAGACTCTCTGCTCTGAGCAGATGTGGGTCAGATGGCAGTCACATACATTCAGCACATAGTTTTCAGATTATAACTCTGATTAACCACATGTGCAGGTCTTATGTAAAACCTCTTACTGCTCTACATCTGGTCCTTAGCTCAGTGCGCTGTTAGCTGAGTGTTGGCCCCTTAAACCTTTACATTAATGTGCTCAACAAAAAGATATTCGAGCACCTTTAAGCCCTTTATCCTCAGAATAAAGGGTTAACATGAATGTAGATAAACATTTTTAACATCTTCATACTGATTTTCTCTGAGTTTAGATCAAATTTAAAATCAATAACCTGAGATTATTAATCGTATAACTCCTCAGTTGGCTGACCTGAACCGCCGCCTGCCAGCCGAAGCAGGACTACCGCCGCCTAAGCCAGGCCCGCTGCGTCCACGTGAGGTCCCCCCTCCGCCTCGACCCTCCCCCCACACCATCACCCTGCAGACCCCGGCCTTCAGGAACCTGAGGCTGCCTAAGAGGCTGCGTGTGGTGTACTTCCTGGCCCGAACACGCCTGGCACAGCGCATCATCATGGTGAGGTTATAATTCAGAGTGACCTGTTTTCTTTCACGCCGTGTCTGCTCCTTCCTTTCTACATTTACAGGTGCTGTAAATGCTTTAAATACTTTTGAGTGTAGCTGAAGACTTGTTGGGAGATCACTGTGCCCAGATCAGTTTTTTCTAAACTGAAATGATAGCAGGCCCAGATAGATTAATGCTGTCTGGAAATATAATCTTTGAATGAAAACTGGAAGATAAAGCTAAAGATAAACTTTTCCAGCCCAAGAATGAACGTCTGATGTTGTGATTGTTGACGGTAAAGACGGCAGAGATAAGTCGGGACGTGACGCACAAAGTAATCACCTCTGTCGGAGGAAGTGCCCCCCCTTCTCATTCAGTGTAAATACCTCTATTGTCACGTTTTATGGAAAAATCATTAAACGAGTTTAAACAGTTACTGGACAGGAATGTGAAGGAAGTACGACACGGTCTGGACATGATCTAAACCCAAACAGGACTTTGATTATCTTCTTGATTTAAAGTCTCCGCCAAATTAAAGCTGAGGTTTATTTTTGACCTCCAGGTTGGCACGGTGATCTGGATCGGCATCCTCGTCTACACCGACCCAGCTGGAATTCGCACCTACCTGGCCGCGCAGGTGTCCGAGCAAAGCCCCCTGGGAGACCCCGGAGGAGCCGGTCTGCCTCCTCACATCGGCGTGGCCCCCGTCTTTCGTGGAGGAGACCCTACAAGCACCCTCAGCATCCACCCCGCTCCAGATCCAACTCCCTTACCCGAGAACCAATCACAGGGCCACCACGGCCCAGCAAGGGCGGGGCTCCTCCCCCAGGCTCCGCCCTCTGTGCCGCAGATCACCTGGGGGGCCGAGGACGAGGAGGGCTGGAGGAGGCTGTCCTTCAGACACTGGCCGTCTCTCTTCGGTTACTACAACGTCACTTTAGCGAAGAGGTGAGTGAGGAGGGGGCGTGGCTTCTGTTTAACCATGAAAGCAGTAGGCGGTTTAGATTTGGATCAGGGACTCATGGTCTTAATGGTCCTCCTGTTTCAGGTACATCAGCATCCTGCCTGTCATCCCCGTCACCGTTCACCTGAGCCCCCAGGACGCCATCGAGACGCGTCACCCACAGGACACCAGACACCCTCCTCCATCCATCCCCAAAGTGTCTGCAGATCTACAGACGGACCTCACCCTCTACAAGTCAGTCCTACCTGCAGCAAACACACACACACACACACACACACACACACACACACACACACACACACACACACACACACACACGTTAAATTTCACCCTCGATTTAAAGACACTGAATTCTGGTTTCTTATTTATAAATCCGTTTAAAACACTCAGGATGAATTAACTCTTTCACATCTCGAAGTGAATTAGTCAGAAACCTCTTTGGTTGTTTTGTACTTCAGCGGATAAATAAACGCTCTTGGCCTTGAGTTTCCATCAGATCGTCATTGACCTGATTTCACAGCTGTAATACTTCCTGCAGGAGTCTTCATTAGGAGCTGATTGTGGTCAAGGTCATGCTCAGCACTCACGTTCATCTCTATCACAGACTGAAGGCCACCTCTGGGCATGAATTCAACACGTTTGAGTTTTTGTTAGAAGAGGTTGAGTTGAGGTTGAACATTGAAGCGAATTGAAGCATGTGAGTATTTTCTGTTTGGGTTTGACTCTTGGATCTTCACGTTGTCTCGAGTTTCTCCTCGCCGGCTGTCGTCTCACCTGAGGGAACGAGAGAAAATAAATGGATCTAAGAAAAAGGAGGTTACTGTGTTTTCTGCCTTTGGCAAGTATCGCCTCTCCCTGACTGGACCGGCCTGTCGGACCGGTTTCTTTAAAAATCATTTGTGATTATTTTGATGTAACAGCAGGGAGGAGGAGGAGGAGGAGGATTTCTTATCCTAACTGTCTCTGAACCTGAACAAAAAAAGTGTAACATGGATTAAGTTTAATCTACTCTTGAGTTTTTAAAGTTGTAGAAAACATGAATTCTCTGAATCTGCTCTGAAAGTATTGAAGCCTTCAGCGGTTTATCTGCAGATGACTGAGATAAGATATGCCGGTCATATTTTCATCTTTAAATCGTGTTTGTCTTCTGTTGCGAATTTTGCTTTTTGTTTGTTTGTGTGATCCTGCAGATTTTTTAGCTTTTTACATTTCAAAAACATTTTCTGTAGAAGTTTGTGTGATGAAGGGAAAACTGTTTGAGGATCCTTTTTTTGAAAAGAGCATCAGCAGTTTCTACCTGTAACTCCAAGAATAAACTTTGGGTTAGGGGTGGGCGATATGGGAAAAATTTCATATCACAATTTTATCATGATTTTTATCATGATTTTCACATATAAAAAAGTTACTTTTATCAACATGTAACACATGAATTATGTGGGTAAATTAAAATGTGCTAACTTAACTTCTAAAATTCTGATTTAAGAGGGCAAGAAATTGATTTAGACACGTTAGGGACACAGTGCGCACTACAGACGGCTCTACAGTCTCTGCGCTTCTTTTTAATCCTTTATGATCTAAAATCGTCAGATTGCACGCCCTCTAATTTGGGTAAATTCTTGAGACCGTTGCATGAATAAAAAAGACCTATCACCTTCAAAATTCAGCTTTCACTCCTTTACTCTGACCCAGTAAAAAAATTTTGGACTCTTATTCAACAACGTCTTCATAGTTTCTGGTAAAAGAGTGACGGTCCCGCTGTTACATTACATCTGTTTTAATCAAATACAAACAGACTCAGACTGATTATTGTAAAACTTTGGTAACTAAGATCTAATCTGAAATCATTTAGTCAGATCTTTAAAGTCCGGTCCTTCGTTCAGCTCCTCTGCAGAGCCTTCGGTCCACTCTTCACTCCTCACTGTGCTGCCGGCGTTGTGTAAGGCGCTGAAGGTTGTTTCATCTTTGGACAGTAGATACGAAGGTTATCAGCTGAAGTGGGGTCAGGGTCAGGACCTTGAAGTGTCAGCTGAGTTTACAGGCTGTTTAGATGACCCTGAAACGGAGAGAAGGCCACTGTGGCAGAGGTGAGGACCCTGATACGACCAGATTCAGGGAAGGTTACAACACAGAAGATGCTTCTCCGATCTTTGACAGCGTTAGCGATCACATGATTAAGTGTGTTCATGTTTACTCAGAGGGGGTTCATGAATTAAAGGAGTGTTACCTGTCAAAAGGAAGGAAGAGTGCTCTTAACTTTGTTGACTTTGTTGAAACAAGGAAGTCCAGGAAGAGTTTTTGCTCCCGTCTGTCTGTAATCAGGTTTTCTCTGATACTATAACATCTCTCAGGTCTTTAAAATCCATCTGTACTCACAGGTTTTCAGTGAAACGGTGAGTCTGTGGGTTTTTAGAGCTGATCACATCACAGCGACAAGTTTCATTATCACAGCTCTGCCACATTTCACAGCGGAGAGTCCATGTGTGAGCAGGTGGACAGTTTCAGACGCTGTTGAAGGTCTGAGTTTGAGTAGAGAGATAATTTATGGAGAAAGGATGAAAGTTCTCAGTTTTCATGTCTTCAACAATTTTATTTTTCTTGTTTTTGGTGAAATAAAAACTGTTTGATTTATTAGATTATAAAAAGTCAGCTCATCTGTTTACCTCTGAGTCCGTATTTACCTCCTCTGTCGTCTCTTCTTTCTCTCAGGGTCGCCGCTCTGGGCCTGGCAGCCGGCGTCCTGCTGGTTCTGCTGCTCTTCTGTCTTTACCGGGTTCTCTGCCCGAGGAATTACGGGCAGAACGGCATCCCACACGGGCGCCGGCGCCGCGGAGACCTGCCGTGTGATGATTACGGCTACTCACCCCCCGTCAGTGAGATCTCCCCTCTGCTGCTCCGGGGCCACAGCATGGTGAGGACGGACGAAGAGGCACAGACTGACAGAGATAATAGTACATGGGTGAAATGTTCAAACGTCTGTCTCTCCTCCTGCAGGACATCGAGTGTTTGGCGAGTGACGGGATGCTGCTGGCCAGCTGTTGTCTGGCAGGACAGATCCGGGTCTGGGACGCTCAGACTGGAGACTGTTTGACTGTGATTCCAAAACCGGGGTGAGTTTTCAGAACCAGAACCTCAATAATTATTTAAAATTAAACCTTTGATTATTTTCCTATTAGACTTAGCTGAAGTACCTGTAATTGCACCCTAAAATACTCAGGGATATTACCAGCAGACATGGCAACAGTGGAGGAGGTCACTCGACGAGTTTGTGTGTCTGTTTGTTTGTTCCCCCTGCTGCTGTGAAGTCGGTCACCTCAGCTCTGTCTCCATGCTGCCCCCTGCTGTCTCTGACCCTCAGATGCACTGAGACTCTGTTTTTTTTCTCCTCAGGTTGAGGCGAAGCAGCAGCAGTGGTTGCTGGGAGCAGCGTGACGGCTGGGATAGTGTGGGCGGAGCCTCAGAGTCGGACTGTTTGGGCTGTGACGCCCGCGGCTCCTCCATCGGCGTTGACGGTCTGTTTGAGGAGGAGGAGGGTTACCCTCTGAGACGCCGCTCCGCCCCCCGACCCGCTCTGTTCAACGACCAGCCCGACCTCACCCCGCTCATCGACACCAACTTCACCTCCACGCCCCCCTCCCACCTCCTCGCCACCCCGCCCAGAGCGGGCTTTGACTTCGGAGGTCTGGTGGAGCGGGCGTACATGGAGCATGAGCCCCCGTCACCCTCCGCCTACCCCTCTCCTTCCTCCGCCTCCTCGTCTCCGCCTACAGGAGCTCAGCTGCAGAGGAGACCCAGTTTAGGGGACATATCAGCAGCTTCACCCCCGGAGAGGGGCTGTACGTCGGGGCCGCAGGCAGACTGGGAGAGCTCGGTGTGGGCGATGGAGCTGAGAGGGAACCTGATCGCTGCGGGGAGGAGCAGTGGGAAACTGGAGGTGTGGAGAAGGAACACTTTCTCTGATTTAGCTCCTCTTCTGATTTCTTGTATTCAGGCATATACTTCTGTATATTTCAGGACGTCTTCCAGTCTTTTTGACCATAAAAATCTATTTTCCTCATAGTTTTACTTCAGTGGAAGCAGATTTGTGATTTACATATGTTTTGTTTCAGTTGTGGGACGCAGTGGAAGGATCGTTACGCTGCAGTAACGAAGACGGGGTCTCTGGGATCACAGCTCTGGCCTTCCTCAACAACAGGTGAGACCCTCACTGCTGATTTTCGCTTTCGACATTTCTCACTTGTTTGTTTAATTTTCTTTCATTCAACCATTAAACTCAGAAACCTTTTTTTTTCTTGGTGACATTAATTCAGCTGCTCTAATTTAGTTAATCCTCCAAACAAAAAGCAGGAATAATTTCTGTGTGAGGCCGTTTAAGAGGGATTTTCTTCACTTGTAGACAACTCAAGTGGATGAAGTCAGCTCTGTTTCTTCATTTTGCACATAAATATGAATCCTGGTACTTTTAATTAAAAAACTAACTTAAATTAACTGTGACCTTCTGTGTTTTTCCTCCTCTTCCTCAGGATCGTAGCGGCTCGGCTGAACGGGTCTCTCGATTTCTTCACGGTTGAGATAAACAAACCTCTGTGTCTGCTGCAGTACAGAGGTGAGACGCCACACTTTATTACATCTTATGTTTTTAATTCAGCAGGTAAAAATGGAGCTGAAAGTGAAAGAAAGTAAGGCAAGTGATTAAATTTACTCCTTTCTTTGTCTCGACATTGTGATAAATAAAGTTTCAGTCTCGTCGGGAGAATCAGGAGTCAAATAAACGTAAAAAGAAAACGACACAATTTTAAAATTCATCATCGCAGCTTTCAAAGTAAAAAAAATACGGAAACTGAAAGAAGGATGAAAACAAATGTTTCCTCCTCCTCCTGGTTCAGGCGCTCCGGGGCGCAGCACCGTGCCGCCCTCTCCCTGTTACAGCAGCGAGGACGTGATCAGCTGTCAGCTCACTCGCTCGGTTCAGTGCGCTCACCAGAAGCCGATCACCGTGCTGCGAGCCGCCGCCGGGAGGGTGGTCACGGGCAGTCAGGACCACACAGTCCGGGTATGAAACACAAACACACCTCGTCTTAGAAACATGAATTTAGCTTCATGCAGGTTTTCTTGTTTTTAAAAACTCAGAATCCTCTAAAGTCTCTAAATCCTGTTTTTGTTCAGATTTATCGTCTGGAGGACTCGTGTTGCCTCTTCACCCTTCAGGGTCACTCTGGAGGGATCACAGCCATCTACATAGACCAGGTCAGTCATGAACCCCCCTCTGGTACTGGTCTACAGGATATCACCATGACAACAGAGTTGTCTTTTTGTCATATTTGGTATTTTTTCACACGAGTACGATTGTTCTCTGTTTTTACTCAGACGATGGTTCTGGCGAGCGGTGGGCAGGATGGCGCCATCTGCCTGTGGGACGTCCTGACAGGCAGCCGTGTCAGCCACGTGTATGGTCACCGTGGCGACGTCACCTCTCTGGTCTGCACCACCTCCTGTGTCATCAGCTCAGGGCTGGATGACCTGATCTGTATCTGGGACCGCAGCACCGGGATCAAGCTCTACTCCATACAGCAGGTCCGCTCTCAGAGGTGGTTATCTCTGTTCGTATTGATGGCGTGAATAAAGTGATTAACTCGCTCTCTCTCTCCTCACCAGGAGGCGGGTTGCGGGGCCAGTCTAGGCGTGATCTCCGAGTCCCTCCTGGTGACAGGGGGCCAGGGCTGCGTCTCCTTCTGGGACCTGAACTTTGGGGACCTCCTGCAGACCGTCTACCTGGGACAGAGCAGCGACGGTCAGGGCGTCCGGCAGCTGCTGGTGCTGGACAACGCCGCCATCGTCTGCGACTTCGGCAGCGAGCTCAGCCTGGTGTACGTGCCGTCAGTTCTGGAGAAACTGGACTGAGGAGGAGGAGGGCGCTCTCTGGACGTCTGTTTCCCTCTTTCAGCGCTTTCTTTAGACCGTTTCCTGACGGGATGTAAAACGAACAAGCGCAGGACTGACGTAGACGAGGACGACCCAGTCAAGACTTTTACCCGGATGGTTCTGGATGTTCCTCGCTCATAGAGGAGTCACCAGTTTGTGCTTTTGCGTGAAAGTGTGTGTGCGTGTTTTGTTTCGTGGCTCTGCCCTCAATGCTGCTGACATGGGCGGGGCTTCACTGTGACCCCGCCCACCCCAGAGGAAGATAAACTGTCTCCTTATTTTTTAATATTCCTGCTGCCTCTTGTTGCTCGACGGCGAAGGTGCAGCCGTAGCGAGCTCAGCGGGTCTGTTGGGACGAGCTGCACAGTGATACGTTCGCGTGTGTAAGTGTGTGTGTGTGAGTGTAAGTGTGTGTGTGTGTGTGTGTGTGTGTGTGAATGAATCCAGGCTCTTTTTAAGATGAAACCCTGCTGAGAACAAAAACTGTGTGTGTGTGTGTGTGTGTGTGTGTGTGTGTGTGTGTGTGTGTGTGTGTGTGTGTGTGTGTGTGAGGGAGATCAGCTGATTACTGTACAGAGTGGACCTCCAGAGGGGGCTGTTTTTATATGTATAAATCTATTATTTATTAGCGATCCGTTTTGGAATAACAGTTTTGTTTATGACTTGCTAATCCCGCCTCTTAAAGGAGAATATATCCATGTGGAAACGATGACCTAACTGTTCGCTGGTGATGATTTGGGGCTTCGGTGATAAAGGAGGTTTTTCTTGATACTGAACTGGAAACATTGAAGTGTTGTTTTAGAGACGGGGACCTGCAGGACCTCGGATCCTGGGGTTACTGATGCTGTATGAGGGGCCCCCTGCAGCCCCTCCGCCCCCCACCCCCCTCCGCGTGCTAAACCTTCATCAGGCTACCTCCGTTTTTCCAAACTGCTTGAATTTTAGGTGAGAATCCTGAAGTCATGTTTACAATGACTGCTCTTTTTATAATGATTTTTGCATATTGTGCCCTTTAGAGATTTTATTTTTAACTGTAACTTCAAAGTTTTCCCACCCAGGCCACAAAAACAAACAAACACACGTCTGTCTGTTCAGCACTTCATGTTGGTGTGAACTTTGATGAAGTTCGTCTTAAACCTGCAGAAGCTTTCCTATAAAATATCTGAAGAAATGAAGCGAGAGTGACGAATGAAAGCTGTAATTTACCCAGCAGCTCATGTTCTGATGTATCCTTAAAAAAACAAACTCCTAATTTAGGGTGACCATACGTCCTCTTTTACCCGGACATGTCCTCTTTTTGTCCAGGGGAGTTTATAAAATCCTTCAAATGTCTGTGGTTTTGTACGGAAGTTTCCGAGTTTGTGTCACGTGGACTTAGTGAGTTAGAATCATGTAAAAAACACTCGATCTGACCCGAAAGACTCTTTTGGGGATTCAGAATATGGTCACCCTACCTAATTACTCCTACAAGCTTAAAATACCAGATTCACTCAAATTCTTCCTGCAGAGCTTAAATTTTCTTGCTCCTAATTTACAGAAGGGAGATTTTTTCAGTTTCCAGTATGAGATTAAAGTCAAAATTTCGAGATTAAAGTTGAAATTTAAAAAAGCAGAAATTTTGACTTTATTCGTGTCGACTTTAATGTCCAAATTTCAATTTTAATATCAGAATTATGAAATTTTTTATAACATTTCAACATTTTGGTATCTCAAACTTCTGACTTTAATCTCGAAAATTACATTTTTAATCCTGAAATTTTGACTTTATTGACATAATTTCGATTTTTTTATCTCAAAATTTCAGTTTTAATCTCAAAATTTGGGCTTTAGTCTCGACATTTCGACTTTAAACTCCTGTGGCCCTAATCCTCTTTCTTGGCATATGTGACGGTTTCGCCTCCAGTTTCCACCTCTAAAAATGATCTTTGTGGAAAAATACATAAACACTTAAACATGGAACCAAAATGCTGATCTTTGACACATTGACTGGGGTGCTGATTGGTCGGTTCATTTAGAAGAAAAGACATCAGGATTTAAATGGTCATAGTTTAAATTAAAGGAAAAGAGGTCCATTTTTGGACTTCTAACCCTGACCTGAACTTCCGTTTTCCCTCTGAGCAGCAGCTGAAGAATGAAGCTCTGCAGGTTTAAGACCGACACCAAACACAGAGAGAATGTATTTCCTCCAGATCCTCCACCGTCTGCTGTGGCTTTTAACTGAATGTAGTCCCGATTATGGTTCACCGAACAAAACCTGCATCGAAATCCTTCACGGTATCGCATCACAACACTACTTCAGAGCACTTCTTACTCACCCTCTCGCTCTCGTTTGGCACTTTGGCGAACTTCAGCGTACTTACAGGAAAACGTCTTTTAACTTGCAGACTAATTTCACTCTTCACAGGCAGCATTCGTAAACACGCACACTGCAGACTTGTTGAGGTTGAAGGTCACCGGTCTGGTTTTAAGGAGCGCAGCGACAAAGAGGATCCTAAAAAAACAAGCAGCTAGTATTGAGGGTATTTAGACGAGCCCACAGAAACCAGACCTGAGACCTCCTCATCGACGTTACCTGTTAATTTATTAGCTTTGTGTTTTCTTTTTTGTTGTTAACCGTAGTTTAAAACTTTAGGACGGGGGTCAAATGTAGGTTTTAGTTTTATTTCTGTTTTCTCGCAGAAGTTGGAGAGCAGGGGAACAGTTTCACTTTGTGGTGGAGAGTTGAAACGAGAAGATTGACGTCGCTGACTGATACTGAACTGGACCTTCAAATAGGGTCTTAAGTTCAGTACGATTCAATCAAGTTAAAAGTATGTTAGTCGTTGAGTATTCTTGTACTCATGTGCGTATAGGGACCATTTTCAGATGCCAGGAAACTGCAGATCTGTCTGTTAAATCCTAACATGATCAGGAACTAGGACCACTAACTCATCGTTTACACTGACAAGAACCTGTTGGTACAACGCAGGATTTGATTTCAATTTATGAATTATTCCCAGTAAACAAAACAGTATAACACAATCTTTTACATCTAATTTCTATCACATAGGCCCTCTGACATCCTGTATCATTACAATTGAGTTTTTTTAGGAGTCTGAACAAAGAAAAAAGACGCAAAAATAAATTTACAGGTGAGATTCTTCAAGTATCTCATTTCTAATATAATTTGTCAGTCTACTAATGTTGCAATAACTCCATTATTTTTCCCCATTTTCAACCTGATATGTTAATTTAGAATAAAAGATGATTGAAGAGGATTTTCTTACATTTTTAGTGACTTGAAGCATTTTTTGGAATTTATAAAATAAACTGTTTTTCCATAAAACTGTCTCAAAAAATTGATTATTTTTTGCATGCGTATCACTGCAGCATTATACGATGAAAGCAAGTAAAGTTCATTATTGTATCAGCAGGTAAAAGCTTAAAATGTCAATGATCAGTGTCTGCAGATATGAGAATTTCTGTTTATGTAAAAACTGAAAAAATGAAGCATTAATTCTGCACAACAATGAGCTGAAACATGGTGGCTGTTCATCGACGTATTATCAGATATAAGCAGAAACCCAAATATTAAACATACTCAAATAAACAACAGTGAGTCATTAAAGGTTATTTGAAGTCTTCTGTAGAGACGTTAACTGTATAAGAAGTTTGTCAATCTCCTCGTGTGACTCTCCGCCATAAATGGAAATAAAAGTCGGATTATTCCTTTAAAGAGGGAGGGAGGGTGTGGGAATGTCAGTGAAGTCTTAGCCTTGGTGTTTTTGGCCTCGAGCATCGATCCATATCTAAGAGGACTTCCTGCCTGGTTCCAGTAAATTTACTGTTTATTCATCCCTGCAGATCCACATCAGGAGTTTGTGGAAACGACCAAAGTGAGAAAAAGTGTTTTCATCCTCCAAACAAAAGCAGAGCTCTGATGATTTTAACACTTTGTGGTCCACTTTTGATTATTTCTCCCTCTGCAGACTTCAGAGAAATAAGAGCTGCATGAGGAAATAAACAGTCAACTCTATGAAAACCCCTCTTTTGCTCCTCCCCATTCTCTTTTCTCCTCCTGTCATTGGCTGGCTACGATCTACACGGGCTGTAGTAGTGGAGATAACTTATTTACTGTTTTGTAACACAAAAGAAGCGCAAGACTTTTTACTAATTTTCAAATAAAGAGGCTTTGATACCAGGTCACTTTTCAGTCTACTGGATTTATTTGACTTTTTTCTTTTTTTTACAATAATAAACAAATGATTACAGTTTTCTTAAATACTTAAATCTGATTGGTTTATCCTCCATAGCAGCAGTGTATTATTTCTCAACAGCACACTGTTGCCATGGAAACAGCTCTAGTCACAGACTCAAATAGTCATTTCTAAATCAAAATAACTCCTTTATCAAGAAAGTAGGCATGTAATGAATGGAATGGTGTAAAGTGAGCAGGTTGTACCTACTGTTTATTGGAGAGACGAGACCCTCAGCTGCTCACCCTGTCCTCGCCCCACAGAAATCTGTGTGTTTTTTGTTTATGGAATATCTGGATGAGGCCTCAGCGTTACTGTCACCCTGCTGACAAAGTCTGACACAACACTTGCACCCAACAATCCCTGTTTCATGGCAGCACATGAGCTTTCACGTCTATTTCATTCTGGATTAGCCTAAAGGTTACACCAAAGTTAACCCACTTTAGACTCACCAAGGCTGTGTCTCATTTCAGAGACCGCATCGCGCTAAGTGCACTTCTGCGCCGTCGAACGGTGCATTTATAGCGTGCATGACGTCACGACGGCGCGAACGTTGTCCCATTTGGCACGAGATGTTAAGAAATGCTAAGCGCGTTTAGCATTTTTTCAAGCGTGCACGCTTTCGTGCCGTCGGTATCCCAGAATGCTTTGCGTGCCGCTGCACAGCTGCGCATTTCAGGTGAGAGGCTGGACTCGCTTGGAGACACAGCGCGTCTTCAAAGAAAATACAAGAAATCCAAAACCAGCAGACAGTCAGCTCAGGCTGTATGAGAGCATGATCTCTGAACTCACTAAAATCTGTAAACCAAACATTATAGATTTAGAGATAAACTGATCCGCTCTGCTACAACTATCAAAAACATTAGAAATAAGAAAGCCCACAAAACTACAGCAGATGATCAGGACAACATTGAGGTTTTGTTTCTTTTAAGATTTAGAGATTAAAGTTGTAAATTTAGGAGAATAAAGTCATAAAGTAAATGAAGTCATAAAGCTGCTTTTGTGGAGGGGGAAATGACTGAAGCTGGTCATCTGCAGGGTTATCTGTGGATGTATCAGCGGGTCATTAAGAGAGATTTTGTGGTTTCTGAAGAAACATCAAACTGATGATGATCAACATTTGTGATCCAGAGGGAGTCGAGCTCCGACGAGCACCATGTCTCTGACACCGGCGGTAGCCTACACCTGCAGAGACACCAACACCTTATTATGGCATATAATAATAACCCCCCTCCATCTTCATGCTGTGATTTATAAGGTTTCCTGACATGCGTCACACTTGGTTTTGCAGTATGAAGTTATTCTTTGTCTTTGTTTTTGGACTCAGATGTGGTTTCAGAGCAGCAGAGATCGACTCCCTTTTTCCTGCTAAATAAATCAACGAGAGACTTTTGTACTGGGTCAGGTATACGACCTCCATTTGAGCCATTTTCACTCATGCATTTTTGGGCACCCCTTCTGAGACGATGAGATACACCCTGAAGAATGTGTGTACCAAATTTGGTGCTTTTATCCACCGCATAACAATTTGGCCATTTTTTCAAGTGAACAGACCCTACTATGAGGTGATGTGTTCGAGCCTTTTTCGGGACAAGGTGAATTTTGAATTTTAGTGTCTTGACAGGAAATTGAAAGAGGAAACAAATGGTATAATCCTGTGTCTCCAAGTGGCCCAGAGGATAAGAACACTGACTGGGATTCCTGAGGTCACAGGTTCGAGTCCAACCTTGCCCAGTTCTAAGTGAATTTTGAAATCTAGTGTCCACAAAGTACAGTGATATATGAAAAAAAAACATGATGGTCTTCTGTGTCCACATGGCTCAGGGGATAAGGAGACTCACTGGTACTCCTGAGATCGTGGGTTCAAGTCTTACCCTGTCCAGTTCTAGGAGAATTTTAAAGTCTCGAGTCCACAAAGGACAGCGATATGTGAAAAAAGAACCCAATTCTCTTGTGTGTCCACATGGCTCACAGGATAAGGAGACTGACTGGGACTCCTGAGGTGGTGTGTTCGAGCCTTTTTTGGGACAAGGTGAATTTTGAAGTCCAGTGTCTAGACAGGAAAGTGAAAGAGGAAACAAATAGTATAATCCTGTGTGTCCAAGTGGCTCAGAGGATAAGAACACTGACTGTGACTCCTGAGGTCATAGGTTCGAGTCTTACTTTGCCCACTTCCTGGTGAATTTTGAAGGTCTAGAGCAGTGGTCTCCATATGGCGGACCGCGGTCCACTTCTGGACCGGGAAAGAGTCCAATACGGACCCGAGCCTACCGCAGAAAAATGTATGTTTTTTTCTCTCTTGCAGGCCTGCACGATATACGTGTGCGATAGTCACATCGCAGAGCCTGCGATGTCGGAGGTGAATGAACTCAGTTAATTTCAAGGGTAGCTGACTAGATACACTGCATGTGACTCAGCATGTGCTTTGCAGCGATCCACCAATCACCTTTGTCATTTACTCAGTTACCAATCAGACTCACTTCTCAGTTGCCAATCAGACTATCCTGCCAGCTGTCAATCAAAATCAGAGAGGAGGAAACCCATCCCTGCACATGTTCTGCACATGGAGTAAGACGTGTCCGCTGAGAATTACTTTCGGAACTTTACTGACTGTTAAGCCCAACAAATAAGAACTGTATGGGTTTTAAAATGTATATTTCCGTGGACCACTCTACTACAAGCAGTGCGCGTTTTGCGAGGTGCATGCAATTCTCGGCACAACACCGCTAACAACAACAATGGTACAGTGATATGTGAAAAAAAACATGATTGTCTCGTGTGCCTACAGGGGCCCTCTGCTCGGCCGCCGGCCATCCGCCCGCCTACAATCCCCCCATAAACCCTTCTCCCCATCCTTACTCTAAAGTTCAGCCTGCGCTGACTTCCTGTTGCATAACCCCCCTATTTTATCTCGCTGAAAACACCGGGGGGGTAACCCCACACACCTGGGCTGAGCGGGTTTCGAACCAGGAGCCGGTCTTCAACCAGAACACATGGCTCACTTTAGGGTGTTAGACGTCTACCACTCTGCGCCACCGGAGACCATCCACAGTTGAGGATGAGCTCTGCGTGCTTTTATCTTGGTACTTTTGCTCCTGGACTGTAAAATTCATCCTGAATAAGGTTTTAACCTCAGGAGTCCCAGTCAACGTTCTTATCCTGTGAGCCATGTGGACACACAAGCCACATGGCCTACTATATCATTCTATATCACATACTATATCACTATATCAAATATATCATTCATCATGAATATAAGCCTAGTTTTCAGTGTGCTTTCAGTTATATAGAATGTGTTAGTCTTGTGGTCGATTGTCTTATTTGCTTCTGCCACTCATAAAAAGGAACTACTGTAATTTTCAGTGTGTTTCTCAAAGGGATTTTCCGGCGTAAAATTAATTTAGGGTCAAACACACACATAGTTTTAAATCACTATGATCAACCGTAAATATGTCACAGTAGATGTGTACGTATTTCACAAAAATATAATGAAATGAAATACACCAAAAATATAAGTGAAAATGATTAGACTCTATGCTCACTGTTCATTTGGGGGAATCCACTAATAATAACTACATTTCCCAGAAACCAACGCGGCACGTTTTACGAGCTCACGTCCCCCTGCGCTCAGAGCTTCCGGTTGAAGTGTAAATGGATACATGACACAGTTGTTTGGAGGAAAGAAATCTTTCTGGAAAACCGTTCACGTCCACAAAACCACCGACGGGGTCTTGACATCGTAACCGCCGACGGCCTCCTGTAGAGCCGGCCGCGATGGAGGCGGTGCCGCGGATGCCGATGATCTGGCTGGATCTGAAGGAGGCAGGGGAGTTCCAGTTCAGCCCGGCCGTCAGGCAGGTGAGCTGGGGTGGGGAAGGAGCAACAGGGCTGAGGTCGAAAGTCAACCGAACAGGGATTATGGACGACTGGATCAACCCTGTCAGGGAGCTAACGTTAGCAGACGGTCAAACACACAGACGGCTGCGGGTGTCTGTGGGGGAAATTTCCAGAAGGAGTCCGTGAGGTCTGAGGTTCTCCCGGACCACCGCCTTTTGTTTGCTAACATTAGCCTCCTGCTAGCTGATAATAAGCTAACAGCTGAAGTCGAAGTTCATAATTAGGCCTGAAGAGAGAGGTTCACTTTAATGAGAATAAACAAAAACAGATAATTCAGGTCTGAATCAGAGCTCCTCCTCACGGCCCAGTCTGGAGACGTTCATGGAAATCCTCAGCAGTGATCTCATGATCACATGAACATGAACTTCAGAGGTTTCTGTGAGATTTAGACTGTCTGCTAAAAGAAAGAAGGGATCAAAACAACTAAACTAGTGTCTCTGTCAGGATGATTTATGTGTTTTTAATCTGAAAATACTACAGGAAACGTCAACAGCAGACAAAGTTTCATCAGTCTCAGTGTTTCACAATCACTCAAAACTGGTTTCAACTACTTTTCTGTTGTGATTTAGGTGAAAAATATCAATACATAGATAGATAGATAGATAGATAGATAGATCTACTTTATTGATTCCAAACTGGAAAATTCTCATGTTACAGCAGCAAAAAACACAAAATAAAATTAAATATAAGAAGAAGAAGTATGTACAGGGCAGACTAAAAATACTAGATATAAACAAGAAATACAGACTAAATATAGAGATGAGATATGAAGAACATGGGCTATTGAAATGAGTAATAAATATGAAATGCGAAATATACAGATGGGATGATAAATAAACATTTATTATCATTTCTTTATGGAAATACAATCAGACCGAGACACTAAGGCGGAAGAACAACAGTGTCTGCAGTGAAAAATGGTTAATATGATGATTATTGTTTCAAGAAAATGATAAAGAAATAATCATAAATGTTCTTCAAGCAGCTGCTGGAAGAGAGTAGGAAAGGTGATTTTAGTCTCTTTGCTAATAAAATTAGTCAAAGTTGGTGTCTAGTACTATGTCTGTGACCCTATATGTCCTGTTGATGAAGTTAGGTGCTGCTCTGAGCATTATTTGTGGCTATAGAGTGGCGTTTTGGTTGAGGTTTGTTTATGGCTCCTCAGACCGCTGTGTATTTCTATCCTGCGGTCGTTACTAAAGTTGGTATAACTAGAGAAGCAAGCGGTCGACAACATTCATCTCTCGGGGGCGTGTCTAACTGGGTGTTGAGGTGTGTTTGACCCTAAATTAATTTTAAGCTGGAATATCCCTTTAATACAGATTTCTCTAATAATCAGGTTTTGTGTTGAAAATCATGTCCTACATCCGAGCTAACTAACCCACTTGTAAAATGATAATAGTGAGTACAAACTAATGACTCATTTGTGTCTTAATCTGGTGACTCATTTTCAACAAAACTCCTCCTGCTGATAAAACAGGAGACCTTTGCTCTCTTGGGTTCCAGTATTTTCTTCTCCTGTTAGTTACTCTGAACTTAAATGAACTTCCCACACCTGTGCTGTCACTCAAAAGAGCCGTGTTCAAACTGTTGTCTGACGTTCATCTGTAAAGAGGTGCTCAGAAATATTTCACATACAGATCTAATGATATGACTCCTACTGCAGATTATAGTCCAAGCTTTGTAGACAGTTATTATTAGGATTTTTAATATTAGGTCTCATTTTGAAAGAAGGAAATATATAACATGCAGAATATCTGATTATCATTTTGCCTATAATCAGTGACAGTTTCATCCCCTCTCCAAACGGAGGCCAGTTTGCATACAGAGGGTAGTAAAATAAGACAATAACGCTCTTGTTGCTGTGTCATTGTGCAGAGTTATCCCAGCCCTGCTTTCATTATTTAATCAAGTCTAACAGACAAAAAAGGTTTGTCTGCAGCGTATTTCACCTCCTGACCCGGTATCGAGCAGCACTCTGCTTATCACAGCGGCTCATGGGGATGGGGAAAAGTCTTGGCAAAGCATGATGGGGGAAATTTTTAACTCTTGGCTCTTGCTGAGGGGGACAGATGATCAAACGGGTCATTAAGGAAATCTGCGATGAAGCCAAAAAGTCTAAAAACTGAAAATGATGCTCTAGTCTGGAGGTTTATTTTCCTTTTTTTTCTCAGGGTAGCCACAATAAAGTTTCTTCTTGTGCAAATTTCACAGACATTTTCTCGTCTCTTTGTTTCAGTTCATCCTGAAAAATTATGGTGAGAATCCGGACAACTACAACGAACAGCTGAAGAAACTGGAGACACTGCGGCAGGTGAGTCCTGAGGGAAACATCTCCAGAGACACAGCAGAATGAGGGCCGAACAGAAATACTGATTTAGCTTTATAATAGAGATGTGAACAACTACACAGCAGCCGAATGACCTGAAACTAAGTGTGCTGTCACCACCTCCTCACTGTCCAGGATAAATCTGGAACAAACCTTTATCTGTCATCACATTAACAGAGAACTGAGCGCTCCACAGGTGATGTTTGGATCCGTGTGTCACATGAAATTAGGATGTAATCATGAAGAAAGATCCAAATCATAAATAGAATAATTGTGTAATTAAAAATACGCCACATTTATAACACGTAAATTCCTGTTTTTTTCACACTGCAGAAAAGGAAAAATAGCTGTTCTTTTTTTAAGTCATGCAGCTCTGAGCAGAAATATCTCCTGACAAAGCAGAAACATACGCTATCTTTAGCTGTTTATTATTAAGCTGAGAAGTATTTCCTTGTTTTAGGCTTGGTTTACTACCAGAATGACCACAAGTGTGAATACACAACAAAATATCAGCGTTATATAAATGTATTATTAATTGTGCTAAACTGGTAATTCTACTTTATTTAAAATAAACAATCAGAAAAACGGTGATGCAACTCTATTATTCCTACTATCTTCTGTTGAGCACAAACAGTATGAGAGCATCACTTTGGGTATCTGTATTAAAAAACCTGTGAGGTTATAGATTACAACACAGAAGTGAAACTGTAACAGCCCTGACAGTAGGGCTGAGCGATACAGTCTCAATTCAATATCCCGATATATTGATCAGTTCACCTCGATAGCGATAAATGGACGATAACTACTCCACAAGCTGCTCACCCCCTCCCACATTAACTTCGTCTACTTCAGCTGCTACAACTTTTGAACTGTCCTCCATCTCCTCACCTGTCTTTCCCTCTTTGTTACGGACTGGATGGGGTGGAGTCACGTCTCTGACGTAGGACAGCGTCTTAAAGGGACATGAGACCATAGCCTACCTACACACATCCAAAACCAACTTTAATAAATTTATTTATTTGACACTGAATATACCGATACGGACAAAATGATGTCAGTTATTGTCGTAAATTTCAGTATCAGTAAATTTTCGGTTTATCGCCCAGCCCTACTTTGAAGTCTAGTGTGGTTTATTTGATGGTGTCAGTTTGATGGGATAAATACCAGTTTATTCTGACGTGAGGAAATAGTCGGTTTTAGACGTGTGTTATGAACAGCAGGTGTCAGCTCCATGCGTGTCTCCTGATGGATTAATAAAAATGAATTCACTAAAGCTTCTCTAATCTCTGAGTTGTTAAAGATAAGACGGGGCTTTGGCTTTGAGAAAGTGACGCCTCTTAATTGTCAGTGTCTACCTTCTCCTGGTGTGAGTCCATCCTTAAAGTACTGAAGGTTAATGATTGGTTATAATGAACTGGGACCCTTACTTTATTAAGAAAGCCTCCTGGAGATTTGATTTAGATTATGTGCACGTCCTCTGTCCCTGTGATGGAGCAGATGCTCGACTGATTCGCCTCCTGCCCCGTCCATTAAAGTTGAATTATGTGTTTGTTGTCTCACATACAGAGAACTAAATCTAAACTCATTACTGATGTAGATGAGATCATGTACTCTAAATGTCCCAGGAGGAGTCCTCGAAGTGGAGTACAATCCTCAATTTAACCGCCGAGTGTTTCTGCGGTCATATCCTCTCATCAACAGTGTGTTTGTGTGGCAGGCTGCTGTACATGTCATCTCAGCCAGGATTCAAGTCCAAATGACACCTCAAAATGAGCCTCAGCTCTCTGACTCTCTCTCAACAATCTGTGTCCTCGTCCTCGGCTCTGAATCCTCTGACGGATAAAAACAGGCTGTGCAGTAAAAGAACAGTTCTAACCTCAGAGTTTACGTGTTTTCACAGGGTGCTGTCAACGTGACGAGGGATTTCGAGGGCTGCAGCACACTGAGGAAGTACTTCGGTCAGCTGCATTACCTCCAGAGCCGAGTCCCAATGGGAACGGGTCAGGAGGCTGCTGTACCCATCTCATGGTAGGAACACACACAAACACACACTTACACACAGAGTCAAAACACGGAGGCAGCACCTTGTTTACTCACGTCCTCCTCCTGCAGTCTGACCCATTGTTGGTTTAATGACCTCTCTCTCTCTCTCTCTGTTGGAGACTTCCTTTTCCTCTCGTACAGACTCAAATGTTTTTGATATCAGCTCTTTTATTTAAAGGCAGAAGAAGATCAGATCACACTGCACATATCTGAAACATGTAACTCTCTTAAAAAAGGTCTTTTGTTTTGTTTGAAAGTTAATTTGTGTTTTCTGTCTTCAGCACATGACTGTTTTTTCCCCAAATGATTTCTTCTTCTTCTAGTTTTTAACTTTAACAAAGTTGTACAAAAGCTTGAGTAAATAAAGATGCTAAAATTCATCCTTTTAAATCTGTGTTTGTTCGTTTGCAGGACTGAAATCTTCTCGGGGAAAACGGTCACCCACGATGACATCAGCTATGAGCAAGCCTGCATCCTCTACAATCTGGGTGAGTTTAGTCATGCTGGGCTGTTTATAACCGATTTTTTTTCTTCTAATTGAGCAAAACAGAGTCTGAGTGTTTGTGTTTTAACAGGTTACCTTCAACAAAAAGTGATGCTAAAAATAGATCCTGTTCTGTGCGCTGTACACCTTTTTAACTCTTGATATGGCTGCGGTATATGTGCTGATCATGCCGGCATAGACCGCTGTATTGAAGGGTTAATGCAGATCTATAAACCAGGTGTAAGGCGACCCTTTTTTAAAAGTGCAGACGGCAGTTTTACTCCTAAAATTCATGTGTTAAATCTATTCTAATGTGAGGCAAGGAAAACAAGTGATAGTATTAATAAACTAATACTCATATAGCACAAATAGCAAAAAAAGTGAGTCTCTAACCCACTCTTGTGTTTAGTTACTGCCTGCTCAATGCAGCGTGGTCATATCATCTTTACCGATCTGGAGAAACACATTTTTATGAAAGAGAGACTTTAGAGCCGAACTCTGATGGACCATTTTATTTCACTTCAAACTACTTTACCGATGGCATCAAGGTCCTCCCTCCTCATCACTCTTGAGATCTGATTGTGATAGGTCACTTTGTGACAGCTGGGAGTCGTATCGACTCTCGAGAACGTGACGCCGTGACATAAACCACACGGACTGCTCGTGTCCTCCTCGCTGAATTCAGACTCACTTTCGCTCACCAGTACTGGCACCGGCGGCACAACGACACGCCAGAAAATAGTTTCTTTGATTGTCTGCTGACGATGTGAGGGTCTGGTACCGGGATCGCCACTGGACCCAGAGACGGTAGCACCGCGCCCAAAGGAGCCGATGCGCCGAGACCGTTAGCTCTTGGCTAAGACTTCAACTTTTCCTACTTTACTCATGGAGGAAAAAACACTCCACAACTCGCCACACTTCTCACTGGCGACTACTTGTTTTTGTTATTGTAACATGGATATGACGTTTTTGTCGGCTTTTCTGCGTTCAGAATGACCCCAAACTTAGTCGCATGTTGGGGAGGAGCGCCGTCTGTCGGGAAACAAGAAAACTGAAAAATCCGTCACCGGCACTGAATGAGTTAAAAGCTTAAAGGAACTTTTGTTTGTGTTAATTTCGGCGCCCCCCTGTGGTCACGGTCTTATTTGCCTTTGGATATAATAAAAAAGCATCAGTTTGAATTTCAGTCTCTGCTGTAAGTTTGAATATTTGAAATCGTTGATTCTCTGCAGGAGCTCTTCACTCCATGCTGGGAGCCATGGACAACAGAGTGTCTGAGGAGGTAAGACAAGCCCTCTAACACACACATGTCCTCCATGCACACACACACACACACACACACACACACACACTCCCTCTGAGCCTCTGCTCTCTGTCCAGGGGATGAAGGTGTCATGCACACACTTCCAGTGCTCAGCGGGGGCGTTCTCTTACCTGAGAGACCATTTCAGTCACAACTTCAGCGTGGACATGTCCCACCAGATCCTGAACCTCAACATCAACCTCATGCTGGTAGGAGCTGCACCTGCAAACACACACACATAAACACACACACACATACACACACATAGAAAACAGTCTTCTAAGCGTGTGTCTTCTCTCCTTCAGGGCCAGGCTCAGGAGTGTCTCCTGGAGAAGTCGATGCTGGACAACAGGAAGAGTTTCCTGGTCGCTCGTATCAGCGCTCAGGTCGCCCTCTCATCGCTCATTAAATTTGATTACATCTCATGAATCAATTATGAAAATGTTGGAGTTAAACGAAGCGTGCCTCCTGCTGCAGGTGGTGGATTATTACAAAGAGGCCTGCAGGGCTTTGGAGAACTCGGAGACGGCGTCCATGCTCGGAAAGATCCAGAAGGACTGGAAGAAACTGGTTCAGATGAAGATCTACTACTTCGCTTCGATTGCACATGTGAGTCAAAAGGAAGGGAGACGAGTGGAGTGTAAATATGTGTGTGTTTGTGCATGTGTGAACATGTCGGTTTGTGGTCTGATAAAATGTTGTACTTTAATTTTCCAAACAGCTTCACATGGGGAAACAGGCGGAGGAGCAGCAGAAGTACGGAGAGCGGGTAGGACCAAATGTCATGTGAACAGCTGTTGTCAGAGCGCTGTAGCTTTGCATCTGTAATTGTTCAACAGATAAAATACTTTCAACCGTTCGTGTGATCATATTTCACCGCCCAGAAAACAACAAACAGGGAGAAATCAGAGATATGAAGTGATTTCTACAAAAACTGATAAATTTTCTGCACCATTCAAACGAATCCGTGCAAATTAGAAACAGATAAAAGAGATTAAAGTAAATGTCAGTCAAGTCTGGAGTCAGAGTATCTGTGATTTAACTTCTGCACAGTCAGGCTGTTATTGCCACAAACAGGATCTTCTTTACGGAGATGGATGGATAACTAACTTTTGTTTTTTGGAATTTTATGCCGTAAATTTTTCATCCTATGACTGAGACGTGATTTTTTTTAGCAAACAGGTCCTATTGAATGAACTTGTAAGGAATCATTTCAGAAAATTTCACCTGTTTTATATCTTACAAACAGCGTGGACTGGTTGTTCTTTGATAAATGTTCATATTTTCCTGTTTTTCTCCTGCGTGTCTTTGTGTTTGCTCACGTTGATCGTCTCTGTCAACAGCTGGCGTACCTGCAGAGCTCCTTGGACAAACTCAATGAAGCGATCAAGCTAGCTAAGGTAGACTGACGTTTAATCCCTGCAGTACGTCTTAAAGTCACTGTGACCTGTCCTGTTTTCTGAAGCTCATCTCTGCTGTATGTCGCAGGGTCAGCCTGACAGCGTGCAGGAGGCCTTGAGGTTCACCATGGATGTTATCGGGGGAAAGTGAGTCGTGAATCTGTGTCTTTCTTTTATTTTCATCTGTCAGTTTTGATAGTTTATTGATCAAAATCATCATCTCGTCTCCAAACAGGTTTAATTCAGCCAAAAAAGACAATGACTTCATCTATCACGAGTCGGTTCCTTCTCTGGAGACTCTGGCTTCAGTCAAAGGTAACAGCAGGAAGATTCATCCTTTCATTCATTATCATTCTCTGCATGCAAAGCTGCGTTTGCATGAAGTTATTTAGTGAATACATGCACACACACAGGCTGATGTTTGGATTGTATATCTCCTCTGTCTGTCTGGGTGTGCCGGTGTTTTTCAAGGACATCCTGTATGTTTAATTAGAGAGCAGCGACTCTGCAGGTTTCATCGAGATACACTTGCAGGAACTACGTGGCCGTGTACTCAGTCTGAAACCCCTATCGTCAACATCTTCTACAGCCCCAGGCTTTATATTTTTGGCTTATCTATCTGTTTGTTTTGGCTTATCATCTTGTTGAAGCAACATCCCGATAATGTCCAGAGGGGAGATCTTCAGATTCGGCACAAACTTCTGATTAGATTTGATGATTTTTTGGAGGGTTGTAATCCGACTTAAAGAATGACACCACCTTGGATCGATTTATGGACAACGTCTTCTGACTCTTTCTTTATCTGTTCATCTCACTGTTGAAAGAAGGAGCGACTAACACTCATATTCTCTCCAGAGGGACAGAGTTTCAGGTTGGGGGGCTTGTAAATGTGGTGGTAAGATTTCTGGGTTATTTCCTGCTGTCAGTGACTGTGGTTCAACCTCTCCTGTGTGATATTACGGCCGACATATCCTGTCAGCACAATATAGTCTTAAAAATACTCCAATACACGGACACAATTACAGATGTTGTTTCAGTTAAAGGGCAAGAAAGTCATTTTTTTTAGTGTATAAAGTATGATGCAGATTTACTGTGTCAGCCGTTAGTTTCTGAAGCCTTGTTTTGACAGTGGTTGCCATGTTGGAAATGCAGATTCAACCTAGTTGTCCTGGCAACATGCAAAAAGGCGGGATTAGGGTTGGCCTTCACTAACAGTTATAGGTAGGGCTGGGCGATAAACAGAAAATTTACCGATACCGCAATTTACAACAACAACCGACGTCATTTTGCCCAAATCAGTATATTCAGTGTCAAAAAAAAATTATAACTAAAGTTGTTTTTGGATGTGTGTAGGTAGGCTATGGTCTCATGTCCCTTTAAGACGCTGTCTTACGTCAGAGACGTGACTCCACCCCATCCAGTCTGTAACAAAGAGGGAAAGACAGGTGAGGAGATGGAGGACGGAGAGAAATCAATATATCAGCTTGTGGAGTAGTTATCGTCCATTTATCGGTATTAAATGTGAACTGCTCAATATATTGTGATATTGATTTGAGGTCATATCGCCCAGCCCTAGCGACAGGTGTGCAGATCTGTCAGACAAAGTGCAAAACATTTAACCTGAGAAAAGAGTTACTGATTCAGGCTTTTTCGATAAAGATGGTTGTGATTTTCAGGTGGCCTCAGGTGAACACAGGGAAACATTTTTAGCACTATGGCATCAGCTTCAGTTTCAGAGATCGTAGCTTGATAACAGTCTTATAGTTTGGATACAGCTGACTGAGATTGTGTGTTATTTATTTGTTTTCATATACGACAAATGTAACCCTTTTAAAATCCATGATATCAGTCGAGTCTCTGTTTGAGTTTTCAGTGGAGGGTTAAAAGTGTTTGCGTCAGCAAGTAATCGAAAACTTGATTGGATGAAGAGGTTAACTAAACTGTCTGGAAATCAAATCATACAAATATAAAAATATCTGAAGCGTTATTTGTGCGCCGTGGTCCACCAGAGCTGATCTGTTTCTGATTGGTTGACGTTCATGTTTTCTTTTCGATGAGTGAAGCTCTAAAACTCCCCCCCTCTGCTCCTCCAGGAGCCCCTCTGGTCAGAGCTCTCCCAGTCAACCCCACAGACCCCAGTGTTACAGGACCAGACCTGTTCTGCAAGTTGGTGCCAATGGCGGCCCACGAAGCCTCTTCACTTTACAGGTAGGCTCCTTTATGATCAGTCCTGATGAGACACAGAGTCGACCTTTCATAAAGTTCATGAAGTTTGTTTTTGTTTCTTCTTTTTATCCAGTGAAGAGAAAGCCAAGCTGCTGAGGGACATCATGGCCAAGATCGAGGGCAAGAATGAAACACTGGAGTGAGTTTGTTAGGAGTGATTCTGATTTAAAAAGTGGGAGAAAATGTTGGACTTCACTTCACAGAATAAAAACAAAAGTTCTATCCAACGAAATCTGACGGTTTGGAGAACTTGCAGATAATTATGAGACTTTTCATCAAATCTAGTTGACTGTGGGTTGAAGTTTGTTGATTTAAAGTGTCTGTTTGTTAGAAGCTTGTGTTGTTAGTTTGGAAACAAGTCAAACTTGCACTTGTCTGTCAACTTAAGAGAGAAATGTCATCAGCTCTAGTTTGGGGAACAAATATTGTCACCAGTTTGAGTTGTTTTCTCACCTCTGTTATGGTTCTGTTTACCTCACTTAAATGAAGTCACTATGAACTGATACTGAACGTCGATAATCATACATAGAGAGGAGTGGGTGTGTTGTTTTTTTTAACTGGTCTTTTTTCATCTGCAGACAGTTCATGGACTCTCTGGGCCTGGAGCCAGAGTCTGTGGACAACCTGGACATGTACAGTCACATCCCTCCAGTCCTGATGGAGAAGTGTGCCGCGCTCAGTGTCAGACCTGACACTGTAAAGAGCCTCATCCAGTCCATGCAGGGTCAGTGTGTGTAAAGATTTACGCCCCTGAAGTATATAATTAGCTTCCTGAGATGGTCGACAAATCCAGCTCGTGACTCCTCTCGCCCCCTGCTGGCTCGTTCCTGCACATGCATGAATTCTTTCAAAAGAGGCGCTGTATTTTCAGTTAATGCACCTCTTTGTAAATACGGCCCGTCACATCTTCTTTTATCTGTAGGACTCTCGGGGGTCTTCACTGATGTGGAGTCTTCTTTGAAGGAGATCAGAGACGTCCTTGAGGTAGACGAGGCCGGCGAGCGGGCTCTCCTCGAGGCTGGTGGCCCCGCTGCAGGCGAGGTTCATCCGGCAGCTCAGGCCCAGGCTCTGGCTGAAATCCGCAGGGATCTGGAGAAATACATGGAGGCTCATGAGAAGGCGAGTTTTACAAACACAGAGCTCCATCGAGCCATGAACCTGCACATCAGCAACCTGCGACTGCTGGGGGGTCCACTGGAGAGTTTGAAGGAGGCTCTGCCTCGACCGCAGCTCAGTGAAGGTGAGAGTGTGTTTGTTAATGAGGGTTCGTACATGGACGTGTTTTTCAGATGTTTGTAGTTCCCTTAAGTTGTAAAGTGAAGGTTTCAAGAAAGTCTCAGGAAGTTCTTTTTTTATAATTTAAAGTTTATTATTTTTTCAATGTTGGAACAGACAAACGAACATCAAACGAAACAGATAGAATGGAGGTCAAAAATAATAATAATAATGAAATAAATGAAAGAAAATAGATAAAAGAAAGTTGGCAAGGCAAGAAAGTGAACACATCTGTCTACCAAAACTATCCCATTTTTCTTTTATCATTTTCACAATTTTATCTCCCCAACATCTTCTCACATGCTACAGTCCACATCATCTGTGTTTTCCACAGACTCAGTGTGGGAGTGTGGGGTTCCTTCCAACACCTCAGAATAGTCCGTTCACATGTTATTGGGCCAGTTTTTAATATTCTAAAACTGTATTTATTCACCAGGGATACCACAGTTCTGTCTCCAACATAAGCTTGGTGATATGGGAAGTTTGTTATTTAATGATTTGCTCATATAGTCTTTAACTTTTTCCCATAAATGGAAGGACCTTAGAACATTTGCGTAATGCATGAATAAATGTGCCACTTTGTGCCCCACACTTCCAACAAAGATCATTCTTTATTAAGTCTCAGGAAGTTCTTTGCTCAATCGAGTGATATCAGATTAGATTATAATTGAGCAGTGGAGTCTCTCCTTTAGTTTAAAGCTAATTATCCTGCTGATCCTTCCTTTTTTCGTTATATTTAATCCACTAAATGGAAGAAATGATAAACTGAGAGTTTTTGAGACCTTGAAGGTACAGTTTGTAGTTTTTTTAAACATTTAGCAGAAGAGAAATTCGCGTCTCATTTGACTATTATCATTTTGCTTCCATGGGGCAACATAGCGAGCGTTAAAGCAGCATAAATGTCATGTAGGTGTTGAGGCTGTGTATTAAGTAACAGGTGGGAAGAGGATGTTTACCGACTGTTAACAGGCTGATGATTCAAATTCTGAGGGAGATTTCTTAGCTGTTGATTAAGAGACCATAGAGAGAGGAAAAAGGAGCTTTGTCGAGTGTGTGAGTTTATAATTGGATGAGAAAGACACCATGAGCTGCTAAAGATAAATAGGGTAATTGAAAGGATGAAGGAAAACTGCAACAAAAAGAGTCTGTGGAGAAAGTCTTAATGGTCTTTGCAGAAAAAGAAGATGTATCATCTGCATTGGTCATGCTAGAATCTGTCGAGAACATTTTTAATTGGTTTTAAAAATAACTCTGTGTGTGTGTGTGTACGTGTGTGTGTTTGCAGAGGAGGTAGCAGGGCTGCAGTGTATGAAGCGAATCTTGGGAAAAGTGCAGGAAATGAGGGAACAGAGAGGCTCTTTGGAGAAACAGCTCCGGGACCTGATCCAGCAGGATGACATCACCTCCACCCTGGTCACCACAGAGAGAGCCGACATGAAGGTTTGTTGCTTCACAATGAGAGTCCCTGTGCAGATTAAATCCTGAAGAGACTAAAAGAAACATGTATCCTTCCAGCAAATCTTCGAGGAGCAGCTGAAGAAGTACGAGCAGGTGAAGGTGTACATCGACCAGAACCTGGCAGCCCAGGAGAACATCTTGAAGGCCCTGACTGAAGCGAATGTCCAGTACGCCACAGTTCGTAAAGGCCTGAGCCAGACTGAGCAGCAGTGGAACAACACCGTACAGGGACTGGTGGGCTCGTATGAAGCCTACGAGGACCTGATGAAGAAGTCTCAGGAGGGGAAGGAGTTTTATGAAGACCTGGAGGCCAAAGCGTCACGTCTGTTGGAGAGAGCCAAGACCCTGTGTCAGACCAGGGCGGAGGAGAGGAAGCCCATCCTGGAAAAGTAAGGCGGATGTTGAAAAGAGAACCAGGAAGGAAAAAGCTCCCTTTAAAAATCCCTTTAACTTTTTCATGCTCTGTAATATATTTTCTTGTTTGTCCCCTTTCAGAGACACTAAGAAGCCCCCCGCCCGGCCTACAGCAGCTAAGCCCCCCATGAAGACAAAGGCGTCTGATCTTGACTCTGCCTCCTCCAGTATTGATGACCCGGAGCTGGCTCAACTCAGCGCTGCCATATTAGCCTTGGGGGGTGACCTGCCTGAAGAGCTTCGCAGCCTTCCCCCTGACATCCCCTCCCTCCCTAGCTCTGGAGTTCGTATGCCAGGTCCTGAGGCCTACATCCCCCCTGGGGCTAACCTGGGTGGCAGCAGCTCTCTGCCTTGGCCTGGTGCTCCGGCTGCTGGTCTTCCTCGCTTCCCTGCCAACCTTCCTCCTCCAGAACTCTTGGCACGGATCGCTCAGTTTCCTACTTCAGGGGCTCTAGCAGCACCGGGACCCCTGCCTCATGGACCCCTGCCTCATGGACCCCTCCCTCAGATGCCTCCTCACATGCCCAACCAGGCAGCTGTACCTGGTTACCGGCCTCCACATCCACAAGTCCCTCAACCTAGCCCTGTAGCTCCTACCCCAGTCAGACCATCCACCACCACAGTTGATAGCATCCAGGCTCCTATCCCCAGCTACGCCCCTGCACAACACCACCCGGTTCCACCTGCAGCCTCGACTGGCTACACAGTACCCCCACAGATCGGGGCTTACCCACAGTTTATGCCCCAACCGCGAATGCCGATGCATAGCCAAGCTCAGACTCCTGCACCCCAACCACAGCTGCAGAAACCGCCACAGCAGCAGTACCCCCAGCCAACTGGGCAACCCTTGCCTCAGGGGTATCAGCCTGGACCAAGGGGTATACCTGGCCCTCACCCTCCTCCTCAGGCTCCGCAAGCATACCCACATGGATATATGCCCCCCCAGCCTGGGGTTCCTCCTCAGTATCAGCAGGCATACCCAGGTCAGTTACCGCCACATCAGCAAAACGGTTATCAGCCCCGGCCTCAAATACCCCAAGGCTACCAAACCCCACAGGGCTTTGTCCCCCAGCAGCACCCTCAGATGATACCAGGCGCTATGCCAACCCCACCTCAGGTCCAGATTCCCCCTCAAACCGTCCGTCCACAAGTACCAACTTCTCAGCCAGCACCCCCTGCAACTCAACCCTACCTACCCCATCCCTCCCAACAGATGCCCCCTGGACTCCCCCACCAACACATGATGCCCCAGCAGCCACACATGCCAGTCCCAACAGGAGCCCCGCATATCCCACCCCACACACAGATGCAGATCCCAGGTGGTCCTAGAGCACAAATGCCCCCCACAAGTCAGACGATTCCGCCAGTCTCACAGAACTACATGGCCCCCACAAGTCAGCAAATGCCCCCTGTTTCACAGAACTACATGCCCCCCACTAGCCAGGCCATCCACCCCACCCTGCGCCCACAGATGCCTCCTGTTTCGCAACCTCACATGGTCCCCGGTGCTCAGGTCCACCTGCCAAGGGCCCCTATGCCACAGATGCCTCCTGGTGCCCTACCACCACAACATCAACCCCATCCTGGACAACCTCCTGTTCCAAACATGACCCAGCAGCCGATACGGATGCCCGGTCAACCACAGGCTCAGCCCCCTCATGCTGGGGGGGTTTGTTACCCAGGAGGGGCTCCAATGATGCCTCAGCAGCCCCTGGCACCACAACCTGCCGCCCCCCAACAACCTCAGGCTACCCTTCCAATGGCCCATCAGCGGCCCCCTACCATGTACCCTTCAGGTCCAGGAGCTAATGTGCCCCCTAGTACTCCACAGCAGCCCACTGCCATGGGCCCACTTGGACCACATGTCCCCCCTGCCCAGCACATGATCCAGCCCTCCCCTGGAGGCCCGCCAGTGGCTCAACCACCAAACCCTGTCCCTCCTTCCCCTTCACCCTCCCCATCTCCATCTCCCTCTCCTGGTCCTGCCTCTTTGGGTATGAATCCCCAGCAGAGACCTACTCCAGCCCCCACCCCTGGTAGCACAGCCCCACCTACTCTGCCCTCCCCCTCTGCTGTCTCGCCTGCCACATCGCTGTTTCAGCGCCAGAACTCAAGCACAGATGACCTTCTGTCTTCGAGTCCTGAGAGCCAACCAGGAGGCACCAAGGCTCCAACCAACGTCCTCCAACCTACCAAAGCTGACCCCCAGGATGGAGAGCGCCGAAGGAGGAGCTCCCAGGGAGTCCTCCTGATTCAGGGCGACCCGTATCAAGCTCCAGAGCGTGTCGCCCGCCTTCATGGCGAGCTGGAACGGTATAGGGCCCAGGTAGATTCCCTGGAGCACCCCTCAGAGAGCGAAGGCGGGTTATCGGTGTTGGATGCCCGTTGGAAAGAGTTACAAGACCAACAGGAAAAGGACGCCCGCCAACTCTCCATCGCTATCGCCCGCTGCTATACCATGAAGAACCGCCACCAGGATGTCATGCCCTATGACCTCAACCGTGTGGTGCTGCAGTCAGGGAAAGACGACTACATCAACGCCAGCTATGTGGAAGACTTGTCCCCGTACTGTCCACGCCTTATCGCCACTCAGGCTCCTCTCACAGGCACAGCGGCAGACTTCTGGTTGATGGTTTATGAACAGAAGGTTTCGCTGATCGTCATGTTGGTTTCAGAACAAGAACTCGATAAGGTGCGCAGTGTCTGTGTTTGTCTGATAATTCCTGTCTGTTGTCTGTCTTCTTTGACCTGATCTGTTGTCAACATCTCTGTTTTTCTCTCCCAGGGAAAGGTTGTGCGCTACTTCCCAACGGAGCGTGGCCAGCAGCTCTCTCAGGGACCAATCACCCTCAGCCTCACCACGCAGAAGACCACGCCGACACATGTGGAGCGCATGATCAGCCTTCAGTACCGAGACCAAAGCCTGAAGCGCACCGTCGTCCATCTCCAGTTCACCTCCTGGCCAGAGCTGTGAGTGGTTTCTTTTTACGTGCAAATGAACTTTTACTCCATCAGGGAATCTCTGACTTTGTCTTCTTCTTCTTCAGGGGTCTTCCTGACAGCAAGAGTAACCTGCTGCGCTTCATTCAGGAGGTTCATGGACACTACCTCCACCAGAGGCCCTTACACACACCTGTGATTGTGCACTGCAGGTGAGTGTGAATCCAAAATGAAGTGTGTAAAGATTGAATCACTCTTTTTTTACATGTTTTTTTCATCCTCTTGTGTTTGTTTCAGCTCGGGTGTGGGACGCACCGGGGCCTTCTGCCTGCTGTACGCTGCACTGCAGGAGCTGGAGGCAGGAAACGGGATCCCAGACCTCCCTCTGCTGGTGAAGAAGATGAGACAACAGAGGAAGAACATGCTGCAGGAGAAGGTCTGAAGACGTGTTTGTATTTGATTTATTGTATAAAAAGAGAAAATCCCCCTTTTTGCATTTCATTCTTTGTATTTATTATTTTTTTTATCTCTCTTTAGCTCCACCTGAAGTTCTGCTATGAAGCCGTGTTGAAGCATGCGGAGCAGGTCCTTCAGAGACACGGCATCACTACTGCCACCTGCAGCAAGAACACCGCCGCTGCATCCACAAAGGTTTGACGCCTTAAAATCCAAAACTCCTATTTGGTTTATCAAAGGGAAAAATCAGTTGTTTGTGCTTTAGAGTTTTAACATCCCAGCTCTCCTGTGTCAGTCAGACTTTACTAGCTCGCCATAAACCACGTTTTAGATTCAGACGGTCTGAACTCCACCTATAGATAGCCAAAGTTGTCCTTTAAATTTGAGTTTCTTTGTCTATTCAATGTGAATTTGGAGAACTGTAAAAATAATCATAATGATAATAATGCTAAAACTTCTTTTCAATACAGGTAACCAAGTATTTTGAAATCTGCGATAATAATAATAATGGGACTCTGCAAGTCGGTTCCTTTTCAAATGTAATTTTTCAGTGCTGTGAATTTTAATTAAAACTAATTTTGATGCTTTGCAAATTATCTAAACCCTCAGAACTTCATAGTTTTATCAATTCTTGTACAAAATGTCATTAGAAGACTCAGAGATGGCAGTACATTCAAAGAGTAGTGACTCTGTAGTGGAAACCACCGTATAGGCTTTAAAAAAGTCAGCTGTCCAAAACTAAAAGACTCAAATGAAAAGCAGCATTTACACTTTTTAAATTAGCTTTATATATCAGTCAACTTCCTCATATTTAATCTTCACACTAAAGAAATCGTAGACTTCCTGATGCGTCTGTGTCAGTCTGAAAACCCTCCTAGTCTTCCCGATCGTTTCCAGTTTTTAACGCGGCTCTTCTTACGTTTTGTGCTCCTGACTGTTTGAAGGAATCCTCCGAGCTTTGGTCAGAGGAGGTACTGATTTCATTCTCGGTAGAGTCGTCTCAGCAGACGTAGATATAGAGACAGAATTCTCTCTCTCTCTCTCTCTCTCTCTTTCTTCCTCGTTCTGACGTCTCTTTGTGTTCGTCCTCGCAGCCTTACTCCAGACAGGAGTCCCAGCAGGATCTGGTCCTTGGCGGTGACATGCCCATCAGCTCCATCCAGGCCACCATCGCCAAGCTCAGTATCCGGCCCCCGAGTGCTACAGACCCCACCATGGACGCCCCCTTTGGCCTGGACGACCAGGCCGGCACTGCTGCACCTGACATCTACTCGCTGAGTGACATCCAGCCCATCCAGGACCCCCCTCCCCCCTCAGATCCCCAGCCTCCCTCCTCCTTCAGCCCGCCTCTCACCTCCCCTACTCAGTCTCCTCCCCCACCTAACGGCCTGGACGCTGCCTCCCCTGGCACACCCCCGACCAATCACGAGTTGCCCCCGGAGGCGGCGCCCAGCTTGAGCCCGCCCCCTCTCTCCTCGGCTCCCGCTCCTTCGTCCCTGGAGCTGCTGGCCTCGCTCACTCCTGAGGCCTTCTCCATGGAGGGAGGGGGGAAAGGGAAGCAGCGGGTGACTAAGCAGAGCTTCCTGCAGCCGGCGGAGGGTCAGGGTCTTCACGGCGTGCGAGGAGAGGAGGGCGACGACCCCCTGAGCAGCCTGGACCCTCTGTGGAGCCTCAACAAGACCTGAGACCAGACCACAAACTGCTCCCTCCCTCTCAGCTCTTTCTAATCCAGATTTTAAGAAGAAAAACTCTGAATCCTGACGTTTAGCGGTGTTGATTACCAAGACGTGCCTGGTGGCAGACGGTAGGGGATCAGCTCTGAAGTTCGGCGTACTTCTTCTGCTTTAGGGGCCTGAAACACTCTCGCTTCTTCTTCTTCCATCACTGGTGGCTTCTGGGACCAGATCACTATGCACTCATCTGTGTTCCTTCATTCCTTCTGTCGCTTTGTTGCTGCTTTTATTTTCTACGTCTGTGATGTACGGATGTTCTGCACTTATAGCACCAGATCTGGGGCTGAAAAGAAGAAGAAGAAGAAATCCCAGCATGCACTCCACTTTTATCGCCTCCTCTCTGCGGGTGGTCGTCACTTGGGTCTGATGGTTTTGGACTGTGATCGTAGAAGCTGAATGCACAATAAGAGGAGGAGCTGGGTGCAGCTTTTTTAAAGGACACATCTCCCCTCCCCCCACACTATCAATCAGCCCTCAGCATTAACACAGAGCAACATACAAATCAGCACGTCTTAGCAAGTTGATTTCTCATTCTGTAACACTGTAAATATCTTAAATAATAAAATTAGACTATTACAAACAATTTCACTAATCATTCATTCATTCATTCATAATTGTAAAAAACTATCAAATAAATCCAGTAGACCGAAAAGTGACCTGGTATCAAAGCCTCTTTATTTGAAAATAAGTTAAAAGTATCACGCTTCTTTTGTAAGAGAAACAATCAAAAGTCGACCACAAAGTGTTCAAATCATCAGATCTCTGCTTTTGTTCGATGGATGAGGAACTCCTGATGTGGATCTGCAGGGATGATTAACAGTAAATTTACCAGAACCAGGCAGAAAGTCCTCTTAGATACGGATCGACGCTCAAGGCCAAAAAACACTAAACACTAACCTTGAAGGGCCTGTAAAGAGGCGTCTCAGGCGGCAAATTAAAGGAGATAATTACATCAATTAGTCGGCAGGATTTATGTCTAAACGATGGTTGAGTTCAGTACTTGACAAGAATGCATCCCTAAATACCGACATGTTGGAAGAGCATAATTAAAATGTTATAATTGGGTCTGGGTTTATTGTTAAAGCCCTCAAATCAATTATATGCTCTTAATCTGACACTGACAGGGTGAGCAGCTGAGGGTCTCATCTGCCCAATGAACAGTAAATACAACCTGCTCACTTTACATCATCCCACTTACCTACTTTGATAAAGACAAAAGAGAATTAGGGCCGCATGAAGAGAAAAACAATAATAATAGGAAAGAGATTGAAAACGAAATTTTGAGATTAAAAAATCGAAATTATGTCAATAAAGTCAAAATTTTGAGATAAAAAATTGAAATTTCGAGAATAAAGTCGAAATTTCGAGATTACAAAATGTCATGAATAATGTTGAAATTTTTGGGTTTAAAAAAATTGAAAATATGTCAATAAAGTCAAAATTTTTAGATTACAAAATGTCGAAATGTCGTGAATAATGTTGAAATTTCAAGATTAAAAAATTACAATTTTGAGGTTGAAGTCGGAATTTCAACTTAATTCACGTAATTTAGATTTTTCTAGTCTCGAAAATTTAACTTTAATCTCAAAATTTCAATGCTTTTATTTTGACTTTTTAAAATTTCAACTTTAATCTTATGGAAATAAAAAAATTCTCCCCCCTATAATTATTTTTTTTTACCTTCTTGTGGCTCTAATCCTCTTTTTTGACAAAGAGTTTTTTTTTGCAGAGAATATTGATTTAAAAATGACTTTTTGAGTCTGTGACTAGAGCTGTTTCCGTGGCAACAGTGTGCTGTTGAGAAATAACAGACTGCTGCTATGGAGGATTAACCAATCAGATTGAAGTATTTAAGAAAACTGTGGAGCAAAAGGGAAGGACAGCATAACTGCTGCTGAGGACTGTACTGATGCTCTTCAGACATGGAAATAAACCTTAAATAGTCACATGCCTTTAAAACCCATAATTACGCGTCATACTTAAAAATATCATCCAACAGATGCTCATTATTTTCCGCTATTAAACATTGTGATTGACACCAAGTATTTTTATTGTACAAACATAAAAAAGTCAGAGTCAATGTCATTCTTTAAATCAAACTAAACTGTTATGTAAATGAATTGTCAGTGTTTCTATTTCACAGCAATTAAAGTGTCCTTTAAATCAGACAGGCCATTAAATCTTCCTCTGGCTCCTATCATCATATCTATATTTAACATTCATTTATAATTTAGTGCGCACAGACTCTGTGTACACCACTAATGCAGTGTTTGAACTTCCTCTACCCCCGGTGCCACCTGTTCCTCCAGGAGCTCCGATAGCAGGTTGAAGGGTGTCAGAAAGAAGCAGATTAAAGAGGTTTTCTATTATTAATCCATGACAGCGTGCCACATTTGAGAAATGTCCACACAAGAGTCATTGTGGTGTTAAAGCTACATGAGTCAGGGGATTTATGGCTCATTCACATGATGTAACAGGAAAAATAGGAGCTATTCCAGACAACAGCCTTATATCACTGTTATATATGGACCCAAAATGAACCATTAATCCCATGAAACTGATTTGGCACCCTCTTCCTCGGTGAAGCTGAGTATAACAGGTGATAGATTAAGATTTCTATTACCTCCGAGTGTCAACACTGGTGGATTAGCTGCCTTGTGCTGCAGAGGGAGAGACTTTAAGCCTTTGACAAAGTCCTACATCATCAGCTGGGAAAGCAAACTTCCAGGCTGCTGCGGTTTGTGTGTACGCTAAATCTGACATTTCATGAGTAGGCACAGTACGCTGCGGTTTATTACATGTCAAAGTCATGAGGAGCACGACTCAGCACGTGAAAGCAGCTGCATAATGTTCGGCTTAAGAGGAGCTTTGTCAAGTCAGGAGGGTCCCGTCAGAAGAGAGCGATCAAAGCTATGCAAAAGGACGGGAGTTCGACTCACACGAGGGATTAATCCTGAGGCTCTTATCAACCTTTGAACACCCTCAGTCCTGAACTTCCACAGGATAAAGATGAAAAACATCGCACAAACCCAACTTCTCAGCAAAGGTCAAACTCTCTCTCCTCCAGCAGGGCTCGTCCTCGCCGCAGATCTCTGTTTACAGTCATAACTCTGCTGGAATCAGGTGGAGGTTCAGGTGAGGAGAGACTGATTTATGACCGGGAGATTGTATCCTCCTGTTCTCCAGGATTCTCACTCCCACTCTCTTCTCTCCCAATCAGACTCCGCATTGATTAAAACACCCTCCTCACCTACGTCTCTCCAGGGTTTTGCCCTCCAGTATGATCCTGACCTCCTCCTCCTCCACCCTTTCACTCCGTCCTGAAAGCTGCCATCTTCAGACATGTGTCAGCCCTCCTTCCCTCTGGAGACGGAGCCGTCAATGTGTCAGCCCCCGTCCTCCTGCTCTGGTACGTAATGTCACATCTCTGGACACTTTCCTCATTTCCATTTCTTTGTAGAGAATCCTTTGGTTATGATAATGATCAATATGATGTTGTGAAAATCAATCATCTAATCGTTTTGTTGTAACAGTAATGCGACATAATCCAAAGTCACTTTTTGGTTCATAAATTTGACGAATTTTCTGATGAAGCCCAGATGGGATCTCTCCGCTGAAGATCAATAAAACAGCTCTGCTGCTTTCCTCATTATTATTCTAATTCGTTATTCTTCAGAAACATGATTTACTGTCTTGTTCATAAAAGACTGTGCACCTCAAGGCCTTTACATATGCATGTCTCCCTTTCAGTCGTGGAGTAATCTTTCAAGCCTCCCAAAATTTGGAGAAATGCAATAGTGGTGAATTGAGTTTATAGCCGGCCAGCGCAAGAAAGTGTGCGATATTTTCCTCTTAAGTAGCAGGACAGAAGACGAGGACCACAGATGCAACTAGCGGCTCAATAAAAGACGATTCTGTCATTAAAACTAGACAGAGATAAATGCTAGATCACTTAAAGTTAATGATATAACATTTATTTAAAAGCAAGACTAAAAAGGTATGTTAAAAACTAAACAATAAGTTTTATGAGAGATTTTTCATAATATGAGCACAAAGTGAAACAGGATACAAGTGTTAATTTTTCCTGAAATTTCCAGAATTATTCTAAACCTTTTAAACATCATTTTTGTTTATTTGTGGTTTTTATTTTCTACTATCCTGTTTCTATCACCCTTTCTATTATTTATACATGTAAATATCTAAATTTTTTCAACTGTAATATATCAACATGTACATAAAGCTGTAAATAACACTCATGTATTTATCTTTTTTTACATTTTTTAAATTCCTAAGTTTCTTAATTCTTTAATTTCTCTTTTGTTTTTATCGCTGCTGTAAATTTCAGAATTTCCCCTCGTTGGAAGAATAAAGTAAAATCTCATCTTAACTTATCCTGCTTGGAAGTATAATAACAATTTTTTTTAAGTAACTATCTAAATTTTAAAGAAAATGTCAACGAGACTTTTTAGGATTTCATGAAGTAACTTGATGTTAGCCGTATTATAAGATCTGAAATATCGAAATAAAGGACTTAAATCCAGACTTTGCAGTTTGGAAGATAAAACACTAAAAGTCTATTTACTCTAAACTGCAACTTTCTTGACTGATCCCTGTGAGCAGAAGGAGGTCCAGCTGTACACCTGCGTCTGCAGATAGATGCTGCTGCTGCTGCTAAAAATACATGGAAGGGTCGAACACGAGGTTACACTTTCTGTTTTATCAAAAGGATTGGACTGGCCCGAGGTCAACCCAGAGACCCTGAACAAACACCTCCAGAGTTTTCCTGTTTCATCACGGTTCTTGTTTTCTGTCTGGAGGTATCATCTTGAGCAAACAGGACGGAGGTAAACACAGACGGGAGCTGCAAAGGTCGAGTCACAGTGTGGTTTTGGTTTGATCACATGACCTACAGCTGAGAATAGAAACAAACGCTACAGACACGTGTCCACGAACTTTAGGCCACACCGAGGATGACGCAGAGGTTTTATCAGTCCACCTTACCGACCTTACCCCGCCTTCTGGCCTAAACTAATCAAGTCTCTCATCAGTTTCTGGTTTGGGTCTTTATCTGCCACCAGGGGGCGCTGTGCACCTGTGCTTCAGTCCCAGACAGAGACGACGGCCCTGCACTGGACGGCTCTGCACGGACACAGGGAGGTGGCTGAGCTCCTGCTGAGGTGTGGCGCAGACGTCCACCGCCTGAGCAAGTTCAAGAAGGCGGCCTTCGGCGTCCCCATGGCGACCAGAGACACCCAGAGGAGGATGCTGCTACAGGTGGATGATAGAGAGACACTCTGAGACAGAATTAGACAGACAAGGATGGATCAAGACTTCTGTTTGGGAATAAGAGAAAACAAGATGATGGATGGAAGGAGAAGAGGAGGAGAGAGAAGGAGAGGAGGAGGACAGGAAATCAGAGACAAGTCGAGTTCTGTCGGTGGAGCGAGGTTATAAAAAAGATAAGAGGACAGGAAACAGTCAGAGCAGACAGAAAATGACCGAGCACATTTCATCCTGGGCAGGTAAAAATGAAGAGAGATGGACAGATAGATAAAGACTGAGAGAAGACAAGAAGACGAATGAGAGAGTTAGAGAGAGAAGCAGCCGGAGAGGAGAGATGGACAGATTAGAGGGAAACAGAAAGAAGAGGGAAGAAGACGAAGAGGAAGACGGCAGGGTGTGAGGAGGAGAGATTTAACATGAGACAGAGTGAGGAGGAGAAAAGTGGAAAGACGACAAAGTGTGAGACTCTGAGTGTGCAGAGCGCCTCTGTGATTTCAATAATACGTTTGATGTTTTTTAAGTGTGACTACAGAAAGCTCCAGGAGGACTCACACCGGTGTTGCTATGGTTTCAGCGGACGTGCAGCCTCCTCCCTCCCTCTCTCTCTCTCTCTCTCTCTCTCTCTCCCTCTCTCTCTCTCTCTCTCTCTCTCTCTGTGTGAGACAGCCTGAAAAAGTTCCAACAAAAACATATTCAAACCAAAACGAGACGACAACATTTCATTATCATCTATTATGTGTTTGAAACGTCCACAAAAAAAAGGAGCGGAAGCTTTCACTGTTTTTTAGGAAACCACACCCAGATGACATTTAAAGTCAGAATCAGAAGTACTTCACTAACTCCTCCGAGGAAATTCACTGAAAACAGCTGCTGTTTTTCAGAGAATGAAGAAAGATGAGAAAAATGAAAAAGGGCAAGAAAATATGAGGAAAAACTGAGCCGGTCTAGACCAAACTCTTCTTACAAAGACCCAGTGTGAAGATGGGATCAGACTAACTGTCTCCACACACCAAGAGCGAGTAAAATCATTGGCGTGACTGAATTACGTTAAGTCGATGCAAAGATGCGACTAGATGCTCATACATGTGCTCATATGTTCTAGTGGCGCGAATGACACAAATTGGGTGGAAGCGGAAAATGTTTCAATTTGAGCAGATATTCGTGTCGCGATAACCAATCAGCATGAAGACTGGCGTGTATCATATGAAAACAAACGGTTGTCCACTGGTATCAAAAATGGAGGACAAATTGACTGTGTAGGTGTGTGGGTGATACCTTTTTTTAAATTACCGCAACCGGAATAAAAAGGAGCTCACCTGGAGGAAAGTGAGAGAGGAGGTCGGATTATCTGGTAAATTGTAAAAAACTTTGTCTATCATTTTATCCCGCCGGTTGAATTGTCAGGGATCACCGTTGAAATTACCGCTGACGCGCGAATGAAGCGAGTAAATACTTTTCATTCACACGTCTTGATTCGCACGAATTAAGCATGTAGATGATTTTACTTACACTTGGTGTGAGCGCCTCATGAGCCTCTCCTCAGATCAGACCCACTCCTATCCCATCTGTTGACGGCGTTCCAGTAAACAAGTCGGAAAACCAAGATGGACGCCTACTGTTTGCTGTTGTTAGTTGTTGTTCGCTATACCAGTTTTAAACGACTCATAACTCAGTATTTTACTCTTACAAACACCATGTCACCGTGTTCACAGTTAGACGTTGGGAAGTAAAACATAAACCACTTATTTAATTTCACAAAAACTAAACAGAAGTGCTGATAAATAAAACATTACGAGATCTTTCACTGTTACTCTTTACCGTTGATGCACTGCGCTGCCATCTTCGATTATGACGTTGTCGTCAAGTTTGGGTTGGCGAGTCAGAAATTCGACTTCATGGGGGCGTTCCAGGTGAATTTCCGACTCGGAGTAAGGAAATGCAGACTTCCAAGAACCATATTTTTCGCACAATAAGGCGCACCTTAAATCCTTTTGGCTTGTCTACGATTAAGCCTGCTAACTGTAATCACACTCAGTTAATTCAACATTGTCCATTATCACTCATATCCTAAACCTGTAAACTGTATTTCTTTTTGTTTCACCATTACATGAGCTGTTGCTGTTGTTGCTGTTGTTCCTGCTGCCTCCTGTCTCTCTCTCACCCTCGTTCCCTACTCTCTCTCCCTCCCCCTCCCTCTCCATACTCATTCTCTCTCGCCTTTCCCCTATCTTGTTGTCTCTCTCCCTCCCCCTGTCCTCTCCCTCTCTCCCCTCTTCTCTCTACATTCCTCCCCAACCCAGCAGCGGCATGGTGGCTGTCTGGCATGAGTCTGGTCCTGCCCAAGGTTTCTGCCTGTTAAAAGGAAGTTTTTCCTTGCCACTGTAACTCATGTTAGTTGAGATGGGCCAAAACCCATCTTTGGTTGGTTCTTGATCATCAAACAATGAGTGTGGTCCAGACCTGCTCTTGTTCCTTGAAAAGCGTCTTGAGATGACGACTGTTGTGAATTGGCGCTATATAAATAAAATTTGATTGATTGATTGATTGATTGTCGGAGCACTGCAGCTACCGTAGCTTTGCGGGGTTCAGTTAAATAAATAATGCGCTTTAATCTGGTGCGAATGGACACGAATAGACGCGTTCATTGATGGTGCGCCATATAATCAAGTGCGCCTTATAGTGCGAAAAATACGGTACAACTGGAACCTTTTCTTCAGATGGCCACTAGGGGGAGCTCTAAGAAGACTGAGGGTTTTTTTACTAAACAGGAATTTATCAACAAACTAAAAGCTAAACAATTAAGTAAAATCTGGATCATTGTGATATTTTAAAGACAAATGATGAATTTAAAGTGAAATACAAAAACAGAAATAACAGCTGAAATACAGAAACACACGATCTGGACGGTGAGATAACAGAAGACCCGTGTTCTCCCCTTCTCCGGTCTTACATAACTAAGGTGTGTGTGGGCCTCCAGGTGGAGCGTAGGTGGATCTGGTTTGCGTTAGATAACTCCTCTCCTTGGACTCCTCAGCCAGCCGGGATGCAGATAGTAGGGCCTGGAGCTGGGTCGACCTGTGCAGGATGGGAACATAGGGAAGGCCGCTGACTGCTGCTGATGAAACATCGACTCCCACCTCAGCCATGAGTATGATCGGCTCCCCTGTGGTCAGTGTGTTTAAAGGCACTGAATCACCATAAGTACATCCCGATCTCTGTGTGTTATCATAAAAACAGGACCGCTGTGCTGCGAGAAAAATAATTGAAACAGGATCTCGCAGACGCCAAAACATCCCGAAAATGATGAGAATGTTTATTTCTCATCAAGTACCTGCAAATAAAATGTCTCCTTTGAGTGAATCGACTCCTAATGCTGCCAGACGCCACCGAACTACATTTAAATGCAATCATCAGTGGATAAACAACTTTTCTTTTTAAACCCGTCGGAGCTATCAGAGTCTTTATCCTCCATTTACTCCGGTTCAGAAAATGGGCCAATTTTCACAAAGACAGAGTCACAGCATCAGTGAAATGATATCTCACCTTCAGAGGAGCCCAGAAGTTTCACCTGCACTTTCCAGGGAAGTTTGACGCTCAAAGCTGAATGAAACTTTGGGGCTTAAAGTGTCACTTTTAATTACAGGATTCTGGATTAATCTGCTTCACTATGAGAGACGTCGGCTGAGGTCACCTGTGTCCGATAAACGCTCTGTAATCTTTGTGTATGAAACCTTTTTTTATTCCAGTCTCAGAAAAATGAAACTGGAAACATTCGGTGAGGCGTTCGTGTGTTTCATCCATCAAAGAGTTAATTTCATGGCTGTTTTTTCTCTATTGGATTATAAATATATTAGCAGACATCAGAAACGCTGCTGTGTACCAGTTACTGCCCAGAAAGAGGAGGGCGACATGTCCCTTATTTTTTATTAAACACATGAATGTCAGGATCCTTCGAGGTCGTCAGAGAAGAAAACACAAACGAGGAATCAGAGATGACAAGAAAACATAAAAAGAGATGTTTCCAGGATCGTGACGAACCACCAGATCTTAATTTGGCTTCATTCGATGTTTCTCTGCTGGATCTGAAGTCTGTCTGATATGAGAACAAGGAGGGGCTCGTTCTGACGAAACTGAAGAGGGGGGAGGAGGAAAGGGAAGGGAATAAGGGAGGGAGGGAGGAAAGGAAAAGGAAACACAAAAAGGAAGAAAGGGGAAAGGAGACAAAGGAAGGAGAAATGGAGAGTCGGCAGAAAGGGGAGGAAATATGGAGAAAAAAAGAGGACAGAAAGGCAATAAAGGAGAAAGGAAGGAAAGGAAGAAAGGCAAGATGGAAGGAAAGGAAAGAGCAAAGGAAGGAAGAGAGGATAGAAGTAAAAGATAAAAAAAGAAGTTGGAAAGAAAGATAAAAAGGGAATGAAATAGGATAAGAAGAAAAGGAAACAGGGCAGCGAGGAAGGGAATGAAGAAAAGGAAGATGTAAGGAAAAGGAAAAAAGAAAGGGAACAAGGAAGGGAAGGAGGAAAGGAAGACGTAGGGAAAAGAAGAAAAGGAAGAAGGAAAAGAAGAAAGGAAGGGAAGGAGGAAAGGAAGAAGGAAGGAAGAAAAGTAAGAAGGACGGAAAAGAAGGAAGGGAAGAGGGAAAGGAAAGAAGAGTAGGAAGTATAGGAGGGAAGATGAAAAAAAAGGAAGCATTTACAGGAAGTCCCGGTGAGTTTCAGTTTTATGACGATTAAAAATCTCCACACAGGAGCTTAAAAAAAAAAAAAAACTACAAATAAATCGATGATCTAAAAAAGACGAGAGTTTGTCGATCAGCTCATTTTTTGGTCTTTTGGAAAATAACGTGTTCGGAGGCGAACAGTCATTGATAAAAAAACCGTCAAACTCATTTAAGACTGAACTGGACCATCTGTCTGCTGTGGTGGAATTAGACCACATCCCCTCCAGCTATAATCTGTTCATGTCTACAGTCGGACAAATGAGGACAACTTCAGCAGAAGACTTGAAGCACATGATAGTTTTAGACATGTGGACACACCCAGGCTTTACGGGCGCCATATCTTAAGTGATGCAACAACCTTTATGTTTACAATATGTGGTCGTGTATCTGGAAGTAATGAGGATGCAAAGATAAAGAGAAAATCAACATTTCTGAGCCTGCTTGTTAAATTTGATTGCCTTGTTTTTCCTTTCTTGATTGACAGAGTAATGGAGTACACAGCTGCAGAGATGGTGCAGAACAAAGCGATGCTGTAAGATTGTAAATGTTGGATTTAAATTACAAATACATCTCAGAACTCCTACATAAGTATCAGAGCTCATAAACAAACGTTTGGGCGTGATGAAAATATCTCTTGCTTGTGTCAGCTGTTTTCTCGCAGAATTAACTTCTTGTTTAAAGACAGAAACGCTTCTTTTGATCGTTTTTTATTCATTGTAGTCACAGTTTCTGTTAGGCGTGTGCACAGATGGATGCAGAACCAGGTAAACACCGACCCAAAGTCCCTCTAAATCCTCCCATCTGGTCAGCCTCACAGAGTTTCAGCGCTAAGATTACCGCAGGTATACGAGGAGCACATGCATCAACCAGATGTGTTTACGCTCTGAGATTGAAAGTGTGGAAATGAAGAGAAAGACATGATGAAGAAGAAGAAGAAGAAGCAGATGGGAAGAGGGGAGGGGTGTCGGAGGATTCAAAGTGGTGCAGGTGGGGGAAGAGAAACCTCAGGAGACTCGTGGTGTTATCTCAGGAGGGAGACGTAAAATCACATCACAACGACAAGAAGAAACACACAAACAGGACACAGTGATCCAAGAGAGAGAAAGTCTGACAGTTGAATAACAACTCGTCTTCTCTTCCTGAGAATAAAACCGACCGTGATACAGAGAGAGCGAGGAGGAGACAATGAGCTGGAGAATCACAAATGAATGGAGCTGCAAATGAGAGGAAACAAGAAGAAGCTTAATCCGGCCTTTCATTCTTTTAATTACACTCCAATTAAACGCAGACAAACAGCCTCTCGTTAACAAGAGGCTCGGTTTAGGAAGGACGGTAAAAGATTTGCAAACGAACGCCATCATTTCGGATCCTCAGCTTCTAAATGGCCTAAAACAGCTTTAAAATTTCTGTTTTTTAGAGTGATATTCAGGCGTAAATTTAAGTTACGGTCAAACACACCGAGTTAGACTCCCCTAAAGATTCAGATTCAGACTTTATTGTCATTGTACATCAACTTACAACGAAATTAGTTTAGGATGCTCTTTCCAGTGAGCAAAAAAAGCAATAAATATAACAATAAATATAAAAACAATAAACTACTAAAAAAAACTTTAAATGTTAAAATATACCAACTTCAGCAACGACCGCGCAATAGCAATACACAGCGGTCTACGTCTCCACACGCAAACCTCAAAACGCCACTCTATAGCCACAAATAATGCTCAGAACAGCACCTAACTTCATCAACAGGACATATAGGGTCCTAATCACATCACTGAACACCAAACATCTTTTTGACTTAACACAACTCACCTACTCTCTTCCAGCAGCCGCTTGTTTGTAGGGGAGCCCTGACAAGTCGATTACCAAGTGCAGCGGAGTTTCGCAGCTCAAGGAAGAACATTTATGATCATTTCTTCATGGAAATACAATCAGACCGAGACACTAAGACAGAAGAACTACCGTGTCTGCAGAGCAAAATGATTAATATGATGATTATTACTTTAAGGGAATGATAAAGAAATGATCATAAATGTTCTTCCTTGAGCTGCGAAACTCCACTGTCCTTGGTGATCAACTCGTCAGGGCTCCCTCAGGCGTCTAAAACAAGCGTGGAGATGTAGACTGTTGTGTATTTCTATCCTGCGGTCGTTACTAAAGTTGGTATAACTAGAGAAGTAAGCGGTCGGCAACATTCATCTCTGGAGGGGGTGTCTAACTCGGAGTTATGGTGTGTTTGACCCTTACTTAAATTTATGTCGGAATATCCCTTTAAGCTCGACAGAAAGTTGCGAAAACTTCCAGAATCTGCCATCAACTAAACTTGAAAAGGAAGTGTTTAGAGCCGAGAATCGAGTCAATAAAATAAAGGAGAACTCAGTCTGCAGCCGTCTCTCTGGAAACAGAGCTGAGAAGCCTGAGCTCCATCACACGAGAACATAGTGTGACTTTTATTCTTTGTACCGACGATATAAAAGAAAAGCTGTAAATGTTCAAAATCTCATGTAACACGACTTCAACCCTTTTTTTTTTCTTCTTCTTCTCTGTGGTTATGTAACACCCTCGCCTTTGTTGGTTCAGTACAGCAGCGTGATGTTGGAGTGGATCTCTGCTGTTATCTAACAATACGAACCAACTGTTGTTCCTCAGGAAAGTCTGAGAAAGCCACGGCCGACGAGTCTGTGTGGAAGCAACCTTCCAGCGTGTCGTGGGCGAGGGTCATCGCTATAGAGACGGACCAGCGTGGCAACCCGAAGCCAGCAGAGTGAGTGGGCAACACACACGGTTCAGATCATGAGAGGAAATCACTGACGTCGTCATTATTTCTGGACTTAATTCAGTCACATCTGACAGAAAAACTCAGCTCACTTAAATATGACATGACGGTGTACGAGTTCGTTTTACTCCTGTTCAAACACTCCTGAGGAAATCCTGCAGACAGAAAAAAGAGGCTCATTAAACCGGTTTATAAATGAGACGAGAGAAAATAACAAGAGAGTAAAAATAAGCTCGAAATCTTGGAGGTCTAGTTAAACTTTTTTAATATTTCATCTGCTATAATGACACGCAGAAAAAACTCTTTTATTCAAGAGTTTCTAATGTATAAAGTATTGAAAATTCTGTTGATTATGCACAAATGAAAAAACAAACAAATATATAAAATAATTATAGAGATAGAAAACAATAATCAGGGAGAGTGTGGGGATTTAAGACGGTTTTTACTTTGGTATATTTAGGTCAAAGCTCGACAAACATGTCTTCAACTACAGCTGTCAGTGAATAATTTAGTAAATAATCAGAAAAAAAGGTTTATAAGTGATCAAAAAAGTTCTTTTGCATTAGCTTATCTTCTGTGAGGGGTCAACTGAGCCACAATTTAGAGGATCATTTTTTTGTATCAGTGTACGGAGTGATGTTTACTCCTCCGTCTCTGTCCTCGCCTCACGTTGGGTCTGCATGAGTCTTTAACTCTAACCCAAACTCTGGTGCCCTTTTCTTAAACTATGAAGAACTGTTTAGAAGTTAAAATAAGTGGATTTCCATCTCTGAGGATGAGGTATTTGCAGGTTGTGCGAAGTGGTTTGTGTAATCAGTTGTGTCATCACAGTGACAGGACTTGCAAGTCCCGTAAACGCAACGTTTCGGCATTTTGCTTCAGTAGGGAAAGCTTGTCAGGCGCTCCTCTCTTGGTCATCGTTGCTCATGTTCGATTGGTCAGTGGCGGTTCTAGGGCGGGACTTTGTGAAGGGTGGATTGTGTAACCGACGTTTTTCTCTCTGTCTTTTTAACATGATCAGAACAAAAATCTCAATTCAGCTTAAAGTTAATATCCTTATTCGACTCTACATCCATGTTTTAGTCTTAACGAGGAAAGTCGACTCAGTGGACTTGAAAAAAATACGAGAACTGAAACTCGACATCAGCCAAACTTTGTCATTTAAAGTCATGAAATGCAGATTTAATGGGTGCAGCGCTCCATTGTCAATGCGGAGTATTCTTTCCTCCCACACAGCCACCTCTGCAATCATTCAACATCATGAGCTGCTGTACGCTGTAGGTGTTTAGAAGACATAAATATGCTAATGTATGTTTCTACAGCATTCATCTCCGGGAGCTCAACATTCTGACACATTCTTTCACCTCCAGACGTTTCTGAGGAATCGGACTTCGAATTCACAAAGTGCTCCATCTTCAGAACTTCACGTTTTCCTTGAGTCGACAAAATTAAGACAAAAAGGAACAAACTGACGGCTTTGACTGGAAATATGTTTGTGAAAATATAAACATCAATATTCTGACAAACAAAGGAGAGACTCACATGATATTTTAGAGTCACACAAATAAACAAGTTTACTCCAAAGTAAGTAAACGAGTAATTAACTTAAAAATGAATACATGAATAAACAAACATGTTACGTAACATAATGAGCCACTTAATCTTTGTGATTTCTACAAGAACAAGGTTCAAAGGGATTTGTTGTTTGTGTTTAATCTCACTTCACTCCAGGCAAACCGGCTCATTATTAGGCGACAAAATCAAGCAGAGAAGTTCTTTAATTTCACACTTTGATAACTCGTTTTTTATCTTGTTTCCAGAAGGTCACGGAAAGTCTCGAACAGCTGGAGCGGCAGCTGCGGGAAGCGACCCTGAAAGCCCGGGAGGACCAGCAGCAGCCGATCCTGCAGAAGGAGCAGGAGGCCGAGCAGCACGGCCTCCAACTGGAGGAGGTGAGTCAATACAGAGTGATGGCGTAAGTGATGGCGCCCCTGCTGTAGATATGAGCTGGAGGACGAGGAGAAGAAGACGGAGGAGGACGTGAAGGTCGACGGGACAGAAAGAGACGTGCTTCTCCTCTTTGAGGCGTCAAGGTGAAGGGAGACGAAGACGTAGAGGGCGGCTAAAGAGTTTATCACTCTCTGTTCGATGAGTCAATGAAGTTAGGATGGAAACGAGGCAGACTAATAACTGAGACGGAAAGAGACTAAGGGTGATTCCACACCTGAAGGTCAGATCCAAGGTCAGAACTGAGGTCTGTGTTTTTGTTCCATCGTCTATATTTGGTTTGGTCTGTTTAAGTTTCACACTCTCATTATTGCAAACAAACAAACAGACTTTACATGACGAACCTTCGTGATATCGTCATTGTTTGCGTGTCTCTGTAGTTTACATTGATTGGTCATTTGGCTGGCGGGCGTCTGACGTCAACACGTTGAAAAGCGCGGGTCTTGAATGGTGTAAACATGGAAGAAATCATCATTCCCGCCAACGTACTATTTTTGATTTTCTACCTCCAACAGCAGCTTGAAGACCTCAACTCCAGAGATCATTAGACGACAACTTTATCGACAGGAAAGGAAAAGACAGTATGAAATCCTGTGAGTCATTGCAACACAGACTCTGGAGAAAAGTCTGAGTAGTAAAACTCTTGAAAAGATCAGCTGTCAATAGTGAGGAATAACTTTAGCTACAATATTGTAAAATATCCCGTTATTGGACGATCTCCATTCAACATAATAACAGACACTTCTACTCCTTGCATCATTTCCTGTCTTTGGTACGAAGGTTCTAACCTCTGGGCATGAACCAGACCGTGGTTCAGTTTGGTCCTGACTGTGACCACCTCTTTTGGTCGGACCAAGGTCCTGCTGTTTGGTCCGGACTAAGGTCCTGGAGAGGTTTCACAACGATCATTACGGTTCAGACTAAACAGAAAAGTCAGAAAGTCTGATCCAAACAACGTTGGTGTAAAAGCCCCCGAAATGGTTTCATAGACATAGAATCACTAATCACGACTTTATGCATCTGTATGTTATTCCTAATAATTTCATGACTAGATACCCAGCTGATCTACAGCTATCAAATCTACAACATCCTGCAACAAATAACAATATTTAATGTAAAATACAGATAATTAAAAAAAGGTTACAGCACAAAGACGCAGACATCCCATTATTCCAGAAGTTTCTTTCGTCGAGAAATTGATCGTCATTCTGTCTTCGGAGAGACTCGAACACTCGAACCAACAGCCCGTCTGAAAATACAAATATACCTACGGTGATTAAATCAAAAAGAAGTGAGTTTCTCTGAGTTCTGATGGATGATATCTGAGAGGGAAGGAGCCTGTCGGATCTGTTTCTCTTCATGTCTGCGTAGATGCTTCAACATCTGGAGCAGCTGCTGTCTGTGATGGTTACATTAGGAGTCTCAGTCTTACTTAAAGCTGATCCTTACAGCTGCAGGAATTAATTCTATGGACACTTTGTAAAAAAAAAAGATCTTGAAGGCAGGCTGCCAGAGCTTAACTGTGAACAGGAGGGGAGGAAAGATGAGCAATTACATGTGAAGGGATAAGAAGACGGAGCGACTCGATTTTCGATCTGAGGAACGAATTTCACACGGAGAGAATCGAGGACGCTGACAGAGCTGTTTTAATTTTACCTTTTAGATTGAACCCCTGACTTATCACACACTATCTGCAGATACTGGAGCGCACACACATCAGTCAGAACCTTACACTTATGTAATGTCTGAAGAGGGGCGCTCACACCCTGTACCAGGAGGAAAAAAACATGTTCAACTCTGCTGCAGGAAACAGACTCCTGTGGGGGTCGGCTCTCTGCAGCCTCTGAGATTGGAGAAAAACAACAAAGATAGCTGGTCATCTTGCACCTCCATGTTTCTAATGTACCTGGATTAACCAGCACATGTTCGTTATTCCTAATCCCACGTTGAGTCACTTCTCCGTGTTGTGTTTTTGAACGTCTCCTCCCGTGTTTACATCGTTCAGTCTGGCTGCGTTTGTGGATGAGGTGAACGGTCAGACTCGGATGCGTCAGTCAGCGACTCGTTCTCAGCTCAGAGTACGGACAGAGATAATCATGGAGCAATTACAGTAAGAGCACTTCATGCTCGCCCATGCAGGGTGACCTTCAGTGAGCAGATACCAGCTCAGAGTCAGGCTCAAGGACACTCCAACCTTAATGCGCGGTAACCCGTGTACACCTTATCTTTTCTGGGAATCAAAGTTGTGACCTTCATGTTTACAGAGGAGCCTCTTCATCCACTCATGCACCGTCCACTCAGGGTTTTCAGAGTGTAATATTGTGGGTGTACTGTAAAACGCAAAAAGGAAAATCAGACTTTTATGCCGGTGTTTTCTCATGACATTGAGAAAAATCGATTTAAATCAACATAAAATGTCGATACGCAGTTTTTAAGAGCAATCGCCTGTTATTACCTGATGACCGAGGATAACTTTCATGGATGTAGCCATCTTGTTTCCGCTCCATTGGCTACTTTTTTCTGACCTTGTAACTGAAACGCCGTCACCTCGGGTGTGACGTTATTCCCAAATCGACTTCCAACGTAAATGGAACGCACCATAAGGAGATACTTTTCTTTCTTATGGAGGCACCAAATCAGTTCTGTTTATCGATCCAATTCTTAATCAATACCTGCGATTTTCTGTGAGGAGTACAGAAGACCCAAAAAAGGTTTTCTAAACGTTAGCAAGGAAAGATAGGCTTCTGATTGGCCCTTAAAAGTCAGCTGATTGAAGTCACAGCCTCTGATTGGTTGTTAGACTAGGTTTAGGGTTACGGTTTTGTTGTTGTTGTTTTGAAGGAGTGGGTCTGAAAAGTCTCGGAAAGTATCCTGATCTTCTCTGTGCTGCCACAGAAACACACAGAGGTCATCCCCTGAAAACTGCCGGTCTCACAAACTGAGTGGATTTTATAGTCCACATGTTTCTGTTCTATTGTGACCCGGGATTTCCACTCCATCCAGAACGGCAGCTATTTTCACCACACGCCACTTCCTACCAGATCCGTTTGTGAGGCCAATTTTGTGGCGGATTACTGACAGCAGGAATCACAAGAACTCACAAGAACCCGCAGATTCATATGCAATCACACGAGTACAAGTTGTCTCTAGCCACAGAGGCTAACCATATAGATTGTGTCCTTCCAGAGGAGGAAATCTACTTCTAGACTTCTAGAATCAGCATCTCCTCATCCATGGTGTCGTCGGGGTGAAATGACGTCTAAAAACCTTTCACTTGTTCGTCTCCGCCCGTTTGCATGGTGTGAAATACGATCCTCCTGAAACACGGAGTGTTTTATTTTGAAAAGAAGCCGGATGTTTTATTTTGTGTCTGTGCCCGACTTCCTTTCCAGCACGGGTTAATCTGTGCTGAATTTATCCGCCATGCTCCGGTGTCCGGAAAAAATAGAACTCTTGCGATCAGCTGAGGAGTCCGGCAATCCGCAGGAAATTGACACATGAACTTGAATGTTTTCGATCGGCGGATACGACCTTTCGTAGCCGTTCCAAATGTAGTGGAAATTGGGGGTAAGAGATGATATTGTTGTATTCAACAGCAGAAGCGTCACATTGATAATTTGCATGTTGGCTTCGATTCCTGGCAGATATGAAGTCCAGAGTGTTCCAGACCACTGAGACCCTGACCCTCTTTGTCTTTGAGAGGACGTATCGTTGAGTGTCCGCTCGCTCTGACAGTAAATCTTATTTATTGTATGTATTAACCGCCGTCATTATCTCCATTAATACACTTCTTTACGAGCGTGACTCTATAAGCCCTCTGAGCGCTTTTAAGTAATTTTCCTTCACATTAGTTTGCAATTATATTTCAGGTCCTCTGAAATTAATTTTCATGTGTTAAGAAAAAAAAAACTTAATGGAACAGGAAAGTGATTAATTGGATCCTAAGGGGTGAAAACTTCAAAATTCCCTCCTCATGTTTGTGCCGCAGAAGTCAGAGGATCACGTCATCCCTCAAAGAAGTCTTTCAGACAGAAATTTCAACCTCTTGAGCAATATTGAAGCAATAACGGTTAAAAATAGAGAATAGCAGCTGAAGTAACACCTTAAAAACACTCTCTCAACAATCATTTCAACAGTGTGAGAAAAGCATGTGTATCTTTGAAACCAAACAGTGAGGAGGAAACGCAGGAAAGCTGCTCATGAAGGAGTGAAGAGAGACTCTCCGTCCTCCTCAGGCAGGTCGTTCTGAGCCTCAGGGCCTCACAGATGAGGTGATATCTCTCCTGGTCTCTGTAGGACAGCCTCAGGGCCCCTGCCAGGTGATCTCAGACTATGTCAGACCTCATACAGTCTTCAAAGCGCCTTAACACGGCAAGCATACAGGACACGATGTGCTGTACGGGCGAACATTAAAGGGAAGGTTGGAAAGAAGAAAAGGAGGACGGTGTGATCCGGATCTCCTTCAACCTCCTGGATCTGCTCTGTCAGATTCACGTCGGGAACAATCTGCTGTAGTCCTCGGAGAGACCACACACCCCCTCAAACACCAGCGCACGCTCCTCGGAGACATTTTGTTCCCGCATTTTCAAGGGTTTTCAAACAAAGAGCAAAACGAAGCCAAATTTTTCACCCGCTTGTCCGACTGCCGGCCACTGGGAGCCGACCAGTATAATGACCGTCATTACTGGGAACCGCTGGAGGGCTGTGGGGAAGCAGCTGGAGTGTAAATGCAGAGAAACACGAGCCATTTGCATAATTTCACATGTACATAATAATGAGTAAGTGTCAGGGTCTTCAGATTTACGGACAAATGCAAATGAGAAAGTATTTTTTTAATGAACTGTATAAAAAATTTACATTTTCTTTGAGAATATAATAGAAGTGAGACGACGAAACTTTAATGATATCCATTTTTCACATCTTATTTCTCTTTCATGCTGCGTCTCAGGAAGAAAAAACCCACAAACCTTTTCTGACAGGTACTTTATTTACTGAGTTTAATACAAAGACTGAATAAAAATAAGACTGTCAAACATATTTAGACTTTTAAAGGATGTAAGTTATTGGCCTCCATTAAATTCACAGTCTATTAGGGCGTTCAGACCAAGCGCGAGTAAAATCATTCACGCAGACAAATAAAGTCAATGCAAAGACACGAATAGATGCTTGTACTACTTTGGCGTCATGAATCGCGTGAATTGAGCGAGTTATTCGAGGATGCAAATTCGCAAAAGCTGAAAAATATCTCAACTTGAGCAGATATTTGAATGGTAATAACCAATCAGCAAGAAGATTCCAGTGTAACATACAGTAGACAAATGGACAGGCGCTCTGTAGCTGGGATAGAGCGCCTGTCATCAGTATCCTGGAGGGATATCCCGGCACCGACCCTCACAAACAGGTCGTCAAATTGGGTTCAGGTAACCCAAAAAAATACCGCTGGAAACGGGCTCATTAGTGAAGGCACCTGGTTCAGGAACTGAGCGGAACAAATACACGGCATGGAGATGACTTGGTGACTCCACAATTCCCATCTCTGGTCAGATTACCTGGTAAATTGTGAAAAATCGTTGTCTATCACTTCATCCCGCCGGTTGACTTGACAAGGATCACAGCTGAAGTTAATATAAACGACTATCGACGACTTTTAAACACTCCGTTGATGTGCAAATCATTCGCGCGAATAAAGCGAGTAAATACTTTTCATTTATGCGTCTAGATACACTCGAAATAAGCAAGTGGATGATTTTACTTGTGCTTGGTGTGAACGCCCCATAAGACATAACATTAAATGCAAAAGTCTTTTGGTAGGGTGACCATACGTCCTCTTTTACCCGAACATGTCCTCTTTTCGGGGGCTGTCCTGCCTCGTCTGGGGGAGTTTATAAAATCCTTCAAATGTCCTGGGTTTTGTACGGAAGTTTTGAGTTTGTGTCACGTGGACTTACTGAGTTAGAAGCGCGTAAAAAAATACTTACCCAACCCAAAAAACCCTCAAAATTAACCACGCGCAAATCTGTCGTGTCCTCTTTTTGGGGATTCAGAATTCGGTCGCCCAACCTTTGAATTAAGATGCTCGGTTAGTTCAGGTTCTGCATATATTTTCAAGTTTTGCAGACACTTGCATTGTTGAACATGTACATATAGCATCAACATAAGTGCGAAAACAAACAGGCTTTAAAACAATCCGGCCAATTTTCAAATAGAGCGTGCGCTAACACACGGATTAGAGCTTGCATGAGGACTTGTGCAGTTTATCTTTAAACGTTGGGTACCTTATCCTCTCTGCAGCAGTTGATAGTCAAGCGATCATTACTGTTTTCCAGCCAGTTTCTCTGCAAAGGGGCCGAGGTCGTGGGTGTCCTCTGTGGGCAACACCGCTGTGAAGAACTTCATAAAACCAGAGTTCAGAAAAAAGAAGAACTATCCCTTTAATTAAGACCCTGAGGAAGACATTAAGAATAACCAAACAGCAGCCTTTCCGCTGCTGTCCTCTCTGTGATGTGTTCTTATGAATGTCAAATGAAAACATCAGTAACGACTTGAAAAAACTTCATAACAAGTCGGAAAAAAAAGAAACTCCTCAGAGTGACTTTAAGTTTCACTTCTTTACTTTTTTTTCAGACTAGAAACAAAAAGCTGGCAGAGGAAGCTCCGCTCTGTTCGCTCCAACAAAAAAACGTTCCCCCTCTGAAGGAAGTTTCTAAAGGAATCCGACGGTTACAAGGACACGGCGCCAAAAAATTCACTGAAAAAAACTCGATTATGATAAAATGTAGCTGCAGCGTGAACCTGTGGCTGAGCCGAGGGAAACTCTCCTCTCATGACTCATTTACCGTTGACCGTGAGAGGGGTTCGCTCTTTGAAAGCCATACGATGACACCCGTCAGCAGGTGTCACTGACAGTTGCCATGGAAACACTGATCAGCAGGTGTCAGCGACTCTGTTTCCATGGAGACTTGGCCCTTATTTCAGAGTTATCGGAGTTATTTCGGGGCAAGGTCGGACTTTAAATAAATCAGTGTTTATTTATAAGACTCGGCTGCATTATGCTGATCTAAAAACGCCGCTTTGGTAAATCCTGTTTTTGAGATTTAGACGAGTTTATTCTCTTTGAACTGCAGCTCCTGTCGCTGCAAAGTCACTGCTGCTTCTTTTCACAGCAGGAGGATTTCAGAAAGCTTATCCAAAGACGAAAGGAGAAGTTGATTTTTCCAATGAAACCAAAGTTTTAATCTGGAGTTTTATTTCTCCTTAAAATCAGAAATATGTCCATTTGTCCACGTTAGGACTAACCTGCTATGTTGTCTATCCTGCTACAATATTTTAATGTGATAAAAGTTTTACTGTTAGTTTGTTTTGGGAGGTTTTAGAGAGAAAAAGGTTTAAAGATTTAAAGTCAACATCACAATTTTTGTGCGACTGTGAAGCTCTCATCTGTTCTCGCCGTCTTAGCTGGTGTTATGATGCATTAGATCGGGATTCACGTTTTTAGCCCTTTTTTTTTTAAACTTTAAAAATCGGCTAAATGTTCTGATTTCATAGGAAAGATATTCTTCGTCGTTGATGATGTGGGTGCACCGTGGCAAATCAAAGCCGCATTAAGGAAAAAAACTCAAAGATTTAGAAATATTTTTAAGGTTTACAAGTTTTTGTCTCATGAAAATAAAGTCTGAAGAAAATCACACAATTTAGAAGTCCTATTTTTGCCTAATTAAAGTTTTATTTCTCAGGATATGTTCTGAAAATTTAGTTTTTTTAGTCTGGTTTTACTTCCCTAGTTTTCCCTCCTTCGTTAATCACTCATGAGTCTCACCCGTGTCTCGTCTGTCTCACCTGTTGCTCGTTTCCCAGTGTGAGTATATGATCCCTGTCTTCCCCTCTGCTCTTGTTGGTTCATTGTGTGTCTGTTTGTCTGTCAGTTCACCGTGATCCTCATTGTGTCTCCTTATAGTTTTTTTTTTGTCCCCTGTGCATTTTGTTCCATTTTTAACTCGGACATTTTGATGAAAGTTTTTGTTGTTTTTTCATTTAGTTCTTTTTAATAAATTCTGCATTTTTAGGTCCATTTTTCTGTTGTTCAGACCTGCGCCATGACAGTATTTAAGTCATGATATTTCAAAAAAATGAAAAACAAACATCTAATTAAATTTTGGACTGTGCAGAAAAGCTGAGACGTGTGGTATCCCACTTCAAAACAGCATTAAGTAGCTAATTTTCAACTACTTTGATTATAATTTTCCCAGAGACTGAATTCCCATGAAAAAAAACTTTTAAAGACTTTATTTTTAATTAAAAACTGAACTGCTCAGTTTGCCAGTTAAAGCTCCTGTCAGGGATTCTTGGTTTGTGTCAATTTTGGCAATTTACTTACTGTACCCCCTAAAAAAAATTCTCTTTTTTTTGATGGTCAAATGTTTCATCTGTTGTGAATTATAGATATGTTAAATATAAATAAACAGGACCTCTTTTAGCTCCAGTTTCAAACAATACAGTCTCGACTCTGATGGTTTTGGTTTCTCTTGTTAAAAAGGCATCAAGACGAGTTTCGAGGAGTTTTAAGCCCAAAAGGTCAGTCTGTTTATCTCCACAGTCACTCCAGCTGACAGAACAGCAGATAGAGGCTGTGTTTACTGTTGAGGTCTGGTCCCAGGTCTCTTTAAAACCTGCACCCAGATAATGTGTGACTTAACTCACATTTTAGATGACAGTATCAGGATTTTACTGTAAACACACACAGTGGTCAGAGATACAACATAACCCGGGATTTCCACTCCATCCGGAACAGCTCTGATCTGGAAAGGCGGCTATTTTCGCCGTACGCCGGTTCCTACCGGGTCTGTTTGTGAGACCAATTTTGTGGCGGTTTATGGACAGCAGTAATCGCGAGAACTCACAAGAACCTTCGGATTCACGTGCAATCGCGTGATGAGTTGTCTTTAGCCCTAGAAGCTAACCATATAAGCAGTAGATTGTGTCCTTCCAGAGGAGGAAATCTACTTCTAGACTTTTAGAATCAGCATCTCCTCATCCATGGTGTCATCGGGGTGAAATGACGTCTAAAAACCTTTCACTTGTTCGTCTCCGCCCGTTTGCATGGTGTGAAATACGATTTTTTGAAAAGAAGCCGGATGTTTTGTGATCCGCAGAGAAACCGAAAGAAGCCGGTGGAAATTGACACGTTAACTTGAATGGTTACGATCTGCAGATACTGTCTTTTCGTAGCCGTTCCGGATGCGGTGGAAATTGGGTGTAAGAGACCAGGTGTGTTTTAACTTCAATTTCAGATCGTTTCTGATTGGATATTATCGTTGCCTGGTTACTAAAGTTGTCCTGCAGTGCTTATACTTCCTCATAAAACCGTCTGTGTTCTTCATATTCGACCCAAAATACGAGAAAACTCTTCAGCCTCACACCAACGTTTAGTGAAGTATGTGACGGACTGATTTAAGCGTCACCTCCTCACGGGAAAATCAGAGAAATAATCGCTGCAGAGATCGTTTATGGAGTATCAGTCGACCCTCCCTGCTATCCTCCTGCACTGCCTTCACACTCACAGGGGAACCGTTCCTCGCAGCCTGTTCAGAGAGCATTAAATTAACTGGAGGCTGCATAGTGAAATGGGCCGTTTGGGGGAAGAATGAATTCAGCTTAAGGCGCCTGAGCGTGCACGGCGGAGAATGAAAATAATTCAATTATCAGTGGCTTTCTTTTAATATGAGTCATGTTGCAGAAAGCATGACTGTGATATTGATCCATAATGGTTAATGTTCCTCACTGCCGCTCTCATTTGACTGTGTTTAGATTGGATTATAATCTTTGTTTGGCACCAGTTAATGAGATTTCACAACGCAGCAAATGAAGGCTTTGACTCTCCGATGATTTGTTTCTTTTACTAAACGATCAGACTTTCAAACATCTTTAGAGATGAGAGGTGGAAACTCGAGTATTTCTGGAAGAGCAGACTGAAACTTTGAAGGCGTTTTTACTTTCAAGCCAGAGTCTCTCCTCAGATTGTGACAATATCTAATAATCTTGGATGTGTTTCCTACACCCACCACCAACTATTTTCTCCTCCCGCCGGTATTCACTGAGCAAGAGCAGCTTTCTATGTGAGCAAACAATGCATGTTTAGTTTTTGTTATCAGCCGAGGACGGCACCCGCACCATTATTTTGACTTTCCTTAAAATGACTAAACACCGAGGAGGCCTCTATGAAGACGTAGGTTGTCTCTTATGTAATAATCCAGAAAGCTCAGACAGCACATTTCTCCTCCATGGGATCATGTTTAAAATTCTGATCTGCTTCAGCTCCTAAAAATAAAAAAGCAAACATATAAAAAAAACATTGAATTTGTGATATCAGCAGATTAATTCACTCCCAACAAGAACTCAAAGGTCAGCGCGTTGACGTGCCGCTTCAGTGTGAGAGATAACGTGGGTTTATGGAGGAAGTGTGCAGCAGATGATTGCGAATCAACACATGCAGTGTTGGCGTCAGCGAGAAGATTGTTATTCTGCATGTTGTTCTGGAGGGTCTCGGCTCAAAGAGCAAGCCGGGCCTGGAGCCTGGAGACAAGTGTGTGTCTGCCTCTGTGTGTGTCTGTGTGTGTGTGTGTCTGTGCAGACAAAGTGTGTGGGTCCTGAGAAAACCAATTGAGACACCTGCCGGGTACCGCTGCCACACGCTGATAAAACAGGACAAAGAATGTATCGAGCCTCCGGCAAATATGGACGCCTGGAAAAGGGCAGGGCGGCTTTGTGAATTGGTTTTCTCTTCCATTTATTAGTCTGACCTAAACACCTGACACTTTTACCTGTCAGGTGAGGAAATAAAACCAGAGAGCCACCTCTGGGGCTGAGACGGAGGTGACACAAACTGCAGTTCCTCTAGAGGCCACTTGAGGCAGACACCAAGAGTGAGTCAACCTCGTTCTAACAGATGTTCAAAAGTTGAAAAAGATGATTTGCTCCGATCCGCCTGACGATCTCCCGCTCCATCCTACCCTCACTCATGAACAAGATCCTGAGATACTTGAACTCCTCCACTTGAGGCAGGATCTCTCCTCGGACCCGGAGAAGGCAGTCTACCTTTTCCAACTGAGGACCACGGCCTCGGACTTGGAGGTGCTGATGCGCATGGAAAGTATGGAAAGTATGTAAGTAATTTGATCAATTTCCAGGTCTTAAAAAGTATGGAAAATAAAATTTAAGTATAGAAAAATATTTAGGTTTCCAGACTGTTACCACATTAAAAAAACACTGTTTTCCAAAATAGACTCGTAGGTGTTTCCAGAAAAAATTCCAAAAAGTAGGGTGTGGAAAAGTATGGAAATTCCAACTGTGTAGAAACCCGTTTAGAGGTTTGAAGTTGTGTAAATGTGTGTGATGCAGATGGCAAATTCTTTTTAATCATCGTTTTTTATTATCATGATATTGATGTCGATCAAAATAATCCTGAGTATGATTTTTGGCGTGATCGAACAGCCCTACTTTCTATGAAACACTACAAAACAACTACGATGAGAGATTGTTATATCCTGCTCATCATTATTGAGCGCAGTTCATATTATGATTAAAAGCTCTTTTTTAGTTAAAGCTCCAGTTACGAAAATTTATTTTGTGTTAGCTTTGGCGCCCCCTGTGGACAAATGTGTCATACGTTGTAAATCTTCTATCCAGAAAATGTAAAAACATGCTGTCAATTATAATTACGTACAGTCAGTCTCTTTGCTGATGGTCTTGATCGTTTTGAAGGTCATAAAGCAGGATCAACATAAATTTCAGTCTGTTTCAGAACCAATTAAAAAAACTCCCCACAGGAGCTGTAATATTTTCATAAAGTCATCATTGTTAATTAAATTTGGAGAGCAGTAAATCGTTAAAATTTGAGTCATCCACGATGTAGTAAGACAATCTGAAGGTGATGGTAAAAGCAACTCCAATAAATTATGAAGGGGTCTTTTCAGCCCTACAAGCATCTTGAGCCACATATGGGTCCACCCAAACACTCCGAAACACGAGTCCACAGTCACATTACTCTCACAGTAAATAACACACATTTGGAGGCAGTTGTGCACTCTGATCATTTTTATTACAAAACAGAACAAAACAGAAGCTCCAGGCGAGAAAACAGATCGAAACGAAAAGACTTCAATAGCTGCTTGAGCAACTGACCCACAGCTACAACACCAGGATTAAAACACTTCACTATATATCATGCACAGAGACCGTACTCTGTAAGAAATGCATGCTGGGAAAATAAAAACAAACGAATGAATCACCTCGGCACAACATCTGCGATAGGTAGGAAAAGGCCACATTAGATCACAAGAACATCACATGTTGTCGAAAGGATCAGAGTTTGCTTCTTATCCCTGCAGGATCAGGAGCAGGAAGGTCTTTTTTTTCATTTTCTTCTTCTTCTTCTTCTTCTTTTTTAGTGGTTTGTATGACATCTCCGTGAAGTGCAGAGACACCGTCGCGTCAGTGCCTGGCTGACTCGCCGTGTCTCTGCGACCTACGATACTGTAAACAATCTACACTATAAGGCGCACAGTTGAAAGTTTGCCCAACGAAAGAGCCACAACATCAGTTCATAAAGGGTTTGAGGTGAAAACGCGACATTTTCACCATCAACTCTCTGCAAATCTGGCATACCAACTGTCAATATACCAACTGCAGGCAGTAAAATGCTGTTAAAGTGTTTTTTTTTCTTTTGAATGGGCACCAAACACACACGGAAACGACACTGAAAGACAAAAATATGGACCCATTTTCATCCTTTTTCCTAAAACATCGATCTTTTTTGTTCAAATTAGGCACAAGGTACAGCACAGTAAACTTCTTTTTTAACTTCGAAAACCTCTTTTGGTTGCTGACATCTAAAGACGTGGACACCGTGGGTCCCTCCAAGACTGAAACGACGGATTGTTTTTTAATCTCACACACACACGAAACAGTTAAAAGTTACTCGCCTCTGGTATCTATCTCTCCAAAAAACCTCTCCAGAGCATTAAAGGGAACTTTTCCACCCTGGTTTCCTGCTTTTTGATTATTTACCTGTTTTAGTTCCAGTTTTAAATCACGCTCCCGAAGGAAACGACCACCGCGGAGGATCTCACAAAGACATAAGGCATTTAATTCATCTTTGCCTGAACGGTTTGCACGTTTAAGTCTCTTGCGTCCACGAAAATAAAACTGAAAGACTTCTCGAACAACAACCTCGACTATTTACTCTGCAAGTTGTATTTTCACAAACTATTTCAAACACTGATTGTCTACATTATCCATAAAAAATACAAGGACGTAAACGTGGAAAGATGTAAACACTGTTTTTATCCGAGCGTCTTGGATTAGAAAACATATTCGACCCTGTATGAGAAGTGAGAAAAAGTCTTTCGCACATGAGATGGAGGAGAAACGAGGTAGTCCACAAGAAAACTGATGGGCCGGAGAGGGGGATTATGGGTAACCGTTGTCGGCTTTGGTGCATCACTTGGACTGAGGGTCATGGTGCTTGGCGGGCGGATTCGTTAATCTTCTAAGCATAGTTCTGGTTGTGTTTTTTCTAGTTGAGATTTTTCTGATTCGGCAGGGAGGAGCTGATGATCGGCGCTCATTTCCACAACGAAACGCCATCGGATTTCTTTTGAGTCCGGCGTTTCAGACGGTTTTCCGAACGCCGTTGTTTTCCGGGTGAGTCGGCAGTCATTGGTTCTCGGAGCAAAAGTGCTTTTGAATCGTCTGATCGAGTCTCTTTTTGTCCTCAAACGATGCGGTAATCAAACGTGTCTTTCTCGGTGTGGTCAGTCCAGTTGGACGAGGGCATGCTGCGGTACGGATCCAGCAGGATGCGGAAGCAGCGCACGATGAGCAGGGCCAGGAAGATGAAGAGCAGCAGCACGAAGACGAAGGCGGCCTTCTGCTCCAGCGTCAGGTACGAAGGCACGTGATGGCCGCCGCCCGACGAGGACAGTGTGCTGCTGAAGAGGCCCTCGGCCATCCTGGGCACATCCATGCTTGATCGTCTCGGCTCCAGCTCTCAGTCGGTTCTCTTCAAGATTTTGCGAGTGGAAGATGAGTGGGGGGGGGACTCGGCGGATAAGACCTGCGAAAGAACCCAAACAGATGGATTTTTACTGGAGAGTGTGTCCTCTGCGGTTTGACAGATGAAACAGCAAACCAATATTATTAATGCAATCGCAGAAACATCTCAACTCTCAAGACTTTGAAGAGACAAACGGAACAAAAACAAAACGTGTCTCGGACCAGAACAAAGCGGCTCACAGATGAGATTATTTTGGGATCTGTCGGCGAACGCTCTTCAGCGTGTAAAAAGAAAAAGACTCAGGGGACGTATTTGGTCTTGGATTTCTGCGTCTCAGGGGACTCGAATTGGCAGTTTGGAAGTTTAGTTAGACAACATAAACTAGAGGCAACACTGATCTGATAGTTGACACGTCATCGTCTCCTTTAAACACCATCCATTCAGAAAACATCAGACCTATCTCTGATTTATGATATTCAGAGGAAATGAACTTTTCCTTTAAGACAAATCTACATTAAAGAAAATGTCAATGAAGGCTGGATAATCGGAGCAGGTAGAGCCGACAACTCCCCCATCAGACAGTTTATACTAACAGAAAAACGCACTTTTAAAGGTCAGAATTAACGGCTTATGTTAAAACCAATCTCTAATGCTTCGTCTCGGTACATGGTGCTAATATGTCATAATTAAGGTCATATTCTGCATCTCAATTAGCGTCATTGTTATTTATAAAGCAACTTAGTGAACAAATGTTTGCAAAGTGCTTCGAGTGAAGGCAGGAACTCGGGAGAATAGTGATGAATAATTAACTCTGGAGAGCCTGATAGAGAGTGATCGAGAAATGTTTCTGAAAATACAACAAAAAGTCAACAAGAGTAAAAGCAGATAAGCAGAATAAAAGTGAGGGAACAGATGTGTCTGAAAGGGAAATGGAGGAATAAATCAAAACGACAAGAAAGATAAAATTTAAAAAAGGATAAAATAAGAAGATGACTTCACATCTGAACCACTTTGTTACCCGTAGTATCATAAAAACTGTCTCCAAGAACTAAATATTACTATTATATGGAGATCATAAATTGTTCCTGTGTGAAGTGAGAGTAAAGAAGTGATTTAAAAGGTGTCAGTGACTGCGTGTCTCATCTCCTCAGGAAGGTCATTCCAAAGTCAACCTTTAGATTTGTCATTAATTTAATTAATTAGGTCTTAATTGATTAAATCTGGAGTGGAAGTGATGTTTAAAGACGTGGATCGAGGGAACTTTCAATTTCAGGATGTTTGAGTTTGGGTAATTGAGGAGAACTCCTGATTTAAAGACCCACACTGATGAAAATCATGTTTTTCTTGTTGCCTACATGTTCATATGTTCATTTCTCTGATGTTACAGGATGCATCATGAGAAAAAGTGTGGAATTGCATTTCTGAGTATTTCTGCATTCAAATCTCTGTGAATCTCTGGCAGACCCAGACAGAGTGAGATTTCCTACATCACAAATCCAAGCTCCGCCCCCTGAGCCTCACTATGCTAAGTGGAGAGGACGATTGCAGAACAATCGTGTGTTAGCGGACTGTAATGCTCGTAAAAAAGCTTATCATGATATTAACTTTCATCATGTCCCCAAAGACATTAGTGTCCGAGAGCTGAATAACTTCTATGTTACCTGCTTCTTCTACTACACCTGCAGTGTTAGGCTACAAGCTAGTGTGAAGAGGAGTGAGCAGAGCAGCGCTGTTTCGCCCACGACTCAGAGGCGAATTGCTAATGAGCTACTAGAGCTCTGCAGGAGAAAAGACCTTTAAAACGACACAGGTAACATGATTTTGGCTGAAAACTTCATAATCACAATTTAAGGACCGCAGAGGTTAAAGAGGTGAACGATCGCAGTGTGACTTTATTAGTTTTGGAAAACTTTACTACAAGAATCAGGAACCAGGATTGATAAGAACCAGGATCAATAAAACTGAAACTGTATCCAGCCTTATGTGCAGCTACTACTGGAGATGACAGATGGTGTTCTTAATCGTATCTTGAGGATCTGATTCCGATGTTCAGATGAACGGTTGAGGGCGAATTTGGAGTGTTTAAGAAAATGTCGAGTGTTCAAAGACCCAGCTGTTCAGTTTCATCGTAGGGCCTTCAGCAGATTTAACCTGCTTTAAACTGTTTTTAATGATTATTCTCATTATTAAAAGACAATAGTTGACAATAAAGGTTTCATTATCATTATTATTATTATTATTATTATAGTGTGATACCAGGCGGGATTTTCAGCACGTCTAATCTCATCTGTCATCTGAAGCTAAATTCGTCCGACAAGGTCAGAGGCCCTGAAAGTGGGGACCCCATGAGGGGGCTTCAGGGACCCTTTAGTCATTTTCATTCCTCTTGACACGGACCGCAGTGACAGATATGAAAATATTTTGGTCTTTGGCATTATAGACTTTATATAATAGAGCAGTTTAGGGCAAAATACGAGCCTCTGATGGGGAATCAAGAAAGGTTAAAGTCCTGTGAGAGAAGAGCTCTGTGGACATGCAAACATCTAAAAACCACAGAGTCCACTCAACATTAGATAACAATAATCCCAGCGTTTATTAAAGAGTGATCATGTTTGGTCCGGACACAGTTTGTCGAGATAATAAAGTGTCTCCGAGTCGAGGCTCGGCCCTCTCCTCTGCTGTAATCCCAGCAGCTCCGAGACAGAGATTAGAGAGTGACAGTAATTGCTCCCACTGCACACGGACCCCACAGGTGGTAAGGTTAATTTGTTGGTTAGCTTTTCCACGCCTGACTTTACTCATTTGCGTTGGAGACTAGTCTCTCATGAAAACGACCCCACAGTGTGACTTTATTCATCAAAATGTGAAAAAAAACCAGCAGAGTTTGAACAGGAGGAGCAGCTTGCAGCTTTTCTGTGTGAATCATTTTTCTGGCATAAAGAGGACAAACACGTTGAATATGGAGGAGACCACGACTTGGCTTGTCTGATCAATAAACAAAGCTTGTAGAAAATACAATAATCCAAAAACAGCCGCAGGACGGGACTGTCTGTCTGTCCTTCTGTGTCTCTCATTAGAAAAATCTCACCATCTCGGTTTGTAATTTGTCTCTTTTTATCAGGACAGAGTCGCAGCGAAATACTGAGAATGTAAACCTTTGATATGTGAGACACTTGAGGTTGTTTAAGGAGATTTTAGAAAAAACTAATTCACTGCAGTTTTAAACATCAGTTGTTTTTTAGATTTAAAGAGACGACTAAACAAAAACATGGACTTTTTTCCCCCTTTTTCTTTTTTCCAGAGTAATCTCTCACGGTCTGAAAATGCTGGAGGACACTCAGACTGACTGATGAAACTTTAACAGCCAATTGAGAAAATGATCTTTAGGGGAAAAACAATCCACCAATCAGGATACATCCTCTGATTGGCTGCCCAGTGATCCACCCAATCTAAACATCTACAACTTAGCCTTTAGAATGCGCTTTTATTTTGAAATTCTTTCCACTCGTCATGTAAACGGATCTATGTTCAGATATCTACATGTAAACGGATCTATGTGCAGATATCTACATGTAAACGGATCTATGTTCAGATATCTACATGTAAACAGATCTATGTGCAGATATCTACATGTAAACGGATCTATGTGCAGATATCTACATGTAAACTGATCTATGTTCAGATATCTACATGTAAACGGATCTATGTGCAGATATCTACATGTAAACGGATCTATGTTCAGATATCTACATGTCAATGGATCTATGTTCAGATATCTACATGTCAATGGATCTATGTGCAGATATCTACATGTAAACGGATCTATGTTCAGATATCTACATGTAAACGGATCTATGTTCAGATATCTACATGTAAACGGATCTATGTTCAGATATCTACATGTCAATGGATCTATGTTCAGATATCTACATGTCAATGGATCTATGTGCAGATATCTACATGTAAACGGATCTATGTTCAGATATCTACATGTAAACGGATCTATGTTCAGATATCTACATGTAAACGGATCTATGTGCAGATATCTACATGTAAACGGATCTATGTTCAGATATCTACATGTAAACGGATCTATGTGCAGATATCTACATGCTCAGATGTCTTTGCCGTTCTCACCCTGACAGCGGTTCTCCTCCTCTAACCTCTGATGTTTTTATAATCCGTGCGTTGCGGGGTGTCGCTGCTCCTCTCAGTTTCATATCACTTAAGATAAATGTCATCACCCCCCCGCCCACACACTGGTGTGGTGAAGTCTTCAGTGTTTCCTTTTGTGATCTTGCAGCGACTCTCTTTCTGACTTCAAAATGAAAATTTCACCTGGAAGTTCATCAGGATGAGTCCAGGTAAAAAATTCAAGCTTTTTTTACTTCGGTTAGCTGGGACGATATCGGAAATCTCACATGGTTTTAGTCGGACTAAGGTGTTTACATGCACTTCAGTTGTCCAGTAAGGCAATAATTGGGTTTTCTTGAGTGTCGTGTAAACGTTCTGAGTGAGAACAAAATGGTTGACCGGTCTGCTCCAGTTCTTCAGCGTTAACTCATGACAGAAACACTCTGTCCTGCTGTTGGTGAAAACAAGCCGAGAAAACCTTGTTAGCTTACACTAGCCATCAAGTTTAGAGGTCTGGTTTACCTCCAGCTAAGCCCCGCCCACATCGCTGATTCAAAGCATTGGGGATAAAGACTGTTGCATCAAGGGATGACCAACCAGATCTGTAGGAGAGCCTGTGCAACCCAACAATCTCCAAAAGGGCCGATAAGAAAACCAGAACCTAAAGGATACACGAGTCTGGGGTTTGGTGGTGGTCTAGTAAGAAATAGTTCTGCTGCAAAAACGAGAAAAACAACCAACTAAAGAGCTTTGGTTTGCATTTAATACTGGCTGTCAAAAACTCAAGGATGGAGTTGATCCAAAATGAGAAGAAAGTGGAAAAAATCGGCTTGATTTTAGCTCCAAACTGAAGGTGCAGAAACGATTAAAGCTGCTCTCAGTGGCTGCACTCACCAGTTTTCTGTCCCAGTGGGTTTCACTGTTGTCACGCCTCTGAGCCACCTGATCTGAGGAGTTTTATCCACCGGTGAGAATTTATAACCAAAATGGAAACAGTCTAAAGGTTTCAGAGTGTTACCCTGTTGTTTCTGGTGTGGCAGAACCTTTTTTTCCATCTCAGATCATCAGCTGCAATATTAGAAGAATTTGCGTAACCCAGACTTCCATCTTTCTCCAGTTTTGTTCTTCTGTTTCGCTCCCGTAAGCGTGAAGAGCCGTCACACAGGCTGACGATCACTAGGGAGGGGTGCAGGATGTTATGAGACGGCTTAAAGTGACAAGACGGGAAGAAGAGCTGTCTCCTTCTGCCTCCAAAAAAAAAAAAAGAAAACGGGGGGAAAAATCTCTGTGGGCCGATCTCAGGAGAGAGACAGACAGAGAGCAGCCGTCAGTCCTGCCTGGCTGATCAGCAGTCTGTAATCCATCATACTTAAAACTCAAATATGATACTTCACAGCACTGACTCATTGCCCTTTTGCATGAAAAAAAGAAACAGAAACGGTCTGATTTCTTTGTTTTTCTAAAGGCGTTCACTGTCAAGTCATAATCTCTTCTTCATGTCTGCAAGGAGGCGACAGTGGATTAACACGAAAGGTCAAAAATCAGTGTTTATGCAAAACTAACTTCAAAGAGTCCAAATATCCAAACATCTGCAGCTTCAAGACGAAAATCTTAAAGTCTGAAGCTTCTCGTGACGACTGCAGAGAGACAAACACCTCCCATTTATAAAACAATATCTCCACCCTGAAGAAAGGTCAAGTTATCGATCTGCTCATGCGCTCGATTCGTCAGCAGCCTCATTTCAGGGGAAATTATTGCACATGCAGCCCAGAAAAAAAACCCTGATATGTCTGATTCTGGAAGTTATTTTGGTGCAGGGATCAGTGGTGAGGAGAGAAGCGTGGAAATTTTTAGGGAAGCGAGTGTGACGGAAAATCAAGCCAAATTTAGAAATAAATCCAATTATGTTGGAGCAGCTGATCTAACCTGCTGTGTGTGTGTGTGTGTGTGTGTCTGTCTGTGTGTTTGTTGACGTGAGTGTGCTGGTATAAATGAGCTAGCAGCGCCAAGCTTTACCGCTCTTCTACAATTAAGATAACGGATTACTTAAACGTTTGGAGAAACCGAGCCAGAACAAGAAAAACATCATGTGGGGTCTCTTAAGGAGCTTGTTTTTGTGTAGCATCTTTTTTTATTCATTTTTATAGAGTAAATAAGTGACAGATATCAACACAAACCTCACTGAACATTCAAGTTAAGATATTCGTTTTCTTCTTTGGGGCGAAATTTTGCTTTCTGTTTGAGGGACATTAAAACTAGAAAGCATGAGCAGTGGCGCAACAAGACTTTTTGACAGGGGTGGCCCAGCCCGGGTACAGACTTCTGTTGGGGTGGCCAGGTGTGGTAGATATTCGAGGTTTACCCCAAATCAAGGAGAGTTTTCTCCACTAAACTGAAGTTAGCAGCAGGAAAGTCAAACTCAGGCCACAGCAGATCAGCTGGTCTTCATCCCAGCCCATACCAGCTGACCTCATCGATTTTGGCCAAAAATGAAATCCCGATTTTTTTCCACTGAAAACTCAGTTTTTGATTTTTTATTCAGTGTCAACTTCACCAAACTTCACTTTAAAAATAAAAAGGTTTTCTCTCATCTCTCAAAACAAAACCACTGAAAATGATGTGGTTCATATGCCGAGCCAGTAAGTGGCGCTGTAACGCTGCACACGAAATGCACATGATACAGAAGAAGAGTACAGAGCATGTGTATAAAGATTGTTTTGGCCGGACACACACAGGTGCCATAAAAGAGTTCCTCTGTGTGTCACATGATCGTTTCCAGAGATGCAGATAGACATCCACACGGAGATGAAATGGTCGTCGTTTATGGATTTATTCACTCTCTGACCCGTTTTCAAAAAGTACCGTTTACAGTCACCTGAAACACCGTTTCCGTGTGGATGAAACGCCGATAAGACAAAATTATATTTCTGATTTCAAATCGATGAATCGTGCAGCCCTACCTCTCTTTAAACTCCTGTTTCATGCTGTGTCTGATTTTGTCGGTGCATTTAAACTCTTTTCTTTTCGAGGTCTTTGCTGCTGCTCTCCCTGCCGTGGATTTTCATACATGCACATGAAACAGAGTTGATGCTTTTGGCTCGAGGAAGGGCAGGGAGCGCTCAGAATGGAGCCATACTGACAGTTTTTACTTAAGCATGCAGGTAAGGTGCAGAAATGTTGTAGGTTACTCGGCCGGGAAAAGGCATTTAAATCTGCTGAGTGTTTTTTATTCAAAGGACCAAAAGAGACGTTTCACAAAAGTCATTTGAAGTGCCAACAGAAGGAAATGTTCCACCTGCCAGCAGCCTATTATAACCTCACCCAGATCGAGGATTTCATTATAAGTGGCACCTCTTACAACAAGGCGAACAGCCCATCACAGTCTTCGGCCGCCCCTCGGCTCCTCGACTGCAGCATCACTCACATTAAAAATAACACGTACCTATCTGCGCCGGGGTAAAGTTAACGCTGCCTGACAACTTGATGAGGGTGACCCCGTCTGAGACACTGAGACACGGCAGAAAAACAAAGAAAAACAAGCGTCGACTGTCAAAGAGGAGAGGAAAGACAGACGGGGAGAGAGAGTTTTCTGCCATCTAAAGTGAAACGCTGCTTTTGCTGCTTTAACTATTTATAGGTTTAATGCATGTGCTAGCCCACTAACCCACCCAACATGACCACCAGCTGCTGCTGCTGGAAAGTGCATTAGTGAAGAGAAACAAAATGGTTCATGGGAATTAATGGATGTTTTTTTACAGCCTGTTGGAGCAAATTTCAAAATAAAACGTCTTATTTTAATGTAAAGTTTGCAAAGATGACACTAAAATAGACACTTCAGAGTTATTATTGAAAAATATTCAAATATGTATTTATAGAAAATACTAGAAATCTGCTTAAGATTCATATATTTTATTAATTCATTAGTACTTTAACAGATTTTGTTGACTGTTTTTGTTACGCAGTGAGTGTTTAAGCCTATTTTGGACTTCCATACTGCATTTAAGGACATATAAGCCGCTATATCAGTAAATATATAAACTAAAACATAAAATTTTTCATACTAAACCCTGTCAGAATTAGAAAAATTGCCACAAACATGTGAAAATCTTGAATAAAATAACTCAAAGGACAACAAATTCATAATAAGTCCCTTTTTTTGTGCAGCATCTTCCTCTGAGCCAAAAAGAGGTTCAGTTTTAACATCCATGAGCCACGTACTCACCCAACACTGATATCAAAACAGACAATCGTGTTATTTTGTCTCTTTTCCATCACTGACCTTTGATCGTCTGCACCGGCACGCTCTTGGAAAAACAGTAAGACTTGATTGGCATGAAATAAAAATATCATGTCAGTGATTGAAAGGAGTTTTCACTCTGTATCGTCTCCGTTCTCCTACTAGTCGCCTCATTTGATCAGAAATTGAACAAAAGCAGATATCAGATATCTTATTGTTTTTACAAAAATACATTTCAGACCCCCTGAAAGAGGAGCAGCTGCTTTTGGAAAGAAGAAGAAAACTCAGAGACGCCTTTAGCACAGCAGAAAAAAAAAAATCCAATTTCTTGTGTTTGTTCTGTTTTTCTCTAACCGGAGGAATCTTTTCTCTTTGATTGATTTATCGTGTTTCTCCCTTTTTCTCCCTCCTTTAGGACTCTAAGAGGGACAGGTGAGACCAGACCACAGTGAGCCCATTTTTATAATTGCATTTGATGATTTCTGACCCATATTCTTCTCATCTTGCACAGAGTTGGATCATTTCAGGCATAAAAGGAGGAAATATCCTCCAACAACTTCTTGCTCTGACACTGTAACACCATTCCTGATAAGTGTGCAGAAATATGCATTTCATAAAAATGCTAATGAGAGCTGATTAGACTGTGAACCTCTCACTGATATACAGTCTGCTTCATTTCGCCTGATCCATCCAAGTGCATGAGGGGATCAAAGGTAGACACACCCGCAAAAACCAGCGCAGGGATCCTCGAAGAGCCGCCATTTACATCCACACCAAAACACCTCCAAATGTTCTGCACCTGCTGTTCACCTGTATGTGCCATGTCTGCCATGTCTGCCACGCATTGTGCTGACGAGCCGGCGTGTATGAGCCACGGCCGGGCTCTTTGGCGCACACGTGGATGCATCAAAACGCGTCCAAAGATGGTGTTTACCGCCTCCGGTGCGTCTTAAAGCAGCTTTCACACCTCAGCAGAACAAAATCTGAGATAAAACGGGAATAATGTGTGAAAAAAACGGGCTCTGAGGTTCTGCTGAGGGACACCGAGTCCGTAAACACTAACCTGTTGTTATCAGGGGAGCTCGGGAATCTCCGTCAGCGCTGCCTCTCCATCCCCGGTGATCCTGCGATTCTTGTTTTTCCTTCTTCACCGGGACGAAAACAGGCGAACAGACGCGTCCTCTCCGCGCACGGCAGGGCTGCTCACTTCATGAAAGACAGAAGGACACCCTCTCCCTCTCTCTCCCTCTCTGTTTCTGTCTTTGCTGACTGAGACCTCACCCTGTCTTGCTGCTCGCTTGTGTGTGTTTTTTTTCACTCCCTCCTCCTCGTCTTGACGCGCCGCTCATCCCCGCAGACACCCCGCGCACGCAGGGATCGTAGTGGTACCCCGTCGCTACTGGCAACCTGTTGCCATAGCAATCCTCCAGGTAGGCTATCTATTGCAAGCGGAAGGGAAAGGTGTGGCGATCTCCAGTGAGTCTGAAACACGAGAGAAATCAGAGAAACACGGAGAGAGATGTTTGTTGTGGTGAAGCTGTGGAGGTCAAAGATGGAGGTGACCTTTACTCAGCTGTGATTTCACTTCTTCTTAACATCAGACATGCTCTCATGTGGTGCTAAATTAATGTGATTAACTACATGTAACACTTAGAAAACACTGAAACAGGTCTGATGGTGGTCACTAGTTGCTGATATGTCTCATGTCAGACAGAGGAAACAGACTCATCTGTTGTTTTTATTTATTCATATTTCAGTGACAGGCCGAAATGTCTCTGCTGTCGCTGCCTGACGGATGCAAATCCTCCTCAGAGCCTCGGGGAGGACGTGACAGTCAGCAGAGGGGTCACAGAGTGACTGTGCAGAGCACCGAGGGGAGATCTAACATTACATAATGCCTTCAGTCAGCTGTCAGGGTCTGCAAGTGCAGGACAGTGTCCCCACCTGGTGGAGGTCAGCGAGTACTGCAGAAGACTCAGGCAGACTTAAGAGAGGCACAAATACATTTTTAACATTTTTAAAATCTGTATTGAGATGATGATGATTGGAAGATGATGATAAACTCATAAATGTAAATGTAAATGTTTCCTCGTCTTGTAGTCTGAGTAAAATGTTAAACCCTTAAAAGAAAAGAGGAGGATATTGGGGAACAGATTTCTTTCCTGTTTTGCTGAAGAATTTGGAAAAAGCAGCACAACACTCTCTTCACATCAGTTCAGTTTAATATGAAGCTTGAAGGCAAGCTGCTTAGCCGGGCTTTGCATAAAAAGACAGTGAGCCCTCCTCCATCCAAAGGCAGCAAAATCCACCAGGTAGTAACTCTAAAGCTCACTGACTTGATATATAACGTCTCTTTAGTTTCCATGATACAGAAACCATGACTGTTTTTACACCTGATATAAACATGGAGGTATATGAAACTTAACTGGAAAGCAGAAGATCTGTTGAGAAGAGCTGTTTTTATTTTCTGCAAATGAAAAAACTCTGATTTTTAGACTTAACTGTGAATGAAAATGTTAGTTTAGGCGTTTTTAAAGAGCCGAGAAAGAGACTGAAACTGATCCTGACCTTTAGACCTTAACCTTTAGAAAGTGTGGGTAATTATTCCAGAGGAGGTCGGTGCCAAAAATACTCTGTATTTACATATTTTCATGATAACTACTTGAAGTGAGTGAAACACACAGACTGTATATAGACTGGACACTGTCTCCCTCCTCAGCGCCCTCTGGTGACGAGCTGCAGTATAGGTCATAAATCCCGCCTCCTTATGGAGCTGTGGACAAACTTTAGAAATTAATGACGCAGAATATAAATGTTTCTCCCCCCTGGTTGACTGGCTCCATTTTTAAAAGTTATTAGGGGGTTCATGTTTTCTATGATTGACACTTGAAACAGCCTATGGGTGTACGAAGATTGAGTAACTCACCCGGGGGATACGCTGTTTGAGCTGAGGGTCATCACAGTGACTCTCCCGCTGAATGTGTACAACACAAGTGGAGAAAATCCTGGAAATACAGAGAGCAATTTGGCGTCAGATTCGTATAATGACGGTAGGCGGAGCCAATTTGTCCGTAGTATATACAGCATATGATGAAACATTTCAGTGTTTAAAGACAAAAAAAATGAGGTTTTGTTTGATAACACTTCTTCAACATGTACAGAACAAGACATAAGAGGTATCTCCAAAATCAACACAAACAGAGAGCAGCTTTAATGTTGCTATGGAAGCACCAACAACCATCAAAAAAAAAATTTCTTCTTTATTTATAATTTTTAAATCAATAAAATCAATTTTTCATTAACTTATTTGCGCAGTATGCACCCTGTTTTGTCTGTTTTCTTCAATTCACTAGATGTCTTTTTTCATATTTTGACATATTTCGTTGGGAAATCAGCAGAATGATGGAGGATTTTACTCATTTCTGCAAGTCAGTTTTGTCTCTTCACGATACATAAGCTCGGTGCATCTATGCGTATTAAATTGAATTGCACACAATTAGAAAAGAAGCCCTGAGTCTAAGATTCAGTGAAAGCAGCCTAAAGTAAACGCATAAAGCTATTCCTTTAATAAAAGAGCCTGGAGCCAGTCTGGCTTTAAGCCTTTAATCAGAACTCAGTATTCCGGAGAGGATCACAGACATGTGTTTAAACCCTTCTCATTTCTTTACCATATCACCTCCGTCTTAATTTTTCTTAGAGGGATTAAAGAAAAAGGAAAAAAGGTGATTTTTATTTATGTGTGTTTGGTTGGTGTAGCAGCTCCATCATCACTCCAGAGGAGAGTGAAGAGCGGTTCAGGAGAAACGATCACCTGCTTCCTCCCAAAGATAAAAGAGTGTCTGATCGTCTCGGCTGTTTTTGGACTCTCACCATGTCTGTAGCCTGTAGGCAGGAATTTCTTTCTGTCTTTGGCGTCTGTTTCACATTAAATGGAGTCAGTGCTGTGGCTGATATCTCTGACTCAACATAATTTGTATGCAAAAGTAAGTTGAATAAGAGATGAAGTAGATACATCACGCTGATGAATTACAATGAGGCCCTTCCACATGACAGACCCGCCGATTCAGAGTGATTCTGCAGAACGGGAGGTGAAATTAGGAAAAACCACCTATGTCAGGCTCTCGATATAAAAACACTCATACCTAATACACTTTACACAACATGGTTATGAAAGCCTGGGGATGTGGGCTGTCTGATTGGACGGCTGAGGCAGCGGAGGAAGCTGATTGGATGCTGCTGCTGCTGTGTCAGTCTCTCAGCCCCTCGGTTCATGCTTCAGAAAACAAAGATCAGAGTGTTTTTTTTTTCTTTCACAGTTTCATCGTTTTGAGCAGGTTACAGGAGCAGATCTGGAACAAAGCGTGTGTGAAACACCAGCCTGACTCATGAACAGACGAAGCTCAAGTTTAAGAGCGTGTTCAAGGTGATCAGTTTAAAAAAATCTGCAAATATTTCCAACATAAAAAAGGAGAATTTCAATTAAAAAACAAACATTTTCTCTGTCCAACATTATTCACTTAGAATGCAGTCAGTGTTGCGTCTGAATCAACTTCATATTATGCAAAAAAATAAAGAATATTCAACACAAACCGGATGCACCGTGCACATGAATTACAAGTCCGTTCTGCTCACAGACTTGACATCTGTCAGGTCCTGTTGATGAGGGAGAGCAGATTCTGCACAGACCCGGATCTCAGACCCGGTCGAGTGTTTGCATGATGATTCGAACTTGATCAGTCCTTCCACTCACATTACCTACCATCCAAGAGTATAACAGCGACACAAACTCAAACCTTCCGTACAAAACTCCCCTGGACAAGACCAGACAGCCCCCAAAAAAGAGGACATGTCTGGGTAAAAGAGGACGTCTGGTCACCCTAATTTCAATCTAAAATCAAAACCATCTCTAGTTGATTTTTTAACAACATGTAGAGCCGATGCATCCTGCTTCTTTTGGACTACGAAGTGGATCAAACCCTTAAATATTGTCTCTAGAAGCAGTCTTGACATATATCTGAAGTCGTCTGTTTGCACAGTTCAACAAATCCACATTATTCCATCAGTAATGCAGCAAATCAGAGATGTGAACCACTGCTGTCTTAAAAAAAATCCACCTCTGGGATAAATATAGCTCTGTTTGATCCGGGACATCTGTTTTTATCAGCCAAGTAAGCTGATCCTTGGAGCAGGTTTCACACTCTGCTGCTCCTGAGACAGGTAGAATAAAATCCCACATTTAGCCCTCTCTTATTGGCAGCAGACACAACAATCTGGCCAACATCTGTGTTTAACTACAGGCCAACGTTACCTTCAGTAAAACGGATAGTTTTGCTGTAACCCCAACACCTACACCCATCACACACATTGTCATCTCTGCAGCCTTGAAGGGGTAAAATAAGAAGGAGCGCGCTGCCAAAACCGTCTGCCAACACATGCTGCATGATGCGATGCCAGAGCCTTGGCAGCTGTAGGCTGAAAGCTGCTCATCACCACTCGATACCTCTCAACAGCTCACTTATCCTTTTATTTTCTAAATCCTACCTGGCTGGTGTCAAGACGGCTGTGAATCAGGAGGAGAAACCCGGTGAATACACAAACACTGACTGATGCTCGCTGTTGACCCGTACATGAAGGCCTCAGAGCAGGAAGGAGATATAAAAATAAGAAAATGCAGCATTTTTTTTATTCCAGTTTAACTGAGTTCTTCTGTGTTTTAACTGAACTACTATCTGTTTTTATAGTCAAACAATAAACCACTTATCCATCCATTTATGTGCCTGAAACAGGGGAGCTTTAATCAGATAATGTTGTTCGGCGTATCCAACTCAATGTGTCATGATATGTTCTGTTTGAGTTAGTTTTTCCCTGGTTTTGAGTTTCCCTGGAGTGTATTTTCTTTGTTTTCTCTAGCATCTCTGTTCCCCTGTCGTCCTCTCTTGTGAGTTTTCAGTTGGTGTCTAACCCCGGTTCCCTCATGTTCTCAGTGTTTTATTGTTTATATTAGTTTTAAATGTTTCCTGTCTTATTTTGTAGTAGTTTATTCCCTGTGTTTCTAGTCTTGTTTGTCTGCACCTGTGTCTCAGTGTCTCACCTGCCTCTCGTTGCTTGTTTCCCTGTGTATGTTGAGTTTCTTTGGCTGTGTCCAAAATGGATCCCTAACCCCTCTATAGGCGACTATATGGGGTAAGCGCCATTTTGAGGGGTGTCCCAAACCTGAGTGATCAATTCCAATGCCCCATATAGGCGACTCAAAATTTCCCATAAAGCATTGCAAAATGTAGTGACCATCCAAAGGTAACTCACCAGTGGTGGGCATCCCGCCATGCATTGCGTCTTGCCATGTAGTGTCGGAAACCTCTGGTGATAGAGTTCACTACATAGTCAGATAGTGAAACCCCATATGGGGGTTAGGGGTTAGGGATTGAGTGATTCATTTCGGACACAGCCTTTGTTGGTTCATTGTGTGTGAGTGTGTGTGTTTGTCAAGCTTCGTGAATGCCCGTGTCTCCTTGTGATTTTTAGTTCCTTGGATTTTGCTCCTTGTGTTTTTTTTCCTTTGGGATTTCTTTTGGTTGGACTGTTTTGAAAGTAAGTTTTTGTTGCTTTTCTTTTAGTTTCTTTTAAATAAATCCATTTTTTTCTGCATTTTGGGTCCTTCCCTTTTTGTTTAACTTCGGACCGTCACACAATGACCACAAAAAAACACCATCAGGTACGATCACAGCTCTGGTCGATACAACAGGTGAAGGAACATAATTACAGACACAGTAATCAGACTAACAGGCAATAATATGAAATATGGAGCAGCATCTGTGTGTTCAATCAGGCTGTTAATGAAGTTTTATTTGAGGATGAATCATTCTCACAATCACCTGACAAACTCAGCCTCCAAAATCAGCAACATGGTGAACAGCTTCAGTGAGTTAAATTTGGTGATAAAATTAAACTAAAATTAAATTAAAAGAAATCTTATAAATATAAATCTTATATTAAATAAAATTTTAAAAAAGGTTAAATTTTGGTAAAACATTATCTGACTAGGAAGGTAACTCCGAAACATCATCTGAATTTGGTTCTTAATGGACCCAAAAAGAACATGTTCAGTCACCATTTACAGAACGAACAAAACAAAAAGTTTCCAGCGACTTCTGTAACAAATCCCAAAGCTGATCTTATAAGGTCACCTCGACATGGAAAATGGCCAAAATTTTTGGCTCCAGAATCACATAAAGAAATCAAATCGAATGAAATCCATCTTGTTTACTGTGTGTCCTTGTTTTTTTTTTTTTTTACTTTTTGGCGAGCCAGCCAGGAGAGCAAAAGTCGACACGGAGGCAAACATTACCACAAAAACGAGAAGCTGATGTTCAATGTTTAAAAGATAGTTTGGAAAAGTCACAAATACCAGAAAAAGTTGTTGATAACATGGAAGTTGGGCAACTTTTCTTGCTTTCCTTCCCATAAACTCTGACATGTATTTTAAATGTCTTGGTGTCCATAGTTTCCATGTAAACCAGGTTCAAATCCAAGGACCTGAAACAAGAAAAATCCCCGAGGAGCATGTGGGGCAGCTGGTGATCAGATCAGGTGCTCTCTAAAAAACAGAAATGCACCGAGGGCAAGGAGAGAGTTTAGTATTTGCAGAAGTGTCTGAAAATGAAGACAGCTCCGTCCCTAAAGACTGATCTCCCCATGTGGACACCGTCTGACAGCTCCCCCTGGACCCCAACACCGGTGACTGCTGAACACAATAATATGTAAAAATCCGACAAAGAGGAAACGTTTTGAGGGAAGAAACGAAGTGGACCGAGAGTCTAAAACATGAGGGTTAAACTGTAAGAGATTCATGGAGAGAAATATTGAGCAGGGTCAGGGTCTGAGAAGGAGACTGGAGCTGAATCTGGGATCAGGGATCAGGTTAAAGCTGAAGGACAGACGAGTCGAGGTGTTGCCTCAGGTTCAGCATCATTCAGGAGTAAAAACAAAGGTTCTGACTCCTGAAACAAAACAAATACCCGGGTATGGGCGTACTGGACCACTTACAGCTCTGCATGCATCTCTCTACAGCCAGAGAAAAGCTGCATCCATGTGGTGAACCTTGAAACAAACAAGAAAAAAAGGATATATTTCTTCACCGAGGGGGAACTGAGATCACGTCTACCTTCAGAGACAAGAGGAGCGCATGAATTTATGATATCGTTGGCCTTGCCTGTAATGCTTCATCTTTGTTTAGACGATAAAAGCTCTAATAGAGAGAGAGAGAGAGAGAGAGCTTTGGGCACAAACAGAAAGACAACTTCAGGCTCAGACAGAAACGTGCTCAGACTAACTCAGGAGAAATATGTCCAAACCAATATAAACAGAGAAAGAAGCTAAAGCTGAGACCTGTCCAGAAACAGAGAAACTGTTTACACAAAAGCACAAGAGCTTCTGGGAAACTGATACTGGACACCGGATGAAAAAAGGTCAACTGAATAAGAAATGAAACGCAAAGTGGCTCGTGAACAATAAAACTTTTATACGTCTAAATGCTGCAGAGAAAAGAGAGAAGTGGATTCCTGAACAGAGAGCAAAGCGGCCGGCTAATGAGGGAAGCAGAGGAGTCATCTGACAGGAGGACTCTGGGGGAGGCCCGGCAGCAGAAGATCTGAAGTGCTCCACAGCAGAAAAAAAAAGCATCTCAGAACCGCAGGGATCAGTCTGAGACCTCAGGGGGCTGATTTGATGTGAACCGTGAAGGATGACAAGCAGAGAGTCCACAAACAAAGCCTGCTGATGCTGAAAACCGACCTCCAGCAGATCGAAAATGTAGACGAGTATTGAAACGAATGGGTCGTATTTATCTCGCCAAACCTCGGCGATGTGTTTTGATGAAGCTGCTCTGGGTTAGGATGTCCGAGAGGTGAAGGAACAACGTGCAAGAATTCATGATCCTTGTTTAAATACTGAATTTAGATTTATACTCAAAGATATTTAAAGATTTAAAACCCCCGTGGGAAGTTCTGCTGCGGGTATAAAACAGACTGATATTAATACTGATGCCTCTTTATGACTCACAAATGCAAACCAGACCATCAGCAACATAAAGAAGTGTTTCTGTGTAATAAATCTAATAGTGAGGGGGCTGCTGTTCAGAAAAACAGCCTCTTTTTTATTTTCTGTATTATCCACAGCTTAGATTCACAGTTAGTGACTGAGATGAGACAAAAAGTGACGTTTAGTCCGAGAGTTAGGGTTAGGTTTGTGTTTCTATGACTCATAAAAGCAAAAGAGACCATTCATGATTTTAGTATCGTCATTTTTAATGTGAGGGGGGTAGTAGGGTGACCATATTCTGATTTCCCAAAAAGAGGACATGACTATGCGAGGGCGGAATCACAGAGTCGCACAAAATAATTTTGAGTTTTCGGGTCAGATCAAGTGACTTTCACTCGCTTCTAACTCAGGAAGTCCACGTGACACAAAGTCGAAACTTACATACAAAACCACAAACATTTGAAGGATTTATAAACTTCCTCGGACTACGACAGACAAACCGGGACAGCCCCCCAAAAAAGAGGACATGTCCGGGTAAAAGGGGACGTATGGTCACTCAAGATGGGAGGTACCTTAAAGAAACAGCCTGAGTGATGTTTCCTGCAGCAAGTGTTTGTAATAAGAGATCAATTTCACCGTAAAAAGGCAACAAACAATTAACACCACTTTAACCATGCTCAGACAAAAACAGCAACAATGGAAGAGTCTCTACTTTGTCCATAGGGGGCGCCAAAGTCAATACAGAAATTTCCTAACAAGACCTTCAAATAAAAGTTGCGCTATCTAATGCAGCGTTCCAGTTACTTCGGAAGTCGGAGGTGAGAATGACGTTACACCCGAGTTGACGGCGTTCTGGTTAACAAGTCTGAAAACCAAGATGGCCGCCTGCTGTTATGATGTTCAGCCGTTGTTAGCTATACAAGTTGACAACAGCTTCTAATATGGTATTTCACAGTTAGTCGTTAGGCAGTACAACATATACCACAAAAACAAAACAGAAGAAATTGTAGTTTTCGTGTCACGGCCTCAAACAGCCACCACTGGCTCAAAATGACGTCCGTTCATTAAATCAAACTTTGATTCTGATCAGCTGTGTCACTGATAATGAACATTTACACAGAAAGACCGCAACACATTTAAGTGTTGTCTTCATTTTGACCTCATGAAATTTTAATCTTATCTAATATCGTGTGCAAAAGTTACTTACTGACACTTTAAGTTCTGTTTTCCTCTCATTAAGACTCTACGGTTGTCCTCTTGTGCATTTTTTCCACAAGGAACGATTAGCCGACCTGCTAAAGGCGAAAAATATTAGCAAATAACTCGAGCACCCTCTTCATAAAAGACTTAGTCCGTTACTGAACGAGGTTACAAATTGTGCTAAATCATTTCAGGGTCAGAAACAGAATCAGTTTATTTGCGAACAAAGACTTAAGAGAAGGTATTTCGCCTGCAGCGTCGGAGTAGAGTGAGAAACTAAATCTGTGTTTACGAGCGACTACGAGCTCAAAGAGAAATATGAGTGACAAATTTAATCCTTGTTAGTGCTGTTTGCAGATAGAGGAGTCTTGTTTGCTTTGCACGAAAGAAAAAGAAAAAAAAAACACAATTGTGAATGTTTTTCTACTTTTAAATCTCTTTTTATTCCCTGACGGCTGCTATTCATGTTGCTTGTTTGCCTCGCAGAGTTTTTACACAAAACCCAAGAAACAACCCACTAATCAGCTGTCAGTCTGTATTACAGAGAAAACTTGTTCTGGTTTGTGTTTTTGTGTGAAACACGAGTGCTGACAGGGTTTTCTCTAAAAGTCTACACGCTGGAAGAGGACGAATCTCACAGAAATGAAGATTAGAAAAGGCTCAATAATGATGAGGGCAGAACTAAAGGAAGGCAAATCTCTTTTATGTCAAGTGTCTCCAGAGAGGAAAAATTCATTTGACCATATCTCTTCGGCTCATGCTAAGCAGTTATATAACGCAGCATTTGCATTTAAAAAGGTATGTCCAACACTTGCCGACAGTTCACATTCAGCTGGAGTGCGCTTCACTCGGGGGATTGCTCTGCAGTTGCATTCGCCGACTGATGAGACGTTTTCTCGGCGCCTTTGGACCGACCCTGTCCCCACAACAGGCGCCTTTCATGTTCCCTGCGTGGCTTACAGAGCTCTCAAATTACATTTCTAATGAGTGCAAGAAAACATGTCAGCTTAACGCTTACAAAACTTCTGCAGAAGCTCGAGTTCTCTGACGCTGCAAACTCTGGTGCGAGTCAGCAATCAAGGCCGGTAAAAGCGGCGCCCGGGGCGTTATTGATTCTCTCAAGGCTTTTCCCTCTGATGGGCTACTTCTGCTCGACACCTCCTCTCCCTCAGCGGCTCGTCGTCATCGCTGCTGTATGAACCCGGTGGCACCTCTCCTCCGAAGCTTTAATTAATAGCTTTGTGCTTCCTTCAGCTCATCTTTTTCCCTCAGACTAATTGCAGGCAGAAGCATCTCTGTTAATCCAATTTAGAGCCCAGAATAATCTCCAGGAGTGTCTCAGGCGTTATTTGTTGGAACCTGCACATCTAATGGTAACTGTGGATATTCCATTTATCTGATTGAGGACGATGAGACCCTCTTTCAGCAGCTAATAGACCTATTAACCGCAGACTTATGTCCACCATACGGACTCAATGGAGCTACTCCGTCAAGGTGTGTCTGGATCCTCCATGCTGCTCAAAGCATGTCCTCTATCACTGAATAAAGTTCATCCTTGGACTGGAAACTGTGCTGCTGCAAGTCTGGACACTCCAAACACGTGCATGCAATTTAAAGTCTAATTTGTGATTCTTATGAACCTGCAACTTGGACTACATTTACACGTGCCCGGCTATTTTGCTTCTTTCATAAACAGACATTTTACCCCCTCCGTTTACAAAAAAATTGCGTGCACACCACCATGTTTTCAGAAAAGCTTTCGTTTACACTGAAGCGGGGTACACACATGAAGATCAAAAATCAGGCATTGAACAGTTTTGATCGTACTCTGTGTGGTGTGCTCCAATAATCTCAACACAACACACACAAAACGATTCTGTTCCACCACCGATCTAGAATCTAGTCCTCCAAGACAGAAATCTTGCGTGATAAAATGTGATCGAACAAAAATGAAGAAGAAGAAACAACAAAGCAACAACCAGGAAACACAAGACGCAAGATGGAGGAGGACACACAAGAGGAGGGAATGATGGTGGTTTTGGGAGTATTTTTGACAGAAATATCCCGTACTAAATCCTGTTCTCCCGTAGACCACGTTTTATTTTTATTCGCTTATTTGGTTCCTTGTTCCTCAGTCGGCTCACTTCTTGATTGGCTACGTTCCATTTCACATGACAATTCACGAAGTCGTGACTCAGGAGCCGTCGGCTTTCCCCACACACGCAAAGATTGTCGGCCCGACCCGTTTCGGACCCAATTATCGGGACAAATTCACTCTTAATACGCCTCAGACCACAGAATCATCTTATAGGATCATCTTATAGGATCATCTTAGAAGACATAAGATAATCTTCTGATAGTCATCCTTGGTCGGGAGAGGGGAAATCAGGACAAAAACAGCCCGATTATCTTTATGTGTGTACCCTGCTTAACCTGTGTATATATGCCGTCAAGAGCATACCAAACCTGTAGGTGGCGGTGTAAATTCAAGCCCACGTTAGCCAATCAGAATCCTGCATAGTAAAAACAACAACAACAACAACAACGTCAACATCACGTCCTTCTTTTGGAAAAAATGCAAATACAAACAAATGTAAAGGGGTTGCTCCAGCATAAATGCGGCTGCTATTCCGCATCCATGATCACCATGGATTGTAAACATAGACTGTAGACCGTAAACAACGTCACAATCAACCCAGTTTCTGGCGGGCAATCTGCCGTTGGCGACCCAAATCTCTGTTTTTCTCTGTTTACATTCAAACAGAGTTTTCCAAAAACTCCACTATGGACAGAGTTTTTAAAAAGCATCGTTTTCAGGGGCGAATTCTCTGTTTGCGTCAAACGAAGTGTGCAAACGATGGTGAATGTCTCTGTTTTTAAAAATAACCAGGTAAGGGCCTCAAAATAAGCCAAATGACATTGTAGGTTTGGCTTAGTCAGCAGAAAACTGTAGCCTAGCTTGCGTGCTAGTCCATGGTGGAGTTACTTATTAAAGGGAATGAGGTGACGAACATGCACAGGTACTAACACACTTACTAGTGACATGTTACACTTTAAAAATGTTGAAATATCCCTTTTGTCTCTGTGATAGTGTACTCAGCCTTTCTTGGTTGATTAGTCTCACCTGTCCGAAGCTGCACCAGGTGTATCCAGTTTTTGGCTGCGTCCAAAACTGCACACCTTCATGTAGTCTGTCGCATACTCTGAGTATATAATCTAAAAGTGCATCAGTGTATCACACAAGACTGGCTAGTTTGTCTGTTTTCAGACATAAACAGAGTTCAGCTCGTGTTTGAAGTTTATTTCTGCATGTAGGAGCCTGTTACTGTCATGTATAAGTAAAAAAGACATGTTATTCAAAGTTTCTGTAAGAGTTGTGAAGAATCAAACAAAACACTGATTTGCTTTGATGCTGCAGTTGCACCATTTAACCACCAGGTGGCAACAAAGTAACATAAATGCATCGTTCACATCCTTTTGTACAGCTTGAATATAGAGGTTATTTCTCATTCTGTTGCTGCAGCTCTGATTTTGTCCTAAAAGGATGACATAATCAATGCCTGACGAATCAGAGAAGGACGTGTGACGAGGTTTCGCATAATTTTGAGAGTCTCAGTTTGTAAAAAGTAAAAAGGTTTGAGCTTAAAAAACATCAAAAATGTCAGCTTTTTCAAGGATCCAACACCACTACACTACAAAAAATATAATCAATATTTTCATTGATAATGAAGGCTAACAAGTTAACCTAGAGATGAGAACCAAACTGGAGGATAAATTGTTTTTAGTGCAATCAACAGCTGATTTAAGACACTGGTCAAAACCGACCCTTAACATGGTGAGTGGTAGTAAAAACTAACACAGGAGGAAGGTTAATGAAGCATTCTGCACTCAGTCCAGTCTTCCTGCACTACCTGCTGGTGACCACTGGGTGTCAGTGTGCAGCTGTGAACCAGCTCCAGGCCTCGAGAACCAGCTCCAACAAGCCTCCTTCCACTGAGACGTCCTGAGTGTTTGAGGACTTGATGGCTGTGTTTAGACATCATTTGGACGGAGTCTGGGGGCGTTCAGTACAAACTGATGGTGTACGACCAACACCAGCCAGCTGGACCAGAGTTTAATTTACCCAAGTGACTGTCTGGAAGAGTTGTGGGCCCCTTCACCCGCAGGAAGCTGCAGAAAATTAACAGTATCCTATATCTCCAAGCTGTCTGGCCCACATACCCTCGCAGTCGGGGTGTTTTGGGGATGTTACATCATCTCTAACCTCCGAGGAGAAACCACACAGCACAGCACGGCTCGTAAAATGCCTCGCTGCTTTTGTCTTCATGTAGTTGTTTACTGTGTAAATGAAGGGGATGAAAAGCCCTTCCAAAGACAGCAGTGGGTCCAGGACCACTTGGAGGCTAATTAGCTCCATTAGCTAACCCTCTGATTGGCACAACAAGGTTTGGTTGTGTCACATCATTTGATTTAATGAGGCAAACTGATGAGAAACTGGAACCAATGATACTGCAGTAAATTGGGACGATTCTCTCACAGCGGAATAATTACGCCTCATTTTTCTTTGGTGTTTACCGCCTGCCCAACAGCTCACCTTGATTTGGTGGCAGCAGTTTGTCACAATCAAAGAAGCAGAAAAATGAACAGGAGGTGTCGAGACGATTTCAGTTCACAGACAGAGAAGGAGAGTAAAAATAGTATCTGAAGGTTCAGTCATTCATACTGGAATAAAAACATCATTAGATCGAGTCAGCCTGTTGAGTCAGTGCAGCAGGTGTTATCAGCTCTAAGTGAACATCTTCATCTGGAAGTGAGGTGGACTGACCCATAGTCACATAAATAAAACAGTTACGACAGCAGAAAACACACATAAGGGCTAGTCAGGATCTGATGAAGTTCCAGTTTTTAGGAGAAATCTTGAACGTAAACTCTACCCCTCCCAACCAGTTTTCCCCTCAGCTCCTCCTCTCCCCTCCCTCTCTGCTCCAGCAAGCCCCGCCCACAGACGCTCCTGCTCGCTCGTATCGTTCCAATTAAATTCAGATATAATGCAGATAAATCCTTCAGATCATTACAAATGGGGCCCAGTCAAGGTGAAAGTAAAAAGCACTGGTGTTACTGTAGATGCCAACAGACTACCAGCAAACACAATGTTTGCAGGACTTCTACAACGAGGATAAAGTGACAAGCATCAAGCGTCCCCCATAGTTTATGTTGACCCGGCTTTTAGCTCTTGTCCGGTCTACCTCCGTTTTAAGCGCCCGTTATTCCTCCAGAGTCTCCGGTATTTACTTTGTTCTCCTGCTACCCCACCTTTAATTGAGGGGTCAGGGTGGATCAGTTCAGACTCTAACTGGAGGGTGGGGTTTAATTACTCAGTAAGAGAAAAATCAATTAAATCAGGACCATTTTATCAATCAATTTAATGAGATAATTGATAATTAGTAGAACTACTCTAGGAGCTCCAGGATTTTAGTGAGTATTACAGATTATAATTATAGTATCATAGACAGCAATAAAATAAAGAATCAGAGGACTTGAATTAGACTTGTTTTGATTATTATGATGTCTGATAATCAATTCAAAATAGTTGATTTTTTTTATTTTAAATTTAAATATAATGACACATAAAAATGTGACTTTGGGATTTTAATGGACTTTATAATAAACACATTAAATGTTTAAATATTTTGAAGTTTAAATAAAGTTCTATCTGTTACAGGCTGAAAAAATTAACAGTTTGTTTTATTTTATTTTTACCTAATTTCTTCTTTTTCTTGTTTATTGATTATCTAAGATAGATTTTAAGGGACTTTATAATACACACATTTATTTGATTTGAAGTTTAAATATTTCTAATTCAGGCTGAAAAAATGTCAAATTTTGTTTTTACCTCATTATTTCCTCTTTTTCTTGTTTATTGATTATCTAAGATAGTTTTTAATGGACTTCAGACCTAAAGCTAAAAGTTTAAAGCTCCATTGAGGAGATTTTGATGATTACAAAATAAACTGAAATGTAAACGGATGCTTTTTTATGATATACAAACACAAACAGGCCATCAGAAATAAAACTGATGATGGTAAAATCATGTTTTTAAAATATCTGAAGGGTTAGGAGTCAGCTGAGCAGCACCAGAAACAGCTGTTTTCTTCATCTTCACATATGTTTTTTCATAATAAATGACATATTTGTCTATCAAATGTGAGACAGATAAGACAAATTCTTTTTTTATTATTGCAGAGGACTCTACTTAGATATGTAAAGGACAAAATAAGCAAAAACCAATCTGTCCACCGGAGGGCGCCAATGTTGACCCAATATAAAAGTTACCTATAGGAGCTTTAAAAGAGGCTCAGATCAAACTTGGATATTTGAGAAGAAAGACTTTTGTATCGTTTGTGGATATTCGAAGGATCCAAACTTTACGAGCTTCAGCTGGAGCTGCATCAGTCCTCCAAACGTCACGTCTGACTGACGGCTCAATCACAGTAAAGCCAACCGTGCTGCACGTGTTAAACACAAAAAAATCACAAATTCATAAAGCATGCAGCGTCTCCGAGTTCGAGCTACATGACTCACATGATGCATGTCTGTTGATTCATCCAGCAAGGTAACAAACGGGTGGAGAAGAGAGAAATCAATGAGGTGGAGCTCGGAGATCAATCCTGTGGTCGCTCTCTTGGCTTTCATTTTCCCCTCACATAAAACACACATTAACTCACACACGAACACACATTCACGCTCCACACACACCAGCCAAACTCATCCACAGTGACAGAGACTAAACATGTTCCCGCCCGCACACAGAAATCTGCATTCCTCAAAACTGTCATCTCTTCAATCTCGCCCTGACAGTAATGATCCCGAGACGCCGCCATTTTGAGACATGCAATTTAAAGAAAAAATGAGCCGGAGGAGAAGAAGGAGAAGAAGAAATGTCTCCGAGTGAGGAGAGGGAGAGAGGGGGCTTGATCTAAATCATTAGTTCTACAGAGCACCGCTGCTCCAGGACTAATTGAGTATCAGCGTGAGCCACGGGCGGGTCGGACTCAAAGCCGCTGCCGTCAGCACGAGCAGGTGGGCGGCCGGGAGAGGTGAAGTCTGCAGAAATGAAGTCGTACGGGGAACTTTGAGGTTCAAAACAGACGTGACTTTTTAAACTTTTATAGACGAGCTGAGAGAGGCAGTTTGTCAGTAAAGAGGCCGAGTGAACCTCATCCTACAAATACCTACAAATGAGATTTAACACAATCAGCCAATCAGTCTTTATTCATGTGGCAAACTAAACACTTTACAGCATTTAAAAAAGTCACAGCAGAGAGGAGAAACCTACTTTAACAGGCAGAAACCTCCAGCAGAACCAGACTCGTGTTAGACAGACATCTGCTGAGACTGAGATGGGTTTAGAGAGGAGAGAGAGGAAAACAGGTCTACGTCTGCAGCAGCGATCTAGAGGAACCTACAACATGATGGAGCTCAGGGACTTCCAGAAAAGACTGAATATCAAAATTAACACAACTTAGCTTCGGTAACGCTCAAAATTAACACAATTTAGCTTCGGTAACGCTCTCTTTCTTCATCGTTCAGATTGTTCCTGTTCGGTATGTTGAGCCCAAGTGTTGCTCTCTCTATTCCGTTCTCTGTTACTGTTTAGTCAGATAATAAATAGTTGGTTTTTAAAACCGAACGTCATCCTAATTTCATTTATTCCAACGCACTTAGTGTTGTTATGTCTGTCAAAATGGCTGCGCTGGTAGGTTACGCACCACGCCCCCCATGCTGACGTCGGCGCTGCTACACTTCATACAGTCCTCTCTATTCCTGTTTCTTTGTCAGTTCATTGTAAGTCCATGTCTCGTGTGACTCCAGTGTCTCTTCATGTTTTTTTTCCCCCACATGATTTTTGTTCCTTGGATTTGGCTCGTTGTGTTTTTGACTTTGAAAGTGAGTTTTTGTTGCTTCTTCTTTTAGTTCCTTTGACATAAATCATTCTGGTTCTGCACTTGAGTCCTTCCCAAGCGTAACTAAGACCTGAACCAGCTCCAGAGGAGGAAAGCTCTGATCCAAATCTACAACCTTACTTCAAAAATGCTGAACTATTCCTTTAAGATGAGGAGTGGTCAGATGTAAAGACGGCATAAAGAGCCACTTAAACTCGCTCGTAGATCAAAGGTCAGAGATGCAGTGAGACAACATGATAAACATGAGAGTTCACGTCACACCCACAGTAAAAAACGTGGTTTTGCTGACACAGCTACATTGATTTTTCTCTGTTTTATTTATTAGGACAGATTTACTGGAGGCTCCAGTATTTTCCCGGGTCTCCATACATCATGGCGGCGCTCTCAGTTTGAGACCCGATCGTGGTTCGAGGATCAGACAGAGTTTAAGATAACAGTGAAATCAAATCAGTCTGTTTTGTTCAAGCAGGATAGAGAGCTCAGCCGTCAGCACACCCCGCCATGATTCAAGCATCAACGCCAAACACAAACAGGTTACGGGAACATTTCGGCTGAGTCAGACAGCTGCAAAGTTATTGGGTGACAAACTCGCCCCATAAACTGCTTCTTATTGTTTACAACCAGCAGCCCTCTGGATAAAAACCGTAAATCCCCTCGGTGGAGCAGGACTGTGTCTGCACAAAAGCTACAGGGATGAATTCTAACATGGCAAAATGGAAATCTCAGCCTCTGTGGAGGAGCTGTAACCGCTGTGACCTCGCGGTTGAATACTTAATAGGAGTCTATCTGTATCCGAGCCGTGCTATCTCTCTGAATCCCCCCACTCTCCATGCCCCGCCTCCCCCCCTCTGCAGCAAGAAGAATGTGCAATATTTTCAAACACAATCCCATGATACCTCCTTCTTATTGGTTTTACTGTAGACACAGTAGGAGCCTGGCTATAATGCTACTCCCGCTGAATGCTAATAATGCGGGGGCATCTTATTGTGGGTTTATGCAGGAACCCAGGGCCTCTCTCCGGCTGTATTTATAGCTCCTCTGTGAGTTCTTCCTCCTCCCTTGCCTCTCTGCTTCCTCCCTTGGTGCTTCTTTTCAGTTTCACCTGTCAGCATACATATCTTTCCCTCTGCATCCTTTACTCCACCTGCAAACTTGCTACCGCTCTCAATCTCCTGTAATGCCAGCTCCAGTGTTATTAAATGCAGCATTTTAGGGATAACTGTCCACATTATTGCCACAGTTTGTCACATGCTGTGCAGCTGTGTCCATCCTCTCTCTCCCTCCCCGCACCAGCTTTAATTTAATCTCTCTCAAATGTTAAAAAAAAGGACATTATACGGGTCTAACTCTTTTTATATTTCACTGTGGTGGAGCTAATAGCACCTGACCGCTGTTGGGGAAAGCTACTTGGAAAGCACAGCAGTGAAATCGACCAAAATACTTCAGAGTGAAAGAAGTTAAATGAGCGCAGAGCTGCACAAAAGAGAAATCTACAACCCTGGTTCCAAAAATAAAAAGACAAGGTGTAAAATATTTATGCAGAATGGATTTTGATGAGAGGAAATTGTGCAAAAACAACAAATGAAACTTTTTAAATTTGGTGCTTCAAATAATTGGGGACGAGGACAGTCAAAACTGAAAAAGTCGTGTAATGCTTAAAACACTCTGAGGGCCGTCATTCAACTGTGTCGTTCAATTTTCAACCCACTAGTTACAAGACTGGGTATAAAAAGAGCACATTAGAGAGGCTGAGTGTCTAAAAAATACAGAGAAGAGGAGGTTCACCGCTCTGTGAGAGACTGTGTGAGACAAAAGGTTAATTTCCATCAACGTCCATCAGCATTAAAGTTCAATAACTTGTTTATTTCATAATCTACAGTACATAGATCATAGTTTTAATGGTCCTGCGTTAAAAATTGACATGTCTCTGTAGTGGGAATCACTGCATGGGCTCAGAAATGTCGTCAAAAACTAATGTTATATAAACGGTTCATCACTGCATCTTAAAATCCAGGTTCAAACCGTAACATGAAAAAAAGGAAAACATGTAAAGACATGATCCAGACACGCTGCAGCATCTTTGGTGTCAAACTTCTGTGGTAAAACTCTACCTGTCTGTGTTGATTTGGCGCCCCCTGTGGACAAAGTTTTAATTTTATGTTGTCTCATCATTCAGTATGTTTACAAGACACACAAGAAAACTGACTTATTGTCTTACTCCGATCAAGACCGGACAACTGAAGTGCCTGTAAACACCTCAGTTCGACTATAATCGGAGTTTGAGAACTCCGATTGAGGACATCACCCTCTAAAGCCTACAGGTCGTCACACTTCCTTTCTAAATGAACCCCTCGCTAACGTTTAAAAGCACGTGAACGTGGGTGGTCTGTTTTTGCTCCTTCAGCGATTATTTCTTTGTGAGTGTAATAAAGTTAATAGAACCTGACCAAAAAGCTGCTCACATTCACTCGGTCTCTCCACAGGCCCTCTGAGCTGCAGCAGATGGAGATACAGTGCACTTGGAGGTGTAAAAATAGTGTCAAATCCTAACAAAGGCAGTCCTACAGCGAGAGATAGGAGTAAGGTAAGGGAGGGGGTTAGCACGCTGTTCGGAAAAGAAAGGATATTCAGGGTTTTGCAGTCTGCATATAAATATTCCATTAACTTCAGCCGGCTCCATAACGGCATGGCAGTGCGGTTATGCATTCAGTGCCTGGAATTTGAAATGAAATTATGGCGGAGGTGGAGAGCGAGGTAGTGGTGGTGAAATAGCCGTTTCCTTTCTTCCAATTTTCTCCTCTCCCCTCTTTCGCCCCTTCGCCTTATCACGGGTGACACTAATCCAATTTCAGCTCTGCTTGTGACAGCTCTAACCTGGTTTTTGTGTACCGATTCCAACACCTGTGTGTGAGTGCGCACTCACACACCGGAACACACAAGGGACGCATGCATACTTCAAAAGGTCATATACAGTATACAGATACATTCACACTGCACACGTATATATATATAAATATATATATACTCCAAGGATTTCCATAAATCCACACCTGAATCATACAGAAACCTGCAAACATGAATGCGCGGCTGCACACAATACACAATCCAGTCACACTTGTAGTCTTCTGTCTGCCGTTTTCCACTCTGAGTGGAAAAAACTTTGCAACACATGCTGTGAAACACAGTTGTGAGACCATGCTGAAAATGTCAAGGTGGAACCTCCATGCTCCTGTTTCTTGAATTCAGCTGTTACAGTCGTGTAAAATGGTCAAAAGACGGTGCAGAAGTCTGTCTTGGTTCTCAAACACAACCTGTGGCTAAGCTAAGTTACTCCTTCTGTTTTAAGGTTTTCACCAGACAATCTTTGTTAGCCAACTTTGTACTTTGTTCACCTTAATTAACAGGTTTAGTTATTAATTTTCCAGTTTCATCCAAAATAAATTCTCAAAGTTCTTTGTGATCTACTTTCAGAGTTTTCTTTTGTAAGCTTAAGTGGTTTGATTCTAAAGCTTATTATGTTACTCCTTTTAATGACACCTAGATTTAAAGGTCGTGACATAAGTAACATTTTTTATACTAAACTGACATTTTTTTATCATACTATACTACGATATTTTTTATACCAACGATAACATTTTTTTAAACATGCTATACTATGACATTTGTATAATACTATACTACAATATTTTTATCATACTATACTATGACATTTTTAGTACAATGACATTTTTATCATACTATAATTTATTTTAACATTCTATACTTTTTTAATCACACTATAATATAACAATTTTATATCATACTATACTATGATTTTTTTTATCATACTTTACCACATTTTTATTATTATATATCATTAAATTTTTATGTCATACTTTGCTATGACATTTTTATCATACCATACTATAATATTTCTATATCTTACTTTACAATGACATATTTTAACATACTATATGATGACCTTTTTATATTATACTTCGACTTTTTTGATCGTACTATCTTTTTTTTTATCATACTATAATATTCTTTTTTATTATACTACATTTTATTTTATGATACTTTGATTTTTTTTTATCATACTATAATATTCTTTTTTATTATACTACACTTTATTTTATGATACTTTGATTTTTTTTTTATCATACTATACTATGACATTTTTTTTATCACAAACACAGTGAAAATCTACATACTTTGCCATCCGGTATATAGGTAGCTGAACATACATCACTTGTTTGTCAGAAGCTGAACCTTTTAATAGCTTAAAAAATCATTGCTGCATCACTATTGTTGAGCAGTATCTGCAGAGAAGTATTGTCAAACACTGTGAAGAAGCTTTTTTCCCTGCAAAGGCATCATCTTAATGTTTATAGTTGGAGTAAGTGGAGGCTGTGAACAGATGCTGCAGCTCTGTGTTGATTTCACACGTTCATCCTGTTATTAGCAGGCTGGAGTCGTCTCCTCGCTGCAGTGGGTGAAATGAGGACAGAGAGGGTAGTTACATAAGTGATAAATGAATTGTAATAAGGAGCATCAGTACTTTACTCATCTGTTCCCTGTTATCAGCTTCCTGTCAGCGGGACTCGGCATTAACTGGCATTTTAAATGTAATTTACTGATCTGCCATCTGCCCACACTGATTGTTGTGGGCCAAACAGCCCACACTGGACTCAAAGAAACCAAACAGCAGATAATTATTATCCTCGTGCAGAAAACGACTCGGCCAGGATTCAAAGCTGGATGTAACAGCACATTATTTATGTCACAAAATGACAACTGTGAGGAAGCTTACATGAAAGATTTTTCATGTTGACAAACTTACAACCGTCATTTGTCAAAGTCTAAGTTTCTTCAGTCATGGCGGTATCCGTCAAGTATCCAGCAAAGATTATATAAAGCTTTATTCAAACTAGGGCTGTCACAGCATCATTTGCACTGCAGTGGTTAGGACACACACTGTCGTAAAGAGAGAAGAAACTGCCTCCTAAAACATTTGTCTGTAAAATTTTTATTTGGACGTTTTCACTGCTTTGCATTTAAACTGCATCATTTCAAGTATTGTAAAAATGAGTTTTTATTTTGACATGAGGTCGATGTTCTTTCCAGTTGATAAAAAGTTTTAAAAGTTAATGAAAAAGGTTAATGAAGGACGAGACAGTGTGTAGGAGCTGAGTCTATACATAAAGCTACTGAGATGCTTGACCCAGAGTAACCTGGTTGATGCGCCGCACTACTGGTTTCTTACAACAGTGATGTAGCTACCTCTTATTTCTGACTCCAAGATACCAAGATACCAAGACAGCGACACCTAAGGCATATAAAGTGAACTGCAACTCATTTTAGGTTATCACTTAAACATATTTGGCTCCTAGAAAGTTGCAACTTCAGTTTTAAGTGTTAGGCCATCTTTGGAGGGTTGCTAGAAGAGCTGGACAATTAATCCCAATTAAACAGCTCTCATTTTAACTCCTTCATTAACACCTCCAGATTTATTTATTATTAATTAAACCAAGGTTGGGAGCAAAAGGAAGTTGCAGATGCAGCTACATATTGTGGTAAGAGAGGAGAGCAGGGAGAGGAGCAGCAGGTGGAGGAGGAGGTGGCAGGTGTTTATATCAGTGTGCCTGAAAATCCAAAGGACAGAGTAAGACAAGAGAGTCGTCCTATTTCCAAAATTCAACAGACAAAAAGGACTGTTCAGCAACTTCTTCTCCAGATTTCAATCAACTTGTGTTGTGTCGTTCACGAATGATTCATTCAAAGTGAGTGATTCAGTACATCTAAAAGAACTGCTGTGCCCATCACTACAATCCACTTTATAAGTACTTTAACTCAGACTTCCACTCACATAGAAACGTTTTATTTTGATTGTAGATACTTAAAAGTCTAAACTTGTATGAAAAAACAAACATCTGCTGTTGAGTCTGCAGACAGACTAACTTAAATTTTGAGTCAGGGTTTCTTTCTTTCTCAGTCGCTGGTGACAAATCAACAATCCAAGCAAAGTGGAGAAAAAGACTCACCAAGAAGCTCACGCAGAGAGGCACAAAAATTGCCTCTGCACACACTCTCATCCATCCATCCAACTCGCACGCATGCATGCATGCTCATGCCCTCTTCAACACATCAGAGAACATCCCATTTCCCAGTCTAATTCCCCAGTTTCCACTGGGAATCGTTCTTGAATTGGCCCCCCTCCCACCCTCGCAGTGTGTTTTCGCTCGGTCGGGCGGTGATGCTTAAATGGGAGGCAAGGTCATGGAGTCTTTGTCGGGACGCTCCTGAGAGAGCGCCCGCAGAAAACAAATGATGGTGAAACAAAAAGCCAACGTCGCCCTCCGCAGAAAGGGAGGTAATTGCATCAGAAAGTGGTAATTTAAAACAGGGTCGTGGCCGAGCTGTGGTAGGCAAGATTACGTGTGCGTTTGTGCGAGTGTGTTGCTACAGAAACGCAAGTCTCGGATGGTGAGTCAGTTCGGTCGGCTTTGTCTGTCGTAAATCATTCCCACAACAAGGCGGCAGTCTTTGAGATCAGGGCTGAGGTATTGTTTACACTGAAATAATGGATGAACTTCACTCTCACTTCAAACCGCATTCGTCACAAACTGTCATCCAGCCCGGCCCGAAACCCGAGAATTCTGCCTACCGGGTCGATGATGGTGGTAATGAAATGCTTTGTGGGTAATAATGGGCTCTGCTTGGTCCTCTTGCTGCTCTGTTATTATTTCAGAAATGCCGTCAGTGAAGTACAAGAGCATCTAGACTTGAAGTTTGTACATAATCAGCTCTACAGAGACACTCATAAATCCATTAGAGAGCACAGTTATAGTAATTTAACCTCCACACACTCCAAAACATCCAGTTTTTACTGTCATGCTGACTGCAAAAAGATGCATCTCCTGCTTCTACTATGACATGTATTGTTTTAAATATATTCTCCTTTACATACAGGAGCAGAAGCTGACAGACACTCTGGTTATCTCAGAGAAAAGAGAGAAAAGTCTTTCCAGCCTGCAGCACAGGACAGGTCATCTGGCAGCCAATGACTCCCTGTAGCACCCTCAGGCGTGATGAGCTGCTTAAACACCCCCTGCTGGATAAACTGCGGTAGTGCTTCTTCTGTCTAACAGCTCTTAAAATGGTCTGAGACTCCATGTGAACCCTCTGCAGACCCCACTCTCTACACACAGCTGTAAGAGTGTGGACCGGATCCATAATCCTCCGTCTCTCAGAAGACTCTTTTGGGGGGGAGCAGATGATTGAAAAGTGGAACTCGACTCACTTCATGGGTCTTTTTATCGTTTGTGACACTGACGCCAACATCTGCTGCAGACGGCGATGTGTGTTTGATGTTTGAGGGCAAATCAGGTGAAGATGGAGGACAGTGTGAGGATGTGGCAACTAAAATACAAAACATGTATTTTAAATGAAGGTGGAAGTCATTATAATATTATTATTATTTTCTAATTATTTTATCTTATTTTCTTTTGTGTTTAATTGCTTATTAGTTTTTCTATATTTATATTATTATTTTTATTTTACCTAACATTTTGCCCCTAAACCACATACATTTTATTTATCCACACAATCAAGCGACACTATTCCTTACCATACATTTTGAACAGTTGTGACTGATACTCCCTACTCCTGTCTCACTTGTGTTTTTGCTCTGCTTGCGTTTTTTGCTGATGTACCATTATCTAATTTTTTGTGGTTTTTGATTTGTTTTTGTCTTTACATTTCTTGTTATTTCTATTATTATTCATATTGCACTTCACTCCTTTGCACGTCTTGTTAAATGTTCGCAATATAAAAAAGAAAAGTTGAACTTGACTCGCTTCATGGGTCTTTTTATCGTTTCTGACACCAACGCCAACATCTGCTGCAGACGGCGTTGTGTGTTTGATGTTTGAGGGCAAATCAGGTGAGGATGGAAAAGTGAAAATGTGGCAGCTAAAACACAAAACATGTATTTTATATGAAGGTGGTGTTGTCCTCAGGGTTTTAAGGCTCATATAATGTTTTGACATTTTATTTTTCTGCAATGAAAGGACGTATACTGGAGCCTTTGAAGAAGTTTGCACGAATCTCAGTTGCTGCAAACTGAATTACCTGATACCCATCAAAAATTCAATCACTTTGGAGTATTTGTCGAGGATTGGATGTGATATCTGTGCTGTGCTCTGAATGCCATAGCAGTTCATATCATCTGTATGTGTGCGGAGGACTGAATATTTCTCCTTTACCTTTTGAATTTGCTTTTCTTTTCATCTGGTTTCAGATTATGCAAAACAGACGCATCAGCTGGATGGGGATATAAGATTAAAATCTGGGGAAACACTGTTGATTGTAAAACAAGCATGTCAGCCAGCATGCTCTGCCCTTGTAATGTGTGGATTTGTTTCCCTGCCAGCGTAGATAAGGAGCTGCTGTGTGTTGGATGTGACGCCGCGAGGCCGGTTTTGGATGCTGCGGAGGGACGCATCTCTGCCAAGTGATTGAGACTGAGCAGGAATCTCCACATTAGGGGGTAAATGATAGCAGAGTGTTTGTCTCACCGAGTATTTTTGACTTATTAAAGAGGAGCCTGCTGCAGAGCCAAAATGCTAATCTGTGTACAGGCTCTGTATGACTTCAATGATGAATAATAGATGATTTATTTTTGCACATTATGCAGAAAGCAATCATGAATATGTTCATTCATGGCACATTAAATGTTGCTCAGGGAATAAGAACATTTCATTTGGACTGAATCAAACTGGATTTTAAGGCTCATCTAGAATATGCTAACGCCAATGCCAATTATATAAGAGCAGGGCGGCTGTTATTATCTTATCTACACAACAACAAACTACATTAAATATGATTAATGCTCATGAACTAAGTTGAATAAATGTTTTATTTCATGTACAGTTAAAAGAAAGTACTTGTGTTTTAAGAAAAGGTATCTTTAATTTTATATTTCACATTTTATTCTTATATACATGATATCTCAGGGAGTACAATGAGTTAGATGGATCTTAATTCATGAAAATGGCAAATATATTCAGTAGATTACGGAAGATAATTGATACCTCTAAAAGTGTAGTGCAGGGAAAAAAATCAGCTGTTTCTGAATGACCAAGATAATTATCTTCAAATAATGAGATAACTTTTTGGTGAATGAAAAAATTCAGCTGTTTTTCTGAATAAATGAGAGTTTTCTCAGAATTGTGAGAAAAAAAAAGTTCTTTTTTAAATAAATGGGTTGATCATGTTGTTAATTCAGAAAAACAACAGGAAACACATCCTTACAGCATTTCAGATCAGTTTCACTGTTTCTCAACCAGTAAAAACTCCTCACTGTGCCTTTAATGGAGGACAGACATGTATACACACATGTATATAAGAGCATTTTTGCCTCTCCAACTGATGTAATAGGAGGTCTCACTCACAGCCAGTCTGTTAGCCAAGTTAGACAGCTGATAAACACAAGCCCATCCACAAAGACTGTCACTTAGACAACAAAAATATATATGCTGTCATACAAGAAATTAAAATCTTGATTGTGGTCTCAGCCTTGAAAACTCGCGCAGAGCGACTCAAAGTTAGCCCCTGCGCACAAATAGCTGTGAAACAGCTCTGCTTCATGATTAAGTCTTTTGTTTTTTCTCAAAGTAAACCTGCCATTTCAACATGTCCAAGCATCCCGACTCATAGCCACGTTATTAAGGTCTCTAATAAACAAAACCGTTTATAAATCTGTCGAGATTTCATCGCGTTAAGAGGATTTTTGATCATGCAGATTACTCACCTCTGTCGGCTACCATACAATGAATGTTACACTTAAGTAAGATGGCCGCCGTGAACGGACGCCGGTGACTCCGCCTCGAGTCATCTATATTTATATCTATGGCGACTCTCCCGCCAAACGCGCACAACGCGATTGCGCCATGTCGGTTTCAGGAAATGGAGGGAAAACGCGGAATAACAGAGAGCTGAATTCGTCTTTAAATCTGTAAACAGTCAGGAGATAGAACCAAGTTGTCCAGAGTAAATACGGTCTACTCTCCCTCAGTCTGTGGCGCTGTGCCCTATAAATCCACAAGTTATGATCTGAAGTAACCCCGCAATACCTGCTGACAAACCCCACTTTTATCTGGGTTTACAAACAAACTGAACAAACTGCTCTACATGTAAAAGTGAATAAAAGAGACACCGAGGAGGTCCAGGACTTTGTGACTCTGGATTATCTGCTGAAAAGTTTCACCAGAACAACAGCGGAGACAGAGATCAACCAGAGGAAACATGGACAGAGGAGCTTACCTGGAGGAGACCTGCTCACCCGTGGACGGACTCAGGAGGACATGGACTCTTGACTCAGGAGGACACGGCCCGGGACAGCCCGACGATTTCACGGCTACAGGTGTGTAAATGTTCGTGGTGGACGTGGTGCAGACGGCAGAGACCTGAGAGGTTTGTGCTGAATGAGTTTACGGCTTTACTGCTGGGGTGCGCGTTCATGTAGAGAGGCCTGTAGTGTGTGTGTGTGTGTGTGTGTTTGTGTGTGTGTGTGTGTGTGTGTGTGTGCGCGCGCGCATACAAACGGCCTTAGTTTTTGGAGGGAAACCATGTTTTAACTCTAACTTTAACTCTGATCAGAACTGAGTGACTGTAATCAAAGATAGTGATTGATGAACTGATACAAAACCTCAATTTAAGAGCTCTTTAGCTCAAACCATGCGCGTGCACATCATCAGGTGTGGCTCAGGTGTGTGTCTAAGCCAGGCCCTGCTCATGGATCCAAACAGAGAACAGTGTTTCTGAACAGTAAATCTGCAGGTATGGAGGGTGAAAGTGGTCATATTATTAAAGGAGTTAAACCATTTGTTTGTTATCTCTTAAAATTATTTGCTGATGTTTTGAAGTTTAAATTCGTTTTAAGATAACGGCTCAAGCTGATCCTGCAGTGTTGCGTGTTTTAGTCGAACTCTTGCTTTTAGATTGTGAATTTTGTCTCTCTTTTTAGATCTGTAAAATGTTGAAAGTATTAGACTCCATGTCCATCTTTGAGCGGTTTTTAGAGAGCCTCCCTGTCTCTAAGCGTTCGTTCAAGCTCTGCTAAACCCATCACACAGTGTGTTTACATGCTCAGCTTAATCGGACTAAGCTCATAATTTTTTTTTTCTTCGAATCAGACTTCTCTTCTTGTCCGCGTATACATGCAGCTGAGAAAATTGATGTATTGACGTGAACGTGCCCTCCTCCCCAAAACTAGAGGGCGATATGGATCTTTTCAGCTGTGCTGTTTCTGGCCTTTTTTAGAAGATGTCTCAGTTTCTTGTTATGCGACCGTCCATTTATTTAAAATGTCCATTTCTGTCAGGACGGAAAGCATAACGGCGCTCTCCTCATCGTTCCTAAAGTGGACATTATTTTGTGTTTCAGCCTGTTGCAGTTTCTTCTGAGTTGAAAGTTCTTTAAATGATGGCGCCACTTCTTCTCTGGTGTTTTTGTTCGCCACGGGGGCATGATGCACGCGCACATGCATTGTCCGATCATACTCTGACTGCGCTGGTTACATGGTCAAGAATATCTAATTCCAGTCGCTTTATCTGGATGCCTTAATCGGAGCTCTCCTACTATGATTAAAGTTCTCAAGCTCCGATTATAGTCGGACTAAGGTGTTTACATGCACCTCAGTTGTCTGGTCTTAATCTGAGTAAGGCAATAATTTGGTTTTCTCAAGTGTCATGTAAACGTACCGACAGATTGTGGTACCTCTGTTACAAGTGCTGTCAAATCTAAACTCAGATATAAAATAGTTCAGGTCTGGGATATTTCCTTCCACAGTTGCATGGTAATGAGTTTAGTCGTCAGGGGAGAGAGGAGCACAGACACGGGGGGCATGAAAGCGCTGATCAGTGTTTTCTCTGTGTTTCCGTGTGATGAACATGAGAGAGTGTGACTCATGCTTCCCACTGGCTGCTCCTCTATTTCTACACTTGAAGTGTTTTTGTATGTGTATCCATTTTTCTCTGTTCTCTGGATCTCTTTAGTGTCTTTCCGTCTCTCGCTGTGATTACGTGTCTGAAAAACCAGCGGCTGCAGAAATAGTCGGATCTGAGTAAAAGCACAAACACCACAATATTCATGAAAAATGTCATTTTATAAGTCTGTCTGACTCTGGGTTTATTTTCTCCTCCGTCTGAAAGATAACAGAGATGCTGGTCTGTTGTAGTGTAGGCAGAGATTTGAGTTTGTACAGAAGAAACAACAGCGACAGAAGTATTTACAGCAGAATCATCAGAAAGGAGAACACTCGCTCGCTCCTCGGTGGTTATTTTTTTTAAAGTGTTTTTTTATTATGGTCTGCTTTTAGCAAATTCAGATAAACAAGTGTCTTCTACAGTTTATCAGGATGTAACCTGTGTCGCCTTTTTAAAACAGCACCGCAGAAAAAATGAACTTTATAATTCAGTAACTTTATTACAGCAGAGATAACAGTACAGCCTTCTGTGTGGACCATCATGGAACCTGCAGACAGTCCTGTATAAGACCCATTTAACAAACCCATGAGGGATCCAGTTTTCAGCCCACTTTGGACCCACATACAAATGTTGTCTGTGAAGAACAGAGGGCTGCTGGTTTGTTGAAGTCTGCTCTGTGTTGTTTGGTTTAAATGACTGTGAATATAGTTGTCCCAGTATAAATACTAACAGTCTTTTGGAAAAGGAAATATTGAAATATGAAATATTGATAGTGGGCTAAAAATAAGCTAACAGTATTACTATGAGTTCATAGAACAGGGTTCCTACACAGTTGGAATTTTCATACTTTTCCATACCCTACTTTTTAGAATTACTTTTGGAAATACCTTCTTTTCTTTTTTAGAAAACTGTATTTTAGAACTGTGGTGATTGTCTGGAAACATAAATGTTTTTCCATACTTTATTTTTCATTTTCCATAATTTATTTTTTCATTTTCCATACTTTATTTTTCATTTTCCATACTTTATTTTTCATTTTCCATACTTTATTTTTCATTTTCCATACTTTTTAAGACCTGGAAATTGATTTCCAATTTATTTCCAGTCTTTTTCAAACTTTCCATATTTGGGTAGGAACCCTGATAAAAGTGGTCCTTTCCACTTATGGCCACACACATCATAGAAAGACAGGATCTTGTAAAATCTCTGAATCTTTCATCGTTAAGTGTACAAGGACAGCAGTCCAGTTAAGTCGCCTAATGGAGCTTTAACTGTATTTTGACTTACCAGTGCATGAAAACGAACTGACAGTCATAGATTAACTGTGAATCCAAAAACAACCTAAGAGCTTGTGTCTTTTCGGGCAACTAATCAATTGCATGGTCATATTTTACAACCGGTCTTTTCGTTGTTTGCATTCAGATCTGCAACTTCAGATCTGCAGATACCCTTCAAAATAAAAGCATGGTTTCTTACCCTGCAGGAAAGAACGCAACCCTCACACATGACAGAAAACAACACCAAAATAAAAGCATAACAAACAACAGTCTAGTTTAGTCTCAGGGCCGCTCTTCAACTGATTGTGTTGTTTCATTTTAAAGTTTTAAGAAAATGTTGTGACTGTGATATTTTATGGCCCCAATAATTGAAAATCTGAGATTGTCATGTGAGCATTTTTGACTGTTTCTGAGAATTATTTGAAAGCATCTCAGATTTTAGTTTTGGTCTTTAAATTCAGTCTCCATGCAGCCAAAGTTAGTCACAAACCCACAGACGGGTCTTGAATCGTTGACTTTTATATCGCCCTTTTTGTGATTTCGGAGTCCTGGATTTCTTTTACAGTCGTTTGTTTTTAAAGATGCAGAATTGCTGACAAGTAAAGATACTTCATTCATTACATCCAGCCGTGCCTGCAAGACCAGATGAGCCGTAAAGTGTGTAAGAGGCTGCTGCCACTGGGGAGCTCACTGAGTACAACTTCATCTGTTTATTCATGAGGAGTAGTAAACAAAACATCTCATTTACTGCTAGCTACGTCTTTTCTTTATGCCTCACTTGTCTGTGACCGCCCGGTCCTGCGTTAACAGCCGGGCCACGGGACAAGATTCCTGTAAACCTCCTGCCGTCTGTACGGGGACACACAGGCTTGATTTCAGCCTCTCTATTGTTTCCTGGATGCTGGGCGGCGAGATAAACCCAAACATACCCGGGGTACGCGGCTGTCGTCGGTAATGAGGACGGTCGTGATGTCGTGAGGATGCACGCTTTTTCCTGTGCCGCCAGCGCCAGATGCTTGCAGTGTGCCAAAGACATCCACATGCACACCCACCCTCCTATGCTTCCTACTCCCTCCCCCCCTCCACCATCCATCGCCAGCTTGACACAACCATCTGCGCGTTCGCTTGGCAGCCTCACCCTCCAGTCAATTTACATTCCTGCACGGCGCTCATTCCTTCCCTTTTCCAGCCCCCGAGGGAACGCGTCAAGGTGCAAGAAATCCCGTGAGGGGCGGCAGCGAAATGAGCTCAGCAATTTGTAATTCCTAAACTCTACCCTGAGCGCTCTGTTTTCTATTAACATTTATTAAATCGGCTGAGGAGGGCACTTTTTGATGCCTTCACTGACACCCCTTAGATCCTTTTTGGAGGTTCAGTGTTCAGCTCGATCTTTCTACCTTCCTCCTGACTCCGACATCACCCGAGGGCCAAAGTTGGCAGCTTCTCTTTTTTTCTACAAGTGTGATTACATTTTCTGCGAGATCCCAAGATAGACTCATTCCAATCTGGGCCAAAGCGAAACTGTATCTGTGTAGAAAAAAAGAAAAGGTATTTTGTTCATTTCTTTTTCTTTTTTTTCCATCTCTGCAGAAATTGAGGTACAGTTAGACAATCTCGGCCGCCGCGAGAGCGCAAGTGCAACACGAGAGAACAATCCAGTCAGAAAAACAACAGATGGCGAGGCGTGCGGAGCGGGAGGGAGGACGAGGCATATTGTTTTTTCTCCTGTGAGATGAAATCAGAGGTAATAAAGGAAATATAGTGCAACCCGATCGCTCGCTCAGCACCGTCCTTTAGCCTCCTCATTGTCTCCCTCCTCCTGCCATGCCTCATTGTCTTAATTAGCCCTGTTTCAAATTGTTCAAGTGGGTTTTATTGCCAATCAGATAGCCGTGGAGCCCCGGAGGTCCCTGTTTAATATTTTATCTGCAGCTGTGTGGATACCATCAGGAGAGATTCCCCGTTCCTCTCGTTTCATCGTAAGCTCTCAGTTAAACCCCCGCAGCTCAGAATAGAGGTATCACATCCCGGTCTAAATAACGATGATGACATTTACATGACTAATTGATGCTGTGGTACCATCCAGCCTTGTTATTACCAAAACACACAAGCGATAGAGCGCTAATCCACGCTGATGTAGGGATTAGAATCATACAGATTTAGAACAGTGGTATTAGCGAGGGAGATCTAAAGTAACAAATACCAGAAGAGGACATGGTCTGTCGTCTTTGGAGCTCATATTTTAGAATCCAAGATCTTACTTTACTTTGAATTAAAGTGTATTTTTTCTGACCACAGAGGCCTGACTTTGCTTTGTTCTGGATCTAAAGAACAGCACTGGATCAAATGTGTCCACATGGGTCCGTTCAGGTCCACAGGCTGTAGTGAGGTCTGGCTCTCTAACCGGTTTGGTGTTCCCGGTGGTTTCTAGTCTCCAAACTGCAGCTAAAGCCCCTTAACTCAAAGAGCGTACATCTACAAACTACAGCTTTTTATGCTTTAGTACGAAAGCCAAATGTTTCTGGTGATGACATAACTGTTGTTGTTGTTGTTAGGGTCACAGTCGGTGTTAAAAGCTTTAAACTCCCCCTGTTGTTCAGTCCAAGGTGAAGTGGTTTACATAAGCACCACCTGTTGTTGTTTTCTTCGGACCTTCAGTGCTGAGACTGAGTATGGACATTTGTCTGAGTTTTACAACCAGAAACAGATTACATAAAGTCTGGATCTTTCCTTTGACATCTGTTATATCTTATGAGTTAGTGAGATCACTGGAGGAGTTTTACATCTATGCTTATTAAGAGTGGGCATTTTGAGAAAGTCCCTCAATCGATTAATCATATAAGTTAATGATCAATCATCCATTTGTTGTTCTTTTGTTCAGGACTGCGCTCTAAATGCTCACTCATGCTCCCTACCTGCACTGCTACCGTAATAATCGTTGTTTTTGCCTCATTCATGAAACGCTAAAATCGGGGACATTTCCGGGGACAACTTTAGCCGGGGACAGGTTATCAAAGTCGGGGACATCTGGTCACCCTACAGTTCCTCCTTGCTAGCATGGAGCTGATGGTAGGTTGAGACTGAGAGCACTCGGATGATTCATTAACCTCAGTTGGATGTTTGTGGTTCAAGTTGTCCATCATTTGGGTCGTTGTCATGTTGTACTTGTACACAGCATCGCAGTGTTTGCAGCAGACCGCGTCATTTTTCCGCTTGAAATGGTCCCACACCACTCTTCGTCTCGCTTTCCTCATGTTTTTTTTCCAACTTCTACAGAAGTTCGCTGACGCCGTATCACTCCCCTTGTAAAATGTCGTAATTCTTCCGCTAGAGGGTGGACGCACGCCGTTAGCCCTTTTTGATAATGTTAGATTGATCCAAATTTTGCGTTATTGATGTAATTTTTAATCATGCCCATTCCTAATGCTTATGCATGCTTCGATCCCTAGTAGCTTCTACAGAAACAACACAGCGGCTTATTTGCTTCCATGTTGTCAGTACATAGAGTTAACTCTAGTAGAGTGGACTCTCTAAATGAAGACGTACTTTTTCATTCTGGGGCTGAATCCTCCAGGTTTCAGACTTCCACCTGCTCCATCTACAGTAAAAAAAAAAAAGCCTCTTAAACTCAGATATTTGACCTTTTTCCTTTTTAATAACAGCACACATCCCTGCAGCTTTTTCATCGACTGTAATCTGCTGTTAAAAACTCTGGGAAAAGGCGAGTGAGGGAACCTTGAATTTCTCTTCTATTTGTTTTGTTGATTTTGCATAAAGACTTGTCACATTTATAAACTACTCTGCCGCTCGGAGCGTTTAAATTGTACGAAGGTTTTTCATTAGCACCAGAGGACAGAAACATGAGTGGAGTGTGTTTTGATGTTGGATGTATCTGATTGGTTTTATTGGTGGCGTTTGAAAAACAGGGGAAGTGAAGGCCAGAAATAGTTGGTTTTGTTCGGTTTTAATGATTCGCTAAAAGGATTTTGATGAGAAAGATGAGATGCAAACAAAATAACTTTATTGAAGATTGCACTGGAGTCCTTCTGAGAGAGGAAATCAGTTTGTGAAAAAAGCTCCAGTGTGCATAATGTGGAGAAAATGGGAAGGAAAAGCGTGCATGCTCAGCAGAATACTCGGTGACAGTGTGAAAGTTAAAGCTGCCTCTCGTCTGACAGCACACTGTAATGCCGCCGTTGCTTACACTTATTAAATCACTCCCCGAGTCCTGCAGAGGTTGTTGTTGATGTTTTTGGCACTTAATTAGAGGAGCTAGTGTCGCCTCTAAAATAAAGTGATAAAACGCTGATGGGTTGTACCTGCATAAAGCCTCTTCACAAGCCGGTACACATTGTAATAAATGACTTTTCTTCACTCTATCATGCAGCTCAGCAGGCACTGTTTTATGTCTTTAAAGTTATCTCACATCACATCACATCACCGAGTGCTCAGGATGGCAAAGAGCACGCTGTTCTCTCTCATTTTTCATCCGTATCTATTTCTGAATATACAGCGCCGTGTTCTCTCGCACACATCCTCGCCTCCTCTCTCCTGCCTCTATATCCGGCCTCATGCGGCGCCCCTCCTCTCCGCTCCGCTGTGACCTGGACGTTTTTCACCGTTTAGACTTGTTACAGTATTGATTCACATGCAAACAGGATGTGGCCTCCATTTTTCCCATGGTGCCATCTCACCTTAACTCAGGCGTCAATACGTCAATGCTCTCCTCTCAGACGAATTGATATCCGCTATGGACATAAATGCACAAACATGCGTGCACACACATGGCACGGACATGTGCGCAGACTCGAGTGGAGCTGGTCAATGAATCTTTGTTCATTTCCATGGCAGCAGCGCTCTGGAGCTGGATAGATTTTCACTCACTGCTGATCCACTTAGTGAAACAACCCCATGTCGAAGCTGAACCACTATGTGGCAATCAGAGAGTAAGCGTTAAATACAATTGGTGTAAAAATAGGTGAAATGACTCAACAGCGAGGTGATGCAAAGAATCACATAAACAGTTTTTTTTCTGTTCAAACTGGACTTAATGACTCATTTAAGTTTCACTTCTAATATCGAGACATTTGAACCAGAGACAATGTCAGGAGAGACTCAAATCAAGGTCTGGAGGAAGAGGAGAGGAGCACATGATCCGAGGTGTTTGAAGTCCAGGGTGAAGGCAGTCTGATGATCTGGGGTACCATGTAGGGCTGGGCAAAAAAACGAAAATTTACCAATACTGAAATTTTCGACAATAACCAACATCTTGCCCATATCGGTGTATTTGGTGTCTGATAAATAAATAAATCAATAAAGTTGGTTTTGGATGTGTGTAGGTAGGCTATGGTCTCATGTCCCTTAAAGACGCTGTCCTACGTCAGAGACGTGACTCCGCCCCATCCAGTCAGTAACAAAGAGGGAAAGACAGGTGAGGAGATGGAGGAAGGAGAGAAAGTTGGAGCGGCTGAAGTAGACGAAGTTAATGTGGGAGGGGGTGAGCAGCTTGTGGAGTAGTTATCGTCCATTTATCGTTATCAAGGTGAACTGATCAATATATCGTGATATTGATTTGAGGCCATATCGCCCAGCCCTAGTCCCATGTCACCAGCTGGTGTCAGCCCATCAGGTGCAAAGTCAACACAGTAGTGATAGGCACAGCAGTTCTTTAAGATGGACTGAATCAGTAGAATCACTTCTCTAAAAAGATTTGTTCAAAAGATTTGTTCACCTGATCACCAAATCATTCAGCGGCCGGCGGGAGGAGACTGCAACTCTGACTTCCTGAACTGTTCAGTTTTTTTTTTTTTTAAAGTTTGTTTTCTCCGAGGTACACTTGAACACAACACACCCCTATCTCCCTCCGTCAGCTGGTGAGTCTCACTCTCTTCTCATTGCTACCAGCCTAATGTTTTCAGTTTGTGTAATTGGGAACTAAATTGGGAACTAAATCTGTTAAAACAACAGGGAACAACAGTCGCCATGAAAGTGTCTCCCTCAGATGAAAATGATCCCGGAGACTGTAGGTCACTGAGTGACTCGTTCACCAAGTGATTCAGGCGTCCCTCCCTGCAGCTCAACTGCACTGTGAAAATGAACGAATCACTTAAGGAGGTGATTTGGTTCAGTACGTTCACTGAAAAGATTTGTTCGTTTAGATGAATCATTTGCAATCAACACAACACGACAACGCACTCACTCAGAGATTTCACAGCCCTTCATGCTTCTATCTGCAGATTCTGATTAAAGCACCTACCCGCGGCGCCAAAACTACCACCATATTGTTTGCTGACTGATAGTTCTGTGCCACCTGGCCTGATCTCAATCTGCTGCATTGTTTTGCACATTCGTATCCCTCTTTTTTCATCTGCAGCACTTCTCTCCTGCTGCATCTGCTCTGGACTGTTGGTGCATTTGTTCATAAATATGTATTACATCTCAATTTGCAGCTCGTTTCTCCAAATGAAGAGCCTTTGGGCCATCACATACTGGCTCGCTGGCTGCAGTAGTGCTGCCCGTTCAACATGAAGTCAATGTTTAACTGCAGCCAAATAGCTTCATCTAACTTCAGAGCTCTGACTGTGCTGGACCGCCTGCTGCTGCCGATTCTTATCCTCTTTTTCATTTTGTAGCTTTTAAATGGTCCGGTCTTATTTCACTCTGAAAAGGTGGATTATATGCATTATTCACACTTTAATATTGTAGTGCTACACCAACTCGCCTTCATGCCTCACACTCACACACACACACTCACACACACTCTTTCTCGCCTGCCTGGCAGTGATGAAATATGTGCATACTGTTTACAGCCTCATAAATTGAGGATGCAGACTCAGACATAAAAGATTACATAAAGCAATTCCTTGTGGTTATTTTTTCTCGCTTCATTTTCCTCACATGGAAATTAAATGCTGATTTTCTCCTTTTCTTCTCCTCCCCGTGTGACGGCATGAACCTCCGGCTCGCTCACAAAACAGGAAAGCGCAGCGAGCGGCCGTAGGCAGGGTAGGTGGTTTTCCCGGTCTATGCGGTCTTTGTATAAAGGTTTTGGTACAGTATCCTTGTTCCAGGAGGCCTTGGAGGCCCCCCAAAGCAGGAGGAAGACTTGACTAGCTGACCAGCATCTATTATTAACAATAGGATCAAAGCTGAAGGAGGACGGGTGCATCTGCAGGACTGTCTGGGTCAACAGGGTTCTCCTCCACGGCGGGTCGGGGTGCAACAGCAGCTAGTGTGTAAATCTACATTTATTCGACAAATCTCAACTCGAGATGTTTGAGTCGAGCTTGAAGGATGTTTGATGAATTGTTTAAGAAAACAGCAACTTTTTCTGACCTTTAGACTCGTCCAGAGGAGCGAGGCTGGAAGCTGCTTTTTGCAGAATGACTCATCCTGCTCAGGATATTTAAAGTTTTTCTCTTTTGCTGAAGACATCAACCACTTCACTGCAGTAAAACACTGTTTCTGTGCTTCCACAATAGACCCTGTTTAATTCAAGCGGTACGTTGTTATCATTCCACAATGTGTAATTCAGGAAAATATATGTGCTTAACACCTGCCTCCAAATGGGAAAGTGTTTAGTGCCAGTGCAGTGGCTCTGCAACCTGTTCGACAATGAGAGGTCTCTAATTCAGACACAAAGCATCTCACCTCCAAATGTGAGAATTTGTTAAGAGGTTGCAAAAACACTCAAGCAGCTAATGGAGCTGCTCCTGATTTGCATGTCGTCTGAATGACGAGACAACAAGAGAGCGGCAGTAAAGTTTATAAATGAGGCGTATTTAATGTCACTTTTTCAGAGCGTTTGCCGGTTTATACCAGGGGCGGAAGAAAGGGGTGGTAAGAGGTGGCCATGCCCCCTTTTACAATCTGATTAGCCACCCCAAGATCCCAAACAATGATTGACATTTTGTAGGTTTGAGTTCCAAGAACCAAGTCTTTCAGGGATTTAAGTCCACCTGAAGTTTTTCCTATCTGCCAGGACCTGCTGTGTCACTCCAGATGCAGTCCATAATCAAGGTTACTATAAGAAAATCATAGTGGACTTAAGGGCTGGGCGATATGGCCTCAAACCAGTATCACGATATATTAATCAGTTCACCTCAATAACGATAAATGACGATAACTACTCCACCAGCTGCTCACCTCCTCCCACATTAACTTCTTCTACTTCAGCCGCTCCAACTTTCTCTCCGTCCTCCATCTCCTCACCTGTCTTTCCCTCTTTGTTACGGACTGGATGGGGTGGAGTCACGTCTCTGACGTAGGACAAAACCAACTTTTATTTATTTATTTGACACCGATATACTGACATGGGCAAAATGACATTGGTTATTGTTGTAAATTTCAGTACCAGTAAATTTTCGGTTTATCGCCCAGCCCTAGTGGACTGCATGAAGTGAACGAAAGTTTGACTAACGTTATCACTCCAAAACTTAAGTTTAGGGAAAGGTTCTGTAGTCAGCAGTCGGCCACAGCTGTTGAGTGCACATTCACATTCATACTGAGGTTAAGAACAGGGATGCACTGATCCACTTTTTTCACCTTTGATACCGATACAGATATCTACAGTTTAGGATACGCCCATTCCGATACAATTCTGGTACAGAAAAGCTGAATTACCTTTTGTTGTAACTTGAAGTTTTACCACCGCCCATCGGAACGTTTACTGCGCAGGTATTGCAAGTGGCCGCCGAGCTTGTAGGCTGAGATATTGTGATAAAGTTCAAGCAGATAGCAGACCCCTGTGTTCGCTTCATTTTGAAAACTCACGACGCATAGCATAGAGTTAGACTGAATAGATCAGCCCCTATGTATCAGGCCCATTGTCACAATACCCAATCTAGAATTTTCTTCAGTGTCTGTGGTTCTCTAAGCTTTATGAAAATAACTATCAGTATTTTCTCTGTAACTTCCTCTGATAAAATAGATTAAATATGATTTGTAATTATTTAGGTTTGGTAATTTATTCTATTTGGGGAACTTTAGGACTGTATTGATGAAAAAGTCTGAAAATACACGGCTAAAAACATCTCATCTAGTGCCTTTGACGTGCAGAGAAAAAAAGATATTTTCTGCCTTTTGCAAACATCCCTCAGTGTTGAAAATAAAACGCGATAATGAAAAACATCAACAGATTTGCAGAGCCAAAAACAGCGACGTCAGTGATGAACGCTCAGCCAAAAAACGCTGCATTTATCACTCGGCATCCTGCACAAACATCTGGCCAACACCTGTATCTGCCTCGCTGCGTCTCTTTATCCTCAAACTCTGCAGAGAAAAGTCTCCATCTCGGCTTTCACTCAGTCAGGTGCAACTTTGCAGAGAGGTAAACAGCAGCTTGTTTTATGCTTTGCCAGGAAAAAAGATTGATTTGTATTTTCCTCTTTTATTGGATTCCTTACCTTTCTGCCCTCTCTGAGGCACAATATCCATTTTTGGAGTGAATAAGAGAAATAGTTGCTCAGTTTCGGGTGATTTCTGCTCGGAGCAACGCCAATATCCCATTATAGTTAGAACAACAAAGGGCTTATTTATGGGCATATTTTCTGGGCATATTATGGACATTATATTAGCTTTGGCTCCTTCTTCTGCCAGGTTTAATAATATCTGAGGTCCAGCTGCATAGGTAATGAGGCAAGCTGTGCAGAGATAGCACGCTCAGCTGTAACCTTTATGCTCCCTGTGTTGGTGTAACTGGATCGATAAGTTAACACAAATTTGTGGAAATATAAGGGCAAGAAGTCACAGTCCAACTCCCTGTGACCTTTCAAAAGAAATCCAGGACTGCAGCGAGTGGAAACACCCCTCGAAGCTGTAGCCGAGGACAGCTGAGGCTTAAAGCAACAACAGACAGAAGAGAGAGTCCGACAGAAAGGATCAGGATGGAGCAGAGCAACAACAAAGTGTTGCATCACAGCTCTTGTAGCCTCTTAAAGCCCCCCTCTGTGCTAAATGGACTTATTTGTGCGCCCAGTGGGGTGTTTGTGGAGGGGGTTCTGTCGGGGGCTCTGATGTCATTCATATTTGATGGAGTTTGATGGAGGTAACCTTTAAAGTATCCCACTGCTGCTCACTCCCAGATGACCTTTTCATTTTTGGATGGACTCCTTCCTTCAGGAGTGAACCTGTCCTGAAGCTGCTGGGCCAGGTGTGCTCAGGGAGAACAAAACACAGACGGGCTCCTGTTGTGTCTGCAAGCATTTTAAAAAGAGGGCATTTACACGAGAGGCCAAATTTCACCTCAAAAGTCCAAACTACAGAATTTATCACATATAAGTGATTCTCTTTGTCTATGATTAAACTTTAGAAATAAAGGTAATGCATTAAAAAATAGCATCAGTTACACTTAAATATCTTTGAACAGGGCTGGTGAAAGAAATGTATGCATGATTCCATCAAACATGGAATTAGGGCCTGTGTCCACTTTCTGCGTTTTTTATGCCGACAGCACCAATGCCCCGATTTTCAGATCATGAGTGCTTATCTTTACCTAGTTTTGGTTACCCTTAGCTAATGTCTTTGTACAAGGCTGGTAATTTAAGTGTATGCATGATCCCGTCAAACATGGAACAAGGGCCTGTTTCTACCATCCGTGTTTTTGTTATGCCAACAGCATATATGCCCTTATTATCAGGTCATGATCATGAGTGGTTATCTTTACCTAGTTTTGATTACACTTTGTTAATGTCTTTAAACAGGGCTGGTAATTTGAATGTATGCATGATTCCATCCAACATGGAATAAGGGCCTGTGTCCACTATCTGTGTTTCTTACAGTGAAAGAGCTCAGGGTGCTAATTTCATTGTCGGTCATACTTGCCGTCACAAAGTCTTTTGAAAAATTGCGACACGCCCCTGCTTGAATAAGGTAGAGGGATGGCAACAGGGAATAGCTCCTCCCCTTGAAATGTGATTGGCTAACGCAGGTGCTACAACAAAACTCAAAGCTACTATTGGGTTTTTTCTTGGCGCAACTTATTTTGAAATCAACTTTTAAGGTTGTGCTCAGACTGGCTGGCAGAATACTGACAACATGATACTCTAATAATAGTTGCTGATGTAGATAGTGAAAACACAGACGCTAAATGCTATTGATTTAAGTTAGCTCTGGTTGCTCAAAGCGCTGAACTACACTGGTTTTGTAAAAACGCAGTTGATGGACACAGGCCCTTAACATTCAAGGCGGTCCACTGAATTGATCAGATTGAGACCGATATCGACATTTTACTTTAAAGCACATTTATTTAGTAATTTTTTGGTATAAAGCAGTACCATGATGGTAACTCTCTTGAAGTGGAATATAAGAAACTTTTATTTCTGCTTCATTTTAAACATCAGAGTCGGCAAATATATCTCTTTGCATTATTCAGGCTACTTTAAGGTAAAGTAAAGGTGTAAAAAAACGGAGATTTACTGTGAAAATAAAACCGGAGCTGTGCTGTTTTCATACTTTTCCTCTTTACGACTAAAATGTGTAAAAATAATAGTTTTTCCTCATTTTCCACAAGAGGTCTGGCACTTTATTTAATGCACGATTAAGTAAAACTTGACGGTGTTACAATCGAACTTGAGGAAAAGTCACAGCTGCTGTGCTGAGGTGTACTTACTGCTGATCTTGACCTGAAAAGACCTCCACAGATGGTGTTTTTTTAATACCATATTTCAGATTAAAGCCATCTATTTACAAAATAACAGCAACAGTTTAAAGAGGGGGTTTCAGTCTGTGCGGGCAGACACTGGTTTTCATTTGTTTCATAAAAAATTAACTATCAGAGCCTCTGTTTTCTGCTTTATCACCGTAATATAGATCTTCTTCTTCTTTGTTGTGTTTGTTGCCTCTGTACCTGATAGTTTTACCAATGTAGCCCCATGTTTGCTGCTCGGACCTCAGTTCCTCGGTGAGTTGCAGACCCACACACACACTGGTGCAGAAACTCTCATAATAAATACATAGGTTAGAGGTGAGAAATGCTTCACTGTGATGGATTACAGCAGCGGTCTCGGGTTTGAAATGTCTGCAAGTCATTTTTTTTCTGCTGTAATGGAACTAATCAAAACCTAAAATCTATCTGAAAATCCATCTGAAAAAGCGATCTTAAACTTTGAGAAAACTAGTCCCAAAAGGTGTTTGCATTCAAGCTGCTGGGCTTAAAAAATGAAACGCTGCAAAATGAAAAATCACCAGCACTATTTGCTGACCTTTCCCTGGACATATTGGATTTATTTTCTCCCTGTCTTACACTGTGACATGGACACGGCATCACCTCCAGCCCTGTTGTTGTTCTATTGAAGCCGCCAAGTTATTTGTTCTTGGCCCCCACAGGAGAGCGAATCAAATCATTTTCTGATCCAATGATACTTTACTGTATGAATACACCCTCAAAAACATCTGTCCTAATGCTTGGAATTAATTGTGGACCTATTGTTAAGTTAGATATGCAGTTTTGACTGTTCTTAGGGGTTTTACCTCTTAGTTATCATGACGATTTTAGTGCACAAATATTTCACCCACTTCTCTTGATGTTCAGTCGTGTTTTCTTTAAATCAACCAGCTGCAGGGATTCGTCTCAGGTTAGTGAAAATGCTTCTGGGGATTTTTCTCATACTTAATTCTGCACAAAAAGGAGAAATTTTGTACAACATGTAAATGCATTATAATGTTGGGCGGTATGAACAAAATCTTATCTCACAGTATAAGTAATTTCATATCACGGTAACAGAATATATCACGGTATGTTTCCATACTGTTGCATTTGTTCATTTTCCTTTTATTTTTAAACTCAGATTTGTAAACAAATGCAAACATAATGTCAGACCAGACTGGCGGTTTTTTATCATATGGTGTACCTTTAGCGAAAGAGGAGTTGAGTGGCAGAGAGGAGCTGCTGCAACTTTTAGTTTATGGTGCAGCAGGTGCGCTACAAACGATGTAGCAACTTGTGCCTTTTTTCGGAACAAGTTCCTCCTCCTCTTCCTTGGGCCACCTCTGTTTGCTCGGTACTGCCACTAATCTCCATCTCCATTAAGGGCCTGTGTCCATCAACCAGTGCCGCCATGACCACCACCAGTGAAGCTGTTTCTTCTTCGTTGGTGAATATATGGAAACACACCCAAACGGATGCGCTCCAGCTTTCCTGTTAGTGAGCGCAGACAACTACACACTGACTCAGCGAGATGCAGCAGACATCTGTTCTCTCTCTCTTCGGTATAAACGGTAGAGCAAAATTTCTACAGGGAGACACTTTTATACCATCATACTGCTGAACACTAATGCATTATGTAAGAGGACAATGCAAAGTTATTTACACTTAATAGAGCTGCATATCTTGCACATAACTCCATTGTCACTGTCTTTGAGAGTAAGGAGCCAAAACTAAAGCAGGTAGCTGTTTACGACACAAAAATCCTGATTCTTCAACCACCATGCCCTCCTTAAAATCCTTTTTTCTTCTTCTTGCATAGTGCCACTTCACACCCAAAGATAAATGTGTTTATTATAACAAGTGCATTCTCATCTGAACAAGTCAAGCTCTGACTTTCTTTTTTACTCTATTTGCTGAGCGTGACTCAGCCTGTGTTTCACTGTACATACATCTTTCTCCTGAGCGGTTTGTTTAGAAATGATCAACATTTGAGGTGTTTGTTTGAGCACTTCTCTGCTACCAACACTCTCCAAAGTTTGCTTTTTTTTTTTTTTCCATCTACAAGTCCCACTTCAACAACATATCACTCTCTGCCTCAGCTGAGTCCCTGTTTGATTTCCCGAGAGACGCCCCGGCGCCTCTCTCGCTGATGTGAACACAATTACTTCAAGATTAATGTCAAGAAAACAAAGACGTGATCACAGCACTCAGCTCAGATGTTATCAGACTTCAGCCTGAACGCTGACAAGGCCTCCCGTGTTAAAGCGGCGTGTTCTCCGTCAGATACCGACACTTTCTCGGTGGCCTCATGCTTCGTAAATCTGGGTTAAACTTAAGGGTTGGTGCGGCAGATTTAAAACTCTATTTTAAGTTATTCATGATGAGTGTGCACGCTCTGATATGACTCATAAGAACATCTTCACTTTTTGGACATGCAACAGAACTTAGCACATAGCTAACCATGCAAAATGAGTCCAGTTTGGCTTAAAAATGAATGAACCTTTATGCATTGTATTTAAGACGTATGTATATTACATATCTGACACTGGTTTGATGGAAGTAATGTTTAAGGGATTATGTATCATGATGTAGATTAGAGTCCTGGCTGAGTGAGACTATCACCTATTATCTCTGCAGAAAATGAAGCTGACAAGTAAAAATGTTTAACCTGCGAGTGCTCGATTAATCGTTCACATGGTTATTTGATTTCTCTAACATGGGGATTACTGAAAAGAGAGGCTGCAGCACTGGGTTGGTCTATCATATCGACAGCTTTAAAATGGTTTAATTCATATTTAACAAGTCAGAGATTTCATGTTTCAATAGGGAAGCATGTTTTCACTTACGCTGGAGTTACTGTGGAGTACCTCAGGGGTCAATCTTGGGACCAATTTCATTTTCTATTTTTATTCTGCTGCTTTCAATTACAAGAATACAGTGTTATTTAGCAGACGCCTTTATCCACATACATACGAATCTGGGAGCAAAGAAGGTTACGTGTCATGTCCAAGGACACAACTGACAGATTAGGGATGTGGGGAATCAAACCAGCGACCTTTCAGTTGTTGGACGACCGCTCTACTGCCTTAACTATTGCTGCTTTGTCACATGATACAGAGAGACGATGTTTAGTTCGATTGCTATGCTGATGACACTCAGCTGTATCTGCCTGTAGATCCAAACAACACCAGAAACCTCACAAACCTCTCAAACTGTCTTGTAACTGAAAAACGGACCAAATTGAAATCCTCATTACTGGCCCAGAGAAGTTACACCCTCAAGTTTAGTCTCTTTTTGTTCTCAGTTAATGTAAAACAAAATGTCCCAAAATTCAGACTTTCTTTTGTCAGCAGCTTCACTTTTTAGAAAAACACAAACACAGTTATCTAATCGTGCTTTTACCATCTGAGAAATATCTCCAGAATAAGATCTGTGCCGACTTTTAACGACACCCAAACAATTATTAACTCTTTCATCTCCTCATAATTAGATTTTACTGTCATAAATTTTTAACAGGAATAAATTAAAAAAATGATAAATCGCCTTTAAATAGACCCAAATTCAGCAGCTATACATTGAACTAAAATTATTATATATTCGAGTAATTATTTAAGGTATTTATTGTTTTATTTGTTGTCTCCTCTGTTTTTTTAATCGCTCTTTTATAATTTTATTGTGTACTATTTTAGTTGTGTCATCTTTTATTAGTATGTCTTACTTTTTATCTCCCTGTTTTGCTCCTATATTCTGAGCTTTAATGTTCGTTGTGTTAAGTTCTGTATGAATAAACATTATTATTATATTTCTGGAAATGCTCGCCCCTGATTAATATCATTTGGGATCATTCAGCCTCTTTTAGCGTCAAAATAAAACAAATACGAAAGGATGAAACAAAACATCTTCACTCATCAGCTGATGTGAGAGAATCTCTGCAACTGCAGATGACTCGAGGCAAACTCCCCATCACCTCCTCCATCACCTGTTGATTCCTGCTGGTTTGAGACTGAAGCGGCTCAGAAGGATCTAAAGTTCCTCTTCCTGGGATTAAAGAATTGATTATTGTAAAAAAACAGAGAGGAGAAAAAGCCTGCAGAAGCTTTTCAGAGCAAAGCTGAGAAAATCTCACAGTGTGCGAGTTTAAAGGTGGTCGGAGAAATCACACAAACCTGCTGCATCTTTGTTAGTGAATATAAAAAGGTCTGCAGAGAAATCCTCGAACCTCTGATGGCGAAGGTCGAGTTTGTGTGTGAGAGATATCTTTGAAATCAGCTGAATTTGTTATTTTTGATGCACCCTTTGGAGAGTGCTGCTCATATCGATTCGTCCTGATAATGCACACTGCGGTAACAGACTGTTTACTTCCAAATTTTACCATAACTCAGGCAATCAATCCACTCCTGTTGTTTCCCAGCAGCCTCACGGACATGAAAACCGAACCTTTCTCTCTTTATTCTTTCCCACAATTTACTCCTGGAAACCAAATTTTGTGCTTTCAACACAGCGGTTGATTATCATAGTTTTTTTATATTATTGTAAACAGACAGAGGAAACATGAAAGTCAACCTTTCTTCTAATTGCATTGACTGATATTTATCACATTACCTGCCTGTGAGTCTGCTGATGACATTTAGCTAAGTCCACGACTGTGTGCGGCTCCTGTTAATTCAACAAATGAAATAAAGGGGAAGCATTAAATTCAGATTAACAGAGTTCCTATACTAGAACAGTCTCTGCGTGACATTTGAGGACACAGCGATGATATAAGAGTTGTTTGTTTGACGGTGGCCGAGATGAAAATCATTAAAGTTGGGATACTGAGTGAAGTGTTGACAAAAAAAAAGACAGTTGCACCTCATTTAGACCTTAAATTTAATTCAAAATATTTTAAAATCAACATAATAAGCATTGGATTTTTTTTTTTTGTTACATTTCATGATTGGCTTGAGCGTGTGATGACGTTTCCAGCTTTTATAGCCAATCAGATGCGAAGGAGGCGGGACTTTCCCCAGGATGCGTCTTTTTCCCCCGGAAAGTCGCAAAATCGCATCAGGCTTGATTTGTATAGTCAGGCGGGTCAAAATTCGCCTCTGAATATTTTGTAATTTCGTGTTCTATATTCACGTCGGCCCCGGTGTGTAAAGACCTTAAGAGTCAAACTTGGATGCCTCAGACCACGGCGGTGTTTCACTTTGACACAGTCCACCTCACATGGACTCAGGACCAGAGAAGTCTCCGTTTCTTGAACATGTTTATGATTTCCTCTTTAACATACATTTGTAAATAGGGACACACGGACAGTTTTGAGCCCATGCAGTGATTCCTACTACAGAGTCATGTTTGTTTCTAATGCCGCCCTTAAAGGCTCTCAGTATTAGTTTACAGTTTAAGAAGATTACTGTAAGTGTTGAACTTTTTGCTCACACAGGCTCTCACATAGTCTGTCTCTGGACCCGGTCATGTCACGTGTCCCTCTCCTTAAAAATTCCACAACTTATTTTTTTTTGTTTTAATTTCATGTTTCACTCGAAGTCCCAGCTCTTTTGGACAAATAAAAGTCTGTACCTGTTATCCAGCAGTTTGCAGCTCCAGCACGGCCCCGTCGTGTTCCTCCCTCCTACTGTTTCACTATGTTCAAACAGAATGACCTATTTCCAAACCCCCTGTTTCTTAGAAAGCGCCAGCACTGATTTATAAATTAAGATGCTCAGCTGGCTGGAGATCTGACATGCTGGTAGCCTGGGCTTTGATATCTGATCTCACAGATTTTATTCAGTACCTACCGGGGAGTGAGACATGGTCCTAACAGAATTAATATCTGGATGTTGTCGTGTTATTTTCAGGTTTTACAACAGTCCTCCATCAAGGATATAACTCAGCTAAACAGGTCAATGACTGTTGCTCTTAAGACCGCGAGATTCAGGAGACGGATCGGTATGAAATAGCTTCAAGAGCAGCGGGGTAATGATTTTATTTTATTCTCGGCGCTGCGTCCGGCAGGCTGCAGATGTTTGGGATGTGTTTGTGTCATTGATCTCGGTCATCTGATAAGGAAGCTCAGCGACAGGCTGTTAACCTCAGACTGTGGGAGCATTAATCCATTTCAAAACATCCCGCTGCTTTTGCTCGGCTCGGATTCTCCTGGGAGGACGACGACGACGACGGGAGGATGGACAGCACCGAACCGCGCCGTCTGCCTCTGAACTCCCATCGATTTTTCCCTGAATAGGACTCGGTGACGCTTTGTGAAATGCAATCAAAACTTCTGACAAAGTTTCAGAAACTCATTGTTATCCGTCAAACAAAAGGACTGTTTCTACGATCCAGAAAATTGGATTGTTGAGACACTAGAAGGTTTTCATTTGGCTGCAGCTTTAATAGAGAGACTTATTTAGCCCTGCAGCGGTTTACATGCTTTTTCAGTTAACAGGTCGTCTGCTTTCAAATGTTTACTACTGTAATGAGAAACTGTGGTCCTGAAATCTGTTAAGCTCAGGGCGTGCATGAAGAAATCTACAGGATTGGGCACTAATAGAATCATTATGAAAAGTTGCACTGAGGGAATTTGATCATTAATGGGTGTATTTTAAAGAGAGCTGAAGGTTAATGGAAAGAGCCTTAAGGCAGGAAAACATATAATTTCAGGGGGGGCTGGATGCTAATGATTCCAGGCTTTTCGATGATTATATGTCATTAGGTGTGTGTGACGCTTTGTAATGCAGACTCTGATGATTACAATTAAACTGCAGTCAGCGGAAAGTCAACAGGATGTCAGCTCAACTCCAGACAGTCAGACAGAGTCTAGACAGAGTCAGTTTGAAAGAAAATGTTGCAGAATATATCTGATATCTTCAAAAAGAGAGAATAAAATCAAAAGGAAAAGAGAAAGCAGTTTCTGTTGACCTTTGGATGGTTGCTCGGTTAGTTGGACAATGAGCTCTCATAACCTCAGATTACCTTCATAGAAAAGACAAAGGTCAAGGGATGGAGGGAGAGATGATGCATTTTATTTTTTAGTGATACTGTCTGAAAACTGCAATATGATAGAAGTTATACATGTATGTCTTTGTTTCATCAATAATGGTTTGAGAGAGTTAAAACCGTGGTCAAGATTTTATGAAGGAGAGACTCACGGTTTTCAACTGTAGACTGTATATAGAATAGACGCCGTCTGCCTCCTCATTGGGTGAAGCCACTCTGAGAACAGCACCCTCTGGTGACGAGCTGCAGTATAGGTCATAAACCCCGCCTCCTCCAGCAATCTCTATGGAGCTGTGGACAAACTTTAGAAATTAATTACACAGAATATAAATTTTTGACATGTAGTTACTGTCAGACTGGTTTGTGCTCAAGTCCTCTTTTTTCTGTTCAGCTCCGTTTTTAAAAGTTATCAGGAGGTTCATTTTTTCTATGATTGACACCTGATACAGCCTATGGGCGTACAAAGATTGTGTAGCTCACCGTGGGGGATACGCTGTTTGAGCCGAGCGTCATCACAGAGACTCTCCCGCCGAATGAGTACAACGCGACTGCACAAGTGGTGGTTCTAGGAAGTGGAGAGAATCCCAGAAAAACCAAGAGCAATTTGGCTTCAAATTCAAGCAGGAGACGACAGCAAAAGACAAAAGCAAAAGAAGTATGGGCATATTTTAGTTTTGTAGGAACTTCATCATTATTTTTATCATGTTCAAATAAAGAAAAAAAAAAAAAAAAAAAAGATTTAAGTCAGAATTTTGACTTTTTCTCAGAATAATAATAATAATAATAATGATAAAAATTACATCAGACCTTTTTCTTCTCTTATTTTTTTTCCCCAGTGGCCATAATCCCCCTCCTTAGCGCTGCAAAAATCATGTTGTGAAAAACTGTAACATTAAATTTCTTCTCATTCTTCACATTGATGCTGCAGGTTCAAACCTGCACAAACAACCTTTCTTAACTTAAATGTAAAATTATAAGATCTCTAAAAGAAAGGATCTAAACTGCAGCAGTAGAAGGAACGTGGGTTACATAACAGAGAAATTGTACATTTGATTTATAAGGAAATAAATTGGTTTGTTTGTTTGTTTGTTTGTTAATTAGTGGAGCCTCACATGTTTTCCTCTTTTAACCAGTCCCTTCAGAAACACTCAGAAGTCCCACTTCAGATGTGTCCTCTCTGAAGACAGTTCGTTCCATTTAAAGACAGTTTATGACTCATTTTTCCTGCTTGTTTGTTTTTTTCTCGCTGCCGCTCTGACAGCTGAGGAGTAATTATCTCACTCGGCAAATGAACATCCTTCTTCATCCCGCCAGTTTAACCAGCTCCTCCTGTATCAGTGAGCAGAATCACCTGTGAGCTCAGACCCCTGAGGTTGGCAGAACATCAAACCTGATCTTCAGGTTCACCATGTTTGCTCCAGGACTGGCTGCTGGACTCGAAGCTGGACAGTTGAAAAAAAAAAGCTTATTGTTCGATTGAAAGAGGAAAGAGTCTTCTGGAATATTCCGCATGTTTGAGTGAAGTCTTGTTTACCTCTTTTCTTAGAGCTCCGGACATGTTTGGCCATAACGATCGGACAGTGTGAGCATAATACAGTTTGACCCGTTGCTAATGATGTCCTGACACTTGCTTAGCGGAGCTTTGCATTTGGATAGCTTTCATCTAATTGGAAGTGACAGGAGAGCACCTGTGGCTCTCTGGTTGAAGTGTTTACTATAGAAACGTTTGGAGGACTGAGAGGGGGTGTGATCCATCAGAGGAGTCCCTCTATACTTCTGCATTAGCTCTTTTATTTCCCACTCACAGTTTAATCCACGCATTCACGTGAGAATCCGGCCGAGTGCAGCATTTTGTGCCGCATTACCCGGTTTACAAAGCAGAAATCTGGAGTGCAGCAGTTCCTGGAAATGGATGCAGGAGCTTTCAGCTGAGGTTAACTGCAGAGCATGACAGACTGAGAGTGAGACGGCGGAGGTTGGGCGGCATTTATGTGAAAGTCACAACCATAATGGGCGCAGTTGCACCAACTGTCGTCGTCGTCGTCGCTGTCAACAGCGGGCAGGAGAAGCGCTCTTATCTTATCTCCACTACAGCAGCCATCAAGGTCAGCTGGGCTAACTGGCATTCATCAATCGATGGTGCTGTGAACTCAGTCAGGCTAAAAAGGTGAAAGGCAAGCCGATGCATCAAGTAAACACTGACAGAGGGTTTTTATATCAATGGATGACAAACTACAGGATGGAGCTGTGTGGAAACTCTGCTTAGTGATTTTGAAACTGACACTTAAAAGAAGAAGAAAATTACAAAGTCAAGATAAAGTGACTAAAAAACAGACAAAAAAGATCTGGATGTAACCTGCCGGTTTAAAAGAGGAGGAGGGGACCCAGGAGAGAGCCCTGAGGAACACCAGAAACAGGAAACAGGAGGAATCTGAAGGGTTTGAGTTAATTAAACTGAATACAGCTGGAGTTTAGATTTAAACCAGTTTAAATATATTTTTTCTTATCGTCCGATCTGGATTATTATCACAATTTCTTTTTGTATTTTTTTAAACTGCCTGTTTTAAGGCATCTGTCATCAAAACTAAAGAAACTAGAGATTAGTTCAACATTTTATTAACATACAAAGTAAATAACAAAGCAAACTGAGTAAGATAAACAGAAAAATATAAAAAAACATTTCAACTCAACAGAACAACAAAAGTAGATCAATACTAAATAATACAGTGAACTAGTTTACAGCCCTGAGTGTTTTTGCAGGTATGCAAGATCCAAAATTAACAAATCGCCCCCTCAGAGATAATGAAGACGCCCTAAATTGTAAACAAATGTAGACGATACGATTGATCGCTGTTTTGGTCTGGTGGCTGCACTTCTAGTTGTAGCTAAACTGCTAATGCTACTTGTACCATCAGCAGTGACAGGCTGTACAGACTCCGCCCACATTTTCATGCTTTCCTCAAAATCACTCAGGAAGAACCTCTTCAAATGATTAAACAGATCTGTTGTGTTGCCGGATTTTGAGAGCATCGACCGCTGACATACCTTACACATCGGCTTGATTGCTTTAAGTCACTGTGGAGATACTCAAACTACCGCCACACAACCGACGATGAATAACTTAATGACATCTTTGGAGGACGACTCAAAATCGTGGCTGACATCTATTTCACTGCCCTCATTTCCGGGTTCAGCTCCATGTTCGGTCATTCTGTTTAAATATGCTCAAAACTGATCACTGTGATCAAACTGAAATTTATCATGATCATATAATCGCCATGTCCTAGTCTACAGTGAAGCGTCAAGCACATATTAATGACAGTTCTTAGCTCTTCCTTCATGTAACTACAGACAGTGAAACGGAGGAGCCTGTGTTTGTATGTGGAATAGATTTTCTCATTATAACGTCTGGTGCTGCTTTCCAAGTGAACTCAAACTTTCACAGTTTGCCAGCATGTCATCAAAAATGAAATTCTGCACCGTTTTGATTTAGCTCTAACTTTTGAATATTCACAGCAGGACTGTCTGCGGTATTAATCTCCCCAAAAAACAGGACCGGGGACAAAATAAATGAGGAAGCAGAGGAGTGAAAGTCAAATCTGTGAGAGAAAATGAAGCAGCGAGCTCTTTATTAGAGTTAGGTGGACAGCCTTCCCTGATCAATAACTGCGGAGAGGCAGCTGAAGGTTGTTCCAACACATTCGTCCATCAGTGCAGGCGATAGGACCTTTAAACTTTTCTATTTCTGGAATCCTCCATCTCTGCTGCAGCCAGCTCCACATAACCAACTTCATCTTCTCTCGCTGTCTTTATCACCCCTGCCCAGGCATCTCAAGGAGCCAAGAAAGAAAGAAGAGAAAAGACTCCATATTTTTTTTTCTTATCCTCATTAGGTGCTTGCAAAGAGCCCCCCTTTTTTTTTTCTCGTGGCCATCTCGCCTGCCTTTGTCTCTTAAATCTGCCTTCAGGCCAGGCGACGGGAGTCATGATGGAGCTGGTGCCATACAGAGCGTGATCTTCCCCGGTGATACTGCTGCTCTGAAAAAGGTAATTCAGAGAAGGAAGGGAGAAGAATGTGCTTTTTTGAGCTCAGACATCCTGCTGCTTGGTATTCACATTCACAGCCAACTTCATTTCAGCACGAATGGCTACTAATCAAGCAGCGAAGGCACCATTCTCCCTTTAAAACTCGTTGCAGCGTCTAAAACGCCTATAAAGTCCTTCCAATTCTAAATATGCATGTTTAGGCAGACACTTGTGCAATCACAGTCATATGGATGCAGCTGAGCTCTGCAACAAAAGGTAAAATATGCACGTGTTAGTCGAAGATTGAGTAAATGTGTCCCAAGCTATCAAACTCAATCACTCGCCACGTTTCACAAAGATATTCGACTTCACCTGGAAGCGGTAATTTGTCATGTTGAAAGTTTTACATGGATTATGTTTTAATCTGATCCGAAAGCTGCGAAGGCGTAAAAAAAAAACCTCTTCCTCCCATTCAAGGTGGAGGTGTGAGAGGCAGAGACAGTTTAAAGAGCTCTGTAATGCACTATGCAGCAATAATGGGCCTGCGCTGTGAAAAGAACATTGGACACAATGAGAACATTTGCTGACCTTTAAACTCACATTTTGCTGCAAGTTCTTACATTTTCAGGGCCTTAAATGGGAAAAGTAATCCCTTATGGGACTGCTGTACCTCCTCCTGCATTAACCAGGAACTGTACACAAAGGACACTAGATTAAATACACTTTAAAGTCTGTTGATGTACCTCTGCTAACATTTGCAGAAGCTCATAGTGTGCTCGGTTACTCTTCGAGGTCAAAAATGTGGTAAAAGAAAGAAATCTATAAGGACTTGTTACTTTAAAACACTTTGATTTAACTGGAGTTGTTTTTGAGTGTCTGTAGGGCTGCACGATTTTGGCCTGGGTTATTTCACATATCTAAAGCATAAGTTATGTTTCACATTTGTCTAGGCAGCACCGCAGAGATGGTTCTGTCATATTCATTTGGGTTAAATTGGTCTAAATCTCCAGCCACTTCCTGCCCCCTTTTGGTGTTCCCCACGGCTCTCTCCTGGGGCCTAGGGCTGCATGATTTTGGCCAAAAATAAAATCCTAGTTTTGTTCTCTGAAAATTTTTTATTCAGTGACAACTTCACCAAACTTCACTTTGATAAAAAGTTTTTCTATCATCTCTCAAAACGAAACCACTGAAAACAATGTAGTGTGTATGCCAAGCCAGTAAGTGGTGCTGTGACGCTACTGAGGAAATGCATTAAAGACAGAAGAAGAGTACAGAGCATGTGTATATAGGTTGTTTTGGCCGGACACGCACAGGCGCCATATATTGAAGTCAAAGGCCTGTTGACTTCATCATGAACGGCTGCACCACAGATTCAAATACCTGGAGACAGAGATAGATAATGCAATATGTTCCCCAGCTTAGAGACGCTGTGTCAGATATGCAGATAACTTACAGGAGCGAAAAACAAACATTGTTTTTATGGCAGTGTATCAGCTGTGTCTGATTTTGTCATGGATATTTGACAGACTTTTTAAGAGAAAAAAATGACAAACTTTGTCTAACACCTGAAAAAAATCAAACATGGCACCTTCACTGTAACGCTTATGTCAGCAACTCTGCTATTTATGTCCCCAGTCAAACCGGTCGTGCGGCGAAGATTGCCAACATATCAAAGACGAAAGTTCAAGGTGTTGCCGCCACTTGAATCATGTTGTATTTTCTCTCGGTCGTGGTTAAAATAAATCCTTCAGACGTTTCATTGATTGATAGCAAAGCGGCCCGTTGAGGTGCGATTGGCTGTGTTCATCATATCAGACACAGGCTGTTTGCTCTCAGAGTGCTCATGTTCAGTTGAGTGTTGTTGTCAATATTGTAGATGAATGCGTGGAGATAAACCGAGTGTGTCTGAGTGTTGTGTTGTGTTTGTGGATGTGTGCTGAGGAGTCGGTCTCTTTTCCATTACAGCCGGCGGTGTGGATGGTTCCCATCCATCAGTTCAAAGAGCAGAATAACCAAGAGTGACATTCAATTATGGTATGCTAATTTGTGTTCTTTATTTATTTATTTGGGCCTCACCATTCATTTACTTAATTAACAATTTTGGACGTGAGCTATCACAAGCAGATTGCAATATTCTCTCCAATAACAGGCCGTAATGAAATATATTATTAGCAATAAACTTAATGGAACAAGTGAAGTGAGACTCCTCATCACTGCAGGATGGATGGCAAATTAAGGATAATAAAAGCAGCCAACAGAGAACACAGGCTCAGGAGAATAGCTCCTGTACGCTATTGTTTAAGATTTCCACGAAACAGGACGTGCGTCCTCGTCCTCGCTCGTTTTGTATCATCCTGATGCGTAATAGCACTTACATTGTCCAGCTGTCAGTGGCCGGCCCGAGGAGAACCTCTTCGCCCTCTTGTTGTTGCTGCAAATTGGACCTTGTCCTCAATGAAAATGTAATTAGAGCGCTAAAAGAAAGGATGGGTGTTTTGACAGGCACGGCTGAACTCAAGATGCATGAATGTAATTAGAAATATTTAGCTGGACTCGGCGGCTCCTGGCGCTCACTCCCAAATCCTCATTTGTGGTTTTATTGTTTTTGAGATGAGCTTTTTTGGCTGTTCAAAAAATAAGTAATTTTATGTTTTGATCATTTATTCTGCAACCGAATTTTGCATTCAACAAGGCTTTATATTTCTTACATTTGTTTTCGGTTAAAGTGAATAATAAGTTCGATCAAACCTGTAACTGCGTCAGTAAACTTCCTCAGCAGGCAGCTTAAATACACCTAACTTAAAGAGCGCTCGATAACAGGACTGAACAGGCTCTGACTGTTTTTCTACATGCCTCACAGACTTATAGAGAGCTAAGTGGTATTTTTTAATCAACAGGTGTACAGAGCTAGGTAACTGATGCCACAGAAACAGCATTTGAGCTAACTTCATCTCTTCTTCATCAAATGGACCAAAGACACTAATAATGATAAAACATCGGACATGATAATACCCAAGCCTAATTCCTTGTTCATTTTAATCTTATAATTAATGCCGTTTGGGATACAGGAGATCAGTTTCTGGACATGATATACAGGATGAGGGTCTCCTTCATGGTGTGTCACATGTTTTCACAGAGCAAGAAATTAGGATCAGGCAAATTCAGCACCAGGACTCTTCTACTACAGAGCCGTGCTGTTGTGCATAGTCTGGTTTTGTCTTGACTTGTGCATAGTCTGGTTTTGTCTTGACTTGTGATTTTGATTTGTTAGACTACAGGACAGTTTCCCCACTTCAACTGAGTCCATTTTTTAGGGTGATATGTCCTGTTGATGAAGTTAGGTGCTGTTCTGAGCATTATTTGTGGCTATAGAGTGGCGTTTTGGTTGAGGGCGTGGCTCTCTGTATCACTATCCTGCGGTCGTTACTAAAGTTGGTTTAACTAGAGAAGCAAGTGGTCGGCAACATTCATCTCTGGAGGGGGTCTAACTCAGTGTCACGGTGTGTTTGACCCTAAATTAATTTTACGCTGAAATATCCCTTTAATGAAGCTCCACACTCATATGAATCCCCCCCTAAAACTGCGTCTAGCTCCCCAGAGTCGTCTGATTCTACTGTAACATAATGACGGCTAACTGCTGACTCTCCTCAAACACCCTCAGAGTCCCATCAAAGGTGTACTGGCCTCTTTAGATCCCGAACAATGTGACTCAGACCAGGTTGTGTGACCTCACCGTGACTTTGAGCGCCATCAGAAGCTTAAAGCAGTATTTCCTACCCTCGGAGTTCACACAGTGGCGCTCTAATTGGATGGAAAGGGAGCGGGCAGTAGTGGATCTGCTGACCTCTGAGACTAAGCTGGACATACAGTAAGAGGGGACTGGCTTTGATGTGGAGATGATAAGGTCTGAAACCGACTGAAGTTCAGTCAGAGCCTTTGGGCAAGTATCAGTTCTGTATTTGAAGAAGAGGCACCGACCATATGAAGGAGAAAGGAGAGCGGAGGGGTTCACAGCAACTCGGTATTTATGTCCGTGTGAGAAAAAGAAACAACACAGTTATCTGATGTCCACCATAGACAAAAAAAAAACATCATTTAACATGCATGGAGCTGCAATATACTGCATCAGATTAGAAGAAATAGCATGCATGAGTGTAAAAGCACGGCTGCATATTCCTGTAAAGAGATGAGCTGAATGTACTGACCCATAAAACATGATATGGTGCAGGGCTTTAATGTTTATGCATGTATGTTTGCATCTTTATGACTTTTTACAACAAAGAAATAAAACTTTTAGGGGACAAAATCACAGTTTATGATGTCCACTAAAAAAAAACACTGTTGAACGTGTGCAGAACTGTAAATATAAAGAGAGAGGGAGGATGCAAAGATGCAGTGAGGCTGCATCAGTATGATTAAAGGAAATAACATGACTGTATACTCCTGTGTAGAGATGGGCTGAACGTACTGACCCATAAGACAAAAGGATGCAGGGTTAATTAATTATGGAAGCTGTTGAAGTTCAGCAAAGATAACTTTTAAGCTTTTTTGACACTTTTAAAAACTAGAATTACTGCTAATTGCTGACATCCTTGTTATTTGTTTTAATACCACATTTCACCCCCATAGCAGGACGGTGGTTTAAGGTTTAGGGAGGAAACAGAAACGGTTATTAGAGTTTCCAAAAATGCAGATTTTAAAGTTTTCTGTTCTGTTTGAATCAAGAGTTTATTCTCTTTACATGGCTGGTGCAGGAAGCATGGTGATAGAGTGAAGGTTATAGATGTTTAACGGGGATGCAAATGTTAAAGTCTTGTGGAAGTGACATGGTCATCACTGAGTCACACATTGCATGTACTACATACTGGAAACAGCAAAGTCATGAAGTCCAGACTAACTTATTTCTCTAAGCTGGTCTCTCCTCCTAAAGCGAACTCAGCAGTTTTGTACCTAAACTTTCACAATCATTACCAGGGCTTGACATGAACTTCATGGTTCTCCAAAGTTACCTGCCACTCTGCACTTCCTTCTGAAATGATTATTTCATGAGGTCACCAGCAGCTTTCCTCTCTTCGTCCTGCACACTGCAGCATGTCCCGCTCTGCCTCTTGCTGACATTTTTAGACGTTGGATAACTCAAACCAACAAGATGTTTCTCTTGAATTTGCGTCGTCACAGTAGGTGATCGAGGCTTATTAAGGATGTCAGGTTTTGGACAGAACCAAAGCTGAAGTTATGCAGAGTGAAAACAGCAGAAACTAGCTGTACATCACGGGGGGAGAATGTAACGAGAGATCGACAAGTTAATGCATGGGTCCAAAAACAGAAAGACTATTAAGAATGATTATGAATATAATTGAGGAGTCCTGATCTGTGCAAGTAGTGCTAAAAGGAGTTGTAGTGTTGCAGCATCACATTGAAAATAGTAGACTGCAATTTAAAGGATTATAATCAAATTAAATCTCCTAAAGTGGCTTACAGGAGCGCTGAAATCCACCAGGGTTGATGTTGAGCCCTGACTCTAACCGACTCTAACCACACGTGTGGCACCTGACTCAGATCTGCGAGTCTTTCCTTAGCATTGTCGGGGGTTTTGACACTGAAACAAAATAAAAAAAAACATCTTGTCGTACAGGGTAACACCTGAAAATGTTTGTTCCAGTTGATGCTAGTGTTGGGTCGTTCATGAACGATTCGTCCAAAAGAACAGAACTGCTGAGTGAACGACGTGAATGGAATCACTCCAAGACCTGATTCGTTCCTTTCTCAGTTCAGCTGAGCTCAGTCATGAGCGTGGCGTGCCGGCCGGGAGTGGAACTGCTGTCTTTAACCAGCGAGGGTGGGCGGAGTCTTGTGATTTAAGGTCCTTACACACCGGCGAATTTGCGGAGCGAAGCGAAATAGCGAGACAAAAATTGCGAATATTCGCCGGTCTGAAAAAACGCTTTCGCCTATACACACCGGCCGCAAAGCGAATATGCGGATATTTTTTGCAAAGCGAATTAATATAGTCGCTTTGCGGCACGGAGGAGAGGAGATGCGGGGTGGTCCTGTACCGCAATGACCAGCCTCTCTCCCATTGTTGCTCTTGGTGCCAGTGGTGGTGTGTGTCGTGTGAACGGCTGCTGATTGACATGTTTAGCATTATGAGTGAGGGAGAAGAGGAGGAAAAGCTGCAGCAGCCAGGGGGGCGTCGTTCACAAACTGCCGACCACTGAGGAAATCACATGTATATCTTTAAAAGTATCAGAATTCCCGCTACAGCTGTGATGTTTATTTACTATTAATGTCTCCACTTTTCAATGATATAAAAGAACGACGACATAAACTCGTTTAGCAGGCGTGCTGCTTCCTGCTGTGTTGTTTCACTCACGTCGCGATGTGAACATCAGCGGCACACAGAGAGGAAAGTGATTCTTCCTTCACCACGTGGCGAACAAACATGTGTCACCCAGTGAATGACGCTGTGACTTTAGGAGGGGCTTGTTCAATAAACGAACTCTCGATCAGCGCCGCTGTGTCACTCAATTGTGCACCCAGCAAGGCGGAGCTCCGAAGCACTGACTGATTTGTTGAACGAATCTTTTGAACGAATCATTTTAATGAATGAATTCTAAAGATCCAGTACAGTCAAAAGAACTGATCTTCCCATCAGTCGTTGTCGCCCTAGATGTCTACATCACCTTTAAATAGTTGATATTCATTGTAAATGACGACATAGTCACTTTATGACCACTTACAGCCTCCCGCGTTCTTCTTTGCTGCGACCAAACCAACCCTGAAACCAAGCAGAGGTTTAACAGGGTTTAAAATGAGCGCAAATTGCAAAGCAATGATTTTAAAATAGACACACATTAGACATAACTGCTGTTTCTTTCCTGAGCATAAAACTGAGGCCAGTTCCTTAATATAATCCACAGAGGATAATAGAGAGGCGTGCAAAGAGTGGAGAAAAATCAGCTAAATTACCGGCTAATGTAACATATTCATGGCCCCAAAGTTGAACACATTCAGCACTGATTTGTTTCATGAGCTGGCTGCGTCAAACCTCCTCCCCTCGTTCATTTACATTCTGTTCAAATATTTGGACTGACAAAAACGACATTTTGCCTCTCCGCTCCTGTCACCTTGTCTGAAGCCGGAGCCGTACAGTATGAATAATGAAAGCCCTGATCTCCAAGTCGTGCTGGCTCTCCGTCAGCAACCAGGAGCGGCTCCATTAAAGAATGAAAAGGCAGGCCTCTTTTGTTGCTCCCACATCTCCCCATTATTAAAGAATCCCATTAAACGACAGAAGAAGGTGACTTTTCCTTTCAGTGCGATGACACATGGAAAGAGGCCCCTGTCAGGTCAGAGATGGGGGCCGCTGATGTGGCCGGTGAGGGGTTTCAACCTGAGAGGAAAGGAGTTATTGATTGACTGAGCCAGCACTGCGTCTCCTGCGCTCTGTCAATCACCTGCAGACCCTTTTCTTTGTCGCTCTCTTTTCTTTAGCCACCAGTGATCACCTTTTCTAGGACGCTCTCTGCGGAGTCTCTGCCCTCATTTAACTTCATTACAGCCGGCCTGACAGCCACACAGCGAGGGGGACAAATAGCGTCCCTCGACCCTGCGTGGTCACCGTCTTTTGGAGCCACCTTTACTGCCACCATCCATCCTTAACTCCCCCACTCTTTCTGATTTCTTTTCTTTCTTCGTCGGCGAGGTTATTCTGTCACCCTCTTGGCCTTTTCTCTGCCGCCCTCCCCATCGCGCTCACAAATGCAGCTCAGCAGCATTGATAACAGTCTGACAGACCACAGCGGTGGGCTGGCGTCAGCTCCTCACCCCCTTCTCCTCTTCCCCTAACTCAACACCTCGCCGCCTCTCCTCAAGGTCACCCTGCTGCCAGAGAGGGAGAGTGCCAGGCTGTGAATGGAGCCTTTCACCTGCCACCACCAGAATCCTGACAAAGGTTTCTTTTACCTGCAAAGACGATGGCGATGGCGGCGGTTCATTTTAGCGCGTCATGGCTGGGCCGTTGATTGGATATCAATAGGATGATGTCTGATTAATGAACTACAATATCAAAACTAATAAAAAAATCAAAGTTTGAGTTCTAACAGATGGTTGGATTGACCGTGATGACTGTTTTCCTGTATGATAACATGGAGGGAAACTCTGTCATGATGATAAATTATCACCACGTGATTATCGTGGCCATGAGGAATCATGATAACGATATTGTCACGATATTAAAGGACGGCAAGAGAGGAGCGACTCAATAATATTCAAACTTTTAATTCATCCCCAGTGACTGAACGTTTTTAAGAGAAGCCTGTTTGTCATGCTTTTATTTCTTTGATTTTAGGTCGCTTATTCCCCGTAATATCAAACTACGCTTTTATTTTGAAGTATTTGAGATCTGGTTTGTTGTAAGTCACAGATTAAAGATAAAACAGTTTGAAAGTACAAACACTCAGTTGGTGATTCAGGCTCAGTTCTAACTAAAGGTTATTATCGTTAACCAAAACAAACAAAACGATGAAAACTAGAAATGAGAAAAAGTTTTCGTTAACTGAAATAAATAAAACATTAACTGAAACTGTATTATGTGTTTACAAAACTATTGATCAAAATTATTGGTAAAAATCTTTTCGTTTTCATCTTTGTTGATTTTGGACTAATATGAAATCGGTTTATTTCGCTGTAGTAATTTTGCGCTAGTGCACGGCACCTCATGGTTCGTCACTTCTCGTTTAGAGTCGGCTTCTCGACACCACTATGTGGTGGCAAAATGGCAGTGATAGAGTCCTATACAGGAATTCTCTGAATACGAGAAAAAGCTTAAAGCAAAAACCTCATCGTGGAAACTGGTGATAAAATACCTGAAATACTGCTCAAGAAAAATTCAAGTTGACGGGCATCGAGCGAAAGGAAATTGTTAGCAAAGTTTGTCTCGCTGTCGTGTCTGCTCCCTGAGGGAACACGACCAACTTCAGGGTTCCTCCTATATACAACTGTTAGCTAAATAAAAGCTGGCACACATTAAAAATTACTATTTTTTTTATTTTATTTACATGGCTCTAATTCAGACTCATATGTATCATTATATACGTGCGCACCTGGGTGCTGCACCGTGGAGCACGGGCTAGCGAGTATTAGCATTAGCGTTGCGATCACAGAACTGATTATTTTTCATTTCTTACGTGTTTTTTGTTACTTGTTAGTTTCTGGCTTTAAGTTATATTTTAAGTTTTGGTTGGTCAATCAATACTCAAGTTTTGAAATTAATAAATAATCATGTTTATTGATCATAATTTCAATATCAGTCAAAATAATCGTGATTATTATTTTTTGTGATAATCGTCCAGCCCTACCCAGATGTCCACCATGTTTATAATTCAATCTTTAATTCAGTAAATCATCCGATAAAATGGGCGTAGTGAGGTTTTATGATGTGCTTCAGTTCAAACTCTCCTCTCGTCTCTTTTTATCACCCTGATGTCAAACGGCGTCATTCACAAACAGCTGCACTGCGGTGTCGCACAGGTAGAAGTGGCCCTCATGAATATGGATGACACTTCACGGGGTATATATTTAAAGTTACACCTGTTCAGAGGTGCAGCACATTAGGGGTGTAAATCCAATCTCATACAAACTGATTTATCACCGCAGACTGACCGCCGTACCAGAACCAAACGCCGTCTGAAGTTCAACACCTGCAGGTCTAAAACCTGGGCTCATGATTCATCAGACACACGCGGAGGACCGGAGGTTACTGCGGCTCCAAACGCTGGAGATAGAGGCAGACAGAACACAAATTAAAAAGTTGCTTTACAAAGTTCCTTTACTGCATCTCTGCACTCAGCACTACAGCAGAAAACTAAAGAACAGTAATTATTTTAAGACTTAGCCTTAATTATGGTGCAATGTCCCGGAGCCATTAAAAGTTAACAAGAACCAGAGAGGAGGCCGGTAAAACTTATTTAGTACACTGGCTTATAATTTTTAATGCAGTCATTGAAACGAGCCTGTCCGATGAGTTTAATGGTTCCTGGTTCGAACACTGTGGAGTCGGATTCTCTCCTGCTCTTTTGGTCTTTTGTGCGAAAAAAATAATTTGCAGACTGATTATAATTAGCTCATCTTTGCTAATGCATATCAGAGGATGAACCCTGCAGTGTGTGTTTATCGATCGCATGTTTTATCTTGACGGCAGGATTTAAAAACATAAAGAAAAATAGATTATTATGCCTCGGAGGCCTGGAGTCGAGTCAAGATAACTTTATTTTTACAGCACATTTAAAACATTTCTGATGATAATTTTTTCATCTCAACAAGAAGATGAGAGGAAGTCCAAGAGCCACCCAGCCAATAACTGATCAATGATTTAAATATTATCATTAGAAGTTCTCGGCTTGTTGGCAGAATGATCTCCGGGAAATACTCCAACTAGAATCTTAAGAAGCCAAAGTGACCGTGGAGTTCAGACACGACTTTGAACAAAGTTTGGATGACACTCACTGATCTGTCGCCGTTTATTTAATGACTATTATTTTATTTGTGTGCGTAAATTTTGAAATAGGAACCTAAATATTGTCATTTTTAACTGTTTCTCGTTGGAAGTTCAGCTTCAAATCCAGCCTGGTGTTATTCCCAGTGAAGGGAAACACTATCTGTTGTCCGTCTCATGATTTTTCTAGTTACATGTCAAAAATCACACACGTAGTCCACGTAATTGTTTTATAGTTGTTGTAAAGGGTTGTTGATCTTATTTATTGTGAAATTCTTGCTCACCTTGTCCCGTGTTCATCAGTGGTGATAATTTATTTAGTCTTAAATCTTCTTTGTTATCTTGTTTACTTCCTCAGGCTCCTTCACGTCTCTTTTTTAAGTCCTAAAAAGTTCATAGAAAATGTTTGTTTTCGTATTTTGTCTTTAGTTTACTTTAAAAAGGCGTAAAGTCACTCCGTTAGCTTCTCTGTGTTTCAGCTGGATTTATAGCGTTAGCATCGTTTTCTCCTCTCAGTCGGTTAAACGGTGAACCTGTTTACTCCAGTTCTGCAGGTGTTTTAGCTCTAACTCTGCAGAGCAAGTAAGTTTGGATATTTTTGTTTATGTATGACAGAAGACTCATATAGTCGTAACTCTTCTCTGCGTTCATTTTGTATGAAGACGCTCTCAAACTGTGACTTTGTGAAAAGAGGCATGAGAGTTGAAATGCGTCTTAAATGCAGTTAAATACATTTATTTGTCTTTCTGTTTAAACAAGCTCGCTGTAGATGTTCCTGCAGAGTTCGTCTTTACTTATGCAGGGTGTGTGTCGTCTCTTAGCTTATCCTAAAAAAATATCCACTCTGTGAATCTTCACCGTAATAACTGGGATGTCTTATTTTAGATTTATCCAAACATGACCTGAATTGAGAAGCATAGAAAGAAAAGGAGCGGGTCCTCAGAGCACCCGGAGAGTCGTGTTACTCTGTTTCAACGCTGCAGCGTCTCAGCCCCCCTCTGGAGTCTCTGCGCCGCCGCCGTCGTATATTTAGCACCTGACTTCAAACCAAAGTGTCTCGCACCTTAGGTTGTAACCAGCAAAAGAAAAGTAACACTAAAGGCAATGTGCAAATGCCGTCTCTCATATATTCAGAGTGGCACACAGTGTGTCTCAGTGACGAATCACAACACACACACACACACACACACACACACACACACACACAGAGCAGACCTGTAAACACACTTTCTACAAGTGTGTTTGAGGACTTATTTCAGAGCGCTACGTGTCCTGAGGGAAAGCAGGTGAAAAATGACAGGAGGTGTAGAAACTGGTTTAACTTTTGTCCCATTTTCTCTGTGAATCAGACCACGTGTTGTGAAGTTTATGCTAATGCCCGTCTCTAAATATGTCATGAAAGGATCTTTTCCCACGTAAATTACAGCAGGCTAATGCCACTCCACCTGACCGTGCTTTGTGACCTTGTGCTTTAATAGTTCTAGCCTCCATAATGTCGTAAAAACTAAATGATCGACACCTTTTTGGGTTTCTGTCCTTACCTTCCCATGCACATGTTGTCCACTCAGAGTCCTTTCACAGTGAGTGCTGGGTCCTTTACTGGGATAATCACTGTAAAATTCAGGACACTAATTGCATCGGATTAAAAGTCTATTTATAAATTTGCCTAGGGAAAAAAAAGTGGGATCAGGGGAGTCAGCAATGTGCAGTTTCTGTGCAGCTGTGTAGCTCTTTCGCATGCCGTCTGATTATTGAGTGCCAAGATTTTTTTGGGGCTTTAATGCTGAGAGGATTGGACTGTGAAAAGAGCAGGAATCTCCATGGATTGGAATCAAACTTGGAAAACCCACTTTAGGATTTAAACCTCTTAACCGCGAACCTTTGGGCCAAACTAGGGCTTCAAATGTTGGACACATTTGTCTTGAACTTAAGAGTGTTTGCAATCAAACCAGCTCCAAAACCCATAGTATACTTAATTTACTTCATATTACATCACAGTTTTTAGGGAGAAAGATGTTAAAATGTGATACCGCCTCCTTTTTGCACATAAAAATACCTTTCCTTACATTTTTATTCTCGTCAATAGGTCACAGTTGGGAACATGTTGTTTCACTGTTAAAATCCTTATAGGATATGCTCAGATAAGGTCTCCTCTTAGGTTAAATAATTACAGTATCATAGAAAAACTTTATATTAATTAAACTGCAGTAGTTAAAACTCCCCCTAGAGGCCAAACGTTGACATTTGACTGCAATAATTTGGATATTTTTCAACCTTTATTTGCAAATTTGATATTTCTCTGATTTTGTCGGACAATAAATTCTGAGGTCAGTTTCACTTTAATTAAATATCTGGATTGTGACTCCAGGATGATGATTTATCACTTTACTGATGTTTGAAAAGTAAAACAGCTTAATTAGGTTTTCTGAAACACTAGATTTCATGGCCGTGACTTAGATCAGCAGAGTTTTCCTCATGTCCGTCATGAATTTGACATGATTGTTGGTTTCTTGCTTGTTATATGGTACAATGACCATAAGTCCTCTTTTTGTCCTCTTTTTGGGGGCTGTCCGGGCTTGTCTGGGGGAGTTTATAAAATCCTTCAAATGTCCAGGGTTTTGTGTACAAGTTTTGAGTTTGTGTAGCGTGAACTTTACTGAGTAAAAACGCTGGACATGACCTGAAAAACCCTCAAAATTTACTCCGCCCTGCGTCGTAGTGTCCTCTTTCTGGTGTTTTCAGAATACAGTCACCCTCTTATATGGATGTATGGTGTTGCAGTGATTAGCTTTAATAAACAAGATGAAGGAAAAGCTAAAGACCTGCTAGTTGTTGATGCTAACATAGCAATCATCAGAGCTTTTTCACATTTGGGTAAAAATTCTGGTGTCTACAAACACACCTGTTTTTCTTTTCTTTGTTTTACCGACATCTTGATCGCGGTCCTGATTGTCTTCTCTGAAATTTGCTCCAGAATTAGACACTAATGAGGAGAGTTGGCCCTTTGCTGTTGAGTCTGTTTTATTCCGATTGTTGTTGTTGTTTTCTCAGAGAATAATTTTGGGTTTGATGCTCTGAGGTGAAATAAACCAGCGCTGAGTCTGAACGCTGATGAAGATTTAAAAGCGGTCGTAAAAATCCTCAACACTTCGTTATTATGGTGTACTTTCTATTTGAGGCGTTAGAGCGATCGTTCGCCGCGTCTTTTCCTAAATGTTTATTTCCTGCTGATGCCGAGCAGTCTGTGGAGTCTTCTCTTGTCCTCAAGTCTTACACACTCATTACAATCTGCACACCTGCTGATAATCACACTAATGACCAGCGGCTCCACACCTCCCTGAGCAGCTCTGAGCACAGGCTGCCAGTAAACACGGACTGATAACAGAATAAAGAACGATAATAAGAGGGATTTGGGCTAATTGGCAGATACAGGAATACAGGAACAATTTGTTGATTGTTCTGCTGTGATACAGGTGCATTTTTACATAATCCTGCTCAAAGACTAAACTAAGTTTTCATGGAGAAGTGAAACTGTTATCAGAGTCAGAAATACGTCCACACCGGTGAAGCTCAGAGCTGGTGTCCCTTGTGTTATTGTGCTCTGTGAGCACTTTTATGTCCTTCAGCTTCCAGATCTGTTTGTTTGTTTTTCCATCTGAAATTATCACATTTTTATTTTGTGGTCAACACGGCCCTGTTTCTGCAAACTGACCCCCACACGCTCTCTGTGTAAGAGCTACCCCGCGTGCTTTGAGTGGTTTCTACCTTAGAAAATGTTGACACCCGCTGACCGTGACCTCCTCCAAAAAACATGTTTTAGATTAATATGCGCCTGTCTTCTTCATGGACTAAAAGAAAAATGGACTTCAGGTCAGTGATGGCAGCGATTCTTCTCTGAAGCAAAGTTTTCAAGGCCGCAGCTGACATATTTGAGATGCTTACTCGACATTACTTTGGTCAGCCCGTCAACGGGAAAGAGGAGGAGTCGGGTGGTGCATAAACTCCCCCTATTTACAGCTACAGCCGTCTGTGTCCAAGTCAAGCTGATTTAACTGGACTACTGTCGCAGTTTATGAGCGTCAGGCAAGAACTGAATTATGACAAAGCATGTCCACCAGGTTTGTTCACTACTCAGGTTCATAGCAACACATCCATGTGACTTAAGGGTCAAAGTAAAGAGAAAATCAACCCCAACAGCATCATCCAGGTGTGGTAGTCCGTCTGTAAGACGTTTGAATTAGTGAGATTTTAGTTGGACTCGTATTTCAACAAAGTCCAGTTTCAGTCGGACTATTGCGTCTCAACATACTGACTCTGTGACACCTAATTTCTTGACCTCCTGACAGCTGATTTATGATGTTCAGAAAACCTACTGCTGCACGATTTTGGCCAAAAATAAAATCCAGATTTTTTTCTTTAAAAACTCAATTTTCAATTTTGCTTTTGGATTTTTTTTAATCCAGCGACAACTTCAACTTCAAACAATGTAGTACATATGCCAAGACAGTAAGTGGCGCTGTGACGCTGCACAGGAAATGCACAAAAGACAGAAGAAGAGTACAGAGCATGTGTATAAAGGTTGTTTTGGTCGGACACGCTCAGGCGCCATAAGAGAGTTACTCTGTGTGTCACATGATCGTTTCCAGAGATGCAGATAGACATCCACACGGAGATGAAATGGTCGTCGTTTACAGATTTATTCACTCTCTGACCCGTTTTTAAAAAGTAACGTTTATAGTCACCTGAAACGCCATTTTCGATATGACAAAAAACCTTTGCGTTTCCTCCTGAATTAGTTTCCGTGGTGACGGGTTGATGCCGCCCTCAGACAGACTTTGCCGCGGGGAGGGGTTTACTCTTCATCTGAAACTGTGAAGTTGTACCAATTCCACACGACTGACTCGCTCTTGTCTGATTTAACCACGAAATTATCGCCTTCTTTTGCAAACGCCATGTTTGTTTACACTGGTGTGTGTGGGAACTGGGGAGCCTACGGTGGCCTGGAGGCACGAGACATGACGGAGAGGAAAATCGATTTGACGACTTTAATTTTTTTTTAACATCATCATAATCAAACAATCCGACTAAGATAACCCTGATTTCATAACCAGCATCTCAACTCCTGAACAACTTTTCCATCTTCTGCACCACTTTATTCCTGACCATCACTGAGTCTCCTTTTTCGCCCCCTTGGCGCTGTAGTTGTGAGCGCTCATTAACTGTATTCAGATGTACTTGAAGGAGAACATCTCGTTCACGGTGCTGCTTTCTGAAGAAACTATCCTGCACACGGAGAAGCGTCATCTCCGTCTTTCTGAGTCTGCTAAATGAACGAAAGCACCGATTCCCTGCTTGTTTTTATCCCACTCATGTGCTGTGCCTCGTTAGCAGACCTCATACAGTTCATCACACTTTCTCTTACAGGGTGACTCAGTCTCATATCACTCTGATTCATATGTTAATATGTTCTTGAGACGACCCCCCGCAGCTCGCAGAAGGAGCTCCAGATTTTAATACCTGCTTTTTTTTCTCTCTCACAGCACCGTAAAAGCTGAGCTGTATCACTCCACCCACCCACTGCCGTCTGTTGACCTCTCTTTCTCTCTCTTTTTTTCCTTTCTTTCTTTTCTCGTGGTGGAAAAAAAAAAAACAGCATTTCTGGAATAAACAGTCCATGGAAATGTCACCAGATTCCATGGAGTCTTGGAGTGCTGCATCCCGAGCCGGAGGGACTGGCATGTTGACATTAGACATTAAGCAGCATTTCACATCATATTATGGTGTGACAAGAGCATGGTGGAGCTGCAGCGTTCAGAAATGCCATTCTCAGACGCAGAGCTCTGAAGCGTATCACACTGATATTATATCCTCCAGATCCCAGCCAGACTCCAGCAGCAGCAGCTAACAAAGATAGCGCTGTGCTGCTTTGTGTCTGCTGCTTGACTTTAAGTCATTATGTGAACGTTGTAGGGATGCAGACACAAAGGGACTCTACAGATGTGATTTACAGCGGAGCCTCTGCTGAGAAATACACTTGCACCACTAATAGGACCTTGGTAAAGAGATGAAAACAATCTGTCTCATTTTCTATATGCTGTTTGGAGTGTTTTCATCTGTGGTTGCATGGAGACAAAAGCTCTGTTTGCTAAGCAGAGCTCTGGTGTAAATGTCTTTGTGTTTATGTGATATATGCTAAGCTGTATATTAAACCATTTTTGCATTTCGTACACAAGGGGAAACATCCTTCATGATGTCAAACTGGCAAGAAATCATCTCAGTCTGCTGCGGACTGCTGCTTTAAGATATTCACATTTGCGGCAGACAAAAGAAAACATGAAGTTTCATTCAGCAGATTTTATACTGATGTTGTTTGCAAGCTGTCGCACCCTGGTTCACAGTGTCTCTGTAAGCTGCAGCATTTCCATTTCTGTTGCTTATTGAATGTGAGACTATGGCATTCAGAGAGAGCAGACTCAATAATAAAGCTGTTTATTTGGTCTGTTTTCCAACTCTGTTTCTTAACCAAGGACTTTTGGGTCAGCTGTTTTTAGGAATAAACCCCGATGGACTCAAAAGCTGCTCAGGATTATAGTGGAGCTGGACTTAAAGCAAAAACTGATGATAGGGGAGAGCGGGGTGGTTTTGGCCTGTGGGGGGTTTGAGCAACCCCTCATTTCCAGACATTATAGACGAATTTGGTCATCCTATAAGAGTCACCCGAGGAGAGGAGCGAAGCTTTAGTGAAGACATGTTTAAACTTCAGACAAATGTCTTTTATCTAGGGCTGCACGATTAATCGAATTTGAATCTTAATCAAATTATTTGATTATGAGGATCTTAAAAAATTGAAATCGTTGAATCGATTTCAATGGTAGTTTCTCTGCCAAGACGGGATACTTGACAGTTATGGCTCAAAGTCACAACCAAACCTAATAGAGTTATTACTGTAATGACACTGCAGACCTACAGGGGGCAGCACAAGTCATCTGCTAAAAAGCCAAAGAAGGCCTGTGGCTGAAGGAGGTAAAGATAATCAAGTTTATTTACTTTTTGTCTAGTTAGCTTGATTTGGTTCTAGTTTAAAAAAATGTAAAATCCTCATCCTATAAAAACTCTTTAACACCGTCTTTAATTAGTCTCACTTTAATAGCAGTATATGAGGTTCTGAGTCCTAATTACTGAATCAAAAACCCTCTTATTTGAGGTTTAACGAATAAACTTTACATGTTCAAATAAATAAATTTCCTAACATTAATAATTGATAATAATCTTGAATTATGTCACGCATTATACATTCAAATCACTACATGTTATTTTGGTGCCCCGTGTGAGGCATGAATGATTGTCTAGATGGTCAGTGATGGAGTCCGTTTGTAAGGATAATAAAACTCTGTCTCTGTTCTCTGAAATGACCCATTGTGAAGAGGGTTGTTCTTGATGCTACATACTGAAAATCCGTCTTAAGAAGCCTTTCAAACTGGTCAGATTTAGTCCACCCAGGAGGTTGGGTTCAGGCCAGAGAAAGCACACTTGAGAGGATAAAGCTCCTCAATAAGGACACAGCTATTATCACTTAATACCTGCCAAGTTAGAGGAGTAAAAAAAGGATTAATGAGTGTTTACAGGCAGCTTAAGGATTAGGGTTTTTGGGTAGATGCATGCTATGAATAAATAATACCGGGCTTTTAACACCTTGAACTTCCTCGCTGAAGGTCCGGTTCTGCTCCCGCCCCCACTGTCAGGATCCTCACGTCATGCTGGGTGAAAGGTGTAGCCGTATGTTGAGGCGAGGCTGCAGGAGGGAGCTGGTGGATGTGTTTGTTTCCTGCTGGTTCACTGGCAGACTCCTCCATCAGTGGATGGAGAACTACAGGTGTGCGCGGCGCGGGGTGATTTTTTCCCCCTCTGCTGTACTCATGGCAACAGACACACTAGATCTCATGTTGTGAAGAGCTCATAAAAAAACTACTTAATCCAAATAAGACCTCAGCTCAGTGTGGAAGCCGTCATTGTTTCTGTGCATGTTAATATCCCTCTCCTTTTTAATCACACATCGTACACATGCAGAGGTGGGCTTTAGGGTTTGATTCATCTTTTATTAACTCCAGTGTAAGGATTAAATTTATTATGAATTAAAATCTCCTCTTCTCAGCGAGTGTTATTGTCATGTTTCCAGGAAAGTGTCGTCAGGCTTTATTTAAGCCACATTCGCCTGACGAGTCCTGGAAATGTCTTGTTTTAAGATAAATCTTGACAATTATACTTGAAGAGTCGACCTCTGAACTTCAGGCGTCTTAAAGACTTTTACAAACTTGATCTCACGACCACCTTCTACGTGATGATGGGAAGAACAGTTCTTTTGAGTGTACTGAATCTTTAGAACCCGTTCATTAAAATTATCCTTCCTTCCTGAGGAGGTGATTTTTCATTAAACCCACAGCATCCTGTCACTGCAGCGGTTTGCGAGGGAACGGTTCATGTTCAGTGTGAATTCTTCTAAACGGTCAGTGAACGAATCACTCACTGAGAACAACTTACCGAGCAGACCTGATAAATAACAAACCATAGGACACTTAAAACATCATGACTTACAAACAAGTTCATTTTTACAAACCTGTTTGTCAAAGAAACACAGACACTCTTGTCTCCTGGTCCCAGAAGCTCTGATCTGAAGTGAATCCTGAACCGTTCAGCTGTGGATCAGTTCAGGAGGTCGGAGTCGCAGGCTTCTCCTGCTAAATGATTTAATGATTTGGTGAACGAATCTTTTTAGTGAACTGATTCTAGTGATTCAGTACATCTAAAAGAACTGCCGTGCCCATCACTATTTCATTTGATTTCAGAGCTCGATCCTTAGTTTGCATTTGTTTAGACGACTGAATCTGTTCAGTTGATCTCATGACCAACTTCTACGTAGATGGTCGTGATGAAACCGACTTCCTCTCATGCAGCCTCTGTGCATTTCCTCTGAGTTGGGCTCACTTTGTTTGTGTTGTCCTTGGAGTTAGCTCCTCTTCCCTCCATACCGTCTCTGCCTGGCTGCTGCACCGTCGCCCTGAGCGAGTCAGAGCGGACAGAGGTTGAGCCGGTTTTATCTGAGGTCACCTCGCCTCCATCCCGGGCTTCTGTTCCTCCGAGAAACCTTTGGATCCTGCAAAGAGCTGCCCTGCAGTTTTGATTAGCGCTAGCTCTGCCTCTGCAGCATCTCCTGCAGGGAGAGAACAAACCCTCTAACGCCTGCAACAGTAAATTAATGTCATCAGAGAAACGCAGACAGACTCACACAGAAAAGAGAGAGAGAATTTTTCCCCTCTGCAAGCCTGGAGACACAACCTTGATTGAAACTGTGACCTTAATTCACAGTGGATGCTGAGAAAGCCAGTGGGCGGATTTCAAGCTGCAGGACTATTTCTAAATGCAATGCTGAGGTGCCAGTCATACTTACAGCTCTGGAAATCAGCTGCATTGCCATTTGTACAGGATAATAGGCTGTCATCACCCGGCGCTTTGTCGGACCTCCTCGGTCTTAGGAGCTGGAATAACAGTGATCTGGAACGGAGAGGGATCAGTAATTCAATGTGAAACTTTGTTTTGTACGAGCGTTACAGTTTCAGAGTCAGCTGGGGATAGACAATTAAAGCTCCTGCTCTCCACAAATCATTATCAGCTTTAATTAGCAGTGTAAACACTGAGAGTGGCAGCAGGTTTTATTGAACTGCAGCAGTTAAATGGGATTTGATTCTTATGAAGGAGAAACGAGCACAAGGTGGGAGAGCTGACGTAATGGATGAGCTGTCCGACGTTTCTTTACCCATCAGACAGATTATTTATGTTCACGCCGGTTTGTGTTTTATCTGAGAGCGGCTAAAGTGCTTTTTATTGATATTATAGCAGTTACAGTAAAGACCGGCTCTGTTCTGCTGGTGTGACTCATTAGTTAAGTAAACATGGACAGTGTTTCTTCAAAAGTTGAAGCGGCTGAAGTAGACGAAGTTAATGTGGGAGGGGGTGAGCAGCTTGTGGAGTAGTTATCGTCCATTTATCGTTATCGAGGTGAACTGATCAATATATTATGATCTGAACGATTTGAGGCCATATCGCCCAGCCCTATGCTGTAGCTCTTAAATGGTATATATTTCATGATTCTTACTAATTAGACACGTAGACTAAAGATAAAGATGACGAGGGAGTCATTGGGTCTTGTTGGTAGCCTGTAAGCTAACACCAGAACACAGCTAACTCTAGCGTTCAGCCACTCAGTAGTTAAAACCACAGATACAACAGGAAAGTCTAGGGCTGGGTGATATGAGCTGGAAATGAAACAAAAACTTGATTTACAAATTTTAATGATTTTTTCTTTTTCTCTTTAAAATAAAACTGTAAATGACAAAGTCAAGACTCTGAACACTGTGATTAGTTCAAGGTCTCACACCGCAAAACAAAACCAGGTCCACATGACTGATGAGACTGTCTTGGGGATCACCTCTTCACTCTTACTCGCCGCCATGTTGTTGTTGTTGTTGTTGTTGTTGTTGTTTGTCTCTGCAGGAAAGAGAAAGTGTCGATTTGAATTTTTTAAAACTTTACAGAATCACAAATACAAATAATTTAATTAAATCAGTTTATCGCACAGCTCTATACAAGCAGGCTGGTTGTTTTATAGATGACAATTCAATTTATTTATTTATTCATTGGTTTATTTGTACCTCATATCCCCACAGTTTCTAATCTCTCTTTTTTTTTAACCAATTTTCCTTTTCATTTTTGTTTTTCCTCAGTTCCCCTCTCTTATGAATTATTTCTCTTCTTTCTCCTACACTGTCATCATTACTTACTCTCCTTCTCTGTCAAAGCCCTTTGCAAACTTCTGTTTTTAAAGGCATTATATAAACAAAGTTAGTATTATTATTATTATCACCATTATTTTAGAAGTTAGAAACATTTTTGTGCAACTGTGAAGCTCTTTCTAACAGTGCAGAACTCGAGCTCTCTCCATTATTTTCAAAATATACATGTATCTGCAACATTTCAGTGCTAAACCTTATAAGTTAGATTATGTACATGAGATTCACACTATTAGAGCTTCACAGCTGCACAAAATCTTAATGTTTTGAACTTTATTTAAAAAGATTAAAGTATTATCGCAGAATTACACTTCAAGCTTTTAAACATACAGTATTTTATGTATCGGAGTGACTTGTATACTCGGTTTAATGTTAATTTCTTGTTGAGTACTTGCCTTAATCTGTTTTTTTAAGCTTCTTTTATATCACAGAGCCGTTAGTTTTTAATCTTTTTATTTTGAGTGCTTAAACTCATTTGAAAAGGTGGTAAATTTCAACTTTCACTCAAACTGCTGCTATTTTCTGTCATGTGACAGTCGTTGTTTCTCGTTGTTGATGACTGTCCTTATTTCGTCCTGATGAACTGAACACGAACTGTCACCTTCACTCACTCCAGACTAATGACGCCTTCACTGACACCTGCCGCAGATGAATTAGTCTGTTTTCTTTAAAATGCCTCTAATACAAATAGCTGAAGAGAAAAGCGTCCATTTCCAGCCCTTAATGCATCACACGCCTGTGCCACTCTGGAGCTCTGTTTCTGCAGCTTATCTATTAAGTAAATTAGATGCCAATGGTAAATAGTTTTACTTTACAAATGACGAATGACCTCAGTGTGCGGCGGCTTCACAAAGCCACGGCGTTGGGTAACAGAAGGATGATAAAGGAGGCTGTTCTTGAACGCTACCCAGCTTCTAAATGGCCGGCCTGGTCGAGTGCATCATTCCCATGTCAGGGAACAAACAAATAAGATGAAGTGCTCTCTCAAAGTCAGTGGAAAGGACAACCACACTGGCTCCCAACAAACAATGATAGATGAGCATTACATGATGGTGCGGGCCGAGAACGGAGGGGGGAGCGTTCAATTAGTACAAGGAGAAATGGCAGTTTAACGGCACGGCGAGGGGAGCTGGCAGGCTTCAAAGAAACGCCAAATTGAAAACGCATACATCTCTCGGCGCTGACAGCCTCATTCCCTTCCCCAAATTGGTCACAAATTTATGATTTTCCATAATTGTTCACGTTTTTGACACCTCATATTTCAATCTGGGAATGAATGAGCGGAAAAATATGCTGGAGAGAGTTTTTTAAAAGAGAAAAGGGTTTAGGCTAAGAAAGTTGCTTTAAATGCTAAAAGGGTCAAATCAACCGCACACGCTCTCCTCTTCCTCACCTCTCAACTTTAGCGGGGTGCTGCAGGATTTGTGGCACACTGGAGGCTGAGTGCTGGAGCTCTTGTGAAGAGTTACACCTTCAGAAGCACTCAGAGCTGAACTCATGAATATTTATACTCTGATTAGGTGCCCTGATTTATCAGACTGCAACAGCAAGGAATGATGGGACTTAAGGAGTGGAGGCTCACACAGAGACAAAGGTACAGCTCTGTTAATGCAGAGTCGACTCTCGACTTAATAAAGGGCCGTCCATTAGAGGAGACTTCAGGCTTCCAGCTGGAGTTTGTGGGTTTTTACTTTAATGGTACAGTGACACAGTCGTATCGACGAGGAGGTCGTTCGGGGACAATTTCAGCTGAATTATTACTTCACCACACAACGCTGACATCATCTTTACCGCCAAAAGTCCACCGCGTACGTGTCGCTCTGACAACAATGAAAGCTTACGCTGCTCCGTCACTCAGGATATTGTGCAGTGAGGTCGTGACATTAGCATTAAAGGTTAAAACTTTAATGCTAATGGCAACTTGTGTTTACAGCATTTATCGTGAGATAGGAAATATTTATCATGGAGGATATTTCTGATGATAAATCATGAATAATTATTTATCGCCTAGCCCTACTTGGTGACTATTTACTTTTGTCTGTTTTTTAGGGATGGACGGAATCTACTGGGTTTGGGCGATAAAACGAAAATTTACCAGTACCGAAATTTACGACAATAACTGACGTCATTTTGCCCATATTGGTTTTTCAGTGTCAAACAATCAATAAATCAAAGTTGTTTTTGGATGTGTGTAGGTAGGCTATGGTCTCATGTCCCTTTAAGACGCTGTCCTACGTCAGAGACGTGACTCCACCCCATCCAGTCCGTAACAAAGAGGGAAAGACAGGTGAGGAGATGGAGGACGGAGAGAAAGTTGGAGCGGCTGAAGTAGACGAAGTTAATGTGGGAGGGGCTGAGCAGCTTGTGGAGTAGTTATCGTCCATTTATCGTTATCGAGATGAACTGATCAATATATCATGATATTGATTTGAGGCCATATCGCCCAGCCCTAGTAGCTACAGTTGCATATGAAGAGCCAAGAGGAGCCTCTAGGTCCCCAAAACCAGATTTCTACAGACCCTCCTGCGGCTCACGCTGCCATCTTGGCTGTTTTGAAGATGGGCTCTTAAAGAAAGATGCTAACCCTGTTGAAGAGCGTAAACAAATGAATAAAGTAGTGTTGGGATTGCTTATTGATGTGGTTTCCATTAAGCACTTCTCTGTAATCTTTGCATTAATCAAGGTAAAGCTGAGATGTGCTGCTTTAATACGTTGTCTTCAGCGGTTTCTGCGATCGCCTTCGTCACTTTGCTTTGAGTTATATTTAAAAAGACGAATCAGATACTTATTTATGTGGTTTTTCCTGGAACTAACGGAGCTCTCTTCACTTAACTGAAGGTTAAAGACGTATTTTATGACTGAAAAGCTGAAACATCTCCTTTAAACAAGCTGCCTGTTCAGATAATGGATGAACTGTTGTTAATAACAGAAGGATGTACAGTTTAATGGATTCTTTATGCTCATTAAAAGCCTCCTGTTTATTTACAATCCATCCGTGACCCCGAAGAGAAAGCCCACCCCTTTGTCTGTCAGTTTATTATCTCTTATTTACAGTCTCTGCTTCTCCTGTTGAAACGGTTTCTTTCTTTTTAAGACCGATCAGGCTTTAGTTTGTTTAAGGTTGGAAACTTTTCTTCTTGTTTTAGCACTCGAAGATATTTTCAGATGTAAAAGAGGGTTGAATTAAGCGAGAATAGAGAAGATAAGGTTGTTTATTTAAACGGCTTCAGCCTGTTTTTACCAGCTCCTCCTTCAGAACTGTCTGATCTGAACAGAGTCACCTATTTGACGCTCAGTTTGCTGACATGCATATTTCGGTCGAGCTACCGTCTCAGTTTGATTATTTAACTTACCTGGACTTTTATCTGTGTCCTCGTTTAAAAATCCAATCATTGACAGAAGCATGTCTACTTTAGCAACAGTAGGTGGCGCAATGCCGTCTTTTAGGCGTTGACCTTTGTGGAATCGAAATGATTGATGAAGCCCATTAGTCAAAGGTTGATGGGATGTAGGTCAAACGCTAAAACACTCGACCGTTTGTTCGATAGGAAAGTTTCATTTTTATATTATTACTTTGTTTACTGCCCGGTTTCCTAGCAACGCATTTGTGCTGTTTAACGTGCCGTAAAACCTTCAGGCCAGTTTCAGTTCCACTGAGCTGATCCATGAAAGAGAAAACAGATCCTCTGTGTGTCAGTCTGACTCTGAGAAGGTTGATTTAATACGATTTCAGTCAGACTAATGTGTTAAGTCCAGTTTTAGTCTGATCCTGGTTGGTGTAGGTACCAGATGTGTTCGGGCCGTCACATCGGCTCAGGGCCCAGCGCTTGATGAAGACGTCACACTACGGCGTCCACTCGAACAGACTATTTAACGAGTCAAATGTGCTCGGTTAAAAGCTCCTCGCTGTTTTCTTTATTTCTGTTTGTTCACTCAACTGACCTTCAAATTTTCTCTCCATATAAAACAGAGACTTACTGTAATTCTCAGATGAATTTAACTGTAAATGTTAAATTTTCTAAAGAAAAAAGAAAAAAGTTGTACTCAGGATCTCCGTTTATCAATAGATAGTTTTGCTTTTATTCCACATTTCCTTTGGCGACCTGAAAGAGAAGGTAGCTAGGGTGACCATACGTCCTCTTTTACCTGGGCGTGTCCTCTTTTTTGGGGGCTGTCCGGCTTGTCTGGACTTGTCCGGGGAAGTTTATAAAATCCTTCAAATATTCGTGGTTTTGTATGGAAGTTTTGAGTTTGTGTCACGTGGACTTACTGAGTTAGAAGCGCATAAAAGACACTGAAACCGACCTGAAAAACTCTTAAAATTTGTAATAATAATAAGAATATTAACTTTATTTCTGTAGCACTTTTAAAAACAGAGGTTTACAAAGTGTTTTGACAAACAGTCGTAAAGTCACATGGAAATAAAACCAAATAAAAAACAAAAGCTCAGTTAAAAAAAAAACCTCCGAATGAAGGACAATTACATCATAAGAAACCCAGAAAATACAAGAACCCTACAACATAAAATGAGACATTAAACATAAAATAAAAATAACTTTAACTTCAGTGACTCCGCCCCCGCGTGGTCGTGTCCACTTTTTGGGGATTCAGAATATGGTCACCCTAAAGTAGCGATAGATTGTTTCGTAAAATTTGTCCAAAAAACTACAATCCCTACGTCATCTGGACCAACTTCCAGCCAATCATACATCGTTTCATCATCAGTAGGGTTGTTGACAAAAGTGGTTGAGGAGTTACACACTATATCGAAGATTTGATAACGGTCTCGACAGGGAGTCTCTATAATGGCGTCAGTATTGATGAAAATTGACAATCCCCTTCCCTTCCTTGGATTCTACAAAAACAAGTAATCTGATATGACAGTGATGTGAAAAAAAAAACAAAATAAAGACACAAAAACATCGTCTGCAGAGAGAGCCATGAAACAAAACGACTTTTGTTGTTTTTGCAGCAGAGGGTGATGGACAGAGGACTAACTACGGGGATGAATCCAGCAGATAACTCAGCTGTCACTAAAGAGGACGCTGGATCCACACAGAGTACGTCAGCGGGGAAAAGTAATCAAAGACCTCCAGCTCACCTCGGCGCCGCTCTCCCTCACACACACACACATCCAGACGCCGTTTTGTTCCTCGTTCACGTCGGTTCCTCCTCCTCCTCCTCCTTCCCGGCCGGCTTTGACTGACAGGTGAGATTAAGCACCCTTTGAACTCTATCTGGTTATTGGAGGAGCCGTCCAAATTGAAGCACTGTTATTTCACGCCGTCTTGCTGAGTCAGTGGGAAAGTGCGGGCGGGGTGGGGGCGGCACTTTGCTGAATGAATAAAGAGCTTTTCAGAGGGGAAGGTGTGGAGCCCCATCCCTGATACATCATAGGACAATAATGAGGATTGTAAAAAGAAGAGGGGGAAATTAGATTAGAAATGTTTTGAAGAGCAGCTGGGAGGGGGAAAAAAACTCGACCTGAAAAATGAGGAAAACATTTCTGCTTGGAAGCGGACCTGCAGGAAAAAGACAAACAGAGATAAAAAGGTTTTCTCGGTCCACTTTGAAATAAAATAAGAGCCCGGAAGAAAAGATGATGATTGGAGAGAGACGTGCAGCTACATCAGACCTATTAAACCTCAATCTGAATCTGAATAATGCCTGAAGATGAAGCACATTGATGGAGCTTAATATCCAATGACCCGGAGTGACCTTTGGTGAATGCAGTGATTACAGCCTGCTTTTACTTGACATGCTGTTATTAGAGAGGACTCTGACTCTGCAGAAAAGGAGGTTTTTTTAGAGGAATAAATGATCCTGACAGAACTAAACAGTGTTTTCTCCGCGTGCTTTATCTCTCTGCATGCAGATTCAGCTGTCAAAGAAATCACGTTACGCTTTCTGCATCAGCTCTTTGTGGAGATAATTCAAAATTCGGTTTCTCGTCTTTAATCAAAAAGAGGTACAGTAAGGGGTAGTGGGGCCGGTAGGAGCTTTTTCTCCATTTCTGAATGTCTGTGTGACTAAATGGATTTTCAATATTCTGCGGAGCAAAGCAGAGATTGATTTAAGGGCCGAAAACAAAACAGAATGAAACCAAGAATGAGAAATTGAAGGAAAATTTTGAAATATTGCTTCACACTTTTTTTCTGATTTGGATGAAGCTGCTTTACATTCTGCTCGTTTTTCAGCTACAACAGATTTATGGATGCGTATTTGCCTGAATGTGTTTATATGTTAATCTTCACTCATGTCACATGCATAGAAAACATTATTAAAGTACAAAAACATGTTTATGGTACAAAAATAAACCTCAACGTCTGCACGGTTAAAACTGAAGGCTCCACTTTTCTCTGTCTTTGCAAAAGTTTCTTTAATTTTAACTTTTGATTCTTTGTAAAACAGATTTATCATTAAAAACTAACAGTGTTACCCAAATACTGTGTCATGAAGCAAATCTAAATCTTATAAAAACACGGCTTTAAGTTACGATGATAACATAGTGAGAAAGTTCCGATCCAGTCCACTTTATTTATATAGCACAATTAAAAAAACAATAAAGTTTAGCCAAGTGCTGCAGTAAAATAAGTTAAAACACACAGAAGATGAAATGTTAAAATAAAAGAATCATAATAAAAAAAACACTTCTAATTGAGAGGGTTTGTAATTATAAACATATGTTATTTTAGAGGCAGATGGTCCAAGAGGCTTAAACATATCAGAAAAGCATAAAGTGAGAACGTGAATCCTGCACCAGCTGAGAGAAATGCCTGATCATGGCCAGTAGGTGGCAGCAATCACCACAAAGACATGCAAACAATGAAAGAAGTTTTCTAAAACTCTGTAAACTTATTCAGATCACTTTTAAGCATTAACTTATTTATTCGTCTTTACTTTAAAGGCAGCTCAGCCTACATGAAGCTTGTTATCATCACTATTAAAGCTCCTGTAGGGAGTTTTCTTAACATATTTGAAACCAACTGAAGTTAATATTCGTACCTTTTTATGATAGCTCACAGCGAATAACACTAGCTGATAGGGCTGGGCGATAAACTGAAAATTTACCAATACCAAAATTTATGAGAATAACTTGCGTCATTTTGCCCGTGTCAGAATATTCAGTGTCAAATAAATCAAAGTTGTTTTTGGATGTGTGTAGGTAGGCTGTGGTCTCATGTCCCTTTAAGACGCTGTCCTACGTCAGAGACGTGACTCAACCCCATCCAGTCTGTAACAAAGAGGGAAAGACAGGTGAGGAGATGGAGGACGGTTCAAAAGTCAGAACAGGCCTGTTTTTACAGTTTACTCATTTGACTGCGAGGTCAGGACGGCTCTACTTTAGTTGTTTTGTTTGTTTGTTTTGTCGGACCTGTCCTCTAGTCTTGATTGATACCACAGCAAACACACACTCACCCACACAGTGTTGTTGTGTATCAACACCTGGGATTTGCCTGCAGCAGCCTCAGTATTCAGCTGCCAGCCTGCAGAGTAATTCCTCTGGACAGAATTGGGTCTTGAGTGTTGTTCAAAGACAAATCGCTGGTCATTTATTTGAGGGATTAAAGAATGAGTCTGATTCCCGGTTCAAACCTTTTCCTCCGAGCCGGTTGCTGGAAGCTAAAGCATTGATCATCGACACCTGCTGTAACACTCTTCCTCTGCAGTCCTTCACAGCAGACTGACTTCGATCTGCAGATTTTATCCTCTGCTCCTCTCTGCCCATTTCCAAATGTCACTTCCAGCCGCAGCAGCAGAAAGACTGCAGGCGCGTGTGGCTGAAAAATGACATTAAAACCTGCTCTGACGTTTCTGATTTCAGAGCCACAGAGAGAAAAAAACTTCTCCTTTTGATTGGCTTTCATTTACAAAGAACAGTACCTATCATCACATCAGTTTTGACGGTATGACCTCTAAGGGTTTCGTGCAAATCCCGGACTCTCAGGTGGTGGACGCTGCCATCTTTGTCGAAGCGACGCTTGATTATAAAGCTTTTAACAAGCTAACAGTAACATTAGCCTTCGTTAGACTCGACCACAGTGTATACAGTCTTAGTTAGCTAACTCTCACATTAATTCAACACCCATATTTTTAATTTTCCTTATATTTTTGGTTATATGGTTGGGGTGGGAGAAAAAATCGATTTAACATAAGTATCAGAATTTATTTGTTTTGCAATTTTTAAATCGATTTTTTTGTTCAAAAATCGATTTGTTTTTCAAACTTGAGAATAAATCTTAAAAACTAAGTTGCATGTGATGAGTAGTTTTTGGGGAAATGTGGTTCCTGGAATAGTCAGTAGACAATCAAGGTGACCTTTGCTCTTTAACAGCTGCAGGATTTTCAGAATCGGTCTTGCGGTCAAGAGAAAGTCGGATATTCAGTGTGGATGACGTGCAGCTGAAGTTTCTGCCAGACTCACAGAAGACATATTGAGGTTTACGCTGAGGATGGAAATGGTTTTTACTTTAAATGAGTTTCCAGGATGCGAAAGGACATTACTTCCAAAGTCTTATTTTCATTTTCTATTATCACCTCTTCCCCAGAGGATTGTGTTTGCTGTAAAGAGGTCTGCGGTATGAATCAAGGCGGATGTGTGAGTACATAGCATCAAAGTGAAAATTGCTTTAAACTAATTTACTCCTGAATTTCCCTCAAAATAATGTGTTTATCTTTGTGTGGAGGTTCATCACGAGAGGAAATGATGACTGCCAAATATCAGTGCATGCACAAACAGAGATTTACCGTTCATGAGCATCGAAAACGTGACGAAAATGAATCTACGGAGCAGTTTTGAATCCCAGCGTCAAGTTTTGGAGGGTGATGATCAGGTTGTTAGTCGAAGTTAAAGGATGTCACGAGTCCGAAAGATTTGATCTGTATTTCATCCGTGCTAGCAGCATCGCTCCAGGCAACGCCACTGCCTCCACTTTGGTCCAGAGTAAAATAACTCAACCCCGATTTGATGTCTCACCACCGACCGAATCACAGACGCTCATGTTTCCCTCAGGATGACGTTTAACTTTTGTGACTTTCTCTGGTGTCACTGTCAGATCAGAGTTTGAACCTGTCAAACACACAGAGTTTAATTCAACCTTAGCCTCAGCTGTGCTTTCTGTGAAGTGCAAATCAGACAACCTGTTCTCTCAGAAATGTGTGAACTGGCCGTGACCTCTCAGCTCCACATGACAGGAGGAGAAATGTGTTCAAATGCATCAGAGGAACAACGATAAAGCCTTTTTTAACACTCGGTAAAACTCTTAGATTTAGATGCTGGATGATGCAGGTGAAATCTGATTCAATCCACATTATTTGTTCAGCACATTTAAAAAACATTTATGTTTAATCAGCTGTGTTGAACTTATCTGAAGTATGTAATCAGACTTGATTGCTCTTAATGCTGCGTCCACGACCTTCTGTGATAGTTAGCATGGACTTTTGGGGTCACTGCTTGGCTGTTAATACAAGTGTATAATCATGTTGGGGGGTATGACGGTATAAAAGTACCATTTATACCAAGAGAGTGAACAGATGTCCGCTGCGTCTCTCTGAGTCAGTGTGGAGTTGTCTGCGCTCACTAAAAGGAAAGCCGGAGCACGAACGTTTGGGTGCGTTTTTGTATATTCACCAGCGTGTCGTGAGGAGTTTGTTTACTCCGTTTGATTGGTCAGGTTTGGGTGCGCTCCCTATAATCACCAGCGTGTCCAGCAGACTGCTTGGAAGAAGAAACAGCTTCACTGGTGGTGGTCATGGCGGGCACAGAGAAAGTACCGAGCAAACGGAGGCAGCCCGACCCACCCGAGGAGGAACTTGTTCCGAAAAAGGGCGCGAGTCGCAACATCGGTTGTCTGGAGATTCTTCGGATTTAGAAAATCCGCCAATGATCATAAAATGATACTATACATAGAGTTTCGTGTGGCTGTCGGAAACACCAACAACCTCCTCCACCACCTAAAGATGAAACTCGCCAAACTCTATTATGAGAGCCGAATGATGCGTGCCGCACCTGCTGCACCAAAAACTAAAACTGCAGCAGCTCCTCTCAGAGTAAAGAGCTCGGCAGAGTCTTTCACCAAAGTTACGCCATATGATGAAAAAACGCCAGACTGGTCTGACAGTTTGTTCGTATTTGTTTACAAATCTGAGTTTAAAAATAAAAGGAAAATGACCAAAACAGTTTGGTTATTTTTAAGCCATTAATTGAATTTACAGGGAAAAAACATAGTGTGACATAAACTGTTACTGTGATATGAAATTACTCAGACCGTGAAATAAGATTTTGTTCATACTGCCCAACACTCACTGCACTTCATACCACATCCCCGCCCTTCTGTGATAGTTAGCATGGACATTTGGGTTCACCACTTTGCTGTTAATACATGTGTGTATATATATTTTTCATTTTATCTATAGGTGCCACTTTCTTGACACTTGAGGTCACCTTACATCATTAAAACAAACAGTAATGAAATACGTTGTATTTTAAGTGTTAAGGTTAAATCTCTTGTAAGATCTTGTGTTGTCGACAAAAGGCCTGAAAAATAGTCATTCAGATGAAGAATATAACTTTCAGCTCTACTGTACATTTCAATTTTCTGAATAAATGTCCTGAAAGTGTGGGGAGTTTTCATCTGAGACAACAGAAAAAACGGAGACGTACATTATAGAAAAGTCTCATTTTAAAAGTTTGTTTTATAATATAGGCTCCACTTTGACAGGTAATCTCATGGACAAACACGGTTTTATTCTCTCGTGAGACCCGGTCTGAAAAACCGATGTTTTAATTTTCGAGGTAATGATTATTTCAGACCATCTGTCTCCGACGCTCCTGTAATGGCTGTGCGACTGTTTGCTGCAGAATATTAGACAAAGAATATTGGATTTAGACGTTAACCCCCTTTGTACCAGATAGAAGCAGTCAGCTGTTCCTCCTGTGAGCAGCCGGCGGATCAGAGCAGAAGTCCCTGAATGTTTCAGTGAGTACCTGTAAAACAAAGCTTCCCTTTTTCATCCCTGCATTACAGTGGAGCCCAGGGAGCCGGAGTCATACAGGCACAACGGAGACATCTGTTTCTGTCAGGCAGAGTTAGGTTTGATTCTCATGGAGCGCAGATGCCATTAGAAGTAGATGTCACAACACTCTTGGATGAATCTGTTTGGGCTGAAGCAATCTGTTTCCTTCCATCCATCACTGACCGGTGGAAACAGGAAGCGTCGAACGCCTCACTTCACATCAGCGGGCGTTTAGTTGGAGATGTTGTCTTTGTGTTCTCTTTTGCTTGAATTTCCCCTTTAAATTAATAAGTTTCAGTCATTTATGAGCGTGCATTTAACACTCAAATCATCGAGCTTGGCTGCTGTTGCATTAAATAGTGTAATAGAAGCTTTTTACCAGTTAATGTAGCGAGATCAGCTTTGCATCCAATTACATTTTCTCGGCTCCGTCGTCGAGACAGTCAATGCGGGCTTGATCATGAAGAGCTGAAGGAGGTTAAATTGATCTAAAAGTCATGTAGAATTAACCTGAATAATTTACAACATAACACCAGAAAAGCTGTTTGAGAGATCGTTGGTCCCTCTGTTAAAAAACAGATATGACTGTGTAGTGGTGGTCTCTCCATGGGCTCAAAACTCCCACCAGAAACCGCTCTGTGTGAACGTAGTATGACCTTCATATCACAACAGGACAATGACAGTAACATCTGAACTATTTTAGAATTAGGTTTTAATCTGTTAAATAAGTTTAAATTAATTCTGAGACTTTCTGCGGACCCTCTAACCTTCGATCTCCTTTGTCTGTTACAAAAACAAATAATGGATAAAAACTGATAATTGTGATTTTTAAAGCAAAGCAAGAGAGACTATGGCAAGAGAGAAAGAGAGAGATAAGTAAGACAGTCTGGCTGCAGACCTCCTCTGAGAGGACCCGAGGCGTCATTTTTCCTCACGCGCTCCAGTTTGTTTTAACCGTGAAGATAGTTTAGAGATATGTAAATGAGTCCAAGAGTGCAGGAGGCGACATTTTCAATGATAAATGGTGTAAAAGCAAAGAACAGTCAGCAGTTAGAGTGTAGATACATTATGCTATCACACATATTAAGGTGTTTTAACAGAGATTTATTGTTTTAAATGGATTTGTAGTGCAAACTAAACTAAACTAACAGCTGTCTGTTTTGCGGTTTAATTCAAAATACCAGTACATAAATTAATGTTTTTGAGTGATCATACCAATAGCTGATCATTAAGTTTGTATTTTTTATCTGTAGAATAACCCTCAAAGTGGTCATCCTGTTTAGTATTTTGTCTCTGTTGAACACATAAATACACAAGAAATAATATTAATGTTATCAACATAAAATAAAGCCCCAAGAAATAAAATGTATTCACACGTGACAAAAAATATGTACTTCCCAGTCTAATTGCTTTTATTTTGAAAGGCTTTGAATCAACTTCTAACATTAAAAAACAACAACAACAACATAATTTCGGGGGTTCAAATCAACTTCCAACATAAGTAAAAAAAAAAATCATACCTCCAGTTTGCTTTTATTTGAATAGCTTTGAGTCAACTTTTGACGCACTTCCAGTATATTCGCTTTTATTTTGAAAGGCTTTGACCCAACTTTCAGTCCGCTCAGTGGAGTTTTGCAGTTAGACCCCTCAGGAGATAAGAGCCTAAAATGACAGAAAATGACATGAAATTAAATTTCCGCTCCCAGAAGAACGGCGGTTATGGTCCTACGGTCCGTTTGGAAGGTTTCCTGTGATTATAGCGTTGGTGCTTAAAAATGAACTAAATGGTTTAATGACGTCTGCAGCAAAGCTCCTGTTCAGCTGATTGATTCTTTGTGTCATTTTCATGCAATCAGGAAAGACTTTGGTTCCAAAAAAGTACCTTATCTTAAATGGAACAAACTAGTTACGGCGCCTTTTTTGGCCTCTAGGGGGCATTATCAGCAGTTAGAGGGACACATTCTGAATTCGTCTGTTTATGTTGATGGTTTGCCCGGTTGGTCCCCTTTATGATTCATCCTCCTGAAAATGAAAACAGCTGATCATGTTTTTCTCCGTCATAAAGCAGAAGGACAATGCTGTCTGGAAAGCCATTGTTCTCCGGCGGCGCACTCATACTTCACCCCGCGCAGACAGGTCGCTAATGTGAGACTTTATTGAACATCGCGTTCCAGCGGGGACACTCTGAGGTTAAAAAAGATTTGGAAATGTAATGAATGTGGCTCCACTCCTTCTGTCAAAATTGAATCAGAGCCCGGCCACTTACTTTTACCTTAATTTGATGCTGAGTAGAGTGCACAGACGGCTACTTCACCTCCGACGACTCGACAGGAAGGAAAAAAAAAAAACAGCTGAGTGCACTCTCTTGATTGTTTCTGAAGCTGTTTGGATCAGCGTCCTCTCCGTGATCCATAAGCTCGGCTGCTTGAAGGGAAACATCAGAGAAATTACAAGAGCAACAGATGTGTCGACACGGGAGGAATCTTAATGAGAGGGAGTAAAGATGATTTTATAAGTTAGTGTTGGACAAATCACCACATTGTTTTACCCTCAACACGAGTGTCTCTGCCTCCAACAGGAACATCGTCTTTTCATGTCTATCTAATCAAGCACACAGAGGAGCCCCAGAGACTGTTAGTGGAAGTCATTTCAAGTAGCACATCTATGATGGACTGCAGGAAAGTAGAAAACTATCATGTAGACTTTTGAGTTAAAATCTGACACTCCTCCTGGAATTCACGGACGCTGCAGAGAGAACGAGTAAATGAAAAACAAATGAACTGTCAGAGCGCGGATCAAAGTCCAGCATCTGTGATTCCATGAGGGAGGAAAAGTGCCCAGAGTTTGCACCAAAAATGCAACACTAGGGAATCGAGAACCGGTTCTTGTTGAGAACCGGTTCCAAATGGTTCAATCCATCGACATCATTTACATTTTACTTTAATGATTCCTTCCTTCCTGGTGTCTTGAAAAACAGTCTCGCGAGTGCCAGTCTACGGGAACGGGAACAGACAGAGAAAAAAACGGTATGGTGAGAAAAGTCAGCAGAAACGAGCTAGTATGTGTCACATGTATTCGATGCTCTCCGCCTGTCGTCAGCCACTGCTGCTCTGTCTCAGCACGGCATGGAAGGAACGAATGTTAGGGTGATACGTCCTCTTTTACCCGCACATGTCCTCTTTTGGGGGGTGGTCCAGGGGAGTTTATCAAATCCTTAAGTGTCCAGAACCTGTATTCATTCATTATAAAACAGTGCAGAGCATCAGTGCTCTCTGCAGCTCCGCCCTCCGCTCACTTCTAAGCAAAGCTGATGACGTGACGCACGCTTGCACTTTCTTTAAGAATTCAGAGTATGTGTTTAACTGAGTTACAAGGGCATGAAAAACACTCAACCCGACCAAAAGAACCTGCAAAATTTTGCACGCAAGTCCGCCCCGCGTAGTAGTGTCCTCTTTTTGGGGATTCAGAATATAGTCACCCTAACATGTGTCCTGTGTTAACATAAACACAATGCATGTCAGAAACTTAAAGAAAGGCATTGATAAGGGAATAGATAATGGCATCGATATTGAGAAAATCTTATCAATTCCCATCCCTATTGAACACCTGACTTATCTTGTAGAGAAACGTTTGGTGCATCATGGAAACAAGAACGAAAAACAACAACTGCTGAGCAGCTGAAATCTGAATCAAGCGAGAAAAGGGACAACTTTGACTTTCAGACCTCCTCCGTTCCCAGAGTGTGGTTTAAAAATGTCGCTCCTCAGATCTGGGCCTTCAAACCTTATTTTCGAGGAGATCTTAGACTCTTTGACTCCCCTGTGGGCAGATGTCCGACCTTGAGTAAAACAGGAACTTGTGAGGGATGTAAATGAGGGAGGCTGCGTCTTAAGTCAGCGTTGTGTGCCTCAGGTGTTTGTTGTCCTCTTTAAGGATCACAGGGGAGACTTTGGAAAGGTGCATAATCCCTTCTTCAAGAGTGTATCTGCCTCGGACCAGCGGTGCAAACAAACAACCAGCGAAGAGAGGCTGACGTGACTCCTGCTGCTCATTCTGACCACCAATCTTAAACGGTCTGGTCTCTGTCCAAACATTTCCACCCCTGAACCTCTCATCCCACTCTTTGACACCTTTCCTCCCTTCCCTCTTTTTTCTCTTTGGAGTCCCGGGTCGCCCGTGTAATAAACAGGAAGTCTGCCGGTGTGTGATCTCGACACGAGACCCCTGTGAGAGTGTTGAATCGGAGTGTTGTGGTTATTCATCTTCTCTGCAGAGGTCCAGCTGCTCTCACATGGATTAAAGGGCAGAGGGGAGACCTCCGGGGATCCAGCCTGGTTATTACCTCTGTGTTTGACTGTGCCGAGGTCGGTGACCGCCACACAGCAGCAGGTGGACACAATCTGCCTGCTTTCTGTTTGCTTTTAATACCAATTGGATTGGGCTTTTGCTTATTTTTGTTGTGATTGTTTGATGTGATGCAGAATATTGTGTGACTCTGCAGCTTGTGGCGGACACAATCAGTCATCTGCAACAGGAGGTCATCCTGGTCATGTTAGCTTTATGAAACAGTCACTTAAAGCAGAGATGTGTAGAAGAGGTGGATGTACGCTATGTTTAAGACCCTCTACATAAGTTTTATTTTAGTTGCAAATATGGCTGCAGGATTTTGGCCAAAAATAAAATCCAGATTTTCGATTTTTTTTTTTCAGTGACAGCTTCACCAAACTTCATTCTAAAGGGATATTATGGTGTAAAACTAATTTAGGGTCAAACACATCGCAACACAGAGTTAGACACCCCCTCCAGAGATGAATGTTGCCGACCGCTTGCTTCTCTAGTTATACCAACTTTAGTAACGACCACAGGATAGAAATACAGAGAGACACGCCCTCAACCAAAACGCCACTCTATAGCCACAAATAATGCTCAGAACAGCACCTAACTTCATCAACAGGACATATAGGGTCACAGACATAGTACTAGACACCAAACATCTTTTTAACTTTGACTCATTTCTTTAGCAAAGAGACTAAACACAACTCACCTACTCTCTTCCAGCAGCCGCTTGTTTGTAGCGAGACCTTGACCAGTCCATTATGGACTACAGCGGGGTGACACAGCTCAAGGAAGAACATTTATGATCATTTCTTCATGGAAATACAATCAGACCGAGACGCTAAGGCAGAAGAACTACCATGTCTGCAGAGAAAAATGATTAATATGGTGATGTTTACTTCAAGGAAATGATAAAGAAACAATCATAAATGTTCTTCCTTGAGCTGCGTCACCCCGCTGTAGTCCATAACGGACTGGTCAAGGTCTCGCTACAAACAAGCGGCTGCTGGAAGAGAGTAGGTGAGTTGTGTTTAGTCTCTTTAAGAAATCAAGCAAAGTTAAAAAGATGTTTGGTGCTGTCATCTCTCAAAAGAAACCACTGCAGCCCTAGTTTCAAAGTAAGAACACCTCTAATGACTTTGTATCGCAGCTTAGCATGTTTGATGAGCAGGTGAGAGGTCTGCTCATATCTTGGTCATACAGATAATAAAGAACAGTAGACTCTGCAGAGAGGCACAAACATGAGCAAGAGAGTTTATTTAATCATAAACATAAACCTTTATATGACAAATAAGGAAAACTATCTTGACATCAGTAACAGACTGCTACACTGGGTTAATCAATAAAATGTGGGTTTTAAGTGAAAACTGAGTTTTATAGCATCTGTCTGTTTGGGTTTAGTTGCACCAAAGTCTACGTATTTTCGTTAAACCCACAGTTCTCATCTGTGTGGTTTTAAGCGCTCTCTCAGGTCTTTAAATATTGAAGCCTGCGTCAGTTTCAAGTTACCCTTAAGGGTTTTTTAAATACAGAGAGAGACAAAGTGAGACAGAGGAGAACAATTATCCTGCAATTATTGAGAAAAATGAGATCTGATTGATGAAATTAATTACTTAAAGTCAACTACGGCTCAGTTTACAGTAGGTTTTTCTATATCAGGGGTTTCTTTCAGATGTTTTGGGTTGTTGCATCTGTAAAGAAACAGTCTTCTTTATATCAAAACTATTCCAGAGCAGTTTTTACAAAAGAAAGTACCCAAATGTAGACTCAAAAACTAAAGATTTTATAGACAAGAGTTTCAAAGTAAAAAAAACAACAAAAAAATAAAAGCAAAAACACAAGTCTAAGAACAACTGCAAAACCAAAAAATACTGGGAGTCCACAAGACGTTGACAAAACATAGACCGCAAACCAACGAAGAAGAAGGATAAAACAGGGACTAGATACATCCAACAGGTGAGACTCCCGAGTATTTAACAAAGGAGGGAAACTAAGGATTGACTCCTACAAAATAAAACACTGAAAACTGAACAGGGACGAAACATGAACAACAGGAGCATAATAATAATGAACACAAGGAAACAGAAGCATGAGTGAAAATAAAACTAACTCACAAACAGAGGAAGAAACTAAACTAATAAGAACCTATCATGACAGGAACAGGTGCCTTCTGCTGAGTTTATAGTTGACTTTTATTCTGGCGGCTGATTTGGCGTTAAAATTCCAGCGATAAAGAAAAACATTTGGACATAAACTCTCGACAGGTGTAGCTGAATGTCTCATACCTTCATTTACCAGCAATAAAACAGGAAAACACGGACGATAAAACCCAACACATTAAATTTAAGCAGATTTTTAGACGACTTCATTATTTATTCAGTTATGCAGAGTGAGACAGCCTGTCAGTGTTCACCTGCTGTCACACCAGACAGGTACAGAAATACATTATATAATGTGATAATTTATTTGTGTTTCCAGACATGAAATATTCTATAACTGCTTCACCGTGAAGAAAAATGATGTTTGTTATTATAATTTCGACGTTATTTCGATCTATTATCCAGTTTAAGCACCAAACTCCTTCCTGCGTGTGAAATAATCACAATTTTCCACGTGTATTTAAGCAAAAACAGTCTGATATTCAGCTCTGTATTTTTATTATTCACTCTGCGTTTTCAGTTTTTTAGTATTTTATACTTTCCATGAATCCTGAAACCCTGCTGCCACCTAAAGCAGAACATTTCAGCTCTTCTCTAAAAGCCGACTCCACGGCGGTCTAAAGCTGTCTCTGGTAGTGCGATCGCCACATTCGGGTTGACATTTGAGTGTAAGGTAAAAGCAGTGTTTGTCATGCAGATGTCAGGGGACAAAGAGAAAAATACTCAGGTGGGCAGTTTCTCCTCCAACACAAACAGACAGACACAGTTTACAACAAGAGAGGCTTGTTCCTCCATTATAAAGCCTGATTTCTCTCTGGAGTTGGTGGACACTGAACAGGGCTAAAACCAGCTTAAATACTGAATTACATCTGCCAGGAGGGATGAGAAATGACTGATTCATGCTGTGTTTTTGTTTGCTGAAGGTGTGAGTAATAAGGAACTGTCTTTAACACACTAATACACAAACATTACGAGGCTGTAATACTTTATAAAAGTGTGTGTGTGTGTGTGTTTTTGAGCAGAGCTTACATGTTACCGAGGGACATCTGCTAATTTATGATAATCAAGAACAATAAGTTTAATCCTGTTTGAATGTGGAAAAAAGAAAATGATCTCTAATACTTGAGTGTTGACAGACGTCCTCCTGACAATACTAATCCTGCTCAAATCAAAGCTTTTCACTCGCTGCTCCTTTCTTTCCCTCGTCAACCCAGAACCATGTTTGCAATCTTATTTCCTGCAGTGAGAAACGGACACTTTAGTGCAGCAACAAAGGCATCGAAACGGGTCTTAAAAGTGTGATAAACTTCATAGAGCTAAAGAAGCTAAAGATTAAGAAGACATTCATAACAATTCATATCAGTGCCAAAGCAGCATTTCATGTAAAAGACGAGGTATGATATGAAATATCCTCAAACTTATATGACTTAATATAGTTGCTAACTCATTTTATTGATTAATAAGTACATCCTCAGTTGTTGGTTATACATTATAAGATATTCTGGAAAAAGTGAATGAGGTGAGTTATCCTGCTCAGTATGATGTTTTTTGTGTGTGATCAGATCTGGAGAGCCCAGTGATGGCAAGCCGGGCTCAGGTCGCGGTATGGACCGGCTGTTGAACCTGCCATCGGACCTATGAACACATTAGTGTTGAAGATTTTACACTTTAAAGACTAGTACTGAGGAGTTTTTTATTTAATTTTATTTTGAAAGAGCTTCTTTTTCTGTATTTTTCAATTCAGTTTACTTTCTTTTGATACACAACGATTGCACTTTGGTTAATATTGTTAATTTGCTAAGAAAGTCAACTAAAAATATAACTTTTCTCGGGTTATCTGAGGGCAGTAGGTTGTCAGATCCAGATAGATCTAAACGTGCCTGTTTGCTTTAGAAAGACTTGACATTATGTGTAAGCTGAACAGGGTTAGGAATCATGAACTGGTTCTTGTTGAGAACTGTTTCCAAATGGTTCGATCCATCGACATCGTTTATATTTTAATTTTACAATTCCCTTAACGATTCCTTTCTTCCGGGCGCCTTGAAAAACAGTCTTGTGAGAGCCAGTCTACGCGAACAAAAACAGAGACTTTGGGGGAAAAAAACATGGCGAATGGTACGAAAATAAGGGAAGAAATGAAAAGTGTGGCTTCATTTTACTAAGAAAGACGACAACGGGTTTCGTATGGAAGTTGAGTTTGTGCACTGTGGACTAACTGAGTTAAAAGCGCATAAAGAAACATTCGACCCAAAAAAAACCCTCAAAATTTTGCGCACTACTCCGCCCCGCGAGGTAGTGTCCTCTTTTTGGGGATCTAGAATAAAGTCACCCTAATTTGACGTAATACCAACCAAAGTAGACTCTCACTGAAGGTGGCAAACATCTCCTTCTGTTATCAGAGACTCGATCAAATTTTGAGTTAATGGTGAAAACCCACTGTCTACTTTTTTACATCAAATAAAGGCATTGATAAGGAGATCGTTTAATAATGGCATCGATATCAATAAAATCTTACCAATTCCCATCCCTAAACTGAAATACGTTAAGTACGAAGAAATCTTGTGCAGGACCAGATTTAAAGAGCACAAGCGTCTGTCTTCAGAGCGGGACAGACAAAGAGGTTTGAGACAAACAAACAGACACACGGACAGACGATGTAAAATGTAAAAAGGCCGCCAGTGCTCGCAGGAAATATTCCCTCTTTGGTGTTAATGTGCTTCTCAAATTTGCAGAGGCTGAGGGTCACTCATGAATCACAGCGCCACAGTAACACTAACAGCTTTCCTCTAATGCAAACAGGACTGAGACTGTGTTAATGCGTATCTGCCAGTGTTTAAAAAAACACGATTATCTCACCCTGTCCCAGACCAGCACACAGCAGCATCAGGAGGACGACGACTCAGTGACGGCTGCTAAAACCAAACACCTCCATTTGTCTGTCAGTTTCACTTCTGCCTCGCTCGCTCCGCTCTCATCTCCATTTAGGGTCCTCAAAGCTGGTCGCATTTCAACATGGCAGCCCTGGCAATCATCCCCTAATTGTGCCCTCAGTTCAGGCAGGGGACACTCTCGCAGCTGTGACAACTGCGTCCTCCAATTAATTCCTCAGCAGCAAATTATTAATTAAACCCGATTCTTCACATTGCTGTGAAAGCAAATAAATGGCGAATCATTATGATGGTAATTGCACGTTGCAGTAATGGTGAGACTGGTCATTAGGGCTCATCTTTTATGTATGCATGAAACTGTTCCCAAGACCTTGGAGCAATGTTAACCACAGTCTGAGACAGAGAGGGGTCTAGTAGCTGAGTTTGAGTTTAATTTGACACACAAGGCCTCTGTGTGCAGGAGTTTGTGTTCCTGTTTGAGGGGATCTGGACCTTGTCCCGGTGAAGACTGTCAGGTTATGTGTGGGTGATAATATTTGAGTGTATATCAGGAGTGGATTCAGGAGTCTTTAGTTAGTTGGTCTGAACCAAGACAGACTGCTTAAGTGAGAACAAACCCTGTTGACATGGTTGAGATTTAGACCTTCAGCAGACTAACAGGGCTGGAAGTGACTCTTTGTCTCCATACATGGGGTATATATGCATGGACCACCAGACCAGCGGCTGAAGTAGACAAAGTTACTGTGGGAGGGGGTGAGCAGCTTGTGGAGTAGTTATCATCCATTTATCGTTATCGAGGTGAACTAATCAATATGTCGTGATATTGATTTGAGGCCATATCGTCCAGCCCCACATGCAAACATCTGTTAGGCTTTACAGTGACATTGGTCCATATGATATTAAAATATAATCATTGAAGAGCTCAGATCTCTTTGTTTTTTAAAACACGATGGTTGTAAAAGTCGACCATTTACCCTGTAACTCCTCGGCATCAGCGTGGCTTTATAAGAGAGCAGCAAATATCACCAATTTGAGTCCTTTAATAGTCCATCTTTGTAATTAGCTTTCTTAATTTGAGGACATCACTTACCAGAGCTGGTCGATAGATTATGTAGAGAGGAGAGCAGGGAGAGGAGCAGGTATGTGCTTTAGCGTCTGAAAAGCCAAGGGACAGTGTGATCAGTACGACAGAGAGGCTCATGAGCAAAACAGCATAAACATGCAAACATCTGCTAGGCTGAACAGTGACATTGGTCCATATGATATTAAAATATAACAGTAGAAGAGCTCAGATCTCTTTGTTTTTGGTCACACAATAGTTGTGAAAGTCGATGGTTTACCCTGTGACTCCTTGGCGAAAGCGTGGCTTTATAAACTTCACTGAAAATTGAATCTGTAGCACCAGATTTAACAACGCCTGTGTGAAATATCCTCGATGACTTATGGGTATAAATGGCAGATATGGCGAATTCCCGTTATGGGGACACTTTAGGACTCGATTAAAGAATAACGGCCTTGTTAGGATGGAGATGTTATTCAGTGCCTGGAAGGAGAGGGACCCAACTGTCTCCCATCACAGTCTGGCTCTTAACTGTCAGTGTGCGCTGACAGGCATATGTTCTGGTCACTTTATGTTGAAAGCACTGTCAAGGGATCCATCTGTATGTATGTGTGTGTCAAAGTGTGTGTGTGTGTGTGGTTTGCCATATGTGCGTGTTCCATCTATGTGTTTGACAAGTGCTCCAAGGCCAGTGTTGACACTTGGATTAGAGGCACGAAGGAGGAGGAGGAGGAGGGAAAGAGAGGAGTTGGACATGAAGACTGCGTGACCTTCCAAGGATGAGGGTGGAAAGAGACGATAAGGTGGAGGGGAGGGACTGGAATCGGAGACTGCGGGCGGCTGGCGTCGGCCTCCTCTGCGTGGTCAAGGGCTCGAGGGCCTAAGAGGGGCGCAAGAAAACTGGCTCTGGAGATTCTGGCCCTGAGCTTCCTGGCTCCTGCCTGCTTTGTTGGTTTTTATCTATTTTTAGTGGACTGCTGCAAGAATCGCCCTCCCCTCATTTGCAACAGACCCCAGCACTTGTATTGATTTTTTCCTCCCGTGCTTGACTCACCCCTCCAGACTCTGAAGCACGTCCTGGGGAAATTTAAAGGCTATTCTGCGCTGTCGTACACACGCGCAGCCATGTTTCAGATATCAGATGTTAATATTGCAGATGGATTTCACCGAGGAGACTCTCAATCTGATTTGGCTTTGTTGTTCACCTCTGCCCGCCTGCTCTCCCCGTGGCAGCTGTCCTCGGAGGAAACAGGATACAAAAGCCCGGGGTAAAGCTCCACGTAACCATTCATTTCCTGCTGACAGACGACAAAGAGTGATGCATAGCCTGTAGCTTTACTTGATTTATCAAAACTACACAAAGAGCACAACAGACACTGAAAGTAGATGGGCAGAAAGTCATTTGAAATCTGCTGAATGGGTCGCTTTGAGTGCGATTTGCATAATTGGTTGTTTGCTTCGGAATGATGAATAAACCGAAACACATACGTGAAAAGCGGCTGAGTTTAATGGAAAAAGCGGTGTCCGCTGCTGCTCAAGCATGCCGCATGATATGCATGCATCTGTTTCTCTGCTAATGAGATTGAGTTTGTCAATTTGAAGTACGACGCAAACAGCAAAAGTGAGGAGAAAACCAGATTGTGTTCGGCGCCGCAAAAAGAAAAGATCATAACACAGCCGAGCAGAGTGACTAAATCATCTCTCACAACTGAATAAATAATACATGCTGTTAATCCACTTTCTGCTTTTTAATAATACAAACTACAGGAAGTGCTGACAACATTCAAGTCAGCGTTTGCCGTCTTGCCGCCCCGTTAGCTCTGTTTATTAGACGCCGGCTCATTAATTCAGGAATTGTTCTCAATCTACAAGTCAGAACTGCTTCACCATCGAGCTTCTTCGACTCCCCGTCAGGAGGAGGAAACACGGGGAGACATTTCCCACTTTTTGGAGACAAATGCGTCCCCCTCGAATATCCCTACACCCCCAATGGAGAAACAGAATACCTTAAATGAAAACGCGCTTCAGAGCGAGCGAGACTGACGCTGAAAGTTTATCTAATGTTACAGACGAGGTGTTAACTCATTCAGTTCCAGGTTCGTTTATGCAATTCTCACCCAGTGCCACCATTGATCGCAACAGAAGTTTCCACATCTTTCAGGACCCAAAGAATATCTTGTGCTTGGACTAAAATTAAGTACAGTATCTCAAAAGAAGGAGGTGATTCTCTTCTTTCAGCAGAAACAAAAGTGAGTCTCTAACCCACTCCTGTGTTTAGTTATTGCCTGCACAACGCAGCGTGGTCATATCATCTTTACCGATCTGGAAAAACACATTTTTACGAAAGAGAGACTTTCAAGCCGAATTCTGATCGACTATTTTATTTCACTTGACGCTGCGACATAAACCACACAGACTGCTTGCATCCTTCTTGCCAGGACTGTCACTGAATTCAGGCTCACCGACAATTTCCACCGCATCCGGAATAATTACATAAAGGCCATATCCGCTGATTGTAGCTAATCGTAACCATTCAAGTTAAAGTGTCAATTTCCACCGGCTTCAAATTCGTCTCACAAACGGATCTGGTAGGAATTGGAGTACGCCGAAAATCGCTTCTGTTCCGGATAGGAGCCATTCTGTATGCGGTGGAAATCCTGGGTCAGTCTCACTCACCAGTACTGGCACTAGCGGCACAATGACACGCTGGAAAATTGCTTCTTTGATTGTCTGCTGGCGATGTGAGGGTCCGGTACCGGGATCTCCACTAGATCCAGAGACAGTAGCACCGCGCCCACTGGAGCAGATGCACTGAGCCCGTTAGCTCTTGGCTAATAACTTCCGCATTCTCCTTCTCTCCTCATCGAGAAAAATCACTCCACAACTTGGCCAATTGGCACACTTCTCACTGGCGACTACTTGTTTTTGTTATTGTAACATGGTTATTACGTATTTGTCGGCTTTTCTGCGTTCAGAATGACCCCAAACTTCGTCGCATGTTGGGGAGGAGCGCCATCTAGTGGAAAACAAAAAAAATTGAAAAATCTGTCAAAATCAGTCAGTGGCACTGAAGGAGTTAAGACTTGAGGAAGACAAAAGCTGCAGAAAAGGCCCGACAGGAACAAAGAGGAAATGAGAAACTGTCAAATCTGCAAGTGGGAGTATGGTGAAGTCTTTTTCTGTTACCTTATTGACCCAAATATTACACAACCTGATTATAAGAGGATCCACTCCCATTGTAAGAGGCACAGCCTGTTCAGGTTCACTTCATAAATCACACATGAGTTCATACAGGTTAAAAAGAACTAGTTCACCTTCATTGTTTTTTCAGTAGCTCCTTAATTCTTCGTCCGCAGAGCCTCCAGAGCTTGAATTTCTAATCCTTTAGTCGCTGACATTTCCTAAACTAAAAGGATTATCAAATTCTGCAGTTGAACCGGAGACAGATGTTTAATTTAGGAGCCGAGGAAATCTAATTTCAGCATATTTTATGGATTAAACACGAAAAAATCTGCAGCTTTGAAAACTTAAAAATGCTCATACAACTATAATCTGTCTCAAGGTTCCGACGTTAACCCAGAAACATGAAGAAAATCTACTTCATTACTGAAAATGTGGGAGAGCTTGTAAAGAGACAAAACAAACAAACAAACAAACAAACAAACCACACAGCTGGACTTTTGCTTTTAAAACCACTTCAAATTATCGTTTAAACTTTAAGAAGCGAGGCCTGATCAGTGCACGGTAATGTTCGGAGTTTGGAGTTCATGCATCGCAACAGTGATGCGTAGGAACTGGAATATTTTGCAGAACCTGGAAGTCAGAATCATGGTCACAACGCTCCCCTGCTCACCCTTCCAGTAGTTGAAACTCCACATTAACGGTGGCCTTGAGGAGGAAACTGCTTTGATGCATGATCAGCATAATCCTCCATTTTTCAGTTTGAAAAGGTCTTGGACTTTTCATGGTAACAGCAGCAGGAAAACTGTATTTTGAAGTGTTGGAAACAGACTGCAGATTCCAGAGGTGTATGCAGTTATCATGTCTGTTTGTCTCCAAACTGTCTCTATAAGAGGGCGTTCACACCAAGCGTAAGTAAAATTGACTATTTGCTTAATTCGCACGTATCTAGATACGTTAATGAAAAGTATTTACTCGCTTCACTCGCGCGAATGATTTGTGCGTCAACAGAGTGGAGTGGAAGTCGTGGATAGTGATTCCTGCCAATTCAGCTGGCGAGATCAAGTGATAGACAAACTTACCAGATAGTCTGAACCACGTTCAGTGGATTGCTGCTTTGTTTTTGTCGTGGTTACAACTGTCAGAGATGTTGGCGCCGCCGTGTCTGGGTCTTCTCCAATGGCCCAGATGACGGCCGTTTCCAGCGGTATTTTCAGGTTACCTGAACCCAATCTGATGACCTGTTTGTGAAGATCGGCGCCGGGATATCCTTCCAGAGTACTGATTACAGGCGCTCTATCCCAGCTGCAGAGCGCCTGTCCATCTGTCTACTGTGAGTAAAAGAGTTTGTGTTTATATTTTCACACCAGTGAACGTCTTCCGGTCCGTTTTCATACGTCACCTGGGAATCTTCATGTTGATTGGTTATTGCGACACAAATATTCTTTTAAGTTAAGATATTTTCAACTGTTGTGAATTCGCGTCCACTCAATTCGCACGAATAGCTCGCTCAATTCGCGCCCACCAATTCACGTCATTCGCGCCGTCAGAGTAGTATGAGCGTCTAACCGTGCTTGGTGTGAACGCCCCATAAGTAGATAGATAGATAGATAGATAGATAGATAGACAGACGTACAGTTAAAGGAGAAACTTTGCATCATTTGCAAAGAAAAAGCGTATAAATATTGGTATTGATGTCAGTATGAGTCTGAGAATATTGGTGTGTAAGAGATCGTGAAAATCCAATATTTTGCACCCCTACATTACAGGATTATATCGTGATTTGATTCAGCATCTCAGGTCTCTTTCCTGAGAACCTTGTTTTACACGTCTGAAATTCATCTCCAGCTCATGAATAAAACATTTTAATAACAAACCCACCTGATCTTTAAAAATCACACCTCTCCTGCAATTCACCCACTTACAATCTTAATACCTCCAAGGTTGCAATCTCCCACTTTCCAGTAAAAGACAAATTTTGGGGTGTCACCCGAAGAGCTGTTTTTTATATTTTGAACAATGATTAACGGGCCCACGCTCCTCTGTTTTCTCCGGTGGCAGCAGGCTGTCTCTTCCCCGTATCAAACCTCTTTTATAATCAACTAGAGTGAGGTCGGCCCAATCAGACTCATCAGCTGGATTGATTTTTCCACTGGGCTCAGGATAATTAGCCAATTTCAACAAGAAACTGAATTAGGTGATTGATTAGTTCAATACGGGTTTGCCCAAACTCTGGCTTCGAGCACTGCCACTTGACTTTGACTTTGAAGCAGGAAGGTGAAATTTAAAGCACGCTCAGACTCCGCCGCGGCGCTGATTTTTAATCTCAGGAGACGACGATGAAGACATCAACTTCAGCCTGTGAGAAAATCTCTCTATGAACAAAAAGTCCCATCTGATGAAGAATCAAATCTCTCTTTCTCTTTCTCACCCATTTCCTACAAAACCCACGAAGCACAAAGGATAATCACTCCCAGATGTGAGAGGGCAGAGGCGCACACATCCATCAAGCTCATCGTCGCTCAGCTTCTCATCCCCGCAAAGAAACTAAACGCCTCAAAACCACATCAAGAGACAATGGTTCCGGTTTTCCAGTGTCCCTCTGTGGTTCGGTCAATGCTACGTTTCCCATCCTTTAGCCTCCATACAAAGTGTCCTTGTCCCCCAGCAGGGATGATTGACACATCCAGCCCGGCCTCCTCCCTCGCTCTCTGGTCGCTCGCCCACATGTGCTTTGTCTGGTCTGCCCCGCCTCATTGGAGCAGTCAGCTCCATTCAGGCAGGTTCACGGGGGGCGTTTAGTCATGCACTGTCAGCTCTGCTGTAGTCCTCAGCCTCTCCCTGTGAGGTGTGTCAGGGGAGAGATTCACACACACACACTCACACACACACTCACACACTCGGCCGACCCGATGCAGCTCTGACATGCATGAAACACACCAGTCACACTCAAACTCACACGTGAGGGCACACCACTGAGGAGGTCTGTCAGTCAGAGCGACGCAGGCGTGTCCGTTTGACATGATTGTTCTATTTTTGAGAAACGCATGTTGTCGAGGGAGGAGAGCAAGACGTGAGACACAAGACTGGTTAAAAGTCACTCCAGGCAGCATGTGACCGTGTTTGTGTGCAGAGCAGGGAAGTATCAAGTCCAGCAGCTATTTCAATACTGTTTCATACATGAGTCATATCATCTCAACTGCAACTGACAATACAAGATCGTCGGCGTAGAACGACATCCTCATCGTCAACAACATGTCATATTCATGAAGCTTCAAAGAGCAGAGTCAGAAGGTTTCTCAGAAGTAGAAGAGGACTGTGTGGATTATATAAAGTCGGGTAACTCATTAACGTTGTGCTCACAACAACGGACACAAATGAGATTATCAACTGGCGTTATTCACGCCAATTTTAACGCGAGGATTTGTCGTGTTTAACTGCCAGATAATCCGACTGATGATCCACTGTTGACTGGAGAACCTTTATGCTGATTGGCTATCACAATGCAAGCGATTTTCTCGAGTCCAAATTTTTCAACTCTGGGGGTTAAACGATTGAAGTGAGTAGGGCGTTGAGTAGAAGGGTCTAGCTTTTGATGTTTTGGTCCTTGTTCTGATACGAGTACTAGGCACCTTCTCGGTCTTGGACGAAGGATCTCAGATTGGCAGATTTTTTTGATCTTGGCTGATTCTTGATTGAGGTCAATATTCGGGATTTAGAAAATAATCTGCATCAGTGTTCAACTCTATAAATGGCCAATAAAATTAATGGCTGTTTCCATCAGAGGCTGCTCTAACTGTCTCCAGACACCAATCATGAGTAAAATCATTCGCGTGGATGAATTTCATGTAAAGTCAATGCAAAGACACCATTAGACCCTCCTACTACTCTGGCAGTGCGAATGACGCAAACTGTTCGGAAGCTGAGAATGTCTCAACTTGAGCGCATATTCACGTCCTGATAACTAATCAGCACGATGGTTGCCGGGTGACGTATGAAAACAGACGGTTGTTCACTGATATCTAAAATGGAAGACAAAGTGATCGTGTCAGTGTGTTGGTGCCCCGAATTATATGATTACCTTTTTTTTAAATTACCAAACCGGAAAAAAAAGGATCTCGTCTGGAGGAAATTGAGCGAGGAGGACTGATTACCTGGTAAATTGTAAAAAACATTTGACTATCACTTAAATTGGCAGGAATCACCGTTGAAATTACCGTTGACGCGTGAATGAAGTGAGTAAATACTTTTCTTTCACGAGTCTAGATTCGGCAAATTTAGCGAGTAGATGATTTTACTCGTGCTTGATGTGAGCGCCTCATTACTCTTCCCTTTGCCTCATTCGATGTCCCGCCCACATCACGATCTGATTGGCTGGATTTAGTTTGTAATATCTCAGATTCTAATTTTGAAAGTTTCTTAATTTGAAGGTTCCAAACGTCAGTTATCTGGTTTCCGGTTTGGGTTCACCTCGGCTTGTAATCCGCTCCTGTTTTTAATGAGGTGTTTTAATTGGAGCTAACCCTTTTGTCGGCGCCTCCCTTCACAATAGGAAACCGCCTTTATCGCACAGACTGAGCCCAGACTGAGCAGTGACTCAGACTTAACCTTGTCTTACTCCTCATTTTCTATTCACACAGCATACAATATTTGCATATGAAATGTAATCACAGGCTTGAAGTTTTATTAAAGTAAGTGATGTAGAGGATGACAAAGACGGTAATCCCCGCTCAGCTCCGCGCTCCCTGTCTCATAATGATAATGGCAGGAAGAATTAGTTTCAGCCTGTCTTACACACACACACACTCGACACACACATCTCACTAAACATAAACTGTGACTAAAATTAAAGAGAAAATCCTCAGTATGAAACCCCATTTGGGAGCTCAGCTCATACACATATTTTTACACATGTACACTTAAGCGCACACACTGATTCTGCGGAGTGTATGGCAGTGTGTGACAGAGCGCTGGTGAGGAGCAATTTCCCCTCCTTGTCATTATTAGATTAGTGCTTGTATTATTTGGGAGAATAAATTGGCAGCGATTGAAATGAACGCCATCAGCAGAGCTCTAATACATATCTCCTCTGTCTCTTCAGAGTTGTGTTCATCCCTGATTATGAAACACAGACGGAGGATGCTAGAGGAAGAGCGCCACCATCACTATAACCACCACCAGCACTCAGATAGGACTCTCCTTCGCCTTCAGCTCGGCCGAGAGTGTGACCTCTACTAAAAAGAGAGGCGGCAATCCTAATTGGGTGAGCAACTGAACACACAAGTGATGATTCAAGAGACACTGTGACCGCAGTGTGACCCTACTTCCTGTTTGTTCTGTGGAAAAGCTTATTATAGATTCTGGGTTAGATGTCCTCACAGTCCAAACTGGTAGACTCTGAGGAATCGGGGGCAGTTTCCAAAGCCTGATTGGACTTGGTAATCACTGAGAAACTGGATTGACATTCAGATATTGTTACCATGAATCAGAGCACGTCTGATCCTGAATTCATCCAAATATCAGGTGAATCAACGTTATTACTTAAGGAGGACCTATTATACTTATTTTCACCTCTTATTTAGTCAGCCTGGAACACTAAAGCTTCATAAAGTTCTTATTTATCCTCTACCAGCATCTGCAAAAGCCCTGATTTCAGCAACTCCTTTGTTTTAGCTGCTTAATATCTGCTGATATTAAGTTAGACAGAGGTCGTGGGTGTTACTATTTACACAGCCGTACAGTCACCTGAAAGTTTTGCCATCACAGAATAAATCTTAGGTTGGCCATTAGCACCCACTTAGATCGCCATTTTGCCCTGTTAGCATACACTGTCTACTGGGATATAAGCTAAAGTTATAATTTTTTTACACAGCTTATGTTATGGCTTTACAGAAGACGTCTGAGGCTCAATTATTGTTGAAATGCAAATTCAGTAAATGTGGGAATGAGGCGATCTTCACTTGTACTATGTACTCAATCGCGCAGTGCACGAGTTTCAAGGGTGCAGTGCTGTCCCAAAAATACAGTGAAAGTACACTGATAAATTAAAATGTGGGTGCTTCTGGTCGTATAGTCCATGAACAGGCTCTGCTGGCCCGCTGGTTATTTTTTATTTAGCCACGCTTCAGAACCCGGCGGCTACTAGCTAACGACCATTAGCATTCGTGATACCATTCGCGGTAAAAGACAAAAAACAGGTTACACCACAAATATACTCAAAACGATAAACGCTGGAGGTGCTTGATGGAGAGGGAAACTTTTTACTTCCATCTGTACAAAGCTCCCAGGTCGACTGTCGCCGACCCACTGGCACCACAGCCGTCCACAGCCATTCTTACTCATGAAATGAGTGCGGGTGAGTGTCCGCAGTCTCAAAATCTGGACTGATTTGAGTACATCATCTGGGTACTTTTGCATACTCAGTTTTTGCTTACTATCCAGACTTTTTTCCATTTTGAGTTGAGAATACTCAAATTTTAAAGTATTTAGTATGGAAGTGTGCGATTTGTGACACACCTCTGGACTGCTTGTTGCTACTTTACGCAGGTTTTATTTTGAAAAGACTCAAATCTGAAACCTGGTTTCAAAAACTCTTTGGGTCTGTGTGAACAGGAACGACCAAAACGCAAAACTATCATCTAGTCTCCATTACAGACGACTCTTCCTATTACTGCTTTTACCCCCCTCCTAAATATAAACAGAGTGTCTGGAGATGTCAGAGTGTGTCCAACACTTACAAACCCCTGCTGTGAGCTGCATGTGTGAAAAGCCCGTTCCTTTAAACATCAGGGCCTGAAAGTCCTGAAATGAACTTAAAAAGCACCGGGGCCTCAAGTGTGAAAATGACTCATTTTCATTTGTCTCTTATTCGTTATTGATGTTCCTGTCTTAATCTAGTGAAGCGTGAGTCTGCCGTACTTAATACGGTTTACAGCCTGGACTTTGTTGTCTTTGAAGCTTTACTTTCATTTCTTTATAACTTTAACTTTATTATACTTTACCCATATATCCTTCGCTCCAGTGGATATTATTTTGATGAATTGGTTTTACTTAAATCCGTCTTATCTGAACTCATGTATGTCTGGTTATAATGAAAATTAAAATAAAGCTGTTTATCCTCTCAGATCCACTTCGATATGACCATAAAACAGAGACTCAGTATCAGAGAAAAACTGGACCTGGACCCATAAAACCATAAAACACGAAGCTGCTCTCAGATATGAAGCATCGACTAAAAACCTTTGCAGACTTCTGCTTCCCTCCAACACCAAAGTGACCAGCATCACTATTAGCAGCCACCTGTACCTGTCATTCATGTAGTGCTGAGGTTGTGTTAAAGTCATCACTGAAGAGCGCTCCATTAGCAGGTCATACAGCTTTGCAGGATGTGCGCGCGTCGCTTAAACGCGTCCCTTTATTGTCCACCTTTGATTTGGCTGAAATCAGCCCAGCTGGCGCCGCCTGATGACTTTGGCTGTGAAGGGTAATTGATTGGCAGGGATTATCCTCTTCCAAGTCACCTGAACACGGAGCCGAAAAACGACAGAGGTGATGCAGACCGCAGCCAGAGAGCGTTCACTGTTACAGTGTGAGGATGAAAGTAATATGGTAATATCCTGTCCCTCTATCCCTTCAGTCTTCTTTACACCTACAGTGTCTCAAGTTTGGGATTTTAGATTCAAACGACCATGAGATGATATTACGTTACCCAAAAGGATGAGGAAAAACAGTTCAGGGATCGATTTCTTTCATCCATACGGCTAAATTGGACTGAAACTGCCTAAGGAGTTTTCCACATACTCTAGTGTTTGCGCGCTGAGGCCCTGATCTACTAAAGGTTTGCGTGTGCAAAAACACGTGCAAACTTGATAGCGCACGCAAACCTTATCTACTAACCGGGAGCACCGAGGATTGCGTCTTTCAAATGAGCAAAACAGCGCCGGCAATCCATTTAGCGTGTCTGCCTTCATGAAATGTAGATCAGCAGAACGCGCAAAATTCCGGGAGGAGCATTCTGGAATCATTTAGCACCCGCAATGTGATCTATTAAACCAATTGCGGTCGCTGTTTTGCGTCTATATTTAGCACGTTTGAAAGCCACGTGCAAACTGGAGCAGCCTTACGCACGGTCATTGTGGAGAGAAGGAGGCAGAAGTGCCACGATACACGCCATGATCCTTGTCCTAAAACTTGTGATTCATTTTGTTTTTCCGGTTAATTACGATTTTCATAAATGAGATCAAACACAAAACAGACGAATAAAAATATCTGTTTGTCTTATTGATTTTAAACTTCCCTTGCCTTTTATGCAGCTCCCCAAAACGATATGTGCAACTCCATGGCTTTTTCATGTATGACCACGCTGCTCCTACAAACTCGCCGTGGTGACAGCCGATAGCGCACACAAAATCCTCCTTTAAAGAGGGCGGTCCGGACCACTTTTGCACCCATTATCAATTGCACATACAATGATAGTAGATCAAATGCAACACGCCCACAAATAGCACGTGTTTTTTTCAAATTTTTAGTTTGCGCACGCAATTTAGCGCACGCTATTTTGGATCTTAGTAGATCAGGCCCTGAGAGTGGGAGAAAAAATCAATACGGCATAGTATCACGATATTTTGTCTGGTGATATATCGTATCACCTCATTTACCAAATTAAATTGCTAATATGAAGTCAAATCTATGATAATGAAAAACTAAAATCAACTGTTTGTCCAGAGAGGTTGGCAGAGGTGACGTTATAGAGCAGGAGACAACAAATATAGCGCCACCAGGGGAAAGACATTAGGATTGCAAACGGCAAAAATGTGATGGAGCTGACACAAAAGGTTTTCAAGATGTGCTACATGAAAATAAAACGCAGCGTAAATAAGACAAACATGAAGGAAAGACAAATGATAAATCAGCTCAACAGTTGAAAAAATGGTATAAATCACAAAGTATCATGATATCGTATTGTGGGACCACTGGTGATGCACTTTAAGCTGAATATTGGACGTTGCAAAAGCAGCAAATAGTGAACAAAACCTCAAAGAAGAAGAAGACAGGACTTTTTAAAAAAGACGGATCGCTCCTATCGCACAAATAAGTGGTTCAGAGTTGTAAAAGTGTTTTCATCGTTGAATGTTCGTGATCTGTATCTTTATCAGCCTTGAAAAAACTTCTGTGAAACACAAAGTCAAATTTAAAATGTTCATCTTGTACATTTCTTTTCTTTTATAAATAAACCTGCTGCTTCTTTAGTTTAGCTCAGTGGTCAATCTCTCCTCTCATGCCAAACTTCTCTGCTGCTGTAGATAAAAAAGGATGTTTTTATCCTCCTATGAGTCGACTATTTTTAGGCCTGCGTGGTTTTTCAGATGCTCTCAATATACAAAGTCACCCTGACATTCTCCATCAGAAAGAAAGAGAGAGATGCACTTCTCTGAAGTGGTTCAAGACGCAGTGAGCGGTTATCAGAAACTTTTTGTGCTTCAGTGTTTATAGTGATTTTAGATCTGCATATTTCGTGGTATTTCTGGAAATTGCGTGGTAGAAGAAAACAGTAATCTTCTCCAACAAAGGATATAAAAGAAAAACTGATGCAGACAAATGTGGCGTTTCTTTATGTGAGGAAACTGAACTTTGTTGGTTGTATCTCAAACGTTTAGCTCGACGTGTTTTTCTGCAAAGACAGAGGAGTCGGTGATTGTTTCGCTAAATCCTCTAACTGAGTGTTTACTCTTTTCTTTGTATCCTCCGTGTCTGTCCGTCAGCCTACCTTTGCAGTGTAATTAGAGAGCTTACAACAACAGTATCCACCTTCTTACCGTGCTGACAGTTTAGTTCTTTCTGTCCACCGCCTCAGCTGCAGAGATGTCCGCCCTCCGTCTCCGCTCTGTCGTCTTTCTCTCTTTGAAGCGGCGTTTCTCTCTCCTCCCGCTCCGCTGAGGCCTGAGGGGAGCAGCTGGACTCTGCAGGTTGCCACCGAGGCGAAGAGGCGAAAGAAAAAACAGACAAATCAGAGCGGCCTAATTGTTTTTTAATGTGCTCCTCTGCAGGGTAGGGGGGATAGCCTAGGGACTGTGTGTTTGTGTGTTTGTTTACGTGTTTCTCTATGATTTTTCGGACCCTTGATTGTTGTTGTTGTCGAGTCTGTGCGGGTTTGTTGGTGTTGATTTAAGCAGCCTTACATCCAATTTCTGTGTCATCATTCGGCAAAGCACAAATATTAGGATTATTTCCGTCATTTCCTGCTATAAAAAGGTGAATAAGTGGTTCATCTTTGTCTTAGTTTTTCTTGAGGTGATGTTGTAATGTTGTATGCAGGTATACTTTGACTTGACCGCTGTGTGTGATTTAGCCGAACACGCCTCACAAAATCTGTGCAGGTACATAAAAGACAAAAGGGATGGACCTTCTCCATCCATTTCCTCTCAGTCTGTAATGTTCAGCAGCAGCCCCACTTCTTTGTGGTGTTCCCCAAGGCTCTGTTTTGGCTCCCCTTTTGTTTCCGTTATATACGCTTCCTCTTGGCTCCATTTTTAGTTCAAGTTTAGGAATCTATTACCTGTTTTTGGAAGTTTTCACAGGCTCACACCATCTCACCTATCTGGGCTTTCGCACCGGCATGCACTGAGGTCAGAACTCCAGATACTCAAAACCAGAAGTGTTTTTATTTAGAAGCGTTTTTGATGGTTTCTTCTCTTTTATTCGCTTTTATATATTGAGGTCCTGTTGTGTTATTTATGGTATTTTTAGTGTCTTTTAACGCATATTTGTCATTAGGGCCCGAGCCGACAGCGCTATTGAAACCCAAGGGGTTCTCAGTTATTATTAATATTGTTATTATTATTATTATTATTATTATTATTATTATTATTATTATCATTATTTTACGGCCTCCGAAATGCAAGTTTGACCCCCTGAATGACCTCGAAAACTCACAAAAATTTGCACGCAGGTCAGGCCCAGCGGAAATTGCAATGTTTTAAAGTAACCCAAAAAAAGCAATTAAAAAATGGCTCGCTAGCACCCCCTACAGAGCGCCACGAATGTCGACTTTTTCCGATCTGCCTGATATTTTACAGGCACATATATCTTAACGAGATCTTTGATTTTGCGCACTTGGACTTTTTCTCAGACGCACGGTTAAAGAGTTATTCTGCGGTTTTCGGCTCATTTTTGCATATGTCACGCCAAACGTATCGAGTTAATTGTTTGTTTTTAGACTTGTGTTAGACTTTGTTTTTAAATGTGCTCCGAAAATGGACTAGGATTTCTACCAGTTTGACCTTATGCTTGTAAAAACAAAGAACTATGACTTAAAGCTTATTATCCTATCACAGTAAATAACATGGACAATTAAACCTCTTTTTGGAAAAGTTAAACAGAGAAATTCCCTCTCTGGTTGGTTCCTGTCGAGGTAAAAGCTGAATAGAAAAGCTGAAGAATAATGGCGCTGTCAGTCACCGGTGCTGTGACAGCCTAAAGTTTAACTGCAGACAAACTTCTGACACCAACACATGACGGATGAAAGTGGTCAAGGTTTCTGAGAGCCGTCTCTGTCATACGGAGAGGGGGAATAAATCCTGGTGATTGATTTTGAGAGATTTAGGCTGCATTTAAAGCTGCAGAGACTTGGCGTGTCACTGATAAAAACCTGCTCTAAGTTTCACAGTTATCTAAAAACCTCTGCTGTGATTGGTCAACTTCACACACTATCAGTGTCACGCTAATGTGTTGGAAAGTAAGATAAACTCAGCAAATGCATATTAAACCCTTAAGTGTTAGGAACTGAACAAAGGCCAGGATCCAGACGTGCACATTTATTATTTAAATTTATTAACAATAAACAATAGAACAAAATGAACAACAGAAAATCACTGTTTCCAGGAAAAGGCACGGTCAGCTTGGACTGCCTCTAAAAAAAACACAAAACCAGAGTTAGAAGAGAATCACTGCAGCAAGGCAAATAGCTGGTGAAAAAACAAAGTTCAAATGATAGCGCCACGTGGGGCAAGTAACAACTAAGGAGGTAAAAAACAAAGTACAACAGAAATACTAAACCAAAAAATCTTCTCAACTAGAGGAAAAAACACGAACACAAAATCATCTTTGCTCGAGGGAAAAATTCTCACTAACAAACACTGAGAGGCGGGCTGAGAGAGAGAGAGAGAGAGAGAGAGAGAGAGAGAACACACACAGAGGAGAGGAACACAGGAAACCCAACTGCTGCACAGGCGAATTGGCGAAGCGAATTTGGGAAGCAAATAATTCCCTTTTTTTAAAAAAACTTAAAAATCAATCAATTAATCAAATTTTATCTGTATGGCGCCGAATCACAACAGTCGTTATTCCGAGACACTTTCCAAAGCTTTCCGCTCATAAAGTCAATGCAAGCCTCCACACCGGCTTTGAACCTTTGAACTTTGCAAACATGCAAATTATATTTGCGTCAAACCAGGTGTGTATTGGAAAAGACTTGAACCAAATACTTTTTCGTGTCGCTTTTTCATGACGCTTCACTAATTCACTGGTGTGTAACAACCTTTAGTGTCCAGGTGGTGACCCTTTTTTATAATGTGCTTCAACAACTCTGTATATCAGGTATATCACAACACTTCTCCCCTCTCATCTGAGTGTTAATTGGACTGCCACTCATTTACGTTTCCAAATAGCCTCTTGGTTCAGCCGACAATGGCCCGTCTTTTGATTTGTTGTAATGAACCAAAACTACACTTATGATCCTTAAAGGCAATCAACAGCTGCAAAGGATTCTGGGCCTTACAAGGACTTCCTCATAATGGAGAACACACTTTTTTTCCTGTGAGGCTTCAGTCAGATTTTGAGCATGTTGGGCACACAGCCAAACGCTGTAATTTCTGCTCAGCTCCCTTTAAAAGGCTCCATGAAAAGGTTTTGAAAAGCAGATGAAATTACAAAATGAAAAAAAAGAGAAAAACCGTCTCCAGAGCAAAATATCGTCAGAATAGATGAAAAGCTTCAGTTAATTTGCGATTTGCTGCTGATTTATTCACATTAGCGGCAACAATTAAGTCTCTTGACATTTCGGTGACGTTTATTTTGTCATCGTTAAACACTTTGATTGATCACAGGACGGCTCATTTTGCCATCTAGATCTTTATGTCACGAGTAAAGTCATTTATTAATTAATACTGAGTGAATTCATTCATTCATTAATAACATCCTCATTAATGACTGTGCACAATGTTTGGGTTGACAAAGTTGTCGTCTGCCTCAAGATTAAACCCACAATACTGGGTTTTATTTACATTGAATGAACTCTAACTGTGTGTTGAAGCTGCCAGTTTCACTTTTTATTACTATTTTTGGTGCTGATTGGATGAACGGTTGAGTAATTTTAGCTTTATGAAGAAAAAAGTCACCTGATACAGTCAAAAATATTTATTTTTATATTATCTTTGGAAGGTTTTAGATGTTATTTGATCGGAGAGTTTGAGAGAGGCAGGAAAATTAGAGGGAGAATGCGCCAAATCTTGGAAATTATATGGGCAGTTCAAGGGGCACTACACCGCCACCTTTCTCCGAAAACTTCGCCAAAACTGAGACTGTATTTCACGAGTACCTTAAAGGGACAGGAGCAAGGAACTTTTTGAAATGACGGCTCGTTGCTGTAAGACAATAAGCCGTCATTTCTGCGGTGGCGTCTCCGTACTATCGTGATCTTGTTCTTTCGGTCATTACCCAAAGTTCATGACCATAGGTGAGGATCGGCACGTAGATCGATCGGTAAATCGAGAGTCTCGCCTTTCGGCTCAGATCTTTCTTCACCACAACTGATCAGTTAAGCGTCCGCATCACTGCTGACGCCACTCCAATCCGCCTGTCAATCTCCCGTTCCATCCTACCCTCACTCGTGAACAAGATCTCGAGATACAAGCGGCCCGAATGGGTTTCCTCCGCGGGGTGTCCGGGCTCAGCCTTAGAGATAGGGTAAGGAGCTCGGACACTCAGGAGGCGCTCAGAGTAGAACCGCTGCGTCACGTCAAGAGGAGTCAGCTGAGGTGGCTCAGGTATCTGGTTAGGACGCCTTCTAGACGCCTCCTGTTAGAGGTGTTCCAGACATGTCCCACCAGAAGGAGACCTCGTGGCCGGCCCAGGACCAGGTGGAGGGATTATATCTCTCTCCTGGTCTGGGCTTCCCTCCTGAAGCTGCTGCCCCAGCGACCCGGACCCAGATGAAGCGGAAGAAAACGATGACGATGACGTCTTCCAACAACATCTGCAGGTTTTCCCACTAGTTCGCATTCATAGTTGACCTTGTGAAATTTTGAAACAAAGCTGACGGTTCACAAAAGTGAACTAGCTCACCTTTACTCCAATGGTTGCTACTGGCAACCAACACCCAACTGAATCAACCGCAGGGGATGGAGAAGTCAAAATGTTGAAACGCTTTTAACAAGGACTGGCAAACACTTCCGAACTCCATGGTGTCCACTCACGCTGAGCTTTTGTTGTGAGTGCGATGACTCCTTTCAAACCACGACCCAAATCAAGCTCCATAATTAAGGGGACATTAGTGCCCGCTGTGTCCCTCCACTGACCGAACTAAAGTGGTCCAAAGTTGCAGTGATGTGACATTAGGCTTAAATACCAATGTGAGAAATAAATCCTTTTGTTTTTGTCACCTCTCCTCCTCCTACATCAGCTTTCAACACAGACGCTTTAAAACCAGGACTTACACAGTCCAGTTCTCCTTTAGTCTTTCCGACCACTCAGAGCGCTTTTACACAACTCAAAATCCAGCCGTTCACGTCACACATGTTTATTTTTCTCCTCTCATTCAATTTCTGGCGTCTTTTATGCTGAGGTCAGACCATCAGACTACACTATCTGTTTTTTCTGCTAAGATGTTCTCTTAAGTCAGACTGGGCGATCACAGAGCCCTAAATCTGAGCCGTGACTTGGCTGAAAGATCCTGTCAGAGCGAGGATACTGACTTTAACACTCTACAGGTTTCTACACTTGATGAAGTAATATAACAGGAGTCCAAGGGCATAAATATCTCTGTGTTTGACTCAATGAATCAGATATGGAGATTTTCTTTTAAACAAACAGATTCAGTTTTCCTCAAAGTTGCAGGAAAAATGTTCTTCTCCAGTTTTCCTGGATTGTGTTGATTTTATCGGTAGATTTTCTGCTGCTTTTAGCCTCAAAATCCTGGACTCTGTCTGCTCTGAGATGTAGGATATGATACGATAAGATAAATACGATATTGTACAGTATGTTACGATCCCATACGATGCGATGTAATATGCTGCGATACGATAAAATACAATATGATAAGAAGTTATACGATACAAAACAATACAAAACAATACAAGGTAGACGTGGTGATATGATAGCTGCGATAGATATGGCACGAAACGATGTCAGACGGTACGTTACGGTGCAATATGATGTGGTATGATACAATGAGATTTGACACGATATCATTAGATGCGATATGATACAATGTGACATGATACAGTATGAGAAATATAAGATAGATGCGGTACTATATGATATTGAACTGTAGGTTACAATGCCAAACAATCAATGTGATGCAATACGATGCGATACGGTACAATATTATACAATACAATATGATATAAAAAGATTGATATAACAGATGCAGTAGATATTGTGCAATTTGATTTTGGACGGTATATTAGAGTTTCATCTGTTGCGATATGTTTAAATACAATATGATATAATACGAAAGACGTGGTAGATACGATACAATATGACGTTATGATGCAATACAATGCAATGGTATAAAGTATGATACCAAACAATGCTATATGATACGATGCCATACAATACAATATCATAAGAAACGATAGGATACCATATGATGTGAAAAGATACAATATGATACAATGAGACAGATATGATAGCTGGAATAGATAAGGTGCGATTTGGTTTTGTTCGGTACATTATGATGCCGTATGAAGTGCTATGATAAACTACAATATAATTAGTAACAATACAATATGATACAATACATGATATAATAAGATAGACGTGGTAGATACGATAGTTGCAATAGATACAGTATGATATGATTTCGGACAGTATGTTACGGTGCGATATGACGTGATATGATACAGTGCGATATGATACAATACCATAGGATCTGATATGATACAATATGGTATAATAAGATAGATACTGTAATTTATGGTATCGAACGGTAGGTTACAATGCCATACGATCAATGTGAGGCGATACGATGCGATACGGTACCATACCATCGGACACGATACGATGCGATGCGGCATGGCACAATACGACATGATAGGATGTGAAAAAACTAGTTTATTTGAGAGGCATAAATTAAGGTTAATGATGATTTTTACACACACACACACACACACACACACACACACGCACACACACAAAGCCTTGTTCTGTACTGGATTTCGTCTGTGTCCTGTGACTCCTTTCTCACTCTTTCCACTTCCTGCATAGCAGCAGGACATTTTGCACTCACCATCACACCTCTGTGACCTTCATATTGAGGGCGAGAGGCACAAATATATTGTCCTGCAGTAGTGTAATGACAAAAGCTACAGATGTAAGAAGTATATTTCAGTTCCATATGCAGTCAGCAGAACAAAACCTGTCTATTAATTAGTGTTTCAGCAGCAGATCGGCTTTAAAAACCACCACAGAGAGACGGATCCTCATAGAGCACCGAGCTGTTTGATAGTGAGAGCAGGTATCAGGCTCTTATTAGTTTGGTTTGAACCAGAACATGATTGGTGTCGTCTAAATTTGAGGAGTTCAGTTGTGTTCACTACCTCTATCAGAATCTACACAATTAGAGCGAGGATCCTGAATCTGCTCTTTTCTATTTCACAGTGCTTTAAAAGATTAAAAGCATGAAATGACAAAATGAACAGAGAGTAAGTTTTCCATAACAAGTTTATATTAATTATTCTGGACACTGAAAGTGGTCCTTGGCAGCCTCTTTCTTCAGTGAGATTTTGGCAGGGGACTCAGTGAGTTCATTACAGACACAGAACCAGGCAGTGATGTAAGAATAACTCCTGCATTGCATAACTTCAGAGCGAAATTCATGTACTTGTATAGTCAATATGCAGACTCCTACAGCACTGGCAGGACTGAAATATCTTCCATTACAGCAAAGTTCATCACTTATGAGGCACATCGCTCTTCTGTTTGCCAGTAGACGGAGTTTGGGCTTATTATTGACATTACTTCTGCAAAGTGCAGTCTGAGGGGAATCAGATTTAAGAGTCCATCTGCTGTGCAAGCATAAAGGAAATCTACATGAAACTATTTTACAGTTTAAATAAGAAAAACGTTGGATGCAGAAAAAAAATGGACAAACCTGAGTGTAGAGAAATCTCCGTTAGTGATGGAAGATCAGTTCTTTTGACTGAACTGAATCTTTAGAATCAGGTCATTAACACGATTTGTTCAAAAGAATTGTTCACTGAACCAGTCAGTGCTTAGGAGCTTCATCTGCTGGTGCAGTACACGAGTGAGTGACACAGCGCCGCTGAATGAGCCCCTCCCCTCCCCTGCTGCTGAAGTCGCAGCGTCGTTCACACGTCGTTCATTCGCCAAGACGTGATGGAAGAATCACTCCCCTGCCCTGAAAAATTCAGCTCTCTGTGAGTCTGTGTCGGCGATAACAACACAGCAGCGAGCAGCACGCCGCTAAACGAGAGCGAGTCGTCCTTTTATATTGTCTTTTAAATCGCAGAAAAGTGGAGCGATTAAAAATAAACATGGCAGCTGTAGCGGGGAGTCAGATACTTTTAAAGATATCAAATAGAGTATTGCTTTAAATTGGCTGAAATTAAATCCTTCTTGCAGGAAAGTTTAAACACGTGTTTTATCTTAGCTTACGTTCATCCTCACAGTGAACGAACCGCTGCTCGATGCTACGCCCCTCCCTCCTCTGCCTTTCTCAAGTCGTTCAGAAGTCGTTCGTTTCATTAACAGTCTGACTGATACATATTGTTCATTCGCTGTGAGCAGATCATGAGACTCCGCCCGCTGGCTTGCTCGCTGGCTGGCTGTATGTTGTTCGCCAAAGAGTCAACATGGCAGTTCCTTCCTGACTGGCACACTACGCTTGCAGCTGAGCTCAACTGAACTGAGAAAGGAACGAATCAGGTCTTGATTCCATTCGCGTCGTTCACTCAGCAGTTCTGTTCTTTTGACCGAATCGTTCATAAACGACACAACACTAATCTCCATAGAGAAAGTTTTCAGTGACCTGACGCTCTGGGAACATATGGTCCGAATGCAAATCTTCATAAACATCCAGACACATGTGACCCTGAGCTGCAAGATGTCCCACTTTCTAAGCTAATGTGGCTGCAATGCTTGGAGCGAGATTGGAGTCCTCCACATTGTGTTCATAATCATACATCCTAAATAATCTGCATCATGTAGATACTATGAGTAACCCCTTTGACATAAACATGGTCTCTGGATTCAGTTGTTATTTATAAGATATCGATTAGTCGTGCTTTGAGGACCAAGGAAGCGCTTCCTGATTAAAAACACGCTTACGCTCGACGTTTCTCTGTCTCTGCTGCATCTGGTTCTCTCCTCTGTCATGCATGAGAGCGAAGCAACAATGGCAATTTTATCCTCTATAATATGCATTTGCTGTTGCCTGGTATCCGCCTCCATAACAACAAAGTCATGGCACTTATTCATGGTAGGAAATGTGAGGAAAACACAGAGAGAGAGAGAGAGAGAGAGAGGGAGGGAGAGAAATAGCCATCAGCGCTCCAAGATAAATGAGCTTTTATCCGGTGATGCTGTTTGAGCCGCGGCGTTTCTCTGAAGTCAGAACTGCATTATTAAGTCAAATTAAGCCCTGTTGTACACGCTCGAGATGAGTGCTGACCCTGTCTTGATAGAGAAGGCTGTGTCGTTGTGCTGCATTAGGAGGCCCAATTGATCCTGTCTGCAGTTACATAAGGCCATCGTCGGACTAATTCACCCACGCCATTAACACCCAGATTTGAATCTCTCTTTGTGTCTCACTTAACACTTCCCAAACGCTTACGCTAAAGTTTCTTGCTTCGCGAATTTTGTCTTTGGACGCTGCCTGGCGTGTTCCTTTGTCCTTATTTTTGTCTGTCAGGCCTCTTATCTAGCCACCCATAGCTTCTCTTTTTTCCCACCACACTCTCCCTTATCCTCCTTTTCTATTTTTGTCTTTCATGGACTTAGTGAAGAAGGCTGCGGGAGAGACTGAAAGGGAATTAGAGTCCTTGGTGTCATTGAAGCCTCAGAGACTGACAGTGAAAAGCCAATAATGAGCCCTCCATCCTTATTTTCCTCACACACTGACCAGACTCCTTTCTCGCCAGCAGGCTCGGACTTTTTTGTGGTCTAAGGACCGTTTTTTCTCAGAACTAGAGAGAGACTCTCTTACACTTTTACCCAGACTCACACACATCCATTTGAACTAAATGAATCTAATTAGGTAAACATTTGGGATGATGGATTTTTGGGCCCTCTTCTAGCAGCAATTACTGAGTTTCTGGGCGATCGATTTGTCTCAGAGTAGAGCTACAGTAGATTGTGTTAAACCTCGCCAGGAGGCAAACGAGAGCTTGAAATACACTGTATATCCGCTGGTAATTATTGTCAAGAACGTGCACAGCAAATCATCTGCAAAGTCAATCCCGACCCACGCACCATCGATCGTTTGCAGCGTTCAAAACACATCAACAACTTGTATGGAGTATTATTCCATCACCGGGAACGTTTGTGAACCTTTTACAGCTCATGTCAGGTGATATTTGCTGCGTTAAGCAGGAAATGTATTGATCATGTTTCATCTGCAACACCGCAGAATCAATAGTATACTATAACTCAAACATGCAAAAGCTATTTTTCTACAAACATCAGGATAGAGAGCTTCTAATCTGTTATTGAGGGTGATGTCATGTTGGTGTCTTTGAGCAGAGAAAAGTGTCACGACTAAAGGCTCATTTATGCTCATCATACGTATGAAAATGTACATTTTTATATGTCAATTTCAAACAATGGTTCTGTCACTGCTCACATACTTCCATGTGTTCCTTACGTTGGCATGGATATTAACCATTACATCCACCAGGGGGCAGACCGGAGTCAAAAGTTTCTGACGGAGAATTCTTTTCTCTAGTAGGACAGATGAGAAAATTGATGACGATCCTAAAAAAGCCCCGCCGTTGTCTTCTTCGTTTCTCTCTAGAGATGCAGCAACACTGCCCCCACGGTTTCCAGTGGTACTGCTCCGTCTGGCCTGTATCTGTAAATTTAAGGATACGTGCAGAAATACGGACGAAAAGAACGTGAAGCACGAACAGGGAGCATATCGTATCCATATGTAATGTTGAGCATAAATGAGCCTTAAAGCCCACAGGAGCACATTCCATCAGTGTTGCGTCTCACTTGTTACGCAATAAATAGGTTCCCACTCTTATCAATGAAGCATCGAACACAGGAAGTGTCCATCGCAGCTCCATCTCAGAAGCGCGTCAAGTTTGGTTCTGCTAAAGATACGTGTTAAGTCCAATTTTCGCTGCTCTACGCTTCCAACACACATCAACCTCCACAGAGGAGATCGTCCTAGACAGGATGTAAAGCACGGAAACCGCGCATGTCATCTGATAAATTAGAGTGACCATACGTCCTCTTTTACCCAGACATGTCCTCTTTTTTCGGGGCTGTCCAGCTTTGTCCAGTGAAGTTTATAAAATCCTTCAAATGTCTGCGGTTTTGTACGTAAGTTTCGATTTTGTGTCACATGGACTTACTGAGTTAGAAGCGCATAAAAGACACTCGATCCGATCCAAAAAACTCTCAAAATTAACTTTGTGCGACTCTGTGACTCTGTGACTCCGCCCCCACGTAGTCGTGTCCTCTTTTTGGGAAGTCAGAATATGGTCACCTGAGGTAAATTTCAAATAAAACACCGTAAGCAGACTCCAGACTGTGTATCAGTTCGTGTAGAAGAGAAATACTTCCTGGTTATGAATTTATCAGTAACACAGAAACTCAAACCAAACAGCAGTAAAGACGTCGTATCCTTGGTCGTTCAGCCTTGTTCATGTTGCACGTCGTCTTTAAATCTCATTAAAAACACGAAAAGGTTCCTGTTTATATCAAACTGTCCCCAACACTGTTTCAGAGTCCTCTCTGAGTGACTTCCTCCTGGAGGTCAAAATAAGTCCATGGGTTTTTGTTCATATTTGAGGTCACTACAGACACTCTCGCAGTCTTGTGACAGATTACCGCTCTGCACTTGAGAACGCAGCATCCATCCAACACGGGCTGTCATTGTGAAGACTGCGGCGGCCTCACCGCGAGACTAACTGAAGTCACACTTCAGGGGCTAGATCACATTTATGACAACGCTTCGTGTACCTCGTTACCGGTTTAATGTACCTCGGCGTTCTATCCCACACACCACTAAGCTCCCGATGGCCGACCTGAGCCGTGTTTGCCTGAAGGTCGGACAAAGTGAACATAAACAGTTACTCAGCTGAGACATTACAGCCGCGTTTTCAGACTCGGCCCGCGTTTGTTTCAGGAGGTTAAGAGTGGTCGTACAGGTGGCGTTAACATGTTGCACCATAAAGAGAGCCTCGCGTGCGCTTTTCACGGGACGTTAACTTCTACTGCATGTGCTGATTATCAGTTTCATGTCTTTGAGATGTAATAAAGCAGCAGTTTTCTCAGACAAGAAGGAAGCGACATGAAATAATGAAGCCTGTGCAGAATACTGGAAGTAGAAAACAGAGCAGCTGGGAGCAACGACTGCAAAAACACTCGATCTATTACCAAATATGCACATCCTGCAAGTTTGCAAAGGAAAAATAAATTGAGTTTGGAATTTTAGACAAATATCAGCCAAAACAATCCAGAGTATTGAGAGTAAAGTAAGGGCGTGCTGGGTCCAGACGGGCTCATCCAGACTAATACACCAGTCACACCATCTCAGTGCAGCTGAAACTGGGTCCAAAATCATAACCGCAGCGCGTCTGGCAATCGCGCCCTCAGGCTTTGTCCTCGCGCCAAACCAGAAATGAACTCATCCTGACAAAAAGTGAACAAGATAAAACAGTAAGAACTCATTTAAAGCCGCGCATTTCCAGCAAGCCGAGTATTATTTTTACCCTCGTCTGTGGGAGCGACGCTGCAGTCTGCGAGAAAAGCCGTCAATACGCCGTCTCACTGAGGATTAGCCGTTTTAATTACTTCCACCTCTCTGCTATCACCATCTGCTTTGAGTCTGGATGGGCCTCCTCGAGCAACACGCTATTCAAATCAATTGCACCAATCTGCACAACGTTAGCATGATAAGCCATGCGGAGGCATTTTCTGGCCTTTGTAATCCAGTTTGTGTCAAACAGATAAGGTTTATTGCGTCCTGAGGTACTCACGCCTTGTTTGGCAACCTTCCCAATAACTTATTCAGAGGGGTGTTGTTAGAGACGGGCCCGGCGAAGGAGGAACAAAAGGTGATAAAAGATTGCTGCTAATGCTCTGCAGATCTAATGAGACAAATCTAAATAGCAGCTTATGTCATTATTCCCTCATCTTCTGCAGTGATACTCGTCCTGATGTGTCTCTGTGAGCGGATCCCTGCTTTAGCCACTGTTGCACAACACTACAGTTTTTTTTTCCTATGTTGCACTCACCTGAGGCCCCCTATTGTGGGACCCCCCATCAACCTGCACTTACAGGCTTAAATATGGTGATCCTAGCACATGTGTATGGTGGCCCTGAGGTGCAAAACACAACAGCAAATCAGAAAACACAACACAAAAAGAGAAAACACCTACCTATGTTTTCCAATTTTGGTTAATGTCATTGTGTTTTCTCTTTTTTGCGTTGCGTTTTCTATTTTGTTTTTGCTTTTTTTTTCTATTTGCCATTGTGTTTTGCACCTCAGGGCCACCGTACAAAACCATAGACTGTATATAGAAAGGACATTCACAACAATCACAACAGGTTATTTTTCCTGTTTGTGGTTGATTTTCTGCTAATTGGGATATAATTCAGTGACCGTTGAATTTCTACTGTATTTGAAAAAGCAACGTGATTTTATAGTTTCAGTTTTTGCAGTTTTCCTGGTGTTTAATTAAGTGAACTATGTTCTATGTTCCTTCAGACAGAGTTAGCAGCTGAAAGTCCTGATGAGAGTATCCGTACATCATTTTCAGATTAAAAAAAAGCCTCCTGTTTCTCACTCTGATGTCTTAAAATATCTTGATGTCAGCCTCCATCTAAAACTCTTCGTTTTAGCTCCTGTCTCTTTAAGGTTTTTGACATTTGGGACTTTAAGATGCGGCTTTGCAGGCTTGGCTGCGGTGGGGTGGCAGGAATATTCTTAGTCGTGCTTCCTGGGATGTCTCTCTTTGTCTGAGTGGAGAGACATTTTTAGGAGTGAATGAAACAAGGCAGCCTCACAGAAGAAGATGAGAAGAAGCAGAAAGAGGAACTCTGTCTGTGTGAAGGCACAGAAGCGAGCAGCTCCGGTTCAGTCAGGGAGCTGCCAGGCTCAGGTAGAGATAAGCGGTGTGGACCAGGCGTTAAATCCATTTTCTGATCCTGAACAGTTTAGGAGAGGATCTAAAAAAGATACCGGCGCTGACAGGAAGAGGCATCTGCAGAAGAATGACTCTGTCTCATGAGTCCCAGTGAAAGGAAAGCACATATGCATTAACTTTATTACACTTAAATACTTCGATAACCCTTACATATACAGACATGCCATATAAAATTTAGAGCCAAGCATCTGCAGCGCTTCACAAATCTCCCGCTCTGACACTCTAATTATTCCCCGCGGTGCAAAATCATCTGATGCAGAATTGTGCAGCTTCAGCTCCGTCTGCAGACGCTCGGCTCAGGCAGCTGCTGTTGTGACAGGTGGACCGGTTTACTTTCATGAGCTGCATGAGCTACAAAGACCCAACCGCTTCTTAGGCCCACAATGCACTTGGGCTCAGCGTGAACTTTTGTCGAAACTGTGTCAAAACACGAGAGAAACGTTAAAAAGCGGATTAAGAGTTGAAATACTCCAACTTTATTTGTTAGTTTTAATCCCAAGACTGGATTTGGCCATAAGGGTTTGAGTCCCGCTGCTTTTAATGATCTGTCAGCTTATTTTCGTGTGCTGTTATTTTAAGTGTCTCGCCTCCTAACAACCTTGAACCACAAATACTTTGATGTGGTTTATTCTCATTAACTCCAGAGCTTTTTAAAGAGGGTGAAAATGTGAAGAAAATGAGTTCAATCTTTCTTTGAACGCAGAAACTTCGGCTCCAAAGTCTAAAATAAAAATGACAAGAAATTCTTCGTTTATTTTGACTTTTCATCTTAATGATAAAACCTAAAGTATCTTTCCAACGTTGCCAGTTTAACACTTCAGGTGGGAAAAATTCTCATCTATAAAAATCTCACTTGAAGATTTATGAACTTCACCGTCACCTGCTTTTTTTTTTTGCTCTAACTGCAGAGTCAGAGTCTTAATTAACAGATAAATCAAATATATAGTTTAATTGCCTGTTTGCAGTAATGGTACAGTGATTTTATGGCTGCAAAATGGCAGAGTGATCCTAAACATGACGTTAGAGGAAAACAACCGTATGAGCATTTAGATAATTAGGATACATCTGTGTTTTATTCAGGGCTGTCAGAGTTAAGTGAAGTGCATTTAAGGTCTGAAATTTACACGTTTTTTGGATACAGTGATTTTTTTGTCCCTTTCTGCACACTGTAGTTCCTCAATGGTGCGTTATATCCACAAAGAAATTCGGGACGGCTCAGAGGAAAAGGGAAAAGAAGTAAATGCATCAAATTCTCCTGAAAGTAGTTTAAGTCTGAGCTAGGGCTGGACGATTTGGCCAAAAAGATGATCACGATATACTTTGTCATATTGTCCGATCTCGATTATTATCCCGATTTTTATTAAAACGGCCATTTTTAAAGCATCTGTACCTAAAAATAAAAAATAGATAGATAAATACTAAATAAGACGTTAAATAACTTTTCTTCTTTGGAGGATGACTCAAAGTCATGGCTGACATCTATTTTACTGACCTCAGCTCCACGTTCAGTTACTCTGTTTATTTGTCCAGCAACTTACAGAAGTGAGCAGGAAAAGCTCGACTCTGCTTGGCTGTTGTGACGCACATTTCCGCCATGTTTGATCGAGTAAATAAGCTCACAGCTGATCACCGTGATTGAACTGAAATTTATCACGATCATTGATCACGATCATATAATCGCACGGTCCTAGTCTGAACTCCAACCTGAGAGCGAAGCATGCCGGTGCAGCTAACCAGACTGATGCTCGTTGGTTAGACTTCCTGTATTTAGTTTAGATGGACTTAATGATATTGTTGGGTTGTTCGCAAATGATTTGTTCAAAACAATGAATCTTTGATTTGAACAACTGGACTGAATCATTTCCTCAAGTGATTCGTTCATTTCTCAGTTCAGTTGAGCTGTCGCACGCACCGACGCCTGAATCACTCAGTGAACTACACACCCGTTACTTTAACAGATTTAGTTCCAAATAAACAAACTTAAAATGTTAGGCTGGCACGAATGAGAGGAGAGTGAGTCTCACCAGCTGTAGCAAACTCTTGGCATGAGCGACTGAGTTGAGAGTGTTGTGTTCAAGTGAACCTCGGAGAAAACTAACCTTTTTTTTTTTACTCTGATAAATTGCCACCACAACAACTAGCATACAGTAGGACACAGCATGTAACAAGTCGTGTGTAAAACCAGCAGTTTGAGAAATGTGTGTCTGATCCTATCATTGCGGAGGTTTGCGAGGGAACGGTTCATGGTCAGTGTGAATCCTTCATCAAATATACTGTGGGGTAAAGGTTCAGTGAACGAATCGATCACTGAGTGTAATTTACAGAGTAGACCTGATAAACAGCAAACCATAGAACAGTACACTTAAAACATCATGATTTATGAACGAATCTTTTGAATGAATCTTTTTAGTGAACTGATTCGAGTGATCCAGTACATCTTTAAAAAACTGCCGTGCCCATCACTTCTTAACAACTCTTAAAATGCAGAATTTTAAACATGCAATTAAAATTCATTAAAGTTAATTAAGTTTTGAAATTCTTCAATCAATTATGATTAGAAAAAAAATAATTTCAGTTTCTTTTTTCACTCTCAGAGTTATTTCTGTAACTCCACCTGGATCACAGCAGCTGCTTCTTCTGTATCCTGTCAACACATTTACATATTTTTCAGATGAGCTAAACTGCAAATGAATGTAAATGATCAATATTCATCATATGATATATTATACCTCATTATTGGATTTACATGTAGACGTGTGTGTGTGCGCGCGCGCGTGTGTGTGTGTGTGTGTGTGTGTGTCTTGAGGCGGAGGAGGAGGGCTTTCAGGAGCCTGTGAGGACATTCATCAAGCACTTCGTATCGACTCCGGAGCTCTAATGTAATTCTGGAGTAAAAAATGATGCACACTGTAATGCACCCTCAGTGCACCGCGTTTAAAACCGATTATTCACCAGCAACCCGTCGCCAGCTGGTTTCAGCCATTCCTCAGCTGGTTAACAAAGTTAAATCTAACGAACTGGAGTCTACGGGAGCAGAGGAGCGTGGAGTTTCTTGTTTATCTGCTCGGTGAAGATGGTCAGCGTGAACTTTTCATTTTCTCCTTAGAGGAGCGAAGAACGGAGAAATCACTGCTGCGCTCTCAGTGTTGTGGAGTCGAGCTCTGTAATTACACAGATGAAGTTAGCGACGGCTGTGAACGTCTCAGATACGAGACCTCGCCATTATCCATCCTTGTTTTTTAATTAGCGCTGCGCTCACTTCTTACTGCGACATTAAGGTTAATGTTGCAGAGAGGAGAGCCGGTGGAGACAAAGGCGCTCGCAGCCTCCGATTTCATAACTCACACAGAGATGTTCTGGTGTCACTTAATGTAGCATGAAACAGCTAAAGGTTGCATCCAAACAGCAATACATCAACTGATAGGCCTCTTTTATTGATCGAAGGCTGCTGCTCTGGAAACACTTGTCTGCTAAATGGTGTTTTGGTGCGATGCTTTTTGTGTCTCCACGCTGAACTGCCTCTTCAAAATCCTCAGAAATAACCGCTGACATGCTCATCCAAGACGCTTTTCAGGGATAAAAAAACTCTAACGTCTCAGACAAATGCCGTCTTCACATGTGATACAGGACGTCTGTTCAGCTCCGCTCACAATGAATGAACATTTGTGTTTGTACTAAGGCTAGGACTCGATTAAAGAAATTAATCTAATTAGGCTTTGTGATTAATTAATCGCGAGTGAATAGTGAACTGAATGAATACACAAACTTAGGCAAACAAAAACTTTAGTTTTATTTATTTTTCTCAAGGTGATACTTCACTGAGACCAACAGATCAGTGTTTTTTTATGCCATAAAGTGTAGCCATCTTCGCTCTGAATCCACTCATCTGGTCGAGTGTGGGTTGGTTGTGGGTCGCTGTACTCAGAGTTGGACTGACGTTAGTTTCCACGCTAGCTGCAGCATGTTTAGCATTCAGGTGATACAGGAGGCTTGACGTGCTGCGGTGATATGCAAATTCTTTTTTGCATGATTTGCACAAGACTATTTTTTTATCCGGGCTTCCATTCATCTTTTTTTTTTTAAACAAAGATGCCCATCCACGCCAGAGCCAATCAAAGCACATTCATCCGTGACTTTGTTCATTTTTCCATAGTGGGACTGGAATCACTGCTGCATTCACTCACATTGGGGTGCGCCGAAACGTCCCGTGGTGTAAAAATACAGTAGGTGTGATTAATAAACGTTAATATTTCTAACGAGATGATACTAAATACCTTGTATCTGCTCCCTTTCTTCCACTGTGAGATTATGATGATGTTTTATATCTGACTGCTTCAGCCAAATGCCTGCAGTCCTTAACTGTCTGTCACTGTGCGCTGAGATTCCTTACTGGTTGTAGTCGCCTAACACATCATTGCGAACTTTATGCCAAGTCTGTCTGTCCTTCTCTGAGTACTCACAGGTACATTCACTGGATGACTCTAATTTATAAGTTTCTTCTTGGCTTCGCTCCTTCTTATTTATGTGACCTTCTTTAAAAGACTGAAAGCCACGACTCCCTGCGCTCAAACCACACGATCCATTGGATTGTTCTGTTAATCAGAACTGAACTGGGCACAAAAGTGTTTTTTCAGTTTTGCTGCCACTTCAGCATGGAATTCTCTCCAGACTGACCTGAAATTGTTGGAATAAATTTCACTGGAAACATTTCGTTCAATCTTGACAATCAATGACAGACTCTGGGAGACCCTGGAACAGTGCCTCTGTTTTTAATTATGTTTATTTTCTTCTCCTTTATTATTTATTCTTGTGATCTGTGCTGCCGACCTCTTGGCCAGGTCACTCTTAAATAAATAAATAAAAAATTACTGTAATTAATTTATCGCAATGAACGCGTTAGTTCCAGCCCTCGTTTGTACATGTGTGTAGTCATCGTTTAAAGGTCTGTTGTGCCCTTTGAATATGGGTGTGCTGAACAGACATGCCGTTCTTCGTGCGCTCTGCAGGATCGTCAGCGCTGATGATTCAGGTGTGAAACATCTCACCCATGGTGCTCTCCAACATGGAGACACAGAAGGATGAAAGTAAACAAGTGCATGACAGAAGAAGGTATTTATCTGAGGTCGCCGTGGTTGTTGGGAATGCATTAGAGAAATATTCATTAATAATGACACTGAGGAAGACGCGTGGAAGCAGTGAAGATTTATAAGGTAAGGTTAGGTAAGGTAGACTTTCTTGATCCTGCATGAGGGAAACTACTTCACCACTAGGACAAGAAGACTCATACAGACAACAAACAGCATGGAGACATCAGAGAAACATAAACTCAACACCAGATACACGACAAACACAGTAAAGAACCAATGAAACATGATTTTAAAGTGGTACAATGAAAGATAAGGACATGATTAGATACAACAAAAGCCTGATAAAAATGAGTAAATACTAAAATAAATACATCTACCATCTATGCAGCAGTGCCAAGTCAGACCCTAACATATACAGTTAAAATGGAGAGGAGTGAAATTTCCACCTGCACCTCTCACCTGAGTGGATCGGTTACAGGTACACAGATTAGACCCACAGTGCTCGGACGCCAAACATCAAAATACGAAAGTTTTAAAGTTCATAGTCTGAGTTTTTATCAAAAATAAAGTTATTTTATCTTTTATTTTTATCATGAAAAAGGTAACTGACAAACATTTTTCTTCATATTTATAATTAAAGCTCCAGTGAGGAGTTTTAGCTGGTCTTAAAATAGACTGAGATTAAAACTGACCTAGAAGAGCAAGAAGACCATTGTCAACCGGAGGGATGACTTCTCTGTGGTTATTTTGGAGTTAGATGTCAAACTAAGTGATTACCTGCATGCTATCATTACAGTTAAATCATTTTAAGACTGTTAAAAAATGACGCTAATTCTACATAAACCAGCAAGGACAGCTTTGTCCATGAGAGTCACCAAAGTCGAGTTCATCCTCCACACTAAACAAGTTTCAACATTTCCCTTCAATGTCAGATATCTGTGGTTTTAGAGCGCTCTGCGTCGTTATAACTCACTCTACATGTGAACATAAGGCCGACAACAGAACAAATTAGCGTGCCAAACCGTCAGCGTGAAGCAGACCGTGCTGGATTACATCATCTTCTCTGCTCGCTCTCATGACTCGGGACGCTGCCCCCTTCCACACTCAGAGTTCAGCCTGCAGAGTCAAGAGCCAGGGGTCCCGGCCTTTTGCAGAGAAAAGCTCGCAGCGGCTCCCATCTGTCATCGGCTCAGCGGCCAAATAAGCCCGTTCTTTACTGGGAGGCAACAAGATGGATGGAGCCACTTCATCACGGCTGTATGGGGGCACGGAGGAAGCAGCGCACTGCATGCCTCTTTGACAGCCGGTCCTCCCCCACTCAGCCTCCCCACGGCTCCCATCAGGGCAGTGTAGAGAGCAGCAAAGTCATTACCAGATGTACCACTGTGGCTTTATTTCCACGCGCTCAATAATCATTTACACCCGTCATTAAAGAAAGCAAATTAACAGGAAGGTTTGTGATTAAAGGATTTGATTTATCTTTGTGGTTTTTGCTAACCGAATCTTTTCTCCAAAGCCGGGTCTCTTTGGGACAAATTTCAAGAGTGGAGGTTTACGGAGATAATTGGATGTCCCTGCTTTGAACCCATCCATTTACTAGTCTTGTGCGCAGACCACCTTCTGGTGGACGTCCAGCCTTATTACTTCAGAAGGAGCAGCTGCGCTTGCGGTGATATATATATTTTATTTTTTTTCTAAAACATTAAAATTCTTGCTGCGGCGATGGGCGCGTGTTTGGCGAACAGTTGGCAGTAGTTGAAGAAAAAGGTAAAGCTCCAATCAAAATGCAGGAAAGTATCAGTACCTGGATTCATTTTCAAAAGCAAACACAGTGAGTGTGATTGGATATTTGCAGGAAAGCTTACTGGCTTGGTAGTGGTTTCCATCTGCTTTGTGTGACGTATCTTCGGAGGTTATTGTGCAGATCGTTCACGGACGTGTGGACGGGTCAAATCTTTGCATAGCGGGTGTGTGGCTGTGACCTTAAACCAGAGAAATCCAGCTGTTACGCTGTTTTCTCCATGATTACATCAGCGCACTTTACTGAAATAAGGATAAGTGTGCATCCTTCTAATTAAAGCTACTGTAAGGAGTTTTTAAGGCGGTAACAAAACAGACTTTTATCAGCACTGATGCTTTTTAAAACCAAAAGAAGATTGGTGACATGATTGATTATTTCTATATAGTTATTTTTCATGTTTACAAAATCGTTAGTGGGGGGTAGGTGTCGGACAAGCTGTTAAACCTGATGCTACTGTACTGATGTTACGGATTTCACCTTTCTAAATAGAGCAAATAGAGAGAAAACACAGAACAAAATCTGCACAGGGAGAAGAGGTGCCCCTTTTGTCCACAGGGGGCGCCAAATTCAACACAAGCTGAAAGTTCCTCAGAGGAGCTTTAAATATATAAACTCAATTACCCCCAACCTCTCTCTAGGTTGTCCTCAGACGAGCCTTCCATCGTCGCTTCCAGTCATCCCGATTCTCCAAACATCTCTCCAGTTCGTTGGTACTCTGAGCTCCTGCGTCCTTCTTGAGTATGTCCACGTATGTTAGTGTAGGACGTCCTCTTGACCGATGACCATGTGTTGGTTCCCACAGCACCAATTTGCTGGCTGGCAGTTCCCGATGCCTTTGGCGGTGTCCTGCTCGTCTCATTCTCCTTACAGCAATCTTCTCGCTCACCCTTGGTATTCCCTCGTACAGTGTTCTGTTGGTCACATGTACGTTCTTGTTGATGTTAAGCACTGCACGCAACATCCTGGTGTAGCACCCATCGAGGGATTTCTCCAGGGTTGGCTTCAGGGTCCAGCATTCACTGCCATAGAGGAGAACGGACTCTACTGTCACGTAGAAGATGCTGAGTTTGATTTGGCGGGGGAGGTTGGAGTTCCATACACTGGTCATGCCGTTCAGGGCTCTCCTCGACTTCTTTCAGCACAGCGCCTCCTGCTGGAGTCAGAGGTTGATGTTCTGGTGGAACGTTGTGGGTCAGTTTTCTTGGTATTTAGCCTAATGCCAAACTTGGCGCACTCTAACTCTACCCTGTTCAGTAGTTCTTGTGCTTGTTCCACGTTGTCGGAGAGCAGACTTATGTCATCTGCATAGTCGAGGTCTGTGAGGACCACTGCAGGGTGTCGTCTCAACCTCCTTGGTGTTAGCGTGAATCCAAGTTGCTGCTCTCGCCCACTGATTGCCTTCCTGAGCACATAATCGAGGACTATGATGAAGAGGAAAAGGGCAAGTGTGTCCCCTTGGATAACCTCAGCCAGGATGTCAAACTCCTCGCTGTGGCCGTCCGGGGTCACCACCTCGTCATCACCTTGGCCCTTGTTCCAGCGTACATGGTCTCTATCACTCGGAGAAGGTTGAGAAGAAAAATGTTCATATTTTTGAGAATTTTTGAGTATTTTACCCTGAAACTGGACCATTCTCAGCCTCAGGAAAAACATTTCAAGGTTATTGTGTTTTTTTCAGTAATTGCTTCAGCAGACAGACGGTGATATCTTATTTACCTATCATAAACAGGAACTTGTCTAGACCTGTTTTGATCGAGCTGAGGCACTGACTCATACAGAGGTGACACGAGGTATACATGCATATGAACAGACAGATATTTATAAACCTGTTATTCTCTCGCCTCGGTCTCACCGTTCTCATGTCTATTAAACTGCTGAGAACATTTAATACGAATGGAAAAGTAGCTTTAAAAACAAACACTTTACTCATTCTTAAAGTTCTCAGAGGACAGGTACAGGTGTGGGAGCAGATCCTGTTCATCTGTCAAAAACTCATTTATTGGCAACAACCGTTAGACGGCGAAAAGTACCAAAAAAAGGGGCGTCGGTTTTCGTCTAGGGGCAGGGTCATGCACCCCATGTACAATTTTCAAACCTGTGGGTCCTTCTCCCGCCAAAAAATCTAAATATGACAGGATTTTTGAAAAGCACCTGGGGTGGCCATGTTGATTTTAAGAAGGGGCCAGTGCCACCCTGATTCCTTTTCTTGATACGCCCCTGTTTGTAACCACCCGAGTGTTTTATATCCAGAATAGTGAAAAAGTTAAAAATGTTTTTCGCATTTTTTCAGAGCCAACATGTTTACAGTCGCTTCCCATGACCATAGGGGGCGCCAACATTCGACTAAAACCAACAGTTCCTTATAGGAGCTTTAAAGTTTTGTCTTACGCTGCAGGTTAGAGAAGGATGTTTGCTCGGTCAATCTACCATTGCATGTGAACTCATGGTAAATAGAGAGTAAATCTGGCATCAGGCCCTCATATTATACTCAGTATGTATTTCTCTCTCTGGCAGTGAAACACACTGATGTCTATTTGGTGCCAAATCTTGTCACACGGCTGCTATTTCAACTTTGACCTCTCCGCCCCACATCTCAGCTCAGCCCATCCCTGACTCTGGGTCATGTGTTAGTGATGTCTGTCAACGGAGGCTGCCAACAAACCAGCGCTGCGGCTCACAGAGAAGCTGGTCACAGTCGGGTCACAGTCAACAAGCGTCTTTTCATGGCGTGAAGGCCGTGTCCTCGCTGCACTCTGAGGCTGCAAGTAAACACGAAGTTCAACTGTGTTTCAAACTTTACCATCGCCGTCTTTATGCTGTGATTAGTGGTCACCCAGCCGACTGTTTTATTAGAAGGGAATAATGCGATTTTTATCCATCTGATGTTGCTTTAAAAACTCTCAAAAACACGCTGATTGCTTCAAAATAAACCACTTCAGCAGCAGCAGCAGCAGCAGCAGCCGAGTTTGTAATTATGATTACATAACCGAAGAGTTGATGTGTTTTTTTTCTAACAGATCTTGTCATTATATCTGTATGTGCACATGGAAGGAGCAATTAAGAGCACATTGCATTCTCATCAAGCTAATTAAAGTTATTGCACCTTTCACACAGCAGGTGTTTGGACCTGCTGTAATGTAGTGATTAGAAGTCGTTACATAATTAGCAAAAATGAGCTGTTATGCTCGATTAAATCACAAAGTTCTGCTGTTTTCTAAAGTTAAAGAGACTCCAGCTCTCAAAGTTTCTTTATGATACTGATCATAACTTTCCTTTTGTGTTTATTAGAATTAACCCGGCGATGATATTAGTCCTTCGCATGAGAGTCTGCTCAAACATGTCATTACTGAGCTTCTCCTCCAGCTTGAAGTGATTCCCAGAGTTTTAAATGCAAATCCAGTCAACCACAACCGGGCCCACAGAACGTGAGAGTGATTTATTTTTTATACTCCACATCATCTTGATATAATTCATGCAATTACCCATACTGCATCACTCTGAAGCACAGTGTCTGGGGAGGCGAGGAATCCTGTTCCACATTAGTGGTGAGAGCTGGCGTGTTCGTCGGGTTTGGGAGGCTGTTGACGGAGTTGTGGAGCTGAAACCTCAGAGGTTACAGACGCTCGGGTAGTTAATACTGGTGATGGATTTAACAGGTTTCTTAAATATACTGAATAATTAAATGAAGTTTAAAAGACACAAATATAATCTATTACTTCCTCAAAGTATTCTATCTAAGAGGAGGGGCTTTTAGGTTGTTTTGAAGTCTCTTAAACTTTTGGGGTCTAAAAATAATCACTACAGGTTAGGGCTGCACCATTAATCAATTTCTTAATCGTAATCGATTATTTAATTATCACGATGTTCAAAAAATTAAAATCCTCAAATCGATTTTCCTCTCTATCATTTTTCGCGCCCCCAGGCCACCATAGGCTCCTCCCCCTTCCTGTAGGAGCACACCCCAGTTCCCCCACACACCAGTGTAAACAAACATGGCGTTTGCTAAAGGAGGCGATAATTTCGTGGTTAAATAGGACAAGAGCGAGTCAGTCATGTTGAATTGGTACAACTTCACAGTTTCAGATGAAGAGTAAACCACTCCCCGCTGTAAAGTCTGTCTGAAGGCGGTATCAACCCGTCACCACGGAAACGAATTCAGGAGGAAACGCTAAAGTTTTTTGTCGTATCGGCGTTTCAGGTGACTGTAAACGGTACTTTTTGAAAACGGGTCAGAGAGTAAATAAATCTGTAAACGACGACCATTTCATCTCCGTGTGGATGTCTATCTGCATCTCTGGAAACGATCATGTGACACACAGAGTAACTCTTTTATGGCGCCAAAACAACCTTTAAACACATGCTCTGTACTCTTCTTCTGTCTTTTGTGCATTTCCTGTGCAGAGTTACAGCGCCACTTACTGTCTTACTGTAACTTTTTATTTTTAAAGTGAAGTTTGGTGAAGTTGTCACTGAATAAAAAATCCAAATCGAAAAACAAGTTTTCAGAGAAAAAAATCTGGATTTCATTTTTGGTCAAAATCGTTCAGCCCTACTAAAGGCTCATGGGTAATATCAATAAAACTCATCTTTTAAAGGTGGACTATGTTTGCCTCATCAGCCCCAAACTGGCCCAGCAGTTCTGCACAGGTCCGGCTTTGACCTGGGTGTTTAAAAAACTGCATGTAAAGCCCCAGAAAATGACTTTGTCAGTGCTCCAGATTTAAACTTATTAATGATTTAAAGCTTCATGTTCAGGTTGTTACTGATGACTTCCATTAGTCAGAGTTCATTTTGCCGAATAGAGGAGTCGTGGCTCGTGGCTTTGAATGTCCGCATCATGAATAAAACGTAGACATGACTCACAGTCAGAGAGAAAAAATCCAACCACACCTCGTCTGTTCCTTTCATTCGCCTCATTTCTGCCTCCCTCCTCTTTCTCCCACCACGCTGTCAAAACAATCAACTTTTCACCTTCAATTAAGGTTCAGACTCTGGCGTCAGAAAAAGGACTCCTTTCGTCATGGACTCTCTTTCTCTTCCCTCTTATCTGTGGCTCTGACTGCTGCCTCTCTTTGTTGTACAGAGAAACTGGCGGCCCGGTTCTGTTCAGAACATCCTGATCTTTTTGGGTTTCCACAGCAGACTCTACTCTACTCTGGAGTGAGCTGCATGTCATCCTCAACCCCAATTTCCACCACATCCAGAACAGCTACGAAAAGGCTGTATCCTCCGATTGTAGCTGATCGTTTTCATTCAAGTTAACGTGTCAATTTCCACCGGTTTCTTTCCTCTGCGGATCAGAATGAAAATTGCTGTCGTACTGGATCGGAGCTGTTCTGGATGTGGTGGAAATTTTGGGTCAGAACAGCTCGATGTTTGACGTGCGGTTACCAAATTACACCTTCGATTTTTCTGCAAGATCTCAGGCCAAAAAAAATGATAAACTGAGTGTCACAAGCATGAAAAATAAAACACAACATGTCTTTCAAAATAAAAGCCCAATTCAGTTTTGTTTGGTTGTTTTAGTAGAGAGCCTCCCTTTGTTTTCACATCATGCTTTTATTTTGAAATTGTGTCCAGAACAGAAGAAACCTAAAATTAGGGGAGATATAAGTCACTGTGATCTCTTCTTCTTCTTCTCAGTCGATGCAGTTAAAGGTAACCCAGTAACTCAGGAGAGTTCAGGTCGGAACCTTCTCCAGGTTTTGAAGTTCTCCGACTCCTTCCTCGACCCTGACCTCCAGTAAGGGTCCAGACATTTAACATAAAACTTTACGTAACTGTGTTTCTTTAACCGCGTCGTTAAAACCCGCTTCAATCTTTGGAGCGACACCTCTGAGCATCTCCAGACCTCACCGTCGATTCTCCGTCCTCATTCTCATTCTCCTCTCACAGCTGTAAACATTCTGTTTGCTCAGGAAATGCTTTTCAGCAGTTTGTCTTATATTGCCTCGATTTTCCATTTTCAATCTGAGAAAAATACACAAAACTCCACCTCCCAGGTGCGCAGTAATCACGGATTATGCTCACTAAGCAACCAGTAAGTCACACATAAAGGATTTGGTCAACAACCCTAAAAAAGACGGCATAGCCTTCTGTATAATTGCATAAATCCTCTTATCACGGGCGTAATCTCATTTCCTTGTATCGATAAGATTTTTTGATGAGTGTGGAGCTTTTTTTGCATCACATCATCTCTTCGTCTCGGAGGAGGAGGAGGGAGCAGAGGAAATGTCTTAGCTTAAAAAAAAAAAGAAGTCATTGTCTTCAGAAAATTAATCCTCCGTTCTGTATTCTGGAGGAGCCTCCGCGGTTTCAAATTGCCACATTGCATTGCTCCGGCGCTTTTAAATTATCATACAGATAATGTGAGTCTGTGTGACAGTCTGTTGGTTTAGTTCACTTTAATGGAATGACATTAAAGTGCTTTTACACTTGGCTGAAGAGTGAATGCAAAGAGAAGAGGCATAGAGTGTCATCCTATAACATTAGACTGAGACGCTGCCGGGCGACAGGGCGGTTACTCAGGCAACAGAGCTCGCAGTCTGATCCAAGACATTACACACTCACACACACACATTTACACACAGGAAACTCTTGTCTCCCAAAAATGCAAATCAAATTTGCGAGGCAGAGGTAGAGAGTGAACACGGACACCGACCTTTGGCAGCCGGGGCTCTCGGTGTCCCTGCCGCCTAATCGATTAGTTTTGAGCTGCAGAGTCGGCAGATGTTCAGGCCTATAGGAGCGGTGACCAACTGAGACACTTTGTCCGTCTGTTATTCAGACTCACAGCCTGTCGCTCTCAATTCAGCTCCGAGTTCAACGAGCATCTTCCTGCCTTCTGTTGGTCTACTCCTTTCACGGCGTTGAGTCACCAAATCAAGTCTGGAGTGAAGTCTGAGTCACCAGAGGAGTAATTTGAGTCAGGTCGGCTTGGGTCCCCATTGCTTGGGTCTGAGTCATCACAAATATGATTTATTACAAACAGCATGGCACTTTCAGCCCGAAATATTGTCTGTGTGAACCTGGACTGAACAGATGACCTTGGTGTACCTCAGAGATCCGTCCTCGGGCCGTTGTTATTATCTTTATTTTACATAAATGATTTAAAGACTTTTTGAAAATAGTTTAAGTTTTAACAAGTTCACACCAGGACTGACTGCAGGATCTTGGTGTACCCCACCGATCAGTCTGCGGGCCATTATTATTTTGATTTATCTTAATTAGATATGTCATATTGTGTACAAACTATCTCTTATTTGTTGATGACACAAACTTTTTTTTATTCTCATAAAAACACAGATGAAGTAGTTCAAGTTTTAACAAGTTCACACCAGGACTGACTCCATGAATTTGGAGTACCCCATCGATCAGTCCGCGGGCCATTGTTATTGTTCATTCATAATACCGATTTACGTAACGTTTTGAAAAAACCTATACTGCAGCCCGTCACCAGAGGGTGCTGTTCTCACGTTGGCTTCACCCAGCGAGGAGGCAGACGGCGTCCGTTCTATATACAGTCTATGGTGACAACGGTTACGTGTAAATATTGTTAACTTTAAATCTTACTTTTTATATAAATACATGATTTATCTTGAAGTTCTATTATATCTTTACTCTTATGTACATGTATATTTGACCGTTCTTTTATTTTGCTCTCCTGTAAAATATGCAGCTGGAATTTTAATTTCTCTGAGGGAACTCCCAAAAGGATAAATGAAGTTGTACCTAATATAATCTAATAAGAGGCTCTGTGGGGAGGCAGCAAAAACTGTGAATGTGAACCATTTCACTTATTAAATATTTTGAGAAAAATGAATGAATGTGAATAGTTCACTTTTATCTGTTTGAACTGAACTTTGAGTTCGTTCATTTTTCGAGTGAACTTCAACAACTCTGGTTTATTTTTTTTGTGAGGCAGCAGTTCAGTATTTGAAGAGTTGAAACATTCCTGCTGTAGAAACTACTTACAATTGAGCAATTTTGATAGAAATTCCTACATCTGCTTCTCCCACAAAGACATAACCTTGATTCAACAAGGAGGAACAATAACGTTTCTCTCGTGATGAAAGGAAGTGGAGTTTATTGTTAACATGGGCGGACCAAAAGCTGGATTTTGTCTGCGGTAGGGAAATGTCGTTACGATCCTTCTTACAACCCTTTTTATCAACCTTCGCTTTGCCTTGCATCTTTAACACGATAGTTTTTTTGGGGGGGTAATGTTATCCAGGAGTGTTTGATATTTGTGGAGCTGAAGATAATCTTAAATTATCTTAAAAACACATTTGTACACAGCACCATTTGTCGTGTTTTACCTGGAACTGAACTTCTTGACAGAAAGATGGCGCTTCATCTTGTTGCATTTTTTGCCCCGGCAGCTTGAGAGCAGCACAACCTGCAGCCATGTGATAAAAGTGCGCCAGAAACAGAGCCGATCTGTACTTTGTCAAAGGCAGCTCCTTTGATCGCTCGGTGAAAAGTGACTCCAGATATCAAAGACTTTCAAAGAACACTTAGAGACCGACCATCTGATAGGCAGGAGTGTGGAAATTCACACTCGCTGGCTCTTGGAGTGACTGATGCTTGTTGCGTATCATCCCATCTGCACGGCTGATAGTGTAGCATAATGAGACGAGCGGAGACAAAGTGTCGAGCAGCTCTGCGCGGCTGTATCATCGCTCCAACTTTGAAGGGTATTTCTCCCATCCTCTTTCCTCCAGCTGGCGTCTCCCGCCCCCCTCTGGCACCATCTCAGCTGCTGGTAGTGATCCGGGGCTGCGGGGTTGTGGCCCCTGTCACTGGTTTCACATGCAGGCAGCAGATGAGCCAAGTACACACATGCATCTACAGAAAAACTCATACAAACACAGAAACGCATACACGTGTTCGCCATAAATAGACGCACATTTATACGCAGCATATGGCTCCTCTAACAGATGAAGCGCCCTGCAGAGTTTAATGTGCTGATATTTGTCTTGTGTTTGTGAGTGTGTGTGTGTGTTTGTCCTTGTGCTCAAACTTTTTGATTACATTTGCCTCTGGAAACATAAATCAGAGGGAAATCATCCTCGATTTGAAAGTTGTATGGAAGTCATATATGCCGGCTCCCTCTCTGCAGAAACCACGATCAGACATAAAGTGCAACATTCAGATTTGAGAGGAAAGGGTTTCTACTGATCTGTAATCCAGTTTGACTTTGAAGCGAAGAGTTACTGTACAGAAATATAGATGAGTGTGAACACAACTCCATCAGAATGACTGTCGACTCGTATTTTTAACAGTTCATGAAAAGGTTCAAACTGTCTCTCTGCAACACGATGACATTTAATTCAGTTTGAACTCGACGGGGGCGTTTAAACGGAGCGTTTTCATTCCAGTAAAGCCAACCTCTGATGTGAATGAACTGTATGTGTAAGATTATCACACAGACTCTTTTGTTAAACTCTTATATTTGACTGATAAAGAGCAGAAACAACATGATTGATGTTGGTTTGTAATGATAGTTTGCTGAGGCACCAAGAATCTTAACCTCAGAGGAGAAAGAAAATAAGAAAAAAACTGTTTTTAGGAGCAGGATCAGATTTCCTACATCACAAATCCAAGCTCCGCCCCCTGCTATACAGGCCGCAGTCAGAAAAGTAGAGAGGACGATTGGCGGAACAAGCGTGTGTGTTAGCGGATTGCTTTGCTCACAAGTAAGCTAATTATGACATTAACTTTCATCATGTCCCCAAAGACATTAGTGTTTGAGAGCTGAATGGCTCCTATGTTTCCTGCTTCTTCTACTATGCTAGTAATACTAGGCTGCAAGTTAGCGTGAAGAGGAGAGTGCGGAGCAGCGTTGTCTCCGCCCACGACTCAGAGACAAATTGCTAATGATCTACTGAAGCTCAGCAGAAGAAAAGCTGTTGAAAATGACACAGGTAACGCGATTTTTGGTAAAAACTTAATAATCACAATTTAAAGACCACTGAGAAAACTTCAAGTGGTAAAAAAACGATTGTAGTGGGACTCTAAATCACAGAACCAATCAGAGGGATGAAGAGGGCAAGAGTGATGGAGTAGGGTTGGTGGTCAGGTAGAGTTGGGTGTCATCGGTATAGCAACAGACACAGATGTTAGATTTGTAGAATATAAAGTCAAAAAGAAGAAGGTAGATGATAAACAGAGGAGGCCCCAGGACAGAACCCTGTGGAACACCAGAACTGAGTGGGATTTGAAGGTTTGGAGTTGAATGATCTCAGTCTTAGAGCGAGTCAGTGATTCAAGAAGAGGCGATAGATATTAGTGTTTCTGTAATTTGGTGTTTATTTTGTTGTCTGCACTCGTTTGTGTTTTTATTTGTTGATGTGTTCTCGTGTTTATTTTTGCTTGTACATCAAAACACTTTGTAAACTCTCTTTTTTATCAAGGTGCCAAACACATAAACCTGGAAAAGTCTCTGACAGGATGGATGATAGAGTTTAAAAAGTGAGCTCTCCACCTATTTTGGATCTACAGTGTGTATTTGTAAATGTGCTCGGTCATGCATACTGATGCGAAGTCATGCTTCGTGATGCGTGGACAATGAGGCCGCAGAGTCGGACAGTGATTGAAGGCGGGCGAGCAGAGCTGGCTGATCGGTGTGTGGAATCACATCCTCCTCTGGGTGAGCGTATTCAGGCCGTCTGTTATCGTAGAAAAAGAAACTCATATTTGAGGACAATGTTCCTCGCTGAAAGAAAAGAGCATGTGTTCTTTTCTTTGCTCTCATTTGCAGAAACTTAATCCCTCCTGGCTGTAACTTAAGGGAGCTTAAAAGAATCGTGTTTTTCTTCTTCTTCTTCTTCTTCTGCGGCTCTGTTATCCACCGTGGGTCACAGTGGCACTTCACACAATGAGACAGTTAAGGCAAAGGTGCAAAGCCGACATTTTCTTGAATAGACCAATTACAGCTCTATAATCTACATTCGTTTTAAATTGTAGCTTTGGCGGCCGGGCCATTTATCTGACAAGAGAAAAAGGTTTACAACTCCATTCATTATTCATACAACTTCTTCTTTTTTTAATCTCAAAGCTGGAAAAGAACATAAATCTTACAAACAGGGTTGATTTGATTTGCTGAAATTATCATTACTTATAGTATCTGTGGCTGTCTCGGGTCTGTCTGTCTCTGGACTAAACTTTCTCTGGCGCTCAGTAGAGTCTTTTGCAAACTGGAGCTTTTTCCACAACAGTTTAAGAATAGAGTATTTTATTGACCCTCTTACTACTTTCATGTCTATTTAGTAGACTGATATATTCAGGGTCTGGTAGCTTTAAAGACAGCAGGACAATACCACTCTTGAGGACATCATTTTCCATTTTTCTGCATCAAGTTTTTAGTTGTTGTTGAGACCAAATATTGTCTCCCAGGGCTGAGAATAAAATAAAGTAAACACAAAGATAGAAAATTCAGTAATTCCTTTCAGTGGCGTACTCAGGTTGTTTGAGGGACAGGGGTAAATGTAATGATAAGGGGCACCTCCTGCATGCCATCGGCCACCAGCTAACAAAAAGGTGTGATTAATAAAGATTTGTGTCTGACAGTATTTTAAAGACTCATAACAGGAGCTGCTGTAGAGGAAATTTAATTACATTAAAGGAAAAATACAAAATTCTCACGACATGATTAAGTTGCATTTTTTAAAACCATGGAATAGTTTAAATCAGTAATTTAAATGAAATGATAAACTTATTTTTATCACTGAGAGTTGATATAAAAGACGTAACGGAGAATCAAACTTAACTATAAGACCTTGTTAGCCAAACATACAGCAGGGTTAATTAGATTTTATCCAGTGGTTTGGTATCCAGAGGACACGTTTTACATCTTATCCAAGAGGCGATTCTGACAGATTATATTCTGGAAGAGTATCTAAAGAAAACTTTTTTCATATTTTATGTACGAAGAGGACATTTCAAAAGCACTTTTATATAATTTGAATACAGAAAAATCACCCAAAGGGAAGTGTTTTAAGTTGCATAATGCTAGGAAGGCATCTTGAGGGCAATTTTAACTTTTTATCTTTTGAAAGAGCAAATGAAGGACACTGTTTAAAAACTCATGTACTAAAAGAGCATCTAAAGGATGTTTTTACTATATTTTAAATAATGAAAGAGCTTCTAAAAAGCACTTTAATGTCTTGAATACGACAACAGTACCCAGAGGACACTCTGTCATGTTGCATTCCTTTATAAGAACACCTACTTAAGTAAATTTTCATGCATTGTTACGCATTTCTATTTCAGTCTTTCACATAGAACCATAATTTTACATCAAAGCTGTTTAATATACTGTTTGCAACTCTGGTCTCATTGCAGGATGTGTGATGCTCTATCCATTACCTTAAATTCCCCACACATAGGTTTTGCCTCAGCTGTTTACGAGAGGTCTTGGTTATCTTGAGTTGCAAAAATACATCAAATTCATCCTCTGGAGGATCTGCAGCCTCTCAGTTTCTTCCCTCATTATCCTTGCAGTGATCTGAGCGAGTGGAGTTTCTCTAATAATGGGCGCTGGGCTGATTTACCGTCTGAGTTGTGTAAGTGAAGGGCTCGCTGTGTCTGTAAGCAACGTCCTGCAGAGTACACACTGACTGTACTATCAGATCTTTGTCAAAGGAAGAGAAGGACGCGCTGATGTTCTGACAAAAAGGAGATTGGAGAGCTTATTGTCAGGAACACAGAGAAGGCCGCCTGAACTGACTGAACTCGCCTCTTTCTTTTGTTCGTCTTCAAACAGCGATTCTCTGCAGAGCGTCTTAAAGACCCGTGCTGCTTTTATCCACGCTGAATTAATGAAGTGATGAAGTAGCTGCTTTCTATAATGTCAAAAGGTTCTGGACTTCAGTGGGTCTTCTTCTCCAGTCCTGTTCGAGATCTCGTTGCTCTTTTTGTCACAGAAAAGTACACCAGTTGTATTATGCAACGATGTGCTGAACTCTTCGCTCCCACCAGTGAATTCACATGGTAATGACTCATGACATTTAGTGGAAATAATGATCCACTTGTTTGAATATGATAATAATGTGATATATTACAAAGGGCTGTTGGGTTATGTAATGCAGCCTCTGGCAGCCATGTTGAAGGTCTTTCAGTTCAGCAGCAACAGAGATGCATCGCTGCAAAACTCCCTCATCACATCTTTGACTTTATTTATTCTGTCTCCTGACAATTTTCCAGACATTTCGATCCTGACAGTTTTTGGGACATTATCTTTGTCAGACACACTCTCACAGCTTGAAAACCTGTGAGTCTGCACAGAGTGTACAACAGTGAGGCCGAGGAGCTTTTTAAAACGGTAACTTACTGTAAATTTCACAACAGCATCGTTAATAGTGCTGGGAGAAGAAATCGATACAGTATAGTATCACGATATTGAAAAATAAAATCAACTGTCCAGTGAGGTTGGCAGAGGCGACATCGAAGAGCAGGAGAAAGTTCGTACAACAAATATATATGTAAGGTTTGCAAGATGTACTACATGAAAATAAAATACAGAGTAAAGAAGACAAACATAAAGGAAAGACAAATGATAAATTAGCTAAACAGTTGAAAAAAATGTATAAATATATTCTCAATATATTGCATCGCAATACTCACTGTGTTGCTAAATTGTTAAAAATCACAATATTCAATCGTGGCCCAAGTATGGTGATAATATCTTATCGTTGGCCCACTAGTGATTCCAACCGCTAATCATTAGTGACATTTTTGCAGCCTCAGTGGTTGGTTTCTACCTTTTATTTGCTTTTTACAACTTGACAGAAATCTACCCACAACTTATTTTACAGAAAAAATAATAATTAAAAAAGCAGATATAGATATATTGTTTGAAGTAAGCATGCAGTCATAGTGTGGTTCAGGAGAGGCGTCTTTACGCTCTAAAACAAAGGGAAGAATTATGAAGAAGCAGGAACAGCTGCTAGCAGACTCGCTGTAACAGCCCTTCAAAAGACGGTCAGACACCTTAAAGACTAATCTGAGCCTCTTCAGGGTCACTTATGACTTTTAAGTCCAGGTGACCAGATCAGCTGTTTGTTTTCACACAGGCACCCCAACCTGACAATGTCTGGGAATTGTCAGTTCAGTAGTTTCAGGGTCACTGATGACGAGAACATTTATTCTTTCTAAACCGTCGACCTTTAGCTGTTTATATTCAGTGACTAACAATCTATGGAAGTAGAGTTCCTTTCAAAATAAAGTACATTTTTACAGTATTAGAAACTGGATTTAATAAAGATTCTTACTCACCAAAATACTGTATTAAAACTCTGCACTGACCTAAATAGAATATAAAAATAAACCATTTAGATAGTTAAGAAACGGTTTAATATCTGCTGAAATTACTTCACGGTAAACTCAATATTCCTGTTAGTGACTCTTTATGTAGTTACACAAATAAAGAAGCGGTCCCTCTCTCTCTCTTTCTCTCTCTCTTTCTCTCTCTTTTTTACTCTTTTGCTCTCTCTCTGCTTTTGTCCCCGCTCCACTTCCTTGCCCCCCGGGGTCATTGTTGTACAGCTTCTACAGCTTCATGGTCAGTGCATGTGATGGGTCAGCAGACAAAAAGCTGCAGAGATACTGAGTTTTTATGCTCGCCAATTAAAACTCAAGGTTTGTAACAGTAGGTTAAGTTCACGCACACACACATAAAATCCCCAACTGCCATTGCGCTGGAAACGATCTGTTTATTGAAGCAATTTCCTCGTGTGTAACTCTTTAAAAAGATATCATCAACTATATTCAGGTCAAGTAGACTCTATTTTCATTCACTTAGCCAAAAAATACAAATCATATTTGCCCTAAAAGGCTGTACACTCACTACAGCATACAAATCTCTCCATCCTTGGACCTCTCTGCCCCCTCAGTAATGCGCTTTTACAGTATCTTCATTTTAATGAGAGACTCTCACCAAATGCTTGATTTTCTCTGCTAAAATGCCGTTTGACTCAAACAAATGTTTGCAAATTTAAGAGGAGTCGATGGTGAACTAAAAATAGAGCAAAAGCAAGAAATCAATTTTCTGACAGAACAGTTTAATTCTATTAAAAAGCATGTGCACGTTCCTCATTTTTCTGCATTATGTAGCAAAAAAGTTGTGAGTGGGGCATGAAGACCTTTTTTATGGCATCACTTCTCTCTTCAGAGCGCTCTGTAAATAACTGGAAACCCTGAAGTTTCTGGAGTTGTCCCATTCGTGTCTGGTGTGGAGTTTCAGCTGACTAAAGGTCCTTACACACCAGGCGAGAATTCGCCAGGCGAATTGTTCGCCTTTTTTTAAAACAGCATAAAGTCAATGCAAGCTTCCACACCGGCGGCGATTTTTCCGCGGGGCGAAAAGCCGCTTTTATTTTTTCGCTCCTGTGTCGAATTTTTCGGATATTCGCAGGCGAATATCTGGACCAGCTAGACCTCTGGCCAATCAAAAGTCATGTTGTTGATGACGTCACAGACCCATACGGCTGGAGGAGAGGGAGAAGTTTGAGATTATGAATACGCAGAGAAAGGCAGCTGAGGTGCATCCAAAACTCTTTCTAATTACTAATGAAGTAGTTTCCTCACAAGATGACACTCTCTTGTCTTCTACCCCGCATCTCCTCTCCTCCGTGCCGCAAAGCGACTTTATTAATTTGCTTTGCAAAAAATATACGCATATTCGCTTCACGGCCGGTGTGTATAGGCGAAAGCGATTTTTCGGACCGGTGAATATTCGCAATTTTCGTCTCGCTTTTTCGCTTCGCTCCGCAAATTCGCCGGTGTGTAAGGACCTTGAGAGTTCAGGTTTTTTCTGTCATATTATTCAAATGTTTTAAACGTGTGTGAAGTCTGCAGGTGGACCAGTTTAGCAGAAGGACTCGTCTGTTGAAATATGTGCAGAATCGTCTCGCTCACAATACCTGAAAAGTCGTTGCTTTAACAGCAGCATATGTTGCTCCAAAACCTGCATAAATGGTACCATCCCAGTTGGCACTAATGCATGCTGCCTGATGAAGTAGGTGCTGATAAAAGGCCGGGTTGTTCCTCCATTTTCACGGTGTCCATGACCTCCGAGAAGAATCTCACGTTTCATTTAATTGGACCACAGGACGGTTTTTAAGTCGATCTTGAATGAGTTCAAACACATAGACTGTATGCAGAATGGACGTCATCTGTCTCCTCGTTTGATGAATCCGCTTTGAGAACAGCACCCTCTGGTAACAGGCTGCAGTATAGGTCATAAATCCCGCCTCTTCCAGCAATCCCTATGGAGCTGTGGACAAACTTTATAAATTAATGACACAGAATATAAATGTTTCTCCCCCCTGGTTGTGATGTTGACATGTAGTTACTGTCAGACTGGTTTGTGCTCAAGTCCTCTTTTTTTCTGTGCAGCTCCATTTTTAAAAGTTATTAGAGGGTTCATATTTTCTATGATTGACACTTGATACAGCCTATGGGCGTATGAAGATTGCGTAGCTCACCAGGGGATACGCTGTTTTAGCCGAGCGTCATCACAGCGACACCTCCAGCGAATGCATGTAATGGCACTAGGGCTGCAGCTATCGATTATTTTAGTAATCGAGTACTCTATCGATTAATCTGTCGATTAATCGAGTAATCGGATAAGAAATGTTTTGCTCTCACTGTAATACTTTGCATTGAATCACGTTTGCCTCATTAAAAACCATCAGTAACACACAAAACTGAAATAGGCCAGGTCTTTCAAATGAATATTTTTACTGCATAAATCAGGAACCAAAAGTTTTACATTTTACCATGTAGTTCACATGAAACTACTGAAGGCAAGGTCTGCAGATGGTCTTTTAATTGCTATGGTAATGATCTTTGCAGTTTTCACTAAACCAGTCACAACTATTTCCAGGCTTTGGATCTAATTTTACTTGTTTAATTAATAGGCTGAAATAATATAATTCTTGGATACTAACATAATTTGACAAGCAAATGTACATTTATTCAATATATAAAAGTGTTACATTTTTATTTACATGTTGTTGTGTGTTGGTCATTTTGCAGCCCTCTGCTGCTCATCACACGCCTAGCAGGTGGTGTATAGCATTATCACCATGGATACACGGATGTTTGTGTGATTTTTTTCATCCACTGCCGCCCGGTTTGTGTCGTGTAGATGTTGATTATGAAAACACTTCGCAATAATTTGGAAACGTGAAGGGGGAGCTGCTGCTGCCCGGTGTTTACGGTAAATAGACGCAAACACCGACCAAGTGGACGCTTCGGTCTCCGAAAACGCCGAGACAAATTTACAAACAGCCACTATTTCAAACAACTGGGCTCATAATCGTGATGTAAACACTTACTTTCTCGCTAGAAAAAATATTATTATTGAATGAATTTATATAATTTGTCCGGTATGCAGTCGTTCTATGTAGCTTGTGGTAGGACTATTTAAATTTTCCCGGCGCTGCGTCCGGCCGGCACGAAATGCATTCTGGGGTATTTAGTATGTATGTGTGTAAAGGCTCGGGCAGCCGCGGCATACTCAAATCATCTTTGAGTAGTCAGTAGGCAGTAGCTACTGCTTGAGTAGGTAAGTAGATAGCAGGCAGTATGCCATTTCGGACACAGCTTCTGTCTGTCCTCGTTTCCCTCCATGATTGAACCAAACGCGCGGCAGCGGAAGGAGCGGAAAGAGCACGCTTCTGCGCAACAGAAATAACCGTCCGTGTCAAACACCGTGCGCTGCACATGGTTCCGGATTTAAACGATTCCTCGAGGCATATAATTTGCCTCGAGGAATTTTATTAATCGAGTTACTCGAGTTACTCGAGTAATCGTTTCAGCCCTAAATGGCACTTCGCAAGTGGTGGTTCCAGGAAGTGGAGAAAATCCCAGAAATACCGAGAACAAATTGGCTTCATATTTGTACAATGATGGAAGGCGGAACCACGTTGTCTATAGTACATACAGTCTATGATCCAAACCCCAAGAAGACACCAGAGTTCTGGTTGATGCTTGTGTGTGGGTTTCTTATTTACAGTTTGAAACTGGATGAGCTGCGTTCACAGAAAGTGTATTTTGGATGAATTTTGAGCCCATGCGGTGATTCCCACTACAGAGTCATGTCTGTTTTTTGTGCACTGCTGCCTAAATGTTCTAAAATCACAGCTGTCCAGAGTTGGATTCAGCTTTGATCAGAGATTTCTGCATCTTTTAATGATATTATCTACTGTTGAAAGGAATGTTTTTCAGAATATGTCGAACTTTTTGCTCAGACAGTCTCTGACAAACGATGAACATTTTGCAAACTTTACTTCTAAGAGACTCAGCCTCTCTATCTTACCCTTTCTACACCCAGTCATGCCACCATATAAAGAGGATATCATATTCTAAGGTACATTAGATATGTCAGTGTTCAGAGGCTTTAATCCTCATAGTAGCAGCCATGACCCTTCGCTGCAGGTCATCCCCTACTCTCCACACACCGGATGTCCTTTCTAATATTAGCCAAAAATCCCCAAATCTGAGTGAAAGAGCAGGCCTCAGACTGAGCTGTAAACATATTGAGTCATGAATCTGTAAAATACTTGCAGATGAGCCGTTATCTGATGCCACAGCGGGGCAGCAGCTGTCAGAGGCCGCCTGTTAACTCAATTATTTTAGCTTACGCTGAGTAAAACCATTAGCTGAATGTTTAGAGTGTAAATGTATGACATCTGAGGGCCGTATGGATTTCTGATGTGCTCCTCGCTTACCGCGCCGCACGACACTGGAGTTATTTCACCCAGCCAGGGTTCAAACCGAAGCAGACGACAACATTCAAACGACCAAAAGTTCTGCTTTCTATGACTCTTTTTCCAAGTGCGGGTCAAGCAGCACTTAATCGGGAGATTATACGAGCACCAAAGTTTGCAGCCTGTGGTGCAGGTTCCCATTAGCATGACTGACAGCAGTGGGAAATCTGCTGCAATAACGGCAGCCTCTCCTGCTCTCTGCAGATGTACAGTAATTAGCTCATCCGCCCGTAATAGCTTAACGATTACTGGCATGTCGCCATTTGTTATGCAGGAGATTTGCTTTGTTGACTCATTTGGGAGGAAAGCGATATGAGTTTTTGATGCAATTACTCATCATTAAGGATTTGGTTGTTGCCGTTGTTGACTCTTATGAAGGTTCGCCCTGGAGGAGGATGAGGCCGGAAATTGTTTTTTCTTTTGTTTTTTTTCAGGATGAGAATAATCAGAGCGGAGGTGAAACGAAGAGAGGAGGGCTTTAGATTGTCTTCGCTGTTGTTTGACAGGTCGGCGAGGTTAATGACTGAGAGCTTTATCTAAACTATTTAAAGTGAGGCAGAGAGAATCGGCATGTCGGACCACGTTGACCTGTTTAAGTGACGCACAGTCTGGGCGATAGGTGAGACACGGGACAAAGAGGCGGGTCGTTCTGTTTCCCGCCATTTTTACCTGCACACCTGTCTCCCCTTTAGCAACTGGTCTTACCTGTACATAAGGCTGCACGATACTGGAAAAAACGAACCATTTTTTTCAACCCTGCGATACTTATTATGATATTAAAAAATACAGGAATTTTCACATAGCACTTTATGCTTCACTGCTGAGATCTTGAGGACAGTTAACCTGCACTGATCTTCCCTCTTTTTGTGAATGTTAGTAGAATGTCTTCTGTCGGTCTTAGAGATATTTTTAGCTTTTATTGTGCCCGGACGTTATTGTGGAGACAGATGAACACAGAACACGTGTTTTGTCGACATCATCTTTCTTGTAACAGAAATAATTCCAGATAACTGACTTTCTTTTCCTTCTTACCAACAAGTCTTCATCTTTGGTGGTTTTCTCTGTTTGTTGCTCATTTTGCAATTGTTGTTGTTGTGCTTAGAAACGCATGCCCACCGAGGATTGCATGCACCTCACAAAACGCGCACCACTTATAGTAGAGTGTTCCACAGAAATGTACAATTTCAGACCCATACAGTTCTTATTTGTGGGGCTAAACAGTGATGAGTAATCTTCCCAAAGTAATTCTCTGTGTTTTTCGGTACAACACCGGCAGCGCCAGTGACTCACTCCATGTGCAGGGGCGTGGTTTTCTCCGCTCTGATTTTGATTGTCGGCTGGCAGGGTAGTCTGATTGACAGCTGAGTAAAGAACAAATGTGATTGGTGGATCACATGCAGTGTATCTCAGTCAGCGACCCTTGAAATTAGATGAATTCATTCGCCTCCGACATCGCAGGCTCTGTGACGATCACGTACACGTACATCGCGATGACGATGCTCAAACGATATATGGTGCAGCCCTACCTGTACATAAACCCTAGGCTGTGTGTATATGTCTGTTGATACCTTTATGAAGAGAGCATGCTCAGTGAAGCTTGGTGGTGTCCCAAGCTTTAGACTAGGACCATCCAAGCGTATGAGGAGCCCTTGTCTTCTGGCATCCCGAGATGAGCCCATCCAGACGTTTGGAGACAACAAAAACACATTTTATCATTTACTGGCCAAGAAAAGTTTCACCAGTGTTTCCAAAATATCAGGAAAGTTCTGCGACACAAACTCGAAGCTTTAGATCAAGTTTGTTTTGATGTTAGCCCGAGATTTTCACATCATGGGCATAAGACTGATGTGTGTCTGGATGGAGAACTTATGAAGACACCTGAATGCCATGTTGGTTCATGTCATGTTTATGGTATTTTAAAAAGACAGAGAACTGAAATATAACTTCGCTGCTGAAAGTTAAATTATTCTTTTAATAAAAAGTACAAAGACTTGAAAGAACATCAGATCATTTTAATTTAATGGTTAAGAAGGAATATTTTAAACTTTTGTCTCGGTCAGAAACTTCCCTCAAGGAGTCTTCAGATTTATGTGCTCGAGGACACGGTTTTTGTCCTTCAGGAGTTTTGCAGTCCTCTCACAGATAAAACTTTGTCTAAAAGTTCTGATGAAAAAAAAAACTCATTTTTTATACACTTTTAAACATCCTACAAGAGTTTTTATCATCTTTACAGGAGAAATTATTGTTTTCTGTAGGCATTGAGATGACAAATCTAACTCCGTCTTTGTCTCTGTTTCATACACCACAGTCTGTAACATGACAGAGGGGATTTCCACCGAACAGCTGACAGCGTTTCAGCTCTAATCACAAGACAAGTGTAAATGTAAAGCACCAAGTCTTCACTGATCTTCAAAAGAGCTGGAAAAAACAAGGACTATGTGTCCTTAGATTAGTCATACTTGTTTCCACCTTCAAAATATCATCTACTCTCTCTGATGAGAAACCTGAAACTTCATAGTGAAAGTTCTCAGACTGAAATAACTTGTGGGATTTCGGTGAAAACTGCTGCAGACCTGATCAAACGTTTTCAGAAACTTTGAGGCAAGTTAGAGATCTCACCTGAGGCAGAGGTAGCAAGACCAGACCAGGCGGAAAAACTGGACTACAGTGACTTTAAACATGGTCTCAACAAGTCAAATTAAGACTTTTTAAAGACTTTTTAAAGACTTTGATCTGAATACAATTTAAGACCCAATTAACATCCGTACTGGCAAAAAAGTACAAAAGAAATGAAGGGAAATTGGATTATTTTACATCACTTCAGATTTATCTTCATTCCTATGGCGCGTTATTTTGTAAGTATAGAGTTAATACATTTTAAGACCTTTTAAAATCACATTTAAGACATTTTATGAGATTTGTAGAGAATTTTAGAGATTTTAAGACTTTTAAGACCCCGCAGATACTCTGTTTAAATGTTTGTCCTCATCTAACCAAGTCTGTTTCAAAACCAAAAAACTAAAAGCAAAAACTACTTTATTAAAATTTAACATTGCTGTAAAATAAATGAAAAATGATCAGATGTGTAAAATAAAGCGCCCAAGATCAGTTTAAGTGCAGATTAACTGATTCTAGAATAAACTGAATCTATTCAAAACAGTTCTACGTTTTTGATCAGAATGAGACTTCAGGCCTTCACCGGGTCTTTACAGGTCAGCTGATCGAAGATACAGCCTCTCATTGGTCGACAGGTTAAAGCAAAAACCCGACAACAGAAATCATCACAAATTACTTTTGTTTCTGAGAGATCAGATCCCGACAGTCTCTAAACTCTAAATTAAACACACAGAGTCGATCTGCTGAAAGCTGCCTGTCTCACAAAGCGAGTGGATTTTACTCTGAACTGTTTTGTTTTTTGAGCTGATATATCAAACCCTGAATGTTTGACAAACCCATTTTTCTCACATGTATTTCAAGGAAAATAATGGTCTGATATCTGGGTCAGTACTGTACCTGCTTACTAACATTTATAAGTTTCACTTTCTTTTGGACCGGATGATAAAAACGCAGAAAAAAAGACGTCCTTGAAACAAACCCTGAACAGTCTCTTCCTTGTGAACTCTTACAGGCACTAAAGAGGCTAGAGGCTGTCATGAAGAAAAGGCTTTAATAGAGACGCATGTAAAAAGAAATTCATATTTGGGCTCAGAGCGCTGCAGCAAATCTGACCCAGGAGAGCACTATTTTTAGTTAACATGACTCAATCTAACTGCCGTGATTTGGCGCTCTGAGAGTCGCAATTATCCTACACATTCATTTTTCTCAGCAAGGTTGAGCGTGTCATAAATAACAGCTGTAATGTCGAGGTTATTCACCTCAAACAGCCTCATGTTTCATCTTTCTTCACGCCGATCATCGAGCAAATAAAAACCCGATTTTACGTCGAAGAAGATGAAGACTTTTCACTCTTCAAATACACATCCAAAAGTGGTCTGTCGACTTGATTTCTGCTATTTCTGGACGTTGCTGCCGCTCCATAACTTTAGAGATACGTCATGTGTGTCTGCAGAGAGAAAGAGCGAGCGAGAGCAGGCCGCTGCGTCACTCAATCTAAATATAGACGAGATTAAATGTCCTCGGTCACTTCATGCAGCCATTTCAATTCAATTACTGGGAAGGAATAATTCTGAATTTCATCCAAAAAGCTGCAGCATGTAAAGGTTTATGAACTAATTATTTCCCCTGTACGCCCATAGAGAAATATGCTGAAATGAAATGGAGGCCGAGAACAAACTTAAATGACTTTCCCTCAGGACGGCGCTTCAACAATCTTCACTTCTATTTTTCCTTCCTGTGCATGTTTTCGCCGACTTTCTCCCCTCCTCGCTCTCTCTCTCTCTCTCTCTCTCTGTCTCTCTGCCTGAGCTGCAGTCTGAGGCCTCGGCTTTAACAAATCGAACACACACTCTGTCACACACACACAGCAGAATGTTAATACAGCCCCCATTACTGTTGAATAATGTCATAAAATCAGTGCTCATGTTTTTATAACCACATTTGACTGTTGCTGCAGATATTAAGAAGTGAGCCTCCAGGCAGACATTTCTCCAGGAGAGGAGAGGAGGGGGGGTGATTCCGAACACGAATTTACTCTCCCAATGTCACCTGCTGTTTGGACGGATAATCCTCCTCCTGGTGAATGAGTCCTCGGTGGAATCAACTCTGATGGTTTGAGGTGTTGATGCAGGATGGAAAATGCCACGCATAACAAATATTGATCCTGCGGACGCGTGATCGATAAGCCATGATTAGGAGGAGAGAAAAAGGCAGGTGAAGCCGCATGACGGCCGGATTGGCTCCGATCCAAACAATGTCCGGTTATTTTTACCACACAAGAGAGACGCACAAAAAAACGACACTACTGACCCTGGAAGATGAGATTCCTGCAGCACACACACTGACTCAGGTAGTTTAACACACACACGTACACACACGTACGCATGTGCAACACAATCAGATCCATGCAGGAGATAAAAATCTGTGTACAAACACGGAGCAGCCTCTGCAGCGCCGCTCTATCCTTCACAATGGCACGGTGACCTTTCAGAAGCATCCCACGCAGATGGGGGAAAAAAAAGAAGTAAATGATGAGCGGCTTCTCGGGATGAAGAGGGATTACGCGCTCAGTGCTGCTAATCAAATGAAAGAGCAGAAAAATTGTATTAGGTGGGACCAATAATTGAGTTAGCACTATTGAAGGACACAGGCGGCTACAGCTGCTTTATCTCCATAACGAGTGCAGAGCTGCAGACCAACACGCTCCTTTGTTTTACACGGCTCTTTGTAGAACAATCTGGGTTCACTACTTTAAAACGCTGTGAGCTTAGCCGCTAGCTGCCTACGCCGTCATGAGCACCACATACTCCTGTGTGCGCTCAGTGTCCATGGCGACTGAATATGAGTGTAATATGTTGAGGCGGAGCTGATTAACGTTGTTCAGAAGAGGATCATGCTAGGGTTATTGCATGAGCGGTATGACAGCTGATAACTGGAAATGTCTATCGTCAAGAGGACCAATCACACGGAGGGGGTTGTACTTTACATTGTTTTGATGCGTAGTTACATTTGGAGGAGGTGCAGATCAGCTTCTGTCCGGGGAACGGCGTACGCTGCGTCATCGGTTTAATGCAAAGGAGAAGACCAGGCTTAACCTCCAATTTCTGACGCTCACGTTATTTCACCCCGATGACACCATGGATGAGGAGATGCTGATTCTAGAAGCTAGAAGTAGATTTCCTCCCTTGGAAGGACACAATCTACTGCTTATATGTCTATGTGTCTGTCTTTGTAGAGACAACTCGTTATCGCGCGATTACATGTGAATTTGCGGGTTCTTGTGAGTCCCTGCGATTCCCACTGTCTGAAAGTCACCATGAAATTCGCCTTACAAACGCATCCGGTAGGAATTGGCGTATGTCGAAAATTGCTGCAGTTCCCCAGTGGAGCCGTTCCGTATACAGTGACAATTTGGGGTTAAGAGTCAGAATTATATGACAGGCATGAATGAGTGATGCAGCTCAGCAGAATTGAAAATGAGGATGAAATAATGACTAAAATCGACTCAATCATGTAACCATCACACCATGAAAGCCAAAGCAATCTGGTTACAAAAAGAAATGTCCGTGTTAGAGTTGTGTTAAATAAACAAAAAGGCCTAAATGATTGAAAGTGCTCGCTCGGGTATGTCAGACCAGCAGGTGGGGATAATGAGTCAAATACTAAAATAGAAAACTGTGCATGCAAATTGAGCGTGCTGCAGTAACATGCTGAAGTGAAGTTAGATTTCCTGTCATTAAACCTAACATTATCCTGAAGACGTATATTACTAGCTCGGCATCTTTGCAAATTTACTTTCGTGCACAAGTTAAAGTGACAGGTTGGTGTTTTGCAAAACTTTTGCAATTGTTCGGCAAACTAAAAAGTACAGAAGAGAGTTTTTAAATCTGCATCTTTCAAAAAAACAAAAAAACTCACTAAGAACTGAAAAGCAAAACGCTGAGAGAGAAAAAAAAACAAAAATAAAAACTTTGATGATAGTTTCCTGTCTTGAAAGTCTCCAGGTGGTCTCCTGCGCACAGCTGTTAGCGAAGTGATTTATTCACATGTCGTAACAGAAGTGTGTATTTGACAGATGCAGAGAGGACAGCCAGTGTCTGCTGCTGCTACACAATATAATATAACATATGATGCTACAAGCTGGACGGGCTGTCAGCTCAGAACAAAAGACACAAACAGCAGGAGGACCGAGTTCTGAGCTTTCTGGATGTCGTACCGTATTATTGTCCTTGGAAAAGATGAAATATTTTAGGTTTTCTTCTGTCGGTGCAAATTTCCAATAAACCTGTTCTTTCAAAGTAAAACTGTCAGCCCACACACACACGCACAAACACACACACAAACACAACCCAAATTCAGGCTGATGGGATCCTGAAAGAGGCTTTAACACACAAAACAGCTTGTCTTTTTTTCCTGTCATCACTTTATCACTTTGTCACCCTCGTGCCCCTCTCCCTCCTCGCTCCTGTCAGCTCCTGTTCCTCCTCCTGTTCTTCTTCTCTCCCCTGTCTTCTTCACTTTCCCGTCTCCTTAATCTCCTCCTCGCCTTCATCGCCGCTCTTTCCCTCACTCGCCCTCTCCGGGTTCGTAATGGTTCCTGTCATCAAGGAGGATGTGGTGAGGGACGGGGGCAGGGAGGCGACGCTCCCAGCAGCATTTAGTCTTCCCAAATCCTCCACACAGTGTCAACTGTTGCTTCCTCCCACCGTGGTCCCTCTGTCTACACTGCGTCTGATCTCACCGGTGTCAGCATCCTCACCCGTCTGACAGAGGCTCTGATGAGGACTTTGAAAACACGATTTACCTCCACGGTGGCGGTTCTCTGAAGACATGGATGGAGCAAAGAGCAAAGCCCAAACTCACCGACTTCTATTCATCCAGATCCAATCTGCCCTCTGCTGCCCTTGTTGGAGATGCTGCTTTCACTACCATTGCCAATGTCCCTCCAACTGCCAACAAGGATTGCAAGAAAACCCTCATCAGGTTCCTCTCCTGGTTGTGCTTCTACTGCATATAATCCTGATCCAGGAAGGGCCGCCATGTCTGAAGCTGAGAACGCTGGTCCAGTAACAATGACGTTAAATCAGAAAACCTCCTCCTGCTACTGTTTTTGCACCTCAGACCCTCCAAACTTAACCCGCGTCGTATTGACAACAAAGTTCCTCATGTCAGATTTACAGTTAGCGTGTAATTTGATCCTCTTTCCCCTCATAGTTTGAAGGTCATCTTCATACTGAGCAGTCATCCTGTTGTGTCGTTATTTCCTTGTAAATATCTCTAAATTCAGAGTAAAAGAGGACGCTAACCTTCATGGTGTCACTTACGCCCTGATCTACCTCTGAATCACACCTCAGTGTGACCTTCACCGTCTCCTGGTTTGTTTCTTTACATTCTTCCAGGAGCACAAACCTCTCAAACAATCTTACCCCGAGTTTTTCATCCTGTCTGTGCAGCGTGCATCAATTTACATGAGCTGTGTTTGTGATGAGCAGGTACAGACTTTGCATGTAAATGCAGCATCATCCATACAGGACATATACGGTTTAAAGACACACAAATGCACCGGTGTTGTTTCGCACCTTTGCTGAGGTGGTTTGAGAGAACAAACTGAAATTCAATGTTTGACTCTGATGCTCCAAAGTCCAACTTACCCCAAGTTTCCATCACATCCGGAACGGCTGCGGTTTTGACTGTCCGCCAATTCCTATTGGATGTGTTTGTGAGGCGAATTTCGGACAGAAGGAATCCCAGTCCAGACCAGTCCTTAAACCGTCTGTCCTCATATAAGGGATGAGACGAGTCGTGGATTATTCTGTCATTTTGGACTTTCAGAATCAGCGTCTCCTCATCCATGGTGTCAACAGGGTGAAATGACATTTGAAAACCTTTCACTTGTTTGTCCCCGCCCACATTTGCATGGTGTGAAATAAGAGCCGCCTGAAACACGGAGTGTTTTATTTTGAAAAGAAGCCGGGTGTTTTATTTTGTGACTGTGCCCGACTTCCTTTCCAGCACGGGTTAACCTGTGCTGAATTTATGCGGCGTGCTGTGGCGTCTGAAAAAAAAAGAACCCTGGCGATCAGCTATGAAACCCGCTGAACCACAGGGGGCCGAAAAGAAGCCGGTGAAATTTGCCTCAGTAACTTGAATGGAAACGATCAGCAGCGATCGGTGCCAACGGCCTTTTCGCCGCCGTTCCGTATTTGGTGGAAATTTGGGGTTACTCACTTCCTTTTGCCTTTTTTGTCACTGATTAGAGCTCTGCATGCAAAGAAGTCTTATCTCTAAAATATCGGAGTTTAGCCATCAATTCATGCCTCGTATTCTCCTACATGACATGACGCATCGGGACAGGGCGCCAGCATGAACAACTGAGACAGAGCAGTGTACCAACTTCTTGTAAAATCCACTTTCTTTGTGGTCAATAAAATCTGTTTTTCTGAAGTTTAGAGTCTTCAGAGGATCAGTATTTTCAGAGATGGTCCAGATCGAGTCCCTCAAAAGGAAAAGTTCAAGACGAGCACACTGCAGGAAAACCACAGTGATCTCTGACTGTTCTCGTTCTGACCCGAAAGCTTTCAGTTTGTTTTCAGCGGAAAGAAAACACCACTCTTTTTTTTTTTTTCTCTCTTAGTCATTAACTTCTTTTCAGGAACAGGTAGAACTGCGATCCTCTCACTAACGCTCTTATATGACATGATTTACACACAGCATTGCAGCAGCAGCAGCAGCAGAACACTAATCCACTAATAAAACAAATTTAATCCACTCTGAAGTTGCTCGGCCCGGGCTTGATCATGCACAGCACTTCCATTTCAATAGCTGTCATGTTATCAACTGACTCTCTCCAAACCTGCTGTGAAATCCTGTTTGGACATGTATTTGTTCTGATTAAAACTTGACTGTTCCTCGTGTTCCTGCGACAGACAAAACAGCTATCTAAAAGCTTTTCAAAGTGTCTGTATTCACCCAAATAATTCAGCAACAGCAAATGTCAAACACAAAGCTAGCTCTCTCCGCAGTCATTAAATCACATCCCCGCTGAAGCACCTTTTAGAGCAGGAGTCTTTTATCCTTTGCCTTTCATTTTATCATTTCAATTTATTTATGAAATGCAAAGTTACAGAGACATAATGATTTGCCTTTCACTCAGTTTTACAATCGTCATTAATGCAGGTCTGTGTGATCACTGGAAGAGGCTTTTAGGGAGCCACTTTTCAGCCGCTGAAATTACACCGCGTACATTTCCAAACCCTGCAAAGATTGTTAATGTCTCATAAAGGGAGCAGACCATTTTACGCTCACACTGCCTCTGTTTTTGTCCATTTACAACTCTGCTTTGAGCAGACACAAAGAAAAGCGTCTGGTTTCTGTCCTTGAGAAACGTCTTCTTCCTCCGAGCTCCCGATTCTTTCTATCAGACTCTCCTCTTGAGTGTACGCGGCCCCGTCAAGTGTCTCCTTTAAAGAAGTCTCTGAGACTTGATTTCAATGAAATCAATTAATGAAGGAGCTGAGCTCGAGCCTGATAGTGTTTACACAAAACCTCACATCTCTGCGGTACGAGAGCGGAGAGTAAAATAGAATAGAAAAGGTTAAACGCTGAGTATGACCCACTCAAGACACGAGCTTCTCTCCTGTTCCTACAACTTCGTTACGCTTTCAGGAAAACTCATCAGCAGGACCTTTAATTAAAAAATAAATAGAGTTTTTAATCTTCCATTATCACAGCAGGTGATCCAGCAGCAGATAAGTCCAAGAGTCCAAGTCCCAAACACCTCTGATTGAAGATAACACAAACTTATGCTGCGTTCAAGTTGTACTCAGAAGTCGGGATTTTCTAACTCCAAGTCGGAAATTCTTATGGAACGTCCTCCTGAAGTCCGACAATCGTCACCAACCCCGACTTGACGACCACGTCATAATCCAAGATGGCAGCACAGAGCATCAACAGTAGAGAGTAACAGTGAAAACTCTTGTAATGTTTTATTTATTAGCGCTTCCTTTATTTATTAACCTGGAGTTCCTTCTTCGTTGACTCGCTGTTGACTCGTGTGTTGACACACCTGCACTGTCTTGCGAGGTTAGCCGACAGAGAGAAACGTGCACTTGTAAGGAAATTTCACCAAAGTAACTCGAACAGTGGTGAGGGAAAAACAGCGAACCCAGACAACAGCTTTCACTGTTAATGAAACGTTATCAATGAAAATTGAGTCTTAACTGGCCTAACTGTTACACTCCTGAAATTGAGACGGTGTGCTTTCTGCATGAAAGACTATCAAAGTTTGGAGCGTTTAACATACTGAAGTAAGTCTCAGACATCAAATCTTAGATTTAAGGTGAGGTGCTGATATTGTAGTAAAACAAACCAGAGCTGTAGCTGTTTTAGAGCAAAATTTTTTCAAGTTATGTCGTAATAATGATAACTGTTTGTAAAGCGTTTCTGTTTCCGACCCTTTTTTGTTGGTTTCAGAAAGGGGTGTCCCGATACAACGTTTTTATTTCCAATACGGTACCGATATTGTAGCCTTCAGTATCGGCCTATACCGATATTGATCTGATTTTGGCACAGACTTGTGGATGACAAGTTTTGTACTCAGCTACAACGTCTTTTTCGGACTTCAACGAAAAATACTGCCACACGGCCGACATCACTCCTACTACCTGCTACTTTGTTAGTACAGCTAGAATTGCCGGAGTGGAGTCTGGAATGGACTGCTTGTGTTGGAGTGCTGATATCGGAGATTTTAGATAAAGGCCGATATAATTCAATATTTGTTTTTTGGCTGATATTGGACCGATATCCGATATTAATATCGTATTGGGGCAGCCCTAGTTTAAGATAATTTGTCAGAGGGGCCCCTTGAGAATTTTTGCCCGGGGCCCCAGCACACTCTAGAATCGTCTTACTCAACAGCTTCACCTTCAGATAAAGTTAACCCAGATTTAGTCAAGACTTTGGACTCAGTTTGGGGGTCTGGTCCAGTCTGTGCAGACCCTGTTCTGTCAGATTCAGTCAGTGTGGCATTAATGTTCTTCAGTCAGATTTGAGTGTTAAAGTCTGAACTCATGAATTATTCCACTTAGAGGTGAGATTTACTGCTTAAATTCAGGGGTGGTGTAAAAGTACAGTGCAGCGCTCTGGTATCGGTGCATTAGAGAGCAGGGGCCGCTGTGGCGTATCGATTCGTTCTGAACATTTCATGCATTTTCATTTGGAGCAGGTGTCAGAGCAGCAGGTCCTCACATTAAGAGTCCTGCTGCTTTTATCATTTTAGCCTTTTAATTAAAAAGAGGTTTTCAACACCGGGGGTGCCAGGTGAACACAATTAAAGAGCAACAAACAGTCTGATCAGGCGGGAAAAAAACAGTCGCCAACAGTCAGGATGGAGAGAGGAGAGGCTACAAGTGAGAAAAATGAATATTTGTCTGTTCTCACAACAACACATAAACTCTCACAGAACCATGTTGGACCAGTACATGGTGATTCTATGTAACTGGTCTGTCATTTAAAAACACAAGTGAGCATCTTTGTTAGAGTAGGAGTGGATTATATTTATTGTGGACAGGGTCTGGGACAAAGTCCGGACTAGTGGATTGTAACCCTGACAAGTTCAAGTATAATCCTTTCATCTTTGACGTTTCACACTTTTTTAAATAGACAATTTCTCGTTTATGCAGCAGCACAAAAGTGCAAAAATGTACAATCTGAGGGGTTAAAGATGCTGTTTGTCGTGTTTAGCAGCATCTAGTGTAATAAGACTCAGTTAAAATAAAGTGTAGTTATGCAGAGGTACGTGTAAATTACTGTTTAATAGCTTTAATTCTGTTCATTTCAAATGAACCTTTAATATTTGAAGAGAGTCGGTCCTCGTCCTTGGAGGCCACCAGCTTGTTAAGCCACTTTTGTAACGTTGCTCTGACTAGACAAACTGATGTCGTCCTTGAAGGCGAACATCACTTCACAATAAGTAGAAATGAGCAAGGAAGCTTTTTCTACACATCATATTTCAGCAGCTCTAAACTACATCTCGGTTAATTTACAGCTCCAGAGGCTCATCAGATGATCGTCTTTAAACGGTGTCTTGAAGTCCCACTCAGATCGTTTTTTTTTACTACTAAAAGTGATCTCAGTGGTCTTTAAATCGTGATTATAAAGTTTTACGCCAAAACCACGTTACCTGTGTCGTTTTAAAGGACTTTTCTTCTGCAGAGCTCCAGTAGCTCATTAACAATTCACCTCTGAGTCGTGGGCGGAGACAGCGCTGCTCTGTACACTCCTCTTCACACTAGCTTGCAGCCTAACATAACCAGTGCAGTAGAAGTGGCAGGTAACATAGGAGCTATTCGGACACCTTTGACTTTGGGGACACAATGAAAGTTAATATCACAATAAGCTTTCTTACGAGCATTGCAATTTGCTACTGCACACGTTTGTTCCACGATCATCCTCTCTATTTCTCAGAGTGTGGCCTGCATAACAGAGCTCAGGGGGTGGAGCTTGGATCTGTGATGTCAGAAATCTCATGATGTCTGAACCTGCTGTTTGGGTCTGCCAGAGTTACAGCGATTTTAATGCAGAAATACTCAGAAATACAATTTTGCTCTTATTTTTCTCATGATATGTCCTGTAACATAATGAACATATAAATATGTAGACAACAAGAAAAACAGGATTTTCATCAGAGTGGGTATTTCAGAGTGCTCAATCTGTAGAAAACTTTTATCATATTATGTCAAAAAGTTGGTTCAGAGGAGGTCAGAACATCCTCTGCTGCAACATCTAGACGAGAAGATCCTTGAACTTTGCAATAACAACTCCTCTGGATGAGACTCACCGGAGTCTGCAAACAAACTTTGTGATTTTGTCCTATTTTTATTTCTTATTTTTGAGTCGTAGTGACATTTTTGGATGTGTGCATTTCACACAACTATGTTATCAAAGTGACAGGTCAAGGCTTATATCCCACTCAAAGACACATAGGTGTTCAGGCACACAAGCCAATAACAAAGGCGAGCGTGCACACACACACAAACACACACAAACACACACGTACGTCACCCTTGTAGCCTTTGATTCGTTCTGTCTTCGCCTCCCATGTGCGACTGTTTCTTTCCAGTAGCTTTGGGGTAAAAATAGACAGAGAGCTGCTCCTTATCTATGAAACTCACACAAGACGGTCTTATCATGTATGCATTGGAAGAAGCCTCAGGTGTGATAGGGGGGCAATAAAAAAAGGCCAGAGAATAAGGTGAGAAGTCTATGAGGAGTTTTATTGAGCTGTCAGAAAATGGAGAGACAAACCGTGCACTCCCATTGACCTTGGTCTGACAGCGAGGAGCGATAACAGCTGAGAGAGATTCTTTTAAATTTACTCCACATTATACAACATATTCAGAGAGAGACCGGTGTCGCGTGTGCGTGACTTTCAAGATACGTCTTTTATTGATTCAGTTAGATGAGACACACAAAAGCCTGAAACTAAAGTCACATTGAGGGAAAAAAAGACAAATATCCAGAGGCCGGCGTTTGAAAATGAAGATACAGAAGCAGGGTGAGTAATTCAGCGTTCAGGTTCATGCTGCCTGGTTAGCATTCATTCTGAAATATGATCCTTTTTATAGTTAAATAAGAAAAAATATCAGACCTCCACACTGCAGGAGAAAATTACTGACAAAGATCAGCAGTTTTTATCCTTGAAAGATCATAAACGTCTTTTTTCTTTTAATGCATATTTTTCTTTACATGTAAAAATCAGTTAATCTTATAAAACAGTTAATTTAATGTTGTATCACAGAGGGTTACTGCACACACAAAATCAATACATGCAGTCAGGACATGAGATGGTAGCTGTTAATATGATATACTGACTAATATAGCTTAAAACATATTTTTATGGGTCGACCAATCAGAATTTGGATCGACTCAGCACGTATCGACCAATAAGTCGACCAGTCGTCTGAGACTTCACAGCCCAAGTGTTTACACTCTGTAGTTTATGGAAGTAACTCAGAGTCCATGCAGTGATCTCCACTACAGAGTCATGTCTGTTTTTAATGCGGTGCTGTCTGAGAGCCTGGAGATGCACCTATAAGGTATCAGTTTTTGGCGCCTTTTGCCTATTGTTGAATGATATGTACTGTAGACGATGAAATCCTCAAATTCTCTACAATTTAAAGCCGAACTTTATTCCGAATTTTTTTAAATTTTTCGCTCACGCAGTTTCTTACTCACTCAGCCTCTCTGAATCGGCTTATTCATACCCGGTCATGTTTTTAAACTTTAGCTAGTTAGTAAAAATCTTGTTTTATTGTAAAACTACTGCAAAAATGTAATGTTGACAAAATTCAAGCAAGAAAAGAGTAAAGACTACCACACATGAAGACGTCATAAATCCACGCTGGGTGATCTGTAGACAGTCTTGTTTGTGACCTCGCTTCAATGTCAGTATTGTTGTTCCCAGAACTCTTGAATTCATCGTCCTCACAGTCCACATCTGTTCAACAGACGTACAGTATCTGGAAATACTTCAGGCTGCTCTGTTAGAGCTGGAATCTGCAGCATGTTTGTTTATCATCAACATCTAATGAATCCTGAGCTCTGTTCTCCTCTCTCTCTCTCTCTCTCTCTCTCTCTCTCTCGTACGCCTGATTACTCTGAACAAAGGAATTATGATGACAGCAGATTTTTTTGTTGTTGTTCAGATATGTTAATAGTTTCAAGACTTTCAAGTCGGCTTCATGGTATGTAATGTAACCTACGCTGAAAGATATTTGAGTCATTCAGTCAGAGCGGTTTTTAACTTTACTGTTATCTTAATGCACAGAGCTGCACAGAGACCTCTGAACCCCTAACCCGAGTCTTCATGCCAGGTGACATGAATAATTAAAAACAGTCATATAAAAGTATGAATTTTGTGCACCCGGGCGAGCGACCCAGGTATAACAGAAACTCAAAAAATGATAACCTGATACAAGTGGCAATAAAACCATGTTGGAAGTGAGGAGTTGGAATTGATATAAATACAGAAATAAAATCAGATAACAAAAGTCAAATAATAGAGAGATATTTATCGTAACCTGGGATTTCCACCGCATCCAGAACGGCAGCGATTTTTACCGTATAGAAATTCCTACCGGGTCCGTTTGTGAGGCGAATTTCGTGGCAGATTACGGACAGCAGGAATCGCGAGAACTCACTCCACCACTCCTCTTTCCATCATGTTTGCCGCCAACAAAACAATTAAAAAAAAAAACTGGTCTTGGATCACGAACTGTCCCGAACGTTCAGCACCCCTGTTGAATGTGGTGCTACCGCTAGATTGCAAGCGGCTTCTTCTTCTTCTTCTTCTCATTTTTTTGTGTGGTTAAAGGACCACAACCATGAGCTATAAATGATAAATATCGTACGTCTACAAACATGTTTGTTTTATGAGGCTCATTAAGAATTACATTTACACGTTGATTAAAAAACATTTGAAGTCTCAGGTTTTTATTAGCTCTGGAGTTCTTCCTGGTGCCTGAACATCCATGTAAAGTCAGAATGATGCCTGGGAGGACTCACTCCTCCCTTTCCAATTAAGAGTCGGGGTCATTATTTTTGAATGGGAGGCTAATTTAACTTCCCTCTCGGTGTGTCAGCACATGAGGGGCCATCTTTTGTCGGGTAAAACTTCTCACCGGTTACACTCCCACGCTGCTCGCTGTATTTAAGCATTCATCCCCGCGGGAGCTCTTGACTCCCCCCGAAACTTACTCTCAGACTCTCACAACAGGTACCGAGCAAGAACTGCCCATAGGTTCTCACACACACACACACACACACTCACACACACACACCTCCAGCTGAACCACATGTTCTTCATTAAATCGAGCCTCTCTCTGGCAGGCCCCGGGCTGTTCACTTACCTCCCGCTGCCTCCATCCTCCCCATCTTTACTGTGGGCGCCTGAGCGTATGTGTGAGTGTGGGGGTGAGGCGGAGCCGAGGAGGTGGGGGGGAGGGATCGAGAGATTAACTCGCAATTGAGGGGAGAGGGGGAGGCATGACGAGAAGCAGCTCGTACCTGCAAATCGGAGAGTTTTTAAAGAGGATCCTGTGAAAGCAAACGTGTGTGTGTGTGTGTGAGAGAGAGAGTGTGTGACGGTAAAAGTGCACATGTAAGGAAGAAGTGGACTCAGACTGTGTGATGAGTTTATCTTACTGCTGCTATTTGACATAATCAGGATTAAACAGTGACTTTTTCACGTGTATTTAGACTATGTTTTCACGTGCCCAGCTATTTTCATGAACAAATATTTCACCCTCTCTGTTTACAAAAAAACTACGAGCACACCACTTTGTTTTTAGAAAAGTTTTTGTTTACTCTAATCCGTATATATATATATATACTGTCAAGAGCATGCCAAACCTGTAGATGGCAGTTTAGCGAGAAGCTCGAGCCCACGTTAACCAATCAGAACCTCACATAGCAGCAAAAACAACAACATCTTTTTGGAAAAGATGCAAATGCAAACAAATACAAAGGGGCTGTACCAGCACAAATGTGACTGCTGTTTTGCATGCATCCACGATCACCAACGATCGTAAACAACGTCACATTTAACCCAGTTTTCAGTGCACAATCTGCCGTCGGCTACCCAAATCTCAGTTTTTCTCGGTTTACATGCAAACAGAGTTTTCCAAAATCTCCACTCTAACCTATACTGTGTAAATCTACCATATTATGTTCCAAGAGAGTTCAGTCATATCATTACAATGCTTAAATACATCCAACACAAGGCAACGGCTGAAGTTCCATGTGATGTTCTTCATGATGCTGTTGTTAGAATACAGACTTAACATCCTGAGGCACTTTTTAATAATATCAGGAGACTAAGACCACGTCACCCACCTTCTGGACAAACTGGTGGCTCTGTTGTTGGAGTCGAGTTGGCCTCACTGAAGGATGTGGTGGAGAAACTCACCCTGAGGAAGGTGGAGACAATGCTTAAAAAACCAAAACGGTTCAAAAGTTGTTGCAGCCGAAGTAGACAAAGTTAATGTGGGAGGGGGTGAGCAGCTTGTGGAGTAGTTATCGTCCATTTATCGTTATCGAGGTGAACTGATCAATATATCGTGATATTGATTTGAGACCATATCACCCAGCCCTATTGTATTGTACTGTATACAAATGTTGTGTACGATTATACCAGGCAGAGGTGATAAATTAACCCTCAAAAACAGCAGCTAAGTCATTATAAAGCAGAAACAGAGAAGATAAGGGTCTAAGTAATGTGTCATACTGAGTGAGGTCCTCACTTGTATAGTAACCTGAAGCACATGAGTGTGTTCTCCTCTCATGAAAGTGACTGTGAGCTCACACATGCGCCGACATGTGACTGTATATCGAGTACATGTGGCAGCTCTGCATGTGTTTTCAGGGTAAAGTGTTGTTTGTGTCAGTGTGCATCCATGATGCTTATGTGTGTTGGTGTGTGTGTGTGTGTGTGTGTGTGTAACTGTGTGTGTAACTGTGTGTCAGTGTGCAGGAGCATCAGGTATAGTGCTGTAGGGCTCTTACTGTATATTTAAGAGCCTGCAGGCAGGAGGTTCCTGTTGAACACAGACCTGCTGCCTTGTATTTATTTACTTTCACGATTCTCCCTCTTTTTTAACCAGGAAGTGTCCGCTGGGAGCCGGGGGGGTTGTTACTTCCACTCGGCTGGCGGGCGGCGGGCGAGAGGTCAGACTAAAGTGTTTTTACTCTGTCAGCTTTTAGTTTAATCACCCCTCTGCTGTACCCAAAAGCCCCAGAAGTTTCCAGCCGGCCCAGCCTCGTGATTAAAGACGTGTCATCTCCAACGTGTCGCCTCCCGTTGATAACGATCATCATCATCATTAGAGGCGAAGCTGAAGAGACGGGATTAGTATTCATTATGGTAGCCTACTTTGTTCTGATCATATGTTTGAATGCTGAGGGTGATTAGGATAAAGATAACTTTTAACTGCTCTTACATGCTCTACTTGAACCGCCCCTTAACTCAGCTAAATGACTCGCTATTACAGAGACATGAGGATCCACAGGCAGGGCTGAGTTTGGCAGGAATAAGCAATCAAACACTCATTTAAAATCAAAGTGGGGCTACGGCGGATTATTACCTGCATGGAGGATGGACCATTCAAACATATGCATCATTTTAAAAGGAAAGACAAGGCCTTTATTGTGATGTTTACATCTATATTTTATAATGATGCCACTTAGCTGTGCATTCTGTTCTCACTTCCTTTTACTTTGTGGAAGCACCATAAAGAATATATGCATTACACATGTAATTATGAGCCAATATGGAGGTCTTTTAGATGTCTTTAGCATCTAAATGTGACGCCCTGGGATCAAACTCCAAATTGAATCTATTTAAGGCAACATTAGACCGTTTTTACAGCTGTCCAGCATGGCAGAAGTCCAAGGACCTTGTGTGGAGGTTACTTAGGTTGGTGTTGAGCCTGCTGTAACAGACACATCGATGGGAGTAGAGACGCTGTAATGCACTGATTTGCTGTCTGATGGTTGCAGACTGATGCAGAGGCGGAAAAACACCCAAACTTGGCGAGCTCTCCAGAAGAACATGTTCAGGCGAATTTCCACCGCATGTGGAACGGCAGCGAAAAGGAGGTCTGTGCCAATTGCCACTGATCGCCGCTGATCGTTTCCATTCAAGTTAATGTGATTTCCTCCTCTGGAAGGACACACTCTACTGCTTATATGGTTTTATAGCTGTCTTTATACAGACAACTATAGAGATTGCATGTGAATTTGCGGGCTCTTGTAGGTCCTCGCGATTCCTGCTGTCCAAAATTCACCTAACAAACGCATCTGGTAGGAACTGGTATGTGTGCTGTTGTTGGATCATAAACTGTTGATAAAAACTCTTTTATGAGGGTCAGTGTGGAAACAATTCAGCTTTGTGTACTTTTGTAAGCAAACAGGTTAGCTCTGACTGTAGCCGGTGCGTTGTCCTTTGGTTCTCACTTACTGAAATTTGATTTTTTGTTTGTGTTTTTGCAACAAACAGCAGAGTAGTCGGAGTGTCCGGTTCTAAGTTTTGTGACACTTTGATTCTGAAGCACCAAAGAAAACACACAGTTGCAAGAGAGGATTGTGGTTTTTATGCAAATCCCTCCTGTTATTACATCATCACAGGAGCTGATTTAATTCGCCCTGTAGATGCTCTGCTTTCCCAGCGATTAACCACCACATACCATGTCCTACGCACCGTAGAAAACAGGTGAAGGCACAGTCTACAAGTTGATATATTAAAAGCATTTAATGATGTTTGCTGTTGAAGTAAAACCATTACGATTGAACTCAAACCAACCTGTAGCTTGCCGCTCATGCCGCTTCCCCGCTGCTCCTACTCAGACTGAGGTACAGCGGCCTAAAGACTATATTCAGTTGGTCGCTCCAACACCTGTGACCTCATGAAGTCACCAACACACTCAATCGTGAGATACTGCAAGATTAGATGATATTTACTGCGATAGACAAACTGATGTGTGGGCGTGAAGGCAGAGCCGGCTGCTCAGGATTTACCTGAGTTCCGTTTTGAACAAATGGGACCTGTAAAAGCTCTCTCAGATCTTTTATTCCTGGTCTGTTTGTTTGGATAAGCTTTCAACAGGTGGCGTTTGAAAGGTTGGATCATCGAGGACGAACAGTTGGTCCATCAAACTGAACAAAACGACAACAGCCCTAATTTAAAATTTCTCATTAACTTTCCAAATTTCACTTCCTGAATCGGCTCATTCAGATTCAGAATCGTGCTTCATCTCATGTTAGTGTCATTTATTTGAGACTCCATCATCTCAAGGGGAAGTGAGTCCGTCTTTATCGAACAGTCTAATGGATCACCGACTGGTGAAATGCGATGCGGCCTCAAAGGACTCTGTGATTCCTGTATTAGATGGCACGTCTCGTCTTCATGTGGTGAAATAAGCACATCGGCTGCACGGTCTGTGGTCTGGAGCTGCTCAGCCACAGAGCCGCTGTGTTATCTGCGCCCAGAGGTATTTAGCTAGAGCTCACAACACAAAACATGAGACACTCACAGTCGGACACAAAACCAAAGACTAGGAGCATTTGAAGCCGACATGTAGTCAGTTTATATTCCATGGAAACAGACGACAGATGGACGAATGAAAACAGTGGCCGGAAGACAAGCAAGTGCTGCATCCATCCATCCAGCCTCACTGTGGGGCAGATCGGACGCAGACACCAGGGATAGTATTGGTGGTATCCAGAATTACGCAACAGGTGTGTGTTTAATGTGTTGGAGAGGAGGAAACCCTGCACACCGTTAAACAGACAATGCTCATCTCTCCGTTCGTGCACAGATGCATTCAGAAAAGTACAAATAAGAGATACAAGGCTGCATTCAAACTCACATAATTAGACCTTTTTATGGGGTAAATATCAGACGTGTGTAACAGATGAAAACATTGGCCATGAATCATTCAAAAATTACAAAGATGATTCATCATTGTAATTGTATGTATATGTATATTTTAGACATGAATCTTTTCGTCATTGTTCTATCCCTTAGGGAGTAACATGTATTGATCTGTTTATTGAACATTTTCATTTGTTTTATATAATAACCCTGTTGCTAAAGTAAAATGGAAATGTACGTTTTAAAAAACACAACTGAATGGTTAGCAGAGTGTTAACACACTTTAACTGTATAAAAATAGTGAAGAGACAGAACGTATTAAACTAAAAACATCGATTATGAAAATGTGTTCTCAGTTAAATATAAATAATACATATAATTCAAAGATTAAGAGAATCTGAAGAAATCTTTAAATAAAAGGGACGAGGTTGAAAACTAATACTTGACGACAATGATTGTTGGTCTTTATGTAGAAAATAGACGTGACACTGTAGTGGAAAACACTGCATGGGCTCAAAAGCAGCCATAGTAGTTGAGGAGCCGAAATCTGATCACAATGAAAAATAGGACAACTGTTAACTCAAAAACTCCTGAAACTTTTCTCCTGGCCTTATTTTTAAGTTTTAACCTTTAATATTTTCATCTTTAGACTACTTTTCAAGCAAATACAGAGTTTAAACGAACCATCAAATCCTGTCAAAGTTCCACTTCGATTATCATTTTTTAACTACTTAAAGTTTTCTCAGTGGTCTGTAAATTGTGATTATGAAGTTTTACACAAAAATCACGTTACCTGTCGTTTTAAAGGACTTTTCTTCTGCAGAGCTCCAGCAGCTCATTAGTAATTCATCTCTGAGTTGTGGGCGGAGACAGCGCTGCTCTACACGCTCCTCTACACGCTCCTCTTCATGCTAGCTTACAGCCTCACATTGCTGGTGTCGTAGAAGTAGCAGGTAACATAGGAGTTATTCAGTTTTCAGACACTAATGTCTTTAGGGACATGATGAAAGTTAAAATCATAATTAGCTTTCTTATGAACACTGCAATCCGCTAACGCACATGATTGTTCAGCAATCGTCCTCTCTACTTCTCTGGCCTGCATAGCGAGGCTCCGGGGGGCGGCACTTATTCCATCTATCTATCTTATTTTTCTCATGATCTGTCCTGTAGCATCAGAAAAATGAACATATGAACATGCAGACAACAAGAAAAACATGATTTTCATCGGAGTGGGTCTTGAAGGATTTGGATGTGTGTACCAGGCTGCTCCACATGTCCTCTATCTTTATCCAACAAAGGAAATATTGAATATTTCAGTAGAAAAACCTGCTTTCATCACTTCCAAATCTAAAATCTATTTACCACAAAATACTCTGCTTTGGTTGAGTTCTTCCCGTTCTCTCTTATTCATGATAAATAAAAGTCAGCGTGGATAAACTCGGTTTTCTCCCTCGGTCTTTCTATTTGTAGTACTGTCATGTCGGCTCACTGCGATGACCCACTTTCTGCTACTGTAGCCTTAAAGTTTCATCTAATCTGACACTGTTTTTATAGCCGCTACTGCGAATGCATGAATTCTCGCCAACAGTCCCTCTGACATCTCCCCCAGCTCTCAGTCAGACCGGGTGGTTCAGGCATGTCGTGTAATACGCCGCTCTGAGGAGCCTTAATTCTCGCCGTGTTCCCTCTCACTGACACGGGACAGCATGGGCGGTGACGCAGGGGGCTCGGAGCAGCCAAGTGCGGCTTAGAGTAGCTGTCATGCCGATTTCGCCGTTCAGGAATCAGGCATGTGTGCTGCGTCACCGCCGCTGCTATTAGAGAGCTGATTCTGTGGCTGTCTCCCAGTGGGGGGGCGAGCTCCTCCAGTGCGATGAAGCACAGAGAAAGTTTTAGCCGAGCTGATCACTCGGGCCGGACTGTGCAGAGAGCCACAGAGCAGCAACTGTGGTAAAGTCCTGAAACAGAACAAAAAAACGTCAGAGGCGAGAAAGAAAATGACGGCTGGAGCCACAGTTACTCCAAAGTACCTGGAACTTTTAGTCATAGTGGACTAAAAGGTTCCTAAAGCTCTTTGTTGTCTGGTCCTCCTCAGTCCTCAGTCATAAACTGACAGTATAAGGTCCCTTTATTAGAGGCAGGCCTTTATATCAAACTCTGTGTTTGTTTTTATTCAGAACTTTCTATGATACCTCGGAAAGTCTGAGCTTTTTCAATATCACGCTATTTATGCTGTAACCAAGACGTGAGGGCGCTCAGAGCTGAGAAGTATATTACAGTCACCATGACATCGTAGATGAAATCAACTGTGGTCTGGACCGCTTTCTTGTGTGCATCCAGAGCTAAGGGTCTTTAACTGTTGGATTTTAGACTCATTCATCTTACCTGTTGCATGAAGATAGACATGATTTCACTTTCCCTCTTTAGAAGTTTTGGCAGCGTCTTTTCTGCAGCATAGAACTGATTTTCACGGTATGTACATGAAAGTGACCGACCCATGAAAAGTCCGGTTTTGTTCACTTGTAAAAGAGAAAATCCTGATCTTGACAAAAATGAAAACCAGGATTGGCAGTAATTAGTATCGTCAAACTTGAAGGTGATAAATACAGATTTGACACTTTAGTGTTTCTCACACAGATACATTTCTATGCTGTCGACCACATCTAGATTTCCCCGGTTGGCCCACTTCACTGCCTGGAACCACTTTGGTCGGGTCGTCCTGTGTTCTCTGTAGACTGAGAGGTCGTGTTTGCAGCTCTCTCTTTTTTTCCAAAGCGGTGTTTTAGCAGGTAAATCCGTCTCATAACTTTTGTGTACTGTCTTGAAATGTCGTTCCAAATTGCCCTTCTTTGGTACGGCCACGTCGGCTTTGCAGATGAGACGGATGGGACTTGAGTTTGAGTAGACAAAAAAGCGATCGTCTTCCCACTCCCGTTGAAAATAGTAAGTTTTGCGTCTTTTTGCGTCTGCAATCTTCCTTTATTTTAACATCTCTCAGCACGCGTGTGACCTGACCTGACGGCCACAACGGAGAGGGGGCGTGGTGCTGGTGCAGCGCAGCCGTGAGAAAAATACTGTCAAAGCGTGAAAAGAGTTTTATTTACCGTTGTCAAGGCTACTTCTAGAATGAGTCTGGACTGGTTGGACACCTCTGGTTCAGTTCCACCATGAAGCGTCTGAGACATTAACTTTGATGGAAAAACATTACAGGAGCGTAAATATTTCGCCTTTGACTGGAGACATGAAAGGCGAGTGAAACACGCTCATTATTAAGAAATCTCTACATGAGGAACAACAGAACCATAAAAACACGAATGACAACAATAAATCATGAAAGAAACCATTCATAAAACCCTGTGGGTTGCTCCTAGCGCTGCATATGATCAACTGTGTCCGATTGGACTTGAGTCTGGGACACTGAGTCCGGGATGCGTGTTTCAGATCCGTCACTTGACTTCCCACAGAGGAACTTTGTCGTTCGGCTCCTACAGGCTTCTATTACATTCACAAAAACCCATCAGTGAAGGGAACAGAGTCACCGAACCGTGCAGGGGAGCGTTGCAGTTCCTCGACTCTTTGCAAATGTTGCACCGTACTTCCTGCACAGTAAAATGATAAGACAGACTCAGTAATAGTTATCTGTTCAGAAGTTTCATTAAGAAAACAGACGGCAGAGGGAAACTCGTCGTTCTGCATTAAAGCTTTTATCAGTGACTCCGTTTTTGTGTAACAAATGATTCAAGCAGCGAAGAGAGAGACCTGACACTGATGAATAAGTTCGCCTTAAATGCTGAACAATACTCCTAATATATTCCTTTTTAAGAGCAGGACGCTCTGAGGGATTTCACTCGGGGGGTTTCTGTGTTCATCGAGTTTAACAACCTTCTGAACAGTCAAGTGTTTCTCTCAAAACCGGCTCCTCTGAACGAGCTCCAAAAAAAACAGGAGAGAGACGTCTAGGTGAGGGGGTTTGAAACTCTCTTTCTGCTGCAGTCAGCGAAATCTCCGCCTCAGTCAATCACAGAGGTAAAATCTGATAAAGATTGAGTCAGAGAGAAAGTTAAGCTCACACGGATATGGAACCATTAAAAACATATTAAGATAAAGTGCAACGTCAGCTGCTGCAAACCGCCGGGAGGAATCATCTGAAAAAAAAAAAGACAAATTACTTTTAAATCTGTTTGTGTTTGGGGACAATTAAAAGTACATAAATATACCAAATAAATGTTAGAATAATAGTAATAATCATATCTAAGATTGAATTTACAAATCTCTTCAAGGATGTTGTGGTGCCATTGACACCAAATAACTTCATCAATATGGAGGGAATTAGTATTTAAGAGATTTGTGTTTATGGGAAAGGTTAAAAAAGTCATGGAAAAGGCAAAAATATGGACAAACAAAGTCTAAAAAGTTTTTTAGGAATGAAGTTTTGGTATTCCATCACTGCAGCTGTGCCTTCACTTCTGCTCCTGCCCACCAGGTCTAGTCTGGACTTGGGGGAGGTGGTTTCAGGTACAAAGATCACTGGTGTCCTTTACCATCTCCCAGTTTCAGGTTTTCTGGTTCTAGTATCGTCGGAGGAGGTTTTAGTCTCTTTTGACCTTCAACAACAACAACAACAACTCTGGTCCTCGTGGGTTCCGACTCTCTTGGGGGTCAGGAGTTGTTTGCAGTCGACATTAGAAAACCTCGCTGTGTTTCTCAGCACCTCGTGTGAAGAATTTATTACATTCAGCTGTTTACCTTTAGTTAGATTCTGTCAGGACCAATCTTATCAAAGAGAGTTGTTATGTGCATGCAGGAGGAGGAGCACACCTCCCCTCTGTTTCATGTGCAGAGCTGAGGCAGGGAGAGCAGCAGCAAAGACCGTCAGGGTCTCGAATAGAGGAGGTGTCAGTGGGGATATACAGTACAGGCCAAAAGTTTGGACACACCTTCTCATTCAATGCATTTTCTTTGTTTTCATTACTATTTAAATTGTAGATTCTCTAAACTATGAATGAACACATGTGGAATCATGTGCTTGAGAAAAAAGTGTGAAATAACTAAAAACATGTTTTATATTTTAGATTTCTCAAAGTAGCCACTCTTTGCTTTTTTGATAGCGCTGCAAACTTAAGCTGTTCTCTCAATGAGCTTCATGGGGTAGTCACCTGAAATGGTTTTTACTTCACAGGAGTGCCTGAAGTAACCCTGACAAGGTACTTCTGTCATCAAGAGCAGAGGGTGGCTATTTTAAAGAAACTAGAATATAAAACATGTTTTCAGTTATTTCACACTTTTTTTATAAGTACAAAATTCTACATGTGTTCATTCATAGTTTTAATGCCTTCAGTGATAATCTACAATGTAAATAGTCATATAAAAAAAATAAAGAAAAGACATTGAATGAGAAGGTGTGTCCAAACTTTTGGCCTGTACTGTACATGACACAGCAAAATCAGGCCAGTCATACCTCAGTGTACGAATCATAGACTGTATATAGAATGGACGCCGTCTGCCTCCTCATTAGGTGAAGCCACTCCGAGAACAGCACCCTCTGGTGACAGGCTGCATAGGTCATATAGGTCATAAGCCCCGCCTCCTCCAGCAATCCCTATGGAGCTGTGGACAAACTTTATAAATGAATGACAGAATATAAATGTTTCTCCCCCCTGGTTGTGATGTTGACATGTAGTTACTGTCAGACTGGTTTGTGTTCAAGTCCTCTTTTTTCTGTACAGCTCCATTTTTAAAAGTTATTAGGGGGTTCATGTTTTCTATGATTGACACTTAATACAGCCTATGGGCGTACGAAGATTGCGTAGCGATACGCGGTTTGAGCTGAGCGTCATCACAGCGACTCTCCGGCTGAAAACGTACAACGCTACTGGAGAAAATCACGGGTATACCGAGAGCAATTCGGCTTCAAATTCGTATAATGATGGAAGGCGGAGCCACGTTGTCCACAGTATATACAGTCTATGGTACGAATGCAGTAAAACTAGTCTAGTTTGCTCGTCCTAGTGTACAAGCACCAGGCAAGAATCAATATTATTGATTATTAAACACGAACGACATAACGATCCTGCTCCTAGCGTACATTTGTAACGACAGTTTTGTCTAAGTTTTTGTCTAAGGTTTTGTTTACTTTGTGGATTTCTCCAATGCTATTTAGTTCCTGGGTCGAATCCTGACATGCAATCTGGGGAACATTTGCAGAACCGTAGACCTATCTGAGTCCGATTGGGGTGTATGTATCCAAGAGAAAACTGATCCTCAACCCCATCATCCAGGCATGTCAGCCCGTCGTACTGAAGTGTTCACCTGTATTTCAAAAGTCCAGTTTCAGTTAGACGAGTGCAATAAATGGGACGTATCGATCACAACATCCTCTGGGCTTAACTTGACTTCACAGCCTGCCTGAACTAACTCTATCTTATTTAAACGGCGCTAAAGTTGACTTGACTTTGGTGCTTCGACACAGAACTGCAGAAACTTGTCTCTTACATCTTTAAGTCTTACAGTGGTGTGAATATTCATGAGTAAGTTTCTTGTATTTACTGCGATTGTTGCCAGTAGATAAACGCCAAAGGGCTCGGGAAGCTGAACACTACAGAAACGCACAAGAAGAGGTGAAGATTGAAGAAAAGTCGGGGTGATGAAGATTAATTTGTGTTGTACGTCACTGTTTTTCTTTCTTTCCTCGCCCATTAATCACTCGGCGGCCCGCTGAAGGGTCCCGACCCCAGAAGTTGAGGAACTACCCGAGTTTGCACGGAGAGGAACTTATTTATGCTCCTGTTTAGCATTATGAGCTGCAGTTTTCTGGTTAGCAGTTAAGTGACAAGAGGATTTCAGCGCGGAGGGTCCAATCCTTTTTTATTTAAATTTGTAGGTTTAAGCTATAGCTCCGTCTCTACAGTCCTCTCATGTGTGCAAACTGCAGAAACCCACTAATAAGCCCGTCTTAAGTGTTGTTTAATGAAGTGTACGTAGCGTAAAGGCCATCGTCTCTGTCTGCGCTGCTGTTTGCTAATTGTCCTCGTGTCTCTGACACCGGATCAGGCCGGCTTAGTTCAGGGTCGTGGTCGGTAGAATTACAGCGCTCCTACAGTAATCTCGAGCTTTAAACCACCAGATTTATTCAAATATTCCAGCGAACATAACCACTTTGCATTCAAGCGGGCGGTATGTGTGGAAATGTCAAAATATTCTCTTCTGGCCTTTGGCTTTGTTCTTTCCCCGGAGTCTCCCAGTTCGTTTAAATCATTACAAAAACCTGAGGCTACCTCTGCACACCGGCCTTGGACTCACATGTTGCTTCGCATCCTCCCTCCCACATAACTTATTTCTGGTGTTTTCTTCTGTGCTCCTTTTGTTCCTTTGATTGTTTGCCTTTTGGTTTCCTTCGTCTCTTTTGTTTTTTTCTCATTTAAATGAGCTGTCGGTTTGATTTTCAGCATCCGGAGAGCTCAGAGTGATCATACATCTTCAGGGGGGCTCTGCTTTGGGTTTTTTTGATTCATCCCAGCGACTCGACGAGCGGAGGCCCAAGCTGCTGAGATTTCTGGCCAAAAATTTCTCACTTGAAAGAAAAATTCCCAGCAGCAGCAGCAGCAGATGAGAGATCATACATGTAGGTCTGTGTGGTTTCCAAGTAGGACGAGGCAGCAGAAGAGGAAAGCAGAAGTGTAACAGCAGGATCACGGTGCTGCTCATTTCAGCAGCTTGAGCTGCTGTTAACGGCACAATGGGCCGGCAGGGTGTCTGTTATATACCGCAACCACCTGCTGAGAAGAACCATGGTACCTTTACTGTTCCAGCACAAGATCTGACTCCATCAATGCATGTAATCATCACAAAGTGGCTTCTGGAGGCTGCAGGAGTCTGCTCATCGAGTCTACATGTTCTCTGTGGAGCTGGAGGAAGCTGCGTTTGCACATTTAGCACAAAGATCCCAAATCCTGTCACTGCTGTCTCCTCCTGGAAGTCCTCACAGACCCCTCATGCTAAGTCGTGCCAAGTAACAAGGCCTGAAGAAGAGAGAGGAGATGAGGGAGAGGAGGGAACCTGGTGGAAGTCTTTTTACTGAAACTAGGGTGACCATAAGTCCTCTTTTTTATCGGCATTAACTCTTCATACGTTCTTGTTCTTCTTGTTTTGACCGTCAGGTTTCCTTTAGAGCTCATCTATTGGTTGTTGGTTGTGTTACATCACTGCGACTTGCAATAATATCAAACCCAAGACTAGGAGAAGACTGATATGAAACAGCGCAGATTATTACCTTAAACTAAACGATCATGATGACAGGAGCGCGCTGTGACTCCAGTTAAACTTTCAGTTTTTCGTCTGGGACGGTAAAAATCATTTGTTGTACGCCCAGCCTCGTCAGCCGCTCCTGTTACAGGACACTCATTGGTGACGTTTTGTCCCCATCACCCCTGCCCCGGTCTGCATACTTCTGTGTTTTCATTGATCTTGCAGACACAAACCATTGTCACAACATTGTCATGTTACACGTATTTTGTTCTCTAATGGGACCCGGTTCTGTCTAACCATGGCAGAGGAGAGCCGGCGTTTGGTCCTTTGTCTGAGTTTGGGTCCTTGTGACAGGGCCAAGCAGCAGAAATAAAGGCGTGCATTTATAACACAGACACTTTCTGGGGACTGACTCTGAGCTCAGAGAAAAACTCTGAATAAAAAGTTATTGTTCCCTCCTCCGCTGTGATTCTCCTCTTTAGTCCTCCCTCTGTTCATCTCCCCCCGTTTCCAGCTCATGAAATTCAGTTTAGACCCTCCAACATCCCTCTTCCTGTCATGAGTCTCTGCAGCGCCGCGCTCTCGTCATACCAACCGCTTCATCAAACGCAGCGTCAGATGATCACAAGAGGCTGGGTGCTTTTTAAAAAGCAGCGTCCTCACTTTGTTTTCCCCCATAAACACAGACCCTGCTGTCTGCCGGGAGCTGCAGGTTAGCAGGATAAACAACGATCACAAAGTGAGGGTATTATTTGTGCAAATGCAGCCTGTGTGTGGGCGGGAAAGGTTACCGCATCCATACAGCATAAACACACAGGAGTCCTAATGTATCCCAGCATCGCAGCTCCCCGGTAAATCAGATGATTGGTACAAATGGATGTTTTTCCATGACAGAGGCAGTGAAATTCATGATGTCAAAGTATCAGAGTATTCATCACACAAATGGTCGAAATATGACCTTGATTTGAAGCATTTAATGTGTTTTGTTGGAGGAAGGGGACCACTTATTCCCGAGTAAAAACATCATTAATCAGCGGTTTGACAGGCGCAGCGTTCAAAACAATAATCAGACAAAACAGGCCGAGCAGTTTTAATGTCACAAATACTAAAAAAGAGACACCAGATGAAGTTTGAGCTGTCCAGAATTAGAAACCTGATCCTCACAGAACAAGTTTTATATAACCATAATAATAAAAGGGGGGCTGGGGTCTGTCACCTTAATGTCTTGAGTATCTAAAACTTAAATCCCTTTGATCTGGTGAAGATTTCTGCAGCAATTAGACATGAAAAAATAAAAAAAACTTAAAATTATGAAAAGAAAACTGACCAAAAATAGATGAGATTTATGCTGCTGTTGTTTCTTTACCTGATCATTTTAAAACTGCCTCATTCAAAGAGTGGAATAATCTGATTTAGTCAGATTAAAATATCTTAAGAACTTAAGGGGCTTTCATGTCGATCAAACATACAATCAGGTTAAGTTACTATCATGATGCTCCATTGGAGAGGCGTTCAGATACTCCGAATCATGTTAATTTTACTACTAAGGCATCCAGAGAGTACATTTTATATTAATATAGAAAGACATAGAAAGTAGAGTGTACTTTCTATGTTCTTTAGGGAAACCAGTGAGGACACTCAGTGTGTTTATATGTGCGGTTTAATCAGATTAAGCTCATAATTCGTTTTTTTCTCTGAATCAGACTTCTCTCCTTGTCCGCGTTTACACGCAGCTGAGAGAATCAAATTATTGACGTGAACGTGTCCTCCTCCCCAACACAAGGGGGCGATACAGGTCTTTTCAGCGGCGCTGTTTCTGACCCCACACAACCGTCAACGGTTGTATGGGTCGGTGTCAGACGTCAGAAGTTGTTAGAAGATGGAGCGTCGTACAGCGTTGTTTTTGTCCTATATGATGGACGCGCTACTTTTTCTGCTGATGAGACGAATGCTACTCCTCTTCTCTGGTGTTTTTGTTTATGGGGGCGTGGCACACATGCGCACACATTGTCTGATCATACTCATATTCTACATGGTAGAGAAAATCTAATTCCAATCGTATTATCTGCGTGTCTGAATCGGAGTTCTCAAACTCCGATTATAGTCGGACTAAAGTGTTTACATGCGCTTCAGTCGTCCAATAATTCGTTTTTTTCGAGTGTCATGTAAACGTACTGAGTGTCATTTTTCAGCTACTTTATAAAGTTTTATACACACTCTGTAGAAAAGACGCCAAGGAGCAGATTTTATCATGTCTAATTTACTGAGAAAGTATGAGAGGGCACTTCTGTAGGCACAGAGGGGGGACGGTTCCCTCCTGTTCAGAGTCTGACTGTCTACTGCAGAGTAATTGCGGTCGAGAAAACACCATTATGTAATTATTTGTAGATATCTGTTTCTAGATGTTAATAAAAGACTAAACTGTTGTGAAACCAAAAGCAGTCTTGTCTCAGATCTTGTTGCGGTCACATCTTTTGTTTCTGCATGGTCTGTTTCCCAACGTCTTGGACTTGATTGATCAATTCTCCTCCAACCACCAACACAAACCAGAATTAAAGATTACTCGAGAGTCAACAATTGTTTGTGGTGGTTCTGTGTGTGTCCGGGGACCGGCCTTCAGTTATTGTGGTGTTGGACTGCAGCTGAATAAGTCACTCAAAGCGGAGCGGTTATTGGGAAATAACGCTCGGCTCTGTTGGCCTCGGTTTACTTGATTAAGTTGCAGCACAGCGAGAAGAAGCAGGACAATCAGAGCTGGCAGAGTTTGAAACTAAGAACTTTCTAAACTCTGAGTCACTCCGCCGCCCAGGCTTTCAATACAATAAACCTTATTTATATAGCATCCCTTTTCCAATACGTTAGACAATACCCGATGATTCAGCTGTTTTGGAAATAAAAATAACTGCACAGGATAAGTGCAGTCTGAGGCTCTCATGTCTGCTTCTGCTGAAGATGATTATATAAAAAGTTTCTTCGAGTATAAACACTGCAGGGATTGGGAGAGCTTTAGAAACTCTTTGGTTTGGTTAAAACATTGTTTGTGTTATCATCTTCACACCCCGGCTGTTTAAAACCCACCAGATTTGTCAGATAAATAGAGATAAAAGTTATTATTGCTGGTTTGGGGAGTAAAATCGAAATAAACAGACGGTACAACAGTAGAAGTTTGATACTGTAAACCTTCTGTTTAATGACCTGAGCAGAAATTTCTGAGTTTATCAGACACCTGCAGAGATCTCAGGAGAGCGTCTCCCCCGTTAATAGAGGACCGGCGCCCTTTTCAGTTCAAGGCGCAGCGCTGTAACTTTAATCTCCAGAAATGCCAACAGGATCAGACCTCCCACAGAAGGTCCCACACAGTCAGTCCAGGTTCATACCGTCTACAGTTGGGAGTCAAAGAGCCGCCGTCCTCCCTGAAATTAAAGCTAATAATGAGGACTCAGGTAGAAGGGACTCAAAGTTTGGGGACAACAGTCTCACCTTCAATCCCAGCAGGATGATAAGATCTAAGAGTAAATAATAAAGTATAAGTTTGTTTAAGAGGACAATTATGGACCTAAAGTGAGAAAATAAACTTGTCTAGTGGAGCATTCAGAAGATTCTGGTGATAAATTGGTGACGAGCCGTTTCTGTTACGTTACATGATGCTTTAACTTATAAAAATCAACCATAATTAGGAAGTTATTCTGTTGATGGAGGCCTATGATGTAAAAATAGTAATACTACCTCGTTATTATCACATTATTACAATAGGTGTTGTGTTATTACTCATTTATTACATATCAATGATCAGCATCTTATACTTTTGATGGAATGTGAATAGCTACTTATTAAAGCTACAGTGGGTAACTTCTGTCGCCCACTAGAGGATTTCTGCGTCATAACAACGATACGGCCGGCACCTCAATACGATGTATGCACATCACACACAGTAACATTCACCAGACACAGCATTCTGTTCGTCACGGTTCACAAAGTAACACCAGCTACAAAACGTGTGCTGCTCATCACGTTACACAGAGAAACACTCGCGACTCACCGCATACGGCTCGTCACGGTACACGGACTGTCACTGTCTACACAACGCGCAGCCTACTAAAGTTACCGTCACAGCACACTGACTCCTCCAAAACATTACTTACTTATCCAGCAGTATAAGGCAATATCGGTGTCGGACTTCAATCCAATCTCCTTCTCGAGGAAAAGCGACACTGATGTAAATCTGCATTAGTCTTCTCGGTTTCTCACTCTCTTTCTTCGACAACAGACCTCCCTCACAGGAAGGCTTTTTCTTTTTAGTAGGATCCACTTCTGAACCTCTTGGTCGCTTCTTCTGGTTCACCGCCACGTTGCTTCTAGCAGCGCTCTCCTCCCCCCTCCCTTCTCGTTGTTGGGTAAAACCAAGTAGAACGCGCCATTTCCTGTGCGCCAGTGCGGGATGTCGCCAAAGACACCAAATACAAAAGGAACAAATACTGAAAAATACCACAAGGTGTTCGAGGAGCCGAACGGCTTTATCAACGTTGTATCATCTCCTCCTGTAGTGTCTTGGATGAAACGGATGTTTACAGACACGTAGAAGTTATGCACTGTAGCTTTAAGTCATATAAATATATAAATAACCTTTTACAATCCTTATAAATGATTCTAAGCATGAATAACAACCTGTTCTATGTGAACGTAATGCCTCATGAAGGAATGATTCATAATGGATTAAATTACAATAGTGACTTTTGAATTCTTGGTTTTCAGACACATTTTGACTCATAACTCTGTTCATAAAAGGTCAATCAAAAATCATCCAAGATAAAAAATGAAACAGCCTGTTTTATTATTACAAAACTTAGTTTTTGTTTAAAATGTAAAAAGTGCCTAAACTTTTTTCATATTTTTAGTTTTTGATGCATCAAAGTCTTCGGTCCGTTCAAACGTATGATGGATTTTATTAAAGTTGTTCTGCACTACGAGGAATAAACAGAGTTATATACATGAGTGAATTAGTGATTGTAACGAAGCCTCAGGCGTGTATTTATGAGGCTCTATGAAAGGGCTGATTATGTTTTATAATGTGATATCTCAAAGCTGTCCAGATTAATCAGCAGACGTCTGAAAATCACAGAATTGATCCATCCACCTCTACATAACTGTCAGAAGTTGTTGTTTTTAGAGGCTAATAAAGCTAGCGGTTATTCCTGGCAGGTATAAAAGCTTCAGAGAGACTTTTAAATTTTGGTTTTTCCTCCGGTTGGAAAAAAAAAAAACACGACTAAAAATATAAAAACAAGGTTATTCTATATTATGTGTAACTCTGAGGTCCCTCAGTGAGTGTTGCTGCAGATATAGATCCATAAAACCCTCTTGTTGCGCACAAAAACAAAGATGAAACTCTTGTTAAGCAAGCACCCGTGGGTGAGTGTCTGCACTCCTGAATTAAATATGAGTCCCCCTTTTGTCGCTCCTGCAGGAGCTTTATTGGACTTTTCTCTCCCGCTCACATCCTTCCTCTTTGAATCCTGCCATGTTTGTGTGTGTGTGACTGTCTCTGATCACTTCCAGGTCCGGGAGCTGAAAGCTGTCACTTTCTGACAGGAGGTTAAACTCTGTACGCCCCACGCACGGCGAGACTCTGCCGAAGGGCCGGGACGCCTTCGTTAGCAGCAGGAAGTCGGCTGATGTTGATGATCAAACGTTGTGTAACTTCCAGATGAGTGCTCAGCAAAAGTGATTTACAGTTTTCAGCACTTAATGTTGGGAATGAATCGAATCAGCTGAGTCAGAAGGAGGGGTTTGTAGCTTGGGGGGCTGTTTGTTCCCTCTGGCGGGTATTTGGACTTTCTCTCTCTCAGCAGTCTCTTCATTTCCTCTGATTGCTTATTAGACTTTATCACCAAAGAGTTCGACTTATGCACAGCGTGAAGGCAGAGCTGTCTGCTTCACAGAAAAACGATAGAGCCTTTACATTTTACCTCTTTACCTCCGTCTGAAAGTGTGCAGCCTCCGTCTGAGATGATGTGATCTCTGGAGGCACTTACCTGCTTCATTTAAGGAACAATAGATCTACATGCAGACGCATTAACACGAGCCATCTGAAGAAATAATGGAGCTGCTTTAGAGCCGTGTGATGGAGGCTGTTAATGCCGGAGATGTAATGGAGAAAAAAAAATCCATCAAAAGTCTGTTTGCTTTCACTCCTGAGGTTTGGTTCGGTTTTAAAAGTGGAAGATTTACTCTTTATTGTTTTTTTTTTTAAAGATGGGTTCAGACTGGCTGCTAAGAAACTAAGATTAATGTGAAGCATTGAGGTAAAACGTTAGTTTCTGTTTCAGGTTTGAGAGTTTAAACATCGACTGTATATTAAAATAGAAGGAATAAGTGATGATGGAGGTTTGCAACGACCCGATTGAGGGTTTTCCAATGACTAAAAACTCAAGTACGACATCTGAGGTCTGTCTAAATTCATCAAAATAATGGGTCAGTAAGGAAATACTCCAAAATGAGATATTAGTTTCTAAATAACTGTCGTATTTTGTTTGTTTGTTTGGCTAAAAGTTTGCACTTTTTGACGAGGATGAGACAAATCTACTGATTTAACTTCAAAAGTTTTACACCTACAACACGTCCGCCTCGTTTTAGACAGTATTAAATACTTTTTAATGCTCTTTATGATTTCATTTGTTGTTGATTGCTATGAATAATTCTTTAGAAGTCAAATCCAAAGTTTGCCCATCAGAGCTTTAAAGTTTTGACATTAAAGCTCCTGTAAGGAACTTTTGGTTTGTGTCAGTTTTGGCGCCCCCTGTGGACAAATTTTTGGACTTTTTTAACTTGAAGAAGAATAAAAAATAATCGCACCTTTTCTTATAATTCAGTAACTTTTCTTCCATCACTTCAAACTTTGTCACCTAATATGTCAAGCTAACTTAGGGGAGCAACAGGAGTGATAAAACCTTTATTGAAATCAGTATCATAACTCCGAGTGTTGGGCAGGTTTCATTAAAATAAAGTGAATTATCACCTCTTTACGTCATGGAGCTGCTCTTTCCATCAAACACCCGTCTCCTTGGATTAAAATGATAACAGACAGGATTTCACTAACATGTTATTTTGACCGAACAACTCCGATTAAAAACTCTCGTCCAGTCACCTCTCAAGTCGAAACAGTAATGGGGTTTTTGCTTTCCAATTTTCACACAGGCCTGTTTCTCCATGGGGCTGTTCATGAAACTTCCCTGTCAAGATTTCTTCTAAATTATTCACAGAAATTGGTTCCTGGGTACATTTGAGGCAAGAAATAGGCCATCCAGTTACAGAATCATCCCACGTTTGAGTGAAAAAATACATTTAAGAGATTTTCTCCGGGTTCCTGAGTTTGGAGAATCACGTCATTATCAGGACTTTTTCTTTAAATTCTGCACTTTTCCAGACAATATCAGTGTTTACTCTAAACAGGTAATACAATATGATTTGATATAACATAAACCACTTATACTGGGACCAATATACACTTTTCTTTGTTTGGTTAGTACCTGATTTCAGGACTGGAGGAGGGGACAGATTTGATGATAGCATGATAGATACAACTATTGAGTTTATAGGGATGTAGAAACATGACAATAAGCGTCATGTAACCCACTGGATGTTATCTAACTTTAGGGTGACCATATGTCCTCTTTTACCTGGACGTGTCCTCTTTTGAGGGGCTGTCCAGGTTGTCCAGGGAAGTTTATAAAATCCTTCAAATGTCCGCGGTTTCGTACGGAAGTTTTGAGTTTGTGTTACGTGGACTTACTGAGTTAGAAGCGTGTAAAAGACACTCGATCCGACCCGAAAAACTCAAAATTAACTTTGTGCGACTCCGTGACTCCATCCCTGCGTTGTCGTGTCCTCTTTTTGGGAAGTCAGAATATGGTCACCCTAACTTTAACACAGTCCTAAGGACAGGTGATGAACTCCAGCGTACCAGCGGTGCAAGAAACAACTTCATATCAAGAGTTTGTTTGATTTTCAGTCTGGTTAACGTTTGCAGAAGTGACTCTGTGTGGGGATAACATGCTGAGTTAAATTTACCCACCAAATAAATGTTCAAATTAAACTCCATCATTCCTGGGCTCCTTAAATCTTCTAGAGGAGTCCTCATTCATTGGTTTCCATTGAGTCTCAGTTTCACTGTAATCTAATAGAAAATGAGGGGCAGAAATATTGATAAAATGTGGAAAAATTAAGAACAGTGTTTCTGTGTAAGCGTAACACCGAGACTCTTCTACTACAGAGCCACACTCTTGTAATATGTGCTCAAGAATATGAAGGTCTTTCTTTAAAAGTGCATTGATTTAGCTGCTGCATACGTCGTTATTAAACCTGTTTATACAGCTCAGAAATGCAGACTCTTTTCCTCCTGAATTTGCTCTCCATACAAACTGCTTGTCTTGTCGTTAAATTTCACGTTTGGGAGAATTTTCAAAATCTTTGTACAATTTTAATGTTATGATTTTACTGTGTTTTCAGTCATTTTGGCGCACCACGTGTGTGTTTTGCTTGCTGTCCCGGTTGTGTACCTTGTCTGACAGTTAGCTCAAATACTTGTTTCTCTGTTTATGTTGGTGCTTCTTACCACAGGAGTGTCTGTGACCTTATTGTGCTTCTGTTGTTACCATAGACTGTATATAGAATGGACGCCATCTGCCTCCTCGCTTGGTTAAGCCGCAGTAAGAACAGCGCCCTCTGGTGATGGGCTGCAGTATAGGTCATAAACCCCGCCTCCTCCAGCAATCACCAGAATCCTCTGAATGCTCCAATAGACAAGTTCGGCTTCAAATTCGTATAAGAATGGAAGGCGGAGCCAAGTTGTCCGTAGTATAGACAGTCTACGTATGTGCGTACGCTTTAGTCTACCGATTCTTGATTGGTCAGGACTACTCAGTCGACAGACACCAGAAAACTTGATCAAACTGAGCTCAGTTCGTTCACATTTTTCCTCATATGTCTGAAATCGTTCGCAGGACGGCAGAAGCTTTTAAAAAAGATGCTTAACTTCATCTAAACTGCTGTGACTGCTTCAATGTGACCTTTCGACGTGTTGAATAATAAGGAACCGTTCTTTATTCTCTCTCCTGGGCTCCTCCGGGGGCCGCAGCAAGGCTGCTTAAGCACCAAATCTCTGTACATCTGTGAGCCTCTCTCACAATAAACGCTGATCAATGGAGAACAGGTGGCTGAGGTACCCGGCTTTATGAATATGGATATGAGTAATGTGTTGAACACCGGCAGTCTGGCAACAGTTGCTCCCTCCACAAAAGAGCAGCCGAGTCTGAGAGAGAGACAGATTTTCATTTCTGCACGCCGGGGCGATAAAGGTCAGTCAGAAAGCCAGTAATCGAATGCATCATGTGTAACTTCCATGTTTCACACACTCTACGTGAGCGGAGAGCTGATCAGCAGTTCTGCGCTCTGACAACAGCGAGCCGGTCATCATCATCATGCCTGTTCTGGGCGAAGATAAGCCGTGTTATCTAGATGTGTAGGGAAATCGTTTCGGCTCCAAAGAGGCTTCAGAGACTCTGTCCCCGTGCATGACATGCAGCTCTATCTCTGAATTATACAGTACGCTCAGAGGTGACTGACCTGCTAAAGTGCCACGTCTCTTCAGAGAGCTTTGATTTTACTTCTCTGTGTATGTCAGGGAGCTTTAATGTTTTCTCACCGAGGCCAGCAGGTCGTTATCTTGCTCTCAAGTTGTCTATAGAAAAATTTCAGGGGGACCTTTACTGCGTCCTCTCTTACATATAAACTCTATTCAAATACACACTTGACTCAGTGGGAAGGCTTTTCTCCAGGAGCTACCCTGCGCTTGCACAAATATATTTCTATATTCGATGCACCTTGACACCGCATATCCGCAAACCTCCATCACACAGGGGGGTTTTGTGAGTGTGGTGCTGCTGCCGCTCTCATCCAGAGCAGATACATGGAGGTTTAAAACTGCAAATCTGAGTCAAAACATCCAGATGCCGTGAGTAAGTGAACGGAGGCGGATTATTTTGTGTTTTGCATGATCCAAAACTAGAGAATTGCGCTATTTTTGTCCCTTTTAGCACACCGTAGTTATGATGCTGCAGTGTCCTCCTGCTTCCCCCTGTAATAGTAATTAACTACTTTTAAATTAGACATTTTACTTTGCAACTCTCAGGCGGCCAAAAATCACCAAAGCACTCCAAGTTTGAGCTCCTGCCAACGAGTTCTTCATCTGAGAGTCTGTCAGTTTTATAATCCCTGCAGGAAAATGCAGCATATTAGATTATGTCCAATCAAAGTGTTTGTTTTCTCCACCTCTGACAGGCTCGGGTTATTAAGTGTCATTCAACGTTAAAAAAAAGTTCCCTATAGATAGATAGAGAGAGAGAGTTTTTATTAACAGACTTTTTAAACCACAATAAATCTCTATAAAGCTTTAAAATGCAGATGAGTTAAAATGACTGAATATTAGTGTTTTTTTCTGCATGATCAATAATTAAGAAAATAAAAACACACAAAAAAAAGTTGCAAACATGCATGAGGCTTATTGGTTACATGACCTGGTGGGATGCATGACAGCTTAGCACAGAGGATAGTTAGTGTACCCACCAAAGCCTGACCCACCGACCCGCCTGTACACAACAGGATTTGGTTTATAATGAAGCTCACGCAGCGACTCACCCCGATCACCGCTGATCATTTCCATTCTAGTTAATGTGTCAAATTCCAGACTTTATTTCACCCCGTTGACACCACGGATGAGAAGATGCTGATTCTTGAAGATAAATATTGTACTTACTTATGGTTAATTCCCAGCCTCCCTAAAAGTGTCTGATCTACTGGTCTGGGCTGCGTGGATTTCCTCCTCTGGAAGTCGGGTTGGGTATCGTTTGATTTTAAACGATTCCGGTTCTGATTCCAGTTCCTCTTTTACTATGAATTTCTCACTGGTCTGTTTTCAACCAGTATATAAATATCAATTTTTGTTGTCAGGTCGTTTGTCTATGAAGAAGTTCAGGGGCTAACGTCAGTTGGATATTTAAGTTGACCCTCTGTACTCAGTACAGTTTGTTTGACGCTTCAAAGTTAGCAGAAGACAGAAGTCATTTATTGTTTCACTTAACTGATTCTGGCTGGTTAGCGTTAGCATTCTTCCTGCTAAAGTTCGCCAAACTTTTGACCGCAGCTGCTGTGGGTTACAACGCACTCTCTGACTCTCTGTCTCGTACGCTTCGTCCTCGTTGGTGTTCGGCGGCTTCTTCTTCTTCGTTGTTGTTTAGTGGCGTCTTCCTCATTGGTGTTCGGTCATCACTTCCGGTCGGTGGACTCCGGCATCGAAACTTGAAATTGACCCAATCCAACCTTAAAGGACACAATCTACTGCTTATATGGTTATGTGAATTCACGGTTTCTTGTGAGTCCTTGTAATTCCCACTGTCAGAAACTCACCACAACATTTGCCTCACAAACGCATCTGGTAGGAATTGTCAGACGGTGAAAATCGCCCCCATTCTGATACGGAAATTGGGGATCAGACTGTTGACTGGTGTTGGTTTTTAGTATCAAGAACTTACCTGCAAGTCTTCACACAGATTTCGTCACGTGTTCCTTGTTTTCCCTCAAAGAAATGCCTGCCTGCTATAGAACCGCAGTAAAGTCGATCTACTATCCACGTTTATCTATTGGACCAATTAAGATAGAGCCTGAATTTACCAAGAGTCTGAGTTTATCAATAAAACTCTCATTTTATTGAGTCTTGAAGACAAATTTACTCTCAAGAACTTCATAATGATGAGAAAACCAGCTAAAAATAAGACAGACTCATTTCTTTGAATGAAGGCAAACACTGAAATTATTGCCCCAGCTGTTTGGTGAAAACATCCATCGGAGTTCAGAGAGCAGTTTTGACCTCAAAATGAAGGGGTCCAGACAATCTGGCATGTTTGATTGTTGGGCAAAGCCGTGAAAACCAAAGACGAGCCGCTCTGTAATAAACCGTAATTATGTTTAAACCATGAAACAAGATGAGGAGCGGGCAAAATATTTTCAGTTTCCAAAAATATTCTGTCTTTCCAACTCTGGCTGGTCCTCACAAATACAGAAAAGTAAGAGCTGCTTGTGAAGGCAGACAAACACAATTCATAACTCAGGATATTTTCCGTCTGCCTCCTCGCCCACCACATTATAAACCCCCTGTCATCCCCCTCCAGTACCTGTTTACCACATCCACAAACTCCCAGCTGTGCACACACAAACACACAGCTCACCAGCTCATTAGCTGACCCGCGGTTTGGCTCCTCTCCTGCTGCGAGTCTCCGAGGAGCAAAGGTTAAAAGGTAAAGGCTTCAGGCGCTGTCAGAGTGTGTGGGAGGGGGTACCGAGACTGACCCTGATCTTATTTCTCAGTTACTGGAGAGGTGGAGTTCAACTTCCTGAAAAAGCTGCTATCCTCCAGCTACGATCGCGTTCCAATGAACGAAAATGTTGAGAAGCCGAAACGAAAAAAGTTCCAGAGAGGATTTAATATGAACAGAAATATGGAGGGAGGATCGTTTAGACGCTCAACAGCGAATCCAGCCCAACATCAGGACTGAGCCTGGACCCCCAAAAGAAGTCCTTCATAAGAACTAAATAGTGGTCATAGAAAGACTTATAGTTTGGAGGCTCATTCCTCTATATTACCATAGCCATAACCATTAAGGATCTAAACCTGTCCCAGATATCCCAACTTAAAGTAAAATACATAAAATGATAGTTATTAGTCTGTCTGATCCTCAGTTTCACCTGCGCAGATGTAGAAAAAACTGAAAACTAACTCATACCTAAGTAAATATAAAAATGAATGGTACAAATAAGTTTGTTTGATATATTTCTAGTCATTTTACATGTGATTTATTTGTTTTTTTAAATGCATTTGTCTGATGTAGAAAGAGTGTTTGTGTTCAAGGCTGTTTCAACATTTGTTTCCATCTGTAGGGCGAGTTTAAGCAGCAGAGTCCTTCTTCTTTCTCCTGTAAATCACTCAGTACGTTTACACGACACTCGGGAAAAAACGATTATCGCCTTACTCCGATTCAGACGGGACAACTGAAGAGCATGTAAACACCTTAGTCTGACTATAATTGGAGTTTAAGAACTCCGATTCAGACACCCAGATAATGCGATTGGAATTCCATTTTCTCTACTATGTAACTGGCGTAGTCTGAGTATGATCGGACAATGAATGTGCGCGCGAAGAAGAGGAGTAGCGTTCGTCTCGTCTTTAGAAAAAGTAGCGCGTCCATCATGTCGGACAAAAACAACGCTGTACGATGCTCCATCTTCTTGTTTCTCCAAAATGCCCAGCAGCAGTTGTAGACACTTCTGACGGCTGACACCGACCTGCTGTTGTTGTTGAAATAGCGCCGCTGAAAAGACCCATATCGCCCCCTAGTTTTGAGGAGGAGGACACGTTCACGTCAATAATTCGATTTCACAGCTACATGTAAACGAGGACAAGGAGAGAAGTCTGATTCAGCTGAAAAAAAAATAATTATGAGCTAATCCGATTAAGCTGTGCCTGTAAACGCACTGAACGTGGTGCGATTTTCTCTCAACGTTAGAAGGATCAGCTTGTAGGAGGTCGAATAACTTGAGCCTGTTAGGTTCCCTTTGGCTGTTTATCCCCTTCCTGCCAGTTCATGAATGACCTTTTTACAGTCCTCCCTTTTATTCCTTTGAAATACAGGAAGTTTAAACTTGAATTTAACCTTAAAACTGACTGCGTCCCTGTGGTTACCAGTTCTAAATACACTCTGCATCAAAAGAACTACTAATAAGGCATTAGTGGACACCCTGCAGCCAATCAGAATCCAGTATTCTCCCTGACTATGCTGCACAGTCGAATCATCTTCTGCTCTAAAAGAAAGTTGTTGCTGCAGAAGAAAAGCCACGATTTTGACATGTGCAGCTGAGATTTAGTTTTGAAACAGCAGTGGAGGGGGGAGTTCGGAGTGGGAGGAGGGGGTATTGTGGGAGGACTGATTTGATCAAGCAGCAGGCGACCACATTTGGCTCCTCGCTGCCCCGTCTCCTCCAGCGAGCGAGCGAGCGAGGGAGTAGAAGTGACAGAGTGCAATCACTGTCTCTTATCTGCCAATGAGGAGAACGGGCAGGGATGAGATCGAGTGACCGGCCCACGATGGCATGTCGTCAGTGTCAGGGTTATTGAATTATGACTCGGCAGGATGTGGCGCGTTATGAGCCGAGCAGGGTCGTTGGCAGATACCACAGGCGTAGATCCAATATGAGGTGACGGGGCGGAAAAGAGACTGAAATGAAACCTGTCTGGATGTAAAGTTCATCATGTCTTCTGTGTGGTAGTGGGATCTGAACAGATATCGGTTTGGTTGTGATGAGAAGTGATCCACAGCAGGTTTCAGGTGTTGTCACATGGTGATCCGGGAGAGACTCTGTCCAACCTGTTGAAGGTTTTCAGCCAAACTTTACATAAATCAGTGAAAGAATAGATGTTTGAACACAGGGATTATATAAACGTCGAGTTTGTCTTTTATCGTCCAGACGATTCGCTTGAGTTCACATATTCCAACTTCACCGATAAGCTAACAAAGCGAGGGCACTTTGAAGGCGTTGTAATTGGCTCAGTTTGCTCCGCTTTACTCGCTTTCACGTCACTCAACAAAATTTTAGATCGTCATCGACATTACGTGCGATTGACTTATCGCTAAGCCCCACCCCTCTTAGTTACTGTTGCTAATATGGACAAACAACCGAAGCTGAGCAGTGCTTTACAAAAGGAACTTCATTATGCCAACTTTACTTAACGTTAGCACTGTCACTAGCTAGTGCTAGCACTAATGCTAGCTAGCATTAGCTAATTTACCAGAGGCAAAAGCTCTGTTTCTACATCATTAATGACTAGAATGACCATATGTCCTCTTTTTTGGGGGCTGTCCGGCCTCGTCCGGGGGAGTTTAAAAAATCCTTTAAAAGTTCGGGGTTTTGTATGGAAGTTTAGAGTTTCTGTTGCGTGGAATTTTTGAGTTAGAGGCGCGTAGAAAACACTCAATCTGACCTGGAAAACTCTTAAGATTAACTACATGCGACTCCGTGACTCTGCCCCAGCATTGTCGTGTCCTCTTTTTGGGGATTCAGAATATGGTCATCCTACAAATGACAAATAACTGTCGGTAAAGTTAGTAGATTTAAAGCTTAGTTGATGTAACTTACCTGAGAACAAACGTAGACATCCTTGTTGATCTTCTGAAAGGTAAGTTGACTGTGTGGTCTGCCACACAACTTAATCCATAGCAGACATTGACTTCGGTCTTTCTTTGGTTTTAGACATGAAATGAAAAAGACGTTATCACCCATCCTGTCAGGATATCTTGTATTGGTATTACATCTACTCCATGCACATCTTTTTTACCATGTTTCTTTCTGTCATATTAAAATTAATGCCGTAAAACAGATGAAAATCACGACTTCTAATGGAGCTTCTCTATGGAACTCAAAGCTACAGTGGTTTTGAGTCCCGGTCCTGGTGCAACTGATACTAAACTACCATTGGCTCATCTATGTTCAAGGGGCGGGGCTTAGCGATATGTCAATTTACTTTAGCAAATTATATTTTTCCCGACCTGTTTGAACAGAACATTGGACCTCTGCATGTCGTCAATTATTCCTGCAATTCTTTTTTTTTTTTCCTATTATGAGGTCTGACTATCTGTGGGATAAGAATCAAATATTATTCAGAGACTTTGTGACCACTGTCAAAGGTAGGATTTCAAGAGATCCATGAGTCGATATCTTAGATGGGATCCGAGACAATATTAGTTTTAAAATATTATGGCATTGACAGCATTATTACGACCTGAGCTTTCTGCATTTTAGGGAACAATGTGTTTGAAACAGAGGCAGCCACAGCAGCGAGGACATTTCTGTTTCCTCCCTTTTTTCTGTGTTCACTGTCAGCATCCTTCAAGTACTTTTTGGTCTATTTCACGCTCCTGTTATCCTCTCCATTTCAGCGACTTAACTCGTGTGACTGACCCTTATTTGAGCAAGGTAACATACAAGGACGGCAATTATCAGAGGTACGCTGAAGCCTCTGCTGCTGCAGCTGCAGCCTGGGATTTCAGTAATATCTCACAGCAATAAAGCAGTCACTCTTTTCCTATGCAGATACACAGAATATATACAATACACAAGGTGCAGTGGGTGTAATGGCTGCGAGGGTATTATATGAGGAAATACAGTCTGCACAACAAGGTCTGTGCGTACGTGTCCTGCCTTGAAATGAGCCGTGGAGGAGTCACAGCAGAGGGCACCAGTCAAGATACAGTAGAGAGGAGTCGATGACTGAAGTGTTTTCTCTCTGCTGACATTTAAGTGCAGTGTGGAGTCACAGAGATCCGCCGTCAGGTTTGATAAACACACAGCCTACAGCATCATAAGAGATGTCCTCCAACACCAGGAGCTCTGCAAACTCTGCACAAAAACACGGATATTTACCGACACGGAGGACTCCTCGCATCTTCGTGATAAAGTCGTGTCATGATTTGACTTGGCATTTAATTTTTCCCAACAAAAGGTGACCATTCAACGAGAACTAATGAGGCATTAAAGGATTTCAAATGTCAAACGGGTCCGTGGCAAAGCAGGAAAAGGTGCCTTATTAAAAACTGAAACACATTCTCTGATCGTCTTAAACTTTGGGTTCGTCGACGCCCCCTTATGAAGATTTAATGTGTACCGACGCTTTCCTTCCTCTTTCCAGGTTTTGGATATAAAAATGACATTAAAATCATCAATCTTTGTCACTCATGGCCTTATAAGTTTCAACCTCTTAAATATTCCTACATCTAAACAGTCTCTTCGTATATATATCTACTCCGGCGTATCACATGTAATTTGTTTTTCTCGCCAAAAAAAGCGTTTAAAGTTAAATAAAGAATAAAAGTGAGTATAAATCAACCTAATTCAGTCTAACTTTCCTTTTCGTCCAATTCCAGAGGCGTACGTTTCTGACAGGACTCGTCTTTTTTTAGTTGATTCGCAAAACACCGTTGTTTAATCCTACAAGAAGGTCGGCACCCCGCGGTTACTGATCTATTTCACTCCTACTCCGCCGCTGACAATCACATTTAAAGCCGCGGTAGCCCGGTATCTCCGCGATCAAGTGTGAATAAAGGGTGTGTGGATGAATACTGATTGTTCAGAAAATGAAAAGGTAAATTAAAAATGTCAGAAATTGTGGCCTTATTCATTTAGCAGCCGGCAGTGAACGGGCATATCTGCGGCTTTCATCGTAATGAAATGAAAAACAATTTTCAAGCCTTGTTGCTAATCCTCCATTACATAATACATGCCGAGTTAACGGCCAATTTTAAATCACATTTCACTCTTGTACTTTAATGTTAAAAACCAATTATCTTTTCCTGCTTTTTGTTTACTCCACGCAGTCGTACAAAGTAGATTTTTGATTAATCTCATACCTTAAATCATGACGTCTGTCCCTCTTTTATTCAAAGTTTGTCTCTCAGGCCTCCAAATAGGACTGAGGTCAGATGAAGACTGTAAGAAAACAGCGGAATATTCCTTTAAATATGCCGTTTTTTCACATACTGATGGATTAAGTAGTTCAGTCTTTGGTCTGAAAACAGATGATTATATGAAGTATAAATGTTTTCTTAATATAAAGACCTTTGAAATGAAACATGTCATATCGTAAATGAGTTAAATAAATACGCCGGCGTCCAAAGTAAACCCACAGATGTGCTGAAAATGACCCGTTTTAAGAGGAGCTGGCACCCGGGCCCAAAGAACCCCATTAGTGCTGGGTTCAGTGGAACTTATAGTGACTCATGGTCTGTGATTTTTTATGGCTCTTTCTGCAGCCTGGACCGCGTTCTTCAGTCAGACGTACAGCATCACTTCCTACCGTGTGGACTCTGAATGAAACCGCCTCTGCTGAGATTGTGCGAGGATGTTTGTTTGACCCGGTTAGCCTGAGCGCAGCCTCTGACCCGTCATTATCTTGATTAAGTTAACTGTTTATTTATTTAATGTGGCCTTTTATCAGCGGGCTTTTGGTGAGTGTAACTTTAATGACGCTTTGTTGACCGAGAGCGGCACAACGGCGAGCGTTTAACCCCATATGACTAACTTGAAAGTGTAGTGGTTGTGTTTCTCATGCGTTGTGTGATGAATTGTTTAAACGCGGTTTAAACAACAAAAGCACAATATGGTCTCTCCTGTGGTATTAAGCTCCAACATCAGGGTGACCAAATTCAGGGTGAGCCACTCTCCCACCGAATGCGTACAGTGTTACTCCTCGAGTTGTGGTTTCAGGAAGTGGAGCAAATCCTAGAAACACTGACAGCAAATCGGCTTCAAATTCATATAATGACGGAAGGCGGAGCCAAGCTGTCACTAGTATAAACAGTCTCTGCTCAAAATACAGTAAAATTATCGGTAACGCTTTCTTTTACGGTACACTTATTACCAGGTAATTAACAGGTAATTAACTAGTAACAACATGAAATTATCTGGTAATTACATGATAACTACTAAGTCAATACTGTCTAGCGACCAGGTCGGTAACCTTCCATCATCATACAGATTTGAAGCCGAATCGCTCTGGTATTTCCAGGATTTTCTCCGCTTCCTGGAACCACCTCTTGCGCAGTAACATTGTACGCATTTGGCGGGTGAGTCGCTGTGATAATGCTCGGCTCAAACAGCGTATCGCTATGCAATCTTCGCATGCCCATAGGCTGTATCAAGTGTCACTCCTAGAAGATAAGAACCTCAAGTAGCTTTTGAAAATGGAGCTGCACAGAAAAAAGAAACAAGGAAGAACTAGACAGTATTGAATTAGTAGTTATCATGTAATTACCAGATAATTTCATGTTGTTACTAGGTAATTATCTGTTAATTACCTGGTAATAAGTGTACCGTAAAAGAAAGCGTTACCAAATTATCTTATAAAAGTGTAACAAGCATTTCAAAAAATTTCTCAAACATGTCAGATATGTTGACATTACTTTTAAAAAGAAAAGTGAACTTATTTCGTAGCTTTTTTACGGCGCTTATTAGCACACTACTTACCACGAGGACAGCGTAGTGCTGACTGGCAAAGACGCACAGGCTACACGACTTAAGTCTGCACGGAGCCCCAGCAGAGGGCGCTCACGTCCCACAGTCCCAGTGGAATTGCATTAGGGTTCATTGTAAACAGTATCAACAGTATTTAAACCATTAATATATTGAAATAATGACATTACTTTGTGGCCGAGTGGAAAAGGGTGGTGTTTGGTATTAGCAAGGCCGTAGTTAGCTTTCACCTTAACCAAGAACAACAGTAGGACATGTTGAACTATATTGAATTATCACATTGTCCGAAAGTGCACAGACCAGTTTACCATGATCCAAAGCATTGATGGATGGAGATCAATATCAAACAAATAGAGCTGTTACAGTTTTCAGAAAGTAGGACTGCTTGATTACAGTAAAATCTCCTCTCTTCTCCTCTTCCTCCGTTGACTTCAAGGGCTCTATTTTGGTGCCTCGCCGGAGACGTGCCGCAAGCGCAACGTCAATCAGATCCGCCGCGCTGACAAGGCGTACCCAAGCACATTTTGGTATTTTGGTGAGCCGCGCAGCCCGGCGTAAGTATCCCCCCTCCCTAACTCAGCTCCTCCCGGCAGCATAAGTCGTAGACGGGGAGGAGAGAGGGCGTATAGGGGGTTTAACACAGCCGAGACCTGTTTTCACCAATCACATAAGCTCCTCTCCTTGCCTTTAAATCCGCCACAGGCGAGGCGTATTACTATTTTCATGAAGTAGTCAAAGAGATCAAGAGATGTCTGAAGACAGTTATGCCACACGATGGCGACAGAGGGCAGCTCCTCAACAAGTGTCCTCCACACTCTCTCATCTGAGCACACATGGATTTGGTGTGCGTAATGTTGGACCCACTGGTAAGACAAACACCCTTTTCCACAAATAAAGACACTCACATAAAGTTGCATATATTCAAACCTCACGTGACAAAGGTGGGTTTAGCGCACAGATCACAACATAAACTCCAAAAATGGCATTAAAATCAGAACCATCTGTGCGTAAATGACGCATCGCGCTCCGTGGCCTGGCTCTTTCTTTCATAGATGTTGGCATATAAAATAAATTTGGCCCACAAAACTGAATATTATAATATCCGTATGTCGGCTTAAAGTAGATAACGCATCTGAGCACTGAAACAAATCATCTGTTCAGCCGCAGCAGCTGCAGCAGGAAGACGGACAGAGGACACGGAGACGTGTCCAGGTCGAGCTGTGCGAGAAATAAGAGGAAGAAAGAAAAGGAGGGAGACGAATTACATATCTTGTTAACTTCATCATGTGTGTTTATTTACTAGATATTTAATTTAATTTGATGCAGTTTCAGCTGTATTGATTCGGTCAGGTTGTGTGTCCAAACGCGTGCCAAACGCGCTCATCAGATCAGATATAGATCAGAATATATCTATATAGATCCAAATGTATGTGCTGACTCAGATAAATAGTTGTTGATGATTATTTATTGCACTGAAATCTGCCTGACACTGTGGAAACCTGCCGGTGAGGCATCAGTGACGTATGTCGATACGCCACCGGTCTACCAAAATACCACTAGACCAGCTGCGTTCCGCCTTGCGCTGAAAGCTGACCAGGTTTGAATCGGCGAGCTTTCAGCGCACGTTACACGCCAGTGGCGAGCACGAAAATGTCACTGCGCCAGCTGATTCTGTCAACACCTCCCCCTGCCACGCCACCACGCCCAGCTCGGCGGATCTCGGCTCGCCTCCATGCGACTCAGTCCACGAAAATACCAAACTCGCCTTACGCCGGGCTCCGCCAGACGAAAATACAACTGCGCGGGGCTCGCCGCCCTCCGCCGCCTCACCGGCGCGAACGAAAATAGAGCCCTCTATCTGAGGATCTTGATGTCACCCGGCCTTTTTGATCATATCTGGCGCGCTCACAGGACTGCTCGTGTGTGTGGTCTCCCATGGTTTCAGATCTTTAAGTTGTCTTGGTTGCCGACCTTTTTGACAAATCCAGAGGAGTGTGGGAAGTGAAGCACCTCCTCCTGTGGGAATCATCCGTGACAGTTTCATATAAATAATGGAAGATTTTGCACATTTTAATTGCCGGCGGATCCTGCGAGTCTCGGATGCACACGGCGTCTGTCTGTAGGAGGGGGATATACAGTACGTCTGCGCTCTCAGGGAAGGATTTGATTTCATATTTTTTTGGGACAAACAGAAGAAAAATTGTCTGCTCATCCCACCTGCACAATCACAAACCTCATTGACAGAAAATCAAATAGAGGAGCCGCCACATGCTGCCCACACTGTTTGATTGACAGCTGATCTGTGGGAATAAACACGGCGCAGCAGTGAGCGCTTAGCAACAAAGATGGAGCCAAAATGAAAAAGGAAAAAGAAAAAAGAGGAAGAAATAAAACAGGATGTCACGGATTACCTCCTCATAAAGGATTCTCATTTCCACCACATCCATTCTCATCACGTTGACGGCTGCTGATCTCGCTCTGTCAGGCTGCCTGAACGAATAAAGCTTGATAAAAAAAATGTAATATGTTTCAGCCACATCATCATCATCATCATCATCATCCTCGCCGCCGCCACGTCCTCACGGCTCGTCCTGTGGCGACTTTTCTGCTCCGCTGTTGTTTGTTTGCTGTTTTTCTTTTTCTCGCCACAACAGCCCCGAGACAGAGACAGGCTGCCATGATGTGTCAGTGCGCCTGTCACCTCCAGGTGGGGGTGGGGGGCAGGCGGCGTTGGGGGGGGGCAGCCACAGTCACATGTAATACTGTATTAATTGGTGTCACTTTGCAAGGGGAGGGGGAGAGTGCAACATCAGCCCCGTCCTCACGCTCTCTCTCTCTCTCTCTCTCTCGCTCTTTCTCCCTGACAGGCTAATTAGTCGTTCTGAGCTGCAGATAAGCCTGTGTGCTGAAGCATGTAGACATGTGTGTGCGTGTCCGTGTGTGTGTGTGTGTGTGTGTTTTGAGGCAGAGGGGGGGTCGTACCAGGTATGTGCAGGACAGAGGTCTTTACAAGGAGGAGGGGGCGGGAACAGATGGAGAATGCCCTGATGAGTTATGGGTCATCAGCACCCTCTCCACCACTAATCAGCACCATGTTTACTCCCCCGTGTCTCACCCTCCCTCACCCCTCACCCACGTCACCGCACCACCACAGCTCTGTCTGATACCAGCTGAGGCCTCTGCAGAGCGCCCCCTTGTTGTCGTTTCTCCTTCTTTTGATTGTACAGGATGTGCTCAGGATCATGAAAGTCAGTCTGCGTTTGTTCACTTCATTACTGTGACTGATGGAAGAGGCTGCTATGTAAAGCATGCGTCTGTTTCCTCACTAATCACATCCACACGCCACGGAGTTCAGCCGGCATGAGCAGATGAGGTCAAGTGTCTTCCCCAAGGACACCTCAGCGTGTGGACAGCAGGACTCGGGTTTGAACCCCCAACTTTAGGATTGAGGAAGAACAGACCGAACCGCTGAGCCACAGACGGCCCTCAAACTTTACACCCAGTATGACTGAGCTGAGATTTTCCTTCAACTTAAAAATATTCATATACATCTGCCAGCCATGAACACCAAAAAACCCAAACTAAAGAGGATCAGGGTCAATGAAAATAAAAACATTTAAGATCTAAAATTTCTTCTTAATCTTGAACTTTTTCTCAGGATTCCAAGTTTTTCACAATTTCTATGTAAAAGTCAGGATTCTGATTTTTCTTTCAGCATTTGACATAAAAAAAATCACAAGTTTTTTAAATCTCTAGATAAACATCATAATTGTGATTCAAAGAAAGAAGTCGTCATTCTTGTAAAAAAAAAAAAAATGTAAAAATTCTGATTTTGGCAACAAAATCCTGAGACTAAAGTTTAAACTCAGAATTTGTGTTTTTAAATTTAATTTAAGGTAGTCAAAATGATCATTTTAAGAAAGAAGACAAAAGTCTGACAAAATAAAAAAATAAATAATTTGGCTTTAAACTAGAATTGTGATTTTTTCTTTAAACTCTGACCTTAAAGTCAGATTTAAGAATTCTTGAAATAGACTCTTTTCTCGAGTAAAAAAAAAGGAAAAGGTAAAGTCTGAATCAAGAAAGTCAGAAAAAAACAGAGTTCAAAATCTCCACTTTTACTTTTAAGTGGATTTTGACTTTTAACAAGAATTCTACTTAAAAGTCTGAATGTTACGATGAAAAGTCAGCAGGTTTCTAATTTATATCTCAGAATTCTCAGCGAAAAGATCAAAGTTATCATTTCCATCCTTGAATTTAAGAAAAACATTTTTTGTAAAAAAGAAATCTCATTATTTTTATCTGTTTTTAAGACCCCAGCCCTCTTCCACAGACTTCAAAGTTAAGTCATTAGTGAAGTTAACAGTCTCTAAAAAGTCTGGTTCCACCGCTGAGATTAAAGTTTTTTAGTCATGTTGAGACAGATAACTCGTTTTTTAAATTCATTGATGGAGGGAACAGCGCCCCCTATAGATGGACTACCACTGTAGATCGTAGTCTGATTTAAACATACTCATAAAGTGGCTGTTTTTTCATTTCTACTGAAAACGCTGCGAAATACAACACTGCACCTTTAAGAAGTTTTCTGAACATTGAGTTGTGAAAAGAAGCGTCTCAGTGCATTTTTATAAACCCTCAGAAAGTGTTTGTTCAACTTGGAGATAAGAATCCATGTTAAAGATCTGCCATCACTCTGACAGTCATCAGTTTTTCTGTATTTGTGATGTTTCTTGTAATCATAAGATTAACTTTCTGTATTTCTGACTGAAATCTGAACCAATTACAACAGTTTACAACAGAAATCACTCATTCATGGGTAATAATTCAAAGAGCCCGGCGTTCATGTTTTATTGGATCTGATATTGTCTTGACATTTTCTTGACATTATTATCTTGACATTTCCTTGACAAACTACAACTCCTGCTCTGTGCTCATCTGCAGCGCTCCCCTCTCCTCCATCGGGGGGCTTCTGGCTAACCTTTCTGTGAGGAAACTGATATTGAGGGCTGGGAGAGATAAGGATTTTAAGAACAAGGCCAATATTTGACTCCAGACATCTCCGCTGAAAAAATTATCAATATTTTAAGTCATTAAACAAACAGAGAAGGGGAAAAAAAACAGAAAGGCTCTCGGACCGGTTCCCACTCCAGAGGCATGGCAGACGGATGCAGTAAAACATTTAATCACCCCTCTTTAAAAGCTCAGAGATTTATTCACCCGGTGCTGGAGAAGGCTGCAAATGGTGCGATCTGATCTGTTTAAAATACCGCCCTTGATCCGCCCAGGGCAAGAGGGCTTCTCTGGCTCGTTTTGTAACGTGACTCGCTATTTAACTGCCCACCAGTGATGAAGAGTGTGTGGGTAAGGGAGCCAGCAGGCAGGGGAAGGTCAGCTCAATGTGAGCCGCCGCCGAGCCTGGCTGGTAAACATCCCCGGGGAGAGGTGGAAGAGGCCGCTTACCCGGACTCGGCCTGCAGCCCGCCGGGGGTGCGGTTCGGCAGATGAGTCTGGGGACAGCTGAACCTTCCACCATCCCCAACACTCCCACTGAAGTAATCCTCCTCATTTGTTATTCACATGCCTTCGAGGGCTCGCTGCCTGTCTACGGAGTCCAGCGCCAGCTCTGAGTCTCTACCACCTCTCTGAGTGTGGAGCTGGTGGGCGGGTGAGCATGTGTCAGAGCTTCTCTTTGAGGGACCTCACTTCACCTCATTGAGAAGACCAGAAAAACAACTTCCATGATGTGTTTTCTCCTGTGACCTTGTGAGGTGAGACTCATGTGTTGAATCTCCACAGCTGTCTCGACGTGTGCTTCCTTCACCGTTGTTTGTAATCCTTGTGACAAAGAGACTGCAGGGCGAGCTCTACATGCATGTCCAGATGATGGAAGCAGAAAAGACGAAGTCTGAACGGTGAACAAATGACGAGGTCGTGGGGGGACAACGTCGCTTTATGACTCAACTGGGTAGTGATGGGAAGAACAGTTCTTTGGACTCTACTGAATCTTTAGAATCTGTTCATTAAAAGGATTCATTCAGCGAAATCAAGTGTCGTTCACTAGATGACACATGTCGTTCGTTCAAGGAACGAACCAGGTCTTGGAGTGATTCCACTCACGTCGTTCACTCAGAGGTTATCTTCTTTTGAACGAATCGTTCGTGAACGACACAAGACTACAACTGAGGACCTTTGTGTGGTTTCAGGCGGGTTCAAGTCCAGTTTCCTCCTGTTAAAGAGAGTATCTGTTGTGGTTCTGATGATGGATCCAAAACAGACCCTGACCTAGACTCTCTAAAGGCAAAATCCTCCCTAAAAAAAACTCTGAAAACAAAACCCAGATTGTATAGAAACCTTCATCGAACACGGAGGAGTCAGACTCGGGGCCTAAATTTGCGACTTCAGTCACAGTTCAGCTCTCTGATCCTCTTTCTTTGTGTGTGTGTGTGTGTGTGTGTGTGTGTGTGTTTCTTGTTGTGCGAGATGAAAACTTTCTGCTGTGTGTGTGCAGGTGTTTGTTCACGAGATCAGCCTGGAGCGACTGTGAATCCCCCGGGCGTTCCTCTGTGTAATAATCCCTGAAATCCTGAAAACCATCAGACGGATCCACCGGCAGCACAATAACAGAGGGGATGTGAAGATAGCTGCTCCTCCTCCTCCTCCTCTTCCTCCTCTTCCTCTATCTCCCCCTGCACGCTTGTTTTCTCTCAGATGGGTAATGATGCTATTTGGGAGGACAGCCTTGATAACTCTGCTGAGATAATCTGGCGTTGTAATCTTCTCTACTGTAAATTGGGCCCTTGGACTGCCAAGGCGATGGCTCTGTGAAGTGCCTCAGAGAAACACTCTGCCACAGATTACCCCACTCGTTTCCCATCTCAGCCCCCATTAGACCCACTTTCATGTTGTCATTTTTTGCTCTCTGTATCGCTTTTCCTTTACAGAAAAGATGGTAATCTTTCTAAAGGACGGCGTTTCTTCACTGAAATCCAGCCTGAGTGTTTTCCCACTTTTGCTGTTTCATGAAATGGAATTTCTGTAAAGTTTGGGGCCCTCGGCTATTTTGGGGGATTATGATATTTGAAAACGACGCCTGGAGGAAGGACTGGGATTTTGGTGCTTCTGAGGATTCTGAGGTGCTGAACACAATCATTTCAAGTTTTGTTTTATTTCTGTTTAGAGGTCCGATTAAAAACTTCATGGAAGCTCCTCCAGATTCAACTTTGACTCTTCAGCGTCTAACTTTCAGGTTTACTACCTCTTCTTTGAACAACTCTGTGGATATTTGAGGTCCATCCATCCATCCATCTTAACCTACTTATCCAGGGTCAGGTCACGGGGGCAGCAGTCTGAGTAGAAAACCCAGACTTCCCTCTCCTCAGCCACTTCGTCCTGCTCTTCCCGGGGGATCCAGAGGTATTCCCAAGACAGCTGAGGGACATAGTCTCTCCAGCCTGTCCTGGATCTTCCCCGCGGTCTCCTACTGGTGGGACGTGCCCTGAACGCCTCACTAGCATGGTGTCTGGAAGACATCCTGTTCGGATGCCGAAGCCACCTCATCTGACTCCTCTCGATGCTGAGGAGCAGGAGTCGTTTTCGTCCTTGTTTTGAGTTTTTTTGCTCATATTTTCTGGATCTTTTAGTGACGTTATGAACCTTAGATGATGAAATCCTGAAATCTTCCTCGGTATAAACCTTATTGAACTCACGGATGTATTTATTCTGTGTTATCGCTGATACTAACTTGTACGTGTAACTCGCGAGAGCTCGAACAGAGGAGTCTCCTTTGTTGAAGTATTTCCACTGAGAACCCAGGGAGTCATCTCCAGGACTCATCTGTGGGGGAGAATACAGCAGGTACCCGATCAGAGGGTTTTTCTTAGAAACCTTCATTGTTGCCCCATGAGGGACCTGTGTGAGAGAAAGAACCGTCCTCAGGTGGTTTCTCCTGAAACCCTCAGAGGGGGATCTCCGGAGAACCAGGTTAATCTCAAAGAAGAGGAAAATCTGCGTTTTCTAAGATTCATGCCATCACTAAATACTTTAGAGCTCCATCAAACGTCTCCTCATCAGCGTCTCTTCATGGAGCTGTTTCTCTGAGGCATGAGTCTGCAGTTTTTCTTTCTCGTCACTCTGAGCCCGCAGATGAAATCAGGAAAAGTATTCATAATTAAAATATGTGCTTTCGAACATCTCGGGGGATGGCTTATTTTGGTTTCTGACTGCCGGCGTATTTGTTCTGCTTTTCGACATTGGTGGTTTCACATTTTTTCTTATTTGTTCTTGTTTCTCTTTGGGACTTTTTCTTTCTTTTTCTAACTGATACACAACACAAAATATTTGTGCCATGACAACAGAGGAAGCCTTCAAACCCAGAGAAAATAAAGTGGGATATTGGCAGTTGAATTAAAACTTCTTCTATTTTCTCCAGAATCGTTGAAAAGATTAAACAAATGTGTTTCATCTGATCCCAAAACACACGGCGAAGTCTGTGACAGAAATCTCTTCTCGTTGAGTTGGAAAAGTGATCTCTCTATGACGAGGATACGTTCAGATTTAAAGACGTCTCCTCGGAGGAGTGTTTACTTGGTTGACAGGCCTCTTACTTATTCATTACCTTCACATTCAGACACTATCATGCTCACACAAACAGAGCAGAGAGCAGATACTAATGCATTAATGTCAAACCTGCTGCAAATATATTCATGACAAACAGACGATGATATGCAAACCCAGGAAACACGTGCAAACATGGATGAAGTTTCATGTGCTTCTGTGCTTGTGGTGGTCTTGTTCATGCAAGTTTCTCCACCGTGGGATAAATGAAGGTTTATCTAGTGCTAATTAAACTCGTCAAATGCTGGGTTGACATTGCATATGGTGCAGTCTGTTCTTAAATCTGGGATCATAAGATTATTGGTTTAATGCACAAAGAAATCCTTGAAAACAACTGCAGAGAGTGAGCCTTTAGAGCAGTGCACAGTTTTGGACAATTATGATGCATTTCCTCAAATACATTTTAATATTTAATTGATTTTAAATTGACAAATGTTTCCTCTGCTCGATGTTTCTAAGGGAAATAAAGACCAAATTGGGATCTAACTAATGAAATGGGAAAACAAGTAAAAAGCTGGGGAGCTTCAAAGAGAAAACTAATATCGTCCGAGATGGACAAAGAGAAAAGTAGTACTGGCCATGATCGACGGAGAGAAAACTAGTATCGTCTAAGATCGATGGAGTAGACAACTTACTCTGCCCAAAACAGACGAAGAGAAAACTTGTACTGTCCGAGATCAACAAAGAGAAACCAACACTGTCCAAGCTAGAAGAAGAGAAAACTTGTATCGTCCAAGATAGACGGAATAGTAAACTAGTACTGTCCAAGATCAACGTAGAGAAAACTAACACTGTCCGCGATAGATGAAATGATGGGAAATTATGTTTTTTGTGGTGTTCAGGGCAAACAAGTAACAGATGATAAATTGTATCCATTTGTCTTTTTGATTCTTAAATATTTATTCTTTTTTCTTTTAAATTGTTTTAATCCCTGTTTGCTTGTATTTCCCTGCATCTGTAAAGGACTTTGAATCGTCTTGTGTATCAATAGTGGGATACTAAAAAACTTGCCTTCAAAGCTTTAAACCTCTGATATGAACTGTGATCACCTCGTCACAGACTTCCTTTTTTGTCTGCTTAGCGTCTGTTTTAAGATCTGCTTCCTCCCTCTCTGACAGGCGGTCAGTGTTCAGCGTCAGTTTTGCGAGGTGCAGCTACATAAAAGTTCTCAGCTGAGTTTATGAAACACGTCATGATATGAGTTAAAGTCATAACTCAGAACTGACTTTAATATCGCTCAGGACTCGCACCCTCGGGTCCGAGATTGCCATGACCCCTTAACGACCACGTCAGGCGGCCATGTTGTTTTCTTTAACCAATCCTCAGACGACTCTGAGTCGTTTATGGGTAAAAGTTAGAGTACAACTCAAGATGGATGGATTATAAACTGTAAATATCTATCATGTGCACACAAGAAGCTATTTTTTACCTTTTTGGGACTTCAGGGGCTCCATCCAATCCTATAATTGTTCATATCTCTTAAATGTGAAGCTACAGCGGCTGCTCACACTCTGTGAATGTTGTCAGATTAAGAACAGGATCTGTCTTTGTCTCTGCCTCCCTCTCTGCTCTCCTTCCTGCTCTTGCCCGGTCGTCACTCCACACCGACACTGAAACGACCTTCCTTCTGTGCTCACAACAAAACAATCGATCCTCGCTCTATTTTGGCAACTTGAAACTCATCTCTTCAAGAAGCGCTGCACGTCAGATTGTCCTCCAGGCTCTGAAGAAAAACTCCATCTCGACATCTTTCTGCCGTTTCATTGACCTTTCTCATTATTCTGTCACAGCAGCTCTGGTGGCGCTCTGGCTCCAACCTTTGACCTTCCCTGTATTGCTTTCTTGTAGCGATGGCGATCTACTGGAGGAATGAGGCTGATTCCACTCTCGGGGCCCGGTCAGATTTGTCAGCTTTAAGCCCACACTGTAAATGAAAATGGATGATTGGAAAAAAAGCCTCAGGGGAAAGTGAACCAGAGTATTTTATTTGGTGAACCATTGCAGCAAAATAACTTGGTTAGAGAGCAGGGACACTTGAGGGATCACCTTGATTCCTTTTAAGAAGTAAACACAGTCTTAGTGTGAATGTGCTTTTGCAGATTAAATCGAGTTAAATTAAGTTGTTACCCTTGATACTAACTTTGTTGACAGGTAGGTTATTGGCGAAGTAATGCTGCGTTTCCAGTTACCTTGGAAGTCGGAGCTGGGAATGATGCTACACACGAATTGACGGTGAAAACCAAGATGGACGCCTACTGTTAGTTGTTGTTAGTTGTTGTTAGCGATACAAGTTGTAAACAACACCTAACACAGTATTTAACTCTTACAAACACCATAGCACCGTGTTCACAGTTAGACGTTGGGCAGAACAACATAAACCACTTATTTAATTTCACAAAAACAAAACAGAAGTGCTAATAAATAAAACATTGCGAGAGTTTTCACCGTTACTCTTTTCTGTTGATGCACTGTGCTGCCATCTTGGATTATGACGTGGTCAGGGTCAGTGAGGATCGTCCGACTTTCTGAGTCAGAAATCGGACTTATGGGGGACGTTCCAGATGAATTTCCGACTTGGAGCTGGAAATCTCGATTTCCAAGTATAACTGAAACGCAGCTTAAGTCAGGGTTAGCTGCACGTCAATGCAAAGTTAGTTTATACTTTGTGGCATATGACAGATACATATAAGGATCTCCATAAAGACCCCAAATCAGTAAAACAGCGATCTCTAAGCGGGCTGTTATGACACTTTTTGTAAAAACATAAATTTCAGGTTGTTTCGGGATGTCAAAGCTGTGTAAAAAGTAACACCCAGCAGCTGAAACAAACCTGGAGAGGTTGGACTGTGTTAAAATGAGGGTTTTCATGGACACCAGTTTCAGGGAAAGGAAGTTCTTCGCTATGTTATGCAAAGTTGTACATCTTTACAGGAAGGTGAAATGAGTTCATTTGGTCGTCTTTGACAGATACAGAGGACAACAGAGGTACCTTTAGAAGATCTCCTTACTTCAACTTTTAAAGTCTGTTTATATTTTCCCGCCAAAGTCCACACCATGTTGCAGTTTGCTGTTGGTTTGTGTTTGTTTTCTTCAGTTTGGTGGATGTCTCTTTCGCGTTCTAGTTCTGCAGTTTCCCCATCTCTCCCCTCCTCTCTTTTCTAGTTGGTTTAGAATGTTATTTTGAGTCTCTTATGTCAGTTTATTAGAAAAAAAAACATGTCGATGATTTAACTATAACTTTTAACTGAGTCAGTCTGTCAATTATGTTTTCATGATCCGTACCTTTTTTTTTACCCACCTTCCATTTGCTTCCCTGCATTTTGATGCCATTGTTAACTGGTGTGTCTGATTGCTATTCTCAGTTTTTTATTTCACATAAATCCAAAGAGTGAGTTTTTCATCAGACCTGATGTTTCATGTTTCCACCTGCTGCAGATCTTTCGTTTTGCAACATTCGTTTATCACAGTTAGGAGGGAAGCTGCTAATAGGTGCATGAAAAACGCAGGATTATGTGTTAAAAATGACGACACACTTGCTAATAGCTGTCACAAGTGTTTACATTAGCTCTGTGAGGCTACCTGTGCAGCTCTTCTAGTAAAAACTATCAACACTAACTAGTGAGCAAGTCTTTAAATGTGAAACACGCAGTTATTGTAGGAACTTCAGTGGAAAAAGAGCAAAAAGACAGTAGAGTTGAGCGTAAAGCTCTGCAGAAAGGAGCTCAGTGGGAAACCAGGAGCTGCAGCAGCTTCTTTTATTGTCCTCTCTACCTGCCTTATGTGGTTAAATTTATTGATTCCAATAACCTGTCTGGCTGTTAGGGGCCGGCTGGAACATGACCAGCTGAGTAAAAACAGAGCCGTTTCCTTCCTTAGAGGTGAAATGTGAGGATGTGTGTAGCTTTTAAAACCCATACACGCGGCTAATGTTGGCGTGTGCGATGTGTTGGTCAGGAGGCCGACTGCAGCGGCGGTCCCAAAGGTAGGGAGTCACACCCTCGCCCAGTTAAACACATATTACCCGCCTTTTATTAGACGCCAGGATCGGTGCGTAGAAACAGCTCCTGCTTGATTCTTTCTGCCTGTTTGAGTTTAATACAAATACAAACACCATCCGGGCAGAGATCCATGTGTCTTTGATTTAATTTGCCAAAAAGACAAAAAAACAAACCCACAGTTTCCCCGGCCCGCTCCTGGCTCTGTGTCATGTGTTTCCTCGTGTTGTGTTCAGTCACATGGTGGGGTTTAAGCTGGAGAGGGGACCGCAGCGGCTCAGGGGTCTTACAGTAAAAAGAGAGAGAGTCCTTCAGCGAGAGGAGCAGAGTTCAGACTGCAGAGTCAGCGAGTATCCACTCTGCTGGAGTGTCCTTGTGTCAGACAATGAAGCTTAACCTGTGGTTCTGTGTCTTTGCCTTTTTACTGGAGAGTGCTGGTCAGAGCTCTTCAGGCAGATACTAAAAGTCCACATGAACCAGACTGCTACTTTTTTTTACTATGACACAAAACAGACCGGATCAGAAGTTTCCAACTTTTTAAAAATGTTTTTAAAGCTCCTGTAAAGAACTTTCAGTAACACTTTACAATAACCATAACTTATCAAATTTATAAACATAACATCCAAAAGCAAAAAAGACCATCAGTGACAAGATTTACAGCTTTTTGTTATGATAGTCAAGGATTGAATTTGGTGGGAGGGGGTAGATATCAGCAGAACAGCTTGAGACACACCTTTTTTTAAAGTTTCGACATGAAATATTCTCAATAAATTATAGATTTGACAGTCAAAAGTGAAAAATTACTGCTTTTGCATGTAAAGGACAAGATAAGCAAGGACTGCTTTGTCCGCTATTACAAACCAAAAGTTCTCTACAGGAGCTTAAAATACCATTACAGCTCCGGAAGTACATTTATGATCATTTCCTCGTGGAAATGCAGTCAGACCGTGACGTCATCAAACCCCATCTGCAGTACAAAATGAGTAATATGGTGATTATTACTTCATGGAAATGATAAAGAAATGATCATAAATGTTCTTCCTTTAGCTGTGACTCCCCACTGCAGTCGATGGACTCGCACAAACAAGCGGCTGCTGGAAGAGAGTAGGTGAGTTGTGTGAAACAAGGAATCAGGAAAAGTTAAAAAGATGTTTGGTGTCTAGTACTATGTCTGTGACCCTATATGTCCTGTTGATGAAGTTAGGTGCTGTTCTGAGCATTATTTGTGGCTATAGAGTGGCGTTTTGGTTGAGCGCGTGGCTCTCTGTATTGCTATCCTGCGGTCGTTACTAAAGTTGGTATAACTAGAGAAGCAAGCGGTCGGCAACATTCATCTCTGGAGGGGGGGTCTAACTCGGTGTTACGGTGGGTTTGACCCTAAATTAATTTTATGCCGGAATATCCCTTTAATGGATAATGTCAATGGTTATAAGTTGGGATGAAATAAATATGCTTTTGTGATATAGAATAAAAGAAAATAAACGGGAAAACACATAAACATCAGTCTCATCCACCTTTTTGGTTCTGGCTGGGTTTTCACAGCCTGTTTGAAAACAACCTGAAGCCTAGTACCTATCAGAGGCCCAGGACTGAAAGACCAAAAGCTGCAACAAAAGACCAAAAAGACCATTTTCTGCACAAACAGAATGAGCAGCCAGTGACAGATTTGTCAGATATTGGGCTAACACCCAGAGGCTTGGCGTGGGGAATGTCTCTGCATAAGCCAAGTGAAACAAAACCTCCAATCTGTGAGCATTTTACAGAGCTTTCACAAAACAGCGTGTTTGTGCTTCAACAGGTGGTGCAATGAAACCAAAGAGCGAATTTACCCTCCTGTTTTACACACAACTGTATCACTGCATTCGGTAACGGCGTTAATAGTCGTCCCCGGGCGTTCTCCTATTATTTCACTACAGTTGCATTGACATCACGCTGTGATCTGATTGTTTTGAAGCCAAAGAGCTGCCGGCCTCTCTTGGCATCGGTCTGACTAATCACAGTTTGGCGGCGGCAGGAGCATCACATCATCTGATTGGCATCCCATGAAAAAAAAAGGAGGATTAACCAATGTCACCTGGTTTCCTTAGAGAAGAGACAGATAATATTTAGAGGGGCAACATTTTACTGTTAGTGAAAGAGTAGAGATGACAACAACAATGCAGGAGACTGACCTTTAATGTTGAAGAAGGTGTTATTAGAAATCAATAGGACAACAAGATGAACCGTATTGTATCCTATTGTATCGTATTGTACCTTATTGTACCATGTTGTATCATATTATATCGTATTATATCGTGTTGTATCTTGTTGTAACGTATCGTATCGTCTCACATTGTATCGTACTGTATCGTATCATGTTGTATATCGTACTGTATTGTATTGTGTTTATATCGTATTGTTTCGTGTTGTGTCGTCTTGTATCTTGTTGTAACGTATCATATTGCATTGTATCATATCGTATTGCATCGTATCCTATCATATTATGTTTTCTGTATCGAATCCTATTGTATCATATCGTATCGTGTTGTATATCGTACTGTATTGTATTGCATTTATGTTGTATTGTTTCGTGTTGTGTCGTCTTGTATCTTGTTGTAACGTATTGTTTTGTATTATATCATATTGTATCATATTGTATCATATTGTATCATATCATATCGTATTGTATCGTAGCTTCTAAAAAACCATTACCTTTATAACTTTAAACTCTCATTTTTATTATGAGTTATTATAAGTAAGTTGTTAAATTACTTGAAAACTTGACAAGAAAACAAGACAATCGTTAAATCTGGTACATACTATAACTTAATAAAGTCACGAATGAATATAGTTAACTTACATGTCATCATCTATTTCTGGTAATATATTAAGTCCCTCAATAAATGATTGTTATTTATGCTTTTATTCTGATGTGTTTTTTCTCTCTTCTGTTTAGGTTGCTATGTTTCCTGCACTGCCAAACCACGCTTTTATTTTGAAGGATTTTACTTCTGGTAGATCGTGAGTTACTGAACTGAACAGTTAGGAAGTTTAAATGTTCATTTGATTGGTAACTTAAACAGGCAGAGAGCTCTAATGCTGTTTTTAGAGTCACAATAAATCTTGATTATGAGTTTGAAAAGTGCTGAATCATCTGTTAGAGGGATGCTACAGCTAACTCACAAGCAGCTTAGTCTCTGTTTTCAGATGAGTGACATCACAGTATTATAATGTGATTATTTTTAGCACAATATCAGCATTTTATTTAATTTCTTACAATATAAATAACATCAGTATTTGTTTATTGTTGCAGCTCTAATTCAAGTATCACACTCAATATTACAACCCAGCAAAAATGAAGCTATTCTGCATGTAACAGTAAAGTTAAATATATTATTTGGCAGTGAAAGAAGAAGTGAATGAATAACAAACGAAATTCTTTACCTGAAGCTGTCTACACTTCTGCTGAATAACTCACCAACACCTCCAGCAGTCCTGCGTCCCCCGTCTGTGAATGCCAGGACCAGATTTATGGATGCAACTACGTCCAACTGAGAGCTTTGGACTGAATGTGACAAAAAAAGTTCCAGATTAAAATCACATCTTAAACTATCTGTAACATGAGAGTGAAGCGGCGATGTTTATGATGATAAAAGTGCTGTTATCATGCACTGTCTGTCTCTGGAAGAGGAGCAGCTCTGTGTTTTTTTTTCTCCTTTTAAAATGGACGAAATGTGTAACCCTGAAACGTTATCATAATTAAGTTGTTATCTTATAATACTGCAGAGTTTGGAGAGTAAACAGGAGCATCATTTATTATCATCAGGAGATAACGGAATAATAAAGCTTAGCTAAACAGCTCCTGGAGTCGTCTTTGGACCTCAGGATGGACAAGAAACTTTACTGGCTAAAGTAAACGCAGATTTAAAGAAACAGATCTGAATGAATCTGTTTGGTGGAAAGAAACACTGAACTACTAACAAGAGCGTGCGTTTACCTCTGTTTAAGTTGCATCGAGTGGACATCTCGTGGCAGCGGCAGATTTGCGTCCAGATTTTGGCAGCGACTGAAGGATTGAGAGAGATTGAGAGAGTATCAGAGCTCCTTTTGTTCTGCTTCCATTTGTCCCCGAGCTGACCTCCTGACATTAACTCAGATGATAAACAAACAACCAAATCCTTCCTAAGCTTTGTTTAGTGGAGAAACCTGCTGGGGATTATGAATCCCAGTATTGGATTAAGATCACACAGACAGCAGACACACACAGCGCATGGTTAATACAGCCAAATGGCCCGCCGTGTTGCCAGTCTCTCAGTGTGGCAGCTCGTGGTGTTCAGTCGCCGAGTCTTTGCTTTGAGTTGAAATAGACACTCTGATCAGGAGCCTTAACTGTGTTACTGTAACTCTGTCTGAACATAAAGCCCTCGTATTAAAACCATCTCATCTCTACATGCTGTAACGACTTTAAGCTTCGATTTACACATTTCGCTTTTAGTTGTTTTAGCTCAACTCCTCAGACAGTTTATATGATTTAAAAATCAAAGTGAGACGACTCAAATCTCTTTTTTTTCGCTCACATTTCAAAAGTTAAGACAAAAAAATCAGACAAAGCAACCGAGGAGTTCCTCTGATTAAATCTGGACTAAAATATCACAAGACAGAGAGATGAAAATATGACCGTGTCGAAAACCAAATTAAATCCCTTGTCAGAATTAACCTCCGGGGGACTTTCCGTCGACATGAGCTTCAGAAACGATTGATGTTACATTAAATACTCCTGCAGAAAAGCTCGAAGACACTCCAGGAAGAAAGAGAAGAAGACGGGGTACTTTCCCGAGACGGAGACAGTCAAACGATTGTTTCTGAGCAAATTAAGACCTCGGAGCTCTGAGGCCTCGCTGCGAGGGAAACTGACGGTGACCTGAGCTAACATCCATGACGAACTTCATCAACCCTGGGTCAAATCGGGGAAACAACTTGGTCAACCAGTGACTGCGTTAAAGTGGTTGATTTTGGGTTGAGTTCGATTTTGTGTGATTTTAGTCTGACCAGTGTGTAAGCAGGTGTTTTAAAAGTCCAGTTTCAGTCACTAACACAATAAAGTAAATTGTTTTTTTGGACAACATGTTGTCAGCCAAAATCTAAAATTTAATCACATATTAAATAGATGAGAGTTTGTTCTTATTGTGCCGAACTCTGCCCGAGTTTTCTTTAATCAAAGAATCAAAATTTGGAGTACTTATTTTGATTTTATTTTGGCGAGTTCCTGTTTCTTAAATGGATTGTGTTAGTTTCCTCTTCACAGAGATGGATCGACTGCTGCAACAGCGTCTACAGCCCTCACACACGTGGCGCCCAGACTGTAAGACATCTATCTTGCCTTCGCAGAGTAACTTTTTTTAGAGTAGATATAACTTTTTCTTCTCTGCAGAAATCCAGTGTTTCGCAGTAGAGAGTGGGTTCAAACACTGGCCTGCTGTCAAGCTCGTACATTTACTTGTGTGAGAGTCGGTGAAGTGCATCGAGTCGACGTTTTGTGGCAGCGGTAGATTTATGTCTGTGTTTTGGCAGAAATTGAAGGATTGAGAGGGACTCCGAGAAAGTCACGTCTCCTTTTGTTCTGCTTCCATTTGTCCTTTTCTGTTTTCTCACAGTCTTTCGCTGGTTTTAGGTTTTTTTAAAACACCGATATGAAAGTTAGAGCCACTGTTGACGCCTAATTTAAATGCCCTGAAGTTCGCCCTTCAAACATCTGTGATTGGAGCTGAAGGCAAGAGACGGATTTCCAGCTGAAGACTCCCACAGAGGTGTGAAGCAGGTGCGTAAGTCTTTCCCATCTCTCAGTCACAAATTAAATAAGAAAATACAGATAATTTTCAGTTTAATGGCATCAGGCTATAAGAGCTACAGAGGAGGTAAGACGTTGATGTATATAAAAGATCATAGACAGTCGGGGACGAACCCCGCTTCCTGGTAAACACAGGTGGATATTCAGACTCTCTTTGCCGCCCCGTGAGAGGACGAGACACTAAAGCCTTGTGGGTAATATTGTCATCATTATGCTGGATTCACAGTCGGCACCTCTCCCTCTCTGTTCTTCAGATTTCGGTCCCCCTGCCTCTTCAAAGGGACCCATGGGACCGGACAGAGAATATATAGCTGGTGTGTGTTCCTGGTAATTGGCTCTAAGGTGGCGCGGGCCTGCGAGTCCTTCCAGCGGGGGCCGAAACGGGCTGTTTGAATTCAGCCATTGTGCTCACATGCTGCTCCTCCCTCTGCACAGGCATGTGTGGATGTACTGCAGCGTGATTGTCAGCTGTGACTCAACCCTACAGGTCGCAGGATCATTTCTGAAGAGGCCTGTCACGGTCACGAGGACATCTTGTTTTTGTTAGCATGTTTGGTATTTAGGTTTCGGGCCCTGTGCATTGAGGTGGTGAGTTTCAGTGCAAACACTGTTGAGTAGTTGTTTGTCGAGTGATTACTTCAGGTTTCTTTCTATTAAACTTGGCCTTCCAGAAAGTGTAGCCATCTTTAATTAATGATCAATAAAATGATCAGCGCTCAGGAAAGAGGATAAAATGTACTTGTGAAACATTTCTCTGCAGCTGAAGACAGAAACTCTTTTAAAATGTTTGTTTCTGTGATGGATGGTGTCGTTTTTACACTCCAGTACATAATGGGAAAAATGTTCAAAACACAGACAGAAAAATACAGTTTCTGAAAAATCTATATCTTCCAAACAGTTTTTTTACTCATAGACTTTCACTCTTCAAATGCCAAAAAAACCCACCGCTGTAAACCGAGTCGTTGGAAATCAGTCATCGTCGAGGGTCCGCTTTATATGATGAGACATTCTGCAGCAGATTCAGGATCACTGATTCGACTCTGAAACATTTTATTCAGGATGTGAATGTCACGATACACAGACGCTGGATTAAACTGCTTAAAAAGACAAAGGTGTGTATTTAGTGTAACATTAATCAACCAATCAGAGAGCTCCAGGTGAACCTGCAGACAGGAGTGTTACTATTTACACAGCAGATTTGCGCTTTAATGATGCGTTCCAGTTACTTCGGAAGTCGGATGTCGGAGCTGGGAATGACGTTACACCCAAGATGGACACCTATTGTTAACCGTTGTTAGCTGTTGTTTACAATTGTCAGTTGTTGTCAGCTGTTGTTAGCGATACCATTTGTAAACAACACAGTAACACAATATTTTACTCTTACAAACACCATAGTACCGTGTTCACAATTAGACGTTAGGCAGTACAACATAAACCACTTATTTAATTTCACTAAAGAAAAACCGAAGTGCTAATAAATAAAACATTACGAGATCTTTCACTGTTACTCTTTACTGTTGATGAACTGCGCTGCCATCTTAGATTATGACGTTGTCGTCAAGTTGGGGTCAGTGAGGATCGTCCAGCTTTCTGAGTCAGAAATCCGACTTCAGGGGGGCGTTCCAGATGAATTTCCAACTCGGAGCTCGGAAATCCCGACTTCTGAGTACAATAATAATAAAAGTACAATAATTCTCTGACAGGATGCAGTATAATTCTCTTATTTCTGCTACTGAATCAAAGTGTGCATAATGGACACTGCGATACCATACGATAGAATTCACTTTATTGTCCCCAATGGAAATTTTATCCTGGACTCGAGCGCTGCACCTGCTCACATCCTCAAATAGAGGCACACAGAGTGTACGGACAGAGGGGACATGAGGCTTGGAGTACACTCACTCATTATCATTAAAAAGAAAGTTCACTTAAACTCCAAGTATTAGAGAAATATCATGAAGTTGATGGCCTTTGACAGGATGATCAGACGTCTGTGATTATGTTTGAAACACCTCACAGTGATGGAAAGCTCCGGTCTGTTCTGTAAACCTCGAATTCTTTGGGTAAAATAACACAAATTCAGGTTAAAAGAATATTCAAACGTCATCCTCACCAGTTAAAAGTCTCTGACATCCCTCAGTGTGTTTTCTGCTTCTTCCAGTTCTGCAGGATTTCTGTCGCAGCTCTCTTGTTCCTATGCAAACAAGCGAGCAGCAGGTTGAATGATGATGACAGCCTACAGCACCGCTGCCCTTTTCCAACCAATTATTGTGTTCCAAATATTCAACACCTCTCTTGTTTTTGCTGGATGTGTGGTTTGGTAAGATAAGACAGCAGAAGGCAAAGAGTTCACTCCTCTGTTGTTGACTGAGAATAAAGATGGTGAGCTCAGATAATCAATCCGCATCTACATATTGATAGATCAGAGATTTAGGGAGTCTCATAAACTCTTAGAGTCGTTTTCTTTTCTGGTGGAGAGAGTTTGTAAAAGGAAGGAATACAAAAGATACTCAGAAGTTAAAATAATTTCATAATTCCTTCAATGTAAAATCATTTTGCTTTTGTAACTGGGAGTGATGGGAGCATGAAGACAAAGAAGAAGAAGAAGAAGAAGAGGAAGAAGACGAAGAAGAAGAAGAAGAAGAAGAGGTAGAATAAAAGAAGAAGAAGATTAATCAAGGATGAAAGAACAAGAATAATTATAGAAGAAAAACTCGAATGACCGAAGAGAAGAACTTGATTGATCGAAGAAAAAGAACAGGAACTTGATTGATTGAAGCAGAACTTGATTGATTGAAGAGAAGAACTTGATTGATTGAAGAAGAACTTGATTTATCGAAGAAGAACTTGATTGATTGAAGAGAAGAACTTGATTTATCGAAGAAGGACTTGATCGATCAAAGAAGAACTAGAATGATTGAAGAAGAACTACCGAAGAGAAGAACTTGATTGATCGAAGAAAAAGAACAGGAACTTGATTGATTGAAGAGAAGAACTTGATTGATTGAAGAGAAGAACTTGATTTATCGAAGAAGAACTTGATTGATTGAAGCAGAACTTGATTGATTGAAGAAGACGAACTTGATTGATCGAAGAAGAACTTGATCAATCGAAGAATAACTAGAATGATTGAAGAAGAACTTGATTGATTGAATAAGAGAAAAGAGAAAAGAAGAATAAAAAGAAGAGAGAAGAAGAAGAAGAAGAGTATTTTAGTTAAAAACGTAACAAATAAAGACTTATGTGTTTGTTTCCTAACTTTTCTCGTCCTAATGGATTCATCTGGTCAAGCCAACTTCTTCGTCAAACGGTTAACTTGTCAGATACTTTCAGACGGACCACCTGGCTCACTGCTTCCTTTCCCCATTTCGAGTTTCCTGATCTGCTCTACCTCCAGTTTCAGAGTGCTCTACAATTCCTCCACCACTTTTTGGCAAATGCAGCACTTTCTCGTAATATTTTGAACTATTTATTTAGTAATATCAAGAAACCATCAACCCAGCCATCACTCCAACGGAGCGGTTTTTGTGTGTGCACATGTAGAGGTGGGTGGAAACCCCCCTCGGCTAGAAAGGTGCTGAATTCAGGATGCTGCTCTGCTGCAAAGGGATACAATCGTGAAATTTCAAAAAAGGAACAGCTTGTCAATATATCAAGCCTCTCCACTGCCAAAAGCTTCTCTGGCTGAGTATTTTGGTGAAACTGAGAGTAGCCAAACATTTAGAGTACACGCGAATCACAGCCCTCTGAGCTCATGTCCCCTTCCTCCCCCTCCAAAGAGCCTCACCACAACAGGCAGCGCCGCTCTGCCAAAAGAAATGACTGGAGTGAATCTTCGAGTGTTGAGTCAGAGTCGAGCAAAATCTCACAACCATTTCTCTTTTTTTTTTTTCAGCTTGAGGCCAAAGAAGAATGTAATGAACAAGCAGGACCTGAAAAAAGGCCATCTCTATTTATCTGACTGGCAAAGTGGCCAGCGGTATATGTATTATAACCAGCGGAGACAATAGCTGCAGGAAGCTTTTGAACTTTTGTCCTTTCTCTCTATAACTCTTTAAGAAGAAGACGAAGAAGACTGACTGATGGGGAAATGGAATAAATGGAGGCTAGAGATGAATTAGAATGTGAGTCTACATCAGTCTATTGGATTATCGTCAAATGCTGATGCAATCAGACCGAATGCTTCAGCCCCTGCAATCTCTGCACAGGTGTCCTATTAGTGCTTCTGAGAATGTCCTCCACATCACCGTCACCAGCTGATTAGCTGTTGTTGGCACACTTTGTCCCAGCTCCAAATTGTCTCCTCTGGACAGCATTCAGGGAACATGCAGTTCATTTCTCGTTGGTCTTTTATTTGCAATACCTGCCTGGAATTATCTTAAAAAGGAGGGAATTAATTCGCTTTTGTATCTAAAGTTCCTTTCACACCGGGAACAACACAAATATATGACGTGAAATTATGAAATATTCAGTGGCGAATTTTGACGGGCCTGACTAAACACATCAAGCGCGATGCGATTTTGCAACTATCTGGGGGAAAAAAATACGTGTTCCAGGTGGAAGTGAGAAGACTGACCCGACAGCAGACTGAGTGTTTTTCAGTTCTGATTAGACTCTAGTGTTGAGATGTCTGTCTGTCATGATAGCATGGACTGAGTCGGGGCCAGTACCAGATAAGAATATTAAACTATAATCCATAAACGTAAGGTAACAACCGAGACCTAATGGAGCTGTGACAGTAACGCTGTGATTGAGTTTACAGTGTAAATACATATGGTATGTTGTATCTGAACAGGTTAGCTTACGAGCTAAAGTTACTTAGCACAGATGAAAGTTAAAACAAAGACGTCTATCAAACTGTTAAAGCACACAAACCATCGTCATATGAGAAATCCGACGCTATGACTCTCCACAAGTTGTCCTTCAGGTCGTTATCTTTGCAATGTTTGTGTTTTTTTTATCAAAAATCACTCACTTCTCTGACAATCAGCCAGTCGGCCATGTTGGATATACCAACCATGTGAATATTTGCATTGACAAGATACGGGTTCGAAAAAAAAAATTGACGTCTGAAATAATCGCATGAAAAAAATGCTTCCGTTGTGTAAGGACCTTTAGAATAGACTCTGAACTGTGCACTAGTGAAAACATCTATGGCGAGGAAATTCAATCAAAGTGTTTCTTAAACATTCGTCAAGAAGATGTTGCTGCTTTATCTTTGCTTTAAAACCATTTTGGATTTAGTATGTTTGTAGTTTTGACCCTTAGTTATACATTATAAGTGACCTAGGGGTGTAATCTTAAACTATGCAACTTGATATTTAATGCAGTTCTGAAGTACTTATAAACCTCTTACCACTTTAATCATCCCAGTGCATATGATGAAGGTATGACAGTACACAAAAGGAAGGTACAAACACAACGCACTGTCTTCTTAAAGTTGTGCTGTTGCTGTTCTTCAACTATTTAGGTCCCAAAGAGTCAAAGAAGAATCTTAAAACACTTTAAATAAAGCCAACAGCTTTGACGGACATAAACTCCAGCACACGTGTTAATTAAATTGAGGATTTCCAGAGGTTATAATGCACTGAAGGGATAATCATTTTAAGGACAGTCAGAATCAGATTAAAATAAGGATTAGTTTATTTATCCTCTGGGGGGATCGTACTTGTGTGGAGATGCACTCATCCCAGGAATGAAGTTAGATTAAGATGTTTTGTGAGAGATATCATATAGTGAGCAAGAGATGTGAAAAAGTCCTAAGCTGTATCCATAGCAACAGTGTACTAGCCAAAAAGAACAGACCGCTGCCAAGGGGTACTGACCAATTGGACTAACAGGTGGAGATAATGCTGCATTCCACTTGTACTCGGAAGTCGGGATATTCAAGCTCCCAGTTGGGAATTCATCTGGAATGCCCCCCTGAAGTCGGATTTCCGACTCGGAAAGTCAGACGATCCTCTCCAACCCCGGCTTGACGACAACGTCATAATTCAAGATGGCAGCGCAGTGCATCACCAGTAAAGAGTAACAGTAAAAGCTCTCGTAATCATCTGACTTCTGAGGTAACTGGAATGCAGCATAAATACTCATATGGCTTCCTTTGTTTTTAGTAAATCTATACCAATAACAAAAAGATGGGTCTTCACTTTAAAAAAAAAAGACAAAAAAAAAAACAAAAAAACATATAGTGGTCCTTTAAAAAGTTAAAAAGTTCCTTTCAGTTACTTTATTTAAATCTATGTAAACTGTTAAATTCTAAATCCTTCTAATTTTGCACTGCTGAGAAAAAAATATATTGTTGTATATTAATTTTGAAATAGTCTTCATTCCTGTTTTACTGCTTTGTTTTTGCCCAGTAAGCGGTAAACAGCCTAATTTGCATAAATATGCTCTTGAGAAGCTCCTCCTATCATATCAAACTGTGTGAGTTTAAATCCCTCTTTCTGCGCTCTGATTGGCTGACAGAGTTACAGCAGGGCCCTGATGTTCTGGCATTCAACATCTGGGGAAAAAAGTGAGCCGAACTGGGCGGGGCGTAGGACAAAAACTCAAATGAACAACCAATTGAAGCTGACAGAACTCTCTAACCGCTCTGTGATTGGATGGAACGCCTGTCAAAGTACACCCAGTGGGCGCGGCTTGAGCGGCTGCTGAAGTGTTGTGAATCCACTAGCTTCAGTCTTGTCACAGGAGTGTGGGGCGCCTTTTCGCTGCTCTGGCGCTCTGGGATTACTAACCGTTTGTCGAAGAAAACTTGCTTAACTAACTGTTGTGGCTTTTTGACGCGACTTTACCGCTTCTTTTCCTCGTCCGTGTCCTCTCGGGGAGACTACGGCGTTTGTTTTTTACTGACTCTGGAGGTACGAAGGAAACAATCAGGTAAGAGAAGTGCTGGTTTTTGCTCGGTGCTCGTTGAGGAGTTTGGCGATGCTGCTGCTGCAGCTGCGCTCTCACTGGGAGCCTGATGCTCCAAGTTTGTCCTAACAGAGGGTTTAATTCATGTGTAGAGGACATTCAGACGTGTTTATTAATATTTTAGATATCAATAAAACATTTCCGACACCTTTTATAAGCGTGAAGCGTTCATTTGCTCCAGAAAAGACGCCTCTTTTCTCTCTTTCCTCGGCTGTTTTTGGCCACGAACAACAAGAGACTGATTTTGCAACCTATTAGACATTTTGTTTTGGGGTTTTGACTTTGCAAATACAAGCTTTCGAGGAGAATCCCCCGTTATCACGTCGAACCTGCAGCCTTTAAAATCGTGTTTTGCAGGAGTCATCAGTAACTTACCCAAATACCAGCTGATAACTAACCTCTCTGACATTAATTGGATTTGGATAACCGGGTTATTTTCCACAGAGAAGCAACAAACATCAGGTCATTTTCTCCCCCCTTTCTCTCAGATAACACGCACAGATCCCGCAGTCTTACAGAAACATGGAAGAGAGTCTGCTGCTCGTTCAGATTGGATGTGCACATTTCTCCTCTCTCTTCTCATGCATTTTCAATCCTGCTTTCTTCATCTGCAGTTTGGTCCTGATGCCAAACTCGGAGGGAAAACCGATGATCTCATTGTTCTAACAGGTTCGAGGATCAGTCTGTGATGCACAAAGCTGTAGAAACCTGTGTTGTTTTTCTTTTTCTTTAATCAGATCCCCCCAGGAGCCGCTGCTGGTGCTTATTTTGGTTGGAATAGATGCTCTTCTTCTGCAGCTTTGGCGCTTTCCTCCTTCACAGCTCTGATTGAGTCTCTGCCTGTTGTGCATTAGCCCTCTCATTGCCCTCAGTGGGTGTTCAGTTTCAGTTGAGGCTAAGAGCATTTCAACAATAAATAAATCTCTCCTGTGCACAAACAGAGACAGACTACACCACTACTTCTTCATCGATCTTGGCCAGTTGCAAGGAATTATTTTTGCCCTGTTGCCTGACTGAAAGGCAGCGTGGTCCTCAGGTTTTTTTCCTCTGATCTATGTTGTTTTGTAAAAGTTTTAAAAATGCATGTGCTCCTTAAAGATTGTGTTTATTTCACTGAGAAGTAGAGCAGTAGATTCTGGGCATTTGGATGACCGTTAAATTGATTTGGAAATTTTTCATGCAGAAATGTCAAACATTCGCAGCTCCAGGCGTCTTCTATTTGGGGATTTTTGTCGTTAAATTATCTTTGGTTTTCTGATTGTTGATAAGGCAGGAATAGAATTTTGAAAGCAAGTCTTTTTGGGTTCTTGGAAACTGCAATGAGATCATTAGTCTCATTTAGATAATTCTGACGTTTTAAAGACTGAAAGTCGAATCAATTATTCCTCAGAGTCATCATAAACCACCCTGCAGCAAATGCAACTTTTGCCCTCTCGGACTGAGCCTCTTGTTTTTGTCTCATGGAGGAAAAACATCATGCCGTCTCTGCTCTAGCCGGTCAGATGTTTAAGTGGAGACAGCATGTTCGGATCTTGTGATCCCCTCTGGTTTTGTCTTGTTCCTGCCCATCTCAGCCGCTGCAGGGAGGCAGCTGATGGCTTGTGGTTTCCTACCTCGGTGACCCGGTGCTCTGTGCACCTCTGAGGACATGGTAATGTGGTTTTCAGGTTATTCTATTTGACATGTTACTTGTTTGCTGACAAGGAAAGGAACTGTTTCTCCTGCAGGGGAAGTTACTCGCTCCTGTGCTGACCGAGTTTGTCTGCCTTGTACTCCTACTTCGACTTTATATAGTGCTCGCAAATCTATATTCAACCCTTGTTTTGGCCGCCTCCTACGCTCATAAACAATCATCTCCACTCTGTTTCCTCCATTTTTTGTGTGCAAAACACCATTAGAGAGTCACATTTGTGCTGACGGGTTAGTTCCAGTTGTAAATGTGTGAGAGAGTGCATTCATTTCCTCGTCACCTCGGCGAAATTGCTCGCTCTCCGTCCAGCTCTCATTTCCAGGCCCTGATAGGTCTGCCGCTCAGTTAGCATGGTTAATGGTGCATTTAGCCCAGTTTGTAATTTTATTTCCGATTTCCATTTCTGCACTTGCTTTTAGTTTGAAATGACGAGAGGCACCCGATGGCAGAAGGGGGGGGGGGGCTTGCGTGTGCAGATGGCATCTTCCTAATGGGTCCTCAGGGTAATGATGGTTGAAATAGGCTCCTAACCAGGGGCTGAGGACTGTGGCCCTTGGGGGACGTTCATCGGGCCTATTTCCATTTTCATCATCGAGATAAAGTGCTCAATATCCTAACATCGCTACATATACCACTCATACACACACAGTTAGGCTGCAGTTTGGTTTGGTCAGGGGGAAAGAAGTGAATTTCATTTGGAGGACACGTTACATTAAACCTCCAGGCGAACTTGGAGGAGCTGAATTGCTGCACTCACGCTCATTTCCCTCCCATTTCAAGCTCAGTAGAACTCGAGAGCACTGGATAATATTTTTTTGGGCTACTGTTGTGGCACATCGACAATGGCCATTTGTCTGAAGTGTCTCAGACCTCAAGCGCACGGCGGCATTGTGCGCCCGCTGATGTCTAAAGAATGGTAGCGGAGTGGCGCCCTGCTCCAGGAAGCAACAGTTAATCTCTGCTCCTATATCTGCGACATATGGGACTTTGTTTGGCCCTGCACCTGAGAGAGGCACCGGCCCCTGGCACCTCATATATCATCTTGATAATGGCTGGTAACCCCTGGCAACTGGGCGTCCAATAAGAACCCTGTTTCTTGAAGTGGATAGTTTAGGGGGGAACAGGGTGAGGATGAGAGCTCCAAGGCTGTGTCCCCTCCCTCTTTCCTGAGCCTCCCCCTCTGCATGGAGAGCTGTGTCCAGTGAAGGGTGTGGGACCCCTGGGGAGTGAATTATTACCTGTCAGCCCTGCAGGCTCCCGGTCATCCATAATCCAAGGCTGACACAGCACAGACCAAACCAGGCTATCTGCTTAGACCACCGGGGCCTTGGCCCTCTAGGTCCTGGCCCCGTTTGGCCACAGCTGCTAAGAAATCACATTAACATGTTGCATCAAGCGTAACAAAGACAGGGGTGCAGTGGAACCAGAAGACCTGCCTGGTGCCGTCTGCAGCTCTTCCATCACTGTCTTTACTGCATGTGGCTTTTTTTCCCCCCCGCTCTTAGTGCTTCATTCTTCTCACTTACTGAAAATAACTTCTTCTTCACTGTGCCTGGAAGAAAACTTTCTGCTGACTCAGAGCGCAGGATCTCACAGGTACATTAGCCGTCTGAATTTTAAAGAGCATTTACAGACCGCCAGTGGCACAGGCAGAGTCTTTACTACTAATTTTGTTACATCTGTTTTAAGGCTCTGCAAAAAAATCAAATCCATTTTTTAAAAGTCACATCTGGTTTCTGATTTATCGGTGCTAATGTTAGCTGCTGTTTATACGGGTTATTTCAGGCTGCTGTAACTCGCTGCGCCGCATGTTTTCTCCGTCATGTGTCGAGACCATAGACTGTATATAGAATGGACGCCGCCGCCAGCCATCCTTATGGGGCCGTGGACAAACTTTAGAAATTTATTTAATAAAAACAAAATTTTTTCTCCCGCCTGGTTGTGATGTTGACATGTAGTTACTGTCAGACTGGTTTGTGCTCAAGTCCTCTTTTTTCTGTACAGCTCCATTTTTAAAAGTTATTAGGGGGTTCATGTTTTCTATGATTGACACTTGATACAGCCTATAGGCGTATGAAGATTGCGTAGCTCACCTGGGGGATACGCTGTTTGAGCCGAGCGTCATCACAGCGATTCTTCCGCCAAATGCGTACCATGTTACTGTGCAAGTGGTGGAGTGCGCACAACGCTACTGCACTATGTTGGTTTCAGGAAGTGGAGAAGAAAAGGCGGAATTACCGAGAGCTTTTAGGCTTCAAATCTGTATACGGGCAGAAGGCGGAACCAAGTTGTCCATAATACAGTCTATGGTCAAGACAAGATCTTGAGATGGTAGCCAGAGGTGTAAAGTGAACATTAATAAGAGGAAAACACCAAAGCATGCCTGTTTTTAATTATAACATAAAGAATTAGGGTTTTCTTTTATTATGATACAGACTGATGTTGCTGTTTAGCCTGGCGGGTGTTAGCTCGTTCATGCTAATGATAGTACAGGGCTTGACACTAACTTTTTTCACAAGGAGCACATGTGCTTGAAAAAGTAAGGAACTTTGGGGGCACAATGAAAATTGATCAAATAATGCGTGTCTTATTGGTCGACATAAGTACGATTATTTGAAATCAATTTGAGGTCTTTTGGTCACATGATATGGAAGCTATTGAAGGAAAACAGCCTTTTCTGAGAACATCAACCGGTAATTTATTGACGGTCCCTTATTTAACACCCGACGTTGACAGTGAGGGTGTCGAGTAGATTTAACCGCGCTGCTGTTGTTATTCCTGGTTATGGAGAGTGAGAAGACACCGGTAGATCTGCAGTGAATGTCCGTCTAATATCCAACCTAAAACTAACTTCACCGCTGTATTTACATGAAAAAACATTTGTTAACTCGGCTGATTTTTTTATGCGCGCATGTGACCCTAAATAAATTCTACAATTCGCACACGTCTATTTTTAGGCGCAGATGTGAGTAAAACGGTCGCACTGTCAAGACCTGTAGTAGTATCCTCCCTGGTGTCATGCTTACGCCATCCCTTTGCTTTTCAGGCATGCGCAGATGCATCTGCACACCTGCCTCCTCCTGTTTCTCTCCTTCCTCTCTGCATGAGAATACAAGTCCACAATCAGATCTGCAAGTCCCCCTATCGATCTGAGCTTGTAATGATGACGTAAAAGTGAGATCTGTTTAACCGTAGAGGCAAATCTCCAAACTACCTTCTTATTATTGTGAAGGCGAATGTGCGGACGCTTCATCGCTGAAAAAGGTTCTCGCACCAGTCCAATCATCAGCTATTAGGGTTTGAGTCCTTGGCAGGCTTGTAATTACTCCTGATTCCAAAAACAGGCGTGCAGCGGCTTCCCTCCCGCGGTCCTGGTTTTGGTTAACACTGGGTACGAAAATTACAGCCGAGCAGATGAGTGTGTAAATTTTGGTGAGGGGAAAAGCTTTGGAGTTCAGCGAAAGGCTACGGGGGGAAGGAGAGAAGAGAAGAAGAGAAAGACAGCGGGAGGCGGCGGACCACAAACTGGACGAGTGACAGGCCTCGCTCGGTCCATCCAGACTGGCTGTCTTCCTGCGGTTTTGTCGAGCGGCCCCTCAGAAACGTTAACCCCTTGTCGAACACGGTCTTTGGCTCCGCTTACCAACCCAGTGCGGCCACAAGCAGCGCAGCGGGGGGGACGCTGCACGGCTGTCTGCTTATGTTTTATGAAGCACAATCTGGATGGAGTCCAGCAATTAGAGGGGGATCGAACCTGTAGCCTGCAGTGTCAGCAGATTGTCTTTGATTTATATCCGTGAGCAGAGAGGGTCCTCTGTCTCATGAAAGGATCTTTGTTTTGAATTAAAACCTCAGCAGCTGCATGTTTGTAAGGCCCGTACTGTTTACAGTCACGCACAAAGGTTTCTCTGTTTCGTTTGTCGTCTGATTGTTTGTCCTCAGTTTCACCGGTCCTTTCTCAAGCATCCACCGGCCTCTTATAGATCAAGAAGAACCTATTTGCTCCATAGCATCACAGACACAAACACACTCTCTGTGACTTACAACAAGGAGGATATGTGTGGAGCCCACGGGGCGGCTTGAAAGCGGCGTGCACAACAAAACGGATCCTTCCTGAAAGAGGAGAAAATGAATCATCCGAAAATCTGCATCGTTTTTCATGCATATTTCATGTGAAGGAGTCGCTAATTCGGCTTCATATGTGCGTGGATTTTCATCGTTTTAAGGGATTATTAGCGGATGACTAAGCGCAAAGATCCTCCAAAAACCCCCATTCAGCCGCGTCACCCACAATCCCCCGGAATCCTGTTTATTTTAAAAACCTTAGCACTCAGTAGCATAATATTAACTCCCAGAAGATTAAGATAATACAGACATCACAGCACTTTTCCCTCGCTCCACCGCAGAGAGCACAGGAACAGAAGTTCATCCTGGAAATCCACTTCGATTCTCCCCGCTCCTGTGTCTAATGGGGAGAAGAAGGGACTGCAATAAGGAAACAAGTGTCTCTGTAAATAACCCGGGGCCATACATACAACCTATTGATTGGTGCGCTTGGAGGAGGGCCTGGTGGCAAAAGTGCGCTGGTTTGTTGCTCTAAATGATCCCTTAATCACTTCATAATGAGGGCAGACCTCCCGCATCATTGATTAGGCAGCCAGGCTGAAAGTGGAGCAAATCGGCCCCCAGACTCCCCGGACTCCTGTCCTTCTTAACGGCGGTGGGGGGAACCAGCCAATCAGCTGGTCTTATTTTATTTAAGAAGATTCAAAAATGCCATGATGAACCATGAAGCAGGGCATCATCTGATATTAACGCTTTTACTGAGAGAATGTAATGGAACTATTGGTACTAATGAAAGATTGACATGTTAATTGGTCAGCTGATTGTCACAGTATACCACGATATTGATGTTGTTGTTAAAATAAGCATACAATAACACCATATTGGAGGATAGATGAAGAAGAAGCAGCGGGCTGCTAGCAAGCAAGCTGAAGCAGCAGCAGCTTCCTGAGAGATGATCAGGCACTTTGGAAACTGATGTTTAAGATTTATCATGAATCCAAACACAAAATTAGGGCTTCCACAGATATTATCACATTAAAAAAAGAGGTGATTAGTCAGATTAAGGAGCGACTGTTACGACCCGGCTTGTTAGGGGAGACGTTAGAACCAGCAGTAGTCGGCAAAATAAAATTGTTTAATACAAAAGAAGAAAAGTAAAGGTGGTAACATGATATAAGGCGACTGAAACCAGACGACATGTGACATTGCAGCAGGCTGATCATGACGCTGTCCTCTTTCTCGCTATAACGAGGATGGTTGCTCTAATACTTGTGTTCACAGGTTGTTTTTCCCTCTGATTGGAGGGTGGATTCCTGGCGGCTTCACAGCAATTAGGTTATCAGGGGCTAGGGATGTCCCGGTCCGATATTAATATTGGATATCAGACCGATATCAGCAAAAATAGGAATATTGTGTTATATCGGCCTGCATCTAAAATATTTGATACAAGCAGTCCACTCCAGACTCCGCTTCAGCTCCTCTATCTAGCAACGCTCAAATCCCACGGAATCCCAATCTCATATGTTCCCTCTTACTCTTAAATGAAATTTAACAGTGCTGATTGGCAGCATATCGGAGTAACTCCCCTTCTCATTGGCTATTTGTATAGTCTACCAAAACATGGCAGAATGCCAACTATCAAAAAGCGTACTGACCATGTTTCATATCGATATCGAGGGAAATTAATTTTTTAATCATTATCGTTTTATCGCCCAGCCCTACCAATTAATGACCAGAATTGACTCATGTAAATGTCCTCATCTATTTATGATGATGTTAAAAACTGTTTTCTCAGCGTCACCGTGTAAAATCCAAGTGGTCCGTGTAACTGATGGATTTTAAGAGTATTTGTGTCAAATCTGGAAAACAGATTCCCCTGTATTGCTCAGTGTTCCATCCATTATCCATTATCCATATCCCCCATCCTGTTGGAGCTCTGGGGTCTGTGTACTGCGGTGCAGCCAGAAGAACAGTCCAGCGATTTCACAGAGAAAATCTAAGCTGACTTTGGGTCGTCTCAGCAGATGATTTGAATCACTCTTTGGAAGGATCCTGAGCGGAGAAAACAGGGACACATTGGCTACAGTAAAAATAATACAGAGCAGATGTTCTATATGCTGTCAGGAGGAATTTGTTCCATCACCTGAAACATAACTATGACATCAAATACATAAAAATAAACGTACGATCGAGGAACAGGCAGAGAAACGGGAGATTTGCTGACTACTTTTACAAATAGAGCTCAAGCCATAAAAACGTCAAATCTATTTTTACCATAAAACACAGCTTTGGATTCTGATTGAAAAACACTTAAAATCCATGATTCATACCGTCTTATATCCCCGCCATGATTTATGGTTTCTTATGAGCATTTTATTTAATTGATGTTCGCTTTGAGTAGCTTTTGTTTGATCATTTATTTGATTTTAACGGATCTGGATTTCACTCAAACTGCTCAGACATATAAATGCAGCTTTATGTACTACTCGCCTGCATATGCATTAAATCATAGTTGTATTTATCATTTATACAAGAGCAGGACAGTCGGCTTATTCTGTAAGATTAACACTGAGCAAGAATGCAGCTGTCTTGTTTTAAGTGTGCATTAAATTAAAACGTATTTGTGAGGCTTCTGAATCCATCAAATACCAGAGACATCAGGGCAAGGTACATAAAGCTAAAGATTTTGATGATCTGCCAATCAATATTTGGTTTAAGATGGTGCAAAGAAAACAAACCGTAAACTGAAAATTGTGATTTTTTTTAATGAATATGGAGGAGCTCATTTAAAATATTTCAAGCTAATTATTTTAAAGAATTTTTGCTGAGGACAACAAAACTTAAACTCCTGGAGGAATATCTCACAACTTATTAGCCAAGATACAAGACTGGGTATGAGATGAGCCTATAGAGGTGGTTAGCCTCTGAGAAGTAAAGACGAGAGGAGGTTCACCACTCCTGTGAGAGACTGCGTGAGCAAATAGTTCAACGGTGTCAGAGCTGTGTTACCCACTGTCAAACTGCAGATACTTACAGTACACTCAATACTTTGAAAATAAATCTCTGTTATCTGTAGGCCTGTGTGAAAACAGACATGACTGTAGTTAAAATCATCGCATAGGCGAGAAGACATTCTGGTTTAAGGTGGACTCAAAAAGAAGTGATGGACTGAGATCAGCTAAAGTAAATAAGTGATGTGGCCGATATCCTAACGCTGAATTTATATGTTTTAAAAATTTTATTACATTAAATAGAAAAAAAAAATAGAAAAATATTTGTCTCAGTAAAAAGGGACTTTTGGATTTCAGTCATCTAAAATTAGTGTGAAAGAAAAATCCAATAGTTAGTTTAAGGTGAATATTAATACTTTAATTTCACATCATTATTATTTATATAAATAATGATTTATATAAACACAGATTATTTAATAACCTTTTTTAACCAGCTAGTGGCTGTTTTACATCTGATGTATTGTCATTGGGGATAGATGGTGATATCGGCCTTTTGAGGGTTGATGCTGATCATGTCAAAATCTGATCAATCAGTTTGATTAATTAGTCGGTGTATCTCTGATACTAACATGATCAGGAACTCTATTGACTGCCTTCTGTAAGATTTGATTGATTGACTCGATATCCCAGCTCAGTGAGGATTGTTCTGATTGGACGGGCTTGTTTGAAGTCGTTATGATCAGATTTGGCCGTTTGCGTTCACTTGTGCATGCTGTAAAAAGCGGTACATTCTACAGTAACATACTGTAAAAACCCGGACGTCTAAATCAGCTCAGCCAAAGTGACTTCACCTTCCCCTCTCCTCTCTGTCGCCGCCGTCTTCGCCGAGCGTTGTTGATGTGCTGTCTCCCCGCTTCGTTTCCCTGAGATTGGCTCTCAATCAAGCGGCGTGGGAGGCGCTGTAACGTCCTTTCTCTCGGACTTTTCAATTTGTGCAGTTTTCGTTTCCGTTAGTGGTGTTATTTTCTTTGCCCGTTCAGCCATGGCGGCTATCAGAGCCTGTACTAAGAGCCCAGTTACTCTCCCTGTTTCCTCCAAACAAACAGCCGTTGTTGCTGCAGGAAATGTAACCATCCATCTTGGTGCCAGAGGTTATTTCCCTGGGAAGAAGTTACCACAAACCCAAGGCCTCCCACCGCCGCTGTGTGGGTTGGCGTACCCTCTTAGGAGGAACGCCGGGCACTGCGGACATTTGTCTTGTCTTGTGCACGAGAGCCAGTTAGTGACACATGTCGCCTCATATCTGAACATCACTTATCTCCGAAGAAACACGGGTTTACTGATGCTTTTTAAATAGGACGGCGTGTTTGGCTGCAAACATGAATAAAACAACAAACCCTCCCTGAGACTGGAATCTGAAAACTGAAGGGAGTGATGAAATTGAGAGAAAATAAGGTTGAGCCAGACTTGATAGAAAAACAGGTTGGCTTTATTAAAGTTGGCTGATGAGGCCTGGAAATCTGCTGTCTGTCTATTCTGGCACACGTCTGCATATAGATCTGTTGGTAAGTCTGTTTTTCTTAAAGCAAAGCAGTTGGACAAACTTCTCGAACAGACTGTTTTAATTTGGGTTTGATTTAGGAGTCAGCTGTACGCTTAAGCCCCCGCTTTGTGCACTTTTCAGATAAGAAAACTTTTTTTTTTCATGTAGTTTTAATGCAGGTAATCTTGTAAAGACCGTCTGCTGACAGGCTCAGAGTCCTGACTGTGATTGAACAGCAGTCGAGTTCTGACACTGATTGGTTTTCCTGGAGTTTGGAGAGCCCTGAGGGATGGTTGTTTCTATCAATAATTAACATGTCAGTTGTGTTTTGATGAAATATTTGAGCTCTAAAACGTTTAAATTGAAAGAAATGTCTCTTCAGATGAAGCATTTGCAGGATCTTTGGATATACAGCTACGATTGAGGCTACGGTGAGAGAACAGTTCAATTTTAGGTTCATTAGATTGTTTTATTAAACAGTATTTTCATACAGAAATCATAAAAAGGAATATAATAGTTCTACGACACTCGAATGATAGTTGTAGATAGTGAATGTTGATTGATACCCTGGCCACCCCTGCATATGTTGGTTGTGCCACCCCAGTCAGAAAGTCTGGACACGGCCCTGCTAAGCAGCACAGAGGAAACAGGATCGATCAGGTTGTGAAGTTTGTTCAACATTTCTCTGATCAATTTGTAAATAATGAGATGAAACTTCGTCAAACTGCGTCTTTTGTAGTAGAAAGACAGTAAAACGGTGACCCCCGTACTGACAGCAGCAGGAGGAGTAACAGTCATCCAGAGGGTCCAGGTCAGAACCAATCAGCATTAGTCTCCCACTAATTGATCAGGATGAATATTTAAAAAGATCACCACACTAACAGGGAGGGTCTGCTGCTCGTGCTTCATGGAAATAAACGTGGAAACGGCGATGAAAACAACTTTTTTTATGAACCAGGAGACATTATAAAAATAGAGTGACATGTTTACACGACTCGACAGCCTTACATGTCCAGAAACACGACAAACTGATGATATAAACAGGGGTCTCTACTCTCTAATCCACCTCAGTGCAGCAGGTCGGCACTGACATGCTGTCACTCATCTCACAATAGAGATCCTTACTTCCTGTTTACTTTACCTGAGTTCACCACTCATCCACCTTATCTGGGCTGCCCATACTCTCCGACCATTGTACATGAATTATCTGTATACTGTTACAGATATTTGGACTGAAAAATAAATCCTTTTTTAAATGTTATCACTCACTTTTAACATCACTGCAACATTTTCACATTTTTCAAACTGATCTTTAAATCAGAACAAGAACCGTCTCATTAGTTTCCTCCTTGAGTTTCACCTCCAGTGTTTCGAGTTTCCATTGAAGATTGAAAAAGAAAAGTTTCATAGTAATTGATTTATAACGTCGTTAAAGAGTTCAGGAGTCCAGCTGTGCACAAACTCCTCAAAGTGTCATGAAATGTTGTTATTGGACCAGCTGAGCCTGTTCCAGAGACTGCAGAGCAGATCCTCAGACCAGAGGCTGATGCAATGCATTGTGGGTTAAGAGTTTTTGGCAGAGTGAGACCGACTGATTGAATATCTGATTGATTTGTTTTCAGTTTCTCTTTTGATAATCCGTTGCACAGCGATTGTCTGGCTTGTCACATCTTGGCTGAAGCAATTAGACTGACTGCACAGAAGGAGGATGGGTGTGTGTGTGTGTGTGTGTGTGTGTGTGTGTGGTGCTTGGTTACTACAGGAGTGATTCTGAGTTATGATCATGTCTCATTGTTGCTCGTTGCAGATTTTGTGAAATGGGGATTTTTATGGCGCTGAAACATGAAATGAAGCAGGAAATTAAAATCCTAAGATAAGCCTATTTTTGTCCTCTTCATCCGGGGCCAAAGTCTTCACACAGTAATGTCCCATCAAATCCCATCAGGCCCCCGCACACTGCACACGCTCCTAAAGTGGCTGATTTCACATTAAAAGAAGACCGATCAATCGGTCGGCTGATAAATCTGTCTGAATAATCAGCGTCACGTCAAGACCGATGTCTTCATCTTCTTTCTGAAAGTTTTTTAGTGTTTCTATCATCCTAAATGACACTTTATTTAAAATTTGGTGTTTTTAAGTAAATGCCGTCCAGTTATATTGTGTCTTACCCGGGATTTCCTGTGACTCTGGAACAGCGGCGATTTTCGCCATACGCAGGAATCGCTAGAACTCACAAGAACCAGCGGATTCATGTGCAATCGCGCGATAACAAGTTGTCTTTAGCCAAAGAGGCTAACCGTATAAACAGTAGATTGTGTCCTTCCAGAGGAGGAAATCTACTTCTAGACTTCTAGAATCAGCATCTCCTCATCCACGGTGTCATCGGGGTGAAATGACGTCTAAAAACCTTTCACTTGTTCGTCTCCGCCCGTTTGCATGGTATGAAATACGATCCTCCTGAAACACGGAGTGTTTTATTTTGAAAAGAAGCTGGATGTTTTATTTTGTGTCTGTGCCCGACTTCCTTTCCAGCACGGAAATCTGCATCTGAAAAAAAAAGAACGGAGTCCGGCGATCCTCAGAGGAACGGAAAGAAGTCGGTGGAAATTGACACGTTAACTTGAATGGTTACGATCGGCGGACACGACCTTTTCATTGACATTCCGTATGCCGTGAAAATCGAGACTAAGATGCCGTCGCTGCGAAAGTTCAGTTTTCCTCCTCATCCTGCAGTGGATAGTTCGTGAATTAGCTTTTAGATGTCGCCATCTTGTTTCAGGCCTTCGATTTTGCCTTTTTCTGACTTGGTAACTGAAACACTGAGAACTCGGGTGTGACGTCATTTTCAGCTCCAACATCTGACTTCTGAGGAAACTCGAACGCAGCGTTTATCTGCAGAATCACAGTCAAATAAATTCAACTACTAAACTGGACATCTGTATCTGTGTCTTTTAACAGGGACACACACCGTACACCTTGAGAACTCACTCTTCTCTTTTTTTAATTTTACCGTTGATGATCTGCAGAAAAAATCAGTTTAAAGTTGGAGAATATTATGGACATATTTACAGTATCAGCAGATATCAGCTCTCTCTCCTTCGCGCTGTCACAGGACGTACTTTCTTCAATGAGAGGCCCGACTGCATCTAATTACCAAACTTTCCCAAAATAGCCGTTTGACCTTGTTAGTTGAAAAGTTGGCAGAGGAGCGTCTGCACATCCTGCTCCTCCGACTGTACACACTCTGAATGAAGGAGGTGAAGTTGAAGTCTTCAATCTCTACTTTTAGGGGCGAAGGTTCATGGATGGTTTCTGAAACTCAGATTGGATTCCCAGCTCTCCTCGTCCCTCAGGCCCTCTTTTATCTGATTTCTTATGCATGCACCGAGCGCTCTGCAGATTGGAGTAGTGGCAGATTTCCCCGCTAACAACGCTCCGTGTGCTCAAATCTGGAATGTGTTAAATTTAGACCGTGCAGCTCTTCTCTGAACCCCCGAGCGCCGTGTACGTGCACTGTACGTGTTTTTTACCTGCCTGTTTGTGATCTGGAGTCCTCACGCTATTATTTGTGTATATTTTAACGGTCACCATATGTGCAGCGAATTCTTGGCTCGGTGTAAGATAAGTCTGCTCGCCTACACTTAGCTTGGTCATTTATCCTGTGTTTCTCAGAACCCCGGGCTGGTTTCCATCGAATCCAGGCTATTTTTAAACGGGTCTTTGGGGGGGAGGGGGGCGCAGGGGTTTATCAGGGGGTTTCAGTTAGTGTCATATGAATCCAAACCGGGCAGCGGTCCAGGGTGAGTAAAACCCACCTCCTCCTCCTCCTCCTCCCCTACAGCGGCCTGAACTCTTCCCATTCCAGGAGAGTGTGTGTGTGTGTGTGTCAGTTTATTAACCATGTGTTGACTCACCCTGCAGCTGTGTCTGTGTGTGTGTACGTGTGCGTGTGCGAGCGTGTAAGAGGTCAGGAATCGATTCTTTGTGGATGCATCATGAGTCTCTGTTCACTGTAAAGAAAGCTTCATCTGGATGTTAAAATAGTGCTGTCAGGAGAAAATCAGAAACTCCAGAGAGACTCCGAGAGTCTGAAGTTACTCATGAACGTTGTTAGGAAATGAATTTAGCAGTAATTCTTTTGATTAAATAAAGACGGAGAAGTTTGGAGGACCACCTGACTGAAGCGTATCGAAGTGATGTTTTAAATCAGCTGCAGATCTTTACGTTTGAAAAGCCTGAAATGATTAATGAGACTTAAAATTATCCACAGCTCATGTCTTTTCTCTTAACAATAGGTCGATTCAGCACTAAAGCTAACATGTTATAGAAACAACAATATCGTCAGTACTTTCATGGACCTGTCATGGGTCCAAAATGATGAATGAGAGGTCTATAGGAGGTCTACAGAGACCATCATCCTTCGTGGTCTGTTCACCACCTCAGAGAAACGAGGATAAAGTTGAAAGTGTGGACGCTCCAGTGACCTTCAAATCCAACGTAGAGAAGTATTTTAGTGATGGACAAACACAGATCTGTGTATGTGCAGATGTGGCTGACATCTACAGCATCTACATCTACAGTGTGAGGACTGAGAAACTGTCAGCCCAGAAAAGATCCAAGAAGAAGTGAAGGTCGGGATCGATGACCGGGTCCATTTCACATTTTTTAAAACTCAATAAGAACAGTCAGCGGTGTCCGCACATTAAGAGACTGTCTGATAAACGTTTTAAACAGCAAACAGGAAGAAGATAAACTGAAAATCTACAGATACCGAAATTTACGACAATAACAAACATCATTTTGCCGGTTTTGGATGTGTGTAGGTAGGCTATGGTCTCATGTCCCTTTAAGACGCTGTCCTACATCAGAGATGTGACTCCGCCCCATCCAGTCTGTAACAAAGAGGGAAAGACAGGTGAGGAGATGGAGGACGGTGAGAAAGTTGTAGCAGCTGAAGTAGACGAAGTTAATGTGGGAGGGGGTGAGCAGCTGGTGGAGTAGTTATCGTCCATTTATCGTTATCGAGGTGAACTGATCAATATATCGTGATATTGATTTGAGGCCATATCGATTAAGCCCTACAAGGTGATATACGATAATATTATGAGGTGTTCAAGGTCGGGTCGGTAAAATCAGAACTAGGCGAAAGTAAATAATGATATTGTGATGTGTTCAAATGTCACGTCTAAAAAAAGAAAAAACAGTTTTTGGTGAAAAATCAGACTCGATAGCTGTATTGATCAGGACTATGATCATCTCAATAATGGTATCAGAATTGATCAAAAATAAACCATCCCCATCCTTATCAATCAGTTTGTTTACAAGAGGAAAAAAACATAAAACCTTTTATTGATGTAGTCTGAGTGAAATCTGTATGATTGGACTGTTATTGATCAGTGGTAGACTGATATCAATTAATTACTGATAGTAACAGAGCAGGTTGACTAAAACTCTGTATCTTGTGAATGAAGTTTTTGGCGTTCAGGTTTGATTGAAAAGACTCTTGAATCAAAGTCACAGTGAGTTTGAACTGAACAAACACCAACAGTGAGACGGGCTGAGCTCAACGACTGTACAGGCAGGATTTCAGACTCTGAGAGAGTTCACCTCTCTGCTCTCCTCGGCATATAAATCAGATATCACAGAGGGGAAAAAAACACAATCTACTTCGACAACGAGAGCAAATAATTTCACAGAGCTGTTTGACTTTTTCTTTGGGTTACAATGCCGGGAAAAGGCGTTTCTTATTTCTGTAATTAGTGCGTCCTCATCTCGTCTCTCCTGCTGGTGAAACAGATCTCAGCGCGCCATCTTGAAGGACATCTCAACTCCTTAAATGAATATTAAGAGGGGAAGCTCGCCTGAGGAGAGAGTGATGATGAAGCGGTTTATCCTTTGCAAAAATAATCCCACACCTGCGCCGTATTAAGGCGGTCTGGCGTGCAGCTGGAATATACAAATTATATACATAAAAAAAATAAGTGGCCGTGAACGCCGTTATGATCATCTGACACGCTTCATAAAATACGGGAGTAGGTTGTAACTAAACAAAAGACAGATGTACCACACATCATATTTTATTGACATCTGCTCAGACTGATGGCGGCGCAGCGCAGATGTCTCACTTCATTCAAAGTTTATTACCTGACTCGTCCCTTCTCACGTCTCTCTTCAACCCCCCTCAACTAAGGACAGAGAGAGAGAGAGAGAGTAAAGAAGGAGGAGAGGAGCTGAGGGAAGCAGGAAAGGATCAAAGTGATGCTGCTGTCTGTCTTCAGTTGGCCTCAGTCCCTGTGAATGCTGCATTAGGATTTCAGAAAATGCTGAAATTTCTTCACTTTTTCTCTGATGCTTTTTATTTCATGAGTTAGAATGAAGGTCTGAAGGTTCGACGTGGATCTGATGTAAGTGACAGGAAAGAGAGCGCTGTCAATACTGAGAGAATAAGATATCACCTGCCAGTCTGTCACAGAAATACATAATGAGAGAGAGAGAAAAGCAATGCCTCTGCCTCAGCATGTCCATCACTGACGACAACAGTAGCTGTGTTTACACGTGCACAAAGAATCGGAATAGAAATGTGTCGTGTAAACATGTCGATCGGAAGATTCTGATACAATTCGGCTCAATCGGAAAGAAGGGAAGGATGGTATATATGCCGATCATTATTCCGAAATGCGTCCATGTGAACACTTATTCAGATCATGACTCTGTTGGGGCAAAACTAACCAGACTGTGCTTATGTGCTCTACGTTAACATGACACATTTACGCCGTAAATTAAAAGTCCTAAATATGGCAGGATCCAAGAGCAAGCGGTCTGTGTCTGACACGACTTTCTTGCTAACGCTGGATCATTATGTACTGCTGGGCCCGATTCCTGATCATGTACGCTAGGAGCAATATAACCGCTTTCAGAACTGGGCACAGGTCCATTCTGAGTGGAGGGAAAAATCCTAAACCGGATGACGTAAGCAACGTTATCTGATTCCACAATTTTTTAATCAGATCAAGACATTTTGCAAACGTGTAAACATGGTTATTGAGTCATCTTCCAAAAATATACAGAACTTACTCAAGCTAGCCTGATAATGTGATGTTTAAGTCTAACTGTATTTTATGTGATATGTACCGCCAGTTTATCGGTAGTGTGTCGATATCAGACCTAGCTAGCATGGATTAGCCTATAAGTTTAGTGAAGACAAAGGTGTTCAGATGCAGTTATTTGGTGGTCTGATGTTTGTGATTTTTGCTGTGGTTGCTTGGCCAGTAATCAAGACTCACTTTCACTTAAATTGTTGGTGTCCAAATGCTCCTAAATGATCAAAAATAAGTAATTATCTGTAAAATCCTTCGAGAATCAAGCCTTGTTGACGTCCTGTTTCAGATCTGCTCGGTCTCCAGTGTCAGATCAGTTCTGTTTTGAGTCTAAGTATTGTTTCAGTGTTTAGTTTCTTCTTTCTGAACTTGGAACAGATTTTAAAGTCAAACTTTGGTGTCCTGACAGCTCTGCAGTATGAGTTAGGGCTTTTTGGAAGGGAAGACGGTATTTTGAAGAAGAGGACCAATGGTGCTCTTGATTTATCTTCAGAGACTAAATCAGAGCAGCAGTGTGAAAAATGCAGGATTACATTTTGTCTTAGATACTTTATTTTTCAAATTGGCACTGCTAAACCACATTTATCTCGTTGTGAATGTGGCTGGTGAAAAAGCAGGCTTGGGCAGCGGCTCCCTGAATCAAAGGGAGATGTTGATTTTTTGTAGAAACCACACGTCTGTTTTGGTGTGTCAGTCTTTACTCTGGGATGTACAGTTGAAGGACTTTTGAAGCGTGCTTTTGTGCGCCGGATATCTGTAGATCAAAAGAGGGAAATTGTTTTCTCAAAATTGATCCGGAGTCAAACTGTGATCCTCCAAACGTGAGCACAGCCTCAGAGTAATCGCTGATCATCCTAATTGTGCAGCCTTTGGAGTGTGTCTGTGTGTGTGTTCTCCTGCAGCGCCGTGTCTGAAGTTTCGCTCAGGGGCTGAAAACATGTTCATTATTTTACTTCGAGGCTGTAAACTTATTCCAACCGTAAGAGAGTCACAAAGACATCATGAAAAAACACCTCCCACTCAGTCACACGAGCCACTTCCTCGCTCCAGCCAATGAATCCTCGTCATCCGTTTGATCTCGTCTCATCGCTCTGCGCCCCCCCCCACCCCTGAGGGACGGCTTTCTGCTGACTGACGGCATGAAAACTAACTCAGAGTAAACAAGCACACACCACCAAACCACACTTTGACTTTAATGTCACATCTCAATGACAGGTGGCTGGGAGAAAGGGATGAACACACTCACACTTTCACTCTCAGGCCATGTCAGAGGGTGACAGTTGCCCTCCAGCAAAACACAGACTGTCTGCATTACTGTGGGTCTGTTGCCACCGGCAGCAGCAGCAGCAGGATGAAATGTCAGGAAGTCCTGCTTAAAGGCTCGGAGACATGAAACACTGCACAGCTGTTTATACTGCTTGAAGGCAGAGGTTTAAAGCTCTGCGAGTTTTCATGACAACCGTATTTTTCTCTTGCATCTGGATTCATGTAAGGTGAACGGTTAGATGAGCCGAATACTGCAGAGCATTCCTCCTGAAAAGCTCTTTGAGAATACTTGATGCATTTATTAGTGAGGGTCACTTAGGAGCATTTTTACTGTCCTCCCATATGTGTATGTGGAATATCAAAGTCTGGTACCTTTAGTTTAGGGGTGGGCGATATAGAAAAAAAAAATCATATCGCATTTTATTTTATTTTTTCAAAATCACGATTAAGATTTTATCACAAGGTGGGGAATAGTCTTTTAGTCTAATAAACAGTAAATATCACTTCAAACTCATTTACTATACACAACAGATATAGAGCATTTTCTTTTCTTTTTCTCTTTTTTTGCTGGTTTTTTGTTTTTGTTCACAGCTAAACAGCTCAAATATCTCCTCTCTCTCCACTCCTCTCTCTTTTCCTCTCTCACTCCACTGTTATATTTTATATAAGTTATACTTTTTTCATAGTTTGACTGGGTTTGCGACTTATACTCAGGTGTGACTCATACATATTAAAATATATAATTTCATACATATTTGGTCTTGGATTTTGTAAAATAACCCCCCCCCCCCCCCCCCCCATGTGATGATAGGGCTGGGCGACAAACGGAAAAGTTACCAATACCGAAATTTACGACAATGACCGACGTCATTTTTCCAATATCTGTATATTCAGTGTCAAATAAATAAATCAAAGTTGGTTTTGGATGTGTGTAGGTAGGCTATGGTCTCATGTCCCTTTAAGACACAGTCCTACGTCAGAGACGTGACTCCACCCCATCCAGTCTGTAGCAAAGAGGAAAGACAGGTGAGGAGATGGAGGACGGAGAGAAAGTTGTAGCGGCTGAAGTAGATGAAGTTAATGTGGGAGGGGGTGAGCAGCTTGTGGAGGAGTTATCGTCCATTTATCTTTATCGAGTTGAACTGTTTGATTTGAGGCCTTATCGCCCAGCCCTAGCTTGACCTGCCTGAACTAACACCGTCCTTGACTTAAGTTTGGAGCTAAAGGCCGTGTTGTACTGGACTTGATTAAAGCTCATCCCCACCCTCATGAAAACAGCCGAATAGTAAAACAGCACGGTAAACAGGCTGTCCCAGGATTTAGACGGCTGCCAGTCTATACTTGGCTGATATTTTTAGAGCCTCTCTGTAGTATTATTTAAAAATCTGACTGAGAGTACACGACTATCTGTTAATTTTGGATTAGTGAAAAGCTAATTTATTGTTTTTAGCCAAAAATCAGTCCAGACCCTGATTAGATATTCCTGTTATCGTAGGTATATGAATTCTGCTGATTTCTGTTGGTCTACTGATGCTGTCGCTCGGTCTTGGTGCCAATATTATACAATAATGATGCCTCATTATGATTCCACATAGGTCTGATCCTGTTTTATTGAAACACCTTGTCTCGCTGTTTGCTGGCAGTAAGTAACACGTTTATTATTGAGTCACTGCGTATGTCTATCAACCGCCCCCTCACTGCCTTTGTATACGGCGGCGTTTCAGCCAACCTGCAGAGGGAAATATGGAAAGAAGAATATCTGACTGTCCTTCAAGCGTTCCCAAAAATCTGTCGTATTGCAAAGACGTTCTTGAGGAAAAGTTTTGTGCTGGAAATGTGGAGTTTCATTCAATCAAATCTCTTGTGCGAGTTTCATTGACAGTCTAATGGAAAATCATGAGTCATTTAACAGGCACCGGCACCCCCACCATGATCTGGCGTACTTCCTGCGGAGAGCTCCACTCGGGTGTTTGCCGCTCGTCAGTCAAAGCGCCTCTGATGTGAAAATTAAAAGCATGAAAAAGAGCGAGTCCGACCGCTCTGTGCTCGACATGAGCAGAAGACACAGGTCAGTTACTGCGTCCAGGCAGTCCATTCAGCAGGAAGATCTTTTTAATTAGGCTATGTTCTTTTAATTAACCAGCCAGCATAATGTCTGTGTCCATTTGTCACTCTCGCTCTGCTCAGGCGGAGCTCGATGAATATACCCTCCTTTGTCTCCTCGCAGTTCCCGAGGTCCCGGCTTCCTATTATTCTCCCTCATTCAGTGAAATGTATTTTTTCTCCCTCTTCTTCTCCTTCTTCTTCTTCTTCTTCTTTTAGATTATCATGATAATACCCTATGGAGGGCAGGGAAAGTGGTGAAGAGCTATTGCAAGCCTGCTCATCAGCATCGCTGTGTGCAAGAGCGTGGTTATTATCATACTGAATGCACCATCAGTTAAACTAACAGCCTGAATTCCGACATTTATCTCCAATATCATAGCGAGACTGTCAATTGCAAAGGGAGCACAATGGCAAATTACGGGTTATGTCTTGCTCCTTGGAGTCTGGATCTTTCCCCAGTGTAATTACGTGATGCTAATTCCGCTGCCCCCCCACCTACTGTGCGCTCTCACTGAAAGAAACACAGCAGCTCCCCCACTGTTTGGATAGCACACAGAGGTGTTAAATGAAACGTGAGTATTTACTCGGCCCTAAAACTGGAGGGTATTTTAGTGTCTCTTATTAAACTGCGAACGATGAGCAGCTTTTCTGTATTTTTAAAGCTCCTCTGAGGAGTTTTTATCTCTGAAAACATGGACTGAACTTGATAGAAAAGTGAGTGTTATTATACAGTGAGGCTGTCAAATAATTAACTTTTCACATCACGACTAATCACTGAATTTCAAAATTAAACACTGATATATACAGCGATAAAAGTAGCTTCTGTAATGTTGCATTTTTAAACAGATTTAATTAATCAATCTTTATTTGTAAAGCACTTTTCATACAAAACCATGGAGCAGAAAGTTCTTTACACAGCAGAGGAATAAAAGAAACAAAGAATACCCAAATCTACCCCAACCCCTCATTCCCGCCCCACGATCTGAGCACAACAGAAACATGGATTAAAATGCGTTAACTTGAAGAGAGCTCGATTTCATAGAAACAGGAATGTGCGCACTGAGAAAATTCAAGATAAGGAAACACTGGAGGTTTAGGTTAGAATCTAAAAACAAAGTAACAAGAAATAATAAATAACATGAAATAAAAACTAAATTAAAAGATACGAAAATAAGAGCACCAAAGTAGCTCAAAAAAAGACGATCCTGTCATTAAAACTAGAAAGAGATAAATGCTAAAAGTTAATGATTTGAAATATAGTTTAAAGCGAGACGCTTTGAGTTTAAAATCTTTAAGATTTTTAAGTCCATAGTAATAAAAGCAAAGCAGTTAAATCAGTTTTTTTTTTACACGTTTCTTGATTTATAAAATTGACTTTTTGATTTGTTTTCTAAATTGATGCGGCCCTGCTTCTCCACTTTGACCAGAAGCTTTTAAGTGCGATCACTGTTAAGAAAATATTGATGAGTCGCTGATGTCCAGAGATTCCTGATTAATGCAACAGCACTCGAGTTTTCCAGGATTATTCCAGTTTAGTTAATTTAGTTTCTTATATTTAGTTTCACCCGCTGGTTTGAGGGGGCTCACACACTCATAAATAGAGCTCTGCCAGCTTCTGTGATGCAAAAATACATAATTGTTCGACCTTAATTAAATCACAATTAACTCGTTTAAAGCTTCATTCTGTTACTTCCACAAATTTTGCCTTAAGGTTTGACGTGAGTTTTCCCCTCACCATAAAATCCCACTAAAGTCAGCAGCTGTTTCTGCAACCGACCGGCCCCTGAGTATGTAAACAGGTAGACATTGAGAGTCTCTTTTAGCATTAGCTTTACTCTGCAAATATGTACAAATACTTAATCCTGACCCCAGGAAGAACCCCCTTTTGAAGACAGGGATTAAACAGTGGAAGTAGTCGAATGTTGTGAGCAGCAGCTCAGCTCACAGCCCCCTGTGAAGTCCAGTATTTCCTCATATCAGGACTCTCTTATGCGTCTGATATCTTGGTTAAAACTGATACTGGTGCCCAGCCCTGTACATGAGCAGTGTTGATGTCTGCTGAACCTGGGCACAGTCTCTCCTCCCCTCTTCAGCTCTGGGGTAAGTGCCCGGGAGACGAGAGGCTCAGCTGCAGCTCACAGCCGTGTCTCCGGGGACGAGGTTGGATGCAGGTCAGGCCACCTTGAACTCCTCAGCTGGATTTATTGTGTCAGAGGAGGACAGGGTCAGGCCTGCGCTCCTCCCCTCCCCTCTTCCTCAACACGAGGACTTTGTTAGCGTTGGACACGGAGCAGACACTGGCAGCATAGACATCCCTGTCACGCTCTCTGAGGAGAACCCTGCCGGGGTCAGAGGTCATGTGTTAAGGGGGGAGGGAGGCGTCTCTGCAGCATGACCTGAATACTGATTGAATCTCTTGAGTGGGTGTCAGGGGACAGACGGTTCAGGACACTTATCAGAACCACCCCTGAAGAGGGAATATGGAGCAGCGACGGCGATGGAGGCACTCCGAGTTAGAGCACGCCGGACTCCTCTGCTTGACTGTGCGCCTCAGCGGGTGTGCGCTTTCACTTTCCCTGAAACAAGACACCGGACCACATGTTTTCCTTTAATAGACAGCTGAGCGGAGAAAGGGCAGGAGTGCGCTCTGTTTGCCAGATGATCAGTGGGATGTTGGCATTTGGAGGGAAGACAGAAGCGGCCTCTCGCTACAGTTCCTCGGCTGGATTTATTAGATGTTGCACAAAAATGCTCCACCGCGGTGGCCACTGACAATTCTATCAATCATCCAATTGGTTCGGTTGGAAGCGCCGGGTCATGTGACCACGAAGCATGAGGAAAACTCAATTCTCTGAGTCAGTGCTTATGTCAAACAACCGCCCCCTCACTGCCTTTGTTTACGGCGGCGTTTCAGCCAACCTGCAGAGGGAAATATGGAAAGAAGAATATCTGACAGTCCTCCAATCTCTCTTTAAAAGTATCAAACCTCTGAGCATCTTCGTTCACCATGTCCCTCCAGCTCTCAGACCCCATGGAGAGTAAATGCTGGTCCTGGTCTTGGCAGTAACCCTGAATACGTTACAGTCCCGGTTTTTTGTCTCATATCCAGGTCAGTGCGGTAATGGTGTCCTCCACAAAATTAACGGTAATAAAAAGTGACAGAGAAGAATTCGTAGCTTTCCTTTTCCAAATAACGGGCGCTCTCTGGCTAATATAGTTTTTCACTCTGGTTCTGTTTTAACAGGATAATGTAAACACTGTTCCCTGCGGCTGCCTGCAGGAGTTTTGTTTTCCTAGTTTGAACAAATCTTCTGTTTGGAGGAGGAAATGAAAGCCAGTGGTGGAGTTATAATTTCAACTGTCCTTTTAAATATCCATCAAATGGCGAAGTCTGAACCACCTCAGATATGTCAGTAGGGATGGGAATTGTTACGAAATATCAGTTCTGCTTATCGATACGATTCCTTATCAGCTCTTATTAAGTGAGAAATAAGATAATACAAATGGGTTTGTTCTCATTAACTCTTCAATATCGTCACTTGTAGACAGAAGATATGTCATATCCATGCACTAATAATTTGTTATGTGACCTACCCTTCGACCACAAACCTGCTCACAGCTCGGTGACATTTGTTTATCTTCACCTCGGTCATTTTACTCTTCCCTTCCTCGATGAAAGGGGCCACTAAAGGTGTGAGAGAGCTAACCACTGCAGCCTCTGAGCTAGCATGACTCTGGCAGTCATCATCATCTTAAAGTAATTTAAGGAGATGAAGAGTAGGGCCTGACCGATTTATCAGCGAGCCGATTAAATTGGCCAATTTTAGCCCGTTTGAGACTAATCGGTAATCGGCCAAAACTCGCCAATTGTCACCGATATTTTTAGAAATTAAATGCGGAGAATAAGATTCGGCTTCAGTGGTCCACCTCAACGGGAAATAAACCAGTTTGTCAAATACACAATAAGTCAACAAGTTTCAGTTCAACCCACTTCACCATGTTCCCCGCTGTGCTGGTCTCGGTCACGCCCAGTAAACGGTGAAGCACCATGGGATATGCAAGCTAAAGTTAGAGTTAGCCACCTGCTATTAGCCTTGCTAAACTGTTAGCCTTCCTGTAACAGTAGAATAAACACATTTTTTTTACCCCCCTAATAATCGACATCGGCCCCAAAAAATCCATATCGGTCGGGCCCTAATGAAGAGTATTTATACAGTGAAAGGGGGTTAACATGGCGCCAACATCTACACAACAGACACGACCTAGAGGAGGTAACCCTTACCTTGATGATGCAGAGACGTTAGCGCTGCTCCTGCTTTTGCCTGTACCAGTCTCGTCTTCGCTAACTCGCGTATAAAACACGTTACACTTCGAATGTTTCCGCATATCTGAAGTATTTCCCCCCTTCGATAAAATTTAAGCTTTGCAAGTGTTGCAAGTCGCCCCGGTATCTTTTCACATGAAATACAGACAAACTCTGGAGTGCCTTTGCCTCGACGCCATGCTGGAAAGTTCTGAACCAAAACACACTTCTCTTGTACAACGGATTAACCAATAAGAAGAATTGTCAAGGAGGCAGACAAGCAATTCTTAGGAATCGAATCACTGGGAACAGTTCTGAAAAAGAACCGGTTCTCGATTCTCGTCCCCACATCAGTGTGTTTCACTGTGATCAACACTTGTTGGTGCTGCCTGATGATATGATATTTAAGCTCCAGACAAAAGCCCTCACAGTGTCTAATGTTGATATATTTCCAGAGGACAACTGTAATTAGGAATAAAAAATTCATCCCTCTCCAGTATCTGTAATGACATGATGCCATTTAAAGGTCTCACATCTCCTCAAGTAAAGAAGGGAAAAAGGTCAGAAATAAGACTGAAACAGAGAACTCATTATCGCCCTCAGACCTGAAACTCCCCCCGTCGGGGGTGAGGGTGATATTTGGAGAGAGATTTTCCCCGAGTGAAGAAGCACCAAACTTTACAGGATCACTGTGTCCTTTCGCTAAACCCCAAAAGACACAAAGACATCTGGAGGTACGGATGTTTAATCCAGACTGACATTCAACAAATCCGCCAAATACGCGTATGTGTGAGATTATACAGGTCTTTGTGCTCTGGGCTTTTCTGGTTTATAATCTATTTCTGGATCTTTCCCTCCAGCTGTTTATTGATGTATGTTTTGATCTGGCGCCAAACAATTATCTGGAGACTTGATTGGTTGTTTTGTCTTGGATACAGTTTGGATTTAGTCATGGAGGTCCATTAAACTGATTGAATAACATCAGGATACGTGGTTCATTTAAGGTTGAGGAGAGAGAGGGAAGGAAAAGAAGAGCTTAAAGCGAAGGTATGAGGGAAAAGAGTTTCTGCCGAGCGGCTGACCAGGATATCTAAACGGTCTTTATAATTCCTAACATCCCAAGAAGCTCCTTCGCCAATTTTGGGATCAGAACAGGCACCCTGGAGTTATGATCTGGGATTAAGAGTGACTAAGTCTTCTCATAGCGGCCTAAGTTGATTACTTATGCTGCTACCAGGGTAGAATTAAAAGGATCTGGAGCTGTGCGTGATTGTGCAAAGTGAAACTTTTTGATTATCTCTCTCTCTCTTTCCTCTTTTTATACAAACCTAGCTTTAAGCTCTTCTAAGGACTTTTCCTGCTTTTGAATCAGACCAAAACTGTGATTTATGAAAGCAAATGAGACGATCGGTGACAAGATTGATTGTTGTCATAAAGTTGCTAATAACCAAAATCATGAATCTGTCAGGTTGATTAACTGTGTGCTAATGAAAAAGCCTTTTTTTTAACTTTAGCATTTTAGCCCTCTCCAAATAACCAAGGGTGAGATTTACAAGATGACAAAATGTAAAGAGGTACAAATGACTGCTCTGTCCACACAGGGGCGCCACAATCAACGCAAAAGAGAATAAATTATATTGATTTTAATCTTTCATTTTGTCAAGCCTGAACCACTTCATTTCAGCTACACATGTAAAGTCGGACACTGCTTGTGGGTGTCACTTTTTACACAGCTTTGTTGCCATAAGTACTTCCAAGGCTATCTGAGTCATCTTATGTTTGCTATCATTAAACAAAGGTCAATAAGATAGAACGAGCTTGTACTGGCCTCTGTTTACTAAAAAGTCATCAGTGGTGTTTTGATAATAAAAAACGATGTCGTGGTGAGGGGAAACCTTAAAAGAGTTTATAGGTGGGCGTTTCCTTCAACACTGTCCTGATTGGACGGCAGAGCCTGACATCATCATCTTCTGGTCAAGTCTTGTAAAGTTCTTGAAACAAGCTGCTCAGAGAACATAGAAAACACATCAGCTGATACTGCATTATACTTGGATTCCCAGGCTTTGTATGGACACCCATTATGGTAACGTTATACTAAGACATCAACATTATAGGTGGCCCTCGAAGTCTAAATGTATTTAAAGCAGCAGTGGAAAATACCCGCTCTTCATCACATCTTATTAGTTTTAAAGGAGGCTGACAGATTCAGAAGGCTTGTGGTATCATCTCCTTTCCCACCTTCTTGTATCCATTTACTAAATCAATAGCAGAGTCTTTCCACAGCTGTGAGGTTTGAAAAGTCAATACCGCCATAAACAGTTCTTCAGTTTTGGAGGCGAAGAGCCTGAGTGTGGAACAAGCCTCTTGTCCAGTGGCTCAGAGGGCAGGTGTTTACTCGAGTACGCCCTCAGTAGTGGCTCCAGTTTGTGGTTTGGATTGTGCAGGTGAAGGATGGTGTTTACGTTTGTCTGAAGTCCGGGCTGGACCAGATTGCTTTGGTCAGGGTTTCTCCATATCGTCACGCCAGAGTCTGAGAATAACAACCCCTCTACAGTGACTCATGTTTTTCTTTTTTCTGTGGAATTTAAACTATAATTAGATTTTTGGTGGCTCTGTTGAAGCGTATGCTCTCTGAATAGGAGGACCAATGATATTGACTTGTGGGGCTTGTAAAACAAAAAAAGTTTTAGAGGGTTTGTTCAGAACCAGAAACATTAAAGTGTTTCTGGGATGTGCATGTTTACTTGACTAGACGATCAAAGTCTTGTTACCCTTGTTAAGAAGCACCAAAATTGATTGTTTGAATCAATTAGTAATATTTATATGATATGTCAAAATAGTGGTCATGTTTTGTGTCTAAGTAGAAGCACAGACATTGCAACTAAAGATACAATGCTCTACCACCAGGATGTCAACTCGACTCGACTCTAACCTTTATTTATAAATCACTTAAAAACAACCACAGTCCAAACAAAGTGCTGTGCTGAAGTAGACAAAAACAACTCGGGCATCCAAACAATTAAAAACAATAGATAAAATAGCAGATAATAAACACTAACATAATTGTTTCATTCTTTAAAAAAACATTTAAAAACAAAAGAAACATCTATAAAAAAAAGTCTAATGCGTTCAATGAAAGTTAAGGATTAAAAATGTGTTTTTAGACGAGTTTTTAAAATGGACGGTGAGTCAGCTCGTCTAACGATCACGGAAGTGATATTTGACGCAGTATTTTTTTAATATAGGAAACATATATGAAGATGTAGGAAGGCTGTGTCTAAGTCAACTTGATGAATTATACTCAACAAAAGTGACGTGTAAACAGTATACTAGATTAAATTTACTGCTAAAATGTTCATTTGGTGGAAAAGCTAAATTTACAACAACTACAAACTCGATATCGTCATCATAAAACGGCTATTGAGCGATCTGCTCTGTCATTATCGGCTATAGCTAACACCAACGACCTATCTAACATAGACTTAGTCACCGTAATGTCACCTGTTTGTTTCCGAAGCTGGAAATACTGTTTTAGCAGCTGGCCCTCTAGTGGGCTGTCTAGGAACTGCAGTTTTTAGCACTTCTGCTCTGTTTCTTAAGACTGGAGGTTACTGTTTGATTCAACATCAGACTCTGTGATCGTATGTTGATTAAATGTTCTCAAGTAAATGTCTGTTATCTGCTTTAGACTAACTGGTTTGTCAAATTTTATCATCCCAGTTAGACACTCTAATTTTGTCCTGTTACTATTATCGATGCGATGGAGGATTTTAAGGCTGGAATGAAAATTGGTGATTTCCACGAATGATATAAATGATAAAAAGCATTAAAATGTCACTGTTCTGCATAATTTCTCACTCTTCACTATCATGGCATCATCATTGAATCCACCTATGTTTAATGACGCTCTGAGTGCTGCATGGAGCACATGTATCCATGCAGCACTCACAGCATCATTAATCTAAGCGGACAGACATTAAATGCAAAGTTTTCTGCGTTATATGATCTGTGAAATGAGTTTTCATCGTAGTGTGCTTTGGAAGAAAAAACATAAATCCAAGTCGTAGGATCGGAAACTATTAACCTGTCGTTTGCCTGACTGATCCGCTGTGTTTCGGGTTCGACTGTCCCTCCTCGTGTGAAACTATCCTACGTCACCGTCTGAACCTCAGCTCGCTTTAAGATCCATGCACTCAGCTAAATAAATCAAGAGGCATTTAGGGGCAATTTGTGGTCTGGGAACTTTAATGCTGTTAGAGATAGTCTCGGATCTTTGTCGAAACCTGCGTCGCTATTTTGTTTTCCACCAGGCCTTATCTGTCTTTCTGATGTTCTGTGTTTTCCCAGGCAGCGCTCTAAGTTCAGAGCCAATCTGTTAGAGGTCCTGTAAATGGGGAGCAGAGACCGGCATTTCACTGTAAACCTCAGAAACAAAAGGATAATGGCCTTACGTCCAGTGGAATCACACTACTCAGGCAGGCTGTTATTGATATAAAACACAGCGGCTGTGCTGTCCGTCCAGGGGGGCTGTGGGTCTTTTGTCAAAACAAAGATACTGGAGAGCGTGAGGGGGAGGAAAGCTTCGCCTTAACCTTAACTGAACCAGCATCAGCATGTGGCTGCCAGCTGGTGTGCTCACGCGCTAATCCAGAGGATGCTGCCTCTGCAAGTCTTACTGGACTCCTGATATGAGCCCGGCTGGAGGTCAAAACCACCATCATCACCATTTGTTTGAATTAATCTACGAGGGGGTCGAGATCCCACGAGGTCATTACGTTTCATAGCATCCCCCCGAAAAGTTTATGAGGTGATTACGGCGGGGGTTTTTAGGTACAGGTGCAGACAGGAAGTTGCCAACTCAAAGATTTTCCAGAAGGATGGTCGGGTTAATGAGTTTCTAAAATGACAAATAGTAGGAATACTTATTGGGATGTCTTTCACAATCACAGTTTGGCCCAGAAGTCCCCCTGAGAATATGCATGAGATTGCTTTTTTATGCTTAATGTTCAATTGAAAACTAATCAGCAGTGACTATATGGAGCAGGAAATTAAATACATCGGTGTACGTGCAGAAGTCAGCTTCTTCAAGAGCCAAGAAAATTGCTAATCAAACCCAGCGAGGGTTTTTCATTTCTGCAGAAATTCACTTTTCAGTTTGCAGATGAATTTGTAATATTATTTAAACTTGCTGTAGGTTTGTGCTCTGGCAAGGTGAAGAAGAAGAAGAAGAAGAAGAAGGAGACATCGTTTTTTATTTTATTTTCCTGGGAGCAGATTGCCAGAGCAGATTGCGCGCTGAGATGCCATCATCAGATTTGGGTTTGAGCTCTGGGATTTGTCAAAAGATTTTGTTCGCTTATATCAAAGCAACCTGCTGTCATGCAAACATCACCAACTGATGGATCTTCAAAGCAACTTTCTTCATCTTTTAATGGCGCATTTTTGCATATTTCTGCTGATGAAAGTGAACGTAAATGCAGCATTAATAGTTTGTTATTGTTATTCCTGGTTCTGGACTGGGAGCAGCCTTTGAAGGGAGATACGACATGATTGCTCTGATTGCTCCGTGGCTGCTCTGCATTATGTCACAGGCAGACAGAGATGTAATAGTGATCTCTTATTTCCCTTCGCAGATACCCTGACAGCTGCTGTCTTATCCACCCTGCATCAACCTGCGGATCTTCATCTGAAAGATAAGGTACAGTAGAAATAATAAAAGCTCCCTCCTCTTCCAAAGTGGCTCCTCTATAATTAAAAGTTAGAGAAGTTTTGATTTTAGGAGGCTCGGGGTCTCTGCTCAGTGATCTTTCAGGACTACATTCACCGAGGAGACTTCATTAATGAAAGCTTAGAGGAAATACTGCAACCAAAGCAGCTTTTTAAATTCTCAATTTCTTATCTGCTGCTTTTAATCAAATTTAGGAAATGGGTTTTAAATATTTGGCACACCTTTATGAACTATTATCTCCTCAGACAAGGACAAGCAGAGATCAGGGTCTGCAAAGCGGAGCAGAGCTTTGTCATAGGGCTGCACGATATATCGTTTGAGCATCGTCATCGCGATGTACGTGTACTCTGCATGTGCTGTGCAGCGATCCACCAATCACATTCATTCTTTACTCAGATGTCAATCAGACTACCCTGCCAGTTGTCAATCAAAATCAGAGAGGAGGAAACCACGCCCCTGCACATTGAGTGAGTCTCTGGCGCTGCCGGTATTGTGCCGAGAAATGCAAACCCGCTGAGAATTACTTTGGGAACATTCCTCATCACTGTTTAGCCCAACAAATAAGAACTGTATGGGTTTTAAATCATACATTTCGTGGACCACTCTACTATAAGCGGTGCGCGTTTTGCGAGGTGTGTGCAATTCTCGGCACAACACTGGTAACAACAACAAGGATTGTAAAATGAGCAACGAACAGAGAAAACCACCGAAAATGAAGAATTTGTTGGTAAAAAGAAAAAGAAAGTCAGTTATCTGGAATAATTTCGGTTACAAGAAGGATGATGTCGACTAAAACGTGTTCTGTGTTCATCTGTTTCCAGAATAACATCCCAGAACAATAAAAGTTAAAAGATCTCTGAGACAGACAGAAGCCATCTTACTTACATTTACAAAAAGAGGTTAGATCAGAGCAGGTTAATTATCCACAAGATTTTAGCAGTGCAACATAACATAAAGTGATATTCAGGTCATCCAGTAAAAATTCCTGTGTTTTTTAATATCATAATCTATATCGCAGGGTTGAAAAAAACGTAATGTTATTTTTTTCTGATATCGTGCAGCCTTACTGTGTTGTGTTTGGAGACTGTAGTGAGGACTTATTTTGGTGTTTCTACACTGACAGTTGTGTAATCGTGTCTCTTTTGTGAGTTTGGAGTTGGCAAGGCTCTGTTTACTGCATCTGATGAATCAGCTGTCAATCATAATAGTTTGAGGTCCAGGTTGCTTAGTTACCGTCAGTCATATTGCATGAAATGTGAAGAAGCCAATCGGTTAAACGGATGATACTTGAAGAGTTTGATTGTTGTCATGGTAGCACTAAATACAAACTAGATGACACCAAAGGGGCAGCTCAGCCGGCAGCCCCTCCTGACGTCCTAAATCCACTAAGAAGACTCAGAAAGACTCGAGTCTGCATTCGAGAGGCGCCCCAGACTGTGTTTTTACTGGTCTTATTCACTGGAGGTGTAATTTGGCTCCTTTTAAACCTTGTAAACAAACACTGTGAGAGCGACCGAGCTTCAAAACAAGCCAAGTGCTGACTAACCAGATTAAAGCGGCGTCAGAGGAACAGCAGCTCTGATGGAGGTGGTCAGTCTGAGTGTTTTAGTGGTTAGAAGATATAAGTCTATCCTCTGATATCTTCTTCTTCTTTGCTGGTTTGTTTTTCTGCAGCCGAACAAATCAAGTGGTTTGATTTAGTTCCATAATGAAGCTTAACTGCATGTTTTCGTAAACACACGCCATCTTAAGGTTTTCCAGTCAGGTCAGCTCTGGTTTTGGAGGTTTGCAGGTACAGGAACAGAAACCTGCACAGTCAGTGAGGAGTGGTTTTCTTACACCGAGCCTACATGTGGACAGTAGAGGACGGGGCTGAGGAGCGCCGTTGACAGGACGCCTCATGGGACGGCTGGAGACAGATGGCTGGGCAGATGCGGGCCTGCTGTGTCCATGAAGGCGTCTGAAGGTCAAAGCTGAAAACTGTCTGAAAAGTAGAAAATAGAGCCGCTCTGTATTCAGAGTTTCTGTCCTGTTATTTGAGTTTGTGAGGAACTCGTACAGTTAATCGTCTTTGAACTTCATCAGGGAAGTTCACCTTCTCTGTCGTGTTGTAATTTGTTTTATTTCATACTCTTGAAATCGAGCTGAACCATGACTTATAAACAATACTTTTTAATAATCATAAATTGTTCCAGTCTCGTCTCTCTTTCTGCGGTTATGAGGATTTGTCATCGAAGAGAGTTTGAATAATTCAGGTGTCGCTCTGAAAAACTTATTCCAATCATGACGGACTTATCTGGATCGTGTTGTTTTTTATCTGTGAAGCATTTATCATTTCCGAGCTTTATCAGCAAATCAATTGTAGCAAAGTTAGAAAGTGTCATGAATGACAATTTTACTGTTTTATTTGACAAACAGCCCGTTCATAAAAACAGTAAATACATCACGGTTTTTCTTTTCAGTGAAAAAGGAAGAATCTTGTCTTGGATTAACTTTGTGGACTATTTAAAATAAATGAGTTCTTCATGCTGACAGGTTAGTCTTTGTACTGCTCTATGTCGAAGTTGTTATGATACATGCAGCATTCACGGTTGGTAATATATATTCAGTGTTATGGAGACTCAGGTTTGAAGTACAGTTATCGATGTGAAGCTGGAGCCTGTTTCTCTGACCTTTGACCTCTGTATCTGCCTCAGTGACTGGCTATTACTCTGTTTTTATCCATTTGATATCAGTGTGAATTCTTCTGTAACCGAGACGTGAGGGCGCGAAATATTTACCTCAGTTATAATTAGGGATGTCCTGAGACACTGATATCTGATATCGGTCAGATAACAACATCGGACTGATATTCGATACCGATAAAGGTTAGATATCAATATCAGATTGTATCCGATATTAACATCTGATGTGGGTCTAATATCAGCATAAAGACACATTTTTGATTATAACGGTCTGCATCTAAAATCTCTGATATCAGCCCTCTGATACAAGCAGTCCATTCCAGACTCCGCTCCAGCACTTCTATCTAGCCGAGCATGTAGAGCCCATGTTATCATGACTACTAAGTACTAAGGTACTAACAAAGTAGTTAGGAATAGGATTGTTGTCGGCCCTGTGGCAGTATTTTTTGTTAAAGTCCAGTCAGCAGTAGCTCAGGAGGTAGAGCGGTCGTCCAATAACCGGAAGGTTGGCGGTTCGATTCCCCCCTAATCCAAGTCTGTCCGTTGTGTCCTTGGGCAAGACACTTAACCCACCTTGCTCCCAGTGTGTGTCCTCCACTGGTGTATGATTGTGAGTGTTGTGTGGTGGTGGTCGGAGAGGCCGTAGGCGCAGAATGGCAGCCACGTTTCCACCACCACCAAAGTGTGATTCTGTGAGCGAATGAATGATGTATCCAATGTAAAGCGCTTTGAGGGTCTCTGATAAAGCGCTATATGAAATCTGATGCATTATTATTATTATTAAAAAAGATTTTGTGCCAATATCAGTATCAATATCGGTATTGGCCAATACTGAAGGAGGTAAAACAGTTACTATTTATGACTTTTCTGCGTCTTTGTCAGCTTTGGTGTCACTTTTTTCCGCTGTAACGAACTCGTTTAGATCCGGCGCTGCCACCACATCACTGAAACTGAAGTTAAAAATGACAAAACCGTGAAATGGCGCCATCATGCTCTAGATGTGGATGTTTTTTATTCAGGATAGAAACTGAGAAAATCTTAGAAATTGTTGTTTTAGTCTCTTTCACTGCTTCGTCTTTCTCTCTCTACTTTATGTAAATTATCGACCGCTGCACCTTCACTGTCTCTCTGTTCCTCCTCTGGTTTGGGATATGAGTGAACATCTGTTTCGGCCTGTTAAACGTTGGCGCTTTTTGATTCTATCAAGAGTAAAAATAACAGAGTTTGGATTTTCATAAAAAGCGTTAACATATCAAAGGTTTCAGACTTGCAGTGAGAGGTGGTTTTCTGTGATTTGGAGGTGCTCTTGCGGTTGTTTTTTGCTGTGAAGTTTCTGAATTTTAACATTAAAAAAGTTGTAATTTCTCCGTCGGCGCGGCTGCTGATTGATTGACAGCTTTCCCAGCTTTGGTTGTCACGTTCAAATGGAGATAAACGATGTGAACATGCAGTCGGTCTCAGGAGTGGAGTTGTCAGACCTGATCTTTGGATCATTTTTAAAAAGTCTCGGAGGGACTTGTAGGCATGTCTCTGCAGGTTAGCTTCTTACAGTTAAGTTGTTTCTAATGATCCGCTTAAACGGCATTGACAGGTTTGATGTAAAGGTGTAAACTCCCCTCAGATAATAAGATGTCAGACCGGGATCTGTGGGCGACTGTTTCTTTAAGTCAGAGTGAAAGTTTTCACGCTCAGCGGCTGAGCAGTTGTGATCTTTTGTCGATACCAGAAAAGATTCGTCCCTGACTCAGCTGGAGCGGCAGACTGTGAAACAAACGCCACCAGCAGCCCGGCGATGTGCAGGCCTCTGGGGGCTTTGAGCACGGCGAAGGGAGCGCCATGATCAGAGCTGGGAACCGGATGCTGAGATGGAGGGGTGGAGGGTGTGAGAAAGAAGAGGAGACGGCGGGAGGGTGGAGGTGTCAGGCGTATAATTGGGGTGAGGAGATCTCTGGGGTGGATAGAGGGGAGCTTTATTAAGACAGCTCCAGTCTGATGTGCCCGCGCCGCCGCTGCCAGCCCTTCCTCGCACGCCCACGCCTTCGGGCCGATCTTCCATTTCCACCAGAGACTCTGTAACAACAAAGGGATGAAGGGCAAAGTCCTCGAGCTCCTCTCCTCCACAGATAAGACAAAAGAGCCTGTTATTTGAAAAGCACTGATGGGGAAGCAGCAGCAGCAGCGGCGGCGGCGGCGAGGTGGTGCTTTCTTTTCAAAATCAACGCCCATTGTTCCGTTTCGTACGCTGTTATCACTTATTGATAAGGCTGTTGTTCTGTCTCCTGAGATCCTGCAGACCGGCTCACTTGTTCTCCTCTATGATACTAACAATTTGTTCAGTGAGTTCAGGATTGATTGATAACGTCCCTGAATTTACTCTTTGTTGTGGAGGTGAAACAGCTTTAAAAAGCTAAGGCCACTTTTTTTTATGAAGTATCGGGAGGCTAAATTAGTTTTAGACGTCGTGCAGATGACGGCGGCCCTGAAAGTGTTTGTAAAAAAATCTACAACTATCTGGTGAGCAGTCTGCTACGTCGTCTTCATCCTCTATTTCGCCTGTTTTATATTCTGTTGAATATTGTCTACATAGGGCTGGACGATAGACCGGAAAAAGTTATTATTTCGACTGTCCTTTTAAATATCCATCACATGGCTAAGTTTAAACCACCTTGTAGTGTGTTTCACTGTGATCAACACTTGTTGGTGCTGCCTCATCATGATATTTAGGCTCCAGTAGGGCTAGATAATAAACTGAAAATTTACTGATACTGAAATTTCCGACAATAACCAACATCATTGCCCATATCGGTGTGTTCAGTGTCAAAAAAGTAAATTAAAAAAAGTTGTTTTTGGATGTGTGTAGGTAGGCTATGGTCTCACGTCCCTTTAAGACGCTGTCCTACGTCAGAGACGTGACTCCACCCCATCCAGTCTGTAACAAAGAGGGAAAGACAGGTGAGGAGATGGAGGACGGAGAGAAAGTTGGAGCGGCTGAAGTAGACGAAGTTAATGTGGGAGGGGGTGAGCAGCTGGTGGAGTAGTTATCGTCCATTTATTGTTATCAAGGTGAACTGATCAATATATCATGATATTGATTTGAGGCCATATCACCCAGCCCTACATCTACATGTAAACTGTTGGGGTGCACTGATTTAGGATTTGCTTGAGGTGATTCCTGCAGTTCTTAGAAACAATAAGTAACAAGTGAAACTGTGAAACATGGAAGCAAATATGCATGAAGCAAAAGCAGAAAATGCAAATGCACACGGAGGAAAACTAGTTTTGTAAAGAGTGCACATGTGTGTGGATCAGCCCTAGGGTTCCTACACAAGTATGGAAAGGATTGAAAAGTGTGGAAATAAATTTGATCAATTTCCAGGTTTTAAAAGTATGGAAAATTGAAAATTAAGTATGGAAAAATATTTATGTTTCCAGACTATTACCTTAATCTATCTAAAATAGAAAAGTAGGTATTTCCAAATATAACTCTAAAAAGGAGGGTTTGGAAAAGTATGGAAACTCCAACTGTATAGGAACCCTGAACACGCCTGTTTCTGCTCCTAAACAGATTAAACTTTTTTTTTTTTTTTAAGCAACATTTAAAATCATTTTTTAAACTAATATCTGCTCTTTTACAATTACGTCTCCAAAGCTGCCAGACCACATAAAGAAAAAAAGGTCATTTCACCTCACAGAAAGACAGAGCTGAGAGTGAAATCCTGCCAAGTTCGTTTCTTCTTCTTTGTTTTTGTTATTTTATCACTTTAGTGTCGACTGGACCGACTGCTTCAGCTGTTCACAGGTTAAAATCGCTCTCAGATCCAACAGAGTCTGGAGAAGTGAGCTCTGTTCTTGAAAACTGAAGCCTTTCTATACAAAGAAAGAACCGATTACTCCTTGGACTCCACATATTCAGAAATCTGTCTCCTGTTGAGGAGTAGTGGGATAAATCCTCCGAGAACAGACCCAAAACGGCTGTTTTTGTGTCCCCCTGACAAGCACATTATTCTTTGCATATTTCTCCTGTTTTTATTACGTCTTGGTGGAGAGCCAGGAATTCACAACTGTAGGATTTATGAAATATTTACAGCTCAGGGTGTGGGCAAATATTGGATAAAATTGGAATAATCTCTCTTGTTTTGGCTCACAAGGGAAAATAAAGTTTGCTGCATGACTTCCCCCCGTGACTGATCGTATCAAGTCTGACTGTGGGATTAGAGGCTTAACTGCTTATTTCCCTGCGCTGCGACTCCAAATGTGACTTTTTGGTCAATTTGAGTTCAATATCAATAATAAAGACCTGCGCGGATGTGTGCTTATTGACTCTGGCATCCTAAAAATGTCTGCCAGCTCACAAAAACACACAAAAACGCTGAAACAGGAGGGGTGAGGACGGGGGAGTTTCTCCCCCCCTCTGTTCTTAGTCCTCTGTTGTAAATTGCTTTCCGTGGCGCTCATAAAAAGGGGGGCCGGGGGTCTTTTCTCCACTTTCTTTGCTGCTTGTTAATCCCCCCACAGCTCCGGCCTCAGGGAGAGCTGCTCGCACATACTCGGCCCCTCGTGGAAATGGCGCCACTCCTCCTCCAGCCCTCTTCCGTCCTTCTTTCCACTCGCTCCTGCAGGGCTTGGCTAATCCTCTGCCTGGTCATGGCGGGGGAGATTGCAGGCTTTTTCAAAGCCCTTCTCTGGCTGGACTTCAAAGTTGCAGGGATACAGGGACTTGAGAAGGTGGCAAGAAATGAGGTTCACCGCGAGCGCAGTCTGTGAGGGCGACTGTACCTTCAGATTTTTCCATGTGCAGTTCCTGAGGTGAAACGTGTGGTGTCTGTCGACTGGAAACGCGGGGCCGCGCGTCTCTGGAGATCAGCTGGTGGTTGTGTTTGCAGAGCTTTTGGGAAATGCTGGGGGAGTCTGCTTTGTTTTGGTCCGTAAAAAGCTACACGGGAATAAACAGCAGACAATCTGCTTCTGCAAACAGTGAAAAACAAATGAAAAGGCCTCAAACACAAACAAGATGCATAATAAAAAGCCGAAGCATGACTCAGAGTCAAAAACACTGGAAGCCAAGTCATCCTCGGAGTATTCCTCCCGTCTGCAACGTTTAGACGCTGACAGGTCTGCAGCCAGCTCTTTCCTGTTTTTGCAAACTGCAGCTAAACTCCACGGCAGGTTACAGCGAGGTCACTAACCCGAGACGAGTCTGACAATTCCTCCGCTGTTACACAAGCTCATCCAATTCTGGAAACTTCTGTGGATCTGAACTCGTTTCTCCCTCGTCTTTTGTCTGAAATAAGCTTATCAGGGGAACATTATTCTGCAGGATTTCACAGGGTAACCGGTTACTAAAGGATTCTGGCTCTGTCATTAAAATGTCTTTGTCAGAGATTCAGCGGGGATATATCAATCCAGATTGACTCTTTTAGCCTCGGTGTCTGTCACGAGGTGGGAAAGTCTTCAGAAGCAGGTTTGATATTCAAGATTTGATCTCATTCTTGGCTGATAAAGAGACGTTTCTGACAGCATGGGAGGATAACGGGACACAGTTTCACTTTGTTGAATGGATGTCGAGATGGAAAGATGTTTCAATTAGCTTATTACTATAATGAAAACCAACCGTCTGTTAAATCAAAACATCAGAGATGTACAATGATCAAAAGACTGTGAGGCTTATGATACTTGGACAGATATTTGTTTTCTGATACCAATAATTAGTAGTGCATGAAATCAATAACTGATGTAGCATTTGGGGTAAATAAGATGATCTATGTCGAAATGAAGAATTTGGAATTTTTATCAACTCCAGCTCTAAATTTTTTACAAATTAGAAGTTGATCAATATTGTTTTTTTTAGGGCCAATACCAAGACTGATACCGGTACGACTAATCTGCTGTGACCAGCATCATCGCTGTTTGTTGGAAACTTGTCTTCAATGGAATCAAACCTGCACTCCCAAAAGTTTATTTGATAAATCGTATGATTACGACTTAATGAGAGGAGAAGCTGTTAAGAGGTGACACTACAGTATTCTCAGTGTGCATCACGGTGCAAAACTCGCTTCTTTAGATGACAGCTTCTATGTTTTCTATGTCTGGATGTTTTGTATTTGTATTTTGTATTTTGTTTATTTAGCACAGATTAAAAACAGTGCAAGGAGGGAACGAAGCCGATGGGCTTTTACAGAGTTCCACTCCCGTCAGGTCAGAGAAAACATAAGGTGCGGACAACTAAGTACACAGACTGAAACACAGACAAATCAGCAAACAGTGATAAAGAAAATAAAGTATTTATAAAAAGGAAAGAGATATGATCATAACAGATAATGATGTATTTAAGACATGATCAGATGAGATTTTAATGATGTTGTTACCGTAACTCCCTTAAAGTTTTTCTGATCAGAAAATTTTCAACTGTGTTAGAAAGCTGAGAGTTGTGGGAATGCGCACATATACGGTTTACTACGGTAGTTTAAACTGTATGATGTATCAGCAGAGCACTACACAGCTTCTTAATACCGTAAGTTGTGCTTGTATAAGGTTATATTGTTATGATTATTGTATTGTTATTTTGTTGTTGTAGTTTTTCTGTTTGACTTGAGAATGTTGTGAATGCACTTTCTCTGAGTCTGTATACAGTTACCTTTTGCACAGTTGTCTGCGCTCACATGTTCATGTTCACATTCAAGTATCAAATCAAAACTCCAAATTGACATTTGTAGCCTCAGCAGTAGGTCTAGAGTACCAGCGTACGGGTCGTATCAGTATATCAGACAGAGCTCAGTAAAAATAAAATCAGTGCTTCTTATAATCAAGTTTGAAATATTTATTTAGGGATATAAAAAAGTGACCTACTGCTTTTAGTCCCTTAAACAGAAAATTAAATTCCAGTCAAACTTCTCTAACGAAGCGAACTAGAGGTGATAGATCACTGAAAGGCTGCAGGGAAACGATGATCAATAGGTCGGTGAACTTCTACATGCCGGCGCTCTTGTCATGTATTTCTGAGTCTAACATTAAAGAGTCTACATGAGCCATGCCATCTGCTAACTGTGCTTGTTTACTGAGCATGATCACATTTATCTGAAGCTGCAGCTACAGTTTAGACACGAGTTATAACTAAAAAAGTGTGAATTACAAACTCAGAGGACCGAGTGCAACTTTGATAATGATTATTTGACCCGTTGAGTAAACCGTGCAGCCAACTAAATCCTGTTTTCTCACGCTGTTTAAAATCAGATCAGATCCTTGATTTTAAGTTCATATCTGCAGCATCAGCTCAGGATTTCAGAGCTTCATCTTTATATCTTTTATATTTTTACAGACAGTTTGAGCTAAAATCCAGGAGTCCCCTCGATTCAAGTGTTTACTACCATCAACCTTTTTTTGTTTTGTATGCAGCTGAGAGCTTTCTGCCCGTCGAGCCTCTCTATTTATATTTTGCCATTTAAGTGCAGCTAATCAAGAGTGGTAATTGCGTTAACCATCCGAAGGGTTCACTTACCGAAGGCCGTGATTACAAAGAAGTATGATTGCGCATTTCTTTGAGCCTTCGACCTTGCCATCTTCTCTTTTGTTCAGCGGACTCGTCTACGTCTGCGACACAGTAATTACCTCGAGTGGACTCCTGGGGTTCGGGATTATACATTATTCTCCTCCGCCATGTTCAGGAAGTGTGCGGTTCATGTAAGGTGACTCAAACAGACAGACGTGGATGCAAACACACACATTCAGTCATACGTGTGAGGTGTCAGTTTCAGGATTATTGAGTTTTATCTTTTTCTTCTCATCAGATGTGATCAGGAGCGCTCTGCCTGTTAAAAAAGGAGATGTTTGAGGTGGAATAAAACCTGCTGTTTGTTTGGAAAGTTAACTTTGTTAAAGTCGCACAACAGCAGCTGATGGTTACAAACCTGCCTGAGAGCACGACTCTCTCCTCACAGCTGTTTTTCTCCGCAGGAGTTTAACAACTGAAAGTATTCATAGAAGTCATAATCAGTTTTTACGATCAAATATTCAGTCCTTTCATTCAAGTGAACCAATTACAGACTCAAAGTGCCAAAGCTGATGTTTCTTTAATAGTTTTCTTTGTGCGGGATAAAAAAAGAGAAAATCAAAACTGTGAATGTCGACTTTCTTTTTTACAAATAGCACTTTTTCTCAGTTAACGAACACAAAAACATCTTTTTGATTCTCGCCCTCACATGCAACAAATACACCGATCCTCACGGCGGTGCAAATGCAAACAGGAAGTTCTCATGGTGTGTAGAACTTAGAGAACCTTTTAGTGGGTAGTTTCTCTTGTCACTATTTGTGTTGTGTATCGTGTAAATACTTGTGTATTATCTCTATATTCTTACTTATTTTATCTATTTTTATCTTTTATTTTATTGATTATGTATCTCCTCTTTTACTGTATGTGCACTGGAATACTGTGACAAAAGCAATTTCCCCCTGGGGATTATTAAAGTATTTCTGATTCTCTTTAAAAAGTTCACAGAACTTTTTCAACCGGACCTTTAGGGCTGGGCGATATGTCCTCAAATCAATATCACGATGTATTGATCAGTTCACCTCGATAATGATAAATGGACGATAACTACTCCACAAGCTGCTCACCCCCTCCCACATTAACTTCATCAACTTCAGCAGCTTCAACTTTTGAACCGTCCTCCATCTCCTCACCTGTCTTACGTCTTTGTCACTGACTGGATGGGGTGGAGTCACGTCTCCGACCATAGCCTTTCTACACACATCCAAAACCAACGTTTATTTATTTCTTTGACACCGAATAGACCCATATGGACCCAAAATGACATCGGGCATTGTCATAAATTTCATAATCTGTAAATTTCTGGTTTATGCTCAGCTCTAGCAGAAAGTTAAAGTCAACATCTCCAACATGGCGTCCTCCATCTTTGAGCCTCATAGCGCCTCTTCAGAAACCAGTGAGTGACGTCTTTGAAGCTGCATCCGTGTTTTTACTCTGGAGAAGTACATTTAATCGTCAGGTTGATCAATAACGCCGATATCTCAGGTTTTCTGCCCTTCACCGGATAATTGAGAGTTTTCCGTCCGGGCTGTCGGTGCTCTCGGCTCATCCTCTCACAGGGCGATGAAGACGCTGCTCTAAGCCGACTGTATTGACCATAAAAGCCGGTGGTTTATGGCGGCGGTTGATGCAGTTTGTGCTTATTGACCAGGAGCTGCCGCCTGTGGAGCTCTGTGATTTCCTCTAACTTTTATAAGAGCAGTTTTCCCCTCGTACGCCCCATCACAGAGAGAGAGAGAGAGAGAGAGAGAGAGAGAGGCTCGTTTTGCTGCGGAGGTAGTTTTCACACCCACCACCACACTTTCCTTCCCTCTGAAATGATTTGGTGGAGGTGGTTGATTTGGAGATGGATCATAATAGCTTCCAGTGAGCTTCCAAAAAAGATTTTATTGCTAATATCACGCTGTGTGTGCTTCGGAGCATGAGGCTGTTTATCTGAGAGGCGCTCTTATTTCCTATAATTGATGTTTTTAAATTCCCTAGGTGGGATATTAAAGAAGATTGCTGTATTAATTGCCGACGTATGCCGTCTTAATGGGTAATTGGAGGCTGTTTGCTGTGGATGTGAGCGGGCTCAGCGTGGGTTTAATGGAGTTTGTTTATGGAGGTGCCGGCCGCTGACAAGTAAAGATGCTTAAATTGATGCCCTCGGCTTTTAAGGAGTCACTGTGTCGTTTGGTGATTGTTACGTTAAATACAGGCGAACAGATTTGTCTGGACGTTATATTTTCTCAAAGGTGCGTGAAAACTGAACCACGATTTCAAGGACAAACAGCTCAGGGGATAAAACACAAGACTAGAGATCAATTATTGACTATTCTGTGGATTATTTTTAATTTTAATGCACAGACAGCACTGAAAAATGCATAGCGGACAAAGAAAAGGTGGTTTTTTGTGAGGTTTTTGCAGCAGCACACCTTTAGTTATTACGTAGCTTCAATAAACATGTTTTCAAGTGTCTGAGTTTCCATCTCCTGCAGCCTCAGGTGGAGAGATCTAGACTTTCAGCGCTCCGTTAGCCGCAGATTCTCTCGTTAGTTTGAAGGTTTTATTTGAGAAACTGGCCGGAGAGTGTCTGTGAAGGATTATAGAAAGACAATGAATTAGTAATGAAGGCTTGTCCCGACCCATTATGGGCCTTGTAAACAAGTAAACTGACTAAAAATCAATCTGCAAAGACATCAGGAGCCAGTGCTCATTTGATTTGCTCCTCTTGTTCTTGCTAATGAAGCCTTGCAGCAGATTCCAGGATAATTTAAAGTTAATCGATGTGTAGTTTTGGAGGACTAAGACAGTAGGGTAATCTCCTCGTAGTAAACAGAGCTGCAGTGATTTGTGGATGTTGTCGGACAAAATTAAAATCAACTGTTGATGTTATTTTGAGAGTTTTCGTACGGTCTGCAGACATTACATCGAATCACTGAGGAGTGAGACATCGTGTGAAAATAGTATCAACGTTTAACGTGGTGCATGTGAAGCAACAGATAAACACAACATTGTGTTGGAGTTGCAACGAGTTACATCAGCTGTGACGTCTAACTGTACACTTAAAGCCACACTGTGTGACTTTTCTATCATTTGCATAATCCGTCCTCCATTTTTTTTCTCTCCTTGTTAACTTTTTATTTTCTTCCTCCGGCCACGAAACACTAGAGCGAACTCTTACCACGTTACTTTGGACGCTACACATTTAAACAAATAAAAACAGTTCTATAAAAGCACCGGCGATTCATTCATCAATCAATTTTTATTCATATCCAGCCAAATCACAACAATTGTTATTCAAACAGACTGATGTTATAACTGAACCTTTGAGGGTCAGGTGATTGCAAATATGGCCTCTGATTGGTCAGCAGACCCAAAGGAATCCTCTTATATTTCCTTATTTTTGAGGGATCGTCACTGCAAAGTCTCTAAAAATCGTTTTTATTTTATTTCCATATTTTCCGGCGATAAGGTGCACTGGATTATACAGCGCACTGTGAATTAACGTGTTTATGTTCACATATAAGGTGATCCTAAAGTGCATTAAGCATTGGGGCATTGATTGGTTTAATGTCGCTAGCGCGTACCTGCCTTACATGAATGCCCTTGTAGTTCAGACATTACAGACAGGCAGTGTTGTAGACTGCTCAGGGGTCCTGTTACAGGGCCGATCAGGTAGTGACACAGCGTACCGTAATGCTCCGAGCTTACGAAAAGTCCTACTTACACATTTTGACAGATTCCTGAGCGCACTGTCAATGTTTGAGGAAATGTAAGGATTTTAACTGCGCCTAATAGTCTGAAAAACACGGTAAATAAAAATCCTTATTGCTGGAAAACTCCCGGGCTAACGGAGCGAGTGGATTTTACAGTAAGACAGCTTGGATTATTCTAGAGCTCCAGCGTGAGCAGTGTTGACTCGAGAGGATTTAATAACTAAACCCTGAATATGAGACGATCCTGCTCCTCCTGATGATTCATTTTAAAGGGAAAAAAAAACATCTTCTACTCAGACCAGGATGGTTCTTCATTCCCTGCAGACATGCAGCCTTGAAAGCATGTAAATAATTCCACCCGCGGATGAGATTTCAGCGCTGGGACAGTAACACATACCATCAAACATCATTTATAGGATTTAAATGCATGGAAATCCATTCCAGGCCTTGTGGGGCTTTTTCCCAGTAAAGGTGTAAATTTATGTCCATATAAACCGATAAATAACCGCCTCCTTTCTCATTTCTGCCCCTGCAATGATGCAATTATCTGCGCGCCTTTTCTTTCCCCCGCAGCAGCATGACTTGAATTAAGTGGCCCTTTATCATGACCAGCCCATGCTCTGTGTGACTGACCTGTGATCGATGACTCCTCTATGGTGGCCGACACTGCTGGACATGCTCACTAAATCACCCTCTGCCCAAAGACCCCCCCACACTCCCACTCAGCTCCCACTTACCCACATCCTGTTTTATTTATAATATCAAACATCTTTTATCGACCTTTAGTGATGGAGCAAAAGATATGACAATTCTTTGGATGTAAATCTTTATGGGTCATTATCATGTATAAGAGTTCATGATGCCGATGGTTCAAGGAGAAGCTGAATAATTCAGATGGTTAAACTTAAGAGTGTGGTTTATAGTGAGTGGGTCAGGGTCTCTACACTCCAAAGGGATGCTGTTTCTTATAGCTTATGTTGTTTATTTCTCCATCTAACTAAGGATAAAATAAGTTAATTCAGATATAATATATTGATTTCTGTTAGCTGTTTATGCAGATTATACGGCCGTGTTGACACGCCTGTTACAATCTTGTCGTCTCTTGGTTGGCGTAACCGTTATCAAGAGCCTAACAGGACATCTCTTTTACGGCTCTGTGTGACTTATTTGGAAAGTTTCGCCTTTTTACGTCCTTTCTTCATCTGTCAGGGTTTTGTTTACTACTTGGTCTCCTAGCAACACATCCACACACAAATATGAACGCTAAGGCCAGCTCAATCAATCTCCAACCACATTATCCTGGTATGTTAGTCTGAATAGAAGAAGTTTGAGTTTTCAGTCAGACTAATGTGTTTACATATATTTTTAAAAGTCTAGTTTCAGTCGGATTTATGCAATACATACATTTTTTTAGTGCGTGTAAACAGACTTCACTCTATCAGTCCTTTAACAGCGTCAAAGCCCGTGCTCCTTTGTGGCTTGTTTTCTTCAGTTTGACAGATGTCTCTTGTCCCCTTTTTCTCTCATCATCGTCCACTTAAATATCCGACATTTACACTTTATGTACGAGCATGTTAGGACTCCACTACTTGGAAAAAGTGATTAAAACCGTTGGACGCTCAAAACTACAAAAGAGGATGAAGAGAAAAAAAAGAAAAAAAAAAGTAATTACAGGAAGGAGATTAAAGTGGAAATTTCAAGATTAAAAAAATCTAAATTTTGTCAATAAGGTCAAAATTTCAAGATTATGAAATGTCATAAATAATGTTGAAATTTTGAGATTAAAAAAGGTAAAATTTTTGGATTAAAGTCAAAATTTTGATACATAAGTCGACATGAATGAAGCCGAAATTTCAACTTTTTAAATTTCCATTTAAATCTCAAAATTTCAATTTTTATCTGGGAAATTAAAAAAATCTTCCTCCTGTATTAATTTTTTTTCTCTTCTTGTGGCCCTAAACCTCTTACACAAAAAAAAAATACATTGTTCATCCAACTCCCTAAAACAGACATAAATGAGAGGCATGTTATCAAACCTTATATTTAGTTTTTTTCTTAGTGATGCCTAAATCATAAAAAAATAATTTCAATCACGTCCAGTCACTGTGCATATTTGCTCGTTTTTAAAAGACATAAACCCGATCCGAGCAAAATAACGGGTCAGAACCAGAAAGAGAAAAACTCCCTCATCCGGATCTTTTTTCCTCCACCTCTGTGTGTCCCCTTTACACATGAGGGCTGCTGAGTTTTCCTGCACACCTTCAGGGGGGCTCATCAAAAAAAAAAAGGGGGTCGAGCGCCCTCCTTACGAGCACACACGTCCCAGAGATCAGCCGGATGAGAGTGGGCGGATGGGAGGTGAGCGGGAGGCGAGGATGAGGCAGTTGAGAGGGTGAAGAAAGGTGATTACTGAGAGCCCGCTTCAGAGAAAGTGACACAGGGGAGGGAGATGATAGATCTTTTTTCTCTCTGTGTAGTACAGCAGAGCCCTTCCCCACTCGCACATACCTACTTATCGCTCCTTTCCTCCTTTTTGCGGTTATTTTCAATCACTCTTTCTCCTCGGCGCGTCCTTCCCTGTTATTTGTTCAGTCCTCTCTCTTGTATTCCTTTTCACCTGTCTTATCATTTCACACTCCAGCTTCTTCAACAGAGCTGTGATTGGAGAACATTGAGGAGCAATGATCCAATCTCATACGTATTCATGGACTTCTGAGCACTTTTTCCTCTCGCTCATCTCCGGGCCTCACATCCCCGCTGCCTCTTCCTTCACCTCTTTGTTTCACGTGTTTTGTCGAATATTATTCACCCTTCTCTCTCTCTCTCTCTCTTACTTGCATACAGTAAAAAAAAAAAAGTTGACACGGAATCACAAGCAAAAGTCGTGGTAAGCTTTTTGGAGGCAGTCATGGCGCACCGTTCCCCCGTCATAATTACTGCTGAAACAAGCAGCGCTGGGAAGTTTCAGCACTGGTGGACCTGTCATTACTGACAATCTCCCAGCCTTTATCTGCCGTCGCTGAGACGCTCCCTCGCACTGTGGGGCTGTGATGATTGCCTCACTGAGCAGGGGGAGGAAGAAGAAGAAGAAGAAGAAGAAGAGCGGATGAAGAAAAGGAAAGAAAATAAGGGAGGATGATCAGAGGAAAAGGAGCCGAGTTTTTTTCCATAAGTGCCAGAGAAGTAGCTGAAGCATCTCTGACTGCGTAAGTGTTTCAAAACCAAAAAGCCACTCAAACCTGCCAAACAGCCATCTCGGTTACCATGGCGATTCAACACTCACAGCCTCTAAGAGGGGAACTTGAAATCTATTACACTCACACTGCCCTGTCGAGCATGCTTTAGCTGCAGTGGTGTCCGACGCTCGGCCCCGGGGCTCCCCAAGGGTTAAAGAAAAGCAGATTGTTCTCGCTCTCCGGGTCAAGTCATCAGCACTCGGGCTTTTTCCACTCAGGAGACGTCACGAGTCATTTTCTGTAAAGGAGTGTTCGGATCTGCTTAACTTTTTCCTGCTATAACATGTAGTTCATGCCACACCTGTGGGCGCTCTGTTACAAACCAGTTTTAAGGAGTAGACCAAAAGTGAGGAACTGTTGATTCTTTGGTCACCTGACTTCACGGACCTCCTGACATGAGAGAACTTGTCCCTAGTCGACCTACTGGACCAGTTTTATTAGCTGTCCCCTTTTTTTAAAGATGCTACACTTCGAAATAAACCCACTTTTGTGGAGGTGTTCAGATTGAAAAGACTTCTTAATTTATGCTTAAAAAGTGTCCAACGAGGCCGCGCCAAGTCGCAACATCCAGTCTTGAAAACAAAGTGCCAATAAATGCAGTTCCTTAAACGTCCACTTGAGGCTGTCTCCAAAACTCCTGGAAGCCACATACACACCAATTCTGTAACAGCAAAATTAAGCTGAGTCACAATCTGAATAGCTCACGTCTACAGATGTTAGCAAAAAGTAGAGGAAGTTAGTGTTCGCTGATTATCACGGCCAATATTTAACATTTGGCTGATTATGTGTATCCAAAATAATTTTCTCTTATCAGAGAGAAGATACAACCAGCGTTTGTGTCTTTGACCCAAAAATTGGGTCAAATCAGCTGTTCCAATATGGCGGCAGCAACATTGAGCTTACATACTGTACAAAGACCCAGGTCTGCTCAGATTTAGTTGAAGTTCAAGATCAAGAAGAACTGAATTAAAGCAGAACTAGTTTGGAGGCCAATATTTGTCATGTGATTTGAGTATATAAATAGATTTTATTTGTATCTACCTGTTTGGCCCCGAGCATCTGTTCCAACGTAAAAACTGGTTCTTGAATAAGCAGCAGAAACAAGAGCAGTGTGTCATCCTCTCTTCCTCTCAGCCTGGGAACGTTTCTTATCTCCCCAGAAGCCCGTTGTGAAGTCGTCTTATCTTCATAACAGGGCGGGAATCACTCTGGAGTCAAGTTAGAGCCGTGTTGTCACAGATGGTGGTTGGACATAAGTTTTATTGAAGCTCCACTGCTACAGATTTGAGAGGAGAGACCGTGTAAGTCGTTTATTTGTATTTTTATATTCTTTATCGTCAATCTTTGCTGTTTAAGTTGATATCAGACGGTGTAAAGATCTGCTCAGCAAGATGACTTCATGTATGGGATTGTTCGAGCTACTCGGGTGTATTTTTGCTGGTCCCACCTGGACTCCTAAGGCTCTTGGACTTCACCTTAGGTATCCACCCTGGATCCCCTCATTTGCTGCAGTTAAACTTAGTTATTTATGAAGTGCCTGTTAACCTCCAGCTAAACTCACCCTTTCACTCACCCCTTCACACACTGATGGCTGTGGATGCAAACCATAGTGCCAACCCATCTAGAAGCTTTTCCTACTAATTATCACACAATGATGGCGAGGGGTGGTTCATCATATCAGTATGGTGATGTATTGTTGTCTGGTATTATACAATTATTGATATGCAGGAGCTAAATATCCATGTGGTAATTATAAGAATATAAAGCTGCAAACCGATTTCATAACACTGCTCTGTCTTTAAAACCGGCTCACAGTTTCTTCTTAAACTTATTTTACAGTCTGCAGTTCATCAGATATCGTCATGAATTATTATACAATAATATATTAGAGTATTTCTATGTCAAGATATTATCAGTATTTTGTAGTACTGTGTAGCATTGCATTAATTTATACTGTATTATATCACATTGTAACATTATGGTATCCAATCACATCCTAACATACCGTGATGGACTGTCTTATTTGATCAAATCACATTGAAACATACTGTGTTATATTCCATTGTGCCGCTCCATATCACATTCTGTCATATTGTTTTGTGTAGTTTAATATCTTGTCATGTTCTACCGTATCGTATTTTATTGTATAGTATTTTATCAGACCACACCCTGCTAAGCCAAATTATACTTTATCAGATTCGTATCAAATCGAATCAAATCGTATTGTATTGTACCGTGCTGTATCCAACTGAATCGAATCACATCGTATTGTATCGTGTCGTATCGTGTTGAATCGAACCGATCAAATCATATCGAATTGAATCAAATCATATCATATTGTATCGTGTAGTATCATATCAAATCAAATCTTATTGTATTTTGTCGTATCATATTATATCATATCGTTCTCTATTGTATCGAATCGAATCATAGCGTAAGTCAGCTGGTGATTCCATCATTTAATTATAGCTTTTAATCGTAAGGAATTCAAGTGTCCAGATCGAGGGGTTAAAGTCAGTGTCTATTCCACAGAATCCTAAACACCTTGACTACAGGACTGATCCTACTTCCCCGGTTTTCTTCCAGTTTGAAGCAGTTCTCGATACCTCTAAAGGAGCTCCACCAGCTCTGAAAACCCACAGAGGCTGGATTCATGTCCAGTGATTTTTAAATAAATATACTTGATTATAATAAATTCAGGGTGTCTACAGAATGGGAGAAGACAAAGTGTGCCCTTTATATTTTCTCAAGGTAACCTTTAAAGACGTGCCACACTTAAGTTGTTATACGAGCCGAGTACTTTTACATCCTCGGACATATTCTGAAGGACTTTTTCACTTCCTGTACTTTTACTTTACAGTTAAAAAACAGGATGACTCATCTCACTTCAGAGGCCTGTCTTATAACATGTATGTATGGGAAGATTAGTACTTCAGATACACTCACAGGGCTTTTCTGTCACTCAGAGTTAACGATGATTCCCCTCTTGGCTTTAAAATGAGAGTCTAAATGTTAGCAGAGAGCCTTTCAATCCATAGTAGTAACCCCAAGGCCCTGGAAATGTTCTCTGCTGAAGCCCAACCAACTGTTATCACTCTCCATTCTGCAGCATATCCTCTACCTTCTGTGCCCAGTATTTGTGCTTCAGCGTTCCATGAAATAGCTTGGCTAAATTTACAGCCTTGTGGGTGTGTGAATGTGTGTGTGAATGTGTGTGTGAATGTGTGCGCAGCTCCATTCGGTTCCAAACAAGCGTGTAACTGTGCTAAAAAGGGAGAAAGGGAGGAAACTGCCAAGAGTGAGCAACCTCGACCCAGCAGGTGGAAACAGGTGTCACAACCTACCTACCTGACTGTGAGCACCTGCCTCAAGGTGGGAGCGAACCGGTTCTTGAATAAGCAGCACAGCCTCGTATCAGCAGGGAGTGCGCCGTGTTATTTCTCCATTCCCTCGCTTTGAGAGGGTTCTTTGACTCTCAGGAGTGCACATTTCTCGTCATTTTAGCCTCATACACTCCCTTAAAAAGCAATTTTAATCCAAGTTTGAACACGTTCTTCAAAGATTGGGTTTGGAAATGAACTATTATTACATCCTCTCTGCTGGTTCCTGGACTGAAGGTGCAGAAAACCTGGTATGATGAAAGTACTCTAGACTCTGTGTTCTGTCATTGAATGGTGGTTTCTATGCAAACTTTACTGTTGCGGTTCTTCGAAAACTCGACTACGGCGTAGCTACAAAAGAACTGTGTTGGCTCTTCATTGCAGAACATTTAAAGTTGCATGGATCGGCTCTTTTCATTCATAGGAATCCAGTTTTATGGGCTAAATATTTACTATGAAGGGACAGCAGCGGGATATCCTCTGGAGAGTAAACACACAGAATCAGATCCAGGAAAAGGTGCATTTTGAGGACATATTGATTACAATACAGCATAGTATCACGATATTTTGTCTGGTGATGTATCGTATCCTCTCATTTACCAAGTATTGATTTTTTTCAGATTAGCTGCTCATTTGAAGTCAAATCCATGATAACAGAAAAATAAAATCAACTGTTTGTCCAGTGAGGTTGGCAGAGGTGACATTATAGAAGAAAGTTAGTACAACAAAAGGTTTGCAAGATGTGCTACATGAAAATAAAATATGGTGTAAATAAGACAAACATACATCGTGATAATATCGTATCGTGAGGCCACGAGTGATAACCCCTCAGGACTCGACAGTGCGACCATTTCACTCATTTCATTCATTTGTGACTAAATATAGATATGTGCAAATTTTAAAATGTATTTAGGGGCAAATGTTTTTTCATGAAAATACGGCGGTGAAGTTAGTTTCAGGTTGGATATATTTTCCTGTAAATACCGCGGTGAAGTTAGTTTCAGGTTGGATATATTTTCCTGTAAATACGGCGGTGAAGTTAGTTTCAGGTTGGATATATTTTCCTGTAAATACGGCGGTGAAGTTAGTTTTAGGTTGGATATATTTTCCTGTAAATACGGCGGTGAAGTTAGTTTCAGGTTGGATATATTTTCCTGTAAATACGGCGGTGAAGTTAGTTTCAGGTTGGATATATTTTCCTGTAAATACGGCGGTGAAGTTAGTTTCAGGTTGGATATATTTTCCTGTAAATATGGCGGTGAAGTTAGTTTCAGGTTGGATATATTTTCCTGTAAATATGGCGGTGAAGTTAGTTTTAGGTTGGATATATTTTCCTGTAAATAAAGCGGTGAAGTTAGTTTTAGGTTGGATATATTTTCCTGTAAATACAGCGGTGAAGTTAGTTTCAGGTTGGATATCTGACGGCCATTCTCTGAGGATCTACCGGTGTCTTCTCACTCTCCATAACCGGGAATAACAACAGCAGCGCGGTTAAATCTACTCGACACCCTCACTGTCAACGTCGGTGTTGATTAAGGGACCGTCAATAAATTACCTGTTAATGCTCTCAAAAAAAGGTCGTTTTCCTTCAATAGCTTCACTGTCATGTGACCAATTGACCAAAAATTGATTTCAAATAAAAGTACTAAAGTCGACCAATAAGACAAACATTATTTGATAAATTTTTATTGTGCCCCTACGGTTCTTTGTGTGTCCTTACTTTTCAACTGTGCTTCTGTGCTCCCTCTGAAAAGAGTTAGCGTGAAGCCCCGCCCCCTAATATTGATGTATTTGAGAATTATGATGTAATGCTTTGTGACATGATAGATTTCATTGTTTCTCATTCAGAAAGTCGCTGAGCGGACCACCTAAGTGCTATCAAATGTACAGAAGACGTCTGAGTGAGCTTCATCTTGTACTCTGATTTATCACCTTTAGCTCACGCTCTGTTAGAGTGTGGATGTCAAATAGTCCAAGTGTTAATCCTGCAGATGTCAGACAGTTGTTGTATCAGGTGAGGCATCTGTGTTTTATAATAATAATAATAATAGATTTTATTTGTAACCAACCACAACGAGTCATGTGATTTTTCTCAGCTAGTGCCCAGAGTATCACTGCAGAGATGTATGTTTTATTTAAAGTTAAAGGTTGTTTTTTAAAGATTTATATGAAAATAGCCAGGGGCTTTAGTAACACATCATCCATATTAATACAAACAACCTTGAATCTAAGTTTGGAGTCACTATCTTCACCTTGTAGCCTTTTTTTTCCCCGTTCAGTTTAAAGACCATCAGCATGAAAAAATAAACGCTGTCCCTCTTTATGAGTGCGCGGTGTATCTCCAGGATTTTATGTTTTGTTGCTCTTTATTCCTTTGGCCTTGTTTTAATACCCCCAGCTCTCCACTACCCAGCAACCTCATAAATTAGACATCATTTTCTCCCACCCAAAGGTCGCAGTCATGCATAATTCAGACAACGGACGCAGTAACTATAAAACCGTCTTTTAAGAATCGGAGCGCTGTCAGCATTTGTATTACATTTGTGTTCAGCAGTCGTATGTTTGTGTTCAGAGTTGGGTGTTGTGGGAGGCTTATGTCCTGAAGTTGTTACGGTCTCCTCTCGGTTTCCCACACATGCTCAGAAGTGCTCTCCATCCTCCATCCGAACTCAGGCCAGGTCGGCGATGTCTCAAGGGCAAAACCTGAACAGGGAGTCAGTCTCGTGCTCTGTTGACGAATGAAGCCAGTCCATGCGCCGAGTTCAACAAGTCAGCCGCTCTCTCCCTCCAGCCTTTCTTTCTGCACTCTGGTCTATCTCCCCCTACGCTCCTGCACTCATCTTCTCCCTTTTCAAATGGTAATGGCACTGAACCATGCTGGAGCTGTTGGGTTAGAAGTGAACTCTCTCTTCATAGAGGAGAAATTTATGGATCGTCCTGCAGAGTTTTGAAGGTTTGACCCAGCGGGCGCAGAGGATCTTTCCTTGTAGCAGAAACATTTTGGCCTCAGACTCAGCGGCTAACCCCGGAAAACCACGGCTCTCTGGCTTTTGTTATCATGCATAATGGAACAAAATCCAGTTTCAGAGCCCCCTATCTGCCCTGGCCTCCCGCTCTTTGCTCCCAAAAAACACCAAAGATCCACGGGGGATGTTTCCTTTCCTCTGTGAGCGAGCACGCCGACAACTGTCCAAACTATTACAAAGTTAACAGATGAAATTTGTCTCTCCGGCAACATGAACAGCCCTCCCATCCCACCCCAACGCTCTCATCAAAGCTCGAGAACAGACGATGGCGATCAAAAGCCGAGCTGCAGCGAGTCTGCTCTCTTGACGCGTTCGGTTTGTGGAAGACGAGCACATGATCACACGTAAACTACAGAGAGAGACGAGCCACGCGTTTGCATGCAACTGTCTCCTATTGTTTCATTATTTCTCACCCGTTTACTCCACAACCGTCAGCTGTCAGCACAGACGCCAGGCAATAAACAGGTAATATTTTTCAAACCGAGTTCAAACAGATGCGCCATGAATAAAAAATGGCAGCAGTTTGTTAACCTGATTGCACAAAAAACACAAAACTGAATTCTCTAGGGCTCCTATTAGGGGAAGAAAACAGAGTTATACACCACACATTATTAATAACATTTGTTTAAACGCTTCTATTTGTAGCCACCTCTCATAGGTCTATATATAGATGGATTCTTTACTTAAACAAAGGAAAGAGAGTCGGAGATGAAACTTTAAAAACATCCTCGGCAGCTCTGAAGACGGGATAATTAGTTCATAAGGTTTTTACTTGGCAGACTCTTAACCGTGCTCAGAAGGGGAGCAGATAAAGTGCTTTGTGTTATATCGTTTATTAGATAAGCTAGCACAACTATAACTTGAAGAGGTTTTTCTTTAACACTCTTTACTTTTACCCTGATATGTAACAGTCCCATATGATGAAAATTAACCAGCAGTTTTGGCGTCTGAGTTTGATTGACGCCCGGTATTCTGGCGTCCTGCAAAAATAGAGGCCGCACAAATCGGCCAATCAGGCTCCAGGTTGTCAGAGATCAGATGAAGTTGTTCTCTGTCTCTGCAATCTGACGTGAATTAAACCTACCCTTTAGTAATTACTTTGTGATTTCCATAGGTAGGCATGAAAAACTACTCCAGCTCGATCGTGGTTTTTGCTTCAGTTTTGCAGAGTCGAGATATCAAAGATTATGGCCGGACACACCGACTGCTCGGTTGTTGGATTCTGTCCCATCACTAAAATGCCAAAAGTTACCAGTGGTTTATTTTTATTTTTAACAACCTGCTGGTGGAAACTGTTTCTCCCTGGACTTCTTTAAGGACTGATTGCATTAAGCGCCACATGGATACCTCAGAGACATGGGGGCGTAACGGTGTGGAAATTCTACCTCGTGGTAATTGTGACCAAATTAATAACAGTTTCTGTATTATCGCGGTACTTTTAAAAATGTATTTAAAGGCATTAATTATGTCATTTTTGATGCTTTTACTGGCGCTAAACAACGCCCTGTTTTTGTTGTTTCTTCATATCTAGACAGGATTACTGTCTTCAACTAAGTATAAGTTCTTCTGGAGGGCTCGCCAGTTTTTTTTTAGTACTTTACCACCTCTGCATCAGTGTGCATGAGCTAGCTTTACATTATCATGGCCTCCCTGTCCACTCAGGTCTCTGCATGGACATCCTCTTAGTTCTGCAAACTCTAAATCCACTTGGACAGCTGCCTCCTTGTTAAGGGTTGAAATATGATGGTTTCTCCTGGAGGGCTCGCCAAGTTAATTTCCGCCTTTTTGTATCTGTCAGCGCCGGTCTGTTAGCTTCTCTTAATGGACAAAACCTCACCGGCTGTGAGTTCTGATTAGGTGCAGAGCAGATCCATAAGTGTTGCGTCAAAAACGCTGACTGAATGGTCGTAAATTTGATCCGCAGGAGCTAATAAAGCAAGCATGAGGAGTTTGTCTATGTCAACGTTTGTGTCTGGATGCTTTGTGGTTGAGGTTCTTAATCATGTCAAGGTGCTGGAGGATTTTCAGTGAACCAGCTTTGGCCACGTTATACAGCAAATTTATAGCAGACCGCCCGAGGAGCATTTTCTGTGTGTTCGCTGCCAGTGTTTATTAAAAGTTTTTATATGGCACAGAAACACAATAATAAAACAAACTCACAAACAACACTGGTCAGCAAATAGGAGCGATGTCTGTTTCTTGGCTCAGTCTTAGTAACATTGATTTCACAAACAGTCGGACCGGTTTATAAAGGCGTTGGCCCGCTCCATTATCATTAAAACGAAAGCTTGTGCGATGTTGTTGACAAGCATAAATAACAAGTTAAGGCACGTGTTGGACGCAGTTCCTGGCCGGTTCCCAAACCCTTTAAATCATCCAGTACCTGTTTACCATCCACTGTCAGTTAATCTGTTAATCCCTCCTTCCAAAGACGTTTTCACGGTTCCTCCTAGGCAGCCTTTTGTTACACTCGCTCCTAATTCGCCTACGTGTTCTCGGCTGTGAGAGAGGCCAAGGCAGCCGAGAGTTCATGTAGAGGAAATGCAAAGTGCAACAATCCAGCACTTATTCCTGGAACTAACACTGAACAAATTGGGTACAGGGGCTGTTGAGAGAGGACAAGCCAGACTCCATGACCATCTGGCCCTCGCGGTGTCACTGACCCCAAGTGATACGCTGTCAAAATTTTCCCTTTAAATAACTCCGCTCTTTATTGCCAGACTCCTTCTCACAGCCTCAGATCTTGGAAAGGGAAACTCTGCTGTAAACAAGCGGGTTGCGAGCTTGATTGCAGTCGCATGTTTGTGTTAGCGAGCGGAATGCATGAGCTGATTGGTGGTGATTTGTGCAAACTAGTGAGCGATGCATTAAACCGAGGCGGAGTGGAGTCGCTGGCTGCCAAGCTGCGGAGCTACAGTTGTGTGTTTAAAGGCCGGGGATGAAGCTTCGCACGTTACTTTCACTCCACAACAACAAGAAAAGGCCAACGAGCGCCGACACAGTTTGGCACCTCTCTAAAATGATCCCCTCTCGCTCCAAAACCTCTTCATTACTCTCTAACAAGCCTCTCGAGCTGAGAGTGTGTTGTGCATAGTGTCACTTTGAGGCATTTCTCAATAATTAAAGCGCAGGAGTTAAGAAGAGGCTTTCCTTTTCTTATTTCTTCCTGGGGGGACCTTCTGAGACCTTCCTTGTGTGAAGGTACGGCAGAAAAGCATGCATCCCAACATGCTGCATTCCAACACGGCTGCTCCAGGTGAACAAAAACCCCGGCAGCTGTTCCTCGCACCACGCCCGGGTAACTCACGGTTTATTACACCTGGATAAATATGCAACACAGGATCAATCAGCGGGAACGGAGCCAGGAGAGATGCTGCAGGACTTCCTGATGGAGTGGTTTAGATGAGAGGGTGGGTGGTTTTGTTTTCGGAGGTTTTGTCAGGAAAGGTTCCCACATCCACTCCCAGAGGATTCGCCTCTTAATTGAATGTTGCCTGTAAGCAGAATGCTCATAATTCGTGAGTGCACGGTGACGGGATTTAAAGAAATCCTGTCTGGGCTGTGGAGGATCTCATCTGGATGTCTCTTTCATTTTTCCTTAAACTCTCTCCTTTGTTTCCTCCTTCTTCTTCCCTTTTGTCCTCCTCTCTCCCCCCCGTCATTACCGTGGCAAAAAATAAGTAGTTTGCAAGCCCCCCGAAACACTTAATTGACTTTTCATTGACACAAGCTGTAATTGGCTTTTAATCACCGTTTTACATCATGTTTTGATATTCAAATCAGCGCTGTCAGCTCGGAGAACGGCGCCTCCTCAGAGCCGCGCTGTCACTCACTGAGGCTGCAGGGGAACTTCAGCCGGCTGTGTTGGTGCACCGGGGCACCTCTGGAGGCCCCCGAATCTTAAGACTGATTGACACAGAGAGAGAAGCGTGGAGGCGGTCTGAGGCTGCTCATCACAGCTCTATCAACCGTCTATACGTGCTGCTGCAGAGTCCTAACATCTCCACCACGACGAGGAGAGGACACGCCCTGAATAAAAACAGAATAAACTGCAGAGAGGAGTTTTCTGAAATTAACCCGAATATTTTTAAGTCAATATCTTCATTACTGCCATGAATGTCCTATCGTAACATATCCTATTTCACAGTGTGGTATCATTTAATATCATGATGTCTTTGTGTCCTCTCCTATCTCAGTCCTGTGCTGAACTGTCTTAGTTTAACATCTTTAAATCGCCCGTATTGTAAGTATTTTGCACCATCGTAAACGTTTCTGCTCAGACTCGGCTCCTCAGTTCACCTTCTGTTCACCATATTGAGTTTTGTTCTCTTCCTCTCTGACAGCAGTACTCTTGCTCTTAAATAACCTCGTCCTTGTTTTCTGTTTACTGTTTCTCATCCCGACACAAAGATGAAATCCTCTTCTGTGCAGACGGACTGTATTTGACGATAGCCCTGATCCCGGGTCTGATCGAGCCTCTGATCCGACGGTGTCTTTGCTGGTGGGAAAATCTGCATACAGGTTTATATTAATCAATAAGATCCATTTTTAGACAAACTGTGTCTTTGGCATGTGTCCACATCAGGCATGAAGATGTGGACTGTGAGCTTCGGTCGATATGTCAGGGTCAGTCTTCCGCCTCCGCTCGCTGCTCTAAAGCAGTTCCCACGCTCTTTGCTACCACTGGAGGAAAGATGAAAATCCTGTAGACGGCAACAGTTTGACAGAAACAAACTTTTCCTCTCCGTTCTCTTTGTTCCGACTGCGAACATGGCAGGAGAACCTGGGCACCGCTGTAAGACGTCCGTAAGCCGGTCGACTCCAGGATGCCCCGCTCTTGTTTGTGCTTTGCTCAGATTGCAAACACGTCCAATCCCCTGACAGTTCCAAGCTCTGCAGCTCTGCAGCCTTTTCTCACGTTAGACAGCACGCCACAGGAGACGAGGATTAGCATGCATGAGTATTTCTTCACTTTCTGTCTCTCTGTCGAGTTTTTACTCTTGTCTATTTTATCACTTATCCCAACCATCCACCGCCTTCGCCTTCCTCCCCCTCTTTGTCACTTTCTGTCACTGTCTCTCTTCCTTTCTTTCTTTCTTTCATTCTGTCCTTTTTTTTTTTTTACACTGCTGTGTTTACTCTCTCTCTCTTTCCCCTCTGCGGTGGCTGAAAGATGTTGAGTGACGTTTCGCAACTCTTCAGCCGCCGGGGGGAAGCTTTGGGAGAGCGCCCGTTCCTTTTCAGAGCGTCCGTGATGCTCCCCAACAAATTGTGACACTAAGACGAAACGTAAGCTGGCAGCCGGCGTGTAAACCATTCAACTCCCCAGACCTCGGACAGGTTTTTTTTTTTTATTCTCTGCTCCATAAGACTCATTCCTCTCTCTTTTCAGTCTCCTCTGGCACCCAGAGGGGGAGAATAAAACCATTTCTCTCTTTACTCCTGCGAGGAGGAGGTAAAGGAACCTGAAGGCTTTTGAGTTATTGCACCAACCGGGCCTACTGCTCCCCTCCCCGCTCCTTCGGTACCTTTCTGACTTCTAAGTTGGTCATTTAATTAAATACCTGCATGTGTACTCCCTCTGAATGAATGTGCCCCCACATAGATTATTAAAACTTTACTTCTTTAGTTTCATTTGGACTGTCAGGACCAGACCCGCCCTGAATCCCCGAATTAAATCACAGTCCTCTTCTCACCTCAGCGGAAAGGATTCATTTTCCAATCCACTTGCTCTGTGTGATTAATTCTGGTTGAATTGTGAGGGAGGCAATTATTATTTCAAGTAATTTTAGGTATTGCTTAATATTCAATGGTTACCCAAGGCCATGCTTTCGACAGTGTATCAACTATAAATCATGAAAAATAGAAGCTCGGTAACAAGCTCGGCGGAGAAAGAGAGGAGGAGAGGATTTCTCTCAGTTGGACTCGTATCTTCGGTGTGAATGAAAGCTGATGGAAACAGGGTGGCAGGCTGTCCGTCCACTCGGTGTGACACAGGTAGACTCCAGTCTCTTTCTGCTCCAGCGATGGCTGTCATTGTTCCAGCTAAACCTCTCTGGGACCAGATGGTGGTTCTGCTCCTACCTGCTCTCTTTCCATCCTCTCTGGTTGACTCTCTGACAGCGCTGTCAGCAGCCTGGCACCAGCTCGTCTCTCCACGTGTCTTACAGTTATTTCATTACTCAGAGTGAGCGGGACATAGATTTTTTACTGTCTCTCAGCAGTAAGACTTTAGTTTACAGCTGTAAAGTGACACTAATGCAGGAGTTTCAGCCAGAGATCGGAGAGTTGTTGTGTTTGTCTCACAAATACAGAACATACGGTTAACTTTTGACTGAATTTGAAAAGTTTGATACTGGAGATTTTTGAGGATCCAAAAATTCACAAACTCAAAAAATCAAACTGAAGTAAAAATGTCTATTTTTGTTAGATCTGCCTCTGTGAATCACTGATGTTTGCATGTATTGAGATCAGCCATTGTGCATTGATTTGGAGTAAACTTTCACTATGTCATCCGATCGGATGATCCGATATTGATATTGGATAAAGGTCCAATAATAGCAAAAAAAAAAAAAACTAATATCGGATTATATCGGCCTGCATCTCAAACCTCGATATCAACACTCCAATACAAGCAGCGCCCGGATCCATCATGCGGAGACCACGTGATCACAAGTACTAAGGTAGCGAGGAGTAGGAGTGATGTCGACTGTGTGGTAGTATTGTAGCTGAGGGCAAAAATTGTCACATACAAGTTTGTGCTAATATCGGATTAATGTTGGAGTTGGCCAATACTGAAGGCTACAATATCGGTATCTTATTGGAAGTTTAAAAGTCACCCCTATATGCAAAAAAAATTACCTCAAACTGGCGCTAAAATCCTACTACTGAGAACTTAAAGGATCTTACTCACATCTCCCACATCGGACATCTATCATATCCGTCATGAATCCACCCTACAATAGATTTATTCCGACTCTCCCTCTCCATCCAGATTATCATAAGCTGTATGTGCTGTCAGGATGAGAGTGCACAGAGCTGCTCTGAGCAGCAGGGAGTGTTAATGTCAGACACTAATAAAAAACTGCTGCAGACTGTTGCATGTGAAGACGATGAAAGTGCCGGTAACTGTGTTGACAACCTAGATTTAGCGACTTTTCAGACCCCCATAGCGACTTATTTTCAAAAAAGCGCCTAACAACAAATCTAGCGACTTTTCCTGGCGTTTGGAGTTTGACATGAAGCAGGTATCGATGATAATCTCCTCGACTGGTAGCAGGTGTGCACTGAAAAATTATGCAAATGAGGCGATGGCGTCATCTAGCGACTTCTTGGACAGCCACGAGTGACTTTCCCTCCTGACAAGTTAGCAACACTGAGAGATGACTTTTATCCACTTGGAGGAGTCACGGTTCTGGTACTAATGAGGGACCCTGCCACAGACTGGTCTAGATTTTGCATCCTTAACCTTTGCCCAAGACCGTCGACTGAAGACCAGGATGGATGTCCCTGCTGGAACAGAACAGAATTATCTGACCCAAATCTGACCACTCTGGAGGTGTTGTTAATCAATACCGGTCCTTGGTACCGATCCAGACTGTGTTCAGTGACAGTGTTATTTTAAGTCATGGTTGAACGAGCTCATATTAGTCTACAGCAGGTCTGCTGTCCAAGCCTTTATTACTGATGCCCCATTATCGGAGCCTGAACCCTCTGACGCTGTGATAACAAGGCCTGCCATTTAAAGGCCACCGTTTTCTCACCGTGTCATGTCTCATTACAGACCGGCGTGAACGTTTGTTTACAGCCCTCATCCTCCACCCTCTTATCAAAACCGGTTTCTGCGCGAGTCTAAAGAGCCTTCATCGAAGAAACCGCTCTGAATATTTCTACATTAGAGTCAAGTGCTCTTCTGGTCTATATTCTCCTTCCTCTGCCATGTTTTTATTTCTTTTTTTAGCAAGATCAATCTTGTTTCCGCACAATTGCACAGATTGTAATCTATTGCGGCTGAAGGGGGGAAAAAACCCTGAAATAGAGCCATTCATCACCGAGTAAACAGCGTGGCAGAAGGGCAGAGAGAAGGAGTAGGGGAATGTTAAGAGAAAGCGCTCAGGGTAAAGGAGACAGAAATGAAATTGCCACTAAAAGGCAAACAAACTGCGGCAGTCTCAACCTGACAGAAGTCAACGAAACACGCCGCCGCCGTCGTCCCCAGCTCTCCTCACGACGGCGTGACATTTAAGAAGGAGGTGTCTTGTCTTCGCAGGCCTAATTAACATTCCACAACATGCCAGCTGGGGACGGACACCCTGCCAGTGCTGGTCCCCTCTCCACCCTCAGTCCTGTGTGTCGGTGGAGTTCTCCCACTTCCTCCTCAGACCTGACCGGCCCCCCGTTACTGTCCTCTCCTGCCCCGGGGTCCTCACTGTGCCACCGTGTCCTCTCAAATGTTCCACTGTGGTCAGTCTATTTGCTATTGCCAGAGGTGTCAGGCTGCGGTAACCATGGCGACCGTGGGCAGAATTGTTGGAGGTGTTAAAGCCCCCCGGGCTCAGTGCAGATCTAACTACAAGAATCTGTCCTGCTTTGTGCACTTTCTTTGCCGGGTCGGTTCCAGTCCTGTGACAAATGTCAAAGAAGTGTTTCACAAGCCTACAACCTAATCTCGGCGCTGCAGTGCATGCTGGGAAGTGATTTCCATTCATACAGTCGAAATAAAAAGCTTTCCTTTATAATTTTGGTGACATCCTTCCCCTGAATAGACATTGTTACGCCGTTTTATTGTACCGCGCTTCTCGGAGAGGTGTCAAATTGTGCAGGTGGTTGTGACATCTCTCTAGGAAGCGCTGATAAAGTTGGACGAGCTGTCAAACTCATTCAAACTTCTCCTTTTGCAATTGTTAATTTCAAGCCCTCAAACTCGCTGTAGCCGCATCTGAAAACGCGAATTTCTTAAAGAATAAATGAAGTCTGGAACAAGCTGTGCAAAAACCTCCTCTGACCTTGCTACACTTTGCATCACTATTTTCTCACAGGTACGACTACAGAGGAGAGGAATCTGGTATGAAATTACCTGCCTGTTGGGATTTCTACACAGCAGACATCACTGTTAAACTCACTTTAGACCTCCTAAGAGCAAAATATCTGCACAAAATAACCACTAAATCTCACACAGCTAAGAAATCTCTGGTATTTTCACAGTCTGCATTGTTTGTACTTACAAATAAACAGCCAAAGCAGATTTCCCTCTCTTGTTTCTCTTCGCTGGCGTGCACAAGCAGCAGATAATTCAAGCCTCAAAGAGCGGAGCAAGTACAGTGGGCAGAAACTGAAAGTAAATGCACGGCAGAAAATTACAGACAACAAAAGGAAGATCGAACAGTGTGTTCGTCTGTGCAACACTGCAGCATTATTTTCAGCTGTTTTAGACGGAGTAAGCATGAGCAGAGAGGAGATTTAACAGCGCGGCTGGAGAGCTGCTTACTAAAAATCAGAGGGGAGGAAGTTTCCCTCCCTCGCTGTGATGTCTTCTTGCAAAATGTGCATTAAATATGATTCATAACTCAAAATTAAACTCATTTATCTGAGACCCAAATTCTGCTGATATAGAGGGACTTCTTTACGCAAATTAAAATAATATTTCAGTGCAGACTTTTCATAGGATTTCAACCAAAATGATGATGTAGCACTTTCTGAATCATATAACTTTATCCCAGGATACCTACAGTATGTTAAAAAACCACGATGCTGACCAATGTCTCAGCTGTATGTGCTGCAGACTTCACTGATGCTGAATATAATGAAGTCGAAACTATATGACACATGAGTAAATATCCTAACCACTGGTTCCTGCATGAAAAGCTGAGGAAGAATAAATATGTCAGAAAACATCAACACATCGGCTGTTTTTGAGGTTGTTGACCATCATGTCTCACTGCTGCAGCTGGTGATTGTTTTACATAAACAGGAAGTGCATTTTACAGATAATCCAGCATGAACCTCTGACTGAAGTGAGCAGGATTAAATAGGGCTGAACGATTTTGGAAAATAATCTAATTGTGATTTTTTTCCTCGATGTAGCGATTTAATATGAGATTATTTTTTTAAGGTCCTTTTCTATCGTATTTTTTAACAAACACAAACGATAAATCAATCTGTGTTATAGTCAGCAATATTACATTTATTAAACATGAATTGTTCGATCTGGTATTTATAATTTCACACACGCACAGTCTCTCTCCGCTCACACAATATCATATACGTCATGATACTAATGTACGTACCGATGTCCAGATGTAATCGGAGCACAAAACACTGGAGTCTGGTCTGTTCCTTCAGCTGAGCTGCCATCACCGTATTGGATGGGTTTTTCGTTGTTATGCAGACGTAGTTTGAAGTTGAAGCGCTGGTCGCTGGTGTTTTAGTCATTCAACTATCGTACACGGCTCTGTTGCGTCTTCTTAAGTCGTTGATGAAGGTTCGTAGTGTTACCTCCTGATGTAGCAACAGTAAACGTAACGCAGCAGCATCTTTATTTGTCAAAATAAATCCACACAACTGTCGTGCTGCCCAACTTTGCTACTAAACTTTCTGCAGTGTCGGCTTCTGTAACGGAATTAGCCCAACGAGCGACAGATTGACAGATTACAGTGTTGACTTCTCTGTCGTGTGACCGGTCAGAATCGCAGCCTTTGCGTTTAGAAAAGAACACTTTATCACGTCGCGATGTAATTTCAAATGCAGTTAATTGTTCAGGGAAATGATCTTACAGACTGTTGACGCTGAACGGACACGCTGCACATGCATTACTTCATGTTTCCTGTGTGTATCAGTGTAATCCTGTAAAAAGCACAAAATCAAACCTGAACCTGCTGAAGCTCGCTCTTCAAAGTGATGGCTCATGCTTTGCTCAGCCTTTCTGTGTGAAGGACTACGACTCTGACCTTAAACCAGATTCTTAGAAATAGTTTTTGTTGCATAAGAGCGTAGCTGTGTTTGGCTTTATTCAGTCTTTGAGCGTGAAAAGTACAGAAGTGAAACACACACACACATCTTCCTGCCAGCACAGATCTTTGGACCTGAATCAAATGATAGAAAGCATGAAGCCGTGCACCACAATTGATTCAGAATTCTCCAAAATAAGCAGAAAAACAGCCCATAAATAGGCCTCCCCTGGTCAGTAAGTGTTTGTATGTGCCGTATTGTGATTTATTCATCACCCCTGTGTTTGGCTGCTTATCAGCTGTGCAGCCGAGTATCGAGCTCGCGGAGATGACAGAATTGCAGGGCTTGCTGCGCCGGGCCGAACCTCGGAGGCTGGAACAATAGCCGACGAAAATGAGAGTGGCAGCCTGAGGTTGGGGGGGCGTTGTCACTCGTGTGAAAGAGATGCCACACGGAGATGAAAGTGGGACAGCTCTCAGAAGGACAACACGGAGGAGACGAGGGGCCGAGATAACCAGACAGCCTTTATTTCTAGAAGTCTGCGGCGTCAGGATCAGCGGCGGTCTGAGCAGATCTGATTCAGCAGTCTTCTCTGCTTCAGTCCTCCAGCCGAGCCAGCCGAACAAATGACAAGCCTGAGGGTTTTGGTTTTGATCTTCGAGACCCCCTCCCTCTCTGTCAGTTCAAATCAAACCCCACTTCACTCGAGATGCTTTTGCTTTGGCGCGTCTTACTGTAGGTGGAGATTTCTCCCACTGGTAGAAAATCCCAGTGACATTTCACGGTCTCGATTCTCCCTGATTGTGTGCCCCTCCTCAGCAAAAACAAGCCTCTGTGCGAGTCTCCGTGGACTGTCTCCCCTGATCAATTCCTCAGCCCATCTGTCTGCCAAGCTTATTCACAGAGCTGCACAGTGGGGAAGACGAACTCTCGCTGCAGGAGTCTTCATTAAACCGATCCCCCCTCCCGCCTCCTCCTCTTCAAGCTCTCCCCAGGCTTGGGCAAAGTTAATGAAAAGATTCGATCAGCTGAAACCCCCCACCTTCCTCCTCTCTGTCCTCTATCACCGCTGTTGTCGTCTCCCACATCACACTGTTGATCAGAGACTAGTCAGCCCTGACCTGTTCCTCCAATCCAAACCCCGGAGCTCTTTAACGGCCTTTAGACCCGCTGGACAAGGTTCTGGAGCTCCTCCCAGAGAGTTCCAGCTGTAGTTGAGTAGTTATATCTCTGTAAATGAGCTCTTCATTTTAAAATCTAGATGTCACGCTTCTTCTTCTTCACTGCAGGCAAGTCTATCTTTAATATACAGCCTCCTCCTTCTTATTTCAACATGCACCATTTTCCTGATTACATTCATGCGAGCTTCAAATTGATTTTTAAATTACTTAGACATCAACAAAAGGAAAAAAGAAAAAAAACTGTCAAGAAAGAAACGGCCGCATGATTATGGACAAAAATAGAATCAAGATTTTTTTTCTATGAAGTCTCGATTTTGATTTTGATTATCACTTGAAAAATACAGAGTTTTTCTATCATCTCTCAAAACAAAACAACTGAAAACGATGTAGTTCATATGCCAAGCCAGTAAGTGGCGCTGTCGAGGAAATGCACAAAAGACAGAAGAAGAGTACAGAGCATGTGTATAAAGGTTGTTTTGGCGCCATAAAAGAGTTACTCTGTGTGTCACATGATCGTTTCCAGAGATGCAGATAGACATCCACACGGAGATGAAATGGTCGTCGTTTACAGATTTATTCACTCTCTTAACCGTTTTTAAAAAGTACCGTTTACAGTCACCTGAAACGCCGATACGACAAAAAACTTTAGCGTTTCCTCCTGAATTAGTTTCCGTGGTGACGGGTTGATACCGCCTTCAGACAGACTTTGCAGTGGGGAGTGGTTTACTCTTCATCTGAAACTCTGAAGTCGTACCAATTCAACACGACTGACTCGCTCTTGTTCTATTTAACCACGAAATTATCGCCTTCTTTTGCAAACGCCATGTTTGTTTACACTGGTGTGTGTGGGAACTGTGGAGCGCTCCCGCAGGGAGGTGTGAGACATGATAGAGAGGAAAATCGATTTGATGATCAGAATTTTTTTAACATCGTCATTATCAAATAATCGATTAATCCTGCAGCCCTAGATGCCGTATAGATATAGGATATGTTGTTTACCTGATCTGTATTATAGTTATGTTGCAACATTTTAGTTGTCGGCTTTAAATCGTTCATGGAGATGCAGTTAAGGTCCAAAATTCTCATGTGAACCTCACTTTAAAGGTTTTACTTTTTTGTCCCTTTCAACACGCCGTAGTTACACCATAAATCCGGTGCACTGATGGAAAATAACTAACCCACAGCTTCTTCGACGGACACATTTCACTTTAAATAAAACTCCCACACACAAAAGTAACATGCAAAATATCTCCGAGTTGGAGTTCGACCGCCTACAAGCTGAACGTTCAGGTGCAGCAGGTAACAACAGCTTCACAAAGACAGGACTGAATAACAACACAGTTAGGAGGTGAAACTGCAGTCGCACTAACCGGGGATTAACGGACCTTCAGTGATTTATTGAAACTATCTTTGAATATGTAAAAGATTATAGATACAGTAAAACTCGTGGCACAAAGGTTGCAGAGCCTAAAGATCCTAAACTCTCCTCAGATTCGTGTGCAGCTGGACTCTTCGAGGCATCTGCATCAGTGCAGCAAACCCTGTAAAAGCAGAGCCCCTCCTCTCCTGAATAAATCCCCGTACCTGCTGCTGCTGCTGCGCTCCTCTGCACGTGGGAGTGGGTGGGGTGATGGTGCGGCTCTGTTGTTCCGCCAGAGAAATGGATTTACTGTGATGGATGGCATCGGTGGCACTGTACAGGTCTCAGCCTGTTGCTGAATCACCGCTTTAAACAAATTTTGTGGGCACAGCGGAGCCGTTGTTCTTTGTGCCCGAGCTTAGGACCTGGCTCATCCACCCGCCCCACCGAAGCTTGCATGCCAATTACCCTCAGAAACCTGCCAAGGGGAGCAGGCAGAGCAAGAAAATAAAGGAGTATTTGCTCTCTTGCTGAGGCAAACATTTTGCTTTAGTGTCCTTGTTATTCAGTGGCAGAGGTAGCAGGGCCGCAGCGCTGTGTAGTGTCCTACGGATGACCCCCCAGTTAATGTGATTATACTTGTCAGGGTAATTTTCCTTTCCTGTGAAGACTGTTGGCATAAGTGTACTTCTAATAGCTGCAATTTCTGCTTGATCCTCCACATCTCTGACACCCTAACCTCTTCTTGTGTTTCATAAGTACTGTGTAGGCTTCAGATCTGTCTTCAAACTATTGAGCTCACCGCACAAAATACCCTGTACGTGCTCGGCAGAGTAATGCAACAACTAAACTGAAGGAATGTCAAATAGTCGTTTTGAGAGGTTAGAATTAATTTCACTGAAGACTTTCTCTCACCGCCTTTTTCAGCTCTGGAAACACAGACGAACACGAGTTCTGCATAAACTGAACATATCCTGAGGAGTTTTCTAAAGTGTATTTAATAAACGTTTTTTTTTTTTATAGTTTATAACGTATATTAGAGTGAAGGTGAAGGGTTATTTACCACCAATGAAACCCTTTTGAATGTGGGAAACTAGTAAAAATTGAATTGTCATCGAATTGAAACCTGAGCATACCCTGTTTTCGGGTACGAGCTTTCAATTGGTGTGCTCTATTAAGCTCCACCCCTTTCGTTCCGGAGACACGCCCCTTTTTGTGTCATAAGTGTGTGTAGAATGTGGAGTATGTGGAGAAGAAGCGATATAACTGATATTTCTCACGTCTTTTACCACGAGACATTAAATACGATTAGCAGTGGATATAAACACCCACATCCCACAATCCTGGCCCCTCCCATTATCACGTGTCCAATGTATCGACTTTATTTTATTTTGAAAATTAACTGGTTATTTTACTCTGTAGCAGCACACAACTTCCGCTGCCGCTCATGCTGCGCTGCACTGAATTGATGCGTTGTTCTGCTGCATCTTGCTAAAATGGAACCTTGTGTATCTAATCCAACTGTTGGTCAGATCAGATACTAATAATTATGATGCTGGAGTATTTGATCAGGCTGCCGTTCCAGAGCGTTTCAAGTTTGCCATTGTAACTCAATAGGAGCCGAGGGTTAGTGAGATTTGACTGAGTGTTGAAGGGTTAGAGGTTTGGTTAAGGGTTATTTACCACCTATAAACCCCTGTCATATCAAGGGTATATCCAAACTAAGATTTCTAATAAATCTGTCTGATCTCTGTTTTTTATGTTTTGACTTTAAATAGTCGCAGTTAGATTTGCTTCTCCATCATCCTAACCCTCTCCTGTCCTCCTCCAGGTGCTGATCCTGCTCCTGTCTGCTTCTTCAAACTGGCAGTCGTGTGGTTTTTTTGTAGACGATGCAATGGTGCAACTCCAGAGGATGCATTCTCGCAGGTTCAGCATGCACTGAAGGTAAAATGTTATCCTTATACTTTATGAGACGTCATCAGTTTGAAAAGCGGTTTACTGTGATCGGGATTCTGGGTGTGAGGATTTATTGGATTTCAATCAGGGGGCTTTCAGATATGCAGAGTGAATATAAACAGCCCACAGGCATGTATGTGTGCGAGGCTGTGAACTGTATTTCATAATGGCTGTGACCTTGACTCAAACATCCCTCTGGCTTTCTTGTATTATTGCGTATTTAGATTGAGCTGCCTCAGATCCTGCGCAGCTCTCACCAGTGTGCTCTGACATAGACTGCAGCTGCAGACGAGCGTTGGGATGAGACGCTTCTTTGACGTCATATTAAAGCGTTTCTGCAAGTTTTTAGTGTCAGACTTTTAAAGACAGAGTCTGAACAAGAGGAGGAAAAAAGAGGAATTTAAGTCTCGGACTTCAGACTTGAGACTTGACTCAGACTCGAGCTTTGGGACTCGTGGACAGATTTTCATTTTGTGTCTTTGTCTCAGTAGCATCACAAAATCAGTGTCACTCCTTATGCTGCTTCCAGTAACTTCCAGTTACCTGGGAAGTCGGATGTCGGAGCTGGTAATGATGTTACACCTGAATTGACAACGTTCCAGTTAACAAGTTGGAAAACCAAGACGGACGCCCACAGTTAGCCTTTGTTAGCTTTTGTTTACAATTGTCAGCTGTTGTTAATCTCCCTCGATATCGATTTGAAACATGGTCAATATTATTTTTGATAGCTGTCATTCTGCCATGTTTTGGTAGACTATTTAAATGGCCAATGAAAAGGAGAGTTTCTTCAGGTCCACGCCGCGCTGAACCGACCATTCAGTCTGCTTTCTCTTGCGCAACGCCTTACGACAAAAGGTTGAAGAGACGCAAAGACCTCACTGATGCAGTAGCTAAACATGCTACCAACAAGCACAGTTAAATTTAATTTATGAGTAACAGGGAACATTTGAGATTTTTTTATATCATGATAGTTATCGATATTGACTGACATGAACAAAATATATTGTGATAAACTTTTTCCCATATCGCCCAGCCCTACAAACACCATGGCACCGTGGTCACAGTCAATCGTTGGGCAGTTCCGACTCTGTGCTTAGAAATTCCGACTTCCGAGTACAACTGGAACTCATCATTACTCCTGTTGCCTTCCGGTCCAGTCTGAGTGGTTCTGCATGCATGCCCATGTGACCCGCTCCTGTCGTTACATCACCACAGGGTCCATGTAGTCCGACTGTAAACCCGCTAAACCAAACTTCTCCACATTAGCTGCTGGTCGTGTTTGACACAAAGTCCCAGCGCTCATCATTGGTAAACAACCTCGCTCCTCCTCCCTCTTAGAATCAGACGCAGGGATTCGTGGCAGCGGAGTTCGACCTCGGACCTGTTTGCTTGTGTAATGCATTAAGATGAATGCAGCCGTCCCGCCGTCGGATGATGAATTGCAGGCTCCGGGGGATGCTCTCTGCTATGTAAAAGAGGCGCTCGCAGACGTGGCACTTTCATCAATCAGAAGGAGGACCTCTGTAATGTTGTTACACTTCAAAAGGTGCAGCTTTGTTTATATGCAGCAGAGAGTCTTTACTTTTCTTTCTTTGGCTGTTTGGAGGAAGTATTCCCTCTCTGCGCCGCAGGAAAACGGGACCTGGGATTGCTTTAATGAAACCTAGGCGGATAAAGTCCTTGTTTTGGGCTTCATTCAGAGTTATCCCACCGTGTAATCAGTCGTCTTCACACAGGTATAAAGTTGCCATATGCCCTACAATTTCCTCGTTTCGCTCTGACTGCAATATCAAGGTCTCAATTAAAGTGACACATGGGATAGCGCGTTCACACTTCCTCACAAAAGCCCGGTAGAGCTCCCTGACAGCGAGCCCGCCGCTGCTTAGTCGACACTTGAGCAGCCCTGGAGATGATTTCAGGCACGGTGCGATGCTCCCGGTGGTACGATGGTGCTCTGCTGCACATCGGGTGAGATTACAGCAGAGGGGTCTACGGGGTAAATCAAGGTGAAGGAGGCCGGTGTGGAGGAAACACAAGAGGACTGGGATTGTTTTCACATCTCCTCTGACGCTTTAATCCGTCTCCTCCCTCCTGATTCTGTACTTCCTACCTTCAAACCAGCTCTCAGAATAAATCAACACCAATGTTTTTAGAAATACAGGGATTCAGTTTAGATGAACTCTTTCTAATCGAAAAGAAAGTAGTACTGCCCATGAATGGATATGGATGCATGATTTAAAACTTCAATATTTGACTTGGAATATGACTCAGTCGTTACTCCCGGTTATAAAGTGGTTTTATTGGGGCTGATGTTGAACCTCAGCCAGTTAGGAGTCCACCTGCCAAGTCTTATTACTCTACATTAGTCTGGTTTATTCTCTACCTATAACAGAAGTCAAGTCAGTGCCAGTTAATGGCAGCGTCTCTAAATTATTGAAGATGTGATTTAAGACTCTTAAACATTTCTGCAGGTTTTGTCTACATGCTAAAGCTTGTTGCGCATCTCCTCCAAATATGTTGGTCTGCATGTTGTCGCTGTCCGGTGAAAAATACGTATCTTCACTCTCACCGATCTGGACTCTTTTTAATACATACATGGTCCATAATCTTCCCTAGTAGGAGCTTTGGGTTTCCAAATGACTGATTTTCTGACACTATCTTTTCAACAAGTATCTCCATTGGGTGTCAGAAGTGTCAACAAAGCACGTATTTGAGTCGTCATATCAGCAAACAGACTTTACTCTGTGACAGACTCATTAGAGTTCAGGGTAAAGCTACACTGATGTCCTCACATGATCGACTGACGCTGACCTTAAACTTTGTTCTAACCGTGACAGTTTTATTTACCTGTAAGTTAAGATTTCTTGAGTCTAAGTTCATCCCCAGAGGCAAAGCTGCTGCTGATTTCTCTCTCAAACTTGTTGACCATCTTATCACTTAGTTGTGTTTCTGCTATCTTTTAATTTCTCCACTGGTATTTAAGTTAAATCAAAGCCATAATTTTATTGAAAACTAGTTAATTTAGTAGCATAAAAACTCATAGTACATTTCTTAGTTGGTTTTTCAGTATACCTGTATCGGTCGCAGACACTAGTTCATGCTAAATTGGGAGTCACGACTCAAAAAGGTTGACAATCAATGTAGGATAGCCCGCTATCAATAGTTTATCAATATATTGGAACATAAACAGGATACTTGAAGTTAGTAAATAACCAACCGTCTTTGGAGCACATTATTAAAAAAAACACATATTTCCACCATCACTCACAACGCAAACAGGTCACTGATGACCATGTAAATATAGATTTTGATTTTGGTCCTAATTATGTCTAATTACAGTGTTTTGGTTTTATTCTGTAAATTTATCAATAAAATATTTTTTTAATGTTCCTGAAAAAAAAAAAAAAAGATATATATTTTGGAGATATCCGTTTTTTATTGGACAGTGACGGTTTATAAGTGCATCACAAGTGTGCAACAAGATGCCATGTGGAGCATGTACGGAGCTGCAAAGCCAATGCATGTCCTTTAAACATGAAATAAACATGTTTACACTCTGGTTCAGATAAAGCTCATTCTCTCAGTCGCTCGTCTTTGTTCATTAAAACTCTACAGTGGGCGGATATGTTTGAATCATCTGTTAACATGATATAAAGGCATTTGCATAATTAGCTCTTACTTGAAAACCTCTTATTGTGACATGTAGTGTATCATCCAAACTCAGATCCGACCACTTAAACTCGTCCCTCTATTCTCTTAACGTCTCCACAGACAGAACCTCATTTCAGCCCAATAATTCTGCTGCGTTTCTGTTTCCAGAACCTTCTGTATCTGCACCTCTCTGTTCCCCTGTCTCCCCTTCCCATTGCTACCCTCTCATTCTCTCTGCATGTGGTCGTTGAGTCGTGGCAGTTTTTTGCAGCGGGAGGTGTGCTGTAACCCCGGCTGCTTTGGCAGATAAGCCTCAGCCTGTCCTCCCGCTTCCCTGCTGCTCGTCAGCCAAATAGGACCTGGTGCTGTCACAGGCTTTCTGTTGGCAGCAGAAGGTTGCCACCTCGGTGGATCCGCTGCAAAACCGCCTCAACGCTGCAAATTGTGAATCCCACGGAGGCGTGGAGAGCTTCCAAGTTACCTTGAAACAAACAGCGAATGTAAAAGTCTGAAATGTAAAAGAGGTGTTGGACTGTTTAAACTTGTTTTCTTACAATCTTTGTGTAGAAAGACGTCACTTTTTTGACGACTGGAAAAACAGAAATTCAGAGTTTATGATTCGACTGTTTTGATTTGTCACTGTTTGGGTTCTTGGACTCTGCTTCACAAAAAGTCACGTACAGATGTCGTTTCAAAGAACTGAGACCTGAGGATTAATGCTGCGTTCCAGTTACTTTGGAAGTCGGAGCTGGGAATGACGTTACAGATGCAGAGGTGGAAAAACACCAAAATATGGCGAGTGTTAGCCGTTGTTAGCCGTTGTCAGCTGTTGTCAGCTGTCGTTAGTTGTTGTTGTTAGTTGTTGTTCGCTATACCAGTTGTTAACATAACTCAGTATTTTACTCGTACAAACACCATACACCCGAGTTGACGGCGTTCCAGTAAACAAGTCGAAAAAAACAAAACGGACGCCTACTGTTAGCCGTTGTTAGTGGTTGTCATTTGTTGGTAGTTATTGTTAGTCGTTGTCAGCTGTCATTAGTAGTTGTTAGTTGTTGTCGTTGTTGTCAGTTGTTAGTTGTTGTCAGTTATTGTTAGCTATACCAGTTATAAACAACACATAAGTTTCTAGTAATGGAGAGTAAATGATTGACACTTGATCGAGTATTTGTTTCGTCTGTGCGTCTGTCTCTTTGGGTCTGCTGTAAGTTTGTTGCATCTTATGTCCCGCCCATAGTCCTATCTGATTGGATAGAAGTTACACAACTGTGTGACATATTTGACATATTTGTTTCCTGTGAAAACCCGACGTTGGCCAAACCCCCAGTCAATATCACAGTGTGGGTCATCTGCTGAGGGTCAGTGTGGAGGCAGACCCAGCTGAACTTCTCTGTTTGTTCTTGTGTTTTTGAAGGTGTGTACTGTCTCCTATTGTCATTGCTTGTGTTGCATGATTGAGGGAGTAAACAGAAAAGTTCTGGATGTTTTCCAGAACGTGAAAATGTAGCAGGAGTATAATTGAAACTGTGTCAGTGGAAAGGCGAACATGAGGAGTCTGCTGCAGCCTCCACCTTCCCCTGATTTAAATACAGCTCCGAGCGAGACTCTTTATGTCGTCAGACTGTGCAGCGGCGTTGGCCTGGTTCCATTCTGCAATAAAGTGTAACCATGACATGTTACATTGTAAACGCCTCCCTGTTAGCGCGCGCGCCTCTCAGGCACCGGTGTGTACACAGCCTTTTAGTGCTGTGATTCCAGATAATTGATTTGTTACTGCTCTAATGACGGTTATAACAGCCAGTCGTCTGATTTGATGTCCCAATCATCAGGGCTGTCAGCGAAGGTGCTCCCTCCCCCAGGCGCCAACCCCTCCACCCGCACATCCTGATGCAGATCCTGAGCTGTGAGCGTCGGAAAGGCAGCTGCGCGACGGAGGATTAATCGCAGCGAGCCGAGCAGCCGAAGCTCTATATCTGCGCCTCGAGCCAAAGGAGTGATTGCCTGGTGAAAAGCATCATGGTAAAGGTCAATAAACAGTGGCTCGGTTATTGTGCGGCAGATTAAAAAGGAAATTATTTCTTGGAGGAGGCAGAAGTGTGCGTGTGTGTGTGTGTTCATGTGTGTGTTTGCACAGCTTTACTGTGTGCGCCCTCTTTCTTCCCGTTGAGGGTTTCTCTTGGCAGCGAGTCTTCCAGCTGACCTGTCAGTGTTAGTCAGTCTGCAGGGCTGTGAAATGACCCACCACAGGGCTCACCTGCGGCCCTGCAGCCTCTTTCAGCTGTTTCCTCCACACAATTGCTCCTTAGATGTGTTTTATTCTGAACATTTACGCCTCCCTTCTCCTTTTTCTGCTCCAGATCCGACCACCAGACCTCATCCAGGCTCTCGTATAGACTGGATCCCTCTCTTACTCTCGTGTTTGTGAGGCTACTTGCTTTCTGTGTTTCTTTGTCTGTGTCTGATTTGCTTTTGTTCGTACAAACCGAGTGCACAGTCCTCTTATTTTCCTCCTCTCTTCAGCAGCAAATGTCCTCCTTTATGCTCTCTATAGTCAGCACACTTCCTCTCCTACCTTTGCTCGAGTGTCCTTTTTATATTTTTTATTTTCAAAGTTCGGCTCTTAAAGAAAAACATCCACTCTGCTTTTGCGCGGCACGTCCCAGCGCTGTACTTTTCCTCTGATGGAGTAGAGATGGATGATGGAAAGAGATTGATCCTCATGGCGCTCGCATCAGTCAGGCTGACAAATGGCAGCCCCAAACTTGGAAAGCCATTAGCAAGCCGAGGCTGGAGTGATGTCGGGCCAAGCCCTGCAGATTTCCATGAGACTCTTTTCCAAATGGCGGGCCGGTGCCAGGCCGTGGCATGGCACGGTCGGAGGTGTTAGCGTCACCTCGTGTCCCTGCTGGCCTTTTCTGCTCACTGACAGCATGTTGAGACCGAGCAGAGCCCCGCGCTTTAATGAAGAAAACCTACAAAGAAACATGAAGAGGTCGGCTGGACTTTCATTTAAAGGGTGATTCTGGAGTTTTTACACCTGGGCCCATTTTTTACAGAGTGAGGATAGAAACATCCAGAAAGGTCAGGGGGTTCCTGTGCGACATTTGTTTAGAAAACAGGCTTTGGGGGCGAATCTGGGGGATCAGTCTGCTTTTATATGCTCGGTTTAGGCTCTGAGTTCAGACCAGGACCAGTCAATAAGGGTTTTGACTTCCTACAATGATTAAAGTACAATAATCCAAATGCAGCCTGTACTCTTCTTTAACATCTCTATAAAAAGCTCTTCTATAAGTATTTAAACAAAGTACAGAGTTAAAAAATCAGGTGATATAATAATGCAGTAAATTACCCCGTTAGTACTTCATATATAATATCACTGGTAAATCAGGGCTGCACGATCAATCGATTTCAAATAGTAATCGGATTGTTACGATCTTAAAAAAATAAAAATCCTCAAATCGATTTTCCTCTCTGTCATGTCTCGCTCCTCCAGGCCACCGTAGGCTCCTCCCCCTTCCCCAGTTCCTGCACACACCAGTGTAAACAAACATGGGGTTTGCTAAAGAAGGCGATAATTTCATGGTTAAATAGGAAACGAAACGATAGAAAAACTTTTTATCAAAGTCAAGTTTGGTGAAATTGTCACTGAATAAAAAATCGAAAATAAAGTTTTCAGAGAAAAAACTTGTGATTATATTTTTGGCCAAAGTTGTGCAGCACTACTTTGAGGATATGATTATGTGATTAGATATTATGAGTATGAATATCAGTCTATTATATCAACACCTAAAATCTCCCCACTGAAGCTTTAATGGCCTTGTAGTGACTTTTGCCGCCGTAAATCGAACCTTTTTTTATAGCTGTTAAATTTTCTCTCCCCGAGGTCGCCACATCCCGACAACAAACCTGTTATCTTCCTCAGCAGAAAACAACCCTTGTCTTTGTACTTCTTCACAAATATCACATTGTGTCCCAGCGAAGTGCATGAACCTCAGGACTGTAATAATGCCCCCAAACGAACACATAAAGTTTTGTTTTTGGGGTGAAATTAACTATTTTTTATCGATGCGATCTGGTGGTTTTGGAGAGAGCGGTGTAACTTCGGTTTCCGGTTTAAGAATAGAAGTTTTTAGATCCTCGAAGCGATGAACGACCCCGATTCAAGACCATGTGGGACGCTAGGACGCTTAAAATTAGATTAAAAAAAACATTTTTGAAGGTTTTCTAATTATTTAAACTCTTAATTTAATTGAAAATAATGCAAAAGAAACATTTTAATAGTGCAAGTGAAAAATCTTGTAATACATGCTCATTTTGAATTCAATGCAGCAAAGTTTGGACAGTAAAACAATGAAAACATCTTGTCATTCTTAAAGACAGACAATTAAGTGAGATGAGGTTAGTGGGTATAAAAAAGGCATCCAGAGAGGTCAGATCCTTCAGAGGTAAAGATGGTTAAAGGTTCACCACTCTGTGAGAGACCGCGTGAAGTTCCAACAATTTCAAAATAATTTTCTCAGCTTTAAATTCCTAAAAAAAAAAAATTTCAGGATCTTCCTGTAAAAAATACTTTTAAAAGATTCAGATTCAGATTCTGTACAAAAGGTTTAAGGACAAAAACAAGCATGACTCTGTAGTGGAAGTCATCACATACTACTACTAAGTATAATAAATCTGATGTATATAGCACTTTTCAAAACAGGGTTACAAAGTTCTTTACAAACTAAAACAAAATAAACAGAGAGGAGACACTTAAAAGAGAAATTATAGGAATAAAATGACAAAAAAACACAATATATAAACACAGATATTTACATACATAAATGAAAGTGAAAGCAATTAAAAGATAGAAGTTAAAGGTAAAAGATGTTTCCTGTGATTCTGCTTTGGCTCAAAATAAAAGCAGCATCTTAAAGATTCAAAACGTCTTCTGTGAAAGCACTTCTGTAAAAATGCGTTCTTAAAAGAGACTTAAAACTGTCCTAAAAAAAGAAAACGACAAACCGGATCCATTCAGGATGTGAGGCGAAGCAGAAACAGTAAAAAAAACAAAGTCTGACTTTCTTCTTGGAAACCACGGATGCTGTGTCCTTCACTTTTTCTGGAGACGAGGTTTTTCGACACCAAAACAACAAAAACGAAAACCACTCCAGCTGGGTTTATTTTCCCTGGTGAAGCGAATTGAAGCTCCTCTCTCCTGTTAGTCATTTAAAAACCTGTAAATATGTGTAAAACATGTAAAAATAGGGCCCGGGTTTAAAAATATGAATATTCCCCTGTAACTGCAGTGACTCATGCTGCTGGCAGAGGGATATGTAGGAGTAGAAAATAAGCGCTTTGACTGGCTTTATGTATTTTCCATCCCGGCGTGTATAGTTTGTCAACACTGATGTCATGATTCAGGCTGGAAATTAGCGAAAGTAAAGCAGATGTTCTGTGGAATAAAGCCCCGAACATGATCATCTGCTAAATGAGAGCGAGTGGGAAGCCAGGGTTGGTTCAGATATTGAACATTTTCTCCTTTTATATAATAATGCAGTCTTTTCGAGCCGCTGCTGGACACCAGCCAGTTTGGATTACATTTGACTTGGAATCAAATGTTCTCTCTCTCTGACGAGGCCAAAGTGCCTTTTTGAGCTTTTTCTTTCAAAATCAGGTGAGAGGTGAGCTTTCCCGAGCTCCGCAGAGACCCCGAGTCTGTTTCTCTTCTCTCTTTTTTCCGTCTTTGTTTTAGCAGCTGCTTCTCTAAAGAAATACTGTTTTTTTTTTCTGTTCAAACAGAAACGAAGACTCAGGAGGGAGCGAGGGAAACATTAGCTTTTGCCTGAACTCCTCGTCTACAATTACTGTAAAATAACTCTGAATTTACGGAAAGGATGTGCTGCGAATCCTGTTTGATTGAACGCCTCGTGAAACCTGGATGTTAAATGCACCTTTTAATAACAAAGCTGTTGGTTTGAATCGCATAAGAGAGGCGTTTGTGAAGTCCACGGTAAAAACAGCGCTCTTAAAAAGAGATGGAAGCCTGGAGTGGAATAGTACGCTGATGTTTTCTGTGATAGACGAGGAGAAAATTGGCGTCATTTTGAGTACAGCGAACAGTAAACAAAACGCATTCTGGAGAGTCTGATGTTGAAGCTGAGAGTCTCATTTTAAGTGTGTGTGTGTCTGAGTGTGTATTTGTTGAAGTGTCACACACCGCAGTGACAGACAGGTGGGAGAGAGAATGCCGCTCTGCAGGAAATGCGGTGATGCACATATAGATAAAACACGAGGAATGCGACTCTTCCACAAACCAGCCGCATTAGCTGTTGAGGACAGAGAGAGGAGCTTTAAACCCAAACTGGGCGGTAAATAAAAAAACAAACAAACAAATTTTTGGACTTTAACTGAAGTGGAACTGCAGAAAGAGGCGCAGAGTAAGTAAACCTTAAATCCTTTTATTAATCTTTGTGTCTTTGAAAACTCTTTCAGGGAATTCAAACTGAAATCTGTTAAAGCGCTCTGCAGAACACCGCGAGAAACTGATTTCATCACAGGCTGCAGGTAGAAAAACAAAACACAGAGAAGGCGACTATGAACTAAATTTAGTTAATTTACATCCTCATTCTGCAGGATTATCACAATTAAAGCATGTTGAAGTTGTAGTCTGTTATAAAGGTCGAGAATAGAACAGATATATTTAACAGAAAAAGGAAGTGAAAGACGTTTTGATGTTATAATTTACCGTCTCAATGCTGTTGTGTTCAAAATTCTGTTGATAAAATCTTGAAAAAAGTCATGAAATATATCAGGTGTAGAAGAAAATGTAGTTTTCAGATCATGGTCTGTTATCACCACCTTCATATTTTCCTCTCTCACCCCAAAACTCACCTTAAATTAATTGAGTATAATATGGTTAATTCACCAAAGGGGTTAATGTCAGCGAGGCAAAACTACAAACGAAGAAGTTTTGGGATGTCTTCGGTTCTGATTCATCCGGGTCATGGTTTTCTTTTTAAATAGTAACTGGATTTGTTTGAGGTCTTTTCAGTGTTAAAGTGACTGGAGCCAAAGTTGGGAATTTAAAACCAGCTGTAAATGTGTCGGTTAGTCACCTGAGGGTCGTTCACCGCTGGGTCACCTGAGAGTCGTTAGTGAGGTCGTTGACCTGGTTTCACCTGCAGGGGGTGCTTCCCTCCTGGGTCTTTTTGGGTTTGCCATACTAGCATAATGTTACAGCCTGTGATCCAGGACGACACTGATGTTAAAAATTGGATTTAAGTTTGTTCTCACCTTTGTGGTCAGCAATGTGCAGATTCGGTGCGGACGTGTAGCTGATTTTTAACACCATCTGTTATCGCCACCTTCTCAGTTGCCTGAACGGTAATGGCGGCTGCTCCATATTGGACTAAAACTAATTTTGTTATATATTTTTTTTCTGCAGTATTTATTGAAATATGAAAAAAAAAAGCCAAAGTTGTCGACCACAGACTCACGGAAATGGCGACTGAATGGACGCGGCTCACATGCTCTGTTGCTAATCCTGAAAACAATAAACAACTTTAGTCTGTGTTTAAAGTGCTAAATCAAAACACGTGCAATTAAGGTAAAAAATATGCCGAAGGAAAAAACAAATATTTTTCCACCGTGAATTTTGTGTTTTTTTTCATGCACACACACAGTTAGAAATTAGCAGCCATTTTTCCTCCAACTAAACACTGTTATCACAGCGGGACTGCAGGATATAAAACAAAACAAAACAATGACACTCTTTATTACTCTGATATCAATAAGAAGTATGGTGAATAAAAAGATATTAAAGAGTATTTATCAGTTAAAAATCTCATGTTTTTAGTTTGATCGTGATTAGTTGTTGCAGCACAGATCTGATCACTCAGTGGTAGATAATCAGAGGCTGAAGCTTCACGGTGACTCTTGAATGATCTCTAACTCCAGATTTGCAGATTAAAATTACACCGCTGATCTTAGATTGATTTGTTCCCTGCAGAGAAAGGCTGAAAAAAGAATAAATCCTGATCCATAAAAGCTGTTGCAGCACCGGCGCTGTCGGCCCAGTGTACACAGATGACCTGGTCTGCCTGTTAAAGCGGCCCATAAACCCTGAAGTCATAATGGAGAAGACTTTTCTCCACTTTTATAGATTCTCTCTGACCTTTATTCAACCAGGGTGGTCTTTTGAGATGGAAATCTCCTTTTTTCGTGACAGAGTCCAGGCCAAAATGGCCGCACATTTGTCACATAAATGAGCACAAACTCTATACACTATAAGAATTGGAAGGAGAATGGAAAAAAGGAGGAGGAGGGGAGGGAATAATGGTAAGGATCTTTCAAAGGAACTGAAGCATGCACTAAAGAGAAAAGGAGGGGAGCATAAAAGAGATTGGAAATGTATTAAAACGGGTCTGTTTGGCCTTTTCTGCCTCTGCTTTATCCACTTTACTTTGAAAGAGACTCAAGTCTGGGATTTCCAGACATGAAGATCCTTTCAAGACTCTTTTGAGAGAAGCAATCACAATGAAAATCATCCAAACGATCGATATCTTAAAGGGATATTCCGCCGTAAAATTAAGTTAGGGTCAAACACACCATAACACCGAGTTAGACCCCCCCTCCAGAGATGAATGTTGTCGACCGCTTACTTCTCCAGTTATACCAACTTTAGTAACGACCGCAGGATAGAAATACAGAGAGCCACGCCCTCAACCAAACCTCCACTCTATAGCCACAAATAATGCTCAGAACAGCACCTAACTTCATCAACAGGACATATAGGGTCACAGCCATAGTACTAGACACCAAACATCTTTTTAACTTTGACTGAGACTAAACACAACTCACCTACTCTCTTCCAGCAGCCGCTTGTTTGTAGTGAGACCTCAGGTCAGTCCATTACGGACTACAGCGGGGTGACGCAGCTCAAGGAAGAACATTTATGATCATTTCTTCATGGAAATACAATCAGACCGAGACGCGAAGACTGAAGAACTACCGTTTCTGTAAAATGATTAATATGATGATTATTACTTCAAAAATGATAAAGAAATGATCATAAATGTTCTTCCTTGAGCTGCGGCACCCCGCTGTAGTCCGTCATGGACTGTAGGTGACCCTAACTTAATTTTACAGCAGAATATCCCTTTAATTTGACATCTGTTTCCAGGTCTAAAGATCCAGACTGACTCCAGTTTTGATGTTTTCCTTATTAACATGCAGACTGGACTCTGTGGTTAATCGTCTCTGTGGAAGTAAACGTCTTTAATTAGCGTCTGTGAGTCACTCGTGTCAAGTGTGAGACATGAGCGTCTCTCTGCTGCTTGAGACATGGAGGACATCATCTGACAGTCAGCGATCAGCCGCCTCTCTCACGGAGGTGATGTGTGAAGCAGCGGTTATTAAAATTTCAAATGTTTTTATTGTCTGGCGGTAAAAAAATGAGTGTTTCTCATTAGCTCTTTAACGACCTCGCCCTCCAGCAGTCTGAAAACGACTTGTGCCTGGATTGTCCATCTGTGGCTGCTTGTTGAAAGAGTTTTAAGACCATATGAAATCTCATCTGCCACCTTGATTCCTTGTTTACCAAAGAGCTCTGCACACTGAAAAACTGGCGAGCGGAAGCTTAGGAGCGTGGCTGTCGAGGAGGAAATAAGGGATAGCGTTGACAAGGCAACGGGAGCTCATTATCTCGTCGTCTATGCTGGTCCACGGAGCGCCATTGATGGGTGCCAGAGGAGAGTTTGGAGCAGACAGATGGGGTTGCACCCCGTGTTTTGCACAAAAGACGCCTGAGCAGAAATAACACGTCCATGGAAATGGCATGTCGTCGCTGTAATCCTGGATTACCTGTCTGCTTCGCTCTCCCTTCGCCGCCGTGCGTCTGCATGTCGCACATTCCACGTCAGAGCAGATAACAAACAGGAGCTCAGCCTCCACCGCCGCCGCGAGTCTGCTGTCAAGATACAAAACGTGGACTTTCTCACTCCCCCTCTGCTCATCCTCTGCTGACCGCTGTTTGACAGGATGTGCGATGAGGCGATAGGCGAGACTCAGGCGGCGCAGGTGCAGGTGCAGAGGAGAGATGTGCTGCTCTGTGTCATACATCTGACATCCTGGACCATGCAGGGTTCGCTCTCATGATCACACACCAAGACAAGATCACACAAACCTGCAGCAGTCAAGAATGCAAACCCTTTCTTCTGCACATAGATGTAGTTTAGTAGATCTCTGCTGTTGCAGACGATGAGATATCTAGATTTCAAAGCTTTTTGCATCCCTGATGTTTGCACACAGTTTGCATTTTTTCTTGCAAAGCAGAAAAAAGTTTTTTTTTTCTTTTTGCACATTTTACCTCATAGATGGAGCACTGGAGAGATCTGGACCATGCATCCACAACTTCTGATCAATCAATAGAGCTAATTTTGTGTTTACTATAATGTGACGTAGTAAAATGGTGAATAAATGTAAATGTTCTTTATTTATACAGCCCTTTACAACAACCCAACCAAAGTGCTTTACTATACATAGTAAATAAGAATGACTAAATAACAACAATAAAAAAAGAATAAGATACAATGGAATAAGATAAAGCAAAAGTGTCACCACACTACCAGGTATTTAAAGCCAGTATAAATAAATGCGTTTTCATATTTGAAAAGGCTCAGGTCAGAAATAAGTTCCATTTCAGCGGGAAGCTTATTCCAAAAGGTGGTATTCATCATAACCAGAGGCTCGGCCACCCCAGTGTTTGTAAGACAGAGTATGAAAGAGAGTATGAATGATAAGTATGTATAAAAGTACAATAAGAAAGAGTTTGAGGATTTATCATTAAATTGATTAGTCAAATACATATCAAAAGCAAGAGCTGGACAGCCTACAGCAGTGTGTATCATGTTTGACAAGAATGACATGACAGCATGTAAATCAAGATCACGTTTATGAAATGTTTGTGATTCTCAGAACTGAGAATCTACTCAGGGTTCATGAACGAGGCGGTAAACCTGGTAAACCTGGATTTATAAACCACATTTGTATGTTTATGACTGCTAATCGATCATAAATGGTGAGCTGTCAGCATAAATTCCCATTTATAGCTAATGACCACTTTATAACCCGGTGTGAATACATGCATCCTCTGTATTAGTGTGAGAGTAAAGGAAAACTTTTCAGATTCAAAAAATGAATGTTTTAAAATCGTTGTCTTGTGCCACTCACCTTCAGAGTAACGCTGCTGCGCTCTGTAAGTGTCCGGGGCTCTGCGTGGACTTCATTTAAGTCACAGATTCAGTGTATAAGCCCTATAGACCTCTACTGAGACTGCATCTACTGAGACTGCATGCAGGATGGGTTACAAAGCATGTGCACAGATCTGCAAATTGTGATATTCTTACACATGCGGTTATGGACTTCAGGTCTTTCCTGATGTTGCCCTGACTCTGATTTGGCTCAAACAGCTCACTCCTCACTTCCAAGGTGAGCTGATCTTCCAGAGGTTTAAATTTTGACTCATTTGTTTGTCGTTTGTAATTTTCTTCCTCAGGTCAAAGCTGCACGTTTAAGTTCAAGTTTAAACTTCCTTCAATAAATACTCACACCGGCGTGTCAAATATTAGCTCAGCAAATACTACGACGGTAAACTGCCGTAAAAGAAGTTGTTTTTCTTGACTCGAGTTGTAGTTTCTTTCTGTTTTTTTCATGAGTGTCTCTTTGTGTTATTAGTCAGTTGTTCTGTGAACTTTTGAAAGTTCAAACTTGAGCTGTCAGGTGATTTCCATGTGGCTCTTTTTCGATTTAAAAACTCGACCGTGTCGCACATTTGAAGTCAGGTGTGGAGGACAGATTCGGTCTGTGCGTCAGTAAACTCATGAACTGAGATCTACATCAGCAGCTCTGTGGGTGAGGACGGTCCTCAGAGGTGGACTTGGGCTGCTGCCACGGGTCCGCCACAGGAGGAGCAAAAGCCCAGTTGAGCCGTCCCGACTTGCCCCCGTCTTTAATCCCCCGTCCTTTCTCTCTGTGTTTCTGAGTGTAACGAGTTCTTTGAGAGGAGCCAGAGAGCTGTTCACTCCCATCTCTCAACAGTCAGGTCTGTCTGTCTGCACGATGTGTTCCTCTGCCAGTGTTTACCGAGGGGTACATCTTGTGTTTGCAGGAACTGAGTGGGAGAAAGGGATTTAGTGTTTTTCTTTTTTTTTTTTTGTTTTTTTTTCTTTCTGTCATGATTTGCATGATTTTAGTTTGGAGCAGAGCTGCTGCCTGAAGATTTTTTAGTCATATTTAGTTGGCACAAGTAGTCCCACAGCTCAGAGTGTAGGCAGGGGTTTGACATCCCGGGTTTCCTCCGACTGTGTGTGTGTTTGTGCGTCATATATGGATGTCAAACCTGCATATTTCTGATCCTCACCCCTGACTGCAGCCGCGGTGCGCCTCCAAAAGTTTGTCTTGTGTTTAACTTTTATGAAGCTCCACGAATAAAAATACACAGAGAGCATTTTTATTTCTGGTGCATTTCCAATTATTGTTTTCAAATGTGCCGAGTTTTACTTTTTCCAGTTAACCTTAAACAATCTGGAGGGTTTGCTGAATCTGCACCTGCCGGACTGCAGAGTTTTAGAGTGCAGGGAAGCTTACAGTGGAGAGGGTCTCCTTCAGTGACTCACTCAAAGACCCTTCAGATGATTCTGACTGTGAACCTGTGGGCTGTAAACAACATTATTGGAGTTTGCAAACATCACCTGGTTTATTCTACAGGCCTGACATTGGTTGCAGTCAAACATGATGGCGAGAGAATCGGCCGTTCATTGGAAGCTGCTGAAACTTTTGCCATTTTGTGAAGAAACCAACGCGCTCTGTTTGTTTTGGTCCCACTCACTAAACAGTCTGGGGGGAGGACGAGTTGAGGTTCTGGTTACGTGTCGTTTTTGTTCCGGCATTGCAGCAAAGCATCAACGTTATTATAATTATTATTGTATTTTTTAAACATCAACGAGCCTACGGTGGTCTGGAGATGCGAGACATGATAGAAAAGAAAATCGATTTGAGGATTTTAATTTTTTAGCATCATCATGATCAAATAATCCGATCAAGATTCAAAATCGATTAATCATGCAGCCCTATCTCAGGCCATATTTTGGGTCTAATCGCCAACACACTGGCGCTCTGAAGGGCTCAGGTAAGACTCAGCTGTCCTCCTTGAAAATACTCTTCAGTCAAAAACATGTTATTAAATTTTAAAGGTGCCATTTTCTTTCTTTCTTTCTTTCTTTCTTTTCTTTCCTTCTGATGACCCAAAGAAATAATTTAGCGATGAGCAGCTCAGAGGAAACAGAAGAACCTGAGCGTCGTTTTAAAGGACGGGAGCAAATTTAGCCAAACTTCAACAAAAAGGATAAAAAGGCGACTCTCATACTGGCAGGAGGAGGATGAAAACATGAAACCATACTGTGTATGTCAACACCTACAGCTGATCAGGATTAATGTGTTGACTTTATGGATAAAACCAATGAAGGTGAAGGATTTAGACAGCCCTACATCTCTGGAGAGACTTAAAGGATTATGTAAAGAGGGGTCACATTTGTCCACTCCATAACTTTAGAAATGCCTCTTTGTTTGGTTCATGTTTTTTGTTTTTAAGTTTATAACCGTAGTTTGTGTTTGGGAGGGCTGAGATTGACTAAAGCAGATCTAAAGATGCTTAGAGAGAAATCCTGATCTGAGTGAATGTTGGAGCTGAATGTTTCTCCGTGTGATTACAGGAGCCGCACTGATGCCGTATCTCGATTCGTCGCCATTTCCCCGTCATCTCGCATGACGTTTGCTTCTGACATTTTTCAATTTAGCTGTCAAAGCTGCTGAAGGGACAGAACCAGAAAAAAAAAAACTACATACCAACCAAGAAAAGCCGACGGAAATAAACGGCAGAGTTTACCCTATAGACCAGGAGCATCTGACTTCTTTACAAAGGCAAATCGGATTTGAATAGACGTTCATACGTCTCGATTGATGAGTCCCTCGTAGTGGGAGGGAGACAATTGCTGTAATTGTGATGCGTGAGGGTGACAAGCTGTAAGAACAAAGCCGCTCTTTGTCTTGGTTTCTCCTCCTTTATTAGAAACCTTGGAGAAAAGTATTTGTTTCCTCATGTTTGCATAAATATATGAGTGGAGGGGTTTTATAGCCGGCTGTCTGTTGGGGGGAAAAGGCGCCTCTCAGTATAATGCGCTCCTTAATAAAGACACAGGTTGCCAGATTGGGAGTGTCAGTGCATGTGGCACACAGCCTCTTCAGGTGATTTATGAGTGCGCTGCGAGGCTATTACATTATGGGCCCCAGTCCCATTCAGTGAGGGTGATAAGAGCAGCCCACCTCCACCGAAACTCTGCAGGTACAAGCGTTTTGTTTGAGAGGAATATGGCTGTTTTTTGATAAAGGCATTAAGTATGAGCAGAATCTAATCATGCTGTCTGTGCCGCTGCTGTTGCTCATCTATTAGGCCGCGCTTTCGTCCTTCACAGTTTGCACAGCACGTTCAGGAGGGGACGGCGCGAAAATGTTTGCATCTTCATTGAATTTCAAATTGTAGACCTTTCTTTATTGTGTAAACAGCATTAAGCATCCTGCATGAAGGAAACAAACCAGAGTGAAGTTTCTTAACCTCTTCGGGGCGGTCTCGAGCGAAAACGAAAACAATCTTCTCCAGAACAGTTTGTGTTTCACTTAGAGAGGGAGAGGAGGTGCTGGTCTGCAGATTTCTACCTCTCGGCGTGGCCTTGTGTTTGCAGAGAGAGAGGGGGAGAGAGGGAGAGAGAGAGAGAGAGAGAGAGAGGGGCGAGGGGCCGACACAGCGAGGCCAGAGTTCACGCTGCAGAGCGCCTCGGCAGAAAGGCCAGTTGTCAACCGCCGGCGGGGGGAGAAACAACGGGGCATCAGCCAGAGCGGTTTGCAAAAAGGACGAGTCAGGGTCGCTTTCAATTAGCGCAGCGTGTCATCACTGCAGCGAGCTGCAGGGGCTGAGAGGAGGAGGAAGAGGAGGAGGAGGAGGAGGAGAGGAGGAGGAGGCAGCCTTCGGGTTTATGGAGGAGGGCAGGTACAGACACAGACGGACAGACCTGAAGGCTCAAAGACAAACTAAGTCAACAATCAGTCAGAGTTTAAAAAAGAGCTGAGTCATGAGTGTGTCTTTGTGTGACGGCTCATTCTGAGACAGTTTGGACTTCGATGGTTCTGATTCTGCTGCAGGTCTGGTCCTCATGCTAGAAAATCCTGCACATCTTTGACCCTGCAGGACTCGCTGCCAACGTCTGCAGGACTCTGTGCAGACGAGTTTCTCTCTTTCAGCTGTGAAAGGTCTGTCAAGTTTCCAGCTGACGTACAAATTTAGTGTCCATACCTTCGGTCAAAACAACATCTTTACGGTGTGAGCCGAGCTTTGACATTTCGTCTCCAAGCAGCATCCTCCGGTCTGAAAACTGCAGCTCTCCGAGTATCTTAAAAAATATCATCCCTGCTCTGGTTTTTGGTCTGACTCTCAGAGTTGGAGCTTAAAGATGTCACACGGCCAATAGCAGCCCTCGACAGTCTCTAAACGACTTGGCTGCGTTAGATCTGTAGGATGATGAGCCAACAGATCTCAGCGCTGGCAAGTCCACCCAAACTTTCGACATTTGTTTCAGAGTCAGATAGAGATGAACTTTGTCAGATATGAGGGACTGACTCAGACTTGCCTCCCAGCAGGACGGAGGAGCGTTATAATTAATAGGTCTGATATTCCACTTCATCCTGACGGCCCCTCAAGACCTCATTTGTGACAAGGAAGCATAAAGACCCATCTCACTGTCACCCCGATTCTGATAAAGACTCAGTCTCCTTATGATTCATGACAGGAGATAAGAGGTCCCAAAAAAGCCGCCAGTGCATCATTGGCCGTACGCTTCCCATTAGTGATGACATCGTTATGTCAGAGTGTGAGATGGGTGCAGGCGTCGGCGTTTTCCTGTGTCAAAATGTCGGGCGTTTGGCGAAAAATATAAATGATGAAGGAGACGAGTTTTAAATATTTATCCCTCTTTCAAATTTGACAATTATCGGTCATGAGAGAGCGCTTGGAATACTTAACACCTTCACAGTCCACATGATCCAAAAATAAAGAAACTTATATTAAAAGTTGCGATTAGGAAACGTACTTAATCGGAATAAAAAGCGATGTTTTTTTGCTTGATTTTAATGTAAACAAACACGGATTAAAGACGACTTTGTGACGTGTTTTGAGAGTATTTCGTTCGACACAGTTGTCTGTAGACACATCACCTCTTTAACACTTGAGCAGATATGACATAAACCTGGAAATCATCCCCTTAATAATGTTTATCAGCCTCTCTGTTCTCTTGCTCACTTTGTCCCTCTGCTTTACTAACACACACGTGCTCCTTGGCGCATTCCTGCCTCGCCCCAAAACTCAGATTTGCTCCTGATGCTTCCAAAGTTCAGCACTGTGCACCTGCAGAGGTCCAAACTTCGCTTGGATTCTGGTTCGTTGGGGGATTTCGCAGAAAAAATCCGACAGCAGAAGCAGAAATCTGAAGGCAAATGTTTCACAAGCTCAATTTCAGCGCGAGCAAACAGTCTGAGCACAAGCAGAGCAAATCCAAGTGCAAGCAGGGACTGTGTGAGCGCGAGGGCAGGGTTTAATTTGAAATCAATAAGTCATGCTTCGAACTGCAAAACCATGCTATCGACTAAAGATGGGGAATATGTAAATGTAGATTCCTGGAAGCTCAAAACGACTTTATTATTACCGGGATGGACGAGAGCCAGCAGTGTGAGGACAGGACTGGTGGTGATGGTGGTCTGCGGAGACAAACACAGCAGCTCCGTATTTGGAAGGACGTGTGAAGCTATTTATGACGAGTGTGGGCGTATGAAATGAGTGTGGCCATACCAATGTGCCAATTAGTCTCGTTCTCTGGATATCATATATATACATCCGCGCCTCGCCTCTTGTGAGGAACGGCAGCATTATCAGGACAGAAATAACTGCAGCGCTGATGCTGATCTGGATTTTAAAGCCAGCTCTGAAAATGTGCAGCTCTTCGGATGAAAACGCGCCAAAAAGACTTTTTGACCATGAGACACTCACACGGTGTTAATTGAAAGAGAATTAATCATTGTATTAATGCGGCTTATGAAGTGATTAATTCTGCTGCTAATACACCCTGAAAACAAAATACATCAAATCCATCATGTTAGAGGTTATACACTAACACTAAGTGGCTGCTAATTGACTTTTAATCAAATGAGTAAAGTATCAGTCTGGATCTTTGGCAGGACTGAAAGATTTTTATAATCTCATCAGGTAGTTAAAATGTGAGCGAGAGAAAGAGAGAGAGAGAGAGAGAGATAGAGAGAGAGAGAGAGAGAGACGCACAAGAACAAACGAGGACAGATACGACAGATTCACTTTAAAGTTTGTGGAGAGTAGAGCTGTCAATCCTGACCTCAAATCATATCATATCATTATATACACTGATACCAACTTATTATGAGGCCTATGTCCCACGTCCACTAGAGGGCACTTCAACCAAATCTGTTACCTAATATTTGCCAAAAAGTTTTACCAAATCAATACAAAACTAATGTTATTAGGCCAGATACACATCTATAGATATGTCCAGTTATGTATAATTAAGAGGGTGACCAGACGTCCTCTTGTACCCGGACATGTTGTCTTTTTGGGGGGACTGTCCGGGTTTGTCTGGAAGTTTTTAAAATCCTTCAAATGTCTGCGGTTTTGTACGAAAGTTTTGATTTGTGTCACATGGACTTACTGAGGTAGAAGTCCGTGCCAAGTCCAAGTCCATCTTAATCCGACTCGAAAAACTCTCAAAATTAACTTTGTGCGACTCTGTGACTCCACCCCCTCTTAGCTGTGTCCTCTTTTTCGGAAGTCAGAATATGGTCACCCCATAATAAATATATATAAATGAAGTACAACATCAGAAATCTTTAAGCAATGATGTTTAATGAAGAAGCTGATGTTCGATCACTCAAATACACACATACTTTAACGACTTACAGCATGACGTGCAAACGACGGTCTTCCCGTTTCTCGATGGAGATCCAAAATTTTTTACACAACACTTTTTAAGTTTTCTGAGGTTGTGTTTTCCAGCTCTGCGTCTGTTGGCGCGCTGCTCTCCGCCATCTTGTAAGCACAACAATGCCGAACGTCACGCAGCACAACGTTGACTTTGATTTGCGTCGTTGCCATGATGGTCGTTGCTAAGGCAGAAGTTCGAACATCAGTTTCTACACTCGAATTTTGAAGTTCGTTTCGACAGCCCTAGCGGAGAGTGTCCAGAGTTTACGCTTCTGCAAAAACCTGCAAACAAAGTTGATCGATTATATAAAAACAGTAACCATTATTCTGATAATGAGTCTACACCCTACTGTGGAGTAAACAAACATGGCGGATCACGTGGCTTTGGTCCTGAACAGCTGCTCATCCGGTCCCTGACCTCCCAGTTTGTAAGTACTGGTCTGGGATCTCTTGTGTTGACATCCAGCATGTGTTGGAGTTTGGTGTGAATCCAGAATCGAGCTGATGGTCAGATTCTGCGTTGAAAGTCTCCTTTCTTTAAAGACTTGATGTGTTTCATTAGTTTTATCTCAGAAGGACAGCGAGGAGATTAAGTGGAACTCCGTCTGCCGACACCTGCACCCTTAAATAAAAAAAGACTGAGTTAAACGACACTCATCACAACACACAGGACATGAAATCTGGTCTTATTATGTCATGTTTTTAGATAGCGAGAGCAAACAAGACGCCGGCGCACACTATGGGGCTGAAAGAGGAGATTTGTTTAAGTGAAACAGCAAATAAGACTCGTGTCTTCCTCCGTTAGCCGCGTGTACGGTCCAGCTGAGTTGTTTTCTTTCGTCGTCTGCAGGTGCATTGCAGAGAGAGGCCCACAGAGAATTGGGCAATTTATCAGACATTTTTCAAGTAATAGGCAGTCAGCTGGGCTGTGATTGAATTCTTGTTTATTGCGCAGGCACTGGCTGTTCTTTCCTGAATCATACACTCATCTCAGAGGAGAAACATGCCTTTCTAATCTGTGAACACCGTCTTTTAAACCGTCCTGCTGGATATTTTTCTTCTCTGCCCTCGCCTTCGTACGTCAGACCCTCAGTCTATTACATTCTCCTCCTCTTCTTCTCAAAGAATGCAATTAATCTAATTAGTAATCAATCAGCCGTCGGGCCTTCGCCTCCTCTCTGCTAATGGAGGATATGACAGGCCTGGACCTTGCATTATTAATACCTCCATTCCTGGAGCCCCGGCCCCCCCTGACGCCTGCAGCCAGGGGCCATTGATCACCACCACAGCCCAGTGAGCACCGAGAGGCCCACGGGGAAATATCCAGGGGAGTGGGAGTGGAGCTGTGGAGCTGGGATTGTCTGTGCGGGGTGGATCTGTTTTAGGGGGCTTCAGGGTGGTTTTAGGACTTTGCCAAGTTTGCTCAGAGGGAGGTTCGAGTCGAATCAGGAACCCAGAGAGCGAGATGTTGTCTGGGTGGGACGTGAGTCTGCAGGGTTTCTTGGAGTGTGCGTGTTTGAAGGATTGTTGGAGTGCTGTTAATGGCGATGTTGTGCTCTGAAAAAGCTCATTTGGTTAATGGGGCTCACCTCAAAACTATTATGGCAGGATAAGGGGGCCTCTCTGTGGGACTATTTCCAGAAAATGAGATTAGAAATTATAGGATGCCGCTAAGCACCGGGGCGCAATGATCGCTGTGTGGCAATGAAACAATCACAGCAGTATTACCCCTCATCTCCCATGCATTATATGAGCACCCAGTCTAATAGCTGGAGCGGCTGACGTTACAGAGCTCGATAACTTTCACACCGGCTGATCTCAGCAGCTCAAATCGATAGTGGAAACCATCCTCTGCAGGACAGGCGGGGGGGACGACTGCATAAAAAACCCTAATTTATCCAAACTGTGAGCCGGCAGCCGTACATCATCCTGGAGGTACAGAGAGGTCATACTGTCACCGAGAGGATTCTGATATCCTACATTTTATCATACCAAACAGGTTTCACTCAGCTGTTTGAATTAAAGTGTGTTATTTTCATGATAAAGACGTTAATGTTAATCAGGGAAATGCAAACACAGACGTTTGACACCACGCCGTCTCCAATAGAAAAGACCTGGGCAGGTATATCAACATAACATTTGTAAATGCATCAGCATAAGACCGTCAAAGTGAACAATCTTCTCAGCATCTAATAATCCTGTAAATTAAGCAACATAAATGTGTTGTATGGAGTTAGGTAGTAAACAAAACCTTAACGGAAGAAGAAGAAGAAGCAAAGGAAGAAGTAGTAGAAGAAGATGAAAAAGAAGTAGAAGAAGAAGAAGAAGAGGAAAAAGAAAGAGTAAAAGTAGCTGAAAAGGAAGAAGAAGCAGGAGGAGGAATAGGAGAAGAGGAAGAGTCGCAAAAAAAGAGGAATCTGTTTTACCGTTTGAAAGGTAGAGAGTCGTAAAGTTTGGTGTTTTTATCGTTTGACATACGACCTCTTGGTCTCTTGCTAACAGGTTTGTCGACTGTTTTGGTAGGTAATATCACAGATATATAAAGAACACTAAATATGCTAGCATACTGTAGCAGCTGGCCAAGCGACGTGGCAGCCATCTTGGTGAGGGCATGGTTCCCATAAAATAAATCAGAATTTACTCGTTTCTCTACGGATTTCTATGCAGTTTACTTATTTTCAACACCAAAACATGAGCTATTTATACAAAAGATTTATAAAACATTTCTTTTTTGTTTTTAAATCAAGTGTTGTGTATTAATAGCAAATGTTTTGGCTATGATTTATTTTTCATGTACATGCCCTTTATGGGATTGTTGCCCCCACTAGCTTCGCCTCGCTGTAGACATGCAGCTCAAAGATGCATGTGTTATCTATGTATTTATATCTACGATTATCATAATGGACAGACCTATAGATGCTAACGTTGCCACCTAGTGTAGCAGAGGTGTTCATGCTTTTGTCAATAATGCGTGTTACTCTCCTTTGCCCGTTTGTCCTCGTCTCATCCACGGTGTGATGTTGATGTTGACCTTGTGTCCGAGTCGGGATGACAGTGATGGTTTCTGACAGGAAAAACAGCCGTGGTCGCCCGTCCACGGCGTGACCAGTGTGTGGGAAGGTGGAAGTAAGTGGTCAGAGGTTTGTGTAATGGAGCTCAATAATCTTTAAACACGACTTCAGAGTTGACATCACCCTCCTCACTTCGCCATAGACCACTTCCCATGACTAAGACCTGCTGTCATTTGGCAACAACCAGCTCCACTCACCCTCCCACTCCTGTCTTTACTCCACTCAGGTTATATATATATATATTCCATCAGCCTGTCACACACAGCTCTGCTTCATTTGCAGACGGCTGGGGTTGTTAAGTGTTTACAGGCCTTTGGTGGTTTGATGAAGCCACGGTGGGAGTCGGCGGCGGCGGTGGCGGTGGCGGTGGTGGTGGTGGTGGCGTTGAGCTCACAGCAGCTGCAGTCAGCTGCTTCATTCAGGAGGGATTGGGAAAGAAATGCAGCTCATCTGCTGAGAGTGAGTCAGGATGTGAGGAAGCGCTCTGTGGTCTCACTCCTCCCCCCTTCTCTCATTTGTGCGCCATAAGGATGTATGTGTGCGGCGAGAGAGACTGTGCAGGAGGTTAGTCTGCTTACAGAAAATCCATGAAACACATGCTATTAGTCACAGTGTTCATTAGAAGCAACCTGAGAGAGTGTGTGTGTGTTTCTGTGTGTGTGTGTGTGTGTGTGTGTTTAGGGGGTAATTCCAGGAAGTTCATAGGTCATTAATTCTCTAATGTGTTGATTGTGGTTTTCTGTTGGGGGCTCCTTAAGGACCGGCCCTGTTTAAAGGTTTTTATACTCATACAGTAGTTGTTAGTCGAAGCCAGATGTGGAGCAGTGATGGTTTGTTTTTAACATTTCTGTAAGGTGAAAGAGATGGAGAGAATATGAAAATATTATTCTATTATGTATAAATCAGTTTAGTGCACGCCGACTGAACAAATCCTCTGATGAAACTAAAAAAATGGACTTATTTTTTTATCTGGATCCTTACAGGAGTAAACATTTAGGGCCTGGGTTTAAAGATGCTGCAAATCTCCAAATAACACGGTCCAAAAATATTTAAAAGACCGGTTTATATGTGAAAAATACAGGAAATTCAATCATGTGATCCTAAAGTGTAAAAACGGATTGACTCTTGTGTTTATAATGTGTAAGTAGAACAAAACCTGATTCAACTTCTGAGCAAATACGACAAAAAAACCTACACAATATAAAAAACAAGAAGTGAAGTAAATAAACCAAAAAAATCTGTTTGTAAATGATCATGAATGAATAAGACGTTGAAGCTTTTTTTCACTGCATCACAATCCTGCAAGAGGAGAGGTGATGAAACTGAGGCAAGTCAAATCTGAGCCCAAAAAAAAAAAAAATAACTAAATTTAAGTTTTTTTCTTTTTCTTTCTTTTTTTTTTTAAATGCAGTTTTAATTCAAATAAATTCAAACAACTTTATTTATTTATTTATCATTTAATTCAAAACTTTGTTGGTCTTTGCATGATCTGCATGCAAAGACCAACAAAGTTTAAATTCAGAGCCGGTTGAGTCACATGATGCCCCTGGTCCGCAGAAAGACTTTGAAAAGACGAGTGACTTTGTTTGTTGTCTGACAGAAGAAACTTGAAAAACCTCTTTGACACCAACTTCTTGAACACTTGAGTGACCGCGTTCTTTAATTATCGAAAAAGTCACTTCAAACAGAACAGGATTTGCGGGTTTGTTAAGAAGAACAAAAAACCAAACTCTGAACCGTCTTCCCTCGCCGTGCCTGACTCCAGACCCCGGCACATCTGGCTTTCTTCACGTCCTCCCCGCATGTGTTGCTGTGATGTTATGACAGCAGAGTGACTGAAGAGATTACGCTAAGCGCTCATAGACCTCCTCTTCATGAGGGTCCTGAGGGTCAGTGGCCCCGTTAAAAGCGAAAGAGACGACCCCTCCAGGTTTTTTTTGTTGTTGTTGTTTCTCTGCAGCTGTCCGTCCTCATGTTTGTGCTCTTTGTTTGCTCTCACAGGAAGTTTGTTGAGGACTGAAACTTCTCAGAGGAGGGATTCTTGGAGGAGGGTTTCAGACCCTGAAGCCCGCTGACCACCTCGTCGTAAAAATCCTCACCTCCCGGACCCGCCCCTGCGGTGGTCTCCTCCTGGTCGACGCAGAGGGAGCTAAAGGTTGTTGGATTAGTGGATCCGTGGACGTGACAGAGCCTGTCTGTAAGTTCACTCATGTTTCCTCGTATTCTGCTGCTTGGATTTGGTTTTCTTGGAGATCTTATTTCAGTTTTGGTCATTTCTTATGCTCTACATTTATGTATTTATGTTTTTAGTTAGTGTTCAACTTTGTTCTCAGGAAGCATCAACTTAGGTTTAAAGGAGCAGTGCGTAAAAATCACAACACTGAGTTAGCAGACAGATTCTGGATTGAAACGCTCCCTTGCTCACCCCTCATGTCAAAGAAAAGAGAGCAGGATGACTTTGTCCACAGGGGGCGCCAACACCAAAGCTTTTCCCTTTTTCTTGCATTTTGAATTTGCATTTCACACGGTCCCTTACTTGATACAAAACTGCATTTAGAACTAGTTTGTAGGGGTGTTCAAACAAAGGTACCTCACGATTCGATTTGATTTAGATTATGGTACCTTCGATTCTTCGATTCTTCGATTATAACGTCTTCATCTGTGGTCACATTTGTAAATAAATAGCCTATCAATTAACTCAGTTCCTCTAAAACTACACTCAGTTAGAAGTTAGCAAGTTTTTTTTTAACATTAGACTTGTATTTTTCAAAGACATATTTTATTTTGTGACTTTATGACTGTTATGTAAACATTTGTACTTTGACTGATTTAACTTAAACTGTAAGTTTGGAGAGTCTCCAGGATGGTCCTCTGTGTGGCGGCACGACCGGAGGAACCTTCTCTGTTTCGGGATGAAAGCGCAGAAGGTGCTGCCTCATGTTTGTGGTGTTGCTGAGGTTCTTCATTTTTGTTTTGCAAATCTGGCAAAACGTGTCAGTCTTGTTAGTCATCTTGTTTTAGACTTCCACACGGTTGCAGTCAACTGCTGGGGCGAGAGAATCGTCCGCTCTTTGGAGGCTGCTGAAGTTGTTGCCATTTTGCAAAGAAACTAACGTGCTCTATTTGTTGTGGTCCCACTCACTAAACAGCCTGGGCGACGTGCGCATTAAGGTTCTGGTTACGTGTTTTTTTGTTCCGGCCCTGCAGAATCATCACGTGAAACATCCTGATGCATCGACACATCGATGAATTACACCCACTTCTACTAGTCTGTCCATCCTGTGCAAACATGGCGCTGCGAGACCAACTCCTTACTTAGCTTACACTTGGGGGTATTTTATTCCATTTCTGCAGAGTCTGTTCTGCTTATTGTTGCACACTGCACCTTTAAACTTTCAGCTTGAACAGAAATATTGAAATCGTTGTTTTAAGGAGCGTAAATATTTCTGTTAAAGTCAAACTGAGTCATAATGAAGCTGAGAAGGAGAGGCGTAACACTCTCTCCTCTACCTGCACAGTTTCCTTTGTACTGACTTACAGAACACTTAACCTGATTCACCTCCATTCATTCATTCATTCATTCATTCATTCATTAAGTCTTTATAATGACACTTAATTATAAAAGCCTTAAGTCTGATGAGGATGAATACAAATAGAGAAAACGGTTGGAGGTCATGCTCGTCAATAGAAACACGTCTTTGACACAGTTCCATGTTGTTGGATTCATGTTTGTCTGTAGGCCTGTCGCGATAATCAATAAATCGCCTTATCGCTCGATAAATAAAAACAAGGTCGATAACTTTGCCAGCCTCGATAATTGACGTGCGTTTGTTTTCCTCCTCTCTCGCTACCAAACACGCTGGATGAGAGAAGAGGTCTCGCTCTGCGCATTTTTCTCGGCACCTGGGGGCGTTGGCTCTATAGCGGAATGAACGGAGTTAGTGAACCCTCCTGTCAGTCATTCAGTGTCTTTGTCACGAGGGGGCTGGCGCGCAGGTACACGTAGGCGCGCACAGGCACACAGACACAGACTTTTTGGATACAGTGCTGCAAGTGAGCGTCGTGAGTGAAAAGCAAGCAAACAGAATGAACACGACAGCTTTGGTGTCTAAACCGAACGCAACAGCCCAAGTGTGGGAATATTTCGGCTTTAAACCAGTTTTGTTTTCGTCAACCACTCCACGTGTGTGCGCGCGCGCGTGTGTCTGTGTGTTGGAGGAGCACAGCAGGCTGATGAGAGCTGTCAGAGCGGACTGAAGCTGCTCCTATATGTTTAGCGTTTAACTGACTGAGTTTTGCAACTCTGTTCTTGATTTTCGTCTCGTCCCATCAACGTAAACGCACTTTCGTCTCGTCACATTTTAGTCATCTCCGACTTATGTTTAGCTCGTCAACGTTACGTCTTCGTCGTGGGAGAAAAGGGAAATATTTTAGTCAACGAAAACAACCAGTGTTGTTCTCGTGTGGAAATTAAAGTTTATCACTTTTGACATGGTGTACTCGCATTATTATGCCATATAATATCATTATCTATAATTTAAAAAATGGTGTCAATAATATCGTTTATCGGCGATAATTTGTAGCACAATTATCGTCCAGCAAAATTTGTTATCGTGACAGGCCTATTTGTCTGTTATTTATCGAAGGTTTTCTTTGAGGGTCTGAGTCTTATTCTCCTTCGGTAATTATCACAAACTCACGTAAGAGTTTCCCTCACAATCCTCCGGGTCTCTGAGATGAATGTAGCAAATAATGACATATCTGCGCTCTACATTTCCGAGTTCACCCCCTCTGAGACTCGGAGCGGCCTCGGTAATGGAGAGGAAGCCGTCCGCGGGTTAATAGCTTTCCCCTATTACAGCCGTACCTGATTGTATAAGCCAGCGCGGGTCATGATTCTCAAGTGTTTCTCCAAAGTGGCAGAAAGACTCTCAAGAGCTTTCAATCACTGCTCTCTCCGCCTCGCTCGCCCAGGTAGACAAATAACCGCGTCGACGTACTTCATGTGACAGAAACACATTGGTTTTTTTTTGTTTTTTTCAGGGCCGGCAGGGGGGCTTTGTCCCCCATGAGCTCTTATTTGCAGGGATGCGACAGCACAAATGGTCACGTCGGGCCATCTTTTTATTCATTCCTTCCTTTTCAAAGCGTCTCCATTGTGCTGTGATCCCTCTTTTGGCTGGCTGTGCATATGTTCAACACGGGGGCCATTGTGGACTATTGTGCGTCAGTCAAAGTGAATGGGAGCCCACCACTTTGCTTCGCTCTCTGCTGACAGGGAGGGGGGGGGGGGACAATACGGCGATGGTTTGTTAAGACAGCGGAGGATATAGGAGCGAGGTGTTGAACTGCAGCGCTGGCATCGCGGTGGCATGAGGGCCCCCGGTGTGGACAGCCGCTTTCTGCCTGTCATTATTGATGAAACAAAGACGTATCAAAGGGGGGGTGAAATGGGACAGAACAGCAGTCAATGCGGGCGCACAGGCGTGAAACATGATCAGACCGCTGAGTTGAATCGAGGCGTAATCGTGCCAAAAATGTGAGGGAGATGGAGGCAGAGAGTGAGTGAGTGAGTGAGTGACATAGCTTTCATATCTGGTCTCCCACTCACTCCACAATGACGGCTCTGTCTTAGTGAGCACGGCCTGCATATTTTGGATGCATGAACATTTGTTCATAACCCACACATTCTTTACAGATGAAAACAAAAGGAGTCTTTGTGCGCCAAATCAAAACATCAGATAGATCTGGGTAAACCTGCCCTCTCTATCAGCTGATGTGCTGAACTCATCTGGATTCAGTAAAGATGTCAAATCATCGTCAAAAGTGATTTTTAAATCCACATTAAGAATATATAATAATTTACTTTCCAGTGTCTTAAATCTGGAATCATAAATTGAAATGTGATTTATAATCTGGACTTTTGGGGTGTTTTCACACCTGAAAGTCTCATGAATTTGATCATAAGATGATGACTTCATTGACAGGAAAGGAGAAGGAAGTTTGCAATCTTGCGAGTCATTGTAGTAAAATTCTTGAAAAGAGAAGCTGTCGAGAGTGACGAATAACTTTATCTTCAATATTGTAAAATCTCCTGTTTGTGGACAATCTCCATTCAACACAATAACAGACACTTCTACTCCTCGCATCATTTCCTGTCTTTGGTTCGAAGGTCCAAACCTTTCAATAATGATGCTTTCACACACTGGGCATGAATCAGACTGTGGTTCAGTTTGGTCCGGACCGAGACCACCTCTTTTGGTCGGACCAAGGTCCTGGGGAGGTTTCACACCGATCATTTTGGTTCAGACTAAACAGAAAAGTCTGAAATTCTGGACCAAACAGCATAAGTGTGAAAGCTCTTAGATTTATGACTTAAATAAATGCAGCGCTGCAACATCAGCGTGGTCTGAAACCATCACTCAGAGGAAAGAGCTTTTTCTACGAGTGTCCAGTCAGTGCATTTCATTTCAAAGGTGATTGAACTGCTTTTATAGACGGTTTCTTGTACTATTTGTTTAGTAATCCTTTAGTTTTCATCCTCTTGGAGTGTAAATTTTCATTATCATCCAGGGATTCCTGGTGAAAGTAACAGTATTGACTCTTTTCAGGAGATCCAGTTTGATTGTTCTCTGTGTTTCATGCAGATCCTGTACACATGCAACTATTGATTAAAGTGACATTAATGAATATGACTCAGATAGTTTTGATTACTCGCTGATATCCATGGATTCCTTGTGAAGTCAACTGTATTTGCACTTTTTAGGAGCTCCAGTAAGGTTGTTTTCTATATTTGATGCAGGTTTCTTATGCATGGAATTATTGTCTCTTTCAACAGAAGGGCTGAGATAGTTTTGATCACCCACCAGTGTCCAGGGATTCCTCATGAAAGCAGCAGTATTGACTCTTTTCAGGACGTCCAGTTTGATTTCTCTCTGTGTTTCATGCAGATCCCGTACACATGCAACTATTGATTAAAGTGACAGTAAGAAATATGACTCAGATAGTTTTAGGTGTCCATGGATTCCTTATGAAGGAAGCAGCGTTTGAAGTCTTCAGGAGCTCCAGTTGGATGTTTTTTGCAGCAGAAGGACGTTTGACTGAGGTAGTTTTGGTTGCTCGCTGGTGTCCAGGGATTCCTTGTGAAAGCAGCAGCATTTTCACTTTCTTTGTAGCTCCAATGTTTGTTTATTTTTCTGACCTCTCCGTGGTCAGGCTGAGGACACAGACATGTTTCCTGTTTCCTGCTGTCCGTGGTCTTATTTCTTGGAGCGTCTTTAAATGCTTCGTATTCCTAATCCCATTCCAGCCTGGAGGTTCTTTAAATCTTTTATTGTTTTTATTTTAAACCTGTTAAAACCGGATTATCACACAATGTCCCAAGGCCAGATGAACCTTTTCCCTCCTTTTCAGCGTGATTTTGCTGCACAGAAGGTACGGATGTCATTGAGGACCATACAGCAAGACGAGATAAAGACACAAGCCTCAGATTTTTGATGCAAAAAGACTGAATTTTCTCGCTGGAATGACTTTAATTTTAGAAATCACATTAAACCTGATTGAGCAGAATCTTCTCACACAGCTAACGGCAGGAGATCCTCTTTCATAGGGCTGTATTTTATAATTCCTCTCGCTTGTTTTTCAGGGTTTTTTTTATTAACACAATCACCCTGTTCTACTCCCCGCCACCTCTCTGCAGGAACCCTGTGGAAGCACCTGCTTTTTCAGCGACCAAATTAAGGAAACATTTCTGTGGATCTGTGCCACACTGAGGCTGCAGCTGTCTCTGTTTTTGGGTGTTTTCTATGTTTGAATCAAATCTAATCAGATAAGGACGACAGGCAGAGCGAGGGATGGGATTTGAATCCAGCAGGTATGTGGTTATTACGCGAGCCGGCGGAGTCTCCAGGACGCCCCCTGTGTGTATTTCTCGTCTTTGCCCTCTGATAAACTCCAGTTGACCTCTCCGCTTCCCTCTCGTGCTGTTTCTCCCCGTGGGCTTCGCTCTTTGTCAGCGCCCTTATTTCCTTTTTCTCCCTCGTGTTCCTCCCCGAGTCTCCCTCAATGTTAAACGAGGGCACGGCCACACTCGGATGTGCTGTGACAAATTGGCACAGAGGAGGCAGATGGCGGCGGGGAGGAGACTGGTTGTCATGCCTTTTGCTGCAGTGGCGTGAATTGATCTTAGTGCCGCAGAGCAAACACACATGCTCCACTCGTGTGACTTTGGTTGCGAATGTATGCACACAACACACACCCGGGCAAACTCTGACACACATGCCGCCGCCCTCCACCAGCCTTCCATCCTTATTAGTATCAATGATGTGTGCGGCACATCCTCCCTGACTGTCAGCGGCTCCACGCTCGGCTCGGCACTGAGAGACGGGGGGATGCTGAGGGATTTGACGAAGACAAACGCTGGGACTCTCTGTATGGACACATACCGTCAGTGACACACCGCACATCGCACATATGAGCAGGCTGCTCTATTTACAGAGCTGCTGTCTTTGCAATGTTTACCCAAGAGGATTTGCTCCAGCTTGACTACTCCCCATGGGTGTTTTTTTCTTTCTTTTCTTTCTTTCATTGCAACATGACTCCCAGTGAGATCATACTTTCTCTGACAGGACTGGCACTACTCGTTAGGCTGAGTCGCAGGGATGTGAACATATCCCCCGATCGGGTTTTTCTTTACAGCCGTGTCTGTCAGGGAGTTTTAAAAATACACCCATACGAGCTGAAAACATGCAGGAAACATCGAAACGAGGAGATGACGCGTTTTACTGAAGGGTAACAAACACAAAGAGCGTCGGATCTGTTGACCTTTTGGCAGAAAGCATGAAAGGTCGAGGTAGAGAGAATGAACCTGCTCTGGTTCTTTGTTTAGCTTTAGCAGGAGCGAGTTAACTTCTGATTATCCGGCTCGGCTGCAGGTCATTGACACTAAATTCATTTTGCTCAGTTTCCACAAAGAGACTTTTGACTAGTGCGTATGTTAAATGATCAAAGCGTGGTAATAAGACAGTAACAGTGAAGCCTCTGTAAAACCAGCAGAGAGAGGATCGATTATTTCTTTATTGGGATTCTGTGTGCTGCTGGATCAACTGCAGAAACAGACTTTTATAAAACACAATAAAACCGGTCAGGAAACAAAGTGTCCCGCACCCTGACTAACTCGTGAGTTCATGAGTCTGATGGTAAAGCCATGTTTGGTCGAGGAAGGGAGAGATCTGTTTCTGTGTCATTTCAATCAGAGTCTGATCAATATGAGATATTTGAAACGTAGATTTATGAGATTTAAAGACGAGGAAGACTACTAACATTATGATGTCCTTGTCACATAATGTAGAAAAGTGCTTGAGGCTCTACTATGGATAATACGGTAATGATGTTGGAGGTAACCTAGGAGACCAGGGAGGGTCTTGAAGTTCAAAAGTTGAGAAAAAACACAGAAAACCGTTAATATGGAGCATATTTTTTAAACAAAGCTGTCGTGTCTAATTGACCTATCGCTAAGCCCCGCCCCCCTTAGTTACTGTTGCTAACTTGGTCAAACAGTCAGAGCTGAGCAGAGGATTACAATTGCCGCTGCTGGTGTCAAAACGCTATCCCAAGAGGGTCTCCACAAATTCTGGGCACAAGAAAGAAGTCTTCAAAAGGGACTACATTATGCTAACTTAAGCTAACGTTAGTGCTAATATATGTTAGCACTAATGTAAGCACTGACACTAGCTAGTGTTTGCTAATTTACCCGAGGCGAAAGCTCTGTTACTACATCGCTAATGAGGATTAAATAACTGTCGGTAAAGTTAGTAGTTTTAAAACTATGTTGGCATAACTGACCTTAGAACAAACATAGACATCTTTGTTGATCTTCTAGATGTTCTGGCTGTGAGATCTGCCACACAACTTAATCTATAGCAGACATTTACTTTAGTCTTTCTTTGGTTTTGGAAATGGAATAAAAAAAAAACCATTGCCCATCATGTTGGGGTATCTAGATGAAAATCACAATTTCTAATGCTTCTCTATGGAGCTGAAAGCCACTGATGTCCGAATTCTGGTCCCGGTGCAACTGATACTAAACTGCCATTGGCCCGTCTGCGTTTGAGGGGCGTGGCTTAGCAATAGGTTAGTTGGTTTGGGAAGTGTGACTAACACTAAGATCCATCCATGTGTCTCCTGCGAATACACATTGTTTGGCCTGCAAGTTTCACCATGCAACAGCTCCAACTAGTGGTTGGTGGCTCTTACTACAGTTTGGACTTGTAATAACTTGAAAGAAACAAGTCGATTTTTTTAACTGAATCAGGCTGTTCTGACTCAAAACTGACTCTGTACTTATTTTATCTCCTAACAGGTTAATATGAATAATATTCAAACACTTTAGCTGAGATTTCTGCTTCTATCCAAGTTACAAAGTCAAGATTCGTCTGATACATAATATAGTATGTTGAAATTTCCCATGTTAACCGTGTGATTTAAAGATGGTTTTCTTGCAGAACATGATATTGATGTAAAGTGAAGCTAACCTATGAGAGCCCAGTCTGCCTGCTCTCATTATTGCTCCTAATAGAGACGACTTTAAAAAAAATATCCGCTCTTTTTAATGGATCTGGATCCTCTCCATTAAAACCCGCCTCTCCCTCCAGAGGCTGCGGTTCGGGATAATTGCCGGCTTTCGCCCCCCTCACCTGGAACGTGAGAGGATAACTTTCCCACGGTCTCTTAATATTCCGTGAACCTGCCAGCCCTAAGCGGGGGGATATCGATCTGCAGATGAGATGTGTTCCCTGCCTTCCTAACAGGCGTCTGTAGAGTCATCCGTGTGGGAGTCGTGCTGCACCTTAGAGAAAAAGATAAAAAGAGCGCGAAAGAAAACCCAGAAAGCACCAAGAGCAAAGTTTCAGGATTTTCCCCTCGAGCGCTGAGAAGAATAATTTTGTTATTGATCACCGTTTGAGCGCAGCATGGATCTGATGAGCTCCGTATCCACACAGAGGAGCATATCGACTTCCCTCTCCAACACGCCTCTCAGACTAATATCTAAACTTGGGAGAAACTTTCTGCTGACGTTCATGTTTATCATCGACTAATTACTCTCACGTGGGAAAACTTAAGTGATGCAACTTCTCCGCGCCGGTCAAACTCGCCAACATAGCAAAAAAAAAAAACACGCACCAACCTTTCTCAGCATGCGGTGCTTTATGAGATGTCCACACGCTATTAGCAGCTCCGAGAAGCTGGACAGGAGCCAGTGTGTGTTGCAAGAACACAGAAAAATGCACAGAGAGCAAGCTGTGAGGAGAAAAACAGGCCCTGTGTTTGTGATAACAGCTCATTCACTGTCAGCACAAACAGTCGGCAGGCCTCACTCCCCACAAACCAGAGCGCGGTGTTTACATTCGCCATATTCATAGAAAAACAGAAAAGCTCCCAGAACACGGAGTGCAAAAACAAATCTGCAGCGGAGTTTAAATAAATCATCTCGCTCTAATGGGAGAGAAATCCCTCTAAAAGAGCAGAACGGCTTTCACAGAGTCAGCAGACGAGGCTCCGCGCTCAGCTGACACATCTGTGCAGGAATAAGACTCAGGTGATGTGGATGTGGGAGTCAGTCGAGCTTTTGAGCAAATATATTCTCCTCTTCTGGTTTGAGACGTTTAGTGAATTTGGATAATGATGGCGGGGTCACTAGAGGTGAAATCTAGGAAGCTGAGGGGTCAAGAGTTTAATGCATCACGGTCTGAAAAACATGTAAAGGTCAAAAAGTGGTGAGTCTTATTTTCTGTTTGGTCTGATTTGGGTTTAATTTATGTAAATGTTCTGTTCCTATTGAATAATGTTTACTTTGAGGGCAGAACTCAATTAATTCAATTAAAATGAAGTTGTAATATTCGCCGTTAAAGCCCCGTCACTTCCACCCTTTAGATAACTCAGCGAAACAGTCAAATTGATCTGTTTGGACAGCTGGCTGCGCTCCAAAATAGCTGCCTGAGAAGGAGAAGGAGATCTGTTTTTTAGCTCCTGGCTGTTTGCACTTGTCAGCTCCGCGCCGTCTCTCTGCACGTGCTCACCAATTGAAATTATTCTCCTCTTTTTTTGGGAGGGGGAGTAAAAGGGTGCTGGAGGTGGACCCGGATGCTTCTTTGACATGAAGCAGCCTGAGGGAAGTCATTATCTCTGTTTTATTCTGGTAATTCATAACTACCGAAGACAACTGCCGCCGAATCCAGGCTGTACTGTAAGTCACAGCAGCGTTTGAAGGCGTGTTTGGACCAAAAGTACCAGGAACTTTTAATATCGGTCCAATGAAGGTGTGGAAAAGACGAACAAGGACTGCTCTTCACTCAATCTCTGCTAAACTTATGTGTAATCGGCGTTGAATTATCAAATAATATCAGATTTCTCGCAAATAGAGAGGGGGCGGGACATCAAGATTGACAGCTCTGTTGACAAATGCATGCAGCCTGTTCCTAATTAGCAGAGTAGAAGAGAGATGATGTGAGCGCATGCATCTGCAAATTTAACGTGCGGTTTGTTGAATCATGTTGGTCATGTGACGCGTCTGGCCTTTTGCACCAGCTGTGTTTAAGTTCAAACTTGTCCTGGTTTACATTCGCTCGCTCTTTTTAACTGTTTTGTTTTTTTCTGAGGATTCGAACCATGTGTTTGTGACGCGCTCTTAGATTTGTAGGTCTTCTGTCGGTTTACGTCAGAGTTTATCCAAAACAAATCGATGGACGGAGAGGGAGAACGGTTTCAACTGAACTTTGAACCACGATTTCATAACCGAGTCTGAGACTTTGTGTTTGTTAATGACAGGACTCTGTCGGAGTGTCGGAGAGGAGACTGATTAAAAACCTCGTGTGTCACGGCCTGGGTGGTGAGAGCATATGGCCGGAGGGCTTACGCACAGAAAGACGACATCTGTATCTCCGAATCAGTGAGACAGGAGCGAGGAGATGAAATCTGAGAGATTAAAGAGAATCTTCTGGAGAAAGGCCTCATTTGTGAACACCAGCAGTTTCTTTATTTGTGTCAGAGCGAAAACACGGTTATTTAGGGAAAGCTTTAGAGTCTGAAGATGAAGTCCTGTTAATTTAAACGTCTACCATCTGGACTCAGTCTTCTCTGACTGCAGTTATATATGCTGTGAAGTATTTACGGTCCTATTCCCTCCAGACTGAGCCGATGTGAGCCCTCATTAACTACAATCATCAAATGCATTTCTGTTTCTTTTGCATATCCTTTAGAAAATCTCACTCCTGGCCGACATGTTAGTCATTGAGTTCAGTAAAGTAATCATTTTATACTGCTGTTTTTTGATTTTTAAGTCAGCGAGTAATGATTATGAATCCCAAATGTCACATCCAGTTTAAGTAGGATTGTTGGAAACAGAGTTTGTAGACTCTGCAGCCAAAGCGAGCTCTCGGGAAGTTTGCAGAAGAAGCCTCCTGTGGATTTGGGGGTTTTGGATCTCCTCAGTCTTTGCCTACTTGTCGGAAACTTGCTGCCAAGTCTGTGATTCTGCAGAACTAGTGAAGTGTGGACTTCTGGATTAAACTTCAGATGTTTATTCAGACTTTAGAAAATGCTTCTGTCACTGTAATTAACCCTTATATTCATCATTTAAGTCATTAAAGAGACCCTCACAATACAAGCGACGAAATCTTCCTGAAAATTCACCAGAGGGTGGAGATGACAGGAAAAAGTCTGGTAGAATTTTGGGTTTGAGGTGCAGAAAGACGTCTGCAAACAGCTGAGTTTTTACCCAGACTTTATTCTATGATTACTGAAGTTGGACTGATGTTGGAGTACTGCAGGTTAAACATAACCTAACTGAGGTTGAATCATTTTCCTGAAAAGAGCATTAAAACCTCTGCACAGCTGTCCATACGGCTTTGGAAATGTAGAGATGTTTCTGGAATTTTTCAGGAAATATAAACCTGATCAGTCTTTTTCAGTCTGAAGGACTCAAAGAAACCTTCCCAAACTTTGCATTTCTCCTCAACAGGACTGTCAGATTTTTGCATCTGAAGCTGTTCAGTGAAGAGATCTTGTCCTCATAAGTACCGACAGGATAAGAGGGTAACAGAGCTGCACTTCTTCAAACAGGAGAATTCAGAAACTCACTTTTCTTTAAGTTTCTTCTGTTTCTTCTCGGCCTGAACATGAAGGTGAATAAATGTGAATCCCCTCTGTTATTTTATTTCTTTTCATTCTGGACGGCGGCCAGACCACTGGCCACACAGTTGAGCAAAACTCGAAGCAACATAAACACTCCCACAGTTTCCCAGTGTACGTTGAAGAGTGTAAATGTTTGCAGGTCTGGGGTGTTCACTGTGTTTTCCTGTCAAACACTTATATAAGCTAACAGCATGCTCACTCTAGTGTCATCTGAAGAGCTCTCGGTTGTTTTCTTGCTTTTGCATTTTTCCAGTCACATCTTTGTTTGACTTTAACGTCTCTGTAAGACTTTTCAACAATTCCTCAAATAAAGAAATAAATAAACGGATCAGCACCTGAAAAACCTGAGCGTGAAGCTCTAAAAATAACCAGAGTGGATTATTCCTTTGTGGTGATCTTCAGACCTGTTGTCGTTTCTATGGTTACAGCACAGGTTTGTTTTGTTTTTACCTTAAATTAGCATGTGCAGAGCTCTCACAAACTCAGGTGTCTGAGTCCCATAAACACCCCAGAGACTTCCTCCTGGAGCCGAGCGCTCCCTCTGCCTCTCCTCGTCTCTGTGTTTCTGCTTTAATCTCTCTGCTCTCCAGTCGACGGCGATAAAGCTCATATCTCCTTCTCGGTGTGTTTTTTTTTAAGTGTGTGATAAACATTTCGAAGATTTTACAGCTCTTTAGGCAGAGCGATGGGTTGAGTTATTGGGAGGAGATCATTTTTCAGCCTCTCTTTTTGGATTAGAGTCTAATCAGCAGCCGGCCCACAGACGTAGATTGAAGAACAACATGGTAGCCGCTCCACAGCGGCGTGCGCGTCATGAAAAATACACAACGATGAAGGTTGTGAAGGCGGAGGATCGCTCAGCGGGTCTGAAAAGTCATCAGCAGTGTGATCACATGAGGCCAGGCGGCTGATGAACTCCAGGAGGACTTTGACAAACCCCATCAGCAGCGACAAATGAGAGCGTCAGCGGCCGCCCTCTGCGGCGTCACATTTCCTGTGTTGTTCTGTGATAAGCTCTGTCACTGATAGGAGCCAGCAGCACGTGGCTGTCTGCAGAACCAGTCTGAGATTACTCCGAGGACAGAGGTACAGTAACAGGAGACCCCGGCAGATGCTTGTCTCTGGGTATTGATCGGGCCAGACGTCCAGACGACTGTTACAGACCGGGACACGGGTCTGCAGGACAGGCAGCCGCCTTTCCCCCCCGTCACCTCTTACAATCATTCATCTCTATTTTCATATATTTAAGATACCAGACTCCTCTGTGTCAGCCTCACGTCACTATGATGATCCACAGCCTCAGTTCGAATGAAAGGGTGGCTGTTGACGACTAGTCTAAATTTTCACCGTAGTTGACAGTAGATTTTGTAGTAGACTTTGTTTGTTCTCAGTTCGGTTGGTTATGTTCTAAACTTGGACCACAGAGAACAACCATCAAACAGCATCCACCAGCAATGAAACCCAAAAACATGAAGATATACCACAAAATTAAACTTGAATTAGGCCTGCAGATGCTGCCATCTTTGTTTTGGTCTTTTGACCAATCAGAGGCTGCAGACCAATCCATCCCTACAAGTCCGGTAACAATGGATTCTTTTGTGTATAAAACGTTCTTTTTGACTTTTGACCCACTGTGCCACCAGTACATGAGTCACCTTTAATGGTCATTCCAGTTGTACTCTGAAGTCGGGATTTACGAACTCCGAGTCAGAACTTTCAACTGGTACAACCCCCGAGTTGACGTTTAAAGATGGCGGCATTGGTCGTAAACAGTTAGTAGAAGCTTCTGTAATGAGAAAAAAAACTGCTACCTTTGGCGCCTTTCTGCTTCCTTTTCATCCACCATGTTTGCAGAAGAACCGCATATTTGTCCAGAAGTTGTTTATATTCGTGCGAGGCAAGTGCGAGAGTAACTTTCGTAGATGTCGCCATCTTGTTTAGCTTCATAACTCGGGTGTGACGTCATCCCCAGCTCCGTCTTCTGACTTCCGAGGTAAATGGAACGCACCGTTAGTTCAGAAGTCAATTCATTTTTCTTCTCATTCCTTAAAAATCGATGGTGACGTGGCGTCTTGCAGCTTTTGTTGAGTGAACTTGGCGGCCTGATGTCATCGAGATCTGACAGTTTCAGGTGTTTTGGCGAAAATTACACCGGCTAGCATATGCCGGATGAAAAACTGAGGTGATCCTACTTTTCCAAAGTAAGGGGTAAAAGGGTCTGATGTTTGCACCAACATAGGTCTTACTTATATGGTAGTTATTTTAAAACTCGTTAAAGGCTGATCTGTACTAGCTAACGTAAACCTTATCTCTGAGCAGATTCTGATTCCATCAAACCTTCATCTTCAGGTTCTTTCTTCACTCAGGTAATCAGAGATCAGAATCTGCATAAAACAACCATCTTGCAATATAATAGGTCATAGCCTCCATATGGGCTGGAGACCTTTGACCCTATCTTCTCAAACACCTTTCGCTCTCTTCGTACACCTTCCTTCGCTCGTAGACGCGGACACGTTCAGCCTCTTGTCAGGGCAGCACTGAGAGTAATAGCCTCAGGTCTCCTCCTGAACACAGACTAATGAGAATCTCAAATCCAACAAGCAGAGTGCATTTATCACGCACTCACACTTAATGACACCGCCGCCCAGGCTCAACTGCGAGCTCACGCCTGCATCCAAAGCCTTTAGAGATGGGCCTGTTTGCCCACTCACTTTCCGGTTATTACGACTGTTTGGTCAAAACTACCGAGAAGATGAAGAGAGAAGAAGACGCAGAGTTAGTTAGTGGTACTTCTGCAGCCTCTGTTTTTCCTGTTTCTTGTCTCTCTCTCTCTTTAGTCCAGCCTCCCTGGTGTGAATTATCTCACTCTTCACGTCTTTCATCGTCTGCGTGTCCGCCTCTTAAAAACCTAAATGTAGATCAGTTGAACACTCGGGTTCAGGAACGATGAGGGATCCGACAGATGACTACAACACGCCTTGCTTTGATCAACCGCTGAGAAGAATTGTTTTTTATTTTTCGTGGTGACTCAGAGCTCCACACGAGGCTCTCCACTCTGTGAACTTTAACGTCGTCTCTCTTAAGGAAACCGAGTTTCAAAGGATTGGATGTTTTGGAGAGGATCTGAAGCAGCTTTCGCTTAATTTGACCATTTTAGGGAAGAATACGCTCCCAGCATTCCTCAGTTTTATAATCTTAAATCCCAGAGTCGGGCCTTTATATTTACTTGAGCTCTTTTCTGGTGGTTACTCAAGTCAAGAAACAAGAAGTGACATCCTAAAAGCAACGCCTGTGTAATCCCCAGTGTCCATTGCAGTGATCTTTACGTTGGAATGAGGGAAGGATGATTTGAGCTCTAATTAGATGGACTTCTGAGCCGGCCCTGCCGCCTCTAATGACTGCTGGGGATTTAGACTGAGATAAGGGCTTATCCTCCTTAAGTACTGGAAAGGCTGCATTATCCAAACTGAGATAATGGTGTGCTTTAACACACACCCCAGACACATCGCACACAAGCAGCCAGCACTTCTTACACTCTCTGAGCAACACTTTAAGTGTAGACGAGCCGGCGAAGGCGCCGCATTGTCAGAACGGCGGTGATTTGTGGGTCTGATGCCACCCTGAGAAATGAATCAGATTCGATCTGCTGGATGAGAGGATGAGTCCCATGATTTGGTCAGATAAACCTAAGGAGTTCAGGCAACAAGTGTCCTCCTCACACTGATCATGTTTACTTTGAGCACATGGTGTCTGCTTAACATCAGCTCTTGAAGATAACCGCACCCTCAAGCTCTGCTGGAACTCTGGAGAGGCTTCGCTTGTGAGTTCATGGTGCAAACATAGAATTTTTGAAGCTCATAGAGTTCATTTATCTTCAGTTCATGCACTTTTCAGTCTGATGAATGCCTCTGGTAGATATAAGCCAATGGCAAGCAAGGATTGCACATCATTTTCCTCCACTATCCACTCCAGCTAGAGGTCGAATTTGCTCACAATATCTAACAGCGGAAGATCTTCAGCTCTGTGCTGCTTTTCTTCAGAGTACAATCAGGATCTTTAACTCTGATGCACAGAGCTGCACTGCGCACTCTTTTCCTGAGCTTCTCTCATGCTATCTCTGGGTATGCTACAGCTACCTGGTTAGCAGCTACTTCTTCTTTTCTGTCTGGAAACCTTCATCGAGAACCAGAGCTATGAATCAGTTGATCACAGTCATACTATATTTTGAGCACAATGTCAACGTTTCCTGTGTTCCAAAGACAGCTAGCATCAGTCCTGTCTTATTTCCCCAGCAGAAACTGCAGGACTCCCAGGTTTCAGGACTCTCTTTTGATTGTCACGTTTTTATGTGACTGCTCCTGCTCATCATTAAAAGACACCAACACTGTTAATAATTCGGTTTAGCCCGTGACGCTAAGTGCTGTTGAGGCAGGAGCTGCCAGCCTGAATCTGAGAGCTGGAATTGATTGTCTGGCTGATTCCAGTCCAGTGAGCTGTGAGACGCCGTCATCCCCACTCCTCCACCTCCTCCACCTCCTCCTCCCTTCTTCATTAAGATTTACTGTCTGTCCTACTGTGACTGTTCATGTCCCATTTCTCGGCTCCACGGCTCGCCTCCTACCACCTTCCCCTCCATGTTCCATGACACAATGAAGACCTTTAATGAGGTGAGAGGAGCCGCGCTGCACCTCGGCGTATGATTGCCCGCAGCCATTGACTTTTCTAGGGAGCGACGGAGTTGTTCCAGCCATAAAATGAGATAAACTGAGCTTGAAAGCTTGTGGGTCTTCCACTGTGTGTTTGGGTGATATCATCAGTGTGAGACAGCGGTAATAAAAGTGAGGTCAGCTGCCACCCTGGGCCGCTGCCCTGAAAGGTAGCGCTCTTCTGATAAGACTGTCTCTTTTCATCTCCCCTCTTTAGACGTCTGCTGTGTGACGAAGCTGACGCGTGGATGTCGGCTTTAAGCATGAAAGGCATCTAATAATTGGATGCAGGCTCGACGTACAGCCACTGTTTGTCCCAGAGACAATGATAAAGTGTTTAATCTTCCCAGGAACAGCGAACCACACAGGCATGATGATGCCATTATCTCTGTGAGGCAGCCTCACTCTTACTCGTGATTTATATTTCCCTTCATCAGCATGGACCACTCAGATTGCAAAAATCAGTCATTTATAAAAGCAGGGCTCACCGCTTTTGTTCTGTTTCAAATGAAACTCACACAAAAAAAAAAAATGCCCGTTTGTCTCGCGTTCCCTCGGCGGCTCTCCTCCTCCTTCTCCGCTTGATAATCTTGTTGGGATAATGTGACAGGGATGGATCCTTCTGGGTGACGGCGGCATGATTGCCTCTGCTAACAAGGGATAAAAGCAGCAGAATATTCTTGGAAGCTATTTATCTCCCTTTGATCGACCCTCAACTACTCCGCATTCATGTCCTTAAGATTTCAGACGGAAAGCTCCGTTTTGACACACTTGAATCTGCAACCTTTCCTTTTGTCAGGACTGACGGAAAAACGTCGGGGGCCTCCTCGTTGAATTATCGCGGCATAAAAGAGTCCCCCCGCTGTGTGAAGGTAACGGTGATCTGTGTTAGAAACGAGGTATCTGAAATCCTTTCAGGGCTCGTGGAGTTCTCCTGTGAACGGTTTAAACTTGAGAGGTATGCCACTCATAATTCCCTTTTCGTCGAGAGGGGAATAAAAGTTCCAGTAGATTGATAATTCATGCAGGATGTCTTTCAAAGTCAGAAGCGCAAAGAGTTTGAAATGCAAAGGCGCAACGATCTAATTGGTACCACAGGGGAGATAGAGATCAAAGAGCCGCCGTGTTAATAGAGAAGTCCCGCTCTCTTTTATTCTGTCACTGAGTGATTGGACAAAAAACCACTGTGCATCTTCAAAGTGGTGGTCCTCAGCAGAAACATCCCCGGCATTAGCAGACGTACACGTGTTTCCACCCAGGTTAACAAGTATGCAGACTCTGCATTCGGTGTTCGGTGATCTCACCGCCTTTCCACTCGTTCTAACATATGTTGGAACCATTACTCTGACTCCTACGAAGCTCTCATTAGATTTCTTCTCTGTAAATTCCAGCCTGAGCTGCAGCGCTGCTTTCCGGTGAATGACATGATGCTTAAACGCTCTACTGTCAGGATGTAAACAAACGCAGATAACAGATGTTATCTCACAACCTGGCAGTGTTTCCTTTCAAAGATTTGTTGGTGTGGATAGAGCAGGAAACTGGGAAACAGTGGGGAACTGACATGTAGAGAAGAAGCCACAGACCGTAAGAAAACCTGGACTGGCTGCTTGAGGCGCAAACTCCAAATAAGAGGTGCATGTTCAGACCACTAGGCCAGTGGAGTCCCAGTCTGGCAGTGTGTTGGTCTGGAAAATGTAGATTAAGGGTGTCTACAGTGTCTAACACATACAGGTATGATGTTCAGCTGCAGAGTGGTCCCAAACTGGTGGTGCTAGCTCTGCTAACACGAGCAAAACTCTAAATATGCAAAGAAACAAGTAGTCAGTGTAGGTCCTCCTGAGTCTGGCACAGCCCGGCTGCAGCTGAAGGGTTCCTATTACACTGATTTGTATTTTAATACATGAATATAATATCACAGTGTTGGATGACCAGACTGAACCTTGTCAAATTTTCAAAACATGAGATACACTGATGTTCTTTGTAATCCCAGAACACGCTGCAGTAAGAGTTCAGACTTCAGACTTGGCCTGAACCCGATGTCAGGGTCTGTCGTCCTATCAGGGACAGTGTTGGCGGACATGTTCACCTCGGAGCGCTTTCAAGGACACGCCTTCACATGCCTTTATTCTTCATTTTACTGAGTCTGTTTACGGTTACTGAAACCCTGAGCTGTTCCATCAATTAAGTCCTTTCTTGAAGTCCTGGAGCCACAGGACGTGACTAACTTCGTAACAGCGGCTGATGTTATGGTATTAAACAGGACACTAATGGAGAGTTATTGTTGGCACATTTTTGTGGTTGTTTCAGGACAAGTTGTGTAAAAAGTAACACCCCAGGTTGTGTCTTGATATCCGTAGAGCAGACTGAGTTTTTCTCAGAGCTGACTTTGAGTGCTGTCTGAGTTCTACACTCACGTTATCGTCTCCGTCTTACTTTGACTTTGAGTTTGTTTTGATTCTCTCTGGAAAAACGAACATCCTTAAACCTTCAAACTACTTGCTGGACTTCCTCTCAAAGTCCAAACTGACCGTCCTCTCTTTGCTGCTTTTTCTCTGAAAGCTCGTCTTCTCGGTCACCTTTTCTTTCCTCCTCCTCTCAATATTTAAAAAGCTCTTTATTAGCATACCTTCACCCCGTCTGGTCTCCTGAATATTCGTTACATCCAGTTAGTTTGTGTCTCTCTTCACGCCCTTGTAGGGGTCAGCGGTGAATCTTGTGAATCTTGACAGGCTCGAGCAGCACAATAGTGTGTGAAATGTTCTGGGACAGGAGATTAAATCAACTCTTTTCTCTATTGTTTCAGCCTTGATGCAGACAGGGGTGTGCAGAATCTGAGCAGGGGTTGTGTTTCTAAGATGTGCATACAGATAAATCCTGTTCACTCTGTTATTTATCGCATATCATCCTCGGTCATGTTTACATCAGTCTGTTTCAGCACTGATACCATTTTCTTAGTGATTCTTTGCAGCCTTACTTTGTAAAGTTAGGATACCCAAACACTTTCTCACCCACCTCTAAACTTTCCCAAGGGACAGTCCTGGAATCAATAAGTTGATTTACTTCAGGTCAAACCGGTGTCCCCTGAAATAGGAAGGTAAAAACGGACACAAACACTGAGAAAAACAACAACACTCAGCCTGCGTTCCCTTCTTGCTCTGCATTTGGCGGCGGCGGCAGCCTCGGGGGGTATCCAATTATGACGCCCTTGAGGGAATGACAGTGCTTGGATTTCTGTCAATACAGGGTTCAGGTAGTGTTTCTCAATAACACTCTGAATTATTGATGACAGAGAGATTGAGGGGAGAAGGGGGTGGTTAGCATTTACTTTTATGTATGGAGAAAAGACAGAACAGAGCGAGGGGCTCGCCCAATCACTGGCCTGTATATGTCAGACCGTCGTTTGAAAATGCCATAAGAACCGGAGGAGATTGAACGCACGTCCAGACTGATGGAGAAAGGAGCGGTCAGGGAATTGAACCTCCATGATGAATCTGAATAATTAACATGGAGCAGAGGAAGCTGGCTGAAGAGGATTCAACCTGTGCATGCCCATTCCTCTTTTCCTGATCGCCCTCTGGGTTTATAGTCGAGCCCGTTGCAAATAGACATGAAGACGATGGATGACGCCTGCAGCGATTTAGCGGATCGATCAGAGGAACGTCTCACTGTCTGAATCCTGCATAGATCCTTCTCTGTGAAGTCGGGCCAACTTGCTGTCTGTTGAAAGAAGTCCTGAGAGAAGGCCCGTCTGGAGGCTGTGCTTTGTAGCTCTGACAGTGATTCCCCTTTTCAAAGCAGTAGGTGTAAGCCAACCATTTTGATTCTCAAAACTCCGGTGCTTCCATCTTTGCTCTCACAATTGAACTGATTGCTCACATCTCACCATCGCGGCGCTGCAGAACTTCTGTTGTTTCTTGCTGTCAGCTCGGTTTTCCTCGCGACATCAATCCCCCAAAGATCCGCCATGAAATCCGAAGAATGGACCGGACTCTAATCTGCGGGGATTCTTCAATGAGGACAGGGAGGACTAGTCTGTCATGGGGTGACGAAAGATGGCCTCTGCAACGGGACAACCCATCACTTGTCTGAACTCTGTGAGGCCGAGGTTAAAGCAGTGCTCCCCCGGGAACAGACTGAGTGGCATTGATGGCGAGAAGGGTCCCAACCTCCCCTGACAGACACATCTCATCCTGGGTGCCATCTTGCCCTTTAGCTGCAATGGCCGTTTGCAGAATGACTGTGAGACTACATTATCCTGACACATGGCAGCTGACATACTAATCCAAGAACCAAAGGACCACAGGGACCATTGATTTCTATTCCCGTAAAAGACAAGAAGCCGGCGATCACTCCTCTTTGACCAGAGATGCTAATGGACCTTTTTTTTAAGATGGTACTACAGGCGTCCCCCCAGAGCCGGTCTGTTTTTGCCTCTGCAGGCCCTTTGAAAAACACCAAAACCCCCCGACTCCTTCATCTGACACGTTTGTACTCAGCTTAGATGCCTCTGCAGTGTCTGGAGTTTATTCACAACAACTGCCTGCAGAAAGCGAAACTCTGTCAGAGCTTCTCGAATAAAAGTTCTGGAAAGAGTGATAGAAAGATCTCGGTATCTGCCCACCCTGCAAAAAGTGGTTGAAAAGACGTTGAAAAGATATCTAACCAACATCTAGATTCAAACCATCTAAATCAAGACAAGTTTTCAACGTCTTTGGTGGGATAAATTATGGCTATGACGGGCCGACGTGATTTAGCCTGAAAAAAGACGTCTAAATGACGTCGGGTGTTTGATGGGTGGTATCAGCTGACTCAGAAATCTAGAATAGTTATTTTGGCGAAGGGCTGATCCATTGGGCCGATCCTGGAGACGAACTGTCCACCAACATACTTTGTCATTAGCAGTAGGTTGAGCGTGGTGTCAGCTAGCCGCAAAGGTCCGATAGTTCAGAGATATTTCACGCTTGTCTCACAACTTTGATGAAAAATTTCACCGCGCCAAGTTGATGTTTATCACAGATATCGAGTAAAAGAGAAAAGACTGATGTCACCAAAATAGTCCTTCGTCTTATCTTCACATTAAGATGTGGAGGTTGATCAGTATTGGTGTCAGTATTTGGTTGATACCCGCGCTCAGGTATCAGCATCTACTTTAGGACTTTTCACTCTTTGATGTTTAATCTTTGCCGTGTTTAGTTTTTGCCTTCAGCTGGTTTGGACAAGGTTTCATTCAAAGTCTGCGAAAAGAGGCTTTTCTAATCTGCTGTTAGCTGGTGGTTAGATAAAACATGAAGTGCATAACCACCAGCTAAATTCGTTATGTCACTTGTTTCCTGGTGACTAGATTAATATAGAAACAAGAGGACAGAAAGTTCTGAACTAAAAAAGATTTCATTGCTTCAAAGATGTTTTAGCAGAGTAAAAATAACCGCTCTGTTTCGGAAGTTAGTAAGGCTGCCGTGCCAACAATATTCTTGTTAGCAAACCTGCAAACCTGTGTCAGTTTTCTTCAATTTGGTGGATGTCTCTTTCACTCAGCTGTTTCCCCACTGACCACTCATCCCCACCTTTGTGCTCTCTAAATAACTTGAGAATAACACGATAAATATCCACCATGTTTTTGGGGCGATAAGTCATCCTAAGAGTGAACGCCGTAAAAGTTTGCCAACGCTCTTTTTAGATGACGGCTGATCATTTAATGATTTCAGTTCAACAGCCAAGAGCACCACTTTAAAGAGAGCTTATCTTCATGACTGAAATAATGATTCTGAGGTGTATTTGAAGTTTTTTTTTCATGATGGAAGTGAAGCAGGAGCTGCAGTATGTTGGTTTTTAATACGACTCATTACTCAGACCTGAAAACTGGCCCATATCATAAACCGTGGGGTCTGTTCGCCTGATTACCGCCCTGAGCACCTTGATCCCAGGTCCAATTTGCGAAGATGACATCTTCATGTTTATCCATTTGGAATCTAATTAACTAAGTTTCCCCGTCTGAGAAGTTGGAGAGCGGCGCTGAAATGATCATGTCTTCAGAAGTGTTTAAATATCAGAGTCGAGGCGGATGCTTAGAGGCAGGGATGTGACCGCCACGAGGGAAACCGCCCCTGTGGAGCTGCTGCTGATGATATTTGTCATGGGACTGCAGCGAGATCGGTGGTCTGATGAACTTTCCTGAAGGAGTTCATGAAGGGACAATACGATTCAGACCTCAACAATGAGCAGTTTGTCTCACCGCGCACCGTTCATGTCATGGGTTGTTTTTCTCGTCCATCACCGTCAGACTCTCATGAGGTTGTTTTGGAGGAACGGAAAAATGATCAGGGAGGTGTTTGGATGCTCGTCCGGGAAAAGTGGAGCTTCTGTAAAGATGTGTTTGCAGCAGAGTGAGAGAGAAATGACACCTCCATGGAAATATTTATGCTATCCAGTATTTATTTACATTTTCACCCTCCTAGTTTACTCTAGATGTTGAATTTAACACACGTAGCTGAGATATTTTGACCCTAAATGACTGATGAGCGTTTTTTAACGGTCAGTGCTGAAACTGAAGGAGCAGGTTGGCTGATATCATGTCGTGTTTATGCATTTATGAGAATATTACAGTTTGAAAAAGAAATATTTCATACATGAGATTTCGCTGCTTGATTCTTGTCGTATCAGACTGCTGAGTAGGGCTGGGCGATAAACCAAAGATTTACAGATACTGAAATTTACGACAATAACTGACGTCATTTTTCCCACATCGGTATATTGGGTGTCAAAAGATCAATAAATAAAAGTTGGTTTTGGATGTGTGTAGGTAGGCTGTGATCTCATGCCACTTTAAGACGCTGTCCTACAGGTGAGGAGATGGAGGACGGTTCAAAAGTTGGAGCGGCTGAAGTAGACGAAGTAAATGTGGGAGGGGGTGAGCAGCTTGTGGAGTAGTTATCGTCCATTTATCATTATCGAGGTGAACTGATCAATATATCGTGATATTGATTTGAGGCCATATCGCCCAGCCCTACAGTGCTGAGTCTATGCAAGAGGTGAACCTCACCTGATTTTACTCCAGAAACAATAGACAGTAGCCACGTTTACATGCAGACTTTTTTCTCATTCGGATTATAATCATTCCGATTGAAGCTCCCAGGCGAACTGTTTACATGGAAGCGATCTATTCTGATCTGGTGTTTACATGTGCCACGGCATTCAATCAGAACAGCTATTTACAGACACGTGATACCTTCAAACATCACGTGATGTTGTCACGTGATGTTGTCACATGATGTCCCACCATGTGAGTCATACGTCACTGCTTGTTTACATCAGGACAGAGCATGCGCAGACAGAACCCAGCCTGACAACTTTCCGATTCACGGTTTACATGACAGGATTTTGCTTTTAATCGGAATGGGAAAAGGAAAATTCTACCCCTGTGAATCGGAATGAAATTCCATTCGGAATGGGCCTGTTTATTCCGAATGAGGTGTTTATATGGAGCATTTTCATTCCGATTGGGCTTCTAATCCGATTATATTCGGAATATTTGGCTCCATGTAAACGTAGCTTATGATTGCCTTTCAAAGCAAAAGCCCAATGCTTTTTTTTAATGACGAGAGACCCCACTGTTTTTGGCATGATGCTTTTATTCTGAAGTTGTGTCCTGAGACCTCCAGGTGCACAGAGGTGGAAGGGGAACGGTAGACTTTTCTGTAGCTGTCAAAATCAGGTAAATGAGCCTGAAGGAAACATTAGAGGGATGATAATGCATCAGGATATCGTAGCTCTGTTTGGTTGAGTGCAGCAGGTTTTACCACATAATAGATAAATGTGGATTTGGCAGCTACACAATGTAAAATGCAGGAGACGGAGGCTCGAACTTCAACTCTGAGAAGACTTTTGAAGTGATTGTTATTCATGCCCTGACAGAGACAGTGGATCATATTTAAAGTCTAATGTTAATGTATGATTTCTAAAGCTGAAACGACCTCTTCCCTGCCCATAAAGACAAATAACCCCTTATTAATTAAGTCTCTTTTCTTCATTAGCACAATTAAAAGCCTTGAGACTCTGTAACTCTATGTGGAAATGTCTTATCAATCTGCAGGCGCGGCGCTCTGGTTAATCCAAATGAATGTCAGATAATCAATGGAGAGTCCCAGCGTCCCAGAAACATCCCCCCCTCCCAAAGAGCCCCCACGGCCAACGTCTCCCAGATGGCTTTACAAGTCCAGTTCATTAAAAACAAAATGATCTGAGCCCTGGCGTCCAAACCGGAGAACACAGAGGGCAAACATAAGATGGGATAAGCGGTGGCTTATTTCCCTCCGACAGCTGTCAGCTCATCAGCCGTCCGTCCGCCCGCTCCTCCGTCTGCAGAGAAAGTCATTAACTGATTAGACTTTCTTTAGGGTTCAATTCACAGAACCGTTGATTCACATCGATGGCGTGTTTACATTGACTCGCTTTGTCCGTTTTTGTTTTAAAGAAGAAAAAAAAAAGGTCAAATGAGGAAAACAAAACATGAGTCAGAGCATCGATGGTAAAAGTCGTTCGCTGGTTTGTCTCACGACTTTTGAAAGACCGGGAATATTGTCGCACAAATGTTGTGAGCCAACCTTGACAAGGACAACGGCTTTGTGTCACTTGAAACATCTCTCTCTCTTTCTCCTCCGGCTATGTTGATGCTTTTATTCCTCGATATGTGATTGTACTGCTTTGAGTTTTTTGTTCTCTTCAGAGTCAAACGATCTCCTTCTTTTAAATCGTTACTCATCCTCGCTTTAATGAAACCTGAAGGTGAAGGCCGACGCTCTGACTCACCGGTTCTCTTTGTTCTCGGCTGTAAACAGTGTCAAATTTGTCTGAGGGTTCAGTCATTTGTTTGTACATCACCGCAGACCTTTATGCTAACTCGGCCAACTCCCTCCACGAGCAGACACCCTGTGGAAAATCGCTCTGAGCTACTCCAATTCAGTCAAACTGGTTCTGCAGCAGCTGGCTGCCAAAGGAGCTTGTTTTTGCTTATTACAGTCTATGAGTGCATGTCTGTGTCTGTTTACTGTAGCGCTCTCTAACACAGATCTCTAAGTGTTGCAATGATTGGGTGATAAGTTCTTTAATCCTGGATATGTTATAGCCTAGAGGCAAACCCCCTCTCTCTGTCATGGAGTATTTCCCTGCAGTTTAAGCCAACGCCGCTCTTCAAATGAGACTGTTCGGGGTGATGATGATAAAGCTGTTAGGAAACTGCACGGCCTGCACCATCACTCCGGGCTCTTAGTGGAGGTATTAGCTTGAGTTTCAGTGTATATGACTGGTCTTGCATAAGCTCTTGTAATCACTCCGGTTGTCTTGTTTTGCATGCATCATCATCATCACACCCTGCTGGCTGCCTTCCTCCCGCTAAGCACCCAGGTTGTCAATTAATGACGTCTGCCTTCCTCCCTGACGAGGATGTAATGTTCCATCTGTGTTGAGCTCATGTTGCTGCGCGGCTCTGCAGATACTCATGTCAGGACTGGAGTGGTAATTAGGACTGTTTGGAGTCTCGTTCAGAGGGATTTACACACCGAAAAACCTCATCAGCTTTGTCAGTTTTGTACCAAACTCCAAACGTTTGTTTGCATGAAATGAGAAACTTTTCTGCTGCATCGGCGGAAATTTGGACTCGTAGCGAGCAATTCAGGTCTGGACTGATTATTGGCGGGAACTGATTATCTATATTTGTGTGTAATTATACAGATGTTCAACAAAATTAAAAATATATATATTAAAAAAGTGTGCTTGTTAGAGCTGCAGGATTTTAGTCAAAAACAAAAAGATTTCCCTAAAAACTTGATTTTCAATATTGATTTTATATTTAGTGGCAACTTCACCAAACTTCACTTTAAAAATACAAAGTTTTTCTATCAGCTCTCAAAACAAAACTACTGAAAACGATGTAGTGCATCTGCCAAGCCAGTAAGTGGCGCTGTGACGCACAAAAGACGGAAGAAGAGTACAGAGCATGTGTATGAAGGTTGTTTTGGCTGGACACACGCAGGCGCCATAAGAGTTACACTGTGTGTCACATGATCGTTTCCAGAGATGCAGATAGACATCCACACGGAGATGAAATGGTCGTTGTTTACAGATTTATTCACTCTCTGACCCGTTTTCAAAAAGTACCGTTTACAGTCACCTGAAACGCCAAAAACTTTAGCGTTTCCTCCTGAATTTGTTTCCGTGGTGACGTGTTGATACCGCCCTCAGACAGACTTTACAGCGGGGAGTGGTTTACTCTTCATCTGAAACTGTGAAGTTGTACCAATTCAACACGACTGACTCGCTCTTGTCCTATTTAACCACGAAATTATCGCCTTCTTTTACAAACGCCATGTTTGTTTACACTGGTGTGTGTGGGAACTGGGGAGCGCTCCTGCAGGAAGGGGGAGGAGCCGAAAATGACAGAGAGGAAAATCGATTGAAGGATTTCAAATTTTTTTAATACCGTCATATTTAAATAATCTGAATATGATTTAAAATCGATGAATCGTGCAGCCCTAGTGTTTGTGTGTCGTCTCACATTATGTCTCTCCCTCTACACTGTGATCAAAAATGTAATAATAACTTAAACTAGCGAGTAATTCTTGTACCTCCTAGCGAGGGTTCGAGTGTGTACTTGTTTAACAAGCAAACAGGCTCATCCATCAGACTGAATCACCTATAAAAACAGACACAGACTTTTACAGGCAAAGATCAACTCAGACTCCCTCTGATTGTTGCTGTTGTTGAATCTCAGGTTTATTTCTAACCTTCATGCTGTTTGAAGGTCGTCCAGTTCATTATTTAAGTTTTTACATGATCACTTTTTTTCTTCTTCTCTAAAACCACCGTGTCATAATCTGTATGTTCACATGGCAGGAAAAACACCAACATCATCTAATCCATCAGGTATACTGTCCTCATACATAGCCTCAGGCGGGCCACACGAGCTGCTGTGACTCACAGAGTAAACACAAGCAGACGCCCGCCCACTCCCCGCGATTTATGGCGTTTGCGATCACCGCTTGACCTCATCGCTAAATGCAGCTTTCTCCTCTGCATTTTAATGAAGCGGACTATTATCAATATTGATGATGGTTCATGTCTCTGTTGACTTAATTTTCTGCTCCCACTTATAACCGTGTGACCCCAGCCTCATTGCCAAGCGACACAGTACATAAACTCTGTACGGCGGCCTGTGAGGACCCCTGTGGAGGACGCGTTGGCCTCAATAAGCTGGCAGCGAGCGCAGGTCATCGCAGTCTGGAGTTTGTTTTGACAAATCCCTCTGCTGTCCATCTGTCACTGCCTCGTCCCTCTGATATCAAACAGATGTGGAAATTAACATGAGTGCACAATCTCAACCTTCTCCTCAACCGGAGCGCTTAATTACAGCGGCCGCCGTTTTCTGGGTTTGAGCCGCTCTGTGGATTCTTTTGACCAACACCGTGTTTCAGTTTCTCATCTTTATCCTCTATATCTATACTGCTGGATGAGACAGCATCTATAAAAACTATCATTAAAGTTTACAGTTTTCTCCTGCGCCTCCCTGATGTTACTCGTCAAAAATAGTCTTAATTGCTGTTGCACATTTATTCTTGACTTTTCTTTCACACGCCGCTCTCTCTCTCTCTCTCTCTCTTTTCACTCAGAAAATCTTCTCTTTGTGTTTATTGACTCAGAGCGAACAAATTACCTCCTCTTAAGTAGCTCAGGTATTTCTGTATAAAAGATGAGTTGTATGTACTTCAGTGTTTTTGCACCGTGTGTCCAAAACTGTTGTGATTTTTTCTCCTCTGGTTTCCATGGAGGAGGAAGTGCTTTTGATTCTGTTTTTATAGAAAGTTTGTAGTTTGTCTAGAAAACATGCTGAAGGATTTAGAAAGTGAATAAGTCCACCTGTAGTGCCATAGAACATGAAGATTTTAAATACATAAGAATTTGGGATTATTTTACCACCAGTTGTGTCAAAATCAACAAATCAGTTTTCATTTAAATAAACAAGAAGAGTCACTTAAGTTAGTCTTTTCTGGGAGACCCTGAGATCTATTATTACGCTTACCAAAATAAGAAAAAAATATGATTAGAAAGTAAATTAAAAAGTACTTAAACATTATAATTAAAGCTCCTAATCTGTGTCGAGTTTGGCGCCCTCTGTGGACGAAGCGGTATCTGCCTATCTTGTCCTTTACGACCTTAAATAACATCGGACACAAAAATCTTCCTTCGCTGACTTTTGGCAACAAAATTCATGATTTATTTTCATTATTTATGAGGAAACTGTAAAAACAGAGTTTTTCTTTTTGGCTGCACGCCCTGGTTTGAGACATTAAAACCTTCACTCTAAAATTGGTCGTGAATTTTCGTCTATTTCATGATTATTTTTATTCCAGCTAAATTCATGTTACTAGTTTATTTAGGCTCTTCTTACTCAGTGTTGATGCACTTTTTTTCGGCTGTAACCCTCCTAATAGTGAACAGATTTGGACCTGCTGTAAGTCAGACACGTCTCTGTCCGTCCAGCATATATGAAGCCAGATGACGTCGCTGAAAGTCCGATGTAGTCTGCCAAGAGTGACCACTAGGGACCTATAAATTTGTCTGAAACTGTAAAACTTTGTGACGTTAGAGATTGTTGGGATGTTCAGGCTCTTAAAAGTGAACAGAGAGAGAAAAATTACAGGTAAATATATAAAAGACGCATTTATCATTTTGCATGTCTGATTCTGGTTATTTAGACTGTGAGACTGAACACACAGAGAAGTGTAGCCTCAAACTCACGCTGTGTCGAAGTCAAAGCTTTACTTCCTCTTTGTCTTTGCCACATGTGCTGCATTTCCCTGTGTTGATATATTTTTGGTGAAGGTCATCCAAACTTTCGATTGTTGGCTGCCATCGACGATGATCCTCTTCCCACAAACTTTTCTGACATAAGAGTTTAAAAAACAGTGAAATATTTTGCCAGTACAGCAGCAGCAGGTCCTTCTGTGGGCCACAAAACATGCATTTTAGAAGATAAACACTGCTGTCAGGAGCCAAAGTTCACCTGCCTTCTTGAATCCCAGCTGGTTCTGATACCAAAACCTGGTCAGAGAAGAAAGTTTGAGAAATGAAGAGTCTGTTTTTGTCTTATTTTGACCCAAACCGTGACTTGTCCCCTCGACCTGATCACGTTTCTCTCTCCAACATGAGATGAAACTTTGGTTTTCAGACAGTCAGACAACGGTTCTCTTCAAAGACCTTCATGCAGCGGTTTTAAGACGCTGTTTAAACACACGCACAGATGAGATAGTGTCATCACAGGTGAAGCGAGGTGTTCTTCTTGATAAGCGAAGGTTTAATTGTGCTTAGTCACCTGTGAAAGACATTGGCTGGCTGTAAATGAGTCAGATGTCCCGATTGTCAGGGCCTCTGGGGTCCGCCTCCACTCCTGGTCTCCTCCCTCACTGCGTCTGCTCCTCTCTCTGTCTCCATAAAAACTCTGTAATAATAATTGAGTCTGCGCTCCCGTGTCTGCAGGATAAATCGCTGATTCATCACCGTCCTCATCATCGTTTTAATCACCACAGTGAGATTGCAATAAGCATGACATTGAAGTAAACATTTATTAAGAACAAGCTTCATTTTTCAGTATCCAGTATTTGTGTATTTGTGTATTTTTGTGTATTTTTCCAGTATTTTATTTATTCTTTAAAAACAAGTTTTCACACAGTTCTGGTAAAGCTCAAGTTCTGAACTATCAGCTACCATCAGATAGATCTGCTAAATCTAAACCCCTGCTGTGTCGGCATCACAGTGGTTGAGGTCCTACCTTTGTCACAGAAGTTTCTCTTTGGCCTCTCACCCATGTGGGGTTCCTCAAGGCTCTGTTCTTGGTCCTGATTTCTTCCCTCTCTAAATCCTTTTTTTGGGGGGAGTCCATTTTTAAGAAGTATGGAATATCTTCTCACTTTACGCCGATGATACACATGTGTACTGATCCGTCTGGTTAAAGGCTTGGATGGCTCTTACTTCTTCTACCTCTGTCACCGTCTCATGATGTTTTGTTTTAATGATTGTTCATCACTTTGATTAACTCCTGTTGTTTTTGAATTTGATCTATTTATTTATGCTGACTGGATCTCTTGTGCTCCAAAACATGCTTTTATTTTGAAAGAAATTATACTTTATTTTAAACTGTAAGTTAAAGGACTGAATGAAAACAGCTAAAGTTATTAATTAAAAAGTATAACTGTTAAATGTTGGCACTCTCAAGAGGTGTATGGTGTTTGTGGCAGACCTGCCAACACTCTCGTTTTTCCCGGGACTCTCCCATATCTCAGACCGATCTCCTTAGCTTGATATCAATAATACAGTTATCACCAATATCAGTGTACTGCAACAGCCCAGGTGCAGGCCCAGTGGACCCTCAAAACAACAATGTATGGATACAGTTGAGTTTCAGAGTCAGTTCAGTCAGGTCATGTTCTGACCAGGATTTAAAGGTCTCTATATTCATCAAACCAAAACAAAAAGAGGAATGAGAGCGCTGAATCATTCCTGCTAGAACTGACTCAGCTCTAGATCCAGGAGTTAGCTCAGATATGTAAACTGTTCTAACCCTGTTCACCTTGTGTGTCTCCTGCAGGTGGGAGGTGAATCTGCTGTGGGCCATGTGTTTCTGCTGAGGTCTCATCTCCCGCCAAAATGAGGCTGACGCCCGGCTCGCCTCCGCCCGTCCTGCCAGCCGTCCTGGCTCTCACTTTAGCCGCCTTCTTACCTCAGCTGTCCTCAGGAGCCACGCCGTTCCCCCAAGACCTGGAACCTATCAGCATCGTGGGCAGAGAATGTGAGTTCCTCGGATTCTGTTGTGTTGCCATGGTGATCCCTGTTGAGGGAGTGGGATGTAAAAGTAAAGCGAGGGTCACTAAAGCGTTATAACTCATCACGAGGGACCGCGGCTTACAGAGGTGGAAGTGTTTGAGGGCATGTTTGCAAGAAAGTAAATTTACAGATTTATTCAGCAGCTGGATTATTTCCTCCTTTTGTTCTGTTTGTTTATTCGGCGAGAAAAATGGCTTTTAAACTGAGGAAGTAACACGACAGACATGCATGAGAACACTGCATACAAATATTTATGAACTGAATACATTTACTTACATTAGGGCTACAGATTTTACATACTACAAACCACTTTTGCAACCAGAATGCTTTATCCCATCTTTAAGATATACTGTTTGTGTTTTGCTCTTTAAGTCTAAATCTTTATGTGTCCATCTTTAGATGTCGTGTCTTGGTTCTGCATGTGTATAAGTTACTTGGCAGGGCAGTGGTTTCAGTATCTCTTTGGAGATAGACCATATCTCTGGTCACCTGGGTGTTGACATAGAGCTGAGTATCATCTGCATAACAGTGAAACTGTGCCTACACAGGTGTGGTCCTCAAGGGAAGTGTAGCGACTGCTTTCCTTCAACGAAAAAGACCGCTGGGGTTTAGGTTTGCTTGCATCTGTGATGTGTTCAATTATCAGTCCAGTCTGAGTGTAAAAAAGTGATTTATTGTTCAAGAAAGGGAAAGAAAACACGCTGATCCAGGTCCAAAACTTATGCCTTCAAAATGAAAAGGATGAGTGAAACGGTGAAAAACGATGAAAAACAGTCAACAGAAAATTATCAGAGCTCACCAAACCGTTGTCTGACTTCACCTGTGAGATTTAAAGAACCCCTCAAACATCCCACAAACACACCCCTCAGTGACGATCCCGGAAGTGACGTACCTTGTAGAAATCAAACTCAACAAATATATTTTGGCTCTGACAGGAGGCAATGTACACAGTAAATACAAGGGGACCGAAGATAGACCCCTGGGGGACCCCACATGAAAGAGGAGCAGTGTCCTTTAGTCCGCCTGCCTCTGTTGTTCAGTTTTATCATGTATTACTTGAGTTTAGAGTTTAACAGTAGTTGTGTAGCAGACAGCAGACAACGATAAACAAGCAACTCCACTCTTCTTTAGTGTAAAATGATTGTTTTAGTCGTTAAATCTTAGTTAAATCTGGTGGTTTTTCCTTTTTAATCAACATAAAGTGTCAAATATATCAGCGTCTCCCGCTTTAAACAGCTCCAGCACAATAAACCCGCCTGAACCTGCTCTGAGGAGCTCACAGCCAAAAGAAAAGATACTCAGATGAGTCTTCATCCCACGTTCCAAAAAAAGACTGGAGTTTTAATTTCATAGACTGCCGCCTGATGAAGTAGGGAGATTCATAATGGATATCTCACAGAGTTGCGCGGGACCTTGTGCCTCCCTGTCACCTGCTGGAACCACAGGTGACAAATGACTCTCATTACACCTGGGACCCGGCTCCACATATAGCACTATTAGCACAGCTATTTCTGCTAATGGTGGCGTTGCTCTCTTCCAGATAGATCAATTACAGTGTGTGGGCCATGGTCTCAGCCACCTCTTAAATCAATTATGGGCCATTACATTTAGTAGCCGGGACCTCTTCCGTAGACCTCCTCGGTGACTGGGTGCCATGGATGGGTCCCTTGGGTGGTCTGATGAAGCTGTGTCTTGAGAGTGTCATGTTGAGGGTCTCAGATCCTCCTCAGTCCGTACGTTACATTTATGAGCTGTAGTTCAGACTGGGTCAGAACTCCATTATGGTCCAAATGGACTGTCACTAACGGGGATTTTACTGTCACTGTTGGTTTTTGATGTTCTCTTTGAGATAGTTTATCTAGATTTGGCTGAACGTGGTCGTTTGAATCCTTTCGGGACACTTTCGTAATGATGACTGATGTCCTTTTTAATCTGGCCTGTGGTGTGTCCTCACAGATCACTGTTTGTAAGTTAATCAGTCTCTTCTTTAATTAAGACTTTGGCTAATTTTCTTTAAAAACAAAGTCCAGATTGAGGAGAAGAAAAAAAAAAGGAGAGTTCCCATTTCTCAAGCTCTGTGTTCACTCTGGTCGGAAACAGAATCAGTATCTCGCTTAATTTGCTTAATTTTAATTTAAACGTCTGATTGTTTTGTGTTTACTGTCTTAATTGGTGTCAATAACGAGCTTCATTTGCGAGCTATATCACATCATGAGGAGGGGTTTCCTTCACGCCGTCTCAGTCTGTTTACATCAAACACGGTCGAGGTTGACTTCATTCTGGGGATTTGTCGTGTTTGATAATCTGACCTCCTCGAATATCTTGTTTGATTTCAAATTTTTCAACTTTCAATTTCAACAGGCGGAAAACGCGTGGCCTTATCATGTCTTTAAATTGACTTTACATGTAATTCACTCATGCAGATGTGCTCATAAATGTGCACATAATGAATCATGAGTGGTGGGCTCATGTTAAGTGTTACCAGTTATCTGTTACCGTCTTTTTGGCAAAGCAAAGTTCGCAATCCCTGCAGCTGCTGGAACTGTCATTGGGCTCAGGCTGCAGTAACTTTGGTAGTTGTGAGGTTATGTCAGCAGGAGATCTTGGTGCAGAAATCGAGAATGGTGGTGGACCATCGGTGGGTTTGTAAGATCTGCTGTTCTGCATGTGTGGACTTTGCTGGACACAGTGGAAATTGCAATTCAGGAGGCATAATTTTTACTGGTATAACCTGCATTTTTGATTTTAAAGTTTCTAAATCGTCATTTATTTGAAACAACGAGTGCAGAGTCCAATCGTTGAGCGGTTAATAAGTGGTTGCAGATCTGTTTGCTCATGCTCAGTGAAACAGCCCACAGTACCAGGTCTTTGAAATGATGCAAAACCAGCGTGGGTCCAAAATCAGCCAATAGCCAGCAGCTTACAAGAGTCCACAGAGGCTGCGGTCCACAGAACCATCATCTGCTCTCGAGTTCAGCCCTGAGCTCTGACCTTCTATCTTTACAGGATGTAAAAGTGCCGAAGAGTAATTAGAAATCCTCGTTCGCTGGGAGGGAGTATGGAGGGTCAAGTCAATGAGCCGCCGGGAGTCTCTTCAGCAGACGGCACAGCAAGGTCCGGCACTCAGCCGGACATTAGGCGTTTAAATCTTTAAAGAGTCGATTGGAGAACGGCAGTTTAGGGAACGAAGCCTCCCTGTAGAGAGGCTAATTTCAGACGGTGCTGCATTTCTAGGGGGGATTGCTAATTCAGCAGCAGCAGCAGCAGCAGCACAGGTCAGATGGGAGACTGGAGGGCACTTAACACGGCACTTAACAGATCCAGAGAGCCATGGCCTTCAGCTGAAGCTTCGCCCGTGAAAGAAAAAAAGGGAAACAGCAGTACGTCTGTGATGGCGAAGACAGCTGGTGTCAGTGTTGAGCCGGCCAATTTACTTTCAGCCCAGAGCATCTTTTTTTTTTTTAAATATAAATCAAAGGTTTTCAAAGCATGTCCATCCACTTACTGAGAGTCGGTCTGTTATTTAAGGCGGCAGACACCCTCTGCTGTTCTTTAAATGAGAATCACCCTCTGCTAAGTTACTGTCAGGGTAGAAAAAAGGAGGAGGAGGAGGAGGAGGAGGAGAGATAACATTAAAATTCAGAGCAGGAGAGGAGAAATGAAAGTGCAGCATAAAGCTGATATTATATAACTCTTTCTCTTTGCACCACATCCCTCAATTCATCTTATCTCGCAGTCTTTTGTGCAGCCACACACACACACACACACACACCTTTTCTTCTTCTTCTGCACCTTATTCCTACTGAGTCATGTTCTTAACGTATGCCGCCTGCAGTCACCGATATTTCTGTCTCCTTTTAAACACATGGTTTGGTTTGCAGTGCGGGTTTGTCAGGTTTGGTCAGGTGAGGGAGTTCACGTTGATGACGCTGTGCTAACTTCATGACCTCACAGACAGACAGACAGACAGACGCAGGTATTTAAAGCAGGTTAGCCGCACAGACACTCTCCATTGTGTCTGTTCTGATTGTTCCCTCGTCCTGACTTGGCTCACTCCCCAGACACATCTGCAGAGAAACGTTCACCAGGAGCCGTTTATTCAAATCAGACTGACTTCTGTGACACCATCGGCTAATTTGCAACTTGAGATGCATTTCTTTTTTTTTTTAGCTCGTTCATCCACCTCCACAAGTGCACATTAGCATACAGAGTATGCTCCAGATTTTATCAGCACAAGAGGCCAAATTGCAACCTTGGTTTGCTATTACTTTAAGTGCAACGGCTTTATGCTTTTTAACTGTTTGAGAAGATAAATGTTGAGCCAGAAGCTGCCCTGAGCGTTAACAGTTTACTAATACTTTAATGATCTCTGATTAGTTCGATTTGAAAACAATGTTTTTAACCTTAAATTTTCATGTTTTTGAATTTAATCCAGTTTCTCCAACGTTATTAAAAGCTTCTCATCTTCCTCCTGCAGCCTCCTACCTCTACCCGAGCTTCCAGGGGCTCATGTCCGACAACGACACCGTTCGTCTGGGTTTGGACTTCCAGAGGATGCTGAGGATCAACCACATGCTCTACATCGCTGCTCGGTCAGTCATCAACACACACCTGATTTATGAGATTCAAGTGTCTGACGGATACAAAACTGACATGAAACGCTTTGAAAACATACTAAGATGTAAGCGAAGTAAAATGAGAATCAAGTTGTGATTTCATGAGAATAAAACGGTTAAAGGGACAGTCCGTAAATTTACTAGAACAAACTGCTAAATTTTAAAGAGTACATTTTATTATGAGAATGAATAAAGTAAAATTTAAAATTAAGAAGCTTTGAAAAGTTTTATAAATTTATTTTTTTCTATAAATTTTTCAGGGACAGATTTCACAGACGTTCACTGTGTTGGAGTGTCATGATTTAAGAGGGGTGGGCTGTGACTCACATCCAAAATATTTAACATAAAACAAAAGATTTAGTTGTTTTTTTCACACCAGAAGTGGCGACAAAGTTTTAAATCTGCTTTTTTTTTCATGGTCAGTCACAGACAAATTTGTTAGGTTCATAAATAGATGATAGAAATGATTGTAGAGCAAAGACACTAAAGCCAGAGTTTGATTTTAATAATAAACAGATCAGCGTTGACGGAGACGAGAAACCTGCCGATGTTTTGGATAATTTACAGTCATCTCTCAAACTTCCAGAAAGTTGACTGTCTTCCCGTCTTTACTTTTGTTGACTCCTCCAAACCTCGTAGCCTCAAACGTCTGTCCCTGTTGGAGGCTCCCACAGCCGAGCAGCCCTCCCGCTCCGTCTCTCTCCTCGTTCATCTCTCCGCCTGATCGCTCGGTGCCCCTTCGCTCCATCACGGTGTCGTAGGTTAATTATCTAAACAGTCCGAGGTCACACCTTCTCTGTGCATTTTCTTTGAGCTAAATAAACTCTGCTGTAATTCTTGGCTCGCCATCAAACTGCAAAGCTTTCACTGCCAAGAAGCGAACTCGCAGAGGTATGGAGGTTCTTAATGCACCTAAATGGACTCTCAGTGTGTCTCACAGCAGCGGATAACAGAGCGAACACCTCCCTCCACAAAGTGATTCATGAGGACGGTGTCCAAAGTTGGGCAACTTTCAGAGATGGAAACTTCTGAGGTTATAAAGCCAGTAAACTCATCATGTTAATCCACCTGCTTCAGCCCCTGTTGAACAGCTCGGATCAGTCTTTTTTTTTGGGGGGGGGGGTTAGAAACATTTCTCAGAAGCTTTCCGAGCTTTTCAAAGTCAGAGCTGTCAAAATAATGTCGACTCACGCTGCCTTTACTCTCCGTCTCTTACAGGGACCATGTGTTTGCTGTCAATCTGGCCTCTTCATCTGAGCAGATAATCCCGCAGCAGGTAAGGACGTCTGTCAGCAGTCACTTGTTACCACAGCTGGAGAGATAACCGGCTAATCTGAAAAAGCAGGTCTAGTGAGTCCAAATGCAAAGTTTTCTGTGTCATGAAGCCGGCTCACCTGTCTAAATCACCATGGAAACTGACATAACTTGGCTATTAGCCTCTCTTGTTTCATTTTTACCTGCTTGTTTCATGTAAAATTTACTCTTAAAAATCTGCGCATCATCTGCATAAGAAGAGAGTTCGGTTTTATAGTTGGTCGTTCTGCTTCAATCAGGAGTGTCATTGTAGAAGTTTTAAGAGTTGTACTGTGGGTGATTAAATCAAAATATTCATCTACAAAATATCACTAAATATTTTCTGCTGTAATTTCTTCCCTGCTGAGTTTCAACAGCCTGTTTTTACCACTTTAACTGAGACCAGAAAATCCTTAAAAAGTCCAAAATCAGACTGATAAATTTTAAGGCCTGAAAATGTCTCAAAAATAATTTTTTTGGGGTGAGAGAAGTTTTTAAATTTAAATGAACTCCAGCTGGAACAGACAACTGACAAACAAATGCATTTTAAATTACAGTTAAATTATATAAATATTCACCAATCTGCGCTTTTCTTCTCTAACTCGTTTTAAAAGTTGAAAATTGTCGTCTAAATCTTGTTTTTCTGGCTTTAATTGTTTGAAAAGCTCAGAAGATGCGAATGATAATTGTAAGCAGACTCACACACATGTAAAGAAACTGTGAAACTTGGATTATGTAGTTAATTAACATTTGTATTTGATATGAAAGCTTGTTTTTACTTGACTTATCAGTGTATATTGACATTAGTTTGATGCTCCTGCACAGATACAGCATAAATTTGTCTGTTTGGGTCTCATCAGGAGCTTTAGATGCTGTTGAGTCAGCTGACTCGAACAAAGCCTGGATATATTGAGCTTGTTTCTCAGTATAACCCTCAGAAATCACATCTCTGGCCACCTTTGACCCTAAAGACTCAGATATCTGGACTGAAACCGGTTCAAACTTTCATAGAAACTCTTGTTTTATGAAAACCAAACCGTGTTTTTACAGCAGAAAGGATCTGCACTAAAGTTTGTATCTCATTACTTTCCTTTCCTACCCACTTCCCGGCCTTTTCACTCAAGTACTAAGCAATCTCTCCTCAGACATATATCCGATACAAGTGGAGCGGGGCTGTTGTGGCTTTTTGAAGTGGCACGCTCCCTCCTATCTGAATCTCATTTGTCAAACATGATTGCTCTTAAATAAAATCGCTCCGAGGTCTGGAGTTTTGTTTGCTTGTATTTAGATTAATGCTAAACACGGATATTCACCCTGATAAGGCCGCCACTCCATGTCAACGAGATCTGAAATATTGATTTGGTTGTAGAGTGTGACACAAAGAAAAGGGAACTAGAGAGCGCTGCGATGTTTGTTCAGTTCCTCTGTATTTTCCATGAAAACCCGGATATTGAATGTTTGTTTTTGATGCATTTTTTAGCACCCAAACTTCAGCCTCCTCCAGGCTGACAGCGAGAACCGATCGCAGAATAAAAGCGCAGTCTTTAATAGTTTTCCCATCACATCCTCACTCCCCTTTCCTGCTCTCCACGCAGACTCGATCAGTAGTCTGTGACAGACTCATAACAGCAGAAAATGGTGCGTCCTCTTCATCACAGACCCATTCATTTTTAAAGCAGCGCTTCATTTTTCACCCCGGACACTCTTTCATATTCTCCCCTCCACTGACTTCCTGAGCTCGGGTGGCCATAAGTAATTATTAGTAAACCAAATCGAGCGTGGACAAGCCAGGACCGATTAGCATAATGCTGAGTCCGGCTAAAACCTGTCAGATCCTCACAGAGTCGCACCTGAAAACTTCCTCTCATGGCTCTTTGAGGGCAGGTGTGAACTTTAAAATCAGGAGTGAGTTATTACCTACCCTGAAAATGAGCCGCCCTGACTTTGCTTAAGGTCTGCTGTAACTTCAAAGGTTAATTATAATCTGAGAAAGCATACAACAACACGGAAAGAAGAAGAAGAAGAAAGGTGTTGAGTACAACCCTAATTCAAGTTGGGGCTTAACATTTGAAATGTTCCTAAAAATGGATTTTGATGGTTTGTAAATCATCAACCTGAAAAATAACGATAGTGTTCATGTAGAAAAGTTCAGACGAGGCGTTTTTGCTGTTTTGTTGCATCACTTCTTTTTTTCCCAAGACTGTAAACAAGATTAGGTTCAGTTACTGAAGTTTAGGAAGTGAAAAGTTCTCATGTCCCCCTGATACAGGATTTCCTCTCCTCAGTAGAGTCGCCTTTGTGTCAAAATACAGCAAATATACAAGTCTAGACTGCAGACCGGCCAGTTTAGCACCAGGACCCTTCTACTACTGAGCCATACTGTTGTAACACAAGTTTAAAGGTCCTCTCTGAAACAGTCATTAGCTGTTTACATGGGCATGAATAATCAGAATAAAGACCCGATCGGACTAAAAATGCGTCATGGGAACATGTCGATCGGAAGTTTCAGATCCGGATGGTTTTTACCGATCGTTATTCCAAAGCACGTCCATGTGAACACTTATTCTGATAGTGACTCTCTGTTGGTCCCTCTCCTCTATGAGCCAAAAACTCAGTGACCATGATGTCCAAAGAGAATGTCAAACTTCAACATCTAGTTCACTTTGAACCCGTGGTTTTTGATTGTGCCCATGCTGTGATTTCCACTACAGAGCCATGTTATTAACACAGGGGCCCAAAAACTCTGCCAACCAGTTACTGGACTTGGAGTTCTCCTAATTTTCTGAACCTTTTGGGAACATATTTTTGTCTTTTACAAAAGTCAGACTCAGCCTCTCTGGTCTCCCCTCTGATACCCGCTCCTGTTACCGACCTTTTACAAATTAATGTAATTAATCAGGCGATGTTCTAGTCCTTCTTTTTTAGTGTTACCCAACTTTTGCAGTATTTCGCTGTTCCTTTTCAGCCCTTTTTGGAGTTCAGGTTGTATTTCTGTAAACAGATCCATCGTTAAAGACAAGAATCAATAAAGAAATGTTTCTAACAAGGACGGAGACTTTGTTCAATTCAGAAAAGTATAAAGTTAAACCTTCAGTGAGAGTTCATTGACAGTCAAGATCACTAAAGATGGCCAAACCTCCCCGGAGAAAAGCCTGAAGTTCAAAGCTCAAGTTTGTATTCAGTCGACCCCACATACTCTGCGCTCAGGAGGGAAGAGCTCATTCATGTGCATCAACCCGCTGCTGAAAATAGGCTCCAACAAATGCATAATTTACCTCTGCTCAGAAAAAAGAAAAGTTGACTCAGAACTGTCCAAATATCTGGGAAATGACTGAGATCTGCTCAGAAATACAGATTTATTTCCAGGGAGGTTTTTGGCCTGAAGAAAAGGATTTTAAAATGTTTTTTTTCTGAGAAATATTATGGAATATATTAAAGATTATATTGTGAGAAGCTGAAATAAAACAATGTTTGTTGGCTGTGAGTGTAGAGCAGCGCGCCCTCAGTGATCAGGGTTTGGTTTCTGTTTAGATTACATTCACCTGCTGTAAGTACTTTCTGATTTGACTGCTGGACTGAAGGTTACCTGATAAAATGGAAAACCAGCCCTGACAACAAGAGAACGAAGGGGCCTGTGGGACAAATTGTGTTTCAGGGACGGATGGTCCGAGCAGCGTGACCCCTCGGCTCCAATAAGGCATCAAAATGCGTTACCCCGCAGGGTGGCTTAGGCAAGAACGCTCGAGGTGGAATTTAAGACTTAACAGCTAAAAAAAGAAGAAAAGTGAAAGTCTCTCTGACTTTGTGCGGTGGCTTTCAGCGTGAAAGGCGTCAGACCCCGGCTCATTCTAAATTCATGATCCATTTCTTACTCCGCTTTGATGGGAATGCAAGGGCGGCCTTCAAAATGTCAAGAAGAAATGGAGATTTAAGTACATTCATCCAGAGAGATGGGCTTCAGTCTCAATAATTCATTAAACAGTACCAATGTGTTCAAGTCTGAGTGTTATTACCTCTACACTGAACTATAACACATTTGAAGAAAGAGAGGGAACAAATATGGACCATCTGTGTAGAGTTACATCAGCCGCATATTCAATTAGACTTTGATTATTTTCAATGTGATTGTTAATTAATGTTTAAGTTAATAGAGCGCGTACATTTCCAAGTCTGCAGCTGCTGTAATTATTCCAACACCGACATAATTTATACCCGACATCTCACACCTTGGCCTCTTGTAGGCAGCAAATGGAAATGCAAAACCGTTGAATAATTGAATATCTTGGTGGTAGGAGGCAGAAAACAACCAAGAACTTTTTATAAAACTTTTAACTGTTAAATAAACTAAACTTGGTCTGAGACTTTTACTTCACAGAGGCAACAAGTGAAGCAACATGTAGGAGTGCAGGCGGGTCAGTTTATCAGCAGGACTCTTCTACTTCTGAGCCAGACTGTTGTGATCCCTGCAGAATGTGGTTTTACTAAAACCTGAAGGTCTTCTCTGAAAAAGTGGTTGTCCTGGTCTCAGCAGATGTTGCTCCAAAACCTCTTGATACTGTTCAGAAGTAGTCAGGCAGTCACATGTAGGCCCCCCCATGCCCATTGATTACGTCACGATATATGATTGGCTGGAAGTTGGTTCGGATGATGTAGAAGATCGTGGTTGGTGCGGACATTACAGAAACTTTTTTCGCCGAATTGGGTTTCATGGGATTGTAGTTGTAGTTCTTTGGAGAAAATATGGACGAATTTTACAAAGAAATCTATGACTACTTATCAAAGGGGACTTAGGAAAGTCGGACTACCGCCTCATTTAGGTCGCCAAAAGAAATTTAGAATAAAAGGAAAACTATCTTTTGGTAAACAGAGATCCTGTGTACATTTTTTAATGTATCCTTTAGAAAAGTTAACATATATATTAAATCCATCTGTAAATGTAAGTTGTAATTCTCTGTATAATATGGAGAGAAAATTTCAAGGTCAATTAAATGAACCAACGGAAATAAAGAAAACCACAAGAGGCTTTTAACGGAGCACTTTTGACTTATTAAATGAAGCGTAATGTAGTTTATCCGAGTGGACTTGCAGTAGTTTGACGTCTTCAAAAGTCGCTGGGCCCTGAACACATCTGGTACCTTCGCCATCACTGGTCTTAGCTTCTCAAATGTGCACGGATAACAAGCTAGGTGGCTTTTCAGTCCAGGAAGTAGTGAGTAAATATGACGTACTAACCATGAATACAGGATGACCCAGATTTCCAAACACCCTTCCATCAAGACTTTTTTCTTAAATACTAACTTGGAATTTATATTTTGAAACATAAACCTCTTCAATTGACTATTGATGAAACAATCAGTAAATCTTGTGTCCCATTTAAATGTGATGTTGTAATTAAAGTATTTTTATATAGACATTTAAATAACCTGTAGTTTATTGGATGGACGGATGTCGGGCCCATTTTCTTAAAAACAGGTCGAGGTGAATCAGTGACGATATGAGGTGGACTTTATTATTAAATAGCTGATGCAACAGGCCGCTAAAATACTAGTTAACAAATACACCTGGAACTTTAGATAAAGTCAACATTCAGAAGTAACCTGAATCTGAGTCAGCGATAAACCCGGTCCTGTAAGAGATTTACCGAGCCGACGATCCATCGATATCAGAGCGACCGTGCCATCAGACTCCTGTCTGCCTGTCGAGTCCTGTCCTGTCTGAATTTGTCAACAAAATAATCTTCAGAAGAACTTGGACCCAAACCAGGACCTCCACCACGGCCAGCTTCCCCGGTGGTATTTATGAGCTCAGAGAAAATATTGGGTCAGTAAATTATCCGATCCAAGGAAGCGAGCACATTAAACCTTCAGCTGGCAGAGCTTGTTAACAAGCTGATGGATCTTTTTCTATAACAGCCCGGCTCTGATAGAAGTGTGTGTGTGTGTTTATGTTTGAGGACTCGGGGTCACAGCTTTTGTCCAGAGGTTAATTGGGTCTAAATGAGTCCTTATAGGGTCGGTGAAGTGTTGCAAACGTCCTTTGCGGATCCCCGTGTGTTTGAGTTCGTCCTTTTGGTTTCTTTCACCGAGGAACCGAAGCGTTAAGCTGCCCACAGACGAGCCGCGGCGGACACTCCTGATATTTCTCTCTGTTTGTTTTTCTCCATGACACTTTATTGAAGTTAATGAGATTTGCATCACAGCTGTCTCGTAATAGCACTTGAACGATTGGGAGCAACAAAAGCTGGGCTGGTGAGAAACAGCTTGTCTCTGAGCTGACAGTTGGCTGTCTGTTCGTTTTTCAGAAACTGACTTGGAAGACGAAGGATGTGGAGAAGTGCACTGTGAGGGGGAAAAACAGCGTGAGTATTATCTCGCAGACACATATGCATTCTCCTCTATCTCTCCTCCGCTCTCACTCCTTTGGCTCTCCTCCTTTGCCCTTGCCTTTCCTGCTCAGTGAGGTTTTCTAATAAGCAAAGATGTTGCAGGTATGGCTTCTTATCAGAATCAGGGCTCCCATCCATCAGGGGGACGACAGACTGGGCTTTTGGCACAGTGTGTTCCTCCGCAGAGCTGCAGCGAAACAACAAAAAATCAGTCTGGGGATTGTGATAATGGCTCTGAAACAGAAAGTACACCTGCCTACCTGCTGTTTGTCCCGCTCTCCTCTGTCCCGGACCTGCCTCCTCATTTGCAATAATATGAACCTGTTTCCCTCCCGACAGGATGAATGTTACAACTATATCAAAGTCCTGGTGCCGCGTAATGATGAGACTCTATTCGCCTGTGGCACCAACGCCTTCAACCCCACCTGCCGCAACTATAAGGTAAGAATCAGCGCTGCCGTGTTGGTCTCCTGGCCTCAATTACAGATAACAGATCGTATTACAGCTGTCAGATGATTACATGTGGCTCTATCCCTGGGTGCAGTTTTCTCTTGTATCTGATGATTCGAGTACCAATGGAAAAACACGGAGCTGTGAACTCGTACGGCCTCAGCCTCATATTAGCTTTTATGAAACTGTTATTATCTTTGATAATGTGGCATGAACACACATGTATGAATGTTAAACACAGAGGCAAACAGAGCAGAGGAGTTAAACATCAGTATAAACAGGGATACGGTACACAGAAGTACTGCTAAACATACAACCTGAGGAGTTTGATTGACACCTGACGCCATATTGGATTTTTGTATTTTATTAAGAAATCCAAAAATGCTGAAAACTCATCTTAGTCGACATTGTTCACACATTTAATGTTATTAAATTATTATTGTTGTTATTTATTTAATTCACCTCATGAGTGCAGGTAGCAGCTGATGTTAATTATGTTACATTAAAATACTCTTGATTGACTCTGAAAACTAATTAACCAGCTCACACACGGTATCACATCATATTATGTTGTTTCTTTTTCTGTTTTATTCTGTAGTATAGAAGTGTATCCTGTCTTGTCACATCACATTATATTGTATTATAACAACAATTGACAATAATAATAATGACTAAATAAAAACAGGCGTTTGTAATTTGATATAGAAGCAAAAATGTGGATAAAATCCAAACAAGAACCAAAAAAACTCGTTTTAAACAGAAAAACCTCAGAGACCGAAACTAAAATCCAAACCAGAAAGAACCAGAACACCTGAAGGACAACAGAACCAAAAAACCAGAATCACAACAAAAACCCAAACAACAAATCGACCCAACAGTCGTATCGTATCTTTCTGTAACATTTCGCTTTATATGGTTTATCGGTCTGTCATGTATCGTATCTTATTGTGTCGTATTGTTTTGTATTTTGTGTTTATGTGTCATTGTTTGGTATCAGGGGTGTCCCAAGACAACTTTTTTATTTCCAATCTGATACTGATATTGTAGCTCTCGGTAATGGCCGATGTACCGATATTGATCTGGTATCAAATGGCTCAAACTTGTGCATGACAAGTTTTGCTCTTGGCTGTAACGTCTTTTTCAGACTTTTACGGAAAATACTTCCACACGGCCGACATCACTCCTACTCCTCCCTACTTTGTTTGTTTGTACCTTCGTTCACACTGTTGTTGTGATCACACGGGCTCTGCATGCTCGGCTAGATAGAGGTGCTGGAGCGGAATCTGGATTGGACTGCTTGTATCGGAGTTCTGATATCGAAGATTTTAGATGCAGGCCGATATAATCCGATATCGGAACAATATCTGATATTAATGCTAATTTGGGACATCCCTATTCGGTATCATATTCTATTGAATTGTATCATCTTCCTCTAAATTATATCATTTTATTTATTCCAAAGTTCTTCAAAAATAAATCACAGACATTTACATCAGATTAATGACTTTTATCAAACAGCTCTATGATGTTTATTCTCCTGATTTAATCTTTAATAGCCTTCTGTAAAAACACACATCTCATCTTTACAGTGAAGTTCAGTGAAAAAATATCAACTCAGCCTTGAAAAGGACAAAAACAAAGTATAAAAACACTTATACAGGAATAAAGATGGGTCAATCTAGGTTAAATCTAGTATTTTACATCTACAGTAGTAGCTGATAGACTACACTTCAATTCAGCCGTGAGCTCTAACTGCAGGAAAACATGAGGAAGTAATTCAAAGCTTTCTACACACAAGGCCTGTCTTTGTTCATTTGATCGTGTTTTAAAAACACCGACAGAAAAACAAAGAAAGGACACGTATGTTAGGAAACTATCCGGCTGACAGGAAGTGGACATATTTGGTAGGAGTCAGCAGCAGCAGCAGCAGCAGAAAGCCTTCACACCGTCTGCTGTGAATGATGATATATTGGTGTTTTACACAGCGAGGTGACGCTCAGAGTTTGATGTTGGTGGAATAATATGTCAGAGAGGGAGCGATCTGTTGACAGAACACAGGATATGCTGATGTTGGCAGTAATACAGCAGCATCTGACGCACAACAAAGCTGAGAGGAAGAAAGAGAGAGGGATCGGAAGATGACGAGAAAAAGGAGAGCGGGGCCAGGAGACAAATCCAAGCCAGCAGACGAGGCTCTAAGCTGCACCTCGCCTCGCTGCTGATTTCGTCATTTCAGTGACAAATACCAGCGCAGAGAGCTGCTGGCAGAGTGAAAACATTATTATACAGCGTACAAAGGCACAGATACCATTTGTTAAAGGAAGGGAAGGAGTGAAGCTGGTGCGTTCTGAAGTCTGTTGAGTAAAACCCTACATGACATGGTGTTGGAGCCTCGGAGGTGACATCACAGGTTCAGACTGTGATTCACAGTCGGCCGTTAAAAGAGGAGGGAGTACGAGTCCTCCAGCGCAGGCTGTAAATCTGACACCGTGGGGGGAGAATGAAATCCAGAGGGGAGGCGAATAACTCAAGACTCTACAGTTCACCGTTTTTCCAGAGCAAGACCTTTGGCCAACGCAGCGGTCTGAGTCTCTGAGGGGAATGACAGAGTGAAAACACAGGAGGAAACCGCTCCGACTGTGGAGGAGAGAATTCACCAAATCTAGGACTGGATCAGAGTTCAGAGGATGATTCTAATATGAAGATCGGGGTGCTGGTTCGGCTCGGTGCGGTTGGGTCATGGTGTGACCCTTGACTGTGTATCATCCCCCTCCGATTCATCTGTTGCATGCTTTAGCCACAGCCTACCCTCTCAGTGAAGATGCAAGGCTAACACTTGATATTATTTATCTCTATATAAGATGTTTATTAGCAGCATATTGGCTCTGAACTCCTCATTTTCCCGCCGTAGCTTTTTGTGATTTCATAGTGTCTCTTTAAAGTGAGTACGCTGAGGCCTGGTGGGTGGAAGCCTCTTCAGGAGTCGAGTAACCTCTCTCCTTCTCGCTGTAAATTCACCCTCAGTGCCAGCTCGACACAGCTGCACCGATCTAAGGATATACTGTTACCTCTTCCAAGTTATTCCCCCTCAGAGCTCCCTTAAGTCATCTGTTTGTTAGACGTAGTGGACTGTCACTACATTTACATGCTCAGTTATAGCTCGATTGGGAGATTTAAACTGACTACTATCCCTGTCTTAGTCTACAAACACCGAACAAGAATCAAAGTATTGGCAGCATCATGTCCAACTCCGCTCCCTTTTCACCTCTTCTTACAAATACGGTGATTTATAACTCAAGAACGACATAAAACACCAAACAAACAGCATTAAAGCAGAATATCTCCAACAAATAAGTAAGATTGAAGTAGCTATTCAAACTCAGAGTGGACTACTTTGAGAGAAAATCCACTTTCTATCCAACAGTGATATGTAACCGTTCCACTTTATGATCTGAAAAGGCCGTAAAAGACGTCCAACTCCTCCAAACCCTCTCTGAGGAAGAGCCCCAGGGATCGGGAAGTGAATATCCAATAATGGTGAATTATTGCCCGGTCCGGCTGAGGGGCCTGGGGTCAGCTAACTAAATACAGACCCTCGATGGACTTTGTACCTGAATCATCTCCAGGATCAGATCGTGTCTCAGGTGCCGGAGAAAGCCTGCACAGTGTCATCGCTCAGCGGCGGAGGATGTCCGAAGGTTAACTCACAGGAAAAGATTGATGCGTAACGTCTCTGTGCCACAGACTCCCAACGGTAAAGAGCGGCTGATTTACACCAAACACAACCTTTAAAAGAGGGATCGATCTCTCCGTGAACCCCCCAGCTGTGCACCCCTTTCTTCCATTTCTCCTCCAAGTCTGGAAAAAGAAAAATACAAGCGATGGTTATCCCGACAGCTGGGGGAGAGCGGGGAGGTGTAAATCATATCAAGGAATCTTTCTGTGGGACTTCCTGAAAATCAGAGGAGGACAGAAGAGGGGGTGGAGAGAGTGGCATCTGTTTGTTTGGTCAAAGGCATGAATGGATACCCAGCCATGAACACACAGCTTCACTGTCCAGACTGCTGAGACAGCTGGTCCAGAGACAACAGAGAGGCTGTCTTCAACATGCGTTTAAGATGCAACAAAACCTTGAAGCGTCAAATCCATCTGTCTTCACGCGCCCGCTGGGGTAACCATCCTGCAGTCCAAACAATCTGACGGCCGAGGCCTCTGCTCGTGTGGTGACGAACAAACTGCTGTTTCACCGCTGATCCCGTTACCCTGCAGATGAGAGGGCCGCGTGATTTCAAAACCAGACGATGAAGATCAGGTTTTAGATGGCTCAGAAACTCTACGAGACACCGTCCTCTGCCTCTGATTGGTTTGGGCTCAAAGAGTCGGGTTGGCGCATGACTAACGAGGAACGACTTTTGGTTTGGGCGGGTCAGACGGCAAGACGTGGACTAAACTGCAGTTTCCATTATGTGAAGCTGAACAAAAATGATTGCCAATCTGTGTCCGTCAGAGTAGAGGCTCAATTATACTCTCCATACGTATGAAAATGTACACATCCATCTTAAATGATGGTTTTGTCACTGCCCTCATACTTCCATGCGTCCTTTTCTGACAACAACAAACAGAAAGAAACATGGCGACTGTGGAGGAGCGAGTGATAGTGTCTATTTTGCATAGGAGACAGAAACGGAGGTACTGATGAGAGGAACTGACGACAATCGTCATTTTTGCTTTCCAGAGATGTATATCGGGTAGTGACAGCAGCAACACTGCCCCCATGGTTTCCGGTGGTACTGCTCTGTCTGGCTCATATCCGTAAACTTTAAGGATACATGCAGAAATACGGACGAAAAGAACACGAAGCACGGACAAAGACCTCCGTCCGTATCCATATCTGTATGTAACATTGATCATAAATGAGCCTTCAGAGGAGCCTGTGGATGCAGTATGCAAAAACGAAAGTGGCTGACAGACTGATGCTGCAGATTCAGGAGTGATGCACTTTCATAAACACTAAAAAGCAAAAATGGAAAAGAGCTGCAAAAAGTAAAAACAGACGATCCAACATTTGCCAAATTTTAACCATAAGAATATCAATCAATACAAACTAGTTTGAGCAGAACAGTCCCTCTCTTCTCGTTCTTATTTGACCTCAGTTGCTCACACACTCTCTATGTAAAGCCTGACCGCTGACATAATAAGCTTACTAAGCTGCTGCTAACCTTAGCCTCACTTACAAATAATCACATCATAGTCCTGTCAGCGAGGTGTCCTCACAGCCCTGCAGCACTTCCTGATCATGTCTTTATTTGCATCATTTTTGCATCTTTTCGGTGTTTCTCCATTTCTGGTTTGGCACTTTTTATTTCCTCGACTCTTATTGCAGCAGGTATTTGTTTTTGGCTTTTGCACGTGTTGTGTTTGCGACACGTTTCTCTTACAAAGATCATTATAAGTCTTTGCTTCTTTCTAAACTATCCTTCTGAGATCAGTGTCGTATATTTAGTGGAAAGCACTTTCTACCCAGTCTTAAACCAAACTCCCAACAGAGCCGCCGCAGAGGAGGTTGACCCGTATAAGATAATGAGATTCATCACTAGGAGACAAAGTTGCGTCTCAGTCTGAACCCAAAGTGAACTCCAGAATCTGCTTGGAAGTGATATTTAGGGCAGAGCTGTTGTGTGGGATTGCATCAGGTTCAGAGGTGTAAACAGAGCCGTTTTAAGTCGGAGGGTTTCTGTTGTACAAACGTCTCGGGGCAGTGCGGTTGCAAGGTTTTGTATCATGAAGGTTCTCCTCCGGCGGATGACATTAACCCAAAAACCGTCTGGTCTGAGGTGAAAGTAAGTGGAGATGAATCCTCATTTGTGGATAAATTTACATCACTGATTTGTGTTTTCTGCTGCAGACAGAGGTGGAGAGAGCGGATGCAAATCTGACTGTATTTCAAACTCAGAAAACTTTGTTGCAGACTTGGTATAATTTCATCTTTTTTGTGCAATTTGCAAAAACCCCTGAGACTAATTCTGTACCCATAATCCCATCTTTCACCCCCAAACTTTGAGAAAACTTATGAACTCCAAAACTCCTGAATAGCTCTGTTGTTGCGTTCGCTTCAAGCTCATTTACATCTGAAATCTCTTGGTAGTCTGTACTCAAAACACCATCATCATAACATGCAACACCAAAAAGTCATGAAAAGACTTGAGATACACAACAATGCAGACAAACTTAACGCAAACCTCTTTAACAATTACTTAGAAATTTCGACTTTTTGTGTTTCAGATCTTTTTTTTTAGGAAAGAGTCAGAAACCAGGAAGAGAGAGTAAGGAATGACCGACTACATAGACTCAGGGGTTGGATTTGAGTCTGTGCTGTCCTTGACAAAGACCTCAGCTTCTCTATGTTGGGTGCACAGTTTAACAGCTGAGCTTAACTCGCAGATGGACATCCTGACTTTTCTTTGCACAACAGAGAAAACCTGCACCACTCTTTATTTCATCAGAAACTTTCACACCAAAAAGACAAAAAAGGATCAATTCTACTTGTTTTCTTGACGTTTGTACGGAAATCTGAATTCCTGCCAGTGTAAAAACAAAGAAAATTCAGACTTTTTATTCAACACAGATAAACGTGATCACAGATTCTGCAGGGAAACGACATCAAATTAGTTTAAGATCTCGCACCACCAGCCTTCAATCCGCCACGCTGGTTAGCATCCAGGTGCTACAGGCTAGGAACACACGGCTCAAATCGAGCTGTTACACACCAGTCCAATCAGACACAGCCCACATGCAACTTGGCGGACTAACCACGCCACGCCACAACGCCATCTCAGCTCTGCTTGTTTGCATCCTGGTAGTGCAGCACCACAGTTACAGTTCGGACACAAACAAGGCTCAGATTTCAGGCCTCTAATATTCATGATTCATGAACTGACTGGTAATCCTGGTGATGACATGTGGAAGTAGCGACGTTATGAAGCTTTATCAACTGATAACAAATCTACTGTGGAGGTTCAAGCTAATGCTGCGTTCCAAGTACCTCGGAAGTCTGATGTCGGGGCTGGGAATGACGATACACCTGAGTTGATGGGGGGGGGGCCCCGTTCAAGATGGATTTCCAACTCAGAGCTTAGAAATCCGACTTCTGAGTGAAACTGAACGCACCATAAGTTGTGAATATCCTGTTTTTGATCTTTGCTGGTTTCTACAGTGATGATAATTCCTGGAAATATCACCTTTGAGACGTTTAATTTCTGATTAAATTAGACAGGAAACTCTTAGAAGATCTACATTAGTTTATTAGTGTATCTGTGTTACCTTTGCAGTCACCTCTCCTGCAGATACAAAGAGCAAAAATCATCTTTTTAAGTGTTAACATCCTTTTCTTTCTAACCTTTCAACACTTGGCCGCCTACTTTCCACCACTTATTTAGCCCTTTTGTTGGCGTTCGTTTGTTGTTTCTGTTGTGTCTGTTCAGCTTTGTTTTGATCCTCTTTGGCCCTAAATTCATCACCTGACTCTAACGCACAATAGAGCGGCAGCAGGATTCACTCCTTCGCCCCTGTAGACGACACAGCAACATAAAACCAAAGCCACGTGTTAATGTAGTGTCGACATGTGCGAGTGTTTGTTTCCGTCACCTCGCTGCCACTCGGGGTGTCGAACCCTCCCGGCGTACGTTCATCCTGCGCTCCACAGACACACACACACGCACACACACACACTGCCATGTTTTGTTGTACCTGGGGTTTACAATCTTGTTAACAGTGGCTCAGGAAATAGCAGCTAAATATCTGCGGCTGAGAGATAAAGCGTCCTCGGAGCTCCTGACAGCAGGGCTTCAAACTTCACATATCTTTTATGGACCCGACCTACATACAGCACATCAAATAAAACTAATCTTTATGACGCAGCAGCTACCTTTCAGAACCGCAGCTTCATTCAGTACGCGTCCCTCGTTTTCAGCCACAGTTCTCACGACATTAAAAGCTTTTGTTTGCTGATTGATTTTGCAGCCGGGCTGCGGGGACCATCAGGGTTTTCGTGTTTACAATTGTCTTTATAACCTGTTTTTCTATTACAGCTCTCTATACCGGCTCTAAACAGCTTCTCTTTGTGTCGTGTCCTCTCTGACCTAGATGTCCACACTGGAGCAGGAAGGGGAGGAGGTGGTGGGACAAGCTCGATGTCCTTTCGAGTCACGACAATCCAACGTGGGCCTTTTTGCAGGTTAGCGAAGCAGAGCGACCCCGTGGTCGTACAAACGGTCCTGTAATTGAAACGTCAAAGGTTTAACTCCCACTGCTGCTGATCGGTGTTATTAAAATAATCTGCAAGCTTCAATTAGAGTTAGATAACGGGATTTCACCGAGGAGGAGTCCAATCAGGTGTGTTTGTGGGGATAATAAACTTTGTACTGTTTCTCTTTTTTAATTAAACTTTTGTTTACTGAAGGGAAACAATCGCTCAACCTGAATGTTAATGTTTGAAATAAAGAGCAGCTTATCCGCTGTTTGAGGCTCAAGGTGGTGCGACAGTCTTTTATGCTCGGATGGAGTGTGATAGTTTAGCCGGGGGAGTCACTGAAGACCAAATATGAGTCGTAACTGAAGCTCGGATGTTCTGGGCCGGCGGTGCATTCAAGCATTATTAAAAAAGAGTGGTTCAGGATGTCATTTTAAATAAACGGGCTGAGGAAATGTTGAGATTGAGCTCAAAGTCACACCTGATCGTCTTTGTTTACTTCTTAAGGGGTCTTTAAATTGTTAAATTATGAGGTTTTTACCAAAAATCACGTTACCTGTGTCATTTCTAAGGACTTTTCTTCTGCAGAGCTTCAGTAGATTATTAGCAATTCACCTCTTAGTCGTGGGCGGAGACAGCGCTGCTCTGTACACTCATAGGATGACCACACGTCCTGTTTTACCCGTTCATGTCCTCTTTTTTCGGTGGCTGTCCGGCTTTGTCCGGGGAAGTTTATCAAATCCTTCAAATGTCCAGTTTTGTACGTAAGTTTAGAGTTTGTGTCACAAGGACTTACTGAGTTAGAAGCGCGTAAAAGACACGCTATCCGACCAGAAAAACTCTCAAAATTAACTTCGTGCCCATTTTTAGGAAGTTAGAATACGGTCACCCTAGCCTAACAGTGCCAGGGTAGAGGAAGTAGCAGGTAACATAGAAGTTATTCAGCTCTCAGACTCTAATGTCTTTGGGGACATGATAAAAGTTAATATCATATTTAGCTTCCTTACGAAGATTGCAATCCGCTAACATACGCACTAGTTCTGTGATCGTCCTCTCGACTTCTCAGAGTCTGGCCAGCATAGCGGCACTCTGGGGGCGGAGCTTGGATTTGTGATGTATGAAAATGTAGTTTCACACTTACATTTTTCTCTATGTCCTGTAGCATCAGAAAAAAGTCATATGAAAATGTAAACAACAAGAAGAACATGATGTTCATTTGAGTAGGTCTTTAAAATACGCAGACAGTAAAACAGCGAGTTCACAGCAGGGGTCATAAAATGAGGAAGAAGCAGCGTTTGCTATCAAGCTAGCTGTAGCATCCCTCTGAGATGATTCAGCACTTTTTTAAAGATTTATTGTAAATGTAAAAACAGCATCAGAGAGTGAAACAGACTCGACGTGATAATGACAGGACTATGTGCTAAGTCCTCCTACAGAGGTTGATCTGAATCCGACCCGGATGGAGTCCGATCTGTGCTCGGGTTTCTCCCCTAATGATAGCAGTGACAGAAGCCGATACTCTGTGAACATGAAGGGGGTCCGGTTCATTCAGAGAGAGCCAGACCTCAATCCTGCCAGCTTTCCACTGACATTTATGCAAAGTTCACACAGGTGTTATTAAAAGTGACACATTTCCCTGTATCTGTTATCATCCGCCTCTTTCTAAAGGGCAACCAAAGTCACCTGTGACCAAAATAGACTCTTGATAGAAGTGGGTTATTCTGGGCCATCCTAATCCCTGACAGCATATCTCTCTCTTTTTCTTTCTTTTTTCTCAGGTGGCGATTTCTACTCAGCCACCATGACAGACTTCTTGGCGAGCGATGCAGTGATTTATCGGAGTCTGGGAGAGAGCAGCCCGGTTCTGCGTACAGTCAAGTACGACTCCAAATGGCTGCGAGGTGAGCGTACAGTGTGTTCATGTTTGGGGCATTTACATACAGCTGAAATGAGATCATTTTCTGATTCTCACCAGGAAACGAGTGGAAATCACATCAGTAAATTCATTTTTGCTAAAATATAAAAGATGTTTTTGTCTGAGAGTTTAGAGGATTAAACTTTTTAAAAAGTTTCTACAAACAGAAAGTCAAAACCTGATTAAACATCGTTGTTATTTCTCTCCCTGAACATTTTTACTGATATTTTCACAGTTGTGTCGAGGGCTGCACGATTTGGGCCAAAAATAAAATCCTGATTTTTTTTCTCTGAAAACTCCGATTTTTGATTTTTTTATTCAGTGACAACTTCACCAAACTTCACTTTAATAAAGAGTTTTTAATCATCTCTAAAAAACCAAACCACTGAAAATGATGTACGTAGTTCATATGCCAAGCCAGTAAGTGGCGCTGTAACGCTGCACAAGAAATGCACAAAAAACAGAAGAAGAGTACAGAGCATGTGTATAAAGGTTGTTTTGGCGATATAAAAGAGTTCCTCTGTGTGTCACATGACAGTTTTCAGAGATGCAGATAGACATCCACACGGAGATGAAATGGTCGTCGTTTACCGATTTATTCACTCGCTGACCCGTTTTCAAAAAGTACCGTTTACAGTCACCTGAAATTTCGTTTCCGATACAACAAAAAACTTTAGCGTTTCCTCTTGAATTAGTTTCCGTGGTGACGGGTTGATACCGCCTCCAGACAGACTTTGCAGCGGGGAGTGGTTTACTCTTCATCTGAAACTGTGAAGTCGTACCAATTCAACACGACTGACTCGCTCTTGTCCGATTTCGCCACGAAATTATCGCCTTCTTTTGCAAACGCCATGTTTGTTTACACTGGTGTGTGTGGGAACCGGGGAGCGCTCTCGCAGGAAGGGGGAGGAGCCTACGGTGGCATGATAGAGAGGAAAATCGATTTGAGGATTTTAATTTTTAACATCATCATAATTAAATAATCTGATTACGATTTAAAATCGATGAATCGTGCAGCCCTAGTCGGTTCATTTGCATTGTCCCTGTTTTTCCCGTCTCACCATGACCTTGAGCTGAACGGCACCACAATAAAAAAAAACATCTTAATGCAAATTGGATTCATAGACGCAGTCCTCCTGATTCAGACTGTGTTTAATAGTTTCAGAGTTTGCTGTTTATTTATATTTCACAAAGCCAGACGGAGTCTTTTGTTTTAAATGGAGAAGAAAAGCATCTGTAATAAAGGAGCGAGTCTTTGTTGAGCTTCTCCCTTAAAAATGAAGCAGAACAGTCACAGATTACTCTAAATCCTGCTGATCATTTCTCTTTGACTCAATCAGTGGAATAATTGCTTTCGCAGCGCCATTATTGGGATTAAAACAACACTCTCTGCTAATCTGCTGATAGTTTTAAATGGAAAGTTTCAGGATTTGATCAAACGGCTCGTGAAAATAAAGGAATAGAAACGCTGTCCGCACAATCAAACTTTCATGTCTTTAATTTCTCATTAATTTTGAACGTTTTATTTCTTCTGCACGGACAAAAGCGTGTGAGTAATCTAAAATTAATCTGTGTGTACCTGAAAAACATGGATCTGATACCGTATTAAGATTCCAGAGATTGTCCTCACAGTCCGACTTTATTAGAAATCGTCGTTTTTATCAGCAGAACTTCTTCATGACTGTCATCCTCCTGACTCCTCTCTTTGTTGTCAGATTCAGATTTTCCGTTTCTCTTTGAACCATTGTCCAAATTGAGCATCTGTGTTTACCGGCTCTCCTTCCAGGCGTCTCACTCCTCACTCTCATGTTAGGAATAAGACATCGCCGCCAGCTTGTTTATCAAATATCTCCTCTTCTCCTGTCCCACAGAGCCCCATTTCCTCCACGCCATCGAGTACGGGAACTACGTGTACTTCTTCTTCAGCGAGATCGCAGTGGAGTACACCACTCTTGGCAAGGTGAGAGACATATTTCCGAGCAGACGCTCTTCAGACTCGTGGTTTGTGGTGCCGTACTTGTGGAACAAAGTCAAACAGCATCTCTTCCATGCAAACGGCACGTCTGCGAACTGCTGCTCAATATTCCGTGTTTGCTCTGCCTGAGTTTGTTTCCCCTCTTGTCCCCCTCAGGTGGTTTTCTCCAGAGTGGCCCGTGTTTGTAAGAATGACAACGGCGGTTCGCCGAGGGTTCTCGAACGTTACTGGACGTCGTTCCTCAAAGCGCGGCTGAACTGCTCCGTCCCGGGCGACTCCTTCTTCTACTTCGATGTTCTGCAGTCGCTGACGAACGTGCTGCAGATCAACCACAGGCCGGCCGTGCTCGGAGTCTTCACCACGCAGGCAAACAGGTCCGGATCTATATGCACGCACAATATTTACACATGCATGAAAATGTTGTGTTGTGTCTATACAAAAAATCTTTTAATATCAGTCAGTAGTTATTAGTTATTGATGACATTTGGGAATATCACGATTTCGCTGTGTTTTGTTATGTCTGTGTCGTCAACATTTGAACATTTTTGAGCGGTCTGCTCTTTCTGACTGTAAACAAAGCCATTCTCCACCTCCTCTAACCTGATTGGTTGTGAGGCAGACGCTGCTTCCCCGTGTCGTTCAGGAGCCCAAACAAAGTTAGCATGCTACAATATCGGACAGTAGAAACCAACCAGAAAGTTCGGAAAATTGTCTGAATCCTCCTTTGGCCACGACTGCTGACACATGCAAGAAAACACTCAAACATAAACAGTCAGCAAGAAAACAGTCAACAGGAAAACGGTCAACAAGAAAACAGTCAACAAAAAACAGTCAGCAAGAAAACAGTCAGCAAGAAAACAGGCATCACCAAAACAGTCAACAAAAAAACAGTCAACAAGAAAACAGTCAGCAAGAAAATGCTGCTCCCCCGTGTCATTCAGGAGCCCAAACAAAGTTAGCGTGCTACAATATCGGACAGTAGAAACCAACCAGAAAGTTCGGAAAATTGTCTGAATCCTCCTTTGGCCACGACTGCCGACACAAGCAAGAAAACAAAGTAAATACCGGAGACTCTGGAGGAATAACGGGCGCTTAAAACGGAGGTAGACCGGACAAGAGCTAAAAAGCCGGGTCAACATAAACGATGGGGGACGCTTGGGGATCTTGGTGACCCTGTAACCTTTCTGCTGGACAGGTAAACCGCTTTAACAAAGTAAGACAAGTGTCTGTAACAGAAGTGTTTCTTGTCAAACGGACCTGCTGTAGCGTGTTGTAGCGCCATCGCTAAACTGTCCTCCCTCGGGTCCTGGACTATGTCACTTTATCCTCGTTGTAGAAGTCCTGCAAACATTGTGTTTGCTGGTAGTCTGTTGGCATCTACAGTAGCACCAATGCTTTTGACTTTCACCTTCACTGGGCCCCATTTGTAATGATCTGAAGTATTTATCTGCATTATATCTGAATTTAACTGGAACGATACGAGCGAGCAGGAGCGTCTGTTTGTGGGCGGGGCTTGCTGGAGCAGAGTCACTTCCTCAGATCCTGCCTACCCCACCTTAAAAACCACCTGAACTGAACTGAACTCTGAGTCTTACAGCAGGAATCACAGGATATATAAAGTTTTAGTTCCAGTCTGTCCGTGTGTGATGAAGCGTCCTCGTCTGCTCCAGGCTCTGACAAGGCGCTGATTTGCAGACATTTGTCTCGCTCTTTTTATAATGTCATTACCTCCTCTCACCTTTCTGCAGCATCACCGGCTCAGCCGTGTGCGCCTTCTACATGGACGACATCGAGAAGGCGTTCAGTGGGAAGTTTAAAGAACAGAAGAACAGCGAGTCGGCCTGGACACCTGTTCCAGAGGAGCAGGTCCCCAAACCGAGGTGAGAGACGCGCCTTTAAATAGAAAACCGTCACTTCACCCGAACGTTTTGCTCGGCCTCCCACGGTGACGTTCTCTCAGCAGCTGTTGGTATTGTTCTGTGCAGACTTCTCCAAACACGGAAGAACTAAGCAGTCACACACACACACACAGACACACACACCTGTTTTCCCTCCTGCTTGTTTCCCACAACAAACAGCTGTCAGTGTTTTTTTACATCTGTGCGCTCAGAGCTGAATTCACGTCGGACTAATTATTTCTTCTCCGCTGCTGTCGAACAGGCCCGGGTGCTGCGCCGGCGAAGGCTCGGCAGGTGCCTTTAAGTCGTCCACAACTTTCCCTGACGACACCCTGACTTTCATCAAGTCCTACCCGCTCATGGACGAGTCGGTCCCCTCGGTCAACGACAGACCCTACTTCACCCGCACCACCAGCAGGTCAGTTTTACCGACATTAGAGGAAGGACCTGTGCGGGTTTGACCTCCACAGTCTCAGACCTTAACGCTGAAGTTTCTGAGCTAAACGTACAGGACGCCTTATCAGAACTGACCCACATTCTGAAACGTGGCGAGGCGTTGGGCAGAAATTTAATTATAGAATTGATTAATGACTGAGACAGTTCATCAAGCAAAAATACTAATCACTCACTGACTTTAATTTAATATGAGTCACTGTCAGAGAAAAAAAAGAGGTTTTCACCTCGGAGTTTTTGACGTCGTCACGCCTATTTTTACTTTTATGGACTTTTTTTATAGACTTTGATAAACAGGTGAGCTGATGTTGACATAGATTCACACAGTGTGGTTTTAAACAGATTAACAACTCTTTTAGTCATCATCAGAGGTGACCTTTGACCTTTTAACCTTTTGTTATGTTTGTCTGGGACACCTGCAGAGTGTTTTTGCATGACTGCAGCTCAGAAATCTACCAGTTTATTTTATCCTGGTACTTTTTAGCCTCTGCCTGAAACACGTCGGGTGTTACTTTTGACACAGCTTTACTTCCAACCTCCCCATTTCCTCTCACAGTCTGTCTCTGCTCAGCTGTCCTGTCAAATAAAGTAAAAGAAAACCCAAAAATTAACTTTAATAAAGACCAAAATAACTGTTTTTTTTTGCTAGCGCCTTTATCTTTAGCGAGAGAGAACTTTTATTATTGCTTATTAAGAATTTTTATCAGAATTAGACTAACCAGCAGGCTTTGGTAAATTAAAAAAATGTTTTTTTTTTACCTGCTGATGTGTTTTTAAAAAAGGTTAAAAAGTCTGAAAGTGTTAAAGAGTTTGTAGACGGTGCAGACATCAAATAATGATAATTTCTGATGATTATTTATGCCACAAATGAGCAGAGGACTTTTTACACAGCTTTTCTTAGTCTGTGAACCTTAGAGAAAAACAGCCCAAATAAGATAAAGTTTAGCACAAACAGCTGATGTTGTAAATATGAAAAAAAAGCACTTTTGGGAACTATTTGTTGAACTATTAGTTTGAACAGTCGCTGGTTCAACTCCCTTTCCTGCAAGTTTTCCCCATTTCCTCCCACAGCCTGTCTCTCCTCAGATGTCTTATTAAATAAAGCAAAATAAAGAACAAAATTATAACTTTAATTGAGAATAAAACGATTTTTTTAACTTTAGGAAGAGAGAAATATTGATGATGTGGTTTAATAAGAATTATTATCAGAATTAGACAAACCAGCATGCTTATGTAACCAAAAAATGCCTTTTTTTTAACCTGCTGATGTGTTTTTTTTAAAGTTTGAAAAGTCTGAAAGTTTTAAAAAGTTTGTAGGTGATGTAGAAATCAAATAATCATGATGTCTGATGATTATTTAGCAGCTCTGAAATCATAAAACAGGCCCTTCTCACAGCAAACACCAGGCTCTGCTCCTCGGTGGTTAGTATGCAGGTATAATTTTCTATTTTCAGCGTTATGTAGCGGCGGCAGTGTTCCACACTCGGGGCTGTGATTGGTATCGACGAGTGAGCTCAGGTGGAACACACCGCCGTGTCCCTCATTAAAACCCATCGGATTTGTGCAACGTTCAATCTCGGCTCATATCAAAGACAAGCTGCGCTGGGAGGAGGAGGAGGTGGGAGCGAGGGGGGCATCTCCGGACGCCAAACTGACCTGCAGAAACTCGTGTGTGTGCGTGCGTGACATTTAAGGATCCACACATATCAGATGATGCAGAGTAAATAGTGAATCATTGATAAGTGTCACACGCGTTTCAGACAGGAACTCATAAACCTCACACACACACACACACACACACACACACACACACACACGCACACACACACACTCTCTCAGGCTCCTCCGTGCCTCCTGAAGCAGAGCCAGCCTGACAGCCAGCCAGACACCGCTGTGGCTCCACACTGGGGAAACATGCGCCGCTTCGCATCTGGCGCCAAAAACATCACATCTGCCTCGCTTCTCCCCGGAGAGGAGGGAGATAAATGAAATCTAACCAGTACGCATCACGCAATACTACCAAGTCATTGCCGCTACGTGCCGGTCCGGACGACGCGGGTAAACACGGCGGCCTCCCTGGGACCCCGTGGGAGGAGGTGAGAGGGGATTTGGGGGCAGAGGAGCTGCTGCTGACGTCCTTTTATAGAAGAAACCAGAAGGAGCGTGATGCCAAATGAATTACTGGTTTTACTGGGGCGAGATTGTTTGTTCAAACCCCGGGGCCGAGGAGGGATAAAATAAACTAGAAAATTTGCATTTCCTTGCAGAAAATGCGTGGAAATGCTGAGTGCTGAAAGCTGAAAAAGCAATGCTAAACTGCTAATAAAACATGGAGAAAGGTATAAATGTAAAAGCTGTTGAAGGGGTAAAAAAATATATATAAGTTAAATAATTGTGAAAATGGTTGGAGGATAAATAGTATGAATATGCTCCTCAAATTAAAATTTGATTGATGCTGATAGAGGCTGGAAAATGTTCTACAATTACACAAAGTTTGAATGAAGAAGTAAATTACCTTAAAAGGCAAGTAAGTGAAAAGTGGCATAAGTTTAAGTTGTAGTACTAGAAGTAGTATGATAATAGGTAGTTGTAGTAGTGATATTAGTAGTCATGTAAGCAGTAGAAGTAGTTTTAGAATTGAAGAAGTAGAAGTCAAAGCAGTAGAGCTCGTGGTAGAAGTAAGAGTAGAAGTAAAAAAATATTAAGAGAAGCAAGAGCAGTGGAGGTGGAAGTGAAGATACAAGTTAAGGTGACATAAGTAGTAATTGTAGTGGTAGAACTGGGATTTTGCTTGAAGAATTAAAACATACATAAATAATGAGAATGATTTTGAAGTGGGAAAAACTTAAAAAATTAGACGTCCTAATGTGTTTAACAGTTTTGAAGTATCCCAAAGGTTTGAATCAGTTTGAATGAGTTTGGATTTGTCTGAAGAATTTCATAATGCATGAATAATGAAAATAATTTTAAAGTGGGAAAAAGTTAAATGAATAAAAATCCTGAGTACACCCCATATTGTCCTCAATGAGCTGAATTTTTGGAGCCCTGAATGGTTTCTGTAGGTCAAAGTTTGTAGTCCTCGCTTTGTGGGTCTTTTCTCATAGACCTCACAAAGCAGCAAGTACAAGATTTTGTGTGTGTGTCTCGTTAATGACTGCATCCTAAACAGCTGTGAGATCAAAGGCATTAACTGACCTACTGTTTGACTGAGAAGCAGCTGAACTGCAGAGGATGTAAAGCCTCTGAACTTCTTCACATAGTGTGATTTCCTTAAGTCCCAGAATGAAAATAAGAACATCGTACGAATCATCCGCCCTTCATGAACACAATGATGTGTTTTTCATGTCTGTACTCCAAGAAATGTGGCCACAACAGCGAGTTAAAAAAGTCTGAGCCTGAGTGGCGATAAGGATTTTCTTGGAGAAAAATAACATTAGGGCTAATGGGAGAGATTTCCGCCTATTTGAACAGTTGGTCACCTGCTGGCCAAGGGGTAGGATTTAATGATTTGAAACCTCTTTTGTGAGAAGCAGGACACATATACCTCCATTTTGATGTATTTTTTATGTCTGTGGAGTGAGATTTGTGGGCGTGGGAGCGATATATTCGAGCGAGGTTCTGTCGATCAGAGACGAGGTCTGCACTCTAGCTGATGACATCATCACTCTAAACTCTCCAATACACACCCATTATAAAGCCTGAAAATTTGCTGAAAACCACAAGTTGCTTAAAGCTAAATTGTGGAAGAACTGTAAAAGATATCAAAAAACTGACTACAACTCTAATAGTCGACAAGACAATGAACATTTTAAAGCAAAAATGAGGTCTCTAGGTGAAAGTATGCAGAAGTTATAAGGTTCAGAAGGTGGAAGAATAACAGGAAGAATTGGAAGATTTCCCCATTGACTTCAATGTTAAAATTTTTGCATAAAAAGTTAAAAAAATCAAAAAGTATAAAGGGTAGAAAAGTGAAAAGTAATCGCCGTCATGTCCTGAAGGAGAGGAATAGTTTAAAGTTTGAACGGTTGAAATCGCACAAAGTGGAGAAGAGTTATAAAGTGCCAAAAAATGGCGGAAGAAAAATAATAATAATAATAATAATAAAGAAACAGGAGAATAACAATAAGTGGAAATGCCTATCAGCATTTCCACTTAATGAATAAAGCTTATCCTCCTGTCAACAAACACCCGGTTCAAGGTGCCCTTCAGAACCGCCTCTTAATCCACCGCTGGAACCAGCTGTGGACTGTGGTGATACTGGGCAGCTCCCAGGTGTCTCCCAGTACAGCCCATGGAAACAGATAAAAAGGCAAACTACGTCTCCAAAGAGATTTGAGCGGAGGACGGTCGTCCAATAAGAGGACAGATGGATCGATGGGACGAGTGTAGGTGGATGGATAAACTGGAAGATGAATTAATAGGATGATGGGATTAGAGGATGTAGGCGCCGGAGTATGGGAATGGTGAGTCGGTGGATGAAGTGATTGATCACTCTCCGCTGCATCAGACAATGAGCTCAGTGTTCGCCCACTGTCTTCAGTTTACCGCAGGAAATCAGCTCTGACAAAACAAAAACAAAGCCAAGACGCTAACCGGCTGATTAGTCCTTTTTAATTGACATCAACTTCAAGAGGAGTGACAGCGATGATTCAAGCGTGCATGAGTAACTTTAAGGAAAGGGTTGAGTTTGACGTCAAATTTTCATGCATTTAGTGATATGTAGTTAAAATCAGCGAAGTTTGAGGCGGGGAGAGCAGCAGCAAAGACACCCAGGAAATCAAACGCAGTAAAAGTAGAAAAGCTTCAACAGAAAAATGAAATAATCTGGAATTTGTTGAATTTCTGATGGTCTTCCTCTTTTGTTGACAGATTCAAGTTGACCCAGATAGCGGTGGACACGTCCGCAGGGCCGTACAAGAACTACACCGTGATTTTTCTGGGCTCGGACAACGGCCACGTGTTGAAGATCCTGGCCAGCACCGAAGGGGCCAACGCGTCCTTCAACACCCAAATCCTGGAGGACATCGACGTCTACAACCCGAACAAGTCAGACAACAATGATGATGTTTTAAAGTCTATGTTTTCCCTAAATTGCCTCTTTTGCTTGTCTTTTCATTTTCGTTGTAATCCCCGTCGTTTTGTCGTCTTCCTTTGTATCCGTCTTTTACTTTGTCTTATCGTTCTTTGTCTCCGTCTTGGTTCCTCTCCTCCTCTCTGTGTTCTGCCCACCCACTCCTTGTTCTATTGTAACACTTTGCATCACCCTGTACAGCTAGAGGGGATGTTTTTTTTCCCTTCTTCTTCCTGTGTCTTCCTTTGTTTTCTGACTGCACAGCTTGTAAAGTGTATCTGCATGGAGTTTGAATCACAGCCCGCTCTCCTGTATAATTTTCAGACTGCGCCTTTCGTCTGCAGGGCTGATTTAAAAAAAATCAGAAATAAAACAGGATGGGAAATGTCTGATCGCAGCGGTCGGTGTTTTTCTGTGTTCTTAGATGCAACGTGCGAGGCGAGGACAGGAGGGTGCTGGGCCTGGAGTTGGATCGAGACCATCACGCGTTGTTTGTGGCGTTCTCCAGCTGTGTGATTCGTGTGCCGCTGAGCCGCTGCTCCGACTACAGCTCCTGCAAGAAGTGAGTCACCTGTAGAGCAAAGGTTTATCTCTGGTCACAGCAGGGGGGTTGTTCACCCTTTAGCAGAAACAGAGAGATGATTAATCTATTAATTCATCTGTAACTGAATCACTCCGAGTCGAGTCATATCAGCCAGAAAAGACAGGATTACCCCTTCACAGGATGGAGTGAGTCACAGCCCAAAGTAGGAGTTAAAATACTCGCATAAATGTGCAACGCTGCATCGCTCAGTACATGAAAAAAGGGTTTGAACTTGTGGTGCCTCCAGATCTAAGAACCTTTAGAGGATCTCTTAACTCCAGGGTCTAAATTTAGTTCTAGGGTAAAAGACCAGATCCCCTCAAGGACAGTTTCCCACAAGTAACTCGTCCAATCTTATATCGATCTGCCAAGGTGAGGAAAAAAAGATAAAAAGGATTCAGCTAACAGGCTGAGTTAGATCCTTATACTGAACTCAAACTTCATATTCTTGACCAGCTATGATGTGAAAATATACGCCCAGTATGTTCTGATCTCTACCTGAAGACAGACTGACGGTAGTGTGTCAAGATTTAAAGTTTATAGAAGTTAAAATCTGGATCAGAGTCATTCTATATGCTGACGATACACAAGTTTATCCCTCTGAGCCTGACGTCAAAAGACGATAGAGTTACCATGGGAATAAGGTCTTTTTACCTGTCCCTCAAAAAGCCGACTGTAGTGTCGCACAAATGATGTCTGTCATTTTTGTTGTATAGCGTTTATTTTTGCTTACTGCCACCTGCTGGACCGGAGGTGTAGTGCAGTTTTCTGTATTGCTTCTCTGCTAGAGTGACCACACGTCCTCTTTTACACGGACCTTTCCTCTTTTTTGGGGGCTGTCCGGCCTTGTCCAGGGGGAGTTTATAAAGTCCTTCAAATGTCAGCGGTTTTGTGTGGAAGGTTTGAGTTTGTGTAGCGTGGATTAACTGACTAAGAAACACGTAAAAAACACTATAAAACCCCCACTACTACACGTGACTCCGCCCCGCGTAGCAGTGTCCTCTTTTTTAGGGTTTCAGAATATGATCACCCTGTTCTCTACATAATTAGCCTGATTTTCACAGTTTCTACTAGACTTTAGGAAGCTGTGGAACTTCAAACATCATTCGCCCACAGGAACCATTTAGTATTTTGGGCCTTTAAACTTTCAAGTTTCAGGATTTTAGCTATGTACTTTACTTTTCTGTTTAAGACGGCAAACTAATCACAGAGCAGGTCCAAATATAACCGAAATATTCACATTTTCACATGTGTCTCTGACAGGAGACCGTCTAGTGTCTCAACTTCACCAAACAGATTGCAAATATTACGTTACCTGCTGCATTCACATTTCGTCTTATCTGGTCGTGCGCAGACTTCAAACGAAAAGAGGCTGATAAAAACAAACGTCTGTTTTGATGTCCTGATCAAATGATTCGGGACTGTGCGTTCTCACACGCCACCGTTCCTCCGGGTCATGTCCTGACATTTTTTATAAGTGTAGTTCATGTGTGACAGGAGAGGAGCTCAAGTTTCTGAATCAATGTTGCAGCTCACTTCTGTTTCCAGGGAGACGAGAGTGAAGATTGTCGATATGGTATAAATGTCAGAGGCTTTAGAAAACTCTCCGGATGTCATGTAAGGTGTTCAAAACGGACTTTGATGGTTTGCAAATCATTTAAACTTCATATTTGATTGAAAATATCACAAAGACGACATATGAGACGCTCGGTCTGTTATTAGTTTTTGAAATATAGATGCTCGTGTCAGAAAAAGTTCCTACAGGGGAATGTTTACTGTTGTTTTCTGATGGACAGACAGGAGGTTATTGTTATCAGCCGACTTCACACAGACTTGAATCAGCATCAGACCCCGAGTACAGGAGCAGCAGACTCTCAGAGGAGTGACCCGGCTGTAAATACTCACTGGATCTGCTCCTTGAAAGCAACCACCGGCACCTGGGGTCACAAACGAAGGTCTCTGTTGTCTCCCAGTGAAAGCCGGACGGTGCAATGAAAAAAAAATCACAGCTTCAGGTTTATTTTCTAAACCAAAAAGATTCAAAAGCTCCAGTTGAACCTGAATGTAAGATAAGATCAAATCTGGATCAAGTGGAGGACTCTTAGGGACCGGAATTGGCCCCTCACTCGTCAAATGTAAAATTCATGTGTTTGAAAAGAGGAGAGGTTGCATAAATTTGAGGAAAAAAGGGGAACTTGTGAAACTCTGAAAGAAGGCAATCGGTCAAAAGCCCCGGGAACAAAACAAGTCAAGGTCTTGGAACGTCTGAAAAAACAGCCTGAGGACCGAGACCACACTGAGAGCTGCTGCCCAGAAACTCTGCATGAAATCAGAGTTTCCTGCCTGAGTACTGAGAAGGACTGGCACTCACTCTGCCAGGTAACTCAAGGAAAGCCGGATCAATTTCCTTTGCAACTACCAATTTGAGAGATTGTGTCCACTCCTGATGCTTTTGGACAAAAGCCTGTTCCTAACAGCAGATGCTATGCTATTATCTGCCTGCTCCATGGAGCTGCTCGGGGCCCACTTTCCTCTAAAAGCACTTATTTGTGGTGTTGGCATGAAGTGAGAATAAGATTGAACTGAGCAGCGGTGAATGTGCGGCTGCCATGTAAGAAATTCTGCGGTGAAAGGCGAGGTTGAACTTTTCTATTAGCTGATTCTGATCTGATCTCTGCCTGAGCTTCATGTTGGAGAGCGGACGGGTTCATCTTTTGAGAGAGTTTCTGCAGTTTGAAGTTTTCGAGGATTCAGGGTTTCACTTAGAGTTTGGAGGTTAGAAATGACTGGATGACTCACAACACGATTAGACACGATTAGACACGATACGATGTTTGGCTCTGATGACCGTCAAGTCCACCTATTGGAGGTGATCGAGACTCTCTGAGGACGAGAGTGTGTCCTCCATCCGTCCTCTCAGCGTACAGAGCTGGATCCACTTTTTCTGTCTTTCTTTATTTGTTATTAAAAGTGGCGTCCACGTCTCTTAACTAGATTTCTTTACTGCTCTCTGACATCCTCAGGGTTTCTGCAGCTGTCGGCGTCCTCTCCGGTCAGATAACCTCCATTTAAGGATCGAACACAATGATTTTTTTATTAGGGCTGATACCAATACTGATTATTGGTAATCAAGGAAATGGATAACCGATATTTTTCGCAGTAAAAATGTATATTTTGGCCTTATTTTGAAACATGTGCTTTTATTTTGAAATGAGAGAAGAACCGGAAGTACCTCATGCTAGTTCCGTAAGCTTCATAGAGACCGTGGAGCGCCTCTAGCAATGGTGTTTCCTGCTAGTTTGTTTCTTTTGTTTTAATTCTCCATCCTTCATGGTGTTTGTTGTAACTGTGGGCGTGTGGTTTTATGAGAACTGTAGGATAAAAGTTCTTATTTTTGACTGTGAAGTTTGCCTCTCGGGATGATTATTACTAATGATCAACATCAATCATTAATGATCATTACTGTGTGATAATGACTCAGGACATTATCACACAGCCAAGAGTGGTGACTTCAGGCAGAGAGAGGCAGCTGTGGAAGAGCCAAACGAGAGCGTTTTGAAATAAACGTATATTATCGGCTATCAGTGGAAAAAACAGCCGATTATTGTAAAAATACTGAATATCAGCCAATATGCCGATTATTGCTCGATCCTTACCTCCATTATTATTACCCTTATTCATGTTAGTGTTAATGAAAAAATAAAAGTAAATTAGATGTGAGGTTTTGCAGCTTTTCTGAAGTTTGAGAAAGAAAGAATTGATTTGTGAAACGCCTGTGAGTTACCTCCTTTTATTTTGAAAGGGGTCTGGCTGCAGACCCCGACTGAGCGAACCAGAAGTTGATTCAAAGCCTTTCAAATTAAAAGCGATTACACCAGGAAGTACATATTTCTTGTCTTATGTGAATATATTTTACTTCTTGGTTCTTTATTTTATGTATATATAATGTTAATAAGATTTCTTTGTGTATTCATGTGTTCAACAAAGAGAAAATACAAACGACATAACCACTTCAAGGGTTATTCTACAGATAAAAAATACAAACTTAATGTTCAGCTGTTGTTATGATCACCTTAAAACATTAATTACTTTACTCATATTTTAATTTAATCAGCTGTTTGTTTAGTTTTCCTCATAAATTCATTTAAAACAATAAATCTCTAAACTCCAACTGCTGATTTTACACCATTTATCACTGAAAACTTTGCCTCCTGCACTTTTGGACTCATTTACAGATCTCTTAACTTTCTTTGTGGCAAAAACAAACTGGAGCGCGTGAGGAAAAACATCACCTCTGGTCCAGAGATGATTCTTCTGATTCCAACATATTCAGAAAACGTATGTCGACAATTATTTCGCCACTATAACTAAAAAAATAAAGGGGTACAGCTGTATTATAGAGCGTCTTTATGATGCCATTCAGCTTGACCGTCAACTCTTCGCCTCGCCAACGCGCCCGCCATAGATCACTGTCAGGTGTAAACTCTGTAAAAGGGACAAAATGGAAGTTTGAAAGTGCTGCTGTCAAGAAGCTTACATTGCACTTCCAACAAGTTTATGAGCTGAGCGCAGCAGAGCCTTCGAGCGTCTCTCTTTGTCTACAGCCTTTTGTTTTGTGAGACGATGTTTTAGCTCCAGTTAATGTGTTCGCTCCCCAGCTGCAGGAGCTATTTTTGGGACTGTGAGGAATGCTGGCCCCTCCGATTTGCCCCCTCTTTTCCTCAACTCGGAGAAAGGATCGCTCCTCGGCTCCGCTTGGGAATACACGTGCCCTCGTAGCACGCTAACCCTTCACTGCAGAGGTCTGGAGAAGCTCTCAACATTGTTTAGTCATAAATTGATTCCAGCTGATTGGCTGGGAGCCAGCGACGGTGGCCTCCATGTATTTTTTTTCTTCTGAATCTGGAGTAGGGAGGAGAGGAGAGGGGATGCGGGGTAAATGGATAGCGCCTGTCTGGAGCTTTCAGGCCGGCTACATCCTACAGATCCTTTTTAGAGACTGGAGCTGCAGCACACCTCATCCCAGGATTAGGGGCCCTGTAAGCCTCATCAGTACTGGCCAGGAGGTCAGGTTTCAGCCGCCATATCCTCCTTTACCACACCAATGAATCTGTCCGTCTCCCTGCAGATGAGATTTAGCCAATCCCTCTGTTTTTCTGCCTTCATTTTTCCCCTCTCTCTCTCTCTCTGTCTGTCGCTCTGTCTCCCCTCCCTCACTGTAAGCCTGCATCATCAGGTTTCTTTTTTCACTCCAGGCCCTGCTGCCAATATTGGGTTTCAGAAAATGTTCTGCTTTCAACAAGCGGCTGGCTGGGAACAGTATGAAATGGGAGTTTTATTAAAAAAAACACAATAAAGGGGCAAAGAGGCCCCAAACCCTGACAATCTGGAGATCCGGGGATTTTCAGCTCCAGTGTAAATTTCCTTTTTTATATGAACAGCTTCGTCTCACTCACTGCCTGCTCTAAGAGGAAAATCTATGTATTATATTAGTTTTACTGACACATATAAAGGAGAGTGAAAGCTTTTGTGCGGGATCATTATCGTTTATTACAACCCTTAGCTTTTACCATCAGTTTAGTTTTATTGGAGAAAGTGCTGAAATCACGACAACAAAACTAAAAACAAACACAATCAATCACACCGATCGAAAGAATCTTAACGACTGTTTAAGCCAAAAAGATAATGGTGTGTTTATTATAGTTTAGCCTAATTATTCCCAAAGGTTAAACAGAGTTTAGTGTAAATGTTCTTTTGGTTTAAGGTCAAACTGGGCGCTCTTTTAAAACCTCAGCCTCTCCTTTTTACGTCCTGGCTGATGTTAGTCGTGACATTTAGAGCTGATGTCTGTCTGGACTCTTTGCTGCTGCTCTACCCGCCTTAAATTTTTACATAAGCATATAAAAGAGAAGACCTGCTGCTCTACCTGCTCTTTAGTTAAAGGCCAGGGCGCTCTCAGATTTAGGTTTTAATGCCAGATATTTTTTATTTTATGAAAAAGATTCATAACAGAAAACTCGGGGATATGTTTGTACTTTTTAGGCAGGACTGTTCAAACTGAAGGTCCTCACACACCAGGAACGACACAAATATGAGACGCGAAATTACGAAATCTTCAGAGAATTTTGATGCGGCTGACTATACAATCAGCCGGTCGGCCATGTTGGATATACCGGTGAATCAGACGTCGCAACAACATGACATCTGATTGGTCAGAAGTGGACACACAGTATGTGAAACTTAAGAAAATTCGACTGTGATATGATGAAATAAATGGGAAAACGTCGCTGATGTGAACTTTATTATTAACAGGATACAGGTTCAAAAAATAATGTTGACGTCCAAAATTATTGCACGAAAAAAACGCTCCCGGTGTGTAAGGACCTTAAAAGCGCATGTTTTTGATGTTGTCTTACCCGGGTGCAGGAAGAGACAACTATAGGGGCTAATAGATAATCAGTCACTGCTTTTAAATCACTTCTTAACACTAATTTTTGTCTTCTTTATACCTTTTACTCATCTTATTCATGTTTTATTACCTCTTCTCTTATTTTTTGATACTATTTCACTTTAGCCGTTTCCTTCCTCTGACTTCTTCTTTTACATTTATTTTTCATTTAAAATTTTACTTCTCTTCATGTTTTTTGTTCTTTTTTCTTCTCTTTGACTTGCCTTTCTAAATTCAAGTTGCCTTGGTCTCAGATTTTGTGGTTGGGTGTCTGCGTTGGCCGATATCGCAGATTTTTATTTTATTTTATGTTTTATTTTTATCGCCGATAATTTCTCATGAGGACACGTAGTCTTGGTTTTAGTCTTGCCAAGGCTGTTCTGTTGTTTTAAACTTTTGTTTTTAAAAGTACCATTTACATCAAGTTGTTTTTATTATTAGTAGTAGTAAAAAAGTGGAGATCTGTAGGATTATTACCGTAGGATTCTGCAGGTCGTGTTGGTAATCCTGTTTCTGTTTTCACACCTAAAATAAGGTAAAATGAGTCTAAAGTAGGAAACAGTGCTCTGTTGTTAAAATCTGTAAATGTCATGTTTCACGTTTTTGCTTTTTCTACTGATATGAAAAAAAAAGCCCGAGCCAAAGGCCGCCGTGTACTTTGGTGGATTGGATATTTGATCGAGTGGCTTTTAATGTCAGTTTTTCTTAGAACCATTGGAGAAAAGTCCCAAACCACTTTATTCAGAGGAACTGAAATGTCAGCAATAATCCCTCATTACTCTGAAAAACAGAGTCCACACGACGACTGTAAAAAGAGAATGTCAGAGTTGAAACGGGAAGTCGATCTGTTAACTGTTTTTGAGGCTGCCGAGTGAAGCTTTTCCAACGTGAACGCTGCTGACCTCTTGTTTTCTCCGTCATTAGACCGACCTACAAGTTAGTCCCGTCCTCTGTCTGCTCATCAAGGTCCAGGTCCTCATAAACCATAAAGATCTGCTTTAGTCTGGGACCCTGGTCTCATATTAAATCTTTTTGTTCTTTAATGATAGCTCCTCAAATGTGTGTGGTAAATGTCGTGTAACAGGAGCGTTTATTTGCTCATAGACTCTAGTTAAAGTTCAGACGTGTGTTCAGACTTGGCGTTTTGGTCGTTCTGCGTCTGAAACCGTCTCCTGTAAGTCAGGACTGTGTTGTTCTCAGGATATTGGACAAATGACAGCTGGAAGTTATGAGTCTGGGCCTCAAATGTTTGATATATCCCCTCTCCCCTCAGCAACTAATGGATGTTTCTTACACGCTGTGGCTGCAGGCGAACACACACACACACATACACACACACACACACACACAAACACACACGTTTCTGTTTATCATGAGTACGAGCACAAAGGACAGAAGTCTGAAGAGCGATGAGGGACACACGCAGACACTTGTCCTGTAAAAACTGCAAATATGAGACGAGCAGCAGACGAAGAAAAATGGTGTTTCACTTTTTTTCGGACGCTGCTGGCGTGGTTCCTTTAAGAGCTGCAGAGCGGCGGCTCGCGCTGTCATGTGACCATAGATGAATGATGGAGATGATGAAGAGGCGAGGCCGGCTGGGAGAAGAAAGAGATGCACATGCACCTCATGGCAAGTGAATGTATATTTTATTAAGGCTGCATTATGCAGTGTCACATATTGGCAGCTGCACACAGAGGCGAGAGTCATTCTGGGACCTCGACACTCGGAGGTTTTCTGTCAGTCTGCGAGGCTGTTAGCGAGAACAGGGAAAAACATTTCAGGGCCTTTTTGGACTGAAAGTTAATTTGGTGGTGAGAGGGAGGTGTACATTTCACCTCAGAGTTTATATATACTTCACTTACACTTACACTTTAAGCTGTTACTACTTTACATGGGGAAAAAAAGATCATTTCTCACAAAAGTCTACATTCATATTTGTTTTTGAGAGTGAAAACAGCTCGACATTTTCACTTAAAGACCAACGTGTAAGAGGTACAACTCAAAACCAACCAAAGAAAACGTGTTTTAACTCTTTTAAGAAAAACAAGAGCGCCTAACAAAACTACTTACAGTAAATTACCGTTTTTCTCCAGCTAAGTTTAATAGTAACCCAGAGAAAGTGACTCTGACCCACATATGTGTGCAGTCAGGATGATAAACTGGATCAACTATGAGTAACAGCTCTGTAAGGACACTGAGTCATCTCAGACTGATCGTAAATTTACGAGACTTTTGAGGAATTTTACGAACTTCAGTCGTAAATAATCCGACTTTTAAAGGACCTTAGCAAACTCTGAAATCCAGCGTGTCCTTCCTCCGTGGATGTCTTGGTTATTTCTATTTTTGTCTGCTTTTACTGCACCCTCATCACACTCTGGGATTATAAAGCTAAATTATTTACTGTATTTATTAATATGGTGAAATTGCTTTCTTGAATCTTAACCGGCGCAGGCCTCAGCGGAAACACAAGATACTTTACAAGCGACAAAAGCCTCTGCTGAGGTGAACAAACACCTCCTGACAGGCTCAGTAAAACAAACAAACTTTACGAGGCTCACTAAATCTGTATGAACTGCAGAGTGGGTGTTATCACAGCGTCTGTCCTCTGAAGAAAAACAGCCGCATCGATGCATCACTTGTTACAAAGTCAGCCTGAAGTGACCTACATGTTGAGCTTTGTTTGACTAAGTGTGTCAATCATGAATACAGAGCGTGGCTTTCTTCCCGCTGGTGTCATTTTTGGAGTTACAGTGATTTAATGAGATGAATTAAACATATTCCTCTGATTATTTTATGGATCATGGAGACACACCCTGTACATCATGGTATTTGTTTCTGCCAGTGGTTGCAGGATTTATTAGCAAGCAGGTTCACTGCAGACTGTGATCTTATTTGCATCAGTGCAGAAGTTGTTCATCGATTATGAAATAAAATCTGTTGTTATTTGTCAGTTTTTTAGAGACAGTAGTTGTGATGACCCACAGCAGATGGTAGTTTTTCCCAAAAACTAGTTGCTAAGCTTCTCTGTCTGCTGAGAAGAGATGTACAGTAAAAATGTGCTGAAAGAAAGAAACACTTTGTTGAGGCATCTAAAATAGGGTTGCGCAATTAATCGATTTTAAACCATAATCGGATTATTTGATTATAACGATGTTCAAAAAATTTAAATCTTCAAATCGATTTTCCTCTTTATCATGTTTTGCGCCTCCAGGCCACCGTAGACTCCCCCTTCCCCAGTTCCCACACACACCAGTGTAAACAAACATGGTGTTTGCAAAAAGGCGATAATTTCTTGGATAAATAGGACAAGAGCGAGTCAGTCGAATTCAGGTCAGGAGTTAACGCAAAGGTTTTTTGTCATATCAGCGTTTCATCATCACAGAAACGGCGTTTTGGGTCAGCCACCTACTGGCTCAGCATATGTACTACATCGTTTTCAGTGGTTTCATCTTGAGAGATGACAGATGACCTTTTTGTTTTTAGGGTGAAGTTTGGTGAAGTTGTCACTGAATAAAAAACTTAATCGAAAATCAACTTATCAGGGAAAAATCTGGATTTTATTTTGGCCGAAATCGTGCAGCCCTACTTACAAGAGATGTTCGGTAAAAATGTGGTGAGAAAGAAACTTTTGGTTCGTTTTCTGGCATTTTAAGTCGCCCGCACGCCAACATAATATCCAGAGAGAGTTGTTTTATTGTGCTACAGGTTCAATCAAAATAATAAACTCCTTGCATGTATCTGTTCTGAGAGCTCCATGCCTTTACGTGGACTACCAAAAGTCTGCAGGAGGATGGGCGAAACACATGGTATCAGAAAGAGCTGCACAGTCGCACAGAAACTGCACATTGTTGACTCTGTTCAACTTATGTTCAAACTCTTCATCACTATACTGCTGCAACTTCCTCTCTGGATTTTACAGTATTTGGTGAATGAACAGAGGAGTTTTGCAGACTGGTTTGAAGTAATCAGGAAATTTCTAACGCCGGTTTGAAATACCTCCCCCAGTGTTTCACATTATGCTCAGTTGTCTTATTTTATGCCTCTGTGTACCTTTCCTTTTATGAGTGAAGAGTGTTGAGCCTTAAAGCTTCAGTCAGGAAGTTTCAGCAGATAAATAAATCAACAAAGCCGCAGTTACAGATGTAAAAATAAACCTTTAAGGCAGCACAGAATGTGAAACAAGTTTTACTATTTAATAAAACGCAGTTCTCAGAATGGAAGTCCTTGTTTTGTTTGTTGCTCTAAATTGCTCGCTAGGTTCTGTTCCTGTAAAGTTCTTGAACACAAACTGGTTCCTGCTCCCACACAGATTCGTCCTCCCACCTGCAGGTATAAACGGGACAGTGAGTCGTTTATGTTTTTGCGACGCAGCGATGCTGTCAGAGGGATTTCTCTGTGGCGTTTACAATCGGAGGGGGATGATCGTCAAACACCCGTGCTCTCAGTTTAAAAAGTTATAACTGAGACATTTAAAACAGCGTCACAGGAGGCGTCGTTAAAACTCATTAAAACCCTCTCCTTTGGTTTGACGTGACTCTGAACTCAGCGGTACCATCCGGCTCTGCAGACGTTTACTTTTACCTCTGATGGTTAAAACGGGCAGGAAAACATCTCTAAATGACTGTCAGTTGGCAGCGGGTAAACATTACTCTTGTTTGTTGTCTGTCTTTTGCATTGTGTGCTTAATGCTCATTATGTCGCTGCTGCTGGGTGAAAACCCCACACCTGCAAAAAGCTCCAAAAATACTGTTAATTCTCTCTCTGACATCCGGTTTAGCAGCAGGATGAAGGCGGAAAGGATCATTCAACTCTCTGGCTGAGTGCAGGATTAAAAACTTACATCAAACATGAGGCAGAGCGACTGACAGCAGATCAGTGGAAGAGTTACAGCAACAAAACTGATGTGTGTGTGTGTGTGTGTGGGCCTCAAAGTGGAGGGGAAGTACTGAGGCCTGTGATTCTGCTGGGATTTATTCTGCTGGGAATTTGGCTAATTGCTGCTGATGGTAGTTAATGCTGACTGCTTTAAATGGAGGACGTAAATGGATCCAAGTCCACCCAGGATGTGATTCTCTCTAAATCACAGAGCAGACATACAGCGCTGTAAGCCGGAGCAGCTGATTGACTCGTCCGCTGACTGAGAACATGAGAGCCGGCTGATCACTCACAGAGCGTCAGTCACAGAGATGAACCGAGTGATCCTGAGTTTCAGTGGAAGTGGAAGTTTACAGACAGAAATTAAAATGTTGGTGTTGGTGTTAGTTCAGGCAGGCAAGCTCCGCCTACAGTGAATCAGCTGATCCTGTATGCCCCTATCAGACATGGTCCTCTGCAAAAATCTCGTATCTTGCAGAGTGTATTTCTGTGATTTAAAGTCATAATATCTCATCACAACCTGCCTGTGGTCGTCGTAGAATATCTCATTTCACCTGGATGCAAAAATAAACCTGCGCTGGTTTTAATGAGTTAAATTAGCAGCTGGTGCAGCCGGTAAAACTTCCCTTTTCAAGAACTGAACATTAACCATAATACATAAAATAGAGGTGCACTAGAATTTGAAGTGCAGTCTCTTATTTGAGGTCTCCTAGAGGAAAGGAGGTTTAACAGTATTTTCCAGCATGACTTGAGTTTCTATACAACCCAGTGATCCATTCTAGTACCACATGTTTTCATCATTTGGCTACGGTGACAGAGATTTGCACCATTTTCCTCCTCTGGTCTCTTCTTATCTTGAACTTAAAAGTCTTTACAGCTCTCTACAAGCTGTCTTTAAATAATGGGATACCACAATGATGATTAAATTCAGCCGTTCAAAAGTGGCGCTGCTAGACTGGTCTACCTCGCTCAGCATGCTTTATGCAGCTAAACACTATCATCTCGGAAAAGAACCGTCACAGAATAAAAATGTTTGCTTGGTGGATCGCTGGCACAGGTGTTTGGGACTATCTCACTTTTTTGATGAGACAAAAAAAGAAAATATCTAAAATTTACGGTAAATGTTCTTAGTTGCACTTGTGGATATTTTTATTACATTTTATTACAGTTAATTCGGGCTTCATTTTTTTGCTTTTTTCTGGATTTATCTGTTAAATTTAGTTCATATTAAGATTAAGGAGATGCTTAATCCAGAAATTGGACAAAAAGACACGGTAGGATTAGAATTTTCTTGTGAGGAAAACTGCACATTTAAAAGATAAACATGATGCAGATTTCAGGATGTGTATGATAAATGCTTCAGTTATTGAACCTGCTAAACTACTGCTTAGTAATAAAAGTCCACTCTGAAGGTCAACAACAGAGTTAAGTTAGACACAGAAATCTGCAGACCTGGACTTATAGGACATAATTACAGTTGATTAAGTGAGTTATAAAGAAACTGTTTAGATTATGTTTTTAAGATCTTCATTTAATTCCTTTTTAATGTGTATGTTTCCTATCATAACTTTATTATTGAACATAACGTTGTTTGTTTTCTCTTCATTATCTCTGATTCTGTAGATTTAATTTCTGTAAACACGAAAAGAGAGCGGGACGATTTTTCTCAATTATGAAGCAGAAATCGAATCATTTCCTCACACACATTAAATGTCAGCATTAAGAATATTAATCAGGCATGAGTAAATTTGTTAGTTAATAAGGTGAAAACAATTATGGGTGATGACTTTTAAGTTTGAGGAAAAAAAGGAGAGAAAAACACGTTTTTGTTTCGATTTAGTTCAGCCCTCTAATCAGAAACTAATCTTATAAGAGTCGTCTTTATGTGACGTCCTCTGAGAATCCTACGATGTTCGGATTTTTTTGTACGTCTGTCTGCCGCTAAACAAAAGTAAACACAACTAATTATTAATTTGTCTCTTTCATAAAAGCTTTGCAGATATTATAATGTGCTGATATGATTACAAAGAGCCAGCCGTTTATCATCTCTCAGTCGTAAAGAGAATTGGGCCGCACATATCAGAGCATCAGCGGCAGCGGCAGCAGCCTTTGTAAACACATCAGTGGATTTGCATAAAAACATCATTATAGGAGTTGTATGGAGAGCCGCCGTACAGATGTATAGATTTATTCTGCAAATGTTCTTTTGCAATAACGGCTCTTTTGTTTCTACATTATCATTTCTGCATATTTCCAACGCGTATAATGAGTCTAAAGTAATTTCATCTTCAATCTGATGTGATTTAATTCTTTAATGTTTGTTTGACTTTATTTTCTCTCCACATGGGACTCTGTAGTTTTATTGTAACAGGCTTCACGTGAAGCTCAGGGTTCATCCTCTGTTCAGGTTCAGTGAGTGTGGTTGGATAAATGAAAAATACACCTGATATTTACTCACAGTAAATGATGAAAAATCAGCTGGAGAGAAGTTCGCAGTTTTATCTGTTTAAGGTGTGCATCTCTCTCTCGTCTCTTTAACTGATAGCTGTCAATCTCCCGTCCTTCAGCACCACGGACAGAGACGCATTTGCCCAATCTTGTCAAACTACCTCTATGAAGGCATACACTAGTATTTCTTTAAACCAGCACATTCATCGATCTGGACCTGCTCTGGTTCTGTCTGACCTGATGATAAAAATCATTAAAGCTGATTGTCTTTGGTATCATTTCTTCTCATTTCTCGCTGTGTGAGTCAGTGATGATAATATCAGCTGAGCTCTGAACAAACACTTTCACAAATCTAGTCTAGTCTGCACAGATTTCATGAACTAGTTTTTTGTTCAGTTTTCTGAACTTTGAACAAAGTTTACAAAACCAAAAATGAGCTGCTTCATTCATCCTCTTTTGGCTAAACTTACCTTGTCCTGTTGCAGAATCATAAACAGATATTACACCAAGAAAGTCAAACTCAAGCATGTTTTACCACGAGAACACTAGAAAAAATCTGCAGCTTTAAAACTTAGAAACAGATAAAACTGAAAATATTTGACCAAAGCTGCAAATCTGTTTTATAAAAGAGAGTGAGACGGTTTCTACATCCCCTGGAATAAAAGAGCAAAGGCTGAAGAAACACTGAATAAGCAAACATTAAATTCCGTTCTTCCAAAGCTGCACCTCTTTAAAATCATACTAACCTTAACTTTGTAGAAATCTGTCTGAAATTTTCACAAGAGCTGGCTTTGTCAGCGCGTCCAACCACATCTGCGCTGCTGCGAGCATTCGCCACGCAAGCTGCGTGCCAACTGCCATAAATCTGACTTAAACCCGCCGTAAAACACGGTCCTCCTCAGTAACTTTTGGCATCCTTCATATTTTCTCCCTGAGATTTAAAAAAGTGACGGTAAAGGATGTTTGAAGTGGGTCCTGTTCCTGGTCTGGAAGCTTTTGGACCCGGCTCATATTCTGCACTGGTTCTGTGTTTTAAGGTCGGTGTCACTGTGATGTTTCATCCTCCCCCCACTGACCACGTCTCCGTCTGTCTTTGTCTTTTCACAGGAGCTGTCTGTCCTCACGAGACCCGTACTGCATCTGGATTAAGTCCGGCACTTGTGCGACCGTCTTACCTGGTTTCAAGTAAGTCCAACACAAACACAGACCACCTCATTTATAGTTGTAGAGGAAGCACACGTCAGTTCAGGTGGACTGAAAGAGCCCGTGCTGTTTTCTCCTTTAATGGAGGTATCGACACGTTATTACAGGATATTTTCTGCTTTTATCGTTTTGAAAACAGGTTTCTCTTTCACTTTCAAACGTTATTGTACATTTTTAAATTGCCAGACATAACTCAAAGAAGTTTCCTGGTGTCTGCAGCTCCTGCAGAGTTGTGTTGTTTATATTTGTGCACATTTTGGGGGCGATAACAATGTTTTAGCACTGTTTTTTTTTTTGTTTTTGCTGCTCTTCGTTGTCAATAAAAGCACTCTGCGGAGCGGCAAGAACAACACCGACAGAAAAACATGATGATAGAGACTCAGTGGAAGAGAGAGGGAAGCCCAGATAAAGTTGGAGACACAGTCTGACAGCTCAGTTTCCCTCTTCACAGAGTCACAGGTGCCTACAAGTGTTTGCACTCGCTGAGGTCACTGTGAGGTCTCTGCTGAGGGGCTTCTAGATGAACAGATCTACGGGACGATGTCAAATATTGGATCATGAATAATTGCTTTTATGATCCAGGAGTTTTTTGAATGATGAAATGAAGGCGGGGTCGAACCGAGGGTTTATCTTTGAGGGTTTGTTGGTCTTCACTAAGTCATGAAGATCATCCTCTCACACACAGTTTTTATTCAAACTTGAGTTTAGACGCTGCGATGTCCAACAATAACAATCATGTTTGTGAAAAATGACGCAGAAGACGTTCAAGAATATTCCCAGTGGTTAGTGGAAAAGCTAAATAATGGGATCATGGATTTAAATGAATAAGTAAACATCCGATATGTAGCTCAGACTAAGAGTTAGAGCTGGATTACTCGACTCAGAGGAAGACCTCGCCCTCCGGACAGGACTTAGCAGTCCACCTACCTCCCGAGGATACAGGACACTCCTCAGTCCAGAGAGGATTTCTGGGTTTGACAGGAGAGTCGAGGGGCTGCTGGGGCTCAGAGGTGGAGTCGATTATCTCTCAGTTTGAGGCTCATCACAGGTCTGGACGTCCACATGTTGAGGTGCCTTTGGGCAAGACACTTGTTCCCAACGGTCTCTATTGGCTGAGTCCAGTCAGGTGTGAACGGGGTTAACCAAAAACTGATGGCTGCTTCGAACATCGGCCTCTGCCCACACTGTGTGAATGTGACGTGTGAAAAAATACAAGGTAAATATTCAGGTTACAATAAAAAAGTCATTATAATATGTGCATTATGCTCTATAGTACATCATTATCTTTCCTATTAGCATGTTTTAGGTGTTTTATCAGTGAATCAATGAATAGTGAATGCATTAAATTGTGGTATAGATTCCAGATCATCTGAATTGACCAAATTATTCAACACATGATAACAGAAATTATATGAATGGCTGTTTTAGATTAGATTGTCTGTTATTAATGATGAGGAAAATGAGTTTTTAGTCAGAAAAGATCAGGTTGAGATCAGACTTGTTGGAGTTGATGCCGATCCGGTGCCGTTTTTGTCAAAATTAGAAATGTTCCGATACGAGTTCTTCCCTCCCGATACTGATACTTGTGTAGTGGGTATCGGCCGATACCGAGTACCAATCTGATACCAGTATGTTATTAAAAAAAAATATCATACAAGGCCTGCATGACTGTGATATGATTATCATAAAGTGCTGCTACAATATTTTTAAATAAAAAAGGAAATTTACACAGAACAGAGCTAACAGAGCTAACCAGTAAATTAATTGCTATTTTTATATATATTTTTTTTATTTATTATTTTTTTATTTTTCCTTTGTTTATTGATTTATTTATTTTAATCTTATTATTATTTTTTTTTTAATTTAATTTAATAAATTATGTGGTATCAGATCGGTATTCACCAATACCGATGCCAGCATTTTTGGTAGTATTGGAGCAATTTCTCATACTGGTGTCAGAATCTGAACAACTCAAGTCAAAATGCCGTAAAATCTACTCGATTCGTGAGACCGACAGCTTTCACTTCACTCCATAATTTCTCATATTCTAGCCAATACGGTAATAAATAGGCTTCCAGTAAACTGACTCACAGTTGAGCATTTTTGGCGCTTTATCTTTAGGGTCACCTTCAGCCCCGCAGGTTTCATCCACATGTTAGCACAGCTGGTGTTCAACCTTCAGACAGCACAGCGGTGGATTTCTGTCCAAATGTGACTCTTAATTCATGGCTGAGGCTCCCTTAAAGCAGAGAGGTCTCTAATCAAACTCCAACGAGGGACGGAGCGCCTCAGATCTGCTTTTTAATCAAACATTACAGCAGGAGACCTCGGCTGTTGATTCTGCTCTGGACGAGGCGGCGCTCATAAGTGCTCCGCTGCTCGCTCGTCGTGTGTCGACGCGGCTTTATTAAGACTTTATTAGTTCTCTTACTCTCAGTCACAGCGGACACATTTCTAACTTTGTCAATAACATGTAGCCAAGCAGCTGGAGAAGTAATCATTTTCATATCTTCTCCGCTGAGAGTTGGGTCTGGATGCTGCTGTGGCTGCACCCGCGCTAATTTAATCAATAGCTAATCTAGAAGAAGACAAGCGGGTAACGTGGACGTGATGAATCTCTGCACTTATTCCTCCTGCACGTCACCCTCAGCACGCATCCGTCTTGTTTATTCTCAAGTGGCTGGAAAGGGACGCATGTAGGAAAATGAAAAACTCCATAATATTGGTTTTGTGCGCAGGAGTAGCAGGATGGAAGAGTCGATCAGAATTAAAAGCCTTAATTCACTTGTCTGTTTCTGTGGACCGGAGGAGAGGCATCTGAAACTGGAGTGGATTGACCTGAAATCATAGAAATCTTCTACTAGCTGCTAAACACCAAACTACACCAGATCTAGTACAAACTTTTACTCAAGCTGTGATTTATGAAGAAAAACAAAAAGAAAGTTGAGCTCCTCCAAAAAAACTTGAATCTTCACCTCATTTTTTTTTTTTGCACATTTGGCCACCTTTACCTCGATTCATCTTCTTTCTTTTCATCCTGAGGTTTTAACGTCCACATCCATCTAATCGCAGCTCGGGCAGCCAGTTTTCCTGCGTACTTTTCAAGCATCTACATCTGCACCTTGTGAAGAAAAATGGCTCGCCGCCAGTCGAGCCAAACTTTGAATTATTTAAGTAAAAAGTGCGGCGCGGAGATCAGTCATTCTGCTGCGGTGACAAAAACGTAATAAAGTCTCGGTATGATGTAAACGTGTCTTTTTCGATAAATCTCTCCTCACATTCGCCTTTATTTCTTTCCCCCCGTCTTTAACCCCCGTCTCATGAGATTGAAAGTAATATTCGGCTGCGTGTGTCTCAATCACGCAGAGGTGAAAGATGGATGGATGAATAGGTGGATGAATGGATGAGTGCGGTAAAGAGGAGAGGAAGAGGAGAGGCAGTTAAAGGTGGTGTTTTCTCCAGCAGTCAAGGACTCTGCATGTCCCTGCGGTTGATGTACGGCCCGGTCCTGGCCTGTTTTCCTCTCCCGTCTGTTTGTACGCCGGTTGTAAACAGTGAGTGTGGATTTTTCTGGATATATCCCACTACACTTACTTATTATGACTTTCCATCACACACACACAGAGCACAGCGCTTCCACTGTCCACTGGCTTCCAATAGATTACTCTGACGGCTGTAAATGTGCAGGACTGGAATAATTGCATATCTTCAGCTTGGCCGCCCAGTCGTATTACTTCCTCTGCCCCCATACGGACAGAGGCTAATGGGATTTTTTCTTTGAAAACGCATGTTTCTTTGTGCTTCTTGTGTTTGTGCATTCAACAGCAGGACGCCGAGCTTTTCTCGCACTTAAATCTGTCTAACTTTTGTCTGCAGTTGTTCGCTTTTAAAGGCAACATTTGCTTTCTTGACGGTTTTCTTGGCCAGTCGCAGCAATTTCCTGGCATCTCTACCTGCCAGACAACCAGCTGTTTCCAGCAGCCAGATAGCCTCTCGAATCTGGGAGCAGCTGGTAGCAGTCTGGCGATCTCACAGTGACGACAAGACTCCGTGAAGTCTCTGTTCCCGGCCAATTTTTAATCAAACACATAAACCAGGACGTGTAGTTTTTGTCTGGAGAAATTCAGGTCTGTGTTTTAATTCTCACTGAGTATTAAACTGTAAATAATTGAGGTTTAATGTTGAGAAGAAAGGTAATGAAACAGTTAATAACAAGCAGGATTTCCAGTAATACAAGAGTTTTATTTAAAAGGAGGTTTTTCAACTCAAACTTTCATTTATGCTCCGATAGAAAGAGTCTTTAAATACGAGGAGCTTTGAAGGAGGTGAGACTAATGATGATTTATAAGTTCAACAGAACCCTGAAAAGGTGGTGAAATGTTGAAGAAATAAGCTGCGGGGGGGTCGCCTCTCAACTAATACGTTTATTAGCAACAGGTTAGGAACAGGACTTGGTTAAAAAAAGTCATTCAACACTCTGTGAGAGACTGTGTGAGCGAATTATCCAACAAAATGGATTTTATCGTCTACAGTACATGATGTCTTTAAAGATCGCAGGAAACAAAGATGAAGAACCGATACTGATCTCCTTTACCCCAAATTTCCACCGCATACAAATGGCTCTGCCGCTGAACGCCATCTGCCATTTCCTGCCAGATGCGTTTGTGAGTCAAATTTTGCCGCAGATTTCTGACAGCGGGAATCGCGAAAACTCACAAGAACCCGTGAATTCACATGCAATTGTGTGATAACGATTTGTCTCTCTAAAGACAGACACATAGACATATAAGCAGTAGATTGTGTCCTTCCAGAGGAGGAAATCTACTTCTAGACATCTAGAATCAGCATCTCCTCATCCATGGTGTCATCGGGTGAAATGACGTCTGAAAACCTTCGACTTGTTCGTCTCCGCCCATTTGCATGGTGTGAAATAATATCCACCTGAAACAGATAGTGCAGACTAATCTGTGCTGAAATTATGCGGCGTGCTGCAGCGTGCAGAAAAAATAGAAACCTGGCGATCGGCTACGAAGCCCGCCGAACCTCAGGGGCCCTGAAAGAAGCCGGTGGAATTTGACACATTAACTTAAATGGAAACGATCGGCGGCGATCAGCATCTTGGGTTAGACTGCGCTGTACAAAAACAGACACGGCTCGGTAGTGGAATTCACCGCATGGGTAAAAAAAAAGACCATTTGTTAACAGTTTGCATCTAGAAATACAGAAAACAGATCTAGAAACACCATAGATTCTTCTAGGCCAAGATAGATGTAGACAAAGTAGAGTCAAACGTTATATTCTTTTTGGGAATCATGGACGCCTGATCTTCTGCTCTGAACGGACCTCTCGTCTTCTGTGTGGTTTGAGGATGCTCATGAGTCTGTGTCACGGGCAGCTTGAACATCTGTGACGGCTCCATTCATGCTGAGCTGTACGTTCAGGTTTAGGAGCAACATCTGCTGCCATCCAGACAATGACTTTACAAGGAAGAGGTGGCATGTTTTAGGGCGAAGACGAAGCCAAACCACGTTTAAAGTTTCAGTTCCAACAGTTTTGAATTGAATACGGGGTTTCAGTGACCCGCAAAGTATCGTATTCTGTTCTGTGTCCTGACTTATTGGGAGTTTGGGTTGTATTTCTAGGCTGTTATTACTGAATCGCGTTTTGAGGTCAGAGGTTAGTGGCTGTTATTCAAAGGTCCTCACAAGTACAGCGAGCTGTTCATGTGTCAGAGAGAGAGGAAGTGCCGATGTGGTTTCACGCTGGCAGAAAGCTCCGAGCTGCTCGCCGAGGTTTGATTTATGAATCGGTTTTTAGCGTGCAGGCGCACTGGAAAGCAAACCGACCAGAACGTCAGAGAGAGATCAGCCAAAATCTCCCGTCCAGACTCGACTATATCAGAGAGGAGGGGGAGGTACGGAGGGACAAAAGAGTAAGGGAGCGAAGAAAGGAGAAGAAAGAAGAGGGTAAAGATGGAAACTTGGAGTGAGGAGAAACTATAAGACCAAGAAAAAGACAAAGAGAGGGATGGAGTCAGGAGGAAAAACAAGGAGGAGTGAAAAGAGGAAAGGTTGAAAAAGTGGGAGGAAACGGAGAGAGGTTTTTATCAGTCTGATTCCAGAGTGAAGAACATCTGTTTTTCATTTTCTCTTTCTCTGTGGAAGTAAAGAAACGTTCTGCTCAGAGCGTCTGTGTGGCCCTAAAGTCAGATTTACACTCAGCATGACGAGATATCTTTATATGTAGGTCTGATATTTAATTGAAAGGAGCTGAGGAGTGAATGGCGGAAGAGGAAAATGATAAAAAGACGATGAAGGAAGGAAATGAAGATGATCTGATGTGAATCACACGGCCGAGGAGTGACCAGAGTTTAAGATGAAGCAGCTCTTAAGTCATCCTCCTCCTGGGACTCCCTTCCTCTCCGTCTGACTCTTTCTTTCTCACCGTCTCCTCTCTCTCATCACCGTCTGTCTCCTCGGTTTTTCCTCCAGTTCTGTCTCATCCGAAGGTGGCATAAATTTAAATCTGCAGCTGATCCAGCAGATAAAAGAGGAGGCACACACCCTTCCCTCTCTCTCTCTTTCTCTCTTTGCTCCTCTTTGTCTCCTTCTGGGTGTTTTAGTTTACATGTCATCTGCGAGGCATCTGACCTGATAGCTGTCGCCAAAACTCGGTGCCAGAACAACGGACTGCCAGAAACAGAGGATAGATGAAGGTCCTGGAACGGGATCAGCTGAGTGGTGTGGTTTGAAACACCTTAAAGGTCAAAGCTGATGAGATCCGATAAAGTTTTTTACTCTCATAAAAATTCTCCATTTGTTGCTGCAGATGCTAAACCTCCAGTTTGCAGCAGAAGTCGCTTTTGCACCAAAACCGAACCTGGAACTACTTATTTTCCATGAACTAAATGGTCTCTTTGTCCCAGTGGGATGGACCAGTTTTACTTATCTGAGCCAGAGCCCATTTAAGATGGACCGAGACGAAGAAGGAAACTGACGGGTGGTCCCATGAATCAAGGACTTTCGTTTTGGAGATCATGAACGGTTCTTCCTGTACCCTAAATAAGAGAAGGACCGCCCATGTTGTTAATCACATTAGTGCCCATTTGTTTGGGTAGCTTAAACATCTGGGCGGACACTTAAACATGGACTCTGTAAAACATGGATGTAGTCTCCGTGACCTCGCCAATTGGTCTCTGAAGCTGAGTTTGAAGTGGCCTCCAGCAGCTTGAGCCCATTGGATGGTAGGGGAAGGTCCCGCCTCCTTCGCCTCTGATTGGCTAGAAGTGCTGGGCTCCGATTGGTTATTCCTTATGGCTGTGAAACGTCATCGTCTGTTGGGTTAGGGTGAGGAGATTCAGAATTGGGTTCATGTTCTGTTCGCTGTACAGAGCCGACAGCCTGCGCTCTGTCTGAGCGTGTGATGACGTTTCAAGGCCACAGAGAAAAACCAATCAGAGCCCAGCTTTTCAAGCCAATCAAAGACGGAGGCGGGACCTTCCCCTACCATCCGATGAAAAAAAATATTGCTGCCTGCCTGCCATTTGAATAGGCCACGCCCCTAATTTAACAATATGATGAGTTAGAAAAAATCACGAACAACCATCTATAAAGAAATGAGCCGATCAGATCCAGAGCGTCCACTGTTCCAGGCTGTTAGCATGTTAAGTATAGATGTAGAAGCAAGTGTTTGAACTTAGGTATTAAGTTTTCTACGTTTTAATAACCGGCCTCTAGTGGACACTTGAAGAACTGCATCTTTTCACACTCTCACACACACTGTTGTCCATATTTGAAACTTGTCCAGAAGTCTACAGTCAACCTAAAATGTCAGATACTTTTTCTAAAGATCATCCTTCAAACTGGAACTTTTTTTGGTGTTTTGAAGGGAATTGGATCCTGAACCAAGTTCCTCTAAAAGTTCTGGTCCTTGGAGAAAATCCCTGGTGCTGAAATGTTTCTATACTCTATAGTTTGGTTTTGAAATCACTTCAAGTGCTTTCCTCAACAGCTTGGCTCTGAGCTTTTGGCAAATTTCACTTGAACTGGAATGAAAGTGAATTTTCTGGAGACCGAATTATCCGTTTTTTTTCCAGTATATAGACACTTCATATCTACAGAATGGAGCGTTCATGGTAATGAATAAACATCCGCTGGGACATCACTGGAGCTCTTTGGCAGAGAGTAATCGAGTTTAACAGTTTCCAAGGCGATGACAGACTCTGTTTAGTGCAGGTTTCAGTCGTCGATAAGGAAGATGCTGGATTTAACCAAACTGATAGACACTGGAATGACTCAGGCCGAACAGGAAATGAGTCAGCTGAGATCGAAACACACTCAACAAACAAATAAATGGATGGATGGAGTCACTCAATCAGCAGAGCCACTTCACTGTTCTGTCCTCCGGGGCGTTTCCTGCTTCTTTGGTCGATGTGACCCCAAACATCATGATTCACCAGAAGAAGTCCTCTGTCTTCGCCGCCTTATCTTGTTGTTGTCGTGTGTCTGTGCAGTAGATTATTCTGTCTGTCTGTGTAATGGTGGGACTAAAGCGCCGCGGGTCACAATAAAGCCTAACTAGTAATAAAGACTGAGCTTTGTACGATTTTATGTCCCGACTGTCACCACCATCTTGGCCCAATGAGTCACGACGTGAACACACAATTATAACAGGCCCTGGATTCATGATGTGTCCTTGCTGATAGGAAATAAACTGCTGAATGTCAAAGGAGATTTATACTCCTGATTGAAAGTCTCATATCTTTTAAAAAGGACAAAAACAGGAGAAATTGTTATTCTTAATAAAGCAGATTGGTTATTAATTCGTATTAAGACACTTTATCCACTCAGCTACTCCGGTCACAGAGTGAAGCCGAGACACCCAGTTCACAGTTCAGCCTGTTTTATTTTTCTTTAACAGCATCTCAACAGTGTTCATCTCTCATATTGATTGTATACGGTCTCTGTTAATAAAATAAACACAAGGAAAGAAATTAAAACAATGTCTAACAGACATAGATACAGTATTCGCTTCGCTAGTTAGCTTTAGCAGCGCGATACAACAAGCATGGTAACTTCAGCAAGTAAAAAACGAACTACCAACATTTTCGGTTGAAACACACATTCACTTAAAGACAGCAAGTTAACAAACACTCACTTTTTCATGAATGCACAACAATCAACTTATAGATCAACTTAGTATTTCTCCGCGGCATTTCTTGGTTATCTCTGTGTGAGATTTGTACTGCGCATGTGCGAAATCACGTCACTTTCTCTACTAGCAATTCTTTGCCCCTCGCGGTTTGCGACAGCTTCGACATTTGTTTCGACAGCTTCAGCATCAGCGAGCTCGCTTCAGTCAAAATGGACGCTTCAGTTTTTTACCAGCCACACACTTTTCTTCTCTCCTAATCGGAGTGCTTCTCCCGACCGAAGCAGCCGGAAAGTCAAGAGAATGGCGCCAATTTTACAATTAAAGTTTCTTCTCCAGCTAAACTGTAAAATTGCAACGTAGTGAAATTGAAACGCTGTATAAAAGCACTGAAATTCATTCTCCATAATGTAAAGGTTTCTTAGTTATAAATTTATTTTATAATGTTAATGAAATAAATCCCCTCTTGATACTTTGAAAAGTCAGAGAACCACAGTTTTGACCAGGGCTAATGCTGAGGAAGTGAGGTCAATGTGCAGAACAAATCGGGTTTCCAGGACGGATCGGGTAGTGCCAACCTCTGCTATCACTTTAAACTGTAGGACCCTGAAAACTGCCCGTTTAAGTGCCTAAAAAATTTGAGTCATGCAGATAATAAGTTTAATTTAATTTACTTTTGGGTAAGATCTTCAGTCTGTGTCTGAGTTTTCTGATTCTCACCTTCAGGTGTTAATTCCTTTGTGCTCACTTTACTGAATTTATTGGCATTACACGTTTTCTCAGGAGCCAACATAACTCTCACTTACATTGAAGCTCTGCCAGCCTGACAGTTTTCTCTGATTCGCTAAATAAAACTAACATTGTGCCACCGAGAGCACGCTCGCTTGTTATCAATGCCAGTGAACAAATAATGATCAAAAGCGGAGCTTCAGAACCAGCTGGAGAGAGACTGGAAGCAGCTGGAAATTCAACTTCTGACACATTTTTTCTGCGCAGTTTGTTTTAGTGTGACTGAGCCAGCTGTAGGACGTGACCCCGAACTGAAAGGGCTTATGGGTAGAAGATATACAGATGTTGGTATCTGACAGCCAGCAGCTTGTCGTGTTTGAAACTCCGGCAGAACAAATGGATTCGTGTTCAGGAAGAGCAGAGAAGGTCATTTCTGGAGGACAGTGAGTTTTTCAGACGTGAAGGTGACCTGTCATCCTGCTGGTTAACTAAACTCTGTTTACAAGCTTTTACTCACAATACAGAGTCTCCTCTGAGGACTCATGATGTTGTGAGGAGTTGATCTGAGAGCAGGTCCTTTCAGACGGACTCCACTGGACATGAATACAGAATTATTAATGATATTAAAGATTACGGCTCAAAGGAAAAAGCTTGATGAAGGTTTCGACCAGTGAAGAAGAAGCTATTCTTATTCAAATGTCAGGAGGATTATCAAGTTTAAATGTTGTTTTCAGATCTCTTTAGAAAATATGTGGAGATTCAAATCACATCATCACTTATGAACCACGTTTTATTCTCAGTTTACCGATTTAAAGTTTGTAAAATACAGGAAGACAGGAGAGAAGGAGGTGGTTCAAACTGACGCCTCTGTTTTTGTTCAGTCACCATCTTCAGAGACGTCTCTTACGGAAAAATGAAGTACATGAAGGACACAGACAGCTTCAAGAAAGATGGACGTCGTGGAGTTTGGTGGAAACACCACCGCCCTGAAATGAAAGGACTGGACTCAACATGAAGAAGAAGAGTTTGATAAAAACCTAAAGATTAGTTAAATGAAGTAGATCAACTGTTTTTATCTAACAGATGTTTGTATTTTTGGTAAAAATATGGACAAAAAAATTAACAACACAGCAAATATAGAAAACAGAAATATGTCGCTGAACTTTGAAGTGTTCCTCCTTTATAAAGACCTGACCAACGGTGAGTTTGAACCTCAGATTAACCTAAATAAATGAACCCTTCATTTATTATTGGAATAAATAAGTAGTTCCAGAGACCCAGGAGGACTCTGTGGTCTCTTTTTGTCAGTATTCAGTGATGGAGAGCCCCCATCCCCTGAAAAGTGGTGTTTTGCACCCTCTCCAGGACTGACACCCCTGATCTTCACATTTTTTAGCGCTGGGTTTTCTTTGTGGAGTGAAGCTGAGTGGCAGTGCGATAAAAATGCCCTGACTACAGTGGAAGCTGCAGAGGAGTGTGCTGCATTGTCAAGCTGTCAAGTCATGTCTTTTTCAATGCAGCAACTCTTCCACCTCAGCTTCACTTTCCTGAGATATTTTTACTCTTTTTTTTGAACATCTTTGGCGTTCCCGATCTCCTATTTTTGCTAATAAATACAGGTGGGCGGAGGTATATCTGCTGCAGCTTTTGTGTGTGTTTTAAAAAGATGGAGAGAGGATGGGACTCAGTGAGTTTATCTTCTTTGTGCTGGTCGTGGACCCGCCTCATTTAATCTGAGTGAACCTGCATATATCTGAGAACAACACGACACCCAACAGAGGAATATCCTTTTTTTTCTCTCTCTCTCTCTTATTCATCACAGCAGCCCGCCATCCTTTCATTTGATAATCAGCTCCACTTTCCTCCTCAGCTCAGAGGACTTTACTTTAATAACACAGAAAGGGAGGCATTAGCTCATAAAGGTGCATCACTTAGGCGCCTCTTTGCAGCAGTTTTTACAAACACAGACCTCCTCAAGCTGAGAGATTCTGCTTTTAACGCTCACTGAAGACACAGAGGGGATGAAATCTCTGAGCGGAGTGTGGTTATCTCCTTCTCTGTTTGTGCTTCAACGTGTGGAAAGAATTTAAAAATTGATGCGCAGGATCATGTGTTTTTCTTGTGTCTGTGTGGGATGTGAGAAGTTTTTATTTTTTTGCTAATTAAAGACGACGAGTTCTGGAAGAGTGTTTGCATAAAATCGGTGTGAGCTGTAGGTTTGTGTTTAGGTTATATAAGGAACTAATTGGTTTGTGATCGAGTGGGCGTGCGTGCATGCCTGTTCAAAGTGTTTCTGCGCGCATACTGGATCATTACGCTTGTATTTTTGTGCACCGCGTGAGCCCGTGTCTGTTTTTACTCGGTACATTTTCAACGTGTGGGAAGATTGCTGGCGTGGATGTGAAGCTCGGCTCGCCTAGAAAGGTTTTCTGCTCCACCGTGTGTCGGCTCAATCTCATTACTCAGCCGTTCAAACGGGCGCTGCCGGATGAGGCTTTGATTTCTGATTGACTCGTAGGTGAAAGATGGAGCGTGTATCGGAGAGAGAGAGAGAGGTGTATCAATCGCGGGCACATTTTCTTCAGAGCAGCAGAAAATCGATATTTGTCAGATTGAGTTTCTCGTCGGTTCAAAAGGCAAATTCAGGAGATTTGGATTGCAAATAAGATAACTCGAAAAAAGGGAAGGAATCACAACAGGAGACCTAGTTTGAGTTGAACACAATTGAGCTTAGTTGTACTTTTTTAAGATGTGGGAGACCCGGCAACAATTCACACTGGGCTCCAATTAGGTGGTGAGTTATGCAATGATACAGACTGAGACACTTTTTTTATGATACTTTCTTTTCTTTCCCAAAAGATCTTAAAAAACATGAACTTTATCAAAATGTAGTGATTTTTTTACTGCAAGGAACTCAACAGAAAAGTGATTCATGTGCTGAAAGGTAAAAGGGACATCAAGTAAAGGATGGAGTGAGATGAGATGATAAAGATGGAGCACATGCAGGTGGAAAGTCTGGGCAGGGAGAGCAGCAGCAAAGAGCCCGAGGATTATTTGATTAGTTTTAACCACTTCAGTCGGGTCTGTTTATGCCGAATTCACTGACTACAATGATTACATTTGGTGGTATGGCACACTTCGTCTCTTTTTTATGACATTAGGGCTGGGCAATAAACCGAAAATTTACCAGAATAAACATGAACATGATTTTATTCATGTTTGCAGTTCAGCTGAAAGACAAAGTAAAATCAGTCCAACTAGGGCTGGTCGATAAACCCAAAATTTACAACAATAACCAACATCATTTTGTCCATATCAGAATATTCGGTGTTAAAAAATAAATCAAAGTTGGTTTTGGATGTGTGTAGGTAGGCTATGGTCTCATGTCCCTTTTAAGACGCTGTCCTACATCAGAGACGTGACTCCACCCCATCCAGTCCGTAACAAAGAGGGAAAGACAGGTGAGGAGATGGAGGACGGAGAGAAAGTTGTTATCGTCCGTTTATCCTTATGGAGGTGAACTGATCAATATATCGTGATATTGATTTTAGGCCATATCGCCCAGCATTCATAAGAAGTCCAGGCAGGGAGAACAGTAGTAAAGACCCAACAGCAGGCATCAGTGGTCAATATTGACAGACGTTGGCTTTCAGAACCGTATGCAGAAGCTGCAGGAAGAGCAGGCTCATTATGGTTTAAATGAATGAACACTTTAGATGTTGGTAGAAGATCAGCAGATGTGGGCGGGCGATAAGATCAGCTGACCTAAGGACCTTTATATCGACTCTGAAAGTGTTCGGGAGCGAGTGCAGAGCAGCTTTTACCGAACTGATGTTCACTTTTTTCAGGGGGGATGAGCTGAGGTCTCTTATTGGTTTTCAGGCCCATTAAAAAGTTCATTACAGTTATCGAGTTGGCTCATAATACAGCTATGAATCACTTTTTAATCTCCGTCACCAGAGTCTGGAGTTTTTCAGCGCACTTTCCCTCCTGGTGATAATCGAGATTACTTTGAGGGTGTGTTTGTCCTGCAGTTCAAATGCAAAGAGTTTCAACACCAGGGAATAAAAAGGGGTAAATATCAGGTTTTTGGATCAAAACTCTTCACTGTGGACTATCTTTTACTGAAAATCACACAAACCCAAGGTGTCAATTCTACCAACAGTCGTCCTAAATATAGTGCAGGCACGGGAAGTGTGAAGAAGAAGAAGAAGACAAGTTAAGGGAAAGTGAGGACACAGAGTGAATTATAACTTCTCACCACAAACTAACTTCTGAAAATTGCTGAATGCGACGAAACTGATGATATACAACCTTGAGGGAAGATCCAAGGGTGGATTTTCTCTCCTTCAGGTTCGGCTACCGCTGCGTCTGTAACAGCAAAACGCAGGACGCACACTCTCCGACCTCAGCCAGACACAAAACAAATTAACTTTTGTTGCCGAGCACTTACTTCCCCTCCGTCTCCCAGCAGGCCTCATCTACAAAACCAATTTGGGGCGGACTCGACGAGGTGCTTTGTTAGGAGACAGATAGTTATGGATGCAGATGTGCTGATGTGTCTCTTTGTCTTTTTTCTTCTTTGTTTCTCCTCTCCAGGGGCGGGTTCGAACAGGATGTGGAGAACGGTTACCATCAGCACCCCGATACCTGCCACGGTAAGACAGAAATGTTTATTCATTCTCGCCGATTTGCATAAAGAAACATCCATTTGCGGTGATCAGATCTTGATAGCCGAGCGACTACAGGAACAAGCGATGGCACATCACAGTGTGTTCGGATGTATTTATGTCAACGAGGGCCGTGATTGAGTTCACGCTGAAGGAGCTGGAAGAGTAGTTAGTCCGCCCCCGTCCTCAGTCCCAGCTGACACACTGTACTCAATCTTTCCGTGTTAATTAAGCCGTTCCTCATTGAAGTGTTTTCATGTCAGACAAAGTGGGTTTTTATCGCTCTTTTGATTATTCTGTTTGGGTGTGACGAGGAACTAAAGTAGGAAAAATCCAACAACACTTGTCAGTTTTTAAAGAAAACGCTGATTCTAGTTTGGATTTCTTTGTTTTTTCCCACAGATGTCCTGGCGACCACCCGCAGGCAGAACACGGCGCTCGATTCGGCGTATGGTCAGTGGAAAAGTCTTTATCTTCTTACCTTCCTCTAAAACTGTAGCTGCTCACCTCTCTGAGTGCACAAGAGCGGTTTCTGAGTCGGTTTCTCGCCGTGGTCCTGTCCTGATGATTGTGTATTGATAGAGTTGATGTGTGGAGACCCCGAGGCGTGTCATGAATAAAACAGAGAGAGTCCTCATGTGGTCAGATGATCGCACAGGTTGTGAGCGTTGTGGCTGGCAGATGAGAATCTTCACTTTACAGGTTTTATTGCGGCGACATTGATCAGAGCGAGAGGGTCTCACGCTTTTTAGCACATCACGTTATCTCACACCAGTGAATAAAAGTTATACTTCCACCGTGGCTTTCCAATCCCTTGGGCTCCAGACTCAAACACAGGAAAGTCCACTTTCTGTCAGTTTTAGGAAGACTTCAGTCCACAGATCCTAACCAGTAAACCCTGAAGGGGCGCTCACACCAAGCCTGAGTAAAATCATCGACTCGCTTAATTCGCTTGTATAGCTGTTTATGCTAATTTCAGCGGTAATCTCTGCTAATTCAACCGGTGAGATCAAGTGACAGACAAAAGTTTTTTACAATTTACCGGATAATCCGACCTCCTCACTCAATTTCCTCCAGCTGAGCTCCTTTCTGTTCTGGTTCTGGTGTTTGAAAGAAAAGGTATCAGATAATCCAGGACACCCAAACACCGAAACGATCAGTTTGTTCTCCATTTTAGATACCAGTGAACAACCGTTCGTCTTCATACGTCACCCAGGAACCTTCGTGCTGATTGTTTATCACGACACGAATATCCGCTCAAGCTGAGACATTTTTAACTCTAGCGAATTCGTGTCCGTTCAGTTTGCACAAATAGCTCGCCACCAGAGTAGTACAAGCGTCTCATCGTGTCTTTGCACTGACATAACATGTAATTGACTCTGCCCCCTGGTGTGAGGTCCCCTTAATGCCCCTTAACAAGATCCCCAAGTTACATAGACTCTGTACCACTCTTTGACAGTAGAGGCGTATATGACTTAAACTCAACACTTACAATCCTTTGGTCTGACTGTCATCCTTAAAGAACCCGTTTTTAAGGAATTATGTGGTTTCTATAATCCAGTGTTGTCTGTGGGCTGAACGACTGTTTGTAAATTAGGGAAAAGTAAGTTAAGGGATGAAAACCAGTCAGAAGGACTTTAGTCAAAGAAAGATCTTATTTACACGTAATAAAATATATTTGGCTCTGGACTAAGAGCTTCTGGTCCTTCAATGTACATATGTGAAACACAAAGAAGGTAAAAAGCACATTTCCTGACCCTTTTGTGTGCGTTTATATAAAAAGTCAAGGTAGGAAGAGCAGCAGCAAAGACCTCAGGGACACAGAGCAGACCGTGCATCAGTGACATACATTTGACGCTGACAAAACCAGACGCAGGAGAAGAAAGAGGAGCGGGGTGAAGCAGGTTTCAGAATTTTTAACAGTACAAAGAGTTGGAAGACTAAACAGTTTTACTCTTGGATGAGTATCAGCCAATAAGCTGAGCTGTCTCATGCCTAAAGTTCCTGAGATACTAAAGGATCATGAGATCTCTCAGCGAGGTGATAAGCCGTCTCAGAAGATCTTTTTCTGAAGAAATCACTCAGTGAGTTTGTCCTTTTCAGCTGCAGTTACAAAGATCCGCTGATACCACAGTGGTGCTGGTCTCCAGAAGCAGGTCCAGCCTGTGGAGGACTCAGTCAGGTTCACTGCAGTGAAATAATGTCCTGAGATTTTAGTCTCTGGAGTGGAAACAAGTTTTCCCCCTCATTCTGTGACCTGAAAATCACTTAATATGAATCAGAGCGGTGATAGTCTGCCAAACTTCGATTTTAACATTTCAACAGTCAGATTATTGAGTTAACTGACTTAATCAAAGTCTCTCCTATAGTTTCAGGTTGACTCTCTGTTTTTATTCCTCTGTCCATGTATCAGACACTTGAGGAATAGTCTGTTTATCTGCAGATCATCATGTATGTGAGAGGAAACGAAGGGTTAAACCATCGTCTCTCTCTGGTTATCAGCCGTTGAAAAAGCGATATCCCCTCTTCAAAAACATAATGACTCCTGACCTGCCTCCTCCATTACTTTATCTGCAGAGTGACATCAGATTTATTCAGCCTCATGCCTGCAAGGCAAATGTTTCTGCTCCTTCCAACTAAAGAGGTTACAGAATATTTCACCGAGGCAGCTGAACGGCTGATGCCACCGCTCCCTCCCAGCCAGCCTGACAGCTAAAACATTGAAGCCATTGTCTGAAGCATCGGTCCTTTGATGGACCAGGAGCTCCGCTGGCTATGCTGCTTAATGCCCTGTATCAAGAAGGATCATCATCCCTGTCACGTCCCATTACTCCCCCGCTGGCCACACTGCTCAGCCTCTGGCATGGCCAGAATAGAAACAGAAACGCTGCTTTGCTGGCGAGCTCTCCGATAAGATTGAGGAGGTGGTGTCGGGGCTAATTTTTTAACACCACAACAGTCAAAAGTGGTCGTTTTCGATCAGATAGCTGCAGCCCGGCCAAAGTTGCTCTAAGAAAGGCCTCGACTTTATGAGGACTTTTTAAGACTTCTCTGAGCCCTTTGTCACCGAGCAAATTGGGACACAGGGGAGCTAATGGCGCTGGTTGATCCAATTCAGCGATTAGTAAGAGCGCTGAGTTCATCATGCTGGACAACGTCGGCCATTACCGCTCAGCAGAACCATCCATCCTGCTTCTCCCTGGGTCTCATTCCCCGAACAGAGGCTACTTTGTCTGCCAGAGGCTTCAGCCCGGACCTCCAAAGCACCGCAGAGCCTCGCTGGTTCATAAAACCTCCCTGCTGGACGAATTACCCCTCAGTCTGTGGTGAGAGTTGATGAGCAGCGCTCCTGTTTAATCCTGCAGGGGCTCTCAACACCCTGATGCTTCACCGCTCTGTTTGAAGTTCTCAGTATGCAGTCAGAGTCTGTCTCTGTTGTTGTTTTGTGGTTTTTTCACACCAAAAGCCTTTTAAGTCTCTGTACTGAAGATCAATTATCAGCTTTCCTAGACAATAAAACAGCCCATATGCCGAACAAAGCTGTTGCACACAGGAGCTCCAAAGGCAGGGACGCTTTCTTTCTTCCACTTCCTAAACAATCACAGCCAGCAGAGAGAGAGAGAAAGGACGGCCCACAGACAAATCCTCTTTTTTCTGCTTTATCAACACTAAACGGCGACAGTGTGATCCCGCGCACACGCTCAGAATAACACAATAACCTGATCATTTGAAGTCCTGATGAAGTCCTGGAGCTGTTGTCCGAGCTGCCAGGGCCAAACACCCCCTGGTGTACAGTTTTAATTTGCTGGGCGCAGATGGTGAAGTGATGGGGCACCTCGTTCAGAGTGAACACAGTCAACTGGCTCGCAGTGAGAGGGAGGACGAGCCCCCCTCTTTTTGTCTGCATGTGAGGTCTGCAGAATGCTAACATTATGGCGGGCTTATTAGTGGAGGAGCCAAAGCCAACAGCAGCATGCTGCTCGCAGGAACCTCAAGGACAACAGAGAGCTAATAACGCGATCGAGATGAGGAGCGTGTCATCAAGATAAATCTGCTTGATAATACGCGGCCTGCGGTAGATCACGCCAAGCCTGTTTCTGGGCATATGCTTGAAATGATTCCAAATGTGACCGTCAAGATGTTTGCGGCGCCGTCTCAAGGTGACGGCGTTTCCTGTGAGACGGATTAGCTCAGGTGAGATCGTGGAGAAGAAGAGCCGCTGAGCGAGTATCTGTGGAAACGCTCACAGGGTTGTGTCGGGTGATTTGCATTTTCAAAACGGTTTCCTCAAGAAAAAATCAGGAATGCAAATAAAGAAGAAGATTGAAGGAACTTTATTTATCAGACCCCAAACCTTCAACAGTTGGTGGTACGAAATTAGTACCCAGGTCCATTTCCAAACCAAAATAACAACGGAAGTAATTTTGCATTGGAATCAGAAATGGACAAATTACCGCCAGCGTTTCAGACGGACATGTTGTCGATGGAGAGTCTGGAGAGTTGGAAAAAGTACGTAAACTAAAGTGCTCTTGCAGATTTCCTCTTTGATAAAATTGTTTTGTGATCATCTCAGTAAGAAATGGAAATTTGCGACTGAACTTAGTTTATTTACCTTTTCCAACTCTACAGATTCTCCATCAACAACGAGTCTGTAGGAGCTAAGTCGATACTTGAAGCTACTGAGATGCTTCACCCAGAATAACAAGCTTGACGCGCCGCGCTACTGGTTTCTTACACTACCATCAATGTTTGATGACCAGTGAAAGTCCGGATGCTGTTCCTTAGTTGCAAAAATGTATTTTGGTAATGTTCGTCGCAATAAAAAGTTTGTTTGCTGCATCTGACATCGAGCAACAGCGGTCACAAACCTTTTTGCCCTTCCGGGTCAATCACCTGCCCACAGTAACATGGCTACCTTTCTTCCTGAGCCCCAGATAACAAGACAGCGACACCTAAGGCCTACAAAGTGAACTGCATCTCATAATAAGGTATCACTTCAACATATTTGGCTCCTACAGCGTCCGTCAGTAATAACAGTCCGTCAGAAACGCTGACGGTAGTTTGTCCATTTCTGATTCTGCTGCAGGATTACTTCCGGTGTCGTTATTTGCGTTCATGTTGATCACCTGACACTTCCCGGCCATCGTACAAAGTCGACACACAGGAATCCTAACAGTGATCGTTTAAGTTGGACAAACGAGTCGTCCCAAGTCCCAGAACAAGTCCCCACAGACTGGGCTCCTCACAGCCAAGGCTACTCATCACTCAGGGATTTAAAGGGCAGGTTCAGGGTTTTTTTAGGTTCTTGTACTTGTAATAGATCCCGTCAGTTTGGTCCTGTTGTTGAGAAATCTGTCAGAGAACCAGAACAGAAGCTACGACAGTCGGTCCAAGTCTACGAACTCCAACCAGAGCAGAATCATCATCAGTGTACGTTTACGGTACTTTACGGTCAGAGTGCAGAATAACAACATGTTGAGGATGACATATTTATTTGACCTCAAATTCAGGCTTTGATAAGAGTTTTGACCCAGGATGTGGGTTTTCCTGCAGCTGTTGGCCTGGCCTGGAGAGGCTGATGTGAAGTGCGGCTGTAGGAGCAGCTTCATACACACACACACACACACACACACACACACACACACACACACACACACAGTGAAGTGTGTATCTGCAGAGGGGAAGTGATGGATGAATTAAATTCTGCTCTGTGTGCTCATCATGTTTTCACCATCATCACTGAGTCTGTATGTTAACAGGGTGACGGTTTTTCTCTCCACCTCATTTCTCTGAAGTTGATTGTCCCGACTGATTCACATTTCACTAATCACTCACTCTGTTGCTCCCCCTTCCTCCTCCTCCTCTACCTCCTCCTCCTCCTCCTTCCTCCCCTTCGCTACAACCACAGGAAAGACCACACCCACAAGCGCCAGCACAACCTTTCATGGGGCGGCATTCCCAAAGGAGGCAGGTGACCCTGAAAGAGGTACAGGTCCTGATGGCCCTCCCTCCGTGGGGGAACAAGGGTCACCTGACTCGGAGCCAATCAGTGTGGAGATGGAGGGTAAGGGGGAGGGATGTCTGTTCTTAGTAAATCTGCAAGGGGGATTGCACTGCTGGGCCCTGAACGCCTCATTGGACAAATCTAACACAACTGACCACTAACAGAAAACTACATTTCCCTTTGGAAGAACCGTTTGTGCACGTTTGCATGCATTCCTGGATGAAGTACTCACCGTATCTGAGCTGCAGCCATTTCTCTCCGGGGTGGGAAGGTTAGATGATGAAGATGAAGATGATGTTTCAGGTTACAAATCTGATCCCTCATCTTTGTTCAGTGCTTACTATAATTTGTTTTAAGTGGCGCTTGATGGTGCTGTTTCATCGTGTCTAGATCTTAGCTGGTGGTGTACCTTCACGCAGGTGTCGGTAGCGTCGCACAAAAAACTAAAACAAAAAGTTCATAAAGGTCATAACTGTAAAGGAACAATCATCAGTGTTTGTATTCATGAACAGCAGCTCAGAGGAAGGTTTTAGCCCTCGCCTCTGTGTCTCCATGAACTGGTCCACACTTGGCCCGTCTCACAGCTAAAGCTAATGTTCTGTATGATCTGTTACTCTGTTACGTTCTTCAGCAAAAGGCTCATTTATGCTCACTATACGTATGAAAATCTACGCGTCCATTTCAAACGATGCTTCTGTCACTGGTACTTCCCTACGTCTTTTACGTTGGCATGGATGTTAACCATTACATCCACCAGGGGGCAGGCTGGAGTCAAAAGTTTCGACAAAAAAACAAAAAGAAACATGGTGATAATGTTTATGTTGTATAAGAGACAGAAACGGAGGCAGCGTTGGAGGAGGCGGTGGTCGGTCAGGACACTAAATCCCTCGTGGTTGGAGGACGGAGAATTCTTTTTTCTAGTAGTGCCGATGAGAAAACCCCGCCATTGTCTTCTTCATTTCTCTCTCGAGATGTGTATCGGGTAGTGACGGCAGCAACATTCCCCCCACGGTTTCTGGTGGTACTGCTCCGTCTGGCCCGTATCCGCAAACTTCAAGGATACGTGCAGAAATACAGACGAAAAGAATGTGAATCCGTCTCCGTATGTAACGTTGAGCATAAATGAGCTTTGAGTGTTCAGTAAATTGGAATTGAAGAAGTCTTTGAAATCAGAAAATGTCCTGCTGTGACACAATCAGTCTTGCAAAGTCGGCTCTGGAGGACGCAGCCCATGATGGGTGCTAACACTGGGCTAGCTAGCATCTACTGGAACCATTTAACCAAGAACATCCACTTATGAAAAGGAATGAAATGGTCTTAAGTTTTCAGACGGTAGGCAGTAAAAGAGCCTGTGATCTGAGCGAGATAGACGGAAATGATTCCTTCGTCTCTAAGATGGCATTTAAGTAAAATCAACAGCTAGCATTAGATCCTTTTAATCTGTGAAAAATACAGTGTCTTAGAAATCTGTGACGGCTAATTATGAGTCAGAGAATGAGGTCTGACTGCAGCTCCTTCTTTCTGAGGCTGACCGCTGAGGGAGTCATGTGACGGCATGCATGCTAATATGTGCAAATGTTCTTCCAGGGTGAAATACAGCTTTCATTAGCTCACTAACACTTAACTCACCAGTCAAACCAATCTCTTCGTAAAAGGCAGAGAGCATTGCTAATCGATCTTCTTTGATCTATACACTTCATTAGTTTCAATGGTACATGAAGTGGTGTATAATTTTTCCCGGGCAGCTTGTTTAATGCTTTCACTGACATAAAACCCCGCGTGATTTCGACGGGCGCTTTGTGAATGTTAAAGTGTTTAATGTCACTCAAAACCACAGCGGATACATCCACCAAACAGACATTCGTCCTATATCGCTGTCGGAGAAGGATGCTTTTCCCTCCGTTATATCCAACCCCTCGTCTCGTTGTGCTCCACACAGCAGCCGTTAAAGTGAAAGATCCAATGACTTAGAATAAATCCTGCATCGGCTCTAATTAACTCCTGGAGTCAAGTAGAGAACCTGAGTCTGAACAACATGGCTCCCACGTGGATTTTCCTCATCTTTTATTTAGCTAATCAAGGCAACACAAATATTCCCTCAATGTTTTTCAAGAGGTGTAGAAATATTCAAGGCACACGTCAGGTTACAGAGCTGCGCCCCTCTAACAGAAGCGAGGTCCTGGACACACCGGCAGGTTTGTACTCCTCAGGTTCATCGGTGCGTGTCGTCCCAAACCTCTTTTCTATCCCAGCAAAATAAAAGCAAGAGAGAGAAGGAGGTAAAACACGCTGTCAGGGCTCAAATCTGTTCTTAAAAATACAAAAATATCTCATTCAAGATTTAACATGTAAGTTTCAATTATTTTCAATCTTCAGAAGTCCTTTAAAAAGTCAAATTAGAGTGAAAACGTTCTGAAGAAGCAGTTATTATTATTATTATTGTAGGGGTGCAGGGGTGCAATAATAAGTTAAAGCATGTGTCCACGCACTGAGGCTGGGCGATATGTCCTCAAATCAATATCAGGATATATTGATCAGTTCACTTCGATAACGATAAATGGACAATACAACTTTTGAGCCGTCCTCCATCTCCTCCCCTGTCTCTTGGAGTAGGTACACTAAAAAAAAAACAGCTGTAGTTAGAGCAAAATATTCAAGATGGGTCATTCGTTTGATCGTAAAAAGACAATATTAGGAGGTTTTTCCGTCAGTTACCAAAACTTTTAGACAAAATCATCAATAATAGGAGTTACCGTTTTGTCCACAGGGGGCGCCAAAGTCAACAAAGACTGAAAGTTCCTCACAGCAGCTTTAAGATGCTCTTATTGCGCCATAATGCTTCCATCTGTTTCACATGCACCGCTCTTAACGGTTAAAGGGGTCCGAGATGTCTCACTCATCTGCAGTACAACTCCAAAAACAATAAAATCCACAAAAATACATCAGAGAAAAATGTTAAATATGAGGTTAAATTAAAAAAACTTGATTTGTGGACAGAGCTGTGTGGGAGCAGGTTGAGTACAACAGTCAAACTAAGTAAAGTGTTAATAAACAGCTGATTTTGAGGTTGATTTTTGACGCTGATGAATCCTGAATAAACTTGAGAAGCAAAAAACACGAAAAACACAAAAAATCCAAATCTGCAAATCCGAGGATCTGTAAGGATCATCATTTTTGTGTTTTTGTTGTTTAGAAATCACTGCAGCTCGAGGATATTAACTTTGGCTGCATGTTCATCATTTGTGTAATTAGAGATGTTGTGAATTTAAAGAGGATTTCTTCGCTCTTCACACAGAGCAGCACTCCTGCAGTAACCACGCCGACTCCCTCTCAGCTCTGCCACACCATCCAGCCACCTCTATAAATGACATGACCTATAAAACTCCAACCAGTTCTTGAATATTTAATGACATCTTGATCTTTATGGGCTTCAGTCTCATTATTCTGTACATTTTTAATTTGACACTCCACTCTCAAACTGATTAACACCCCCAGCTTTAAGAAGTCGGAGAAACAAGTCGAATAGTTAGGAAAGCTTGGCAGGGAGTGCGGCGTAATGTCTCCCCGGTGCTGAAATGATCGTAAAACGGAGAAAGGTCTGGGTGTTCTCCCTCCTTTAAAAACTGGAGCATGTTCCTGCAAGTTTAGCAGGAAGATACAGCTCATTTGGACGGGATTCAGCCGGGATGAGGCGGTTTTTGTCCTCGACTTGCTGCTTGCTTGCACAGGCACAGTGTCAGAAGTCCATAAATCCTGAGCCAATGAAAAAAGCCTCCATTCACACAGACAGACTACCCGGCTGCCATGATGAGCTACTCAGGCTCAAATGAGAAAAGCCCATAACAAATAAATAACCAGCAGGGGCCTGAGCCAGGGAGTGGGACAACTGAGGAGGGGGAGGAGGATGTAATAGAAACAGCGACGCAATCTATTCCAGCCAGAGACTGTGATGCAGCTGCTTCAATCAGCAGAGCCGGGCGGGCGCGTTGATAAGACCGGAGAGACGCTGGTGTGGAAGTAACAGCATCACAGCTCCAAGAGGGCCTCCAATCTCTCTTCACTTCATGTCCATTTCTCAGCAGATATCTGCTTTTCTGTCGGGAGCTTCTGTAGAGGCGCCGCAGCTGTGTCACAAATCTCCCAGCAGCCGCGAGGTGGGCCGGGCGACAAAACTGTAGTGGGCGAATGTAGGACGCCGGTCAAGAGGAGCAACAGGAGCAAAACTGTACGAGTGAAAAGAAAGAAATGAAACCGATTCGGTCAGTGTGACAAGAAACATGTTCAGAAACGGCAAAGATGGAAGCCGACTAAAGATGGTGCAAAAACTCTGCAACAACGACACGTTAGGAGATAGTTTGTATGCAAAAACAACATGAAACAGGACTTAGTTGGTAATAAACATGATTAAAGAAGGCAACCATCTTGGATTTAAGCTTGACCTGAAGTTCCTTTGAGTAGAAATTTCAGGGTGAGTTTTGGGCGAGATATCCAGTTGGCATCTTGGTAATTCTGACTTATAGGATCTCTCCATTGGCAGAGATACTTTCTTGAGATCTGTTGTTTATAATTTAAAGCATTTTGGAAACCAACTCATCACTACAAAGGTCAGCAAACATGCAGAAGACCAACTTTTATAACATATTAAAAACAAACGCCAGAGAAGAGCTGAAGTTGAGGGAAAATGAAATAAAAACGGTGGTTATGACCTCTGAACGATGTCTGAAATGAAGCCTATGAGGTGAGGTTTTTTTGAAGATACTAAACTGGGCTGTATATCAGCTAATAAAGCGATCAGAAGGACTATTGAAAACCTAAAAAGTGAGCATACTACCCGTGAGTGAGCATACTTCAAGAATTTCAACCAGAATTGACCCGATATTTTCTACCTTTGAGTTCTTTATAAAACAAGCTGTCATCGGTTGAACTGCTTCCTGTGTTTCGGAGCCTTTTGACTTGATTTCATGATGCATCTAAACTCATCCTTAAAAACAAGGATAGCAGGTTAGCTGGTGATTTTTTATACATGTTGAATCCGTCAAAGTCTGACAGTTTGGACGCTTAGACAAAGTTTCCAGAGTCGCCAAAGTTCTCCAGTCAGTCCTGATCTCTTAGAAATCATGGGAGTGGAAGTAAAGCACCTGTAAATCCACTTCATCCCCAAATGTCAGAGAGATAAAAACTCTATAACCCATAAGAGAAAAGCACAAAAGCAGTCAGTCACTTAAAGCTTACAGCGTGAAGTCAAATGTTCTCTCTGATGTGGGGCGCCGCGCTACATTATGTAAACAGCGGGGAGGACTCAGAGGCCGGAGTTTGGACTTTCTGCTTTGTTAAAAACAGCAGCGGTGCGGTTAAACCAGAGCAGCTTCCCGCCTGAAAACACCCACCTCTGCTCTGTGTGCAGACACAGAGGGTTTGTGTTCTCCTCTCACCTGCCCTTTATCGGGATTTGACCTTTTCCCCGACTCTCCCGCACATTTAAATGAGCCGACGAGGAGGGCTGCACTAAAAAGCTAGGCTAGCAGCTAATTTGGCTGACACCGGAGGGAGATGGCCTGATAATAGAAACTAGTGAAGCGTGTGGTGTAAAACTCATTAAAACACCACAGGAGGAGAGCGCAGGATGAACTCGGGTTGAACCTTTTCATGATGAGGGGCTGCCGTCCTGGGAGGGCGAGACATCGATGCCCGCCGGTTTCGTAAAGAGTTATTAATACCCCTGAAGAGCATGGCAACAGCAAGCCTTCATCATCCAGTCAGTGATCGGGCTTTGACTGCGTGTCCACGGGCTCTGCTCATCAGAGGAGCTTCAGTTTCTGTTTTTATATGAGCTTTTTCAACTTTTTCCAGCCCTCTTACAATAAAAAAAACAAGCCAAAGATCCAATTTGTCGCAGTCAGACGATATCTCTGCAAAGAAACTTATAAAAGAGGCGTTAGAGTGACGACAGCAGCTGCAGCGGGGGACCGCGAGGCATGAAGATATGTTGGCAAGTGGACAACGATGATATAACATGGTTAGAAGAAGAAGAAGAAGAAGAGGGAGCGATCAAATGTTTCTGAACACAAGAATAATTCATGTATAATAAATCGAAGACATTCACAAACAAAACTATAATCGCTGAAAAGCTTTTGTCCAAACAGAAGATGTTACGTTTGCTAGCTAGCAGCTGCCTGCCAGCTGGAGTCTATATCATCCAGACAAGGCATGTTGGGATACATAATGAAAGTGGATTATAAAATGCTAATTAGCCACTATTTGCCACAATCAATCAGACCAGCTTAACGATACGAATGACAGTGTTCATGAGAATCAAACTAGAAACCAACAAACTCACCGATCACACGGTGTTAACAGTAACAAACATCAACCTCACTGTGTTCCTGAAACATAATTACACAAATAAAACGTACTTTTTGACATTGTATTGTTGAAATTACTAAAGCTGTCCTTACACCAGACGATCACTGTCCCAAACTAACGACTGAAAGTCTCTATTAAATCGTTGAGTTTTACTGGAGTCACAGCCGAGTCACAGCACCCTCCTGTCATCTTGATCGTTAAATTTAAGGCGGTAATCTGCGCTGTTTTCTCTGTCTTCTCCTGGTCTTGGGTTTGATATTATCGCAAGTCACAGTGACGTAACACAACCAACAACCAACAGATGAGCTCTAAAGGAAATCTGACGGTCAAGACAAGTAGAACATGAATGTACGAAGAATAAGTGGCGATTAAAAAAGGTGCTTTACGCACTACCTCAGACTCAGTGTGTATCAGTATATGCGTGCAGAGTATAAGCATTAGCCAGTTACTGTTTGTCATATGCGAACACACAGGTGATTAATGAACCACCCCCCAAAATCACACCCCAAAATCACACCCCACCACAGATAGATTTGCAACCAGTGGGTAACACTGAATTGGCAAAAAACGCTAAAAGAATCTAGTTGAAGTCTGTAAATAGTGACCCTGCAAAATTCACAGTCTTTGTAAATTCTCAGTCTGAGACTAAAAACTCTGAACACTTGTCTTCAGATGTGAGCTGATAGTTTTCCAGGACTCTTTTCCAGATCTTCTCAAAGTCCTCCGGTGGATAGTTGGCCTTAGCTGCAAAAAAACACATGACCTCATCAGTCTGAAGTTTCCGAAAAGTGAAAAATGTAATCCTTAGTGCACAATATATCAACGTTTGCACACATTATAACTCATGCACACAATATTGTGCACCGTGCTTCATGCACAAATGACCTTGTGTTCATTATGTAATCGTCTAGTTGAACATTTTGTGACTTTTAAAGGGCTCAAATGTATCCTGCAAAAAGTCGCCTTGAGCCAAAAAAGTAGGATTTAAAAGAAGATCTGTGTGAGTGAAGAGCCACAGGGGTACAACAGTGGTAGATGGCGCTCATGGGAAATGTAGTTTTTCATATTTTTCTCTTTATTGTTTATTTGTTGTTGTTTATACTACATTCAGTATAGTATAGTGTCAGTGTAGGTTACAGTTTTCCCATCTGAGCTCATGTTTTAAAATCAGTCGTCACTCAAAAATGAAAAAAAGGAAAAGCCGGCTGCACAGGAAGTTAGACAGTAAAATATTTAATAGACTTTTTAGACTTTAAAGGCTCCGACTGAGGCCACAGTTCTGGAGAACATTAATTATTCTGGTTAGAAAAGAGTGTCAGCTGTCAGATTTTATTCACCCTATTCATCTGTGTTGACCCTCCTGGCTGCTCTTTTATGATTTATTCACCGGGATGAGCGCACACACACACACACACACACACACACACACACACACTCACACACACATTAATTTCGTCCAGTTCCTCCTCCTTCCCTGAGTCATAGCGATGGTGTAATGGCAGCCATTAAAGGTTACACAGAACTAGGCCATTTCTCCCCCTGCGCTCAGCTCACCAGCACTTTACAGCGATTATTAGTGACATCATGTTTTACTACGAAATCACACTCTGCAATACGCTGTAAAAACTCACCTTAAAGGCATTACACACACACGCACACACACAGAGCGGCACTTCGCTCTCTCCATAACAGCTCTTTTAACGGCTCTTTGTTCCATGTCGGCTGTTTCGGCTCGGCTCAGTGTCAGGATGGAGAGAGCATCAGTCATGAGCGTCACAGCAGCGATCCACAAGGGGGGCCCGCAGTGATCTAATCCACCCACGCAGTGGTCCCAGCTCGTAGCCCTGACCCCTTACCCTTTAGTCTGTCTCACTGACCTGTGGGGAGTTTTTCCTCCCACTCCACCTGCCTGTTTTTCTTTGTTATTTGAATCTTCAGTTGGACTAACCCCTTTAGCTGTACCTGCCTCCTTTGTTGAAGTCTCTCTCACTGACCCCCTCTCACTCTCCTCTTATGATCTGCCTTCACTTTTACAGCCGATGGTAGAAACTGTGCGCAGGTGTTTGAGAGGCCTGTGAGTGGTTTCTCCATCTCTTAAAGAAACAGTTCACTCCAAAGACACAATCAGAGATGTGGGTTTTGGCAGACGACCAAAGCAGGAAGACAATTCTAACTCTGAAAATGAATGAGGTACTTCAGATAACCGTCTCTCTCTCTCTTTCTTTTTTTATCCTTATCATATCAGCAATGAGTCAGCTGAGACGGAGCTCGAATTTTAATCTTTTTCAACATCTCCTAAAACCAGCTTTGGTGTGGACTGTTCCTTTAAGTACGTTGGTAAAGCCGAGGTTCTTCCAATGCCGCCTTTCCCTCAAATCTAAACTCTTACCGCCTCAGGAGGAAGTTTGCATTGGAACCTTTTCGCTCTACCAGCCACTGAATGGCAAACACACTGCTCTTCTTTCTTTTAGTTTCTGGTGCAACTGCATGTCCAGAAAAACAAAACGAAGGAAGAGAAGGACGTCACTTGGTGCATGTGCTCTGCCTGGTTTAATGGTTTATGATGAGGGTGATAGATGCCTCTTTAAAGGGTCGGTTCATGCAAATCACTGCTAAAATGATTTGACCACTTTAGGGTCTAACTGTGGAAGAGGATCTGCTGACACAACTCTAACCCCTCAAAAAAAGTGGGGACGACATATCAGCTTCAAATGTGTTGTTTTATGAAAAAATATATGCTCATTTCAAACCACATTTAATTAAAAAAAAACTCCTGAAAGAACATCTACCAACTAATGTGGTTAACTTTAGGGTTAGTAACATGAGTTTAAACCTCTCAGAAGAAAATTAAAGAAGATGTTTGCCAACCTGTGAGAGACTGCGTGAGCTGTCCTATCCTGGTCGTTTCTGTTTTAAGCCACTGACCTTAGCTGTCGTAAAAACATGTCGTATAAATAATCATTTCATTTTTTTTGCTAAAATCTCTTCATTAACCTCATTGCTTATGAAAACTTATTATTTTTTTATCATTGTTACAGATTTTAACCCTTTAAATACCAATTTCAGAGTTAATGTCACTGATTTATTGAGGAAAAAAACTCAAAAAAAGATTTTCAATATAAAAATGATCAGAGGCTGGAGATTTTTTTCATGCTATCACACCCTTGGATGTGTCACATATGAGTAACAACATTGACTTTGATGCATTATTATTTTTTTCGCAACATCAGATTTAAAGTTTTACTCCCTTTCGTCCTGTTAGTGGACCCTAACCCTTAAAAACATATAAGATACTTTTTTTTTTCTTAGATCCTTTAATCAAACTCAGTCCTGATAAAAAATACTAAATGTTTAAAAATACAGATTGATTTTAAACATAAACGGTGTTGGTAAGAGTCGCAGTGATGCAACACAGTAGTTAAAATGCCTCTACATGAAGAGATTTGCAGCATATAGACGGTGTTATTTTGTAAATGAGCATAAAGTTTTTCATAAAGTGTTTGAACACCTGACAGGTCGTCTCTGCACCGTTTTCATTTAAATCAGTGATTTGCAGATCATCAAAATCTGCTTTTATAGACACTTACCTGGTAAATTTTTCTTCTACTCCGATACGCTAAAGATAAAAAATACCACACTCAGATTTTAATGTAGATTTTTATTACTTTTAATCAGTCGAGCTGTCAGGAGGTGGTACCATATATATCATGGTGTGTCATTTGAGTGAACCAACCCTTTAATCTCCCTCTATTTGTTGTCTAAGTGTTGTGGATGAAATGTTTGCTGCCACTTGAAAACTTGACTTTCCTTTTAAAGCACAGGTGTAAATATTGAAGGACTTCATACAGACAGTAGACTTCTGATTGCCAGATGCTGCAGCACGCCTTATTTCCCCCGTATTGGATCAAAACCTGTAATGAAATCTATGCTCTCTATGCATCGGTGCACCTGGAATGAAATGCAGCGCTCATAACCACTACTTTTTGATTGGAATGGATCTCTTACATTACACCATATCACCGCCGCTCGTGTGCATATATTAAAACTAAATCCAATTGGCAGAGCACTGAGGTGGAATATTATGCAAATTCCTAATAACAAGTGTACATGATTGAATTCACTCAGTCAACAGGCAGAACCCTGCACACATGCAGCAGATATAGCCGGTTTGTGTGCGTGTGTGTGTGTGTGCACTGACACACAATCATGCTCCGGTGCTAACCAGGTCTGTCAGCACAAAGACATGGGCATTAAAGGCGTCAAGTGAGTGAAGCAGAGGCTTTTCACACGGATTGGGAAAAAAGGGGAAATAACTCATTTGTTCCAATCTCCAACCTCGGGGTGTTTTTCAAGAGTTAAATTCTTATTTCTCCTGTGGAAGGAGTAAATCTCCAGCATTAGCAGGATGAGTGGGGTGGGCTTGGGTGGGGGGGGGATAAAGCTCGCCAGTTTAGCCAGGGGCCATTTTGTCTGGCTGCTTCTCATTACAATGGAGTGGCCATTAAGGGAACGATTACATGCACTTGTAAGCTTGCAGAAGCAGAAACTAATTAGGTCTATTTTGGAGCGTCTTCACTTGACGCTCATAAATAGAACACAAGTTCTCTCTTTTCCCAGGTTGCAAAGTGTTTAAACGAACCCTTGAGAAAAGCCCGACACAATTGGAGTCATCTGCAGAAGTTGTTTAAATATTTTCCTATCTGACCTTGAAAGCGCCCTCTGGATTTCACGCAGCCGCTCCTTCCTGCCAATATTTAAACTCCCGGTTTGGTGGAGCTGTGATGCTTTCATGTCCTCCAAACAGAAAGTTTCTAAATTGAGAAAGTGTGAAACTTTAAAGTGTTAACATCACCAGTAATTGGTGCCATGGAGAAGCTTATGAGGGGCTGTATTGTTAATGATTCAATATGTCTGCAGGAGCTTGTAAGACAGACGTTTTCTTAATCACTCACAGTCTTAAGTGAAATTGTCACTTCCATTTTAATTTGTTTTCAGACTCAATTTTACCACCTAAAGGAAAAAACATCCCCACTCAACAGCAAAGAGACAGAGCTGCATAATTTATTCTTCTCTCTGCAAAAAGCATCCCCAATTAGCAAGATACAGCAAACAATACTGTGTACAACAGTCCTGTTTACATAACCTACCCTCTATGCCATCTATTTTAAACTGTATGGATGCAAACGCAGATTTTTCTTCCTACAGCGCTGTGGAGGAATGAGAGGGTTGTACTCCAACCATATCACAGCTGCTTCAGAGCACCAGGCTTCAAAAACCCTGCAGAGTGACGCTCTGTCACTCACCCTGTCACGTCTGTCTGTCTGTCTGTCACCCCGCCTCGCCTCGCTCCTCCATCCTCCTCCTCCTTCAAATCTGCTCCACGCACACTCATTCTCCCTATCTTTCCCTCAGCTCTAGGGCTCATCTGCTTTCTTTTCCTCTTCCTGGATTTCAGAGTCGCTCCTGTCTTAATCACCAGGTTGAATTTTTTCCCTTCCTTCTCCTCCTCGGCTGTTACCGTCCCTCTCTCTCTCTCTCTCTCTCTCTCACCCTTGTCTCCTTTGCCTCCAATCCTGCCGCCCATCTGTCTTTTTACCTTTGGCAGACTTTGGTATCTCTATATTAGGACTCCTCTGAGCTGAGACCATGTCGAGTTGACACAGAAATATGAAGTGACAACGTTAGAGAGGACCACAGACTGTTTCTGTGCTTTAATTATCGCCTCGTCTCGAGGTGACGATCTCCCCATAAACAGATTTTTATCTTCATTATTATTTGTGTAGTTCAGGAACCCAAACCTTAAATTAATGAAGCTCTAAAAAAAGAGGTCAGTGTGTAGAGTCGGCCAGCTCCTCCTGCGCGCCACCTAGCTGCTTGCCAGGCCGCCAGAATGATTCACAGGGTATTAATTTCTCGCTGACCGGTGGCACCATATGTCCCACATATCCAGTGATTGAGTCATCCGGCCCGCTCCTCAAACATGTTGTGACAGGTCGTTTGTACGCTCCAAATTTGTTTACCTCAGCTGTGCGATTCACCCCCTGTCGAGGCATTTGACTCATACCCCCTGACCCAGGAGGGACCCCACAGTGGGCCTGCAGCCGCAAACAGAGAGGGGGCGGCGCGGTCCAGAGGGAGCAGATGACTCACAGGTAGAAGAACGCCGCGGAGGTGACAGAAGGCGGGAGGCAGAGTGATGCCAGAGCGGGCTTTGAGCGGTTACTCCGGTCATTACGGCATCACTGAGAAGAGACTCTCTGGTATTGTGAAGCTCTTTTTAACTCCGGGGTTAGGGCTGTCACTCTTTGGACAAATATCCAACATGTATACTTCAATTTATGGTTTTATTAACAGTAGCATAAAGCAATAATGCAAACACCAGCCCAATAAGACTTTAAAAGATTAAGACCTTGTTTATACATACCCGGTTATATTTTAAAACTGAGACATTAACCATCGTTTGAAAACAGAGATTTCGCCCCTGAAAATGATGCTTTTTAAAAACTCAGCTAGCACGTTTGCATGTAAATGAAAAAAAACAGAGATTTGTGTAGCCGATGGCAGATTGTGCGCAGGAAAGAAGGAAATTAAGTTGTTGTTGTTGTTGTTGCTGCTGTGCGAGATTCTGAGTGGCAAACGTGGGCATGCTCTTGACGACATATAGACCCAGTTTAGTGTCAATGAAAAGTTTTCTGAAATGTAGTGGTGTGCACGCAGTTTTTTTTGGAAATGAAGAGGATTAAATGTCCGTTTATGAAATTAGCCGGGCACTTATAACATAGCCTAAACTCTTTTGTGCCAAAAGTGTCAGTTTAAGCCAAAAGAGAGGATTTCAGTGATTTAACTTAAACTGTGAAACGTTTGCATTAAACCAACAGTGTGCTGCTAATCCAAAACAGTCAGGAGACTCAATTTTTAGTGATTTTTGCCTGAAAATCAAGCCTGCACCAAAATCAGGATTGAGTATTAAGTTCTCCTTTTAATGTTACTTGCTCTTATTTAACAGGTGAGCACACAGTTTAGCACAGAGTGGACATTCAGCCCTATCTTAGTCCATTATTTTGCTATCTGTGGTGCAGAAGCCAAATTAAAAGGCACTCTTAGACGTTCTGACTGTGACACACATCCTAATCTTACACATGTATTAATTCGCAGAGGTCGAGAGAGACATTCAATGGTCAGGTAACGCCGAGAGTGCCCTCTGCTGGATCAAACAGCCTGATAAACTTTAGATTTAGAAGTTTTTTACAGTTAATGAACACTTGAACATCAGATATTAAGTGACAGTCCTATCAGGGGTGTAATGATAATGCTCTGAAGGTCTGTATCAATATTATAGGTCAAAAGTCAAACATATTCATCATTATAAAACACAACTAAACCTGCAAAAAACAAACTGTATGATAAGAAGCATCACAAATCAATTCATTTGGAGGCCTCAGTTTGGTTTAAACCTCCAGTAAAGGTTTTGTTGTTCCTCTTGAAGAAATTAAACTGTCGGCCCTTATTCCTGTGATACGTGAGATTTTAGGTACCGAGTTACTCGCTGTGCCGCTCTCAGTCGGGCCTGGTAAAAATTACAAATTGTGGAGCTGATTGGCGGCCTGTGTAATGAGTTCAAAAGAAAAAATTGCCCATGATTAAAAGAAGAGGTATTAACAGGCTCACTGCTGCATCACTTTTGATTGCTTCTCCCAGTGGGACACAATTATGATTTATGACTTTTTAATGTGGTCATAAGACGAGGCAATCAGGAGAATAAATGGCTAAAAATTGAGCGTTTTTAATTGGGAGCTCTATTGAAAGTGTTATTTCCAGAAAGATTGGAGCGCTGTAACTCTCCGCCGGAGGAACTGTTAGCAAAGCAAGCGTTGAAAATGGATATAGTGACACACGATGATGAGATAATAAGCCTTTGTGTGCACACCTGCTGTAAAGTCTGCCTTCAGATAATGAAGAGCTAAAAGACTCTCCAAGTTTCAGAAACTTTATGACCTACCCTGTCTGCTAAATGATGATGGATTAATAAGAGCCCTCTGGATGCCCTCCCAGTGGATATAACAAGGAAATAGTGCCCTGTGGATGTTTTTTAGATTACAAAATGCAAGAAAGAGCCAACTGGTCACCTATCCAGTCGATTAAACCTAAAAAACAGCCCTCTGGATGCTCTTTCAGTGTACAAAGGTTAAAATGTGCCCTCTTCATGCCCTTCCAATAGAAAATAGTGCCTCATGGATGCGTTTAAGTTCCCTTTAAGTGGGTAAAATGCGAACTAAAGAGTCCTCTGGATGCCCTCTGAATGGATTTAACTTGTAAATGGTCCCCCATGGATGTATTTTAGTTACCAAAATGTAGGAAAGAGCCGCCTATTTACCCTCTCAGTCAATAAAAAATTAAAAAGTCCCCTCTGGATACCCTTTTAAGAGATAACACATAAAAAAGAGCCCTCTTGATGCCCTTCTAATGGATTGAACTTGTAGAAAGGGCCCTATAGATGTTTTTTTAATTTACGAAATGTAAGAAAGAGCCACCTAGTTACCTCCTCTGTAAGTAAAACATTGAAAAGTGCCTTTTGGATGCCCTATCAAGGGATAACACATAAAAAGAGCCCTCTGGATGCCCTTCCAGTACCGAAAACCTTGGAAAAAATGTATCTTCTGGATGCACTTACAATAAATAAAACATTAAAAAGTGCCTTTTGGATGCCCCTATGTTCAAAGTACATCAAAAATAAAGCTCTATGAACGCTCTTACAGGACATCAAATCTGATAAAGTGGTAATTTAGCCTTCTTGGGCAGTAAATGTGTTGTGGACATGTTTGAGAGCTCAGTTTAATCTTTTTTTCTCCTTAAACATTAAACCAATTTATACCAACATTTGACACTACAGTTTTAAAAATAACAGTATTATGTATTAACTTTGCATGCAGTTGTGCCCCATGGCATAAAGGAGGTGCCCTTTCCATTTCTTTTGCCCCCGTTCCTCAAACAGCCTGACTACGTCCCAGATTAAGACAAATATATTTCTTTTTGTCTATTTTATCTAAAATTTGGGAAGCATCTAAACCGACTGACTTCAAGTCCTGGTGTTTTAGTTCAAAGAAAAGATACAAATTTCAGACCAAATGATTACATTACTGATCTTCATTATAAATATCCACCAGCCATTATCGTCATCATCACCACCATCCTGTCCGTCGTATCTACTTTCATCAAGCATTATTTAGACTGCATTTCCATTTTCATTCCTTAATGAAGCTTTCATTAGCTGTCGAATTGAACCTGCTTGAAACACCTGCATTTCTTTCTCTCCCCTGCAGCCCGCTCCCCCCCAACCCCCTTCACAGTCTAATCAGTTTCTCAGAAACTGTCATTAAGGGCAGAGGGAAGGGTCTGATGCCACAGATGGCAGCCGCTTCCTGCAAATGAGCTCTGATTATGAGAGGTGGCAGGTCTCACTCCTTTTATCAGTGTTGCCTTTCATGCTATTAGGCAAACACAGCGCTGGGGTCATATCGCCCAAGGACATTTGCATGGTAGATTTACCTCAGCTAAGTAACCTTGTGTTTTATTTTTTGGTGCACTGGCGCACAGAACGTCCCCTCAGCTTCATTGTGAGAGAATCTGACAACCTCATTCGAGCCTGTGCTGGCAAAGGTGGCATAGCCTGTGAGCTATTGGATAGACCTGTTATTTTTGGCTGGTTCAACACACCAGGTGCTCTCGCCCCTGATCCTCACATTGGAAAGCAAAGTCTGTGAAAATGACATCAGGTCCCTGCTGCTGTGCTGCCATCAATATTTAAAGCCCCAGCTCATTTCAGAGTTGATTTCTTACTGGCTGGGGAACTTGTGGCCTCTGCCAGTCAGAGGGAGAAGAACAGGTACTACAGTGAAAGGCTGTATTGATCTATTAGCGGTGGGAGGAAAGGAAGCCAGGAGCTTGATTCAAAAACCTCCCCCATGCTGTTTCCTACATAGTGTAAACACAACCTGTCTGTCCCAGCTGCTACTTGACCTACATTAGCTCTTGAAACTGTTTACTTTACCTCCTGCTAATTCAGAAGACTAACTAACGTACCCTTTTTGCCATCTCTCTCTCTTTTAAAGGTGTGAGGAGGCCACCAGATCTGGAGAAGACCAATCACAGTGTCCACTACACTCTCCTGATTGCTTGTGTCCTAGTGGCCTTCGTCCTTGGTGCCTTTCTGTCCGGTTTCCTGGTTTCTTGCTACTGCAACCACACGGGACACAAGACCAAGAAGTTGTCAAAAGATCCTGAGGCTCCAATCCCACACGCTCTGTCACTGCGCAGCCTGGCCAAGCTCAACGGCCTCCTGGACAGCCAAGGCAAGGACGACAAGCTGGAGGTGTCCTCTCCAAAGATCTACAACTCTTTCTTCGCCAGTAGCAAAGAGCATCACCAGCCAAGGAGAAACGGCCATCACGGAATGACAATGGGGGACCTGGTCCACCAGCATCACCACCTACATCATTCCTCAGAGCTGTCCGGTCTGCCTACACCAGACTCGACTCCAGAACTGCCGATTAAGAGCATGAAAGCTTTCAAGAACCAGTGGGAGAAGAACCAGAACTGTAACAATGCCAAGGAGCCAAAGTCCCACAACATAGGATCCAGGCCCAGCTCTGCTCTGCTTCACCAGCAGGTCTTTCCATACTCCCATGGCCTGTCCAATGGGCAGCCATTGAGTCACCTTCATCCAGAAGAACGAAAAATCCACAATGTTGAGCGTGTGCTATCCCAGCAACCATATCCTGGTTACTCCCAGAAGGTGATGGAGGTAACCTCCCTGGATGAGCTCCTGAAGCACATCCACGAGGCAAGCAGCAGCAAGAACTCCCAGTTAATGAGCCCGTCAGGCCTGATGGCCAGCGGTGGTGGTCAACTAGCCTTCGCCAACCGCATCCAACCTCAGATTCCTGAGACTGAATCAGCTCCTTACTACAGCTCATCCACCTTACCTAGAGACAGCCTCACCCGACGCATGGATGTTCCTCCGGACATCCCTCCACACCACCAGTCCACCCTGGAGAGGAGGCACTCCTCCCAGAGGCACTCCCTGATCGCTGCTGCCACCAAGATGCCCAACGGAAGCGCAGGAGGAGGGGGAGGGGGTGGAGGAATGATCCCTCGCCAGCACAGCTTCAGCCAACGAAATGGTGGGCCCCACCAACCACCTCCCCTCCTGGCACGGATGAACTCTACAGGCAGCGCCTGTGAGGTTCACTACCCCCTCATCCCCAACGGATACCTGGCACGCCAGCACAGCTATAACGGAGAGCAGCAAGAGGTCCAACATAGGGGCGCAATCGTCCGCCGGGCCTCCTCTCTGAAACCTGACGTCCCTCCCAAGCCCCTGTTCATACCCGCCACCTCCCCAGTCAACCAACAGGGAAAATTCAACTACTGAGGAGGACCACTCCAGGACTAGAGAGGGAGTATCCCTCCTTGTGTCTTGTTTAAGGAACTTCCCTTCGGAGACATACATTGGGTTCGAGGATGTAGACCTCCCCAAGGAAAATCTACCAGTTGCGTGGCAGCCAGCGTCACTGTGGACAAAAGCCTCAACCAAACTTGTTTTCCCTCTTCTTTTTGTCCAACGAATATCTTTGTACCATATTGGTATTGCTCAGCTACTTGCTTATTATAGAACTGGTGACTCAGGTGACTTGAAGCCACCTCCTTATTTTAGGCTGCCAATGTCCTCAGTGTGGATTTACAATGCAACTTAGTTTTTGGACGCATCGATGTTGGAAAAAAAAACTCTACACATCAGTCATCTTGAAGACTTTGAAACCAGAGGCTCCTGCAATGCTTAGATTCATGCTTTTGCTTAACCTTTTCTGATGTAGTGTTGGTAACCAGTCCCCACCCACCCCACCCTCGAATGTGTTTATATTATGCATGTGTGTGTATATATATGTGTGTTTATATCCACACCGTATATGTATACATATACATATGCAGTATATGTAACCTGTGGTGAAAAGTCAACAAATTCCCCTGAAAGTAGTTATGTCTTTGCCTTACTATACTCTTTCATCTTTGGGCATATCAAACGATCCCCCCGACACCCTGAGGAGAGTCTTAGGACCACCAAGTCGTGCATTTCATCAATTACTGCTCATTGTCAGTTGACTCAAACAGTGAACCAAAATTGTTCATGTTATCAAGAGAGAGAAAATACTTCAACAAAGCAGCTATCCTACTCTTATTATTTCTGTTATTTTTTCCCCTGTCCCAGCAGATGTCAGGTCAAAAAAGACACAGCCCACTCGGGTCCATTTAAGAGAATGTTTCTCTGAGATTGGTGCTCTATAATTCTAGTGGGTCTAACATCTTAGAGTCATAGAAAAAGAAGTATATCCTCGTATATATTTTGGACCCAAAGAGGATCAATGCCATGCCGCCTGGCATCATGAGAATGAACAAAAAATATAGAAAAGACTGCAGTTATTATAATTATTAACTTTGTGGCTATTGGGTGTAAATAAAGGAATAATTACTAGCCAAATTTTAACTGTATGTGTAAATGTGTGCCTTATTTAATAATAGTGTGTGACATGGGGGTAGGGGTAAATGCAAGGGGCTCAGATGGCTACTATGCTACAGTATATTGTAGGTGTTTAATTTTCTATGGTCGTCAGTGTGTCATACAGTATCTATTGTACATTTGAAGAGTTTCATTCCAGAATAAGATATTTGTCACATCGAAAACGGATGACTGATTGTAAATCACTTTAATTGATCTTATTTTGTCATATCTTGAGCCTTTCGTTTCACAAAGTCACGCTGTACCATTTGTCATTTTGAAAAAGACTCATCAAAAGTTATAGTTTCCTGATAGATACACTGTTCTGGAATGAAACCCTTCATTTCTTTTTTTGTTTGTTTTTCTTTCCCAGAAGTGTGAGCCTGTAGATTTACGGGAAAGTGTTGGGCAAGAACACAAAGCCTGAGACTGCAGACATTCAGGTTTGATGCCTCCGTATTGTGTCACTTTCCACTGGGTGTCACTTTCCCTCTAGGTGCCAATATTGACTTTCTCTGTCTGTTTCTTTTTTCTTTTGTAGTAGCATTAGCTTGTCTTTGGTTATCTAAAAGCAGGTCATAGTTCCTCTTGAGTTATCACCTACACACAAGTAGCCATTGTAGAAGTCAGTGGGGTCATTTAGAGGAAATGTGAAGGTCCCATAAAATTAAAAACACAGCAACCCTGAGGAGCTCCTGCTGTTTAAATAGACTCCTGTAGTGATGTAATGAAAGGACTCATCTGCACAGGCCTCCACAACGACTTCCAATTCCGCACACGGTGGTTTGGTTTTGCTTCAGTGTTGCAAAGTTGAGGTATCAGTTAAGAGCCAGAAATACCAAATTCACACAAGGGGCCATATTCTGTCCCGGCACTGGAGGACCAAAGTAAACAGTTATTACTTTTTATTTCCATCATCTAAATGCCGACTACAGTTGGTGCTAATTTGTTAGTTGTGCCCTCCCTCACCTTGCACTGCTCTGGAAATGAGGGTTTGAGTAAAGTTGGGTTAAAATGATCTGTACTGACAGAAAGCATCGCCACTTTGTGATAATATTTACAGTTTTTTTTTTAGGAGAGATATTCAGCTTGTTACCAGTGCAGGTTCTCTTGGTGCACTCGCCATGTTCGGTGTTTTTCCGCCTCTGCATTTCTCTGCACTGAAACTAAGAGGCTGAAATTAGTGATGTGAAATAGAAACTTTGCTTAATAGTCAGTTTGATGGACCATAAAAGTAGGTGTAAAATGAAGCTAAAGATGTTTTACTTTTTAAAGGGCTAGAAGGGGTTGAATCTCTGATTCAGTAGTAATCTGCTTGCAGGGAAGCACTTAAAAATGACCCTATTTCTGAGTTTATTTGTGACTTTTGTAGACATTTTTCTAAAGAGTTTTCTAAATTTAGGGTAAAAGGAGGATAGAGCAGATTATTTACCCTCTTTTCCAAGTATCTTCACTTCACAAGATAGCAACAGGCAAACCTAAAGCCCCCAAAAAATTAGTCAACAACCATCAGATTCACACGGACTTCTACAATGGTTACTCTGTAGGTCTTAACTTGTGTCACCGGGTGTGAACATCATAGGAAGGAAATAAAAATGGTATTCTGTTTTGGACGACTGAAACACAAAGACTGCTATGAACTCTGAGATTCAGTCCGCTCGCTGAATCAGGCCTCTGGGACGGTGATGCCGGACTTCCTCAGAGACTTTTCAGCAGAGTCACTTTGGCCACGCTTGACTGAAGCCACGATCAATTCTGTGAAAACAGCGCTATGCTATTTACTATATTTGAAAGTGGTGTTTCATATTGATTGAAATTTCCCATAGCTCCGCTGACCCCGTATAAAGTTTATTACTCCAACTCCAACTCTGGTAAATAAAAGAAAATACAGTCAACTGCAACACTGGTTAGGGAAAAGAAGTAATTTGGGTTTTAACAAGCAGCAGAGCGTTAAATAGGTTTGGAGCTACAAATATAAAAAAAATAACATCCAACTTGATTAAAGGTCGTGACCGTTACGTTTCATAAAGAGGAATTGTGGCAGCTACAGTGTTCGAGTGGAAGTGTGTGTTATTTTTTATCTGCCGGTGACAGATTGTATTGGAGTGGAGCGGTCTGGCCTCTTACAGCTCTATCAGTATTTGATTTGGTGTAAATACATTCTATCTGGGCGGGGTCTCATTGAACCAGTGTTATGTTTTTTCTTTTCTGTTTGATTTCCAGGCATCGCCTCTTGAATTACTATGAATTTGGTCTCACAGAAATACCATTGTATGTCTCTTATACTAGGAATAAAACGACAATATGATGCAAGCGTCTCTCTCTCTCTGGTGAGTGTGTTGAAATAAATCACAGCAGACGACTCAGACACAACAACACACACACTTCCTCTTCAGGTTGCAGTTTCGGCTGAGACTCTGGTCAGCGTTTGAGTGTGGTGTTTGTGTTGCTGTTACATCGGATTGCATTATCTCCTCCTCTGAGGGGGAGGTTTTGTTTTTGGGCCCAGTTTTTTGTCTGTCAGGATGTCTTTAAAAAACTATACAACCGGAAAAATATCAGCCTCCAGCCAAAGAGCAATAAATTTATTTTTAATGAACATCCAGGAACTGCTGAAAGAATATCCTGAGAGAGAAGAAGAAAAGCAAATTGGCAGACTAAACGTCTCGCTGATAGCTGCAATGAAAGATCAGTGTCGGTTCTGTTTGATTGACTGATGGATCCCCGAGGAGTCTAGCTGTGTTTCTGTACACGAGGCCAAGACTCTGACCTGAGCGTGGCTTGTAATCAGACTTCAGCATTGACAGAATTAGGACTCAGGAGATTAAGTGGAAGACGCAGACGTATTTATTGTTAGAGATTTTTTTTTTATGAATTTCACAGTTTTCTGCATCTGCATTTTCGTGCCATCTTGTTCAACTTCAGCTCCTGCTCGAATGCTGAAGAAGAAAGCTTCTCATTCAGGTAAACATCTCTTCAGGTAAGCTGTGATGTCGGTATCTGACTTACCAGGTTCACTCAGGACCACATCTGTCAAAAAGGATCAATTACTGAAGCAGTAAGTTACATTTGGCAGTGAGGCCCTGATCTGAGATCTGACCGCCATTTCAAGTTCGCTTTGTTTGATGTATAAAAAGCAGGGGGAGCAGCAGCAAAGACGGAGCAGGTTCCACATATCACATGACTCTTACTTTTTATATTACAGCATACAAGTACCTTTCCTAAACTACATCTTTCACGTAGTATTTGAACACATCATGAAGGCTTTTCATTTTACCGACCAGACCTTGAACACATCATAAAATACTATAATCCAGCTGGCTAACTAGTTTGTTTCCTGCTGATTTTCATCCACTTGACCTCCTCCTCCAGCAGCGGCTGTTGTACCGCAGGACTTCTACTTTTTACCTGAAACTGAAATTTGAGAATGGCCTTAGATTTTTCTTTTTTATGCACTGTTATCTCATTAAAACGACTTACCATCTTGTTGGATTGACATAACAAAGGTCGTTTTCTGATGATAACAGAAATGGCGTTTTAGCCTAAAACGTCGACTTTTAAAAACGCCCTCCAGATTAGGATATTTCTGAAAAGCTGCAGCCAGCCAACGTTTAAAAAACAAGCCGGGGTTTTACGATGAAAGCCGCGACATCACGCTCCGTTTGGCGCATCCCCATTACATAACAACAGCAACAATGGCGGACATGTTAGTTGGTTATCAGTAGAAAACTTTCTTTATTATGTTGAGAGAACAAGATGCCACACTTGCCTTTTTTAAGGCAAGAATTTTTACAAAATACTTCTATTTGTCAATATTGCATTATGTCAAGTGGGTTTTAACTGTCGGCGCTGTTGTGTGTGAAAGAGACGCCAAGACCCAAAAAAGCACGTAAAAAACACCTGACCAGAAAAACCCTCAAGATTTTGCACGCAACTCCACCCCAAGTAGTTGTGTCCTCTTTTGGGAATTGAGAATATGGTCACCCTAAAGTTTACAATCACATCAGGCTTCCTAAGAACATCTGTCTGAATTACTCTGTGGTGGGGATCTATGTTTGCCTCCATTTTTACTCTCTTTGCCTCCAGATCATGCCGTGACGTTGTTTGTCTGAAAGGGTTTCTGAAGTCAAACGTGAGTGTGTTTGCTGAAGAGTTACAGAACAGCCTTCATTCAGACACTCAGTGTGCTGAGAGCTTTCACTACAGGACTGCTGTTTCTGTTTATGTGGCCCAGCTCCTCAACAGCCTGCAGGGAGTAAACGGTCGAGGACGGCGAGGTAATCAATTTGTCTTGTACAGAGTGTTTCTATAGCACATAGTAGAGTACATGGTATTCAAACATGCCCTGTGAACACTATGTCAGATCTGTATTGATAAAAAAAACGTTATTTGTCCATGGAATATATCTCCTCCGTAGATCAGAGGGTCCAGTTTCGATGCCTTTCTGCATAAATTGTTCATATGAATGAGCAAATCCGAATTTCTTTGAGCCTCTGTAACCTGATGCTTTAAGATGTGTTAATTAATAATCTGCTGAAAAGCCTGAAATTAGTGAGAGCGTGTCTGTGCATACAGGGAGCATCTTTAATGTGAAGAATTCAAACAGCTCTCAGAGTTCCACCGTGCTTTGAGGCTTTAATCCGCCTCATCACCACAGATAGGAGGAAAAGGAGCTCGAAAATGTGGACTCAAGTTCAAAGAGCTCTCACATCCCTGACCTGGCTGCTGAGACGGTCAGGCGTGAAGGTTGGGTTGAGTAAAAAAACCCATAGCTCAGATGTTTCTGTCATTTCTTGATAGCACAACAGAGTAAAAAGAGGAATTCTGGCCGAGCCGCAAACATCCAGCTCTTAAAGCGGTGGATCTGAGTGTAACTGCTGTGTTGTGTTGACTAATAGACTCCCAGCAGGCTCTTACATAAGAGATAAACAATCATGGTGTGAAGGCACCCCTACAGTGAGTAAACAGCCTCCAGGTTCACAGTCCTGGAGAGAGTTATTTCTGCAGGGTTAATGTGTGTTAATGCAAATCTGTGTTTTTGAGATCTGAATCATTTTAATTCATAAAACGAGTCTGAATCAAACTTTAAAGGGACAGCGCGCAGGATTACACGAATGTTTCCAGTGCTGATGTCTCTAAAGTTTCATTACTATCTTTTTTTAGATGTTTAAAGGAAGCTTTACGGTCTGCAGCAGACTTACCACCACCACCACCATCATCAGAAGAAGAAGAAGAAGAAATCACCGGCGCACAGTAAGTTAAATTTGGAAGAACAGCTCTGCTCTGACAGCTCCCTGCTCTTCCACGTGAAGTCCAAAGCCTGAGGCAGGGAGAGCAGCAGCAAGGACTCCTGGGAACAGAACAGAGGAACAAAATCAGAGACGGAGTAACATGAAAGCGCTGGGATGGAGGTGGGTTACAGAGCAATCTGTGAAAGAAGTAGCAGAAGAAGGAAAGATAAAGTAGTTCAAACAGACTGATCAAAGTTCAGTTTTTATTTATGGTGTTTGTTAAGTCCAACAAATTTTGGGTAAAGGATTGGACAGAGTCTGTTGCCTACATCTTACAACTAGTGCGAGAGATGAATGTTGTCGACCACTTGCTTCTCTAGTTACACCAACTTTAGTAACGACCGCAGGATAGGAATACAGAGAGACACACACTCAACCAAAAGTCCACTCTATAGCCACAAATAATGCTCAGAACAGCACCTAACTTCATCAACAGGACATATAGGGTCACAGACATAGTACTAGACACCAAACATCTTTTTAACTTTGACTCATTTCTTTAGCAAAGAGACTAAACACAACTCACCTACTCTCTTCCAGCAGACGCTTGTTTGTAGTGAGACCTCAGGCCAGGCCATTACGGACTACAGCGGGGTGCCGCAGCTCAAGGAAGAACAATTATGATCATTTCTTTATCATTTCCTTGAAGTAATAATCATCATATTAATCCTTTTGCTCTGCAGACGCAGTAGTTCTTCTGCCTTAGCGTCTCGGTCTGATTGTGTTTCCATGAAGAAATGATCATAAATGTTCTTCCTTGAGCTGCGGCACCCCGCTGTAGTCGATGGACTCGCCCAGGGTTTCCGTACAAACAAGCGGCTGCTGGAAGAGAGTAGGTGACTACTGTATTTCTATCCTCGGTCGTTACTAAAGTTACTAAAGAAGCAAGCGGTCGGCAACATTTACTGTATCTCTCGACGGGGTGTCTAACTCGATGTTACGGTGTGTTTGACCATAACTGAATTTTATGCTTGGATATCCCTTTATTGCTAGAAAGAGCCACACAGCTGCATGGAAATTGCACATTGCTGAACACACGATTTCTTCAAGCAGATCTTAACAGATAACAGATTACTTGTTCAATGTTCTTTTGCAGTTACAAGTGATTGTGAAAACATACCTCTGTGTCCTCTTATCTTATCTTTTACAGTAAGAAATGTTTTTCAGTAATGTACCGGCCGAGATACCTGCAACAATATTTCTACAAAAGAAGATATTTCAAGGATCGCTGTATCGCACTTTCAGCTGGACTCTCTTTAAGATCCTCCGATCAAGCACACAAGTGAACTCTACTGTATATAGTTGTCAGTATTCTTGGACAAGCCTGTTTGTTATTCAAGAAAACATGTTCCTCTGAATATTTACAGTGAGAGGGCTGTGATTGACCTTTTAACTGAAATAGCTCTCCTAATGAGATGCTATCGATTAGTTTATGCAATTATCCTCCCTGCAGTCTATTAGGTAATCAAGACTCTGTGTGTGTGTGTGTGTGTGTGTGTGTGTGTGTGTGTGTGTGTGTGTGTGTGTGTGTGTGTGTGTGTGTGTGTGTCTACAAGGCTGCGTGTCACGAGGTAAGGAGGTGACTTAGACATGAAGGTGTTTGCTGCAGCCGCAGATTTAACCCTCAGTTGGATAATTGTTAGCGATTAGCCACAACATAATTATTGGATTCCAACAAAACAGGAGTGGATGTGTCACAGGCCCTGAGAGGTCGAGCTTTTCTCCAACCTGTTTACACGTTTCCATTCATGAGACAGCTGCTGATGAATGAGTGCTGATGGAAATAAGCCCCCGCTGGAGTCATTACTCCAAACTTGTCAATACGCCTGATCACTTCTCAAGGAAACTTCGTTTCAGTCGTGTGTGTTTACGCTCGAGATCGTCAGGTGGGACATGTCCCTGACTGAGGAGGACAACCCGTCTCAGACGTGTTCTTACAGTAGAAGCTTTTACACTTACTCATACTTTATTTCACACATGCTCTTTAGTGAGTCCTTTATTTTGTGTTGAAGTTGATGTTCTTTCATTTTGGAGTATTCACCGACACAAACCCCTTTGCAAGTTTACCTGTTTTTTGACTTTCAGAGTTCCCCATTTAGTTGAAAAAATCAGCCACTAGGGGGCGCCCCCCCTGCTTATTTTCAGATTTTCAACCAAAACAGGGTGCAAACATTTCTGCCCACAAAAAACAAAGATTTATTCAACAGTCTGAATAATTTGTATGATTATTAATAAATAGTTTTTAAGGTTTCTGTAAATATTATGTTGCTGAAACTTTCTTTCTTTCCTCTCGAAATTAGGGCAGCGAGGGGGAGGTAGAGCGTGCAGTAAGGTGACCAGATGTCCCTGATTTTCGGGGACAGTCCCCATTTTGGAGGACCTGTCCCTGGATATGTCCCTGATTTTAGCATTTCATGAATGAGAAAAACATGTTGCGTATAGACTACAACAACGGTTACTATGGTAGCCGAGTAGGTAGGAAGCGCAAGTAAGCATGTTGCACACAGTCCTGAACAATGAACAACAGTTTTTTTGGGGGGGTTATTATGGGGGGCATGCGCTGCTACCGAGTAGTACCCCCGCTCTCCAGAAGTAGTGGGCCTAAAATCACATTTTGCTTGGCACCCCCCACCCCCTGGATGTCCCCGGATTTCATTGCAGAAATCTGGTCCCCTTAGCATGCAGTCTAACTTTGTGAAACTAAAATCAAGCTCAAACAGGTTCCTGAAGCAGGCTCTGTCCGCTCTGTTTTCTTTAACTTCTCTCCACCGACTCCCCTTCTAGTATTTGTCTCTTCTCCTCCCTTTAAAGTGGGAGGATATGGGGAGGTAGAGCGTACAGCCTAACCAATCAGGAGCAGCTTTAGCAGGCTTTTTGCCCTGACCTTTATGGATCATTACGAGGTTCCAGTAAATCACTTTTATTCCACTGATGCATGGACACGTATCTCCTACATTATAAACTACTTTTTAAAAAAAGAAAAATGAATACTTAATGATTTTAAAGTTCACGCGCTACACATCTGCATAAATCTGCACATTGCTGAACACAGTTTTAAACTTTCCACCCTCCTGAGAGTCTGCGGTAATAAAGTAAATATTTTGATTCTTATATTTTTCTACTCTGACAAACTTTTCAGTTTTTCCTGATATTTGTTCTGACTGAAAACACTTTCAGCAGCTTCATCACCAAATCTAAGGTTCAGGATTGTTCAGCCTGTAAGCTCGCCTGACGACTCCCTCTCTGCCGCCGTGTTGTTTCAAATTTTGAATGTGAAAATGAAAGTTGTCAAACTCCTCACCGAGACATTTTCCTGCCAAATATGTGCAGCTGTAATCCAGTTATTGGTTCTGACCTGGTCTGAACTTCTGCTGTCCAGGAAAAAAAAACAATCAGGGAAAGAAAACATCAGGCTGAGATTGACAGAGTAAAAACATTTTCCAATTACAGTACACGGTCTCTCACCTCCTTTAATCCATCTGACTGGTGACACTGTGGATTTTTTACACGATTAAATAGGTTTCTGTGTTGTCAGCCATTCCTGTGTGACCCCACGCACCTTCCTCACAACCCGCGGGCGTTAAAAAAAAACACACATCTACAGTAAAATCACGGCGTGCACCTCGGCATCACCTCTTATTCCCCAGCCCGGCAGCAGCACGCTGACAGGCGGCATCACAGTTCATTATGTCTGTGCAGGAACAGGCTGCAAAGGGCCAGACAGACGCTCTCGCCGAATTTCACCATCCAGACCTGTCAGTGAAATTAGAACAGACGCTGACAACTTCCCGGAGAGTTATTTTTATGTTTTTCATTTCAAACTCGTCGGTGAAAATGGCAGAAGTTTAAATAACACTGACACGGGTTTCAGGACATGTGTTTTGTTTGTTAAAGTCACGTTTCTACCCTGAAGCAGCGTTTGTTTTCAAGGCCTGTTTTTATGTTCACTCGTTCATCACTGTCACTGACTTCAAAGTTAAATTCTCTTAACCATCAAGCAAAACATGGAAACTAGCGGCTCCGATCTCTGAACATGAATCTTTACACTCATAATTTTCTTCATATGTCGCTTTTTCCCACTGCGCTTGTAGAGTTCCCTAAACAAACGTAATAACTGACAGCTTGAATCTGAGATCTCACTTTCTCCACGTGTTAAACGTTTCTCTGTTGAGCTTCTTACACCCCTGCCAAACAAACATGCTTTAGATCTGTGCTTTGAGTTCCTTTTTTATCCGTCAAGTCGCATCCAGGTAGTATAGGAAACTCTGCATTTCACTGGGATTAATGTTTAAAGTTTCTGTATATGTATATTGGTCACAAGCCATATTAGGGCCTCATTAAGGCTTTGAGATTAAAGTCATTACGAATGAGAATAAAGTCTTAATAAAATCATTACTTATGAGAATTTAGTCTTATGAGAGTAAAGTCAGAATGAAGTCCTTATACTCTAACCTGTATAATGATTCTATCACAACTTTATTCTCGGAAGAAATTACTTTATTCTCGTAAGTTAACGACTTTAATCTCTAAGTCTTAGTTTTTTTTTTGTTTTCTTCATGTGGCACTAATACTCCGTCATAGTTTTGTATCATACATCTATAACTGGTTATTTTCCAGAGGAAAGACTTGGGTTGTTTGACAAGTTTTGGGCAATGTTACAATGAAGCAGCAACTGCTGGTCTTGAGGAAGTGTTAAAAACTGCAGTTCCATGAGTGTCCACTTGAGGCTGGCTGCAGAAACACCTGAAACCACATACACATGAACTCAAAAAGCCAGTTTTTAGAAACACGTTTAAAAGCTGGTTTGAGAAACTGTTTTAATCCGGATAGCTCAGGTCTGACTGTAGGCGAAGTGAGCTTCTTACACCCCTGCCAATGTTGGTGCTCCCATTCGACCCCTGTCTAAAAAGTCGGGACACACCCCTGGATGCGTGCAACAATAAATGCTATGATAGAAACGCCAAATCCTGCAAATCTGGAACTAAATGTTCGTAACTGAATATAATGATAATAAAATAAATGAATCGTGGGTGTTAAAGAGTCTTATTTTCCTAAATGTAGGTACAAAATCAGCTGAGATTGTACAGTTTGAATCCAAACTTTAGATCAATCAAAAGCGGTCTTCTGACTGTCAGCTCTGATATTCTGATCCGACACGTCTCTCCGGAGCACGGGGCCGTTTTTGTGTGTTTTTAATTTAAACTTTGGGCTGAGGGAATAAAGTCTACCTTATTGCACCGTGGCGTCTTCAGATCAAATGCAGAGGCTGCGTTTCTGCTCGGCCCCCAAGACTCAATTGAAGAGATCTGAGAGTGCTGCTCATTAAAGTAGGCGTTAATTTGAGTTTGTTAACCAGCCTGGCGCGGCTTTCATCTCGTTTTGAGACAGAAACATCTTGCTGAAGTTGACAGGAAAGGAAGTTTTCTGTTAAAAGTCAGAGGCTGGATCTTTGCCGGCGTGGATGGATTGTGAAAGCAGGGTGAAGGAGTCAGGCAGACATTTTTCAGAAGTCCTTTTTTTAATTAACTTTTAGAGGCTTTGAAGTGTGTTGAGTGAAGTGTGCGTCCATGTCTGAGAGGATGAGGGTATTAAAGGGTCCAACGTCCCCTGAGAGACGGGGTCATAATGGGGTGTTTTTGAAGTTTTGACATCCTTATGTCATTACGGTTATTATCAACAAAACTCAACTCAACTTCACGGCTTCTTTCAAACATGCGGCCCCGTCTCACCTGGCAAAATTAATGCTGAAATATGACCAAGACACTTCAGAAGGAGAACAAATTCTACTAAAGTGAACAAAACAACAACATCAGACTGGGAACAGAAATCAGTAAAAAGTACAAATCAAAATTCAAACTCTTAAAAGAAGTTGTAAAAATGTTTTATAAACTTTTAGTTGGGGTTCAAAATGATAGTTATGTAAAGTAGAACGAACAATGAGGGGTGTTTATTCAGATTAGACTTCCGACTGGTGTGGTGAGTCATGGCCAATCAGAAACGAGCATTTAACACAACCAGTAAATAAAACAGAAAATTAAATACAGGAGTCCTACACAGTTGTAACTTTTCCATACTTTTCCATACACTACTTTTTAGTGTTATTCTTGTTAATAACTCATTTTCTGTTTTAGAACAGTGGTATTTTAGATTTGTGGTAATAATCTGGAAACAAATATTTTTCCATTCTCTATTTTTCATTTTCAATACTTCTTAAGACCTGGAAACTGATCAAATTTATTTCCATACTTTTCCATACTAGTGCAGGAACCCTGTAAATATGAGTAATTTTAAACTGTAAAGTGGAAAAACAGATAAATGAATGAATGATCACATTTATGTAACAATGTGGAGCATTAATCAAACATAAATGCACTTTTTAGTGTTTTTTCACAATAATTTGTTTTATATTTTTGATGAAAATTAGTTTTTAAATTCTAATTTTCATGTAATTATTTTTATAAATCCACACCTATGACTCTCTAACTGTAAATATACTTATTAATAAGTGTTTTTTTTTCACAATAATTAATTATATATTTTTTATGAAAACTGAAGATAAGTTTTTAAATTCTAATTTTCATGTTATTATTATTATTTTTTTAATAAATCCACGCCTTTGACTCCATAACTTCACTGTAAACATACTTTGACAAAGGTGTCTCTGTATAATGCAGCTTTATGTATAAAACATATACAGCATATAAAAAGCTTCTTTCATGGTGGCACATCCAGAGCTGCTGTGGTGACTGTGTTAACATCAGTGTCTTATTTACACATGGAGCAGACACACACACACACACACACACACGCTGACACACACACACACACACATTAGCATTTGTTTGTTGATGTGTTTTTGGCCACCTGATGAATATAAATGACCTGATAATCAGCCTGATTTCCATTCGGTCTCTCTTCAGTCTGACAACGCCACCATGTCAGACTCTCTCCTGCTGAGGGGTGATTTTCTTTGTTTGAACCAATCAGCAGCAGGTTACAGGTTCGGCAGATATGTGCTTGGCTCTCTTTAGTCGCTATTTGCTGAATTTATCTGGATGCTTCTTTGTAAACAGACATTTTATCGCTCTTATCCCGCCGTTCGCTCGCACATAGGGTGAGAAGTTGTGTGGAGACAACGCTTTTATTGACTTGTAGGAGTGACACATTCAGCTATTAGCAAACAGAGGTGGTATTGACTCGCAGTAAATTACAGTAGGTGTTCACAGTAAAGAAAGAGCATGTCCCATAATGCAAAAAGCTGCGTATTGATTAGTTTTTAATAGTTTTTCGAAACAATAATGAAGTTTCAAAAACATAAATAGTTGGATTCGCTCGTTTTTTTAGCGACCTTCACAAAGTTCATCCTCCAAACTCTGTCCCTGCTCTTTTCTGCAAACTCTCCAGCTTTTGCATCATCACGCGGTGTCGTCAGGATCCAGAAATGTGTCTAATCAGGACAGTTTCCAGTGTTTGAACTGCGGACCGTCCATTCAGCAGGTTTCCCTCTTTCAATTAGAGAAGCCGGAGAGTCAGGGTCAGGCATTGTGAGGGCTCAGCCTTCAAATTCATCCAGCAAAAACCTTTTTAATTAAATCATATTTCCCTGAAAACATCAGTAAGGACATTTTTCCCCCCGCTAAGCCAGAGTGCATTTAAAAATAATCCATTTTGGATGCTTTTGAACACAGGCCGTCCTGGCTCTGAGGACGGGGAGCTGCCTGCAGCCGGCTCCAAGTGTTGTTGGGAGAAGAGCTGGACAAACAGCGAGGAACTCAAGGTCAAGATGCTGAGGCTGCAGGAATACCATCAGAGGTAATGTCTTTCTAACTAACGACGGAAACTTTGGGCAGAGTTCGTGGCAGGTGACAAACTTTTCCCCTCCAGTACATTTCACTGCGGCGTTGCTCTCGTCCTTTTCACCCTAAAATTCAAACTAGTGAGAAAATTTTCACCAATTAAACGCAGTCTACTGTCTCTCATCTCACTTAAAGGGATATTCTGACGTAAAATTAATTTAGGGTCGAACACACCGTAACAGCGAGTTAGACCTCCCTCCAGAGATGAATGTTGCCGACCGCTTGTTTCTCTCGTTATACCAACTTTAGTAACGACCGCATGATAGCAATACAAAGTGGTCTGAGGAGCCATAAACAAACCTCAACCAAAACTAACTCTATTTAGCAAAGAGACTAAACACAACTCACCTACTCTCTTCCAGCAGCCGCTTGTTTGTAGAGAGACCTCAGGCCAGTCCATTATGGACTACAGCGGGGTGACGCAGCTCAAGGAAGAACATTTATGATCATTTCTTCATGGAAATACAATCAGACCGAGACGCTGAGGCAGAAGAACTACCGCGTCTGAAAATGATTAATATGGTGATTATTACTTCAAAGAAATGATAAAGAACTGATCAGAAATGTTCTTCCTTGAGCTGCGGCACCCCACTGTAGTCTGTAATGGAGGTGAGTTGTGTTTAGTCTCTTTGCTAAAGAAATGAGTCAAAGTTAAAAAGATGTTTGGTGTCTAGTACTATGTCTGTGACCCTATATGTCCTGTTGATGAAGTTAGGTGCTGTTCTGAGCATTATTTGTGTCTATAGAGTGGCGTTTTGGTTGAGGGCGTGGCTCTCTGTATTGCTATCCTGCGGTCGTTACTAAAGTTGGTATAACTAGAGAAGCAAGCGGTCGACAACATTCATCTCTGGAGGGGGTGTCTAACTCTGTTACAGTGTGTTTGACCCTTAATTACTTTTACGGCGGAATATCCCTTTAATCACTAGTTGGATTAGCGAGTTTACCTGCTGTCGGTTTTTACCTTCCAGGTACCTGCGATGAAGTGTGAGAGAAACAGAAACTGTGCAAAAGGCTGCAGGGATTCGATCAGCCTCTCTGCAGAGTCACAGCGAGAAAATTACAACCCACCAATTTCAGTTTGCATGTTGAACATCGATTTGATTGCACCACGTGGTTTTCCACCTCCTGCATGATACTCAAAGGTGATCCGTTTGTCTCGAACGGAGCCTGACACCATCAGCACATGCAAAACAGACTCCGCGTCCTCCTCCATGATTCTCCGCACGAGGTATGTCTTTGAAATCTCGACTTATTGTGATCCCCACATTGTACTTGAACCCCCTAACATTCTTGTTTGCTAATTATACGGTGTAATGATATAATTACAAAGCTGAATTCAAACCAGCGAGTGATGGCAACAAGATGTGAACACAAATTGCTTCCCGTGATCCGCTCATTCGAAAGGCCTTCTCTAAACCGTGCACAAACACACAGACAGTAAATTAAAAGTCCAGAGTTCTGATCCCTTCTCATTTCGCTCGCTCAGCTCGGTAATTGGAGGCTAAATAAAGATTTGCAGGCTGTGTTACATTGTTAAGAAATCGTGTTGACATTTTCTTGCAGATCTAAGCTTAAATGTTCTTTATCGGAGGGGTAAAACTTCAAAAGAGTGAAGAAAGAGTCGTTCCTCAAGTCCGGAGAAGATTCAGTAAGTGGCCCTCTCCTGTAAAAACCTCCATAACTCTCCTCCTCTGTTTATTTTCTCTCTAAGCCAAGCTGGCAGCTTGCCTGCAGGGTTTGGGGAGAAGTTGTAGGCCGCAAACCACAGCTCATTCGAAGGCTTTTAAACGGCCCATAAACGCTGGTGGAGGCACACACAGAGCTGCAGCACATACTGTACAATGACAAGTCCTCTACCTCCCCCCCGGCCTCCCCCCCACCGAGCCAAATACCAACTCCTTTTTCCCGAAAATGGCTTCAGTGCAAACTATTACATTTCTCAATCTGATACGCCTTACGCTGCCTTTTTGCGAGCATTTCCATGATAGAGTTTTTCATGCCGAGGCGGACCTGAGCAGAAATTACTCTCCTTATGTGATGTCTGTGCTGCTGGGAACATCACAAGGTTCAGACCACCCTCTGAAATCCTTCCTAACTGATCCAACAGAGCAGTCAGCACCACGGCGGATACACAGTCCTGGATCCTGTGCAGCAGGAGAGTCTCAGATCAGGCAGATTAAACCTGTTTGCTGTTTCATGTCGAGTTTTATTGTTTCTTAAAGTCAAACTGGATCTCTGCAGCGAGTTTCAGCCGACCTACATCTCCGTCCTTCAGATTTTACCCTCCGTCTCACCTCTGCTCAGGCGGTCTGCTGGTTCACCGCCTCTTTTTCAGCACGGGTCCTGAGGAGCAGCCTGTGCTGTGTTTGGCAGGGCGGGCTTGGACCTCGATCCTCTTTGTATGTTTTATGATTGAAACCTTCGGTAAAACATTTCCGTGCTCATATTATATGAGTTATGAGCCTCTGTTTCCAACATGTGATTATTTCTGAGACGATTGGAAAATGCTCGAGTGAGTTTAATTTCTGATGAAGCTCAGAGTTAGATCTGGTTCAGGCCTGGAACAGATCTTTCTGGGAGTCTCTGAGCTCCATCATGCCGTAGGTTCCTCTGGATCGCTGCTCAAAATCAGTCAACTCTTTGAACAGTTTGTAGCTTTGAGCCGTCATGGTGACTTGATAGTTTCTTGAGCTTCCTTTGACTGAAGATCAGACTCTCTGGCCAGGTAGTCATTCTCTTAAAGTTTACTTTGACTTTATCGCACATTGAGTAAATGTGGCAGAACTTCTTAAAGCTCCTAAAAGAAGTTTTCTCCAAGTTACAAAAGGGACTGAAATCAACATGCACAACCATAAAGCTTCAGTGTTGCACATTTCTAGTCCATGGTCTGGTGGGGGTAGCTGCCATGTTGTGCCTAGTATATAGAGTTACCACATGCTGCAGAGGAATGATTCAGTCCAAAGGGGGCGCCAAAGTTTCTCTGAGGAGTTTTTGCTTTCATTAAAAAAAAATGCAATTTCCTTCGTTTCTCACATGTGGAATAGTGGCGAAAAGGCCGTTAGCGTCAATCGCTGCTGATTGTTTCCATTCAAGTTACTTTGTCAATTTCCACCGGCTTCTTTCCGGCCCCCTGCGGTTCAGCAGGCTTCACAGCCGATCGCCAGGTTTCTATTTTCTCCAGACGCCGCAGCGTGCTGCATAAATTCAGCACAGATTAACCCGCGCTGGAAAGGAAGTCGGTCACAGACACAAAATAAAACATCCGACTTGGTAGATAAAGATAAATATTGCACTTAGCCATGGTTAATTCTTGATCTCCACAAAAGTGTCTCATCTACTTGTCTGAACAGAATAGATTTCCTCCTCTGGAAGGACACAATCTACTGCTTATACTATCATGTGTCTGTCTTTATAGAAACAACTCGTTACGGTGAGATTTCAGTGAATTCGTGGGTTTTTGGGAGTCCTTGGGAGATCTCACAAACACATCTTGTAGAAATTGGCGAAGAAAATTTCAACCAAAAGCCTCCGTCTTTTTTACATTCCCGTCTTTTTAGCCTTTTTACCCTGATCACTGATACACTCACTTCACTCTGACATTATACAACAACTCATGAATCTAAACCACAAAATACTCCGTCTCATACCTGCATGAATCTGATTTCTGTTCCTTATTTAGTTCAATCTTCTTGTGTTTGTCTCTCAGGTTGTGTCACATCCTTGAAATGAAGCCAGAAAACACAAACAACACGAGGTTTAATATTTATTCTCTAAAATAAATGAAGTGCCAAAGCTGAAAGGCCAGGATTCAATCGAAGTCATACGAGCAGTAAGTGGATTTGAAAGTCCTTATTTTTCTCTTAACAACCTGGAAAACCTGCAATTTCGAAAAGATTATTATTTCCATTTTTACAACTTCCCCCTCAATTATGTTTGAGATTTCATCAATTTCTCTCCACTTGAGTCAAATTATCTGGTCAACCTTGTGAGGAGTGCTGTCAGATTTCCAGAGGAGCGTGATAAGTGGAAGAAAAATATGCCAATCTCATCCGATGACAACTAAAGAGAATGTGCCCTTTCTTAAAACACTGGTTTATTTACCCAAATTAGCTTCAGGAAACAGGTTTGATAGACTGACGGACTAAAAACTCGAGGTGAAACTGTCTTCTTTGGTGTAGACGAAGCTTGACATCCCGGCGGTGCAGGTTTCAGAGGAAATCTTTATGCTTAATGACATTGAAACCAACAATAAATATGAAGTTTGAGTTTGTTTTTATTATACTTACCTGGTTTGTTAATGTCAATATCTGTGTGCAAAACAAACTAGAAATAACCTGAAACCTCTGCAGGTCTAACTTCCTGCAAACTTTCATCTCACTTATTAACAGCTCGTCTGGATCTGACCCCGCGTCCAATCCTGTTTTATTTTTTATGTTTTATTTTCTTAAAGCAGCTGAACAGAGTTTTCATTTTCTGTTGTGTTCGGCAGCCACTATGGACTAAAACGGTCGTGTTTTGCCGAATGATGACTGCATTTTCCTCTTGTGCGTACTGTTGTGAAGACACTGGTGTAGTTGTTTTGGAGGCGAATGAAACCAGACGGGATGCACCGGTGCTTTGAATTTTTTCTTTTTGTTTTTTTGGCTTTCTGCAGGATGTGTAATGACGAGGTAATGTATATTTTTCCATTTCTATGAACTATAATATTCCGCCAGTGAAATGATGTGATGTTGTATTATTGTGACTTGTATTTTTAGGCTACAGTTACGTCCCGTTCGTAACAGTAAACCTACAACAAACTGAGTAGATAACTCGGCTGTAGATTAGCATATAAAGCTTAAGTTGTCAGGTTTACTTGGTAATGTTTTATCTTCATATCAATAAGCTAACAGTGTATAAAAACATCACCTGTCTAAGAGGAATTGGACAAATTAGGATCAGACTTGACTCTCTTCAAGCCTCGCAACCTCTCCATCTTGCGAAGAAATTACCGATGTTTATCCTCGTTTTTGCCCTCGCTCAATCACATTCCCCTTTTCGCTTTTTTTGTTCTTCTGTTCTAATTTGTTTTCTTTTTGTGGACCCTGTCCCATCATGTCTTCGCTCTGTTTTCACTGGCTAGCTTAGCAACAACTCACTGCTCCTCTCATGTCCCTAAGTGCTGTAACTTTGGCCTGTGTGCCGTAAATTGTTTTGTCAGTGGGCGACCCGACGAACAAATTTTTGAAAGTAGGAGTTACACTATTCAGAAATATCTTCTCTTCGCTCTGATGGGCTCATTTGCTGTTGTAGATGACACAAATATATCAGGAGAAAATCTAGTTAAAAGTTCCCGACAGAAACTTTATTGGATAAATTAAGTCCTTTTGATTTAACTTCATTTGAAAATATCCAAATAATGAAAAACCTGAAATGATTTTTTTGTTTTTGCACAAAAAACATAAAACCAAAGACAGACAAATCGAGCACCATAGAAGACATTAAAGAAGTATTCAGAGAACGCAGCGTGGCGACTTCTGGGGAAGTTCATGTTCTGAAATGCAGCGTGCAAAGGTCAGACTGTGGGGGTTTTATTCAGACCGCGGGGGGTGAAGTGGGTTTTTCTGCGATTTTTGAGAGCGTGCAGCTCGTGTTGTGGTTCAACCGAATCTCTAACTGCATGATGTGCCCTTATTTCATGACCCCCTGCCATATAAGAACTGAGGTCAGCGGGCTGTTATGCGGTATGGTTGGTATGCCTGGCACGCCTGGCGTTTGTGGCACGATGCCTGACACACACACACACACACACACACACACCCTTAGTGCTACAGTTGTGTATCTGTGTCTGTCTGTCTGTCTGTGTGAGTGTGTAACCGGTTCCATCCGGAGTGATCAGGAGAAGCAGAGGTCTTGACTCAGCAGATCCAACACTTTTACCCGGAGACAAGGACCCACCTGTGCTTGTCCGTTTGGTGAGGACTCTGATTTCACACGTGGGTTCACACTCTCTCAGCCTGCCCAAACCTGTTCACCCTGCACCTGTCCTCGCTAGGACATCTCACCCCTCTCCCCCGTTTCCTCCTCTCCATTCTCACCTCACCAACACCTCCCTTCTGCAGGCCTGGATCCATCACCGTCCAGATAGCGCCAGCTGGAAATCCCCTCAGTGTAACCGGTTCTGGGCGCTTCCTCTTGATATGCTCTGATTACGGTCATCCAGCAGCAGCTCCGTCTGCACAAATCTGTCCTGACACATTTAAAACAGACATCGAGGCTGTCGCAGGTGAATCATTCATGTGCTGCCGCTGCGGAAACGATTCACGTACATTCATTAAACATTCATAAAAACGAGTAAATTTAACATTTACGCTGCATGCACAAAGAAATCGTCCTCCTATCATAATCGATGAGTGAGACGCTGACGCCTTTAGATTGACTCTTAGCAGCAGGGGAGCTCTGGATAGATTTGGTGTTTTTTTAAGGAGCTTTTAAAGGGGCAAACAGACGAATCCAGCATGTGGTTCGAGCGAGGCAATTTGTCTTTTAACTGTTACTAAATGTAAGGAGAGGAGGACTCCTGCACGCTTGTTTAAAGTCCCACTCCGATTGTTTTTTTATTTTACTATTTAAAGAGTTCTCAGAGGTCTTTAAAATGTGATTATGAATAAAGGTGGGAGAAAAAATTGATATGGCATAGTATCGTGATATTTTGTCTGGTGATATATCGTATCGTCTCCACTGAGGTTGGCAGAGGGACACCACAGAGCAGAAGAAAGTTAGTACAACAAATATATAAAAGGTTTGCAAGATGTGCTACATGGAAATTAAATACAGCATAAATGAGAAAAACAAAAAGAAAAGACAAACACTAAATAAGCTAAACAGTTGAAAAAAATATATAAATTGCAATAATATTATAATACCTGTGTCATTTTCGAGAGCTTTTCTTCTGCAAAGCTCCAGCAGCTCATTAGCAATTCACCTCTGAGTCGTGGGCGGAGACAGCGCTGCTCTTCACGCTCCTCTTCACACTAGCTTGCAGCCTAACATTGCCGGAGTAGATTCAGACACTCAGAGAACTGTTCAGCTCTCAGACACTAGTGTCTTTGAGGACGTGATGAAAGTTAATATCATAATTAGCTTTATTGCGAGCTAATCCGCTAACGCACACGCTTGTTCCGCGATCAGCGTCTGTATTTCTCCGAGTAGAGGGGCTCTGGGGGCGGAGCTTGGATTTGTGATGTAGGAAATCTCACTGTGTCTGAACCTGCAGTTCGGAGATTCACAGAGATTAAAATGCAGAAACACTCAGAAATGTAATTTTGCACGTAGTTTTCTCATGATATGTCCTGTAGCATCAGAAAATTGACATATGAACATGTAAAAACAGAAAAACATGATTTTTCATCGGTGTAGGTCTTCAAGACTGCATTAATTTGAGGTTTTTCGTAAAGGCTGTGGTCATTTATTCAGTTCGGATAGACGACTGCCGTCTAAAACTATTTGCTAACTTAGTTTCTGCGTATTTTCATCCCAGGATTATTTTGATTTTAAAAATAACTCAACATTTGTGCACTAAATCACGAAGAAACGTTTGCTTGAAGATCTTCATTTGCAAAAAAAGGAGGGTTTTCCTACACAACATTTGAGTCTGCGTACGTCAAGCATGATTTAGAGGAAAACTTCCTTTCACAGGTAGAAAACTCGAGCAGAACCAGACTCATGTGAGACAGTCATCCACCTCCTCTGCACTTAGTTTTAGCAGCAGCAATTCAGAAGAACCTAAAGCAAGATGGAGTTCAAGGACTCCAAGAAAAGACTGAAAATGAGTGAGTATAATGGGACACGATGACTCAGAGTTAATGGCAGAGACAGGAAGAGGACGGAGAGAGAGAGAGAGAGGAGCTGAAAGAAAACAACTGCAAGTATAGTACGATGATCTGAAACAAACTTTTGACCCTGATGGACACAAACAGGACAAAAGGAGGCGCTATTTTTAAGACCGTCACAAAATCTACCTCTAAACTCATATTACAGTGTATTTGAAGTAATTGCACGCTCGAATCAGTGTACTTTAGGTACTTAGTTTGAACCCTGTAGTGTTTATTCCATTAACTCAAAGGTTTGAACCCAGATGACACCGAGGAGCCTCGCAGGGAAAGTCAGATTTTAAGTCGAGTATCTGAGGGCTAAAACCATAAATGCTGTGTGGCTTGTAGAAGCAGTCAAAGAGAGAGCAGATAATCCCGAACAAATGCAGAAAACGACCCCAAACTCAAGGGTTTATGTGCAGAAGGAGACAGATGTTGGCTTCTGATATCCTGCTGTTCCTGCTGCTTGGAGAGCTGAGCGTAACAAAACTGAAGTGAAGGGAAACCCAGAGCCAGGAGGAGGTGAAATTGCTCCTTTTAGGGCCAAGGAGCACATTTCTGAACTCCTTCAAAAGAAGGCAAAGGCTGCAGATAAGTCCATTATGCTCAGCCGAACCTACAAATGCTGAATTTAGATCCCGTTTGACCTGAAAAGAACAAAGTTTAAATCAGTCTTTGTGAGAACTTGAGAAATAAATGAATCATGGAGTTTGACTTTGAGCTGAACAAACAGCTGGCTGAAGGTTGAACCTCTCCAAAGTCACTTCAGATGGATTTCTGACTCCGAATCGATGAGATGCTGATTGTGTGCCATTGGATTTTCATTTATTGCTGCTCAGAGAACAGTGTTGACATAAGAACAGATTCATAGTTGGAGGATTTTAAACCTGAAGAAAATAATATTGAGCTGATGAAACTCTCTGCAAGGTTAGATCAATTCAGTGCAGGGTTAGAGTCACAAACACGGCGTTTTGTACAGTGAGGCCGTGCACCGGGATAGAGGAATTCAGGTTCAACTTTGGTGTCAAATTTACGTCTTTGCAATCCAGTTAGGAATAATTAATACTCAACTAACTAGATTAAAACATATGCATTGTTTGAAGGGGACATGAATAACCTTCTGACGCCTTGTTTCTGAAGACAGCATGACTCCACTTCAACTCTGCAGGAAATTGATGAAAGCATGAGAATCATGTTCATGTTTGAAGCTAAAACTAGGGATGCAACAGTATGAAAATTCTACCTCATGGTTATTGTGAACATAATAATCATGGTTTTCAATATTATCGCGGCACTTTTAAAAATTTATTCAAAGTCATTGATTACAACATTTTTGATGCTTTTAACTAGCGCTGAACGATGGTTTGTTTTCATCATTTCATCATATGTAGACAGGATTACTGTCTTTAACTAAGTGTTCCCCTCAACATTTCTACAAACCCAAAATATTCCCATACTTCGACTTAGTCTTCTTAGAGGGCTGATGGATTTCTTTGACTCTGTCGTCTCTTTCTTCCACCATGATTTCATTTCAAAATTAATAGAAAATTTAAAGGCAAATTGTAGGCGACACGGTTTGCCTGCGCGGAAACATCAGGAGACCGCTACGGCTAAATAAGAGCTGCCACACCTTAAAAATGAGTTTTTATGTAGCTCTACTTTGGAGTAAACGTATCAGTAAACATACATGCGACTGTCAACAAACACACAGCTGATTAGTTAGCGAGTTATTGTCCTTGATCTCACAGCTGATTTAAAACCTATATCTTATATGTTTTAATTCTAAAAATGTGTAAAATAAGTGGCTAAAAAAAGGTCGTTTTCATTGTTGTTTCAACTATTAATATTCACTGATATTTGTATGTCGCAGCAAAAGGATCCATCTTCATCTGCACCAAAAAATCTTAATGTACAAAGTCTGACTCATTTTTAAAATTGAAAAAAAGGAGAAAAAAGTCCTTTTAAGAAAATGACCATCAGCACAAATGACTGAGATTTCAGATGGGACTGGATTAATATAATCAGAGGACGTCTGTGTGTCCTGAAACATGGTCTGTGATTTGCCCTGAAATTTTATCGTTTAAATATCAGACATTTTAGATTCACGCAGACGTGCTCTGATTATATTAATCCAGTCCCATCTGAAATCTTAGTAATTTGTGCCGAGTCCTTCGAAGTCCCCAGGTTTGTACTGATCCTGGACTTCATGAGTCATGCATGTGCAACACTGAGAGATCAGTTTGATTCCTCATATGAACATGTTTCTTTTTTAATTTAGTAACAAAAGACGGACTTTCAATTGATTTAGGAGCCAATAGTATGAAATAAAACACGGACAGAGTGAGGACCACTAACCAGAGGGGCATGAAGATCAGGGACAGCTGAACCGCCACATGATTCTGAGTGTTTCTGTTTGTTAGGGAAGGACAGACACCAAACATCAGTCAGAAAATCAAAGAATTACAGGAGAAACACTAAATTCACACATTAAACTTTAAACATTACTTCCTTGTCTTGTATAAAAGATCTAAAGCATCACTTTCTGGATCTTTTCGCTTAAACGTTTCGGCCTCCATTTAAACTGATGTATCGGACAAGTTTAGAGAACAACTTGGCTCACGGACTTCACTTTAGACGGATAAACCTCTTAATCCTGTCGCTGTTGTAGTCTGTCTTATAAAATATTACTGTCACAACCTTGAATAAAGTCGGATATCTCTTTTCGCCATGATCGCGCTCTTATTTTTCAACTATATTGAGGTTACAGCAACTCTCATAAACTCATCATTTTCCTCTCAACTCTTTCTAATCACTGAGAGAAGATTAGAGGCCAGTCTCTGCTGCTTCCCTCTCAGGAGAAAGAAAATTGTCTCATCCAGTTTTCTGCCTCTCCTGAGTTGTGCTAGCAGAGCTGATTACTCCGCAGGTCAGAAGTTAATTGTTTATGTGACTCGCATGTCAGCCAGAAATATGTCATCTGCATCCCTGAGAGAGGAATAAAAACTTTGACTCTGAGAGGACGACAAAGAGCCCAGACAGTGAGGCGTAAGTGAAAAGAAGCTAATCGGAGCTCGGCTGCAGAGACCCTCTTTGAATGATCCATGAAACACGGTCTGAAGCACACGGCGCCGAGGGAACAAGACGTGTCCATCAACATGTTGCTAGTTAAGCGGAGCACAACCTGAGCACTTCCTCAAAGGTGTTTTTGGGGATGGGAATTATTAAGAGTTCAGCGATTCTGATTCCATTATCGATACGATTCCTTATCGTTTCTCATTGAGTGAGAAATAAAACGATACAAATGGATTTGTTTGCATTTACTCTTCAATATTTTCACCTTTGGACAGAAGATATGACTTATCCATGCACCAATAATGTCATTTTACTCTTTCCCGCCTCAATGAAAGGGGCTGCCAAAGGTCTGCGAGAGCTAACCGCTGCAGCCTCTGAGCTAGCATGACTCTGACGGTCATCGTCATCTAAATGTAATTTAAGGAGATGAAGAGTATTTATATCATGAAAGAGCGTTAACATGGCGCTAACATCTACACAACAGACACGACCTGGAGGAGTTAAACGTTAGCTTGATGATGCCGAGACGTTAGCGCCGCTCCTGTTTTTGCCTGTATCTGTCTCACCTTCACTAAGTCGCGTATCAAACACGTTACACTTCCGCAAATAAACTGCATGCTGGGTGGACAAATGTTTCCGCATATTGGAAGTATTTTCCCTCTTTGACGAAATTAAAGCTTTGCAAGTGTTGTAAGTAGCCCCGGTATCATCTTTTCACGTGAAATACAGCCGAACTCTGGAGTGCTTTTGCCTCGGGAACCGGTTTTATGAATTCTCATCCCCAGGTGTGTTGCTATTTACACAGTGGATTTTAACCCACCAAACACCTCATCAGTCAGATCCAATGATATAATCCCTTTGCACAGCAGCAACAATCACACTACTAAGCATGGTTGTATTCTCTCCTGCATGCACCTGCATGACGGGGAGCACAGAGACTTTTGTATTTCTATTCTATAAAAAACAAGCTCTGCTCTCTGTAAGTTCGTACGCCTGTTTCTGCATGAAGTCAAGAGAGCGTGTATGAGGTGAAGGAGACTGAGAACGTCTCAGGTGGTGGTTTTTGGCTAAAGTTGGCCTCTTTGTTACCTGAAGTGGATTTAAAGCAGGCATGAAAAAAAACGGTTGATTGGATTATTGGAAGATCTTTATCCTTCGATCATTTTCACATGAGTTCATCGGTGGTTGCACATCAGGTTGCTGAATTTTTTTTGGTGCGTTGCAGCTGTTTTGACCAGGCTGCAGCGGTTATGTATCACACTAAGAATATTCCAGCTTTGTTAAAAGTTAGAGGATATAAAAATACAAAACCGATTTCTACCGGTGTCCTTCTGCCGGAGCTGAATGTGTCTGTCTCTGCTTGGTTTCCTCCGCTGACCCTGATCGTCCCCAGAGATTGGATCATCCCACTGTTAGGCTGGCTGAGCCTGATAACTCCTTTAGCAGATAACAAGCAGGGACAGACAGGAAACATGTGAGTGGGAGAGAAACAGACACCACCTTAGTGTGAGCCGGTGGAGGAGGAGGAGCAGGAAAATACGTGTTTGATTTGTGCATGCATGACTCTGTGTGTGTGTTTGTGTTGTTCGCATCAAACAATAGGAGGGAGGTGTTTCTTGGCTCCCTGTTAGCGAATGAAAAATGACATGAGTGGACGCCTTTTGAAGCAGCGGCACCTCTCTCTTTGTGGGAAGAAAGGGGGAGCGGGGTGTAATATTGGCCGAGCGAAAAGAAGATGAGTCATGTCGACTTTAATGAAAGCACCCGCGGCATCTGCGCGGAGTTGTGGTTGGCACCATCAGCACATTGTTATCTCCCTCTGTTCCCTGGCTAAGAGGCAGCGGCGGACCTCCCGGGGCCAACGTGTGGCTCAGTCACACTCAGGGCCATTAAAGACAGACAGCAGCACCTGGCAAACAGGAGCAACGCTGGGGAGCGGGAAAGAGGCGCCAAAAAGCCTCACAAGAAAGGGAAGAGAGAGCAGCTCATTATCACACACAGAGGTTGTATTACAGGCTCTCGGCTCTCTCGGCTCCCCGGCGGAGTGTAGGTAAGTGTGAGGAAGCTGGAGAAGATCCCCCTGGCTGAGTGTGTTTTTCTTAATTAGACCTGGACATGAGAGGTGTGAGCCTCCTGACCTTTAAGGTCCCGACTAACCCTGCTTTGGATTTACTATAAATGGAAATATAAGTGGGAAGGTTCATCCAGAATCACCTGGGGAAAATTTTGATACCAAACGTGCAGAAAAAATGGTGGATAAAAGTCGACAGTGTTGGTTCTGGGTAGTGTTGGGCGGTATGAACCAAATATTATATCATGGTATGTTTTTTCCTTCTATAAATCCAATAAATGGCTAAAAAATAATCAGACTGTCACATTTGTTCATTTTACTTTTACTTTTAAACTCTGATTTGTTTACAAATACAAACAAAATGGCCGCCCAGTCCAGCGATTGTTAATCATATGACCTACCTTTGGCCAAAGACTCTGCCGCCCTCTTTGGTCTGAGAGGAGCTGCTGCAGTTTTAGTTTTTGGAGCAGCAGGTTCGTCACGCATCTTTTGTCTCTCATAGTAGAGTTTGGCGTGTTTCATCTTGAGGTGGTGGAAGAGGTTGATGGTGTTTCCTCCTCCACCAACGACAGCCACACGACACTCTTTGATGGTTTTGTTTTTTGATCATTGTCGGATTTTCTCGATCCGAAAAATATCCAGACAACCGATATCGTGACTCCCGCCCTTTTCAGAATGAGTTCCTCCCCCTCTTCCTCGTGTCGGGTTGGTCGGGCCGCCTTCATTTTCTCAGTGCTGCCACGAATCTCCGCATCCATCATGACCACCACCAGTGAAGCTGTTTCTTCTTCATTGAGACTATGCCAAGCAGTCTGCTGGACACGCTGGTGATTATAGGGAGCGCACCCAAACCTGACCAATCAAATGGAGCGAACAAACTCCGCACGACATGCCGGTGAAACGCACCCAAACAGATGCACTCCGGCTTTCCTGTTAGCGAGCGCAGACAACGACATACTCTCTCTCTCCGGTCGAGCAAAATTTCTACCGGTAGAGACACTTTTTTTACCGTCACATGGTATACACCGTCATACCGCCCAACTCTAGTTCTGGGCTTCAGGATCTGATGCATCACTTCTGCACAACCCGATATGATGCATGGTCTATGTCTCCGCATGCTTTAATAACAGGAGCAGGAGATAGGAGTAATGAAACAAATTTCATTTGGGTGTTTTTATGAGAGACTCCAGTCTGCTGTATCTTCCTTTAATTAATGAACGAACCACAAAACTGCAAAGGCTTCATAATTAAACTCGATCGCTGATCGTAATTCTTCCACTCTGTCTACTTCACACAAAGTTATCACAGAGCTTTAAAGGCTAATGAGGGTGAACAGGCTCCATGTTCGAACCTGTAAAATGAAATCTCATCACAGAGACCCGCGATCCAGCCAGGTGTGAACAGCTGTGAACACCAGGGTGACAACAGCTGATTACTGCTGAGTTAATTTTTATATTTGTTCTGAATAAAAGTAAAATATAAAAGACGAGGTCATCCAAAACAAAATGACTCATCGAGTTTGAGCAGTAAGGAGCGAATGCCTCGTCACCAAGGCTTTAAGCAACATTTTAACAACGGCTAATGAACCAATAACTAACATATAACTCTATGGTTGTTTCACGACTGCAAAACTGTGTAAAAAGGAGCACCCTTTAATCTGTGTTTGACTTCATATCAGTAGAAGAGCAGCCAAAACTGAGTTTCTCAAAGAAGCACTAAGATAAATTAAGATAAATCTGTTTTTTGAGCTGCAAAGTTCTCTAGACCGACATAATAACAGGTGGAAATAAGTTTAATAGGTTTCCTTTAACTTTAAGCTTATACTGTAGAGATTTTTATCATAAATTGCTGCACAATTAGAGTGATCAAGTCTCATTTAGAGCATCGTATTCACATGTGTTCATGCATTTTCACTCATAGATCTTCAAATTCTGTTTTTCTGTGTGTCAAAGTTGGATGAATAGACTCCAAACATGTATCTGAGCACGTGCATCCTTATAATGTTTCAAAAAGTCTCATTTTTGATTTAATTTTACTGCTTCTCTGATATTACAATTGAGTAAAATCACATCTTAAAGCAGGTCTTTGTATTTTGCAGCGTTAGATAAAAAGGCCACAGGTGTCACTGTGTAAAACAGCACCTCAACTTCCTATGTGGACTTATCAGAAAGACCCAAATTTCCTCTCTTTTTCACCTCAGAGGGAGTGTGTAATAAAGCAGTGATAAATCAAAGGTGCTCTAACAGTGCCCTCTAGTGGACACAGTGAGAATAGAGGTGCAGATATATATATACCTTGACCTGCAGGTACTCTTTATGTTTGTGTCACCTCACTTTGAAACATGTTAAGCAGTCAGATCTCAGCTCTGATTTGATCAGATTTAATGTGTTTTATGATGTTTAGTTGAAAACAGACGTCATGATAAAAGTCCAAACATTAAATTTTGTCACATTCATGATGAATGGGAGACAAAGGCAGCCTTACCAGGAGGTTTGAAAGGTTTGAAAGCACTTCTTCAGCTTCATTTCACACAGAAACAAACAATACAAAACCTTTCCAAATGCCAATCTCAACACAATGCCCGTCAGTCTAATGTGCACCTGACCGTAATTATGCTAATTTGAGGTAATTAGCCAAGAAACCTGCAAGTGCTAATGAGCTGTTTCAAAAAAAGTGCAGGCTAATTTAGGATAATGAGCCTCAGACTGTTCCCTACTCAACACAGAAAGTAAATGTCTCCTTTTTTTTAAAGGATTCCCGCATATGCAGTCACAGCCACCCACAGAATTCATCTCCATACAAACGCTCGGGCAAATTAAACTCAGCGTGTTCGCCTGCCATCGCTGCTGAGAGTCTGGAGAACCTTTTCCTTTCGCCTTTTCTTTGCTACCTGCCACAAACATGCCGTGCTGCTGCTATTTTGGCCCCGGTCACCCCATTGACCTGACAGACAAGTGTCAGGGCAGAGACACATGTCAGCTGCAGGTGGAAACTCTCAGCAGGGAGCGATGCTGAGGAGCTGCATGGCTCAGTTGGAGGACAGGATTACACAGCGGTGAGGGGCTGCAGGTAAGGAGGCTTCTCTCTTTTTATCTTTGCATCATTTTTTGTCACTTTAAAGGTTTTATTTGTGGGTTTTCTGCAGCAGACTGAGGATTTAAAAGTGTTGAAAATGTTTCAGGGGATATTTTATGGCAGAAGCAGAAGAAAGTAGCTGAAAAAATGAACAGGAGGAGGTACGATTTTTTAAAAAGTGACACCAAAGTTGAGAATTTTGCTCATTTTTTAGATGTAGCCGGTGTCTGAGGAGGTCACCTGAGGTTTCATGAGGTTGTCTGTGAAAAAGGTGAATTATGTTTCTTTCTTTCTTCACATAGACGAAAAAAGTTCCAGAAATAAACAAACTTTCTCGTCAGTGATATTTTGAATTTTTAATCCCAGCAAATTTGGGCCTAATCTGTATCTTTCCCTCGTCTCTCTTCAGATTATTTGTTAATCTGGGCATCAGTCAGGAGGTTCGAACCCTCTGAAGATGTACGGCCTGTACCTGGAAGCAGTGAACGACTACATCAACGAATCCTACGGAGAGGATGTGTGGAGACTGATCGAGAACCGAGCCGAGATCCCCCACCTCAAGTTTGTCAGACATCAGATGTACAAGTGAGCGCTTTTTTATCCTTAAATCATGTGTTTTTTACTTCACGCTGAAGAACAATAAAACCTTTACCTCTCCAGATATATTCTCTTTATCAAGTGTTGTTCACTCCAAAACTTAAAAAATTAAAAGAAGTCTAAGAACTGCTGCCAGTTTCATTTAGTTAATTTTCATCGTTTAGTAGGACAATGTCTGCGTCTGTGCCAAAGCCTGCGGGTCTGCGGTTTATCTCCTGGCTAACGTTGATGTAGATAAGACAGTGGGAGTGTGTCCTCTCTCAAAGTTGACTCAAAAGTTTTAATATTAAAGTGTAAAAACTTGTTTGGTTTGATTAATGTTTGACTTATTTACAAACGCCCGGGGAATTAAATTTGCTCCCTCCGCCTGCCAAACACGGAGTAGGAGTTGGCCGGGGCCGATAATAATTTCAATTTAAGAGTCACTTTCACAGACATTTTTCTTTTTTTTCTGCTAATTAAAACAATTTTTTAAGAAGCATTTTTCATTTGATGAACAGTCTGGGATTTAAGTTACAAGAGGAATTACAGATTTTATTGTTTGGTGGCTCAGTGTCACATTTGTTTAAGAATTTTCTACAAATCATTATTTCTTTGTTATATTTTGGCGAATATTTGTCATGGTTTTATATCCTGGACTCAAGGCTGCAAATGAAACTGAATTTTTGAAAAAGCACACACCAAGATTTATAACCTGATAACAAGACAAACTAAATATCCGAAAAACAATAAATTCAGAGATCAGTTTGGTGAATTTCTGTGTTAGAGCAGTCTCAGTGTAGACTGCTGTGGGGACCTGCAAAATAAAATATTCAATCAATCCAGGATGTTTCATCGATAAGGTTGGACAGATAATAAAAATGAAAAAGGACAAAAGGCTTTAATTTCTAAATGGACTTAAAGCACCAGTGAGAAGTTTTTGATTTAAGTTTTTGGAGGTTTCTTCTTTTAAATCACGTCTTAAAACTAATTTTTGTTCCTTGGCTTTTAGTTTAGCATGAGAGTTCTGTGATCTCTGTCCTTTTAAGTCTTTTATATATTTTTGTTATGCTTTTGTGTTTTTATTTTATTTCATGTAAAATGTTTTTAAAATGCTTTTATTAATTTCCTCTTGATGTTTTCTGCAGTGTTTGTTCTTTTAATTTTACTTGTATTATTATTATTATTTTTTAAATGTGCTATAAAGCGGATCGGATTGGATTTACTAAACCTTTAATTTTGTCATTAAAATCATTAGTCTTTAAAAAGTTTTTGCACATTTTAAGTCCCGTCTTGTGATTTAAACAGAGGCGCTAAAATCCACACCAACAGAAAGTTCCTCACTGAAGCTTTAAACAAACTTAAGAAGCTTTGACCAACATCAAATATTTCTTTACTTCCAACAAGAGTTCTTATTTCAGGTTTTATTGTCGTGCCTTTACTGAATGGCTCTTTAGAACATTTTCATCTTGAGACAAACTTGTTTTGTTTTACCCGTTTTTGCTTCGTCGCAGTGATAACCTGATCCTGCGGTTGGCGAAGGCAGCAGGAGAGGTTCTGGGAAAGACTCACGATGAGCTGATGTACGCTTTCGGGGTCTATATGGTGAAGAGGATCGGAAACTACGGATATGAACGCATCCTCAAGGTCTTTTACTTTTCTTGTACTTTGCTGATAAAGAGCTGATTCATCCAGACCAAACAGGAATAGAGAGGAACATGAATAACAGGAAACAACAGGATCTTTGAACTTTGGCCTTTTAAAGAGAGTGAAAAGCAATAAAAACTCAACATGAATAAATTATTTCCTGTTCCTGTTTACTTACGTACTCTGTCTTCTTTAGGTGCTGGGTCGAAATGTCCGTGACTTCATCAATGAGCTGGACAACCTGCACGAGTATTTCCGCTTCTCCTTCCCCAAAGTGCAGCCGCCCAGCTTCTGCGTGGAGGAGGAGTGCGAGACCAGCCTCACGCTGCACTACCGCAGCACCCGCAAAGGCTTCACCCAGTTTGTCAAAGGTAAAGAGAGGACACAGAGGAAGAAGAGGGTGTTCGTTTCAGTCACAGTTTACATCCTTACCAAGTCTTTACGTGGCTTTCTTCCCAGTGCATGCTGGGTAAGCTCCTGAGCCATGAGAACAGGCTTAAAGTTGGTTTTTGTATTTGCATTTGATCGTCTGTGAAGCTTTTTTTTTGTTTTGTTTTGGGAGTTTGAAAACAAGTTCTACAGTTTGAAACTTTATTTGCAGCTTCTCAGTTTAATATTCTGACATCCAGACCAGAGCTGTTATGTTCTAGTCGACTTATTGGTCGACACGTGCTAAATCGACCAATCCTGATTGGTCGACTCGTTTTTTTTCCATGTCAATTTACGGTCTTTGGTAAATTTCATCAGGAGGAACATACCAAATGCTAATGGGGGTGTTTTCAGAGCGCCCCGTTTCACAGGTAACAGCCTGTCTCTGAACACCCCCCTTATTTCACCATTTTGGATTCGCCCAACCCACTGGAGACAGGAAGATTGAAGAGTGTCCACGTTAATCAACGTTTGCTGAATATAATGTTTGTGTTTAATTTTGTTTTTGTGCTGATCTCGGTATATTTTCACCCCGACAGACCGCACTCCGCCAAGCTGCGTCGTCCCCTTCCGCAGAAGGGTTTGCCGTCTGAGTCGGAACACCCCCACCCACCCCCAATTAGTGAATTTTTGGTCGACATTTCCGTGTTTTAGTCGACCCAGAATTTCTTTGGTTGATGACAGCCCTAATAATAAAACATTCAGACCAAGTCCTTTATTTTTGTAGAATAACATCACTGGATTAGTTTTCTGCAGTCAAGAGTGCATTTATCGGTCAGGTTACGATAAGAGTGCCCCCTGCTGGAGCTACTCCGGGCGATCTGATTGGCTGGTGTATCATGAGTCTGAGCCACTCACTGCAGTATCTTAGTTAGTTTCTGGAAACTGCATCTCCACCAGGTCGAGGCCTCGGTGCTCTGATCACCACTTTTTAGGTGTTTTTGTGACGATAAAAAGTGATGAACTCATATTGAGTAAAATATATGACCTATTTGTGCAGAACTGAAGCTGTTACACCACCGAGCAAGCTCCTTCTACCCTGACAAAGTCACTGATTCAAAATAAAACCCCCTCTTCGCTTTAAAATTGAGTTTACACAATCCCATCTTCACCTAAATCCCGAATAATGAGCCGAAGTCGACCTCCGAGCATCCATAACCGGCTGGTGTGTCGTTGACTCCTGCAGGTCAGCTCTCTCAAGTGGGACGGCAATTCTACAACACAGACATCGAAGTGGAGATCCTGTCCAAAGAAGAAACCGAGAAAATGACTTATGTGGTACGTACTCAGAGCGGAGTCAAGTGTCATCAGTCTGACCCTGTTTCTGCTCTATTAGCATCAAAATCACCTTCTTATGAAACAGAAAGTGTGTATCTGATACAGGCAGGTATACAGGGAGAAGATTGTAGGTCAGTCTGTTAAAAAAGCAGAATAAACCTGAAGTGTGCAGCTTTTCTCATCTGTGTTCAGACTGTCTTTTCATCTCCTCGCTCGTCCAGGTTTACAAGATGAACTTCGACAATGCAGCTTTCAAACACCGCATGCCCCAGCAGAAGACGGCGCCGAGCTACGAGAAGCTGCCGATGAAGCGGGGGATCTTTTTCGACATGTTCCCCTTCAGCGTCATCTTCCGCCGGGACATGACCATGTACCGGATCGGGGACGGCCTCAAAGAGGTTTTCTCAGACCTCCAGGGCAAGAAGGTCAACGAGGAGTTCACTCTGGTGCGACCCATGCTGGAGTTCAGCTGGGATAACGTGAGTCTGAGATCTTCTGGATGACCTGTAGTCCCAAATGTCCTAGACCTCGCTTCAAAAACACCGAAATACTCCTTTAAATCCCGAATTCTGACATTGAAAGTCACCATAAGTTTTCCTGCCTCTCACTTTAGATCTACACCCATCTGAACAACGTCTTTGAGCTGCTGTCCAAAGCGGTGGTGGAGAGCAAGCAGAAGGTCAACATCCCCAAACTGAGCAAAGAGGAGCCGGACGAGAAGGAGGAGAGCGAGAAAGCAAAGAGAGAAGAAGAAACAGGTTCCAGTCGGTCCTCCTCCTCCTCCTCCTCCTCCGATCATTATTTTATCAGTAGAAATACATTATGGATTAAAAGAGGTTCATTTCAAATGGACGGGATCATGAAAGTGTCCATCAAGTCATCCTTCATCGTAGGCCAAGGTTACTGTATCTGGACCAAACCAAATCAAATATTGATGGTATATTCAGGTGGACATGAATATCAAACATGTTGAAGAGACGAGTCCCTATTCCTCATTTTAGAGCAAATATAAATGTGCAGCTTCCTCAGAGAACATCCATCTTTAACTAGAAGAAACCTGTTTGGTTCTCTAACTCCAACGAGCGAATAAAGCCATCGCTCTGTTGCATATTGGGAGTAATGTCAATATTTGAGAGGAAATGGAAAAACTAGATTCTGATGTAAGAATCTGCCTAAAAAATTCACATCCGAGACATAATCCAGAACCATCAGGACTGTGACTGGAATTTATCATGATCTCTTCACATATTTATGCCTCTGTTAACCCCGACCTGGTCTCTCTATCTTCTCTGTTTCTGTCAGACCAAAAGACGGTGGAGGAGATGAAGAGCACGGATCAGGAGTACAGCAGCGCCCTCACTCAGTACAACAGCTCCGCCAACTCTGGAGGCGAGGACATCGAGCTGCTGGCGTTCCAGACCGTCACTGGTCAGAAAATTTCACACCTGAATGTTTACTAGTCGTGTTGGTTACTGTATGTTTCTTTATAACGGCAGCTAACTTAACGATAGCTAATGTATGCAAGAGTTACCAAAGAGCTTCCCACTGAACAATAGATGACTATTAGACATCTAGTTTTTTGTTAGACCGAATTTCAACCGTCTAGATTCTGTATTTAGACGTTGCACTTTAACCCATTATTCGATAACTTTCATTTTTAGACCCGTGTTAGCCTGATTTTAGACCAGTCGTCTAGATTACATTTACACGTCTATTAGACCTCTTTTAGTCCGAAGAATGCTCAGTTGGTTGCCTCAGACATTTTCTGTAAAGGTTTCACTCTCTGATGGCACAGCTGTGTAAAAAGTAACACCCACACGCGGTGTCAAACGAATTATCCCAAGTAGAGGTAAAAAGCACTTAAACGATGGTTTTATGAAGGACTTTTTAAACTGCTCTGTCAGTGTCCCTGACAGGGTCCTAACAGGTCCTCTTTAGTCTTCACTGATCCAGCTGATCTGTCCGTTGTGTTTTCGTCCTTCTCAGGGAAATGTAGTGAAACCATCTTTGAAGACATGCGAGAGCCTCCGAAGAAACCTCTGCACCTGAAGGGCCAAATGAAATACGTCCCCCAGTGGGACTCGCTCATCTTCCTGGGAACGCCGATGTAAGATCAGGACCTAGAATTAAATCTGGTGTTTAAATGAACTCTGTACCTTTTTTGATCATCCATAAAGTAAGATGCATGGACTGGTGTCATTATACTCATCTAATGTGCAGAGACAGGTGTTTTTCTTTCTTCTGCCTCGATCTCGTACCGTGAAGTCTCAGTGATGTCGAGCCTAAAAACCTCCATATTGGTGTTTCATCATGTAGTCATTAGAAGCTGAATCTGTTTCTTATTTTCTCTTTTTCGCTCTTGCTGTTATTTTCTTTTAACGCTAGCTCAACACTTCATCCATCTGTTTCACACCCAAACGCTTTCCCTGACTCAGGAAGCATATTCTCCTTTCATCTTCTGCAGGCTGTTCGTGTGAAACATGTTCAAATCTTCGGCTTCATTACCAGCAACTTAATTCAGAAAAAAACAGCTCTGTGTGTTTAATAGGAATTAAACAGTGTGTAGAAACGGTGTTAACATGAGACAGAGGAGAGCAGGAGTTACTAACTGAGCAGGTAGAGATTAGTTTAAGACATCCGATTGATCAAATTAACGCTGTGGAAAGAGTGTGTATAATCTTACAATGCAAAGTGAGCCATTAGAAAACAGGTAATTTAACGTTTTTCCTTTTCATCTGTATTTTAGACAAAGCTTTTGCACAGACAGGATGCCTAAAACTATCCATAAATCCATACCCTGTAGAACACTGTTCATTTGAGCTATTTACCTGTGTTTATCTTTAACTGTAAATATTGTATCGTCTGTAAAAAAAGAGAGAGAGACTGACGTAAAGAATAAAAGAGGGCCGAGAATGGAGCTCTGGGGGACGCCATATTTCACTTGGCTCTAAGTTTAGATCACTCTGTTCTTTCTCACGTACAGTAAAAAAATATATTGGTATCAGCTGAAATTAAATTAAAAGAGCCTGTTTTTTATATGAAATAAAAAACATTAACATAAGGAATAAAAGAGGCCCTAAAATGGAGCTCTGTGGGACGCCATATTGTTTTGTTTCCCCTGTTAATCATGCCGATTTTAAACCAGTAACACCATGAGATTGAAGTTGCAGTAGAGAGACAGTGAAGGACATATTAACACTATAATTGCTAAAGAAACACATGTTTTATCAGGAAACACCCACTTTAATCATTACCAGGCAGCCTCTGGGTCTTCAAAAGTTCTCAACACTGCAGGTTATTAATTCAATATTGTCCTTTATTATAAACTATAAATTAAAGAGTCTGATATTAATGCCAAAAACTTTTACATTTTGACTTAAATCCCACTGCAGAGTAAAATAGGCCTCTTTGATTGCACTAATATATGTGCGTGTGTGTGTGTGTGTGTGTGTGTGTGTGTGTGTGTGTGTGTGTGTGTGTGTGTGTGTGTGTGTGTGTGTGTGTGTGTGTGTTCCCATCCCATTAATTCAATACCCAATTGTTTGACTGAAATTAAGGTTGCTTTCCCCTTAAGTCATATCTAATTTTGGAGATTAGATTTATTTATGCTAATTTATTCTTTCCTGCTCCAGTCTGTTCATCTGTTCTTCATCTTATAATTGCAGTATCGAGACAGTGGAGGACATGATAAAGATGGGTGTGTACGTGAACGATCTGAATCTGCACGACTCCAGCAGAGAGCTGATTCTGGCCGGGACACAACAGTCGGCCGAGCTGCAGCTGGCCCTGGATCAGGTGAAGGAAAACCTCTGAATCCTCCGTCCCTAAAGGACAGGACATTCACTGACGAAGCAGAGCTGTGTTTGACCAGGGGACAGATTCAGAAGGATCATATGAGCTTTTAAAGTTTGCCTTTATAAGACCTGTATGAACCATAGCAGGAGTTAAATACTCTGATATGCTGAGTGCACAAAATGTAAGCACTGCCAGCTTCAGCCTAACCAGGTGTGCCCAGGTGAAAGCTCTGCCCCCGTATTGATTTCACCCATTAAATCCACTCTAGTCATGCAGGAGAGATGTGGATTAAGAGGATTAGGGGAAGCAAAGAGGGATTTTTGAGCTTTAACAGAGGTGAGACTGTAACTGTAGACTGATGCGTCCCGTTTCTGATCCTCCAGGAGCAACAAAAATATGCCCAGCTGCAGGAAATCATCAAGAAACTGGACGAAGAGAAGAAGAGAGGAGACTCTCTGCTCTACGCCATGATCCCTAAAGCTGTGGCCGACCGCCTCAGGAAGGGGATCACTGCTCTGGAGACGTGTCAGGTACAAAACCACCAAAAATCAGGGCAACGAGGTGTCAGAAAAGGACATTTAGTCCAGTGAAGCCAAAGATTATTTTCTGCTTGTATAGTCCTGATAATGTAGAGGATGGGTACATCTTGCCTGCTTTACTTATGCTAGCGTGCTTTAATTGGAGGTCAGGGGGTATGTCACATCAAAAAGTTGACTGAGATTTCCCCTCTATTGACTCTTTGGGCTCGTAGTAAGAAGGAAAAGACTTAGCCCTGATGAAAAAAGGTCCTAATCAAGAAAGGAGGAACACACATTTTGAGCTAAAAAGTCTGAATTTTATAAAGTAGGTCAAAAATTATGATAAAAGGTGTGAGAACTATAAGATAAAAGTAACAGCTCTCAGATATAATCAAAGCACTGAGAAACTGAGTCTTAATTATAATATAAGAAGTCAGAATTACAAGATAAAATGTTAAAATTACTGAAAAATAAGTTAAAAATGCAAATAAAATTTAAATAGTCAGATATTGGTTTGAAAATTGTGAGATTTCAAAAACTCTTGAGCATTATTGTCTTGCAATAATGCGATTAGATGTCAAAAGTATGAGTTAAAAAATGATTTAAGACACAGGTGATCATTTTAAGATAAAATGTCTACAGTTTGAAAGGAAAAGTTATAATAATGACATAAAAAGTGTTTGGTAAAAAAACATTTTATGTGGTAGTGGTTTAAAATAATGAGAGGTAAGTGAGATTTTTGAGGTAAATATTTAGATTTTTTTAAAAATCACTTTTATAAGTTAAAGTTGAAATAATGACAAAGAATGATTGTATAAAGAGTCATGAATCAGGGGATGAAAAGTCAAAATAATGAGTTAAAGTTATGAGATAAAGAGTAAAATAAGAAGAAGCAATAATCCTGGGAAAATATCAAAAACATCAGAACTTCGTAATTTTTAGATAAAAAGTGAAAACATGAGGTCACAAAAATAGACAGAAAGTTATAGATAATAAGTGAGTATAATGAGTCATAATTATAATATGATATGAGATCAGATACAGTAAGATAAAAAAATCAAAATCTATCATAGTAATGCATAAGTAAGTCAAAATAATGGTATTTAAAGTAATAGTTATGAAATATATAACAAATAATATAATATCTTAAAAAAATTAATTAGATAAAAAGTTGAATTTGCAGATAAGTTTAAAATTTGAACAGTCATATGAGTTAAAGTGTGAGGTCAAAGGCCATTTTTTGATTAAAGTCATAATTTTTCATTTTAAGTAGATTTTAAGTCAAAACTCTGACATAAAAGATCAAAATGTATTCGACAGAATTATTTAATTTTAATGAATTTTCCTGATTTCTAACCTGGATTACACTTTGACAGTTTGAACCTTTAATTACAACGTTTTCCGCCCTGAACGTGCAGCGAATACAGAGAACATTATCAGACATCCAAGGTGATGAAAACAGGAAACTGTGCAAATCATGCAAATCTCTGTAACTGTGGTGAAGAGCAGCCGCTGGAGAGATAACCATCATGTGTATACAGACCATCAGCTAACAACTGCTGTTTGTGTTCGTCTTGACGTTTATTCAAAACTTCATGTTTCTTTCTCCCACAGGTGTTTCCTGATGTCACCATCTTGTTCAGCGACGTGGTCAAGTTCAACGAGATCTGCATCCACATCACACCCATGCAGGTGGTGGACATGCTCAATGAGATCTACATCGTCTTTGACACACTCAGTGAGAAGCACAACGTCTACAAGGTCAGTCCGAGGAGTCCGAATAACTTCATTCAAACTTTTTATCTTCTCTGACGGGTTTTGGATGAAACAGTTTCTAGTAAAAGTCTCCAAATCGCCACTTTGTCCACCGCTCAGGTGGAGACTATTCGTGACGCCTACATGGTGGTGGCCGGCGTGCCCAACAAGACCACCTTCCATGCCCACCATATCTGTGACATGGCTCTGGACATGCTGAGCTCCATTGACCATCTCAAAGACCCGTCCACAGGAGATAACATCCAGATCAGAGTCGGTGAGATTTTTACGTCTTTGGAGTCTCAGCAGCTCAAACCCGATAAGCCTCAAAAGACCGCTGTGATGTTTTGGGGGTTTATGAGATCCTGTATCAGGGTCCTGAAGTCCTGATCCTGTTGGTTCAAGAGTGAACTTTTAATCCTCTTAACCACCCTGACACCTTAAAGAGACGGACAGATCGTACAATTCTCAGGTTGAAGAGCTCGATAGAGAAAGATCTCCCTTCAACAGAGCACCCAGGTTCAATATTCCGGCAGAGGCTTTAATTCTTTTTCACCACAGGGGGTCACTGTTCCTCCCTGAACCCTACTGAGTGTTAATACTGGTTTCTATCTCTAAGACAGGGGCAGAGCCAGAGGTGGCCAAATCCAATTTGCTGCCATGAAATCTTAACTATGATAAGCTATTCACCTTGTGAAAAATGCAGCTTGTACTGAAATCAACTATTTGTGTTTTATTTTAACAGACTGCACTTCACTGTGGAGAATCTTATTATTTTAGTACTTTAAATAGTAATTTTAGGGAAATGATCTTTTATGGATCCTTTAAAGAATAAAGTTCAACATTTAAATTTTAATTAATATTCAATATTTTTTGTAACCTTCTCTATTAGAGTTTGGGATAATTTGGCTAGTCACCCCTACAAAAGTCAGTGCACAAATATTTTAAATGATTAAATAATGTCTGACTGATCATTAACTGCTGCCTGTTTATCAATATGCGTGGCAATCACTACAATATTAAAGACTATAATTTAAACCAGTGATTAAAAACACCTTTAACTGACTTATGGGTTAAAGGAAGCAGAAATCAAAGTTACTAACTGCTCTAAAGTCAAGAAAACACTCAGCTAACAGTTCAGCTGATGGAGAAACAGTGTCAGAATGACTACCTCCTGCAGAGCTAGCACCACCAACCTTCAGGTCTTAGGGATCGATGACCACACACCTTATTATTTTAGCAGACTCAGTCTTCTGTTGTTGGTTAGTACAAAATACTTCAAACTGAACAGCACTGCTAGATGCTATCTGTCATTTACAACCGTATTGTAGAGAAGTTTGGCGTCATGGCAGTCGGTATTATGTAATTATATCGAGCTACAGACCTGGCTAACGCTAACCCTAACTGTACTAAAGCTTGGTTAGGTTTAAAATAACAAAAATATTCATGATTTGTTTCATTGACTTCTAATGGTGTGATCTTAATGACCAAAGGTGCAAAATAGTCCCCCTAAATACTCACCCTGGTCAGCATAAAACCGCTCACAAATTAACATGCAACACTTTTGTTTTCCTCGGCATGAACTTACTGGCTTATTTTACGGTTTTGAAGTCTGCATGTATTAAAGACCTCTGAGTAAAGCACACCTCTGCTTTTGTTCGAGCGGTCGAGGCTGAAAAGAAACTGCTGAGTCATTAGTTCTGCCAACAGACCCACTAATTATAATTAAACCCTTAGAAAGCAGGAGTCTGGGTAAAAGAAGCTGAATGATGAAGGTAAGCTGAGTACATCTGGCATCTTTGAGTCTTTGTCTTTCTTATTTTGTTCTTCCTCTCTCTCTCCCTCTCTCTCTCTCTCAGGTATTCACTCAGGTATGGTGGTGGCCGGTGTGGTGGGACTCAAGATGCCTCGCTACTGTCTCTTCGGGGATACCGTGAACACCGCTTCAAGGATGGAGAGCAATGGAGTGGTGACTACACAAACACAATAACAATCAGCGTCTGAACGCGCCAAATAAGCCGGGGCGAGAGTCCAAATTCTGCAGAGATGTTCTCATCATTACGGAGATTTATGTAGATTAGAGTAAACAGTAATTCTGTTTCTAATGACGGCGTTGTGCGTGCTTCTTCCCCGTGAATGCAACAGGATGATCACTTCATTACTTCCCATTACTCAGAGCAGTAAATTTTATTGTTATGTTTTTTGGGGGAAATCTGTTCAACGATGGGAGGAAAATTAAAAGGGAGGTAGTTTGTAAGATTAGTTATCTTATCATGCATTTCATTTTGGAATGAAGTCTCATTTGAGAGGCCGCACTAACCTGTGCGTGTACTCATTGACCTTCGCTGTTTTTTTGTAACGCCGAGCTTTAGCAGTCGTTTTTTCTGTGTTTGTCTGTCTGAGCAGGGCATGCAGATCCACATCAGTCAGACCACCAAAGACCACCTGGAGCACGAGCCGTATATCATCGAGGAGAGGGGGAAAATCTTCGTAAAGGTGAGGACTCGATAATAACATTTAGATTTTTGTTTAAGATGAATAAAAATATTTACTTATCTTTAACCAATTCATGTTTCTAATAACAGTAAATAAACACGTCAGTCACACAGCTGATGAGGGTAAAAATGTCCTTTTGCGAAGCGCTGTCTCTGTTCAAGTGCTGAGATCACAAAAAAATAGTTGGAGTAAATAAAAATATGACAGGATTATAATTTTCCATTCATAATTTTTTTAAGTACTTTAAAAAAACAGAAAACATTGAGACACAGTCGTTTTTTTTGGGAGATTTCCAGAACTGTCTTCACACACAACGACTTCCACTGTGTTCAGCAATGTGCAGTTTTCATGCAGACGTGCAGCTCTTTCCAACACCCTCTGTTACCTCTGTTCTGCTAATTACACAAAGTTAAGCTCAGCCGATGATTCTCACTCCTAAATCCGTGTCACTTGTCTCTAAACTTAATAACCAATAAACCATTTCTAGAAATTCAGGATTTTGATCTAATGAAGGAGAAAAAAGTTCAAAGTGACGCTTGACTGGTCCACATGGGATATAGATCCAGCATGCTTTGCACACTCCAAAGTAGAACAACACTTATATTTACTTCTTATTTACTTGCAGCAGTGTGTTAGCGAAGCGTTTCATTCATTCTTGTTGGCAGGTTGGAACTGCTTCCATCCTCTGCATGCCTCTGTCTGTTTACATTTCTGCATTAATCTGATTGGCTGTCGGACTGTATGATCACTTCCAGAGGCACTTTTGTACGCAACCACTCCGATCATTTTTTTTTACTACTTCAAGTGTTCTCAGCGGTCGTTAAATTGTGATTATAAAGTTTTTAGTCAAAATCACGTTACCTGTGTCAATTTAAAGGACTTTTCTTCTGCAGAGCTCCAGTAGCTCATTAGCAATTCGCCTCTGAGTCGTGGGCGGAGACAGCGCTGCTCTGCACGCTCCTCTTCATGCTAGCTTGCAGCCTAACATTACCGATGTAGTAGAAGAAGCAGGTAACATAGGAGCTATTCAGCTCTCAGGGGACATGATGAAAGTTAAAATCATAATTAGCTTTCTTGCGAGCTAATCTGCTAATGGACACGCTTGTTCTGCGATCGTCTTCTCTACTTTTCCGAGTCTGGCCTGGATAGTGGGGCTCTGGGGGCGGAGCTTGGATTTAAATGCAGCGATTTGAATGAAGAAATACTCAGAAATGCAATTTCGCACTTAATTTTCCCATAATATGTCCTGTAGCCTCAGAAAAATACAGTGAGAAGACATGTAGACAACAAGCAAAACATGATTTTAATCAGCGTGGGTCTTTAATGTAATGAATAAAAAAACAGCTCCAGACCCATTCACCAAACTGAATTGCTCTGACTCCACCAAACTTCTAATCTGTTAAACACAGTCCACTCTGAAGATGACAAAAAAGGTTCGAGTGCGTCTGAAACACCAAATTTGACGGTGATTAAAATCTCGTCCTGCAGAGACAGATTCTGAACTTGCTCGTCTCCCTGATACGAACACACTCGAAGTCTTCTTTTTCCATTTCATCTGAATTAACACATTATCGATCCAAACACTTCATCTTCCTGCCGTCTTTCAGGGAAAAGGCTACATGAAAACATACTGGCTGAAAGGAAAGAAAGATCTATCATTCAAGACCCCGGCTGAGCTGCGCTACAGCAGCGAGCAGAAAGACTCGGAGGACAAGAGCTCTAATGGGTGAGTAGACAAAAAGAGAGCAGCAACAAACCAAAGAATCACTTTCCCTCTGTACTCGGTGTGGACTCTGTGTGCCCCCTGCTGATTCAGCCAGAGCTGTGCTTATTGCCCCCCGCAGCAGCAGACAGCAAAGCCTCTTTGAGGGGCTTTTATTTGTCTGAAAGACTCACACTGACCATCAAAATAACAAACTTTTGCTCAGACAGGGAGTGAAGCCCCTGGGTAACCGAAGCATCACAAAAGTTAGACAAAAAAGCAACAAAGGAATAAAAAAAGGAAGCAAAGATCTGGACGTTCAGCCTGGAGACGTGTTTTTCTTTAAATAAGATATTCTTCCTCTGATCTGTTAGCTTGTTTGGAGTAAATGAGACCTCAGGACCTAATACGCAGATAAATTGTATGTTTAGGTTTTTTTGCAGTGTGAGAAAAGCTTCTGGCAGGAATGAACATAATCTTACATCCGAGGGACGTGTGTATTTTCTGCAGTGTGATCACAGATAAAGGAGAAGAGGAGCTCGGGTTTGGAGTCGGTTCGGTCGCTTTTGTGTTGGAAATGAGTGAAAGAGAGGCGCAACATCTCTATTTTCCTCTACTAAACTCAAAGCAGATTATTTATGTGATATTGAAACAGTTTTTAAGGGTAACTGAGGCCAGATAAACTAAGAAAAAACCCTGAGCTTCATGGTTTAGGCCTCAGAGCGTCTGTGTAAGGGGTTCATAACGTTTGAGTTCAAGTTCAGAGGATGAGGGCGGCAAAAAAGTGCAAAACAAGTTTCACTTTCGGGTGTCAGTGGTATTTACACTTCCCTTTTTGTTTACTCGAACCTAACAGGCTCGTTTTCATGCTGATGCTCTGGATTGCTTTTAAAGGTTATTTAAAGGTCTAAATATCAAAGTCAAAGTGTTTTACGTCTGTGAAAAGGTCTTTCTAACCCCTCATAAACTCCACCAATAGTTCCGCAAGCCCCAACACCAAGCGCATGTCCTCCAACCTCCACATCGCCGGCAACGACGAGCAAGCTGAAGGGAAACCGAGCCCGAGCGACCTCCCCCTGGACACCCTGCCGCCACCAGAGGCCGCCAACGAGCCCCCTTCCATTTTAGCCGAGCCTCAGGAGAAGGAGAAGGCCAAAAAGACTAAGAACAACAAGGGGGCCAGGCTGGAAGTGCCCCAGGGGAACTTACTGTCAGAGTCCCCCAACCCTGACGACGGCCTGGAGAACCCGGGTCCTTTCCTCAGCAGTAAGAGGAACAGCTTCAGGCAGCAGTACGTCAAGCTGCCCACCAACCTGCCCATGCGCAGCGCCGCCTGCGCCATTCTGTGAGCAGATGGTTGTAGTGAAAATATCATTACAGTTGAATTAAAGGGAAAACAGTTCAATACTCTGTAGAGTTCATCAAGAGTTTGGCTTTTCTAAAATCTTTGACCACAATCAAATTTCAATTCCTCTTCTGTTTCGGTAAATTTTGCACGACTCTCGAGTCTTTGGTGCTCCAGAAGTTTTCTTTACGGTTCATAAAAAGAGGGAAAACCAGCAGGTCATCCCTTTGTTTCTCATTTTTCACTCACTCACTCATCCTTCAGAAGTACCTTCCTTGTTAGATCAACTTCAAGTCGACAGGTTTCACAACATGCCTTCCTCGTGTCAACTGTTTCAACAAAAAAAAAAGGAAGTGCGATATCCCCCTTTGCACGTAGACAGAAACATCGACAGAGGAACTGAGAACTTCTAAGTTATACTGCAGGTGATGAGAAGAGAAGAAGAAGAAGAAGAAGTCTGTTTCTTATTTCTGTCACTGTTTGCTGTTTTATTTCACAGCTCTACAGACGTTCATGATTTTACTGCTGCAGGAACTCAAATTAACACTTTCAACCAACGACACGATGTTCTAACTGAGGTTACAGCATCCAGAAATAAAAGTGTACCTGCGGATGTTTAATTTAACTTAATTAATCTGAGTTTGTTTTTTATTTTGTTTAAATTAGGAGTAATTTTAGAGGCATTTGGATAGACCTTCATAATTACGGTTTCACAGAGTTCTGTTTCTACTTTCTGAATGTGACTGACTGCATTTGATTCACTGTAAGATAGTGTTTATTTATATAAAAGTGTATGTACAGACACTAACGCTGTCATGTTTTCATTTCTTCTGGAGTTGACGGTTCTGAATCTTCCTCCTTTCAGCCCGTGGCTGGGGCAGACAGCCATCTTGATTGCCTGATATAGAAAAATATTAATTTCATGGGGCGGTAGTTTCCTAATAATTCCCCAGGAAGACGTCATTTTATACTAATTATGAGAAACTTCTGAATATCCTTGAAAGAATCGCTACACTGATCCTGAAGTTCGTCCAGCAATGAAACTAGTTTTACCTTAAAAAAAACACACCTCTGTTCGGACTTCCTGCGACAGTGTTTGAAAAATGAGCAACTTTCAGAGGTGAAAGTGACCGTAGTTTACAACGGCTTTAACACCTTTTTTTGTCACATGAGAAATGAGCTACATCCTGTCCCCAGTGTGACCATTACTCTATTTTAATGCAGACGGATTTTCCACTGTGTTTAGATATGTTGCTTAAAGACACAGCTGACGAATATTCTCAGAGCGCTGCTTTAAACAGTCTCCCTCGTGCTCTTTGAGGAAACAGTGGTGCACTAATAAGTAAAAAAAACATGTAGTTCGCAGGTTTGATTCAATAGACGCTTCGGAGGGTCGGCTCGTACCTCACAGCTCTCAGCGGTTTAGTTTCTGTACAGGTAGGGTGACCATACGTCCTCTTTTACCCGGACATGCCCTCTTTTCCAGGGGCTGTCCGGCCTGTTCAGTGTTCAGGGGGAGTTTATAAAATCCTTTAAATGTCGGCGGTTTTGTGTGAAAGTTTTGAGTTTGTGTCACGTGGACTAGCTGAGTTAGAAGTACATGAAAAACACCCAACCTGACCCGAAAAACTCAAGATTGTGTGCGTGACTCCACCCTGGGTAGTACTGTCCTGTTTTTGAGGATTCAGAATATGGTCATCCTCGTACAGGTAGCTTGCCCAACAGCTGTAACAGATGGAACTAAAGGAGCTGCAGGTCTGGATGTCTTCATACAGAGGTCCAAATGATCAAGCCGTGTGATTTTCAGACCCAGAAAAAGAGGTCTTTGAACATTTGGTGGACGCCCAAGGCCTCACAGATGGACGGAGGCCTTTGTCTTAGAAACCCCCAAACCTGGAGGGACCGAACTGTCTGAGTATGTATCAGGACCCCAGAAGTCCGAGGTCTTCTATCCCAGAGAAAAACTATCATTTACGGTTTATTAGCTGCATTTTTCTGCAAAGATTACACTGCAGCCGATCAAGCCTGTTTTGCAGATGCAGGCTGGAGAAATGTACTCAAAAGTTTATCAAACTTTTTCATCATCTAAAAAACCAAAACATGTAAAAGAAAAAGATCAAGTTAGGTTAGCTTACTTAGTTTTCAAAGGCAATAAGACATGCTTAGTAAGAGCGGTAATTTCTGCGTCTGTGGAGATTTAGCCGAGACAGCAGCCAAACACAAAGTTGCAGACACCGACACACAGGGAACCACAGAACAGGCGTTAAAATTAACAATGAAAAGAGAAACTATCTCTGAGTCAGTTGCGCAACCAGGTAATCTAAAAGCCACATTCTGGAGAATCTTCCTCAGACTCTCAATGACTTCTTCTCTTTCAGGTTGGTCTGTGCAGAAAACACCAAATTTTAGTTTGAACTTTTAGGACAGAAGCATAAAAAGTTGAACACTTTTCCAGCTCTTTTCTGAGACGGTGTGTTAGCAAACCTTTTAAATATAGGTGTGCAGACGTATTTGTCTTCAGATTGCCAGGAATGGCCGACCAACCCAGTAATATGACTCACACAGGTGAGTAAGAGCACCGCAGGAGCATTTAGTGATCCAGCCGTTGAGTCGGTAAACAACTAAGTTCAGTTTTTTCAGTTACAGCAGAAGATTCTGAACAAAGTATGAAACGGTGTCATCAGCATAAAGATCGATTATCACATGAACACGAAACAAAAGAGGGTCTAGTTCAATGAGTAATTTACATTTGCATGACTGTGATTTGTTGATTTATTTGAAGACTTCTGGGACAAAGACATGTCTAGACTTCTCGGTCGTGCAATTAAATTAGCGTTTCATGTTTAAAACCATATTTTAAGATCAAGTGAACGAACTTCTGCAAATATCTGGCGTACAGAAACCTGTGGTTGGGCCGTGACTCTCAGTCTTCTGGACCATTTTAAAATCTGATGCAGTTTCTGTAGAGACAAATGGAGTCCTATTTAAAAAAAATAACATTTTCTATGAACAAATTGAGGACTTGGAACAGGAGAGAGTTACTCTTTGGCTCCCTTCGGTCCTCTATGTCTAAAAAACAAATGACATAAGAGGGTTTTATATTAGATCATGCCATGAGGAGAAAGTGAATCCCTGTTGGCTGCAGACTGATCAGATTAAACCTGCAGCCCCTCCTGGTCCAGCATCTGTTCACCTCGATCTGCGTTCAACATCTATCATAGATCTCTATAAAGGGAGAGGCAGCAGCAGCACTGAAGGTACCTACAGCTCCCCAAATCCTCCGTTCACTTTAGACTCGGAGTCTTCAGGTGCAGTTTTCTGACCTCAGCGGTTATGAGGTCAGTTATTCCTGTCTTAGTCATCAGCTGATAACACACTGCTATTATGGGAGTGTGTGTGAGTGTGTGTGAGTGTGTGAGGTTGGAGGCTGAAGGTCTGATGATCTTATAATGACCGATAAACAGTATAATCTATTATCTCATGACCAAAAAGAGGCGTTTGTGTGAGCTGTGTACATACGGAGGTGAGACAGGTAGGATCGTTTCAGGACGAGTGCTCTCCTCCTCACAAACTACACTCGCTAACGCACACACACACACACACTCGCACAGATATTCAGCTGAGAGCTCCCTGCTGATGTTTCCCTGTGAGATGTCATTGCATGATAAAGAGGAAGCCATCAGGAAACCGCTTAAGCACTACTTCCTGTCTGTTGCCACAGTAACAGACCTCATTCTGCAGTTGCATAGTTTACCGTGACTTTGCTGGAGTTAATTTCTTGCAGAAGGGCCAGAGTAGGTGGCACAACAAAGAGGCAGGTGTGTTCGGGTGTAAAGTGCACACTGGTGGGCCGGTATCCTGTCCAGGCACTCCTCTCAGTCCAGCTGGTTCCCAACGCCACCTTTAACCTCAACATCTGACAGCAATTACGTCTGTGAGACTTCATTGGATGTTTTTTTTTGAATGGCCTGAGCGTCGGCCAGCAGCCGTTCAGCACAGCTGGTTGCCATTCAGATAAACCTACAGATAAACAAACAGCTTTGGAAGCAGGAGACGCTTCCTGATTCTAAATGAATCACTGAATTCATGACTTTGACTCTGCAGACCTGCTCCGCGTTGTTACCAGGACCGGCGGCCCTGTTATTTTGGTTACTATCTGGTATTATCTCATCCGTTTTTACATTTCACCGATTTAAAACGAGGCCTTGAAAGGCTCACGAGTTTTATGGCGTCCTGCTTAGACAAAGCTCCTTTCATGAGCGCGACACTGACCCTGAGGTTTTATTGGCCTTTGCTGTGATTACAATAGACCTCACCACTCTGGAGGGAAGAACTTTTCAAAGTGCAGTTTTTCTTCACTTGATTTATGAGGGACAAAGTGCAATCATGGGATTTAGATTTTCAAACTGCTGATGAGACGTGTTCAGACCATCTCCAAATGTAGACGGATATTTATGTAAGACTTCATAACACATAGGCACGGTCATAAAACCTTATAAATGCACCTTTAATATCTACGGTGCAGAAAAAACTTTGTTTAGTTTGTGTGGACATTAGATCGAAACCCGGAGAAAAAAATGACATAAAAATATCTGTACAGAGTCGAAAATGTGTGTTCAAAATTAGTTCAAGTTTAGTTTAATTGTTATGTCAGATTCTTAAACGTGACAAACACACTTCTTAATAATGTTGGTGGTAGGGTGACCATACGTCCTCTAAGAGTTTGTGTCGCATGGACGTAGACTTACTGAGTTAGAAACACGTAACAAAAACACTCGATCCGACCCAGAAAACTAAAAAATTAACTACGCGCAATAAAATTACAAAAAAAGAAGAAAGTTAAAAAAAACAAAGAAAAAACTGTTAAATCCGAGGAACTATTTAGTGAGCAGTTCAAGCTTTTATCAGGACCTTTTTAATGCTTAGTAAACAGACTGAACTGAACAGTGAAACCTCTTTATCCAACGAGACCATCAACTACAACACTGACGATTTCTATGCAGTAAATGTAATACCGTTTACTGCCAAGAGGGGGCGAGTGTCGGACAAACTGCTGAAGAATCAGCCTGTTTTTACTCTTTTCATCTTAAATGAGCGTCTGTTAAAGAAGAGAAGAGTTCAACTTTTGTCCAAAAATACAAAATCAGCACAGATGTTAGAGTCAGGACTTTGTCCACAGGGGGCGCCAAAATCAACACAAACAAAAAACAACTCACTGGAGCTTTAAATGATTCATCAAACCAGATTATTTTCTAGATGATTCTTGTGTAAAATGACTAGATTGCTGTAGGCTACGCGCAACATTTTTGTTCTCATTCATGAAACGCTTCGGGGACAGCTTTAGCCGGGGACAGGTCATCCAATATGTGGACTGTCCCCGTAAATCCGGGACATCTGGTCACCTGAATCTTGTGTAAACCCTCGCTTTGACAGAAATATGCTGTTAGGTTTCCCCTTATTTTCTTCAGATTTAATACAGCTACCAAACTAACTAAAGGTGCATTTCTGCCACTTTTGAGTGGATGAAATATAACAATGATACCTGCAGTCATAGCTCTACCGTAAAGCTCTACTATGCATCTTTCATTGGCGCAGTTTTGCTGTAAATGCAGATTATTGTAAGCTGTTGCTACAGCAGCTGTTGTGTTGAATATGTTATCGATTTCTCCCTCTTCAGGGGGGCTTATGAAACATGTGCCTGAGAAGTATTACTCGATGGGCTCTTGCCAAGTAGGTAGCTGTTGTATCCATTACTCCTGCACATGCCGCACAGCTGCTCCAATGAAATTCCTTGGCAGATGTCAACAGCAGACCTTAATGCATCCCATCCCATGTGAAAAGTTGACCTAAAATCTTCAGCTGGGAGGAAAAACTTCCTTTCACTGATGCAGAAAGCAGGTTTGAACTCTTGATATTGGTTTCCGAGTGAGCCTGAAATTGAGACTTTAACGGGTCGGTGTTTAGTTTCCACACACGTGCACGTGTGTCAGTACTACTCATTGTTTTGACTCTACCTTGAACAAGAGACGCGACGCTCTGTGGCACTGACAGGAGCTGCATTCCAGTGAAGGTGAACACAAAAAGAGGGGTTAAGCCACTCCCTTTTTTTTCTTTTTTTTTCAACCGGCTGCATCACTGGATCATTGCTAAATTCTTTCTGGGGTTTTCACTTGTCAGAACAAGCAGAAGCACAACGTCAGCAGCAGCAGCAATACAGAGGAGAGCAGGAAGAGAGAGGCAGGCAGACACGGACCGAGAGCCAAGGTGTGATCAGCAGAGGCAAAGGAGCCGATCTGAGGAGTTTGAATTTCAGAGGGAAACACAAGAAAGAGAGAGAGAGCAAGAGAGAGAGAGAGAGAGAGAGAGAGAGAGAACTGAGGGGTGTGTCACAACAATTCAGTTCCTCAAGGAAGTACAACTCAACATTATCTTAAGACAGGGTGGTAGCTGTGACAGGAGCGCAGCAGGAGGGCTGTTTTCTTTCTGCATGGTGAAAATGGAGGGATCTCATTAAATCCACCGTCCTGAGCTGTCAACCTGAGACAGAGCAGAAGAGGGAGAGACATATCTGACACACACACACACACACACCAGGAGGGAGGGGGACTCAGCACGCACACAGGTAAGACACTTCTGCCGTGGTAATGAGCCAGAAAAACAATCCTCGGGGTTTAGATGAGGGTTTGTTCCCCTTTTTTTAATGTTCCTGGAAAATTGAAGAGTATTTATAAAAGGCAGAGAGTGTAGAGAGAGGGGGGGGGTGACTGGAACAAACTGTGTGACTTCTCTTCACTTCCCCATCTGAAGCGCAGGTTGGGGAGACATGCATGTACGCTCACAGTCATGCTGGAACAAGTACGCTGACACGCACAGATGTAGCGCTCACACTTTTTGTTTGCACACGCCGGGAGTTGCTCAACTCAAATCTCGAAGGCAGTGGACTTTCCCTCCTCCACTGGCCTACTTTGATTTTTGAAGCCTGTAAAGTCAGAGAGAAACAGACTGCGAGAGGGAGAAGTGTCACCCACAGGAGGGACGGACACGAGCTGTGGGCCTCTGCTGCCGACTCCCCGCCGCTCGGCCAACTGCCGCGCGTTTCGCTTCCCTTTTGAGGCGTCGTAGCGGGGTGGTTGGGTTGAGCAATGATATTCAGAGAAGTTGTGTAATGCTGAAAAAGAAACTGCAGTAAGTGCTTTTAGGGGATTGCAAAATACTGTCTTGTTTGCTGCAACTAAAAATAGTTAAAAGGTTTGCAGGTTAAAAGAAGCGACTTGAAAAAACAGCTTACACCGCACTGACAGAAGAAAGTGTCACAGACCGATGAGGGGAAACTAAAACGAGATCTCACATCTCGGCCCTCGGCCTCGATGCCCTTAGTTCGAAACACGCAGCGGAAGTGACGGTTCATCCTGGCACGCTGTTGCACAGAGCGTTGTTGCCTCAGGACATAAAAACCTCGTAGCTTTACATCGAGAGTTTAATCCTCTTTGGTCCATCATCAGGAGAAAATAAAAGCTTCAGTCCCACTGCCCTTGTAGCTCAGTGATGACCCCTCAACAATAGGCTCCTTGTTTTCATTGCATTGAGTGGTATGTTCGGCTTTTCTGTGTTTTCATCTCGTGCGTTCTCATTGTTCGATCTGATCAAAGGCTGCAGGCGGCTAAAAAAGTCCTCACCCCTCTTTTCAGGCTAAACCCCGATCCCCTCCTGCTCTGGCCTGAACCCTGGTCTGAAATCACTCCTGAGGTACAGAGTGAGCAAACGGGGATGAACATGTGAAGTCCACTAAAGGACTGAACTTTGTCACCTTTTCTATAACTAAGACCCCAAAAAGCCTCCTGCTGCTGTGCAGAGCTGTAGCGTGCTGCTGACCTCGACCACGATGCTCGACTTCATGTTTGTAAGCAAACACAGGTGACAGATGTCATCTCATATACTCGGCAGTTTTTTAATGTAGAAAACAGATAAAATTATAAAGACGTGATGTGAGATATGTGAATACTGACCTGCAGTAAGAGCTGAAGGCTGGTGGTGCTAGCTCTGCTAACTTTACCCAGGCTCGGGAGGCCAATTTGGGATTATTTATCAGACTTAGGGTGACCATATTCTGATTCCCCTAAAAGAGGACACCATGACGCGGGGCGGAGTCACAGAGTCACAGAGTCATGTGTAGTTAATTTGAGACTTTTTTGGGTTGGTTAGAGTGTTTTTTACGTGCTTCTACGAAGGCCGGACAGCCCCCCAAAAAGAGGACGTATGGTCACCCTAATCAGACTCTGTGACGCTGTTGGGTCAGATAAATTGACTGTTTCCTGAGTTTTCTCTGACCTTTAGATGAACTGACGAATTGATTGGACGTATTGATTCTTGTTTGAACAACTCGACTTAATCGCTCTGCACACTGAAACACTCTCATCCACCAATCATTAAAACTATCCTATAATAAAGTTCTACGATCATAACAAACTTCAGCAGATTTAAATTTCCCTCTCATATTGAAGTCAAGATCACTTCTTTCTTACAAACTGTTAACCTGTCTGGGAAGTAACTTGTTTCAAAGTAATCCATTAAAGCACTCGGATTACTTTTTGCTGCAAACACAAGCTGCTAGCTCCTCTTCATGAAAGTGCTTGAGTGTTTACTGCATGCACATATTCCACAATATAACTTATATGTGTCAAAAGTCAAAGGTTTTGGTGAGTTTCGATTTTTTTTCAGTGACACAAAAGTATTTATTTTTACCTGTTTTTGTCCAGGCAGCATGTTTTTCCCTGTTTCTGACATCGTTAAGATTACTCGCACGTTTTAACTTTACGATTTTCACGCAACAATTCATCGGTCAGTAATGCATCCGCCGCCTGCACCATTAAGAGTCTTCATTTATTTTATATAATTTTTCGAACGTGTGTGCAACACAAGAAAGTAAACTGAAAAACAAACAAAAAAAATCAATAAGAATATTCAAAACAACGATAACAATAATCAAAGCAAAAAAAAAAAACTAATAATAATAATAATGTGAACCCAACATGTCTGAAAAGGAGTAGAATGAAGGATTACACTTCTTTAAACCTAACCCTTCTCCGCTTCTCAATTAACAGTCAGTCTCTCCAACATATTTACATTTTATTTATAACAAAATAGAAAATTAATGGAGTAAATTTAAAAAAGTCAAAGTCTAAAGACCATGACCCTTCCCCCTAATTCAGAGCTGTTGGTACACAGGAGGATATACTCTTTAGTCCCTCTGCTAACACCGTAGTGTCCCCAGACCTGCATTATATCTGTCCATAGAGCTGCACTGCAGGGTACATTCTGATCAGCTGAGTCGAAGAAACCCCCGGACAGACCTCTAAGAAATGCATCCCCACATTTGACCTTTTCAGACCGTCGACTTATGCCTGTGTGCACAAACTCGCCAAAAATCCAGCAAACCTACTTTCAAGTGAAAACAAGCGGAAGCGACTTTTACTCCAAAAAATGCTCGTCCACGTACACAAGCCAGCACATGTACACAAACACTGCTGGAGTCATCCGAGGAATGCTAAATATTTACCTCTCCAGCCTCCCCGGATGGCTCCACCAATCAGGACGCTCTTCCCAACTGTCCATTATTGGTGAGGATTCCTCCGTGCCTGGCAGGTACAGTTCCTCTCTAATGGTCCACCTCTGCTCTGGTGTTTTTTTTCATGTTGTTCCTGCGTCTGTTTTAGGTCCTGCTCAGTAAACAGGTGCTCGTCTGTTCCAGCAGATACTTGGTTTGGGAACAAACACTTGAACAGGTTTGATGTAAACAACTAGACGGCCTCTTCTATCTCATCTGTATTTGAAAATCGATGTAAACATAGAAAGGGTCCTTGAGGTGACCGACTGAGAAACATCCATTAAATAAAAGAGTTTCCCTGCTGCCTACACTCGGGTAGGTTTCTGCGCGCTCGTCCCCCTGATAGATGTGCATAAAACAAACAATTAAGATGCAAAGAAAAGCCAAGCAGGGAGCAGTCTCCTGCTGCTGCGGAGTTACATCTCCAGACGTGGGATTCTGGCTGATGACTGCACACTGTGCATGTCCCTCAAATCCCTGCAGTCTTTTTAGCAAATAAATGAGATTGAAGCATGAATCCGAAATAGCTATCATGCTGCTCCACTTCCATTATCACCGTTAAGGGAAATTAATCTAATGAATGTTCTTTAATTCCCCACAGGGAAGCTTTTGTAACAAAGCAAGCTATTAGAAATGTGACACTTGCTCAAAAATGAATGGCCGTGCTTGTAAAAGCGGATCGTAGTGAGATATCCTATAAAAGTGACTGTTTGCTCATTATTGATGCTGCAGAAAGGATTGTGGTGCACACCAGGGACAGGAAGAGCCGCAGTGAGTGCTGCCTATTTGCATAGTATGACCGTTAATGCAAATGGATCACTTTTTCATTTGTTAGCGAGCTGTGAAGTCCTCCGCTGACTGTGCATCACAGGAGTCAACAACAGGAATATCATTAATTATGTAACGCTGTCTCTGAGGCACAAACAGCCGTGACAGAAGAACATTCAATCAGCCAGCGGGTCATTTCTGAGCTGGCAGCGTACAGACAATATGCTGTTTCTGAGACGAGGGATATTTCATGTTTAAAAGCAGACCCCAGACCAGTGGTTAAAGATTCGCCACCGGGTTCAGCTCACTCTGTTCTGATACAATCTGGGAACAGCAGGCATGAACCTGCCTCAGCTATGCAGCCTACCTGCTCCCTGCAAATGCTTGTCCACACAGGCCAGAAGTGAGTTTTATTACACATAGTTACAAAGGAAGATGCTTAGGAGCTGTCGAGGTCTGTTTGCTCTCTCCAGCTCTGCAAATGAACCCCCTGTCTCCTAGAGATGATGTTTGGAAACCAAACTTCTGTCAGACGCAGTCGACTATGAAATCACTACCTGGACTTGGCTCAACAAAGTCATTTTAGTGCGAGTTTAGCATGAATTTAACATGCTGGATGAGTGGAAAAGTAGCAGATGTGAAGAAGGAGACGGTGTGAAGTGTTTTCCAGCATTTGTTTGCTCTGCAGAAGACAATAAAACACACAGATTGCCTTCTGGTCTCTGGTTCCTGCTCCCTCAGAATAGCTTAATAGTATTGTGAGGGATGGAAATCTCAGCGGTACAGAAGCTGATAAGTGTACAAAAGGTCATATCTCAGGACTGAAACGATGCATCAAATAAATCAAGTAACTCGACTGGAAGAAAAGCTTAGAGGGTTATATTGTTTGCCTCGAGCCTTCATTTAAATCAGACTTTGTGTCGCGCTGTGTTTTGCATACTATGATAAAAATACCAGCTATACAATAACAGCGAGGTGTGAGCTCTGAATCACTTAATTGGTTTGATTAGTCTTGCAGACTGGTACTAACCTGCTGCCCTGAGACCTGTGGGAGACTGATGCTCTTAGGTGTTGAGTCGTTGCTCCAGTTGACCAGTAATCCACCTCCTGCTGGTACGAGGGTCACCTTCTTACTGTCTTTCCGGGGTTGAAAGCTTGGTTTCTCCTCATTCTTTTCTCAAGATTCTCTGAGATCTTTCTGTTTCCTCTGTGCCGCCGTGCAGGGGTGTGTCCAGATGTTTTTTAGTGGGGTGGCACAACCGGAGCAGATATTGGGGTGGTCAGATTATCTGTGTACAAACAGATTATTTTGTCTTCACTACATACAGATATTATGTCCCTCTGTAATATAACTCCTTCTTTATTATAATAATATTATTTAAGTAAATGTGCATCATCCAGTCTAACAGATAATAAGAAGAGCTAAGATAATCGATTTTTCACAACAGGGAATTTTGAATCGTTACAGCAGTAATAATAAAACAGTCAGTTAATGAAATAAAATACTGAATTAATGGTCAGAACATAGACTGTATACACTCTGGACGACTCGGTTCTGCCTTCCATCAGTATACAGACTTGAAGTCGAAAAGCTGTCTGTAATTCTGCATTTTTTCTCCACTTCCTGAAACCAACATTGCGCAGTAGCGTTGTACGCATTCGGTGGAAGAGTCGGCAAGACTCTCTGTGATGACGCTCGGCTCAAACAGCGTATCCCCGGTGAGCTACACAATCTTTGAACGCCCATAGGCTGTATCAGGTGTCAATCATAGAAAACATGAACCCCCTTATAACTTTTAAAAATGGAGCTGTACAGAAAAAAAGAGGACTTGAGCACAAACCAATCTGACAGTAACTACATGGCAACATCACAACCAGGGGGGAGAAACATTTATATTCTGTGTCATTATTCTGTCCACAGCTCCATAGAGATTACTGGAGGAGGTGGGATTTATGACCTATACTGCAGCCCGTCACCAGAGGGTGCTGTTCTCACACCCAGAGAGGAGACAGACGCTGTCCATTCTATATACAGTCTATGGGCCAGAATAATTGCTGTAATACTCAATACTAAAATATTCTATCACTGCAGCCTCAGACACACTAATATAACAGCATTGGTGATTAAAAATAGTGTATAAATTCAGAAATTCACTTTTATTCTTTACTAGAAGTACAGATCAGACTTATTCAGAAGGTGAATTTTTTTTGTCTATTTTACAAACAACGGGTCGGCCTGTTGCAGCACAGTGTGAGTTTAGCATCTAAAACCTGGCAGGTGGTTAAGTCGCACTAACTTTAACAGTTTTTGGAAAGATCAACAGTTTGGTAAGGTTTTAAAGTTCTAAAAAGTTTGCAATATCTAAAGTTGTTAAAAAAACATCATTTGTTCACTTTATTCCTACCTTTTTTTTGACAGAAAGTATATATAACAGTTTATTCGACTTGTGTCAGCATGTATTTATTGGGTTAATAGAAAATGTGATTTTGTATTTGAGTTGTATCGTAAACATAAAGTCTCTAACAGGGTTTTTATACCCGGGTCATTCTGAGTCCAAATGAGACTCAGTCAGTAAGAGGTAATAAAGAGAAGTCTTGGAGCAGACGGTGTGTATCTCTATCTTACTCATCATTAATGCTTTGGATTAAAGTAAAGCTGGAGGTAAGTCCTCAATAAAGAAGAAACCTCTTTATGTGGATATCTGGGATGAAGACATAAATAAGATTTACTTTACAAGGGGAGGTAATCCGCGTACTTAAAAAGCTGTGTAAATCTGATCCTCAACGTCTTTGTTAGTTTGATGATTTCTGATTAAACTTTATCTTGTTTGCACCGTTTAAGAGCGGCTTCCTTTTCCCAGAACATCGGCTAAATTTAGTCATCCTCAGTGAATAATTCTCCCCGAATCTGTCTGCTTTTATGTTGGAGAGAGAGGCTGCATTAGAAAGGGAATTAGCTCAGGCTGTGTTGACAATCAAGGATAAACAGTGGATTATGTAGCTGTGTCATAGTGTTCTGTATGCAAGCTGATAACCTCCCAGGGGCTCTTTGTGATGGATGCTAGGTGTGGTTCGAACCTCAGAGGAAAAATTAAAGCCTCTGCGGGGTCTCCTCCATGGTACTTTTCCCTTTTGTCTCTACACTTGAATGTCAGATATAAAAACAAACTCTGGAGCGAACACTGCAAATACGGTCGTGTGGAATTGACACTCAAGAGTTTGTGATCTTGTTATGTGGGATAATGAGCCTGTTTGTGCAAAAATAAGTGGATATTACAGCTTGAATAGGATTGCAATGTGCTTCAATGATGTGTGGAAATAAGAGTCTGGATTTCTGGAGGTTAGAGAGTCACTGCCACGACTGGAGCGAAGAGGAAATCCCCCAGATGACTTGGGGAATTTGGATAGGAGATGTTAACATGTGTCGGTCCTCCCCAGCCTCCACAACAACAAACCGTTGGCCCCTGACCATGGCACTTAACCTCAGGCTCCACCACTGAAGCTGCTACATATCTAGCCGCTCAGAGCTGGACTGAAGTTGTGCTAAGCGCCAAACCCAGTGTGAAAATATTCTTCCTCTTTATTTTGTACTTTCAGAGCTTGAGAAGTCTTCACACGTTCAGTACTTGTAATTTTAGTTCACCGACGCTGCCAGAAAGCAGAGGTTGAGTTGTTGAAATGGTGTAAAACTATATTTGATCAGTTTTTGAAGAGGTTTTTATTACCCTTCTGCAACTGATTGAAATTCAGTTTGAGTAGGCTGACTTATTCTTGTAAAGGTGTTGAAATTAACCACTTAATGATTTATAAATAACAGATGTATTTATAAATGAACTAATAGGTATGAGTACAGGTTTATACGGATCATCGGAAACCTTAAAATTTGAGCATTTTCCACCATCATTTAAAAGTTTGATCTGGACTTGATTTGAGGAATAAAACTTCGATATTAAAAAACAACTTATTTTTCTCTTTCTCGTTGACCATTCAGACAACCATGGACGCCTTCAGCTCAAAGGACATGGCCATGAGGGCGCAGAAGAAGATCCTCAGCTCCATGGCCAGCAAAGGCTCCGTCCAAATGTTCATAGACGACACCACCAGCGAGATCCTGGACGAACTGTACCGTGTCTCCAAAGAGTACACGGGTAACAAATCGGAGGCCCAGAAGGTGATCAAAGACCTGGTCAAGATTGCGGTGAAGATCGGCGTGCTGTTCAAGAACAACCGTTTCAACACAGAGGAGCTGGGAGTGGCCACGGATTTTAAGAAGAAGCTGCACATGGGAGCCATGACTTTAATCAGCTTCTATGAGGTACAATCCAACATGTTTGGTTTTAAAGGACATGAGAGGGTAACAACAGTAAAGTTACCTCTGAGTATTAATGGTCAAGGTCTGGGTAAGGGATTACAGCTTAAATTTGAGAGGAAGAACCACAGCAGGTCATCAACCCAACCCACCCCTGGAACAAGAGGTGTTGTTCGAGCGGCAAACTCTGGGCTTGAGAAATGAAGCTGATATTCAAGGACTGCTAAAAAGCGCAGCTCCTTAAGTGTCCACTTGAGGCTGGCTGTGAAAGTAGCAGAAACCACATACAAACCCATTTTAAAAACTCATCTGTGTAGCATCAATAAAACTAGTTTACTGCCTGAATTAAAAATGGTTTTTGGGCGGAATGGCTTATTTCACTTCCTGCACAAGGGTGACTGTTTGTAACTCTTTAGTCTTTCTCTTCTTCTCAGCCTCACAGTCGATCGATTAAAAGTTTGATATTTTCCAACATGGCGTCGGCCACCGTAACGCTTCAAAACTCTGCATCAGATCGCGCAGTGCATGAGTTTCGAGGGTGCAGTGCTGTCCCAAATCACATACTGCCGCGCGGCGCACTCACCGGAGATTACGACACGATTTGCGTCTGAACATTTATTGTTCATAACAGAAAAATAACAAACTATTTACATATAAAAAAAATTTAGAACAAGAAAACTAAAGATACCCAATTTACATATTAAACATTTGGAACTCAGTAACTAAAGATGAACTATTTACAAATTAAGCCTTTAAAACAAGAAAGAAACTATTTACAAAAAACTACTTTTTAAATACATTTTATATAATATATAAAATATTAATATAATATAATATAACATATAAAGGCAACTTATTACTTACATCTGTACAAAGCTCCCAGGTCGACTGTCGCCGACCCACTGGCACCAAAGCCGTCCGCAGACATTCCTACCGATGAGATGAGTGCAGGCGAGGGTCCACAGTCACATTTTGCATACTCAGTTTTCGCACACTACCCATACGTTTTTCCATTTTGAGTCGAGTATACTCAAAACTTTAAGTATTTAGTATGGAAGTGTGTGATTTGGGACACCTTATGTCAGTGTTTTATAGCATTAGTAATATCTCAGCCAGGATTTTAGACTCTTGGCAAACAACAAAAAATAATCAGTATGGATGACTTTAAAGAAATGTAATCCATGCAAATAAATGGACAGTTCAGTGTTTTTTTGTTTTTAACCAGGTTGTAAATAAATTTTTTGGGGGTATCAAAATAAATATCTAAAAATGGGAGTTAATTTCTTTTTCTGGACTGTAGTGATCAGCCTCAAGTGGACCCTGAAGGTACTGCAGCTTTTGGCATTGGCTTCCCTTAATAATACTTGACAAATGATTTTGGGTGAAGCCGGCAAACCCTTCCGAGTGTAGAGAATATTTACCGTATGAAACAGAGCAGTTGTCTTTGCCGTCAGGGTGAGAAGTTATTGTACAGTTAAAAAGTAGCTCTGCATGATAAGTGATAGAGGTCTGATATTGTATTTCCTCTGGTGGTACAGGTGGACTTCACCTTCGACAAGGCCGTGATGTCGGAGCTCCTGACCGACTGCAGGGATCTGCTCCTCAAGCTCGTCAACACCCACCTCACCCCCAAGTCCCACGGTCGCATCAATCACGTCTTCAACCATTACTCCGACCCCGAGCTCCTGACCAAACTGTACGAACCCAGCAGCCCCTTCAGACCCCACCTCACCAAGATCTGCAAAGGACTCAACAAACTGGTGGAGGATGGGACAATATGATACAGACACTGAAGCATCAGTCAGACACTGGGAGATCAACAGGAAGACTCACATGAGACTCCGAACTGTCGGACAATTTAGTCTTACTGCTGCTGAGGACCGGCAACGTGAGACCAGATTTGAGAAGAAAACTAATAACCCTGCTGGTCTCACTGAACAAGAGGGATGGAAAAAAAGTCTGATGAGTCATTCCTCTCGTTTTGTATGTCTAAAGGTGATACATACTGTTATTGTGATGTACATTTCACAGCAACTGAACTTGAATATTGACTGTTTTATCATATATCAGCTGTTTTACCCAGAGTACCCTGAAATGTTTCATACAGAACTACTGATGTTTGTGTCTTTAAAGGAGGTGGAGTTGAAACAGTGAGGCCGATTACATAGAGGAAAAAGACATGAGACAATACCACTGTAATGCAACACTGCCATCTTGTGGTCAGTGTGATGTTGTATTTACTGAGAAATCTGGAGGACTGCAGCCAGAATAACCCAGAACAGCGACTAACACTTTGTAGTTTAAGCTCCAAATGTACTTAAAGTCCTTTAACAAAAACACGTTCTGACTGAAGATACTCTCTAAATCCTATCATTCATTTTTGGTTTTGTATTACAGGGAAATTAAAATTCAGAACACAATCAGATCGAGCCAACATGCTGTAAATGTTCGTTCTCAACATCTGTCAGCAAATATACAATCCAAATTCCAACCAAGTTTTAATACCAAATAAAATGTTGATGAAAAAGGTTTTGGTGGTTTGAAGATCATTCAAACCTTGTATTTCATTTAAATAGTAAGAACAACAACATGCAACATGCTGAATGTAACATGCTGAAACTAAAAGACTTGGAGAAGCATCTCTAACTTATGAGGTTGACTTTCAACAGGTGAGTGACATGACTGGATATAAAAAGGGTGTTCAAGAGAGAAAGAGTCCCTGAGAAGCAAAAATGGGAATAGGTTCACCACTCTGTGAGAGACTGTGTGATTGATCAACAAGATGGTAAAATAAAAATGAGGTTTCATCATCAGCAGTTCGCAAGATCTGGAGAAATCTCTGTACAAAAGAGAGAAGACCATGATTCTGAGCTTCAGTCCCTCGGCAGCACTGCGTTAAAACAGGTATGACACACTGTAGTGGAAAAATTAAAATTTTTTATCTCACTATGCAATGACATTTTTATTATACCATCCTATGACATTTTTTTGACAATTCATGCTATGACATTTTTTCATGCTAAAATTTAAATTTTTTTATCATACTAGCCTATCATATTTTTTGTCATACTATACTATGACATTTTAATCATTCCATACTATGACATTTTTTACCCTAAAATATGAATTTGTTTACATACTATTCTATGACATTTTTATCATACCATCCTATTACGTTTTTATCATACAATACTATGACATTTTTATCATACAGTTCTATGAAATTTTTATCATTCTATCCTATGACATTTTTTATCATACTTTTCTATATCTTCGTCATAGTAAACTATGACATTTTTCTACTTAAATATGAAATTTTTAACATAGTATAATATGACATTTAATCATACTATCCTATGACATTTTTTGTCATACTATACTATGACATTTTTATCATTCCATACTATGACATTTTTCTCACACTAAAAAAAGATCTCTTTTTACCCTAAAATATGAATTTTTTAACATACTCTTCTATGACATTTTTTATACCATCCTATGACATTAATACTATGACATTTTTCTCATACTATCCTAAGATATTTTTCTCATGCTATACTATGACATTTTTTTCATACTATTCTATGACATTTTTCGTCATATTATCCAATGATATTTTTTTATCATTCTATACTATGACATTTTTATTATAATATACGATGACTTTTTTATACTCGAATATGAAACTACTTAACTTTTTTTTCATATTGAATGTAAGATTTTGAACATACTATAGTATGACATTCTTATAATACTATTCTATGACATTTTTATCTTACTATCCTATGACATTTTTCTCATACTATCCTAAGATATTTTTCTCATACTATACTATGACATTTTTTCATACTAAAATATGCAATTTTAACATACTATACTATGACATTTTTTCCATACTTAAATATGCAAATTTAACATACTATACTATGACCTTTTTTATCATTCTATTTTGAAATTTTTTTCGTACTATCCTATGACACTTTTTTATCATACTATACTATGACATTTTTATAATACTATCCTTAGACATTTAAACATACTATACTATGACATTTTTATCATACAATTCTATGGCATTTTTCGTCGTATTATCCAATGATATTTTTTTATCATACTATACTATGACATTTTTTTTTATTATATACTATGACTTTTTTATACTCGAATATGAAATTTTTAACATACTATACTATGACATTTTTTTAATCATACTATCCTGAGACGTTTTTAACACACTATACTATGACATTTTTATCATAGTATACTATGACCTTTTTTTCATATTGAATTTGAGCTTTTTAACATACTATACTATGACATTCTTATAATACTATTCTATGACATTTTTTTATCATACTATCCTATCACATTTTTTATCATACTATACAATGACAGTTTTATCATAATAAACTATGAAATTTTTTCATACTAAAATATGCAATTTTAACATACTATACTATGACATTTTTATCATACTATCCTGAGATGTTTTTAACACACTATACTATGACATTTTTAACAAAATATACTTTGACATTTTTATCATACTTGAATATGAAATTTTTAACATACTATACTTTGACATTCTTAACATACTATCCTATAACATTTTTCTCATACTATCCTAAGATATTTTTCTCATACTTTACTATAACATTTTTTGTCATGCTATCCTATGACATTTTTTACCATACTTTACTATGACATTTTTCTCATACTATCCTTAAACATTTTAACATACTATATTTTGACATTTTTTATCATACTCTTCTATGACATTTTTTATCATACTAAACTATGACATTTTTATAATACTATCCTTAGACATTTTTTATCATACTATACTATATTTTTACCATACTATTTTGACATTTTTTGTCATACTATCCAATGATATTTTTTTATCATACTATACTTTGACATTTTTATTATTATGTACTATGACTTTTTTTATACTCGAATATGAACGTTTAAACATACTTTACAATGCTACAATGCAATGCTACAATACTTAAATATGCAATTTTAACATACTATACTATGACATTTTTATCATACTATTTTGACCTTTTTTTTCATACTATCCGGACATTTTTTATCATACTATACTATGACATTTTAATAATACTATCCTTAGACATTTTAACATACTATAGTATGACATTTTTATCATACTATCCTGAGACGTTTTTAACACACTATACTATGACATTTTTATCAAAATATACTTTGACATTTTTATCATACTGTACTATGATATTTTTAACATACTATATTGACATTTTTTATCATACTCTCCTATGACATTTTTTATCATACTAAACTATGATTTTTTTATAATACTATCCTTTGACCTTTTTTATCATACTATACCATGACATTTTTTTATACTAAAATACGCAATTTTAACATACTATACTATGGCATTTTTATTATACTATTTTGACATTTTTTGTCATACTATCCTGACATTTTTTACCATACTATACTATGACATTTTTTTCATATTATCCTTAGACATTTTTTATCATACTATACTATGACATTTTTTATCATACTAAACTATGACATTTTTATAATACTATCCTTAGTCATTTTTTATCATACTATACTATGACATTTTTATCGTACTATTTTGACATTTTTTGTCATACTATCCAATGATATTTTTTTATCATACTATACTATGACATTTTTATTATGTACTATGACTTTTTTTATACTCGAATATGAACGTTTTAACATACTTTACAATGACATGTTTTATCATACTATCCTGAGATGTTTTAACACACTTAACTATGACATTTTTATCATAATATACTATGACCTTTTTTTCATATTGAATATAAGATTTTTAACATACTATAGTATGACATTCTTATACTATTTTATGACATTTTTATCTTACTGTCCTTTGACATTATTAATCATACTATCCTATGACATTTTTTTCACTAGTCTATGAAATTTTTCTCATACTATCCTAAGATATTTTTCTCATACTATACTATGACATTTTTTCATACTAAAATATGCAATTTTAACATACTATACTATGACATTTTTATCATACTATTTTGACCTTTTTTTCATACTATCCTATGACATTTTTATCATACTATACTATGACATTTTAATAATACTATCCTTAGACATTTTAACACACTATAGTATGACATTTTTTATCATACTATCCTGAGACGTTTTTAACACACTATACTATGAAATTTTTATCAAAATATACTTTGACATTTTTTAAACGTGTTTAAAACGTGTTGCTGACATGAAACTTAAAATGAGCAGAAATTTCAAAACATCTTTATTTGTTTTGCATTATTCTAATTAAATACAGAGATAAAATTTAACTTTTATTCACATTTTTCAGTGTCCCTGCTGCTGTCTTGAAATCACAAGGGTGATCTTAAATTTGACAAAAAAATCCACAACATGAAGAGCTATAAATTAAAGTGGCAGTGTGAAACATAAAGAGTGAGTGGGAGTCAACATTTTCTCTCCAGACAAGTGTGAGGAAACAAAACAGCCAGACCTGAAACACTGCCTCCTGATCATGGCATCCAAAGATTTCTAAATAAACTAAAACTTCTTTTTTAAGAAATATTAAATCTAAAAATAAAAATATTTCTGTAAAAATAGGAAGACTCAAAAAGTATGTTTCTTTATCAGATCATCAGCTATGTAACAGTTGAAACTCATCAGCACTGACCGACTTCAGTCTTCTAGTCCTAATAAAATAAAAATATAGTTTATTTACTATCATGTATCACGGCTAAAGGTAGAACCTGTGACCAACTTTAAATTATAAGAGGCTGTGCAGAAACTTCAGACACAGCCCACTTGTTAAGTTGACCGTATAATGAGTCATATGACTAAACCATCATGTGACTGCACATTTTTAGCATTTCTTATTTCCTGCATGTCAGGAGATGCTGAACTCGACTGCGACAGTGCGTTTCACAAAATAAATAAACAGGCTACACAAGTGCAAAATTCATTAAATAAACCTCTTAAAGACAGTTTAGAGTCTGAGGCCTACATCGAATGGCAGTGTGAAAATACTTTAAGGTCCGTGCAGCAGCAGCAGAACCACCACAGTTCCACTTCTTTGTCCGTGACGCTCTATTATTCATGCCCAGGCCTGCAGAGAGGATTTCCTATCATTAGAAGACTGAGAAACCAGAAAGCAATATCACAGCTGGAAGATCTCATCCTCTCTGTCTCTCAGTCTCTTAGTGAGTCTGGTGACGGTTGCGGGCAGTGTTCCATGTGCTGTCTGCTGCTGCAGTCTCAACGCTGAAGAGGCACTCTGCGATCTTGAGAGTTGTTGCCCGCCTGATGTCCTGCTGTTGCAGGCTGCTTCTAAAGCAGAAACCCTGGGAAGAATAAACAGATTGTGAAGATACAGTCTGAGGACTCATATGACATGAGGTTATCTGCCTGCATTCATCTGAGATGTTTGGATAGACTGTCTCTGACTGCCTGAGTCTTACCATAGTACTGTTAACTTCTAGATGAGCAGTATTATAAAAAGAAAAGTCTCTGATGATTAAAGCTCTAACGGTGAATGTTCAATCTTATATTGACATTTGGAACAATAATACACCGATGGGGAGCATTCAACATGAGCACAGAGGACAGGGTAAAATTTCAGTGTAGGTGGTATGAAATTTTACCAACAATGTTTTCACCAATAATGTTTTTCTGAAGAAAGAAAATTAACCACGAGTAGCTGTGAATGGTGTAGGAATAGGCAGAATATTATTGGCAGCTGTACTGCCTCAGACACTCCAGTCTGAGTGTGACGGCGACCTCATAAACTGCTGCGGCGTGCATACCTGTAATTTTCACCTTTTTTCTTCACATTGAGATTGCTCTGGTGATAGTCACACTCAACTGTTTTAATACATTTAACTTAAACTCAATGGAAACAGAAACCTCTCAGTGTCGAATGGAAAAAATGCTTGAACTATTTTTTTTCTGTGACGAATTCTGAAGTTGGAGAGGATAATCGTAGAGATAGGTGAAAGACTGCTGCCTCAGTGTCATTCTGGCGTTTTTGTGGTGAGTGACATGTGAAAAAATAGACCTAGATGCGTCACTTGAGCTGCACAGACCTACATCTAAAGCGAAACTAAAAGACTCTTTCACGCCGCAAACATGGAGCATGACTCTGTCGGCATAACTGGCCTACACTGGAGACATAAAGATGTACCTTTTCTCTGCGTCCTGGCATCCTTTCACAGCTGCCTGCTTGGATTGATTTATCAGGCTGTCCAACCTTTTCAAAAAATCCACTGGAGTCAGATCCGACCCTGTTGCTCTGCCGTCACTTTGCCGTTCCTCAGAGGAGCTCCCCGAGTGTCCGTTTTGAGCAGAAGCGCAGCCAGCATTGTCTTCTTCAATAACCAAGTCCACCCCGTTATTACAGTGATCCAGGTCCGACATCACAGGGATGGACAAGGACTTCTTCAGGAAGATAGAGTCATTGGTGTACAGTCTGTTTGCTCTTTTGATTTGCTCCATCTGTGAAAGAAGATTACAACCATGTTAGTCTTTAGGCACACAGCTTTAAAGGCAAGGCAAGTTTATTTTGCACCAAATATTCAAAATACTTTACACCATTAAACATTGGAGGGCATGAACAGCATTTTAAAAACTACCATTAGCGATGAGAGGAGGACCTTCAAAGTGTATACAATGAAGACACTTGAGAGGGATGTATTCAGACCACTCACTCTCTGTTTCTCAGCAATAAATTCAAAGAAATACAATATAGAATATAGACAGCAAAGGACACCTCACGTTATGAACAAAATTGACCCTAATAGATCACTATTGTGCCTTAAGTGTAAGTTAACAAATGGGACATATATACGCTGCTCCTGGAGCTGTCCAAGAATATCAAAGTTCTGGTCATGTGTATCTAAGGAAGTGAGCGCAATATTCAAAAACAAGATCTGTAGAGATACGGGTCAGTTTCTATTGGGGCTGCCACCTACAAATAGAGTTATAGGTGTGAACTAAGCACCTGCTTAGTTTGCTTATCTTTTTATTATTTGCATGTATGAGTGATGCTTTCTGTACGATCAAATATATATTATTGTAAAAATAAAATAAAGTAAAATCATTTTAGTGCTGCTGCTGATGTAGGCCTATGATTCTTACTGCTGATATGTCAAAGCTCTGCTACCATTATGTGCCTTACATGTGGCCCCCTGAACATCATTTATCAGTCATTCATCTGTATTTTTTGTACGGTTGAATTGGTTTTATTTATGTTATTACCCAGGCCACCCCCTTAAATGTGTAAAGACATGTCAGGCGCATTAAATTTATACTGTAGTAGGCGTGTGAATGATCAACAATCAATATTATTGGCAGAAATAGAGGGCCCCAAAACCAACTTTTCTTAGGGCCCCACTGAGGCTTGGGCCAGCTCTGCTGGAACACAATACAACAGGGTAGTTTATGTGACATTCCGTCTTATATTTCTCTTTATCTAAGACAGATGTAGTAAATGTGACCTTATGTCTCAGTGAGATTACCTGTATATAAAAAGGTTTAAACTGACTTTAAATCAAACTTTGTTTTGTTGACTTTTTAAACACAGTGTCCAAACTTTTACTTAAATTGAGTAAAATATGATTGTCTGACTATAATGCTTAATTTGGGTGAGTTGATCTGGTGTAGCAAGAATTCATATGAATTAGAGGGATATGGAATTACAAAATTATTCAAGCCTGTTTCTATGATCGGCTTATGAAAACAGATTAAAGTTCATTAACGGATTAAAAACTGACTTTAAAGTGTTGAGAAATACTCACAGACACTCCGTACTTCAGGGCCAACCCTTGCAGAGTTTCTCCCGGCTGGATTTTATGATCAATCCGTCTCTCTCGGACCGGAGACAGCGGAGACCGAACCAGACTGCCGTATGATCTGGTTCGGTTCCCCCGGAGGAGGCCGCCGGTCCCCCCGGGAGGTGAAGGTGTTTGTTCCCCGGACATGAGTATGACCCGACCGGACAACCCGTCAACGTCGTCAACGTCCAAACAACCACTTGTGACTGAATTATTCACTTAGACTGTGTTCATAACTCACATTTTTAACATTTACATGTATAAATTAACAGCATCACACAGCAGCTTAGTTAGCCTGTTAGCTAAACCGTCAACTGAGCTAATTAATGTTGACGTTCATTCTTCTTCAGGGCGTTAAACTCTGACCCTGACTGTCTGACATTTCCTCTCGGACCTCAAAACCTCACTTAGAGTAAAGCCTATATGACGTTAAGGTTAAACCTACCTTAAAGTCTCAAACAAACACCTGAAAGTTGACTAAAAGTTGTTAAATTTGTCTCGTCTGACGTAAACTGTCGCCTGCTGCTACCATATGTTGCCATGGCTGCCGTGCGGAACAACGCGATGTTCACGAGCCATAAGAAAAATCGGAAAATTTAGAGTCTAACCGCGAAATTCTGACAAATGTTCGCACAAATCTCGAAAACACAAAAGAAAGTTAAAAAAAAAAAGTACTGACCTGGCAATTTCAACAAAAAAACCCTGATAAATCAAATATTCACCTAAGATTAAAGAAAACGTTCACATGACAGTGAAAACATTCACAATGACTCCCAAATTATGCACAGTTTCTGGCTCATTAGCTAATTTTACGATATTACTGGGTTCTCTTAATTCATGTAAGTTATTTCTGAACAGAAACTATTACTTATTTCGCTGTTTTAATTGTTAACATTCAAAATGAAACGTCTGAACAACTGTTGTGTTTCAAAACTCCGAGCATTGCACCAGCACCAGAACGCAGCAGGGATAGGCTTCTTGATTCGTCACTGGCGCTGCTGCTTTCAAAACTATCTGAACGACCGTGTAAACAGATAACACTTAAAAACAGGATAAACCCATAATTTTAAAAAATCTACTTTTTATTCCCAATTCAGCGTCAGAAACATTATTTTAATTATTTTATTTTGAGCTGGAAATCCCGTGTTACATCGAACACGCCCAAAATAAACAAACGCAAAACCAAACAAACAACTTTGGTTTGTTGATTTTGTTGCGGCTTTGTGGGTTAAGATACAGACAAACAAGTGAGTATACTCTGTGTTTACTGACTGGTGCTTCTGATGTCAGGGCAACCACTAAAAGTCTGATTGAACTATACTTTTAAACTTTCTCTGTTATATCCCATTCATCCTCATTGACCGTGAACGCAACACAAGTAACATGACAGACAGTATGGCGGCGTTCCTGCACAGAAGCTAACCTATTTCTCTAATTTCACATCTGTGTGGACACTTTAAAGTGCAGTAAAGATGTCATTTAAGAGAGAAGGTGATGACAAAAGCCAGTTAAACATCCTGAAGGTAAAACCTGCTTCTTAAACGTTTCTGAAAGGCTGTTTAGCTGTGGTTAGACGTGTTGTTATGGTTAGCAGCATCACAGAGTGTTAGATTTACATGATAACTGTGAGAATTATTGACTGTTTTGTGTTTCAGAAACGGCGTGTCGCTGATCTCCTGTCTAATTTTATACCAGAAGATGAAGCAGCTCTTATGAAGAATGGAAGGTAGAGGAAACTTAATTTAATACAGAGTAACTTTAGGGAGACTGGGGTAAGTTGATCCACCCCCTGTTGTTTAGAAAGGGTAAAAGAAATTGATCATGTGACCAAATATTTAGGAGATGGGCATCATTTCATGGAGTCTGTGCAGGTTAGAAGCACATGGGTGAAGGGGTTAGACATTTATTGATAAAAAAAAACCCTTTTTGACTCTGTAAAGTGAATTTAGTCTGTTTTAAGTTTGATTAGAATTGTGTTCAGACCAAAAAAGATCATTTTAAACTAGTTTTATACATCAATTGTGGTAGCTATGAGCTACAACATGAGGTCAAAATCCTAACATAAAAGTCCACCATTTTATCTTAGAGGACTAATAAAGTCATCATAGTAGTTCAGGGGTAACTGAGAAAGTAAAGGAGTCTAATATCTGCAGATACACGAGTTAGAGACAAAACTAGGATTGACTTGATGTAGTGATCTGAAATATGACAAACAGCTCATCTAACCCCACTCTCCTCCTCTATATTTGCAGATACTCTTGCCTTGTATGTTCCTACCGTCCTGTGTTTGACACAGTTGATATGCTGACAGTCCACAGGAACGGGAAACGGCATTTAGAAGGTGAGACTTTTAATTTGAAAGGGCACGCTTTATTCTTTTGTGATGCATGGCGTGTGTAATGTTGAGATTCTCTTTGAAAATCACAGAAATTAGAGTGATAATGTGACAAACTCTGCGTACTGTTTATATGCATATTATTTTACTATTTTGATGCAGTCACACTGATGCAGTCCTGATTCATCACATTAAATTTGTTTATAAATTCATCTATTAAAAAAGCAGTTAAAAGAATGTGTGTGTGTGTGTGTGTGTGTGTGTGTGTGTGTGTGTGTGTGTGTACAATACTGGAATAGAAATGAATAAATAAAAGACTTACAGTTCCATCATTTACATGACTTCCCGTTCATTTCTGGATCTGTTTATAAAAAGTTTGATTCCTCCGTCTCTAAGCGCTTAAATCTCTGTCCTCTGTGTCTGTTTATTCTGTTCATTACTGTTTTGTGTTGTATATAGTTTACATACTTGTATATTATCTCTTTATTTTTACTTATTTTATCTATTATTTATCTCCTCTTTCTACTTAATTTGCACTGGAGTTACTGTGACAAAAAGTAATTTCCCCCTGGGGATAATTAAAGTATTTCTGATTCTGATTCAGATTCTGAAACTGCTTTTAAAATTGAGAAATGCATAATAAACAAGGGAAGGTGTAAATCTTACAGCAGTATTTGATCAGCTTTCAATAACAAACATTATTATTTTTTTATTTGTTTGTTTTTCTGTAGGTTTAAAATCTTTCTACGGTAAGAAATCACAGCTGAAGAACGAAATCGCTAAAAGGCATCATGAAAGCTACGTACAGAGCGAAGACAAATCACAGGTCAGTAACATGTCATGTTTGAAGTCTAGTTCACTTTTCCACCTTTGCGATTTGTCTGAGTCTGAAAGCTTGTTCTGGATTCCTGGAACAATAAAACAAGAGTCAGTCTGATCGGTCAAAACAGTCACAGACTCATCATCAGGGAAACAACATGATCAGAACAGGCGTCTTCATTGTTGGTGTATGTTGTTGTCTGGTGTTAAAGTCATCCTTGTGACGACCGTATGACCCTGACTGACTAAAACTTGCTGTCCATTGTGGAAAACATGATGACTGAGCATGTGCGAGAAGCATTGACTTCCTGGTGAGCTTTAAATTAGATTTAATGCACTTCTGCAATTTAAAGAGGCCTTTTTGAATGTGTTTTTAGGAGCCTTCCTCTTCGTCCTCCTCGGCTCCTTTACTGGCACAAACACGTAAACTGACACATCATGCTTTACTGAAGACAACGCCGTATAACAGCTGCCACAGAAAAACCAGGTGAGAGAGATGATTCCCATGTTTTTTAATCTTTTTAAAAGGAATAAAAAGAAGTCAAAAATTTTCACCTCAATCTTTTGTTTTGTTGCTCATTTTTAGCACAAAATCAGACCGAGGGGTGCAGAATGATGGTTCAGATCCAAGCAAAGACTTTCCCAACAGAGAAGCACATGAACAAGAAGGAAACTGCAGCAAAACAAACAGCTCCAACCATTTATCGCAGGGAAGTTCAAGTTTATGCACAGCAGGTAAAAATCTATGATTAGTTTTTATAATATTTCAATTTTCCAGTTTAATTGTGCTGAAGTAATGATGTGTTTTTGTCTTACATCAATCAGAAGAAGAGTCTGAAGTTTCTCAGGCTGCAGGGAAACAAGAGGAACCACCGATGACGGCTGAGAGGAGGAAAGAGCTGGAGCACTACCTCAAACTGAAAAGGTTCTGAGCTGTTTGAACTCTGCTGTGAATCCTTCCTCTCAGTGTTTGCGTTTTTTTAATGTTACTTTACCTCTTTTTTTTAGCAACGGGTGGCTGCAGGACCGGAGCGGCAAGTGGGTGAAGGATGAGAACGTGGAGTTTGATTCAGACGAGGAGGAGCCGCCCTCACTGCCCTCCATTCCTACAAACCCCTGAGAGAGCTAAGAACTGTGGGAAAATACAGATTAGCCGGTGCCACCGTGGATTATTCAGGGGTGAAATACTGAATACATGAACCTCATAATGAGTTCTGACTCTGCCTGTGGAATCTGAGGACTCACCTTCGGGATTTAACAAGATTTTAACTCAGCAGTGATCATCAGAAGACGCTTTCAATGGTTCAATTTTTCCAATAAACTCATATTTAAATAAACATATTTGTATTTTTTGAATATTAAATTCTTTTTGATCAAATTTTTGTCTTTTTTGGCCACTGAATGAAGCATCAAGAAGGGACAGAAACTTCACTTTTAAGAGGAGAGATACATGATTGAACTCGGCTCTTCTGACAGTGTCCACTGTCTGGAACACTTCAGTACAGCTGCAGTGACTTAATTCGCCCGCCGAAATGATCCCAAAAGCCACTGAGGCGAACGATAGCCAGGTATACAGTTGACACAACTTCCGTGCCTCTCACAGCTGGACAGCCCTCCCAAAAAGAGGACGTGTCTGGGTAAAAGAGGACGTATGGTCACCCTGAGAAATTACAACTTTAGGGAGCTTTCCAGGTGACATATTGGACAGGAATTCCTGAACTCCCAAGATCAAATGGAACACACAACATAAACCCCTTCAAACACTTGGGAACTCAACTCTTCAGAATCCTCTTCCACTGTTGCCATGCTGCAAAGTACACATCATTGAGTTAACCAGTTTTTCTCTAGTCAAACTGGCGCATAATGAATCATGGTCATGTGTTTCGAATCTAAAATCTGACCTGGAAAGTTTGAAAAGGTTCAAAAACTCCTAAAAACAAACAGGAAAGTTTTAAAAGTATTTTGTGTCTTTAAAAAGTATCACTCATTGATGATTACACAGTTTGCACATCTCTAGTCCCTCTCTTAGTCCTTGTCACTTTCTGAATCAGTTATCCAGACCGGCCTTCAGTCTCATCTTAGACTGAACAAACCTCTGACCCCTCAGCTGAGAATATCTTCACCTACATATAGACTGAGACTACTTCCATTGTCCATTGTCTATTTTAACCCTTTCAAATGATCGGACTAATCCTCAGTCCGCTCTCCTGCCGATCAGCAGCAGTTAGGCCGTGCGGGCGCTAATTTTGGTAGAGAAGCCACTGGTTAGCATTCCTCACTGTGTGCACATCCAGCGCTGCTTCCAGGGTAGTTGGTATAAATTGGATAACACCGTCAGGGTCAGCGGGTGGGGGTGCGGGGAATTAACATGGGTTAGTTTCTGATGACACCACTAATATGTGTCCAGCGCACGCTCACTTCATTATTTCAGGGCCTGGAGTGCCAACACAACATGGAAAGGCACTTAGCATGACGGAGCTATGTCTGACTTGTTGTGGAGACTTGGCTCTCTGACTCGTAAACACTTGTAAAACTATCTATAATATATTCTGATGACCTTTGATATGAAGGAGATCACTTCAGGGTTAAAAGTTCGAGAAAAGAGGACGAGGATGGCGTAATGTGGAAAACATGGCCTGCACACGATCCAACCATGGAGTCACAGCGAAGAAGGAAAACACAAGAACAAATAATAAAATCATATTTTCAGAAAAAAGGTGGACATATGAAGGAAAATGACAAAAATTCATGTAGATAAATATGCAGGAATCATATTCAAGATTTCAGAATAAAGTCATTTTACAACAATAAACCCTGAAGTCAAAATATCATGAGAATTAAGTTACAAGGTTGAAGTCATATGGTCATGAGAATAAAGGCGTAGTTTTTATGAGGAACATGGAGTGTGTCCTTAAATCATCCTTAAATATAGTGACTAAATTAACAACTTTGTTTTCGTAGCACACTGACTTTAACTCTGCAACATTATTTTCAAACATACCTTCATTCTTCACATCATTTCTGTAATTTAAGGACTTAATTTAAGGAGGTTCATGTCCCTGTTAATGTTATTATATAATTAATATTGAATTTTAAGGATGCTGGAGCACCAAGTAGGAACTACTAATGTTGAAGCCAAAGCAGAAGTGCTGAAAAGTGCAGTTCTTAAAGCGTCCACTAGGGGCTGGCTGCAAAAGTTCAAGAAGTCCTATCAACGCCATGTTAAAATGCTGTTTTCAAAAGAAGAAATTATCATTTTTACTATCCGGTTTTTAAAAGCATTTCAGCCTGAATTACTTCTTTATATTTTTGAAAAAACTCACCGGAGGGTGTTTTTTAAAAATAATTTTCTCTTTTTGAGATATTTGTACTTGGATATTTGGAAACATATTTTTTTACTGCATTTTGGGTTTAGATCACTGAAGATGAAAGTTTTAGGACTGACAATATTACCTCAATTTGAACAATTATTCACGTTTTGTCATGTGTCTTCTTCATGTGTGCATCACAGACTGATTAAACTTTATCACCACCTACTGGTCTGACATGCTTGTGCGGGTGTTCTGAACCACTTTGGCTTTGTTATGGGGACTGAGAAATTTTTAAAAACTTAACATGTGTGGTCAAGAAAAATATGCATTTTTTAAAAACATCTGTACGCATGTGAAAGACTCTAAGATTTATGCATTAATTAAAAAGAGCTTTTATTTTTCTACACTTTCATTTCTGTCATTTACAGGTTTTATTTTTTGCCACTTTTGTTGCTCCACAGTAATGTTATTTGAAACTGCAATCCAAAATCACACCTGCGTTTTACTTTGAAAGGGTGTTCAAAGAGAAGTGAAACCCTCAGAATAGACTCTGGCATGGTCAGACTTTGGAGATGCCAAATGCCTCTGAATATGTGCCCTGCAGGAGGTCTAACAGGCTGTTCTACACTTGTTTTCATGTAAAAGTCGATTTTACATCCAGGCCTTATTAAGAAATAAGAAAAGAGGTTAAAGACACGAGAGGAGGCCGAGCAGGAACCCGGGCAATGCTGTGAAAATCCTCAGAGGTTAGCAGCTGTTTCTGTTCATAAATCTCTGGGTGCACACTGGCTGCCAGCCCTCTTAAAGTTGCTCCTTATATTTGGAACAAGGTAACCCAAGCCCAGCCAAGCAGGTTGTGTTTCCCGTCAGAGTTTTAAAAATAGCTCAGGTGCTTGAGTGAAGTGAGAGGATCCGGAGAGACTTAGAGGGATTAAAGCCTGTGAATCTTTACATGAAGGTTCATCAGTAAACTGCAGTTTATGTCAGTCCAACTCAGCCGGATCATTACTTATAAAATCATGAGGTTTGAGATGACTGTATTCATTTCAGTCTGTGGTCAACATGAAGTAGGTAATAATATCCTCCCAGGAGTCGAACAATTACCCTCAGGACAGCTGTCACAGACCTCAATCTGTGAGTCCAGAGTCTCTGATTTAAACACGTGAAAGTGGAAGAATAAAAAATATAAAAAAGGGTCAAACGGGTCATTTAAAAACTCAAACACACAGAGATCCCTGTTGCTGTGAGGCATCTAGACTGACACATCTGGAAAAAAAAACACTCCCATATTAATACGGAACTTTTATCTTACATTACCATCACAACTTTTGTCTAAGTTTTGTTTAACTACAGTGTTTTAATCATTGTATCTTGTGCACACAATATGATTAGCATGTGTGCACATGCTGTATGCACAAGATATTACATTGTGCATGCAAAACAAACACAAGACATTATGATCTGTGCACGAATTGTCTTGCACGCACATTGTGATTATCTTGTGCACACTAGTAATTATCTTGCAAGGACATTATAATCTTGTGCACAAAAACTAATGATCTAATGAGGACTTAATGGTTGAAGTTTTTGCACAAGATATCCTGTGTGCAAACGTTATAATCTTGTGCACCTAAGTAATTATCATGTGTTCACAAGTAGAACCACAAGATAATTGTCATGTACACAATATGTTACATTTAAGTTATTATCTAAAGCACATAATGTAAACATCTTACTAATTTATCTTGTGAGAACATTATAATTGTCTTTTGTGCACAACTTTTTTTGGCGTGCACTTTATCTTGTGCATGCAAAATAATGCTCTTTTGCACTTGATCATGTGTGCACAAGTTTTAAGCACATATAATATTGTGCACAAGATATTGTTCGGACAATGTCGTCTTTTAAGAGTTATTCTGACAATTACAAAAAAAAAAGACTTTTTTTAGGACTGAAGGGTCCATAATAATATTGATTTCATAATGTTGTTATTTTCACTGTAATTTACCCCGTTTTTATTTCTGTGGTTATTCTGTGAACGTTGCTTTAGCGTTAACTCACCAGGATACATTTCCGGCATGTTTGAACCGTCCTGTTCGCAAACCCGGATCTTGACTCCTCATTGTAATAAACCAACGACAGGATAAGGTGTTGAAACACAAAATTAAACTTGCCAAACATTTACAAAAAATACTTGAATATAGATTTTTATTTAAAGTATTTACAGTAGGTTTTCCTCCCACAGATAGCACCACATTAGAAAGGTGTTTTCATGGATGAAAAGGGGTTAACTTGTTTCGGTTTGGGGATGAATGTCGGCGATGCACAAACTAAAAGCATAAAAAAAAGACACTTCACATTTTTGCTTGTGACCTATACATGCCTTTATGATCAATCAGCAGTCTACACAAAAGCTGGAGGTGGCAAATGAAATGAAATGATCAGTCATGGATGTTAATTGGGTTGCACCATGCACAATAATCCAGCTTCATCTGGGAAAACTCATTCAACTCCAGCGCCGATGCTGGGAAAGCTGGCACACCGGCTGTTTGTCTGTAATTTCCTCTGTTTGCTCCGCGCCGTCCTCATCTTAATCTCTGCTGACGAACTGCAGGAAGAAAATATCAGGAAAGAAAGATTTTCACCCTGAATAAATATTAAACTCAGAAATTTGTTTTTTCTACTTTTATTAAACAACATCTGACTGAAAATTCTCGTTCTCTTCTGCAGAGTTCAGAGTAAATCTCTGGAGTTTTAAAAAGTTTGTGTTTCTCACGCATGTCGTTGTTTCGTGTGATGGCCATGGCGGCTCTGGCGCGGGGACCCTGCTGGGTGAAGTGGTAGCCGAATTTGAGGATGCTGGAGTTGTTTTCTAGCATGGAGGCGATCTCCATCTCAACGGAGTCGCCGAGCTTCTGCCTCTGTGTCGGTAAGAAGAAGAAAATCTCACGTCTGAACAGTCTCAACCCATTTGAGTTCATAAAATCCGAGTTGTTTAAGCCTCAAACTTGATGTTTCAGACCTGGTTGTCAATCTTGAGCTCCACCAGTGAGACGTTTTTGGCCACAGCTTTGATGATCGCCATCATGCCGTCTGAAGTGATGAAGTTGGATTCGATATTAAGACTCTGCAAGCTGGTGTTCTCCTGCAGCATCTCAGCACACGCCTGACACACACAGTAACACACATATCAGGAAATACTGTTTTTAAAGCGCCTCGCTACATCCTCATAAAAACGTTTATCCTTACGTGAAAACCTTTCCTCTTATGCTAAAAGTTAAGACGCTTAAAAAGCCTCTTAGATTTTTGTTTTACCCCAAGAAACCCTGAAATCCAGCGGCTTTAGTTGAATTATGGACTTAAGTCAGAAAATCAGCCGTCTGGAGGAATAACGGGGCTGCAGGGCGCAGGTTTAAAACGGTAAGTCAGATGTTTATTTGTGACATATGTGGCTCCAAGAATATATAACAGAGAATTAAATCCTTAACAGTAAAGTTATATATAAAAGAGTCGTCAGCTGTCTTAAAAAATGTCATACTTACATAAGCCACAGGGTCGTTGCTTCGGGTTGCAGCAATACTCAGAGACTCCACTTGAGAGTTTCCCTTCATCGCCTCAAAGATCTCTTTCAGTGTTGGGATGGGAATGTCCTGCAGCGCACACAGAAAGTGCTCACATATGTTGACAGAGTAAAGTAATATTAATACATGGAAAACTGAGTGTAAAAAGATTCAGAAAATATCTAAACGGTTCGGTTAAACTCTTTCCTGTGTCCCGCTCACCTTGATGTTGTTGAGGTTGACTTCAGTCAGGCTGCTGTCGTTGTTCAGGATCCTCTCCAGGGTTTCCTCCACGTTGGTGGTGTTGGGAGGCTCATCAGGGAAAACCTTGAAAGGATCTGCTTTCACTACACCTGCAGGAGACGCAGCATCACAGCAGAGGAGTCACACAGTGTGTAATGTTCACTATTCCATGTATCTCAAAGACACGGACGCTGATTGAAGGGATTAGTTATTGAATTCACACCTTCATTGAGCAACTGATCACAAGGCCACACATTATAGTCTATTTAAAGCTCCCATAAGGAGTTTTTAACTCCTACTGAATTAAACTCTAAAGCTTCTATATGAACTACAGAAGAAAACCAGACCATCACCATTTACATCGATCATTCATATGAAGCATTTTTCTGATTCCTGCAGACACTACTGCTTCAAATATAATATAAAAAAACCTTCTCTTTCTTGTCGCTACCTGACCACTGAACGCCACGCTTCACTTCAGCACAGTGATGACTTTCCACAGTAGTCTAAGCCGTCCTGAGTGGACCGTCACACACACACACATGTACGTACTGTTGATGCCCTCTGTGTTGGCGATGGTTCCCGTGGTGCCCAGCGCGTCGTAGTACTGCTTGTTGCTCATCAGCGTGTACATTCCCAGGATAGCTGCGAGGACACAAACACACACAAAGATGAACACACCCGCGCTCTTTCTTTCTCTCTGCGTCTCTGTCATCCCCGAGTGTTTGCAAACAAACTGTGTCTGATCTGGACCCGATTCTGAGTCCAAAACCAAATGAGTCCCAGTCTGTGTTTTCCCTCGGCCTCGTGTTTGGCTCTGCTGAGTGTTTCTGTTTGACAAGATAAGAGCGGCGTTATCCAAACTCAGCAGGAGACTCAGGCGCTGGTTGTAATCTTCCAGTTTTCAGAGACCCAAAGGATGTAGTGACAACAGAAGTGGGTCACTGTCTGAGGAACACACACGCAGTCTCTCCTCTGCTGGGAATATCATCTCTTTTTATTAGCAGGAGGAACTTCTTCACATGCAGTTACAGTTTGAGACCAGAAGGGGGCAGACTACCTGGCTCTTTCTCGCTCTTGAAACCTGCTAAACTGTGTCACACACCAACTGCAGTGACAGCAGCCCCTCCTCTCCACCCTCAGTCCACCTTCCAGCCTCCTGACCTGGTGTGTGGGGTCTCGTGGGGGAGGCCTTGTGAGGAGAGGGAGGCAGAGGGAGACAGCTGCCTGCTCAGGGGGGCGTTACCGACCATAAACACCCCGCCGTCATCCAGTTTAGCTCTTAGAATAACCCACAGTAGCTTCACAGCGTGAGCTACACCGCGGAGAAGGGAAAATCTCAATATAGCGACACGTTAACTCAAAGAAAAGTGGAAATGAAGTCACCAGGGGGACGTGTTGGACCAGTACCGCCCTGAACTCATGAAGCGGGACAGCCAGGCTATTCATCCCCTTTTAGCCTGTTCGCCAAAAAGCCCACACAAAAGAGTGACAGGGGCTAACTGAGGTTTAATCCTCAGCTGGACTCCATCCAGGGTTAAAACGGCGGTGGTCTCCCTGACAGGCTGATGGAGCCGGACAAATAGGCTCCCCCTGCTCGGCCTTTCCGGATGCCTGCCCGTCTGTTCGGCCTGTTAGAGTGAGACAGGGTGTTCACACCGAGGAGAGAAAAGACTTTTATGATTCAATTTAACCGATTTTTAAAGTCAGGTCAGTTTAGCTCTTATTCAGCGGGGTGAGGAGCAACACAACCTAGCTACGTCAAAGTTACAGGAGTTTATCGAAGTTTCCAACAATAATCTGTCACAGCAAGAAAAACATGATTTCATCATCCGTCAGGTCATCATATGTTGGTTTTTTCAGGCCAGAAGTGACCATCAGCTGTGGACAGTGATTAAGGGGTAACCATAAATAATGCCAACATGAGTTTTGAGAAGTAGAGGTGACAGATACTTCCCAATCATGAGGTCTATTTGACAGTAAAAGGGCTCATAATAGGGCTGGGCGATATGTCCTTAAATCAATATCACGATATATTGATCAGTTCACCTTGATAACGATAAATGGACGATAACTACTCCACAAGCTGCTCACCCCCTCCCACATTAACTTCGTCTACTTCAGCCGCTACAACTTTCTCTCCGTCCTCCATCTCCTCACCTGTCTTTCCCTCTTTGACTGGATGGGGTGGAGTCACGTGTCTGATGTAGGACAGTGTCTTAAAGGGACATGAGACCATAGCCTACCTACACACATCCAAAAACAACTTTGATTGATTTATCTATTTTACACCAAATATACCGATATGGACAAAATGACGTCGGTTATTTTCATAAATTTTGGTATCAGTAAATTTTTGGTTAACTCAAAATTCAGCAAATCCACATCAAACTGGATAAAAAGACTTTAAACAGTCTCCTCCTGAGAGACATCACTCTTCACTCTCCTGGATGATGAACTCTTAAAGCTCACAGTTTCACACTTCCTCTGCCGTTTATCCGGTTATTTACCAAAGACGAGGATTATAAACTTTCCCAACATGTAAAACTCATATTTTCGACACAAAGACGACATTTCAGATCGCTTTGGTGGATTCATTTGCAACCAAACAGCTCGACTGTCATTAAACTCTGAGAGATAATTAAGAACTCTGAACTCTAAACGTCTGATCTGTGACCACGTCCTTCCTGATGTTTTCATGTATGAACGAGCCGTAGACTCCTCTCTAAACTGTTGATTCAGTTCTCTGCAGGAAACTAACTGTCGCTCGTCTCTCCGTGGACACAGCAGCTTCCTCCTGGTCTGTCGTAAACAGATAGACTATCTTCTCTGCCCCCACCGTCTCCATGTCCACTCCACCCTTCCTTCACACTGACGTCCCTCACCGGGCTCATTTATTTTGGTGCTGCTGAGCGAAGGGGAATTAGACCCCCTTTGCATGTGAGACCACTGAGCTCAGGAACAATATGGAGCCGGAACAGCAGGGAGATAACCGGGTCTGTCTAATAGATCTATGTGGGTCAGAGCTGTTCTGAGGACACACCGAGGTCACGGTCTTAATAAGCTGATGGGAAACAGGGCGAGGACAGACAGAGGACACTGTGGGAGGGGCGGACATTTGTACACATTTAGGGGTTTAGGGGTGTTGGTCTTACCTGCGATATCACACATCTCTGCATCCGTGGCGTTCTTCAGAGCCTCCTCCAGCTCCGGCTCCAGCAGCACCTGTTCGTGTGCAGGGATCTCTGCTGGGGGCTTTGGAACAAAAGCTTTTCCTGCAGACAGAAGAGACGGAGGAGTTCAGATACGACCGAAGACATAAAAGTGGAGAGTCGAACTCAGACGACTTCTTTTCTCCTCCTGTTATCTGACAGGAGGCTCTTCTACAGCGGACATTTGTCTCTGTTTTGGTAAAAGCTCCGTTGGGATCATGTTTCCCAAACACGGGTGAGCCCGGGCTTATCAGGGATTTATGGAGCAGCTCCAATAAACTCAGTTGTCTTCTGGAGCCGGACTTTTGTTGTCTTTTCTCACAGTTTAAAGATTACAGGACGCACAGATCTCTGTTTTGTTATCTATTCCCGTTTATAAGATGAGCAGCATGGGAACTCTGCTGTAATTAGCCGATCGCTCCCTGGTGTACGTCCGAGTATGTCGCTCTCAAATGGCCCCTGATCTGCAAAAACAACCTGCACAGACCCCGAACTATGAGGCAGAGCTGGAAGAAAACAGCCCATCCAGGTCTTCATATCTGAGGAGTCACTGTAACAATATAGAAACAGCATCTAGGAGAAGTTATCTAGATTTGTTTGGTCCCTTAGACATGGTCCTCTAACTCGCCCCCACCTTTCTTCTGCCCAGTGAAGGGGACCAGGTCCTCCCTGTCCGGCTGCTCCATGGCCTCTTTCTCCAGGTGCTGCTGCAGGGCGTCGCGGTCAAATGGACCCGTCGGACTCTTCTTCGTCTGGTCACGCTGCCGGAAGCCAGCGGGCAGCATGGCATTCTGGGAAAGCAGGGAATCAAAGGTTGAGATTTTGCTCTTTCTGGACTCGTGGACCTGTAGCATCAGAATCGGACCCCCCTCTGTACCTCTGGGTCCATTTCCTGCAGCTCATACTCCAGCTGATCCAGCTCCTCTGGACTGAGGCCCTTGAGGATGGCATCCTCGTCGATGTCCCTGGGGTCAGACATGGCTCCTGCGGCTCCGGCTCACATACACACACACTCTCTCATACACACCGCTGCACACTCTGGGCAGGAGGCACTGAGAGAGAGAGAGAGAGAGAGAGAGAGGGAGAGCAAGAGAGAGAGAGAGAGAGAGAGAGAGAGAGAGAGAGAGAGCAAGAGAGAGACAGAGAGAGAGAACATGTTTGTGAGGTTTAGTTTTAACAGAGGCCTCAGTTAGTTTCATATTTTGTCATAAATTCAATCTGACTTTGACTAAAATGACTTTTTTTAAAGTCAGAAACTGTTTCTGCTGACACATAAAAACCATGAAAATATCTTCATAATAGCAAACTGAAAATTAAAGAGGCTCTGTCTGGACGGCAGCATGTTACTCCAATACTCTTATATATAGATCAGCAGTTTTGATGTCCTTCAGATGTGTAATCGACCCGTGTTGTGGGCTCTTATGGACCCTCATACACACACGGATGCTGGCTTCTCAACAGGTCCCTCCTGCAGCTTCTAAATATGTTTCTCTTTCATGGTACGATTTCATTTATGAATGCAGCAACAAACTGTGTTCACAGATAATGGTTTTGTGGAGGTGATTTAGAGCCCAGAGTCATGTCTCTTAAATGCAGGGCCTGAATATCACAGACGTTTATTCCGGGCCTTTTCAGTTTTGTAGATTTCTCCAAATTCTCTCAATCCTTGACGATGTTATATTCTGTAGATGATTTCATTCACAAACTTTGGTAGCAGACACACGTCATGAAACACCAGCAGACGACACTTGGAGTCACCTTTTCTTTTCTTTCCCCAAATTAAACAAACTTTACTCTGATATTTTCAGTTACGTCCCTTAAATATGTTTCTGCATCACTAAATCAGATCCATGCACACGTGTTTGTTTGCCACTCAACATCTTAATTATTTATTCGGCATGGTTGTTGCAAAAGAGACATTTAGGTTTAAAGTCTGGATGTTAGAAATGACAAACTTTAGAGCTTTATACTCTCCAACCTGTGACAAAATGTAGCAGCGAATTCATCACTTTTAGGTTCTTCACGAATTTACTCAGAAGAACCTAAAAATGATGCAAAAAGATGCATACACTCTGTTCTACAACCATTTTTATTTCCTGCAACAACCAGCATTTATAACCGCAGGTCATCAACATAGAGGTGGAAATGATGCTAAAAAAAGAAAACACTTTCTGAGCGAGTGGTGCAAGATACAGAGCGAAACGACAGAGGACCAAGGACAGACCCCTGTGGTACTCCACGCCAACAGCATACTCTCTAACAACACTTTCTTTCTCCTCACTTGTTGATGTTGTTTCAGAGGAAAGGACTGGAAAGGAAAATGTAACAAAATCAAAGTTTATCGTAACTTTGGAGGGATAAAAAAAAAAACTTCCTTTTCTCTGATTATTTCCAAATATTGAGAACTTTTGATGCCTTTGCTGACTATTTAACAATCAGGAGATGTTCCCCTCCCCCTCAGGACACCAGTGTGTCCCTGAGGATTTAAATAATGATAAAACAGTAAATCTCTTTGTCCTTATTTTCAATGGGGGACCCCCTGCTGTACATTTCAGCACCACTGCCCTCGCCAAAAACTTCCATGACCGTCACACAGGGCCTATCCGCCTATCCTATCCAGAGCGCTTCAGTAACGTGCGGCGATAATAATAGATGCATTTCCAATAAGGCATCTCCAATACTCAGCAGAGCAGAGGCTGGATAAATATGTGGCGGTATCCTTCAGGTCACACGCTTATGTAAGCTTAATTTCCACCTTACAGTGATCATCATCAGCAGCAGCAGCAGCAGCCCTGCAGTTTGAGAGGGGAAGAAGAAGCAGAGCGAGGAAGAGGAGTTAAAAAGAGAGAGAGAGGGAGAAGTCTCTGTAACTCTAAACCCTTCGCTCACCACACACCGGCTAAGAATAGAAGAACAGGGAGATGAGAGAGGTGGAAGGCACAATCCCTAATTTATCACTGATGGACATTCGCTGCTCACACAGTAGTGGACGAACCGACGAACCGACGATAAACGACACGTTAATGACAAACTACTTCACACAGCGAACAGCCAAACACTCAAACATTAGAGCAGGAGCCTCCAAATCTGAAATACCACAACAATAACTCAGGTCAGAGAATGAGTAATGCAGCGATCGGGTTTGTGAGGTGGACTGTTTTTCATTTTCACTCCAAACTTCATCCAAACTTGGCCAGAAGGGAAAACCCATCAGGGTTCAGGTCACAGATTGTGGTCTCATTCAGCCAGTCAGCACGTCAGCAACCGTTAACATCTGTGATGGCAACAAAAGCATTTCCCTGCAGGTTTGTAATCACATCTGTACTCAGGGCTCCATTAAAAAGGACACCTGAGGAGCCAACAGGAGGAGGAGCATGACTCTGGCTGTGGCAGAAATCTCATGAAACACAACAAAACCTCCACGTAACACCACCTCTAGGAAAAAGTTCTGTTATTGCTCGACAGCAGAAAATGGTGTCAAATTCTCAAACTTCTGCTGCAATCAAGAAAGATCTCAAACAGAAACTTTTAAGAAGCAGGGTCGCAACTTTAGCATCTAAACTGACCCACATGGATCTTCTGCAGGGAGGCTAACAAGCAAACTGTTCTGCAAGCAGGATATTTAGATCGTTCACCAACAAAAGACGATTTTAAAGACAATTTTAGCCGCTGTTTTCAGGGGGCAACATACGTCTTTCAGAACATTTATAGATGATCGAAGTTTCAAAAAGTCGAAGAGGTGGTAATGCAGATATTTACACCAGACTTTGTCTTCTTCTAGTGAAACTTGGGAAAGAAATTATGTCAATGCCTGAAAAAAATCTGTACTTTAAGAGAGAAAATGCACTACAAAAATACAAATCCATTTTTAAAAAAATTAATAAAAAAAAGCAGTTTTTTTTTAAATAAAAAAATATTTGCTGTTTTTCTGACTTTTTTCTTTTAACTAATATTTTTTCAACCTCTTTCTTTTTTTTTGACAATTTTTTTTTCTCTTTTTCGTACAATTTTTTTTGTCTATAGTTTTTCTGACTATTTTTTTCCAGATAAAACAAGATACTTCAAAATCCTGCGAGAATCTCATACAATCAGATCATGTGAACCACCGCTGCTGCTCCAAATCAGCGGGTTCTCCAGCTCCTACATAACTCTGACTACGGGGTCAAAGAGAGTAAAGCATCTTACAAGTTAAACATAGGGAATCATCCTAAGTAGACAAACTTATGACGATTCCATCTATTCGACTTAAAGAAAGGAGGATCTCTCAGAGTCTCAACCCAAAAGAAAGTCAAACTTGATTAAATTGAACAAGTGGGCCATGTTTGCTTCCAATAACTCGAGCAGAGGGGGAGGAAAGTGTCTGTTTTTAAAAGATCATGATCCCAGAGAACAGAAAAAAACAATTAGTCTGAAAAACAAACAAAAAACAGCCCTAAAATCTGAAAAAAAGTCTGAAAACTGCTTTTTTTGGATAATGTAATACGCTTCTTTAGTTTTACAAGTTGGAGATGAAAAATATTAATTTATCCAAACTTCAGATCACACTTTTCTAACCTGATGCACAAATAGTTTGTAAGTTTGATCTGCTTTGAGAAAACTAAAAAAGGCTGATCAGAAATGCATCTTCATAGTGAGTTAATAATTTCATTTAACCGCACAAAGATCAAACCTGTAATCTGCAGGATGTCCGTCCACCTCTGTTCAAAAGGAAAACTCTACGGTGTCTCAAACTGCAGGTTTAAAAATCCACAAATACAACATGAATTCTGCTTTATTGTTTTCTGAACAACCAGGAACTAAACAGATCAAATTTAACAAGTACAAAGTTTTATATCGAGTTAAAGTGACTCGTGAACGGTGTTGTCCTGCTCCAGTGACACACAAACAATGTGACCGCAACCTTGTTCCTCTCAAGGTAACCTTTGTTTGGTTGGACTCACTGATCAGATTACACTTTATTAGCAAGGACAAACACACACACATCTTGTGACTGTAACCGCAGGGATACACACTTTACGGCTAATGAAGATAAAGCTGCTCTGAATCAAAGTCGATCCTCTTTTTAACGAGTCGATCTGTTATTTCAGAAAAATGCATCATCATCACGCATCACGACTTTTCCGCTGCAGAAACCGTCAAACTTGCTCCTGAGACGCCGTCAGGCAGCTCGCCGTCGTTGATGCTGCGCGGCTCTAATGCGTAAAGCCAATGACACAAACACCGGATCACACAGCTGAGAGGAGGAAGACGGAGGAGATTTAAAGGATGACAGGAAGGAGACAGGAGCTCAAAGGGCCAGGTGGAGGATAAATCCACTGAGACTCACTTTTTATCAGGAGCAGGAGCTAAAAAAACAGCCTGTAAGTCTGAACAGTCGGATTTCTATCACTTCTCATGGTCAAACAACACAGTTAAAAAGAGGAGCTGACAGTCAAAGGCTGACCTCTGACCTTCTGAGCATCTCTTGAATCTATTTAAGTCAGCGTCGATGTAGAAGTGATCTGCATGTGTGAATATTATTGTTTTAAGGAGCTGATCTGCTGAAGAGTGAGACATCTAGAAACCCTGATTATCTCTGTAAAACAAAGACCTGGTTCTGACAGGTGAGACAGAAACGGTGAAGAGATGATGGTGTCCATGCATCAACATCACATCTTTGAGCTTTTCAGGCTCAGACGTCTGCAAAAATGTGTGAAATGACATAACTCTAACAGTCTGAAGAGACGACAGGCCTGACAGGTGTGTTTGAAGGTGTGACGGTCTAAAGTCGGAGCCTCGCTGTGGGATTTTTCTCTCATTTACATGTAAATTCCCTCGGCTTGAAAAAATTCCTCTTTTTCCTCCTCTCTTAAACTCATATCTCAAACCTTTGACTAAATGTGTATCTTATTAAAACCGTAAATTATTCGTAAAAGCCGTATGATTTTGCTCAAGTTGTCTGTGATCCATCTTATCACGTTAAGAGCGAAGTTTGGATCCCTCTTCTTTCTCAACTGACAATAAAAAAAAGTTTAGCAGAATGTAAAAGTTTCAATAATTGATTTTTAAACCAACATCGACGTGAAAAATTAGTAAAACATGAAGAGCAGTTCTCTGAACAGCATATCAAAACACAGCCTCTGTTAATTAACAGTAAACTGATTGACAGACTATTGTTAGTGTGGCCAACTCTGATTACAGCGACACATGATTTAAAGTTACCTAAATTTAAAGTTAAAACTCCTCTTGAGAATATTTGATGGTATAAACCAGGGTGACCATATTCTCAATCCCTAAAAGCGGACCTGACTCCAAGGGGGTGAGTCGGATCGTGTGTCTTTTACGTGCTTCTAACTTGGTAAGTCCATGTGACACAAACTTGAAACTTTCATACAAAACCCTGAATATTTGAAGGACTTTATTTACTTCCCCAGACAAAGTCGGACAAGGCCGAACAGCCCCAACAAAAGAGGACATGTCCGCGTAAAAGAGGACGTATGGTCGCTCTGGCATAAACACAATACTAATGAACATGTCAGATATGTTTGGTGCCAAAAACCCTGAAATTAGTCCGTCAGTATTCTGTTTGCTTGTTTTCAACCGTTTTTCGTCTCCGTTTTAAGAAGTGAACGCAGCCGCAGGCTCCATCCAAACAAGGCTCATGTGATTTGCCTGCCTGAAGCCTTTGAGCCGTGGTTATTGTTGAGTTAAACACGCGGCTTTTTCCCTGACACTTGAGCTAAGAGTGAGGCTCAGACAGACAACTGCACACAGGCAGCCTGCCGGTTAAGAAAGAAGAATAGAGCGTTTCTCCCGGGAATACGGCTGTCAGCAGTGAGTCGGGATAGAGATATGATTAACTCTGACAATAACACTCTGTTTTCATTTGTTTTGACATTTAATTTGGCGTGTTCCACATAACAGGAAGCCCTGCGACCACACTGGAAACAGGATGGACGTTTGTGAATGTGCATCTGTCCCCCCTGCAGTCCCAGAAGAGTTCCTGTGCCGACCCACACGGAGTGGGAGGGGCTGCTGTCACCTGCCGCCGCCAGCTGGCTGCAGACCGCTCTTTTTCCACTTTAAATCTCAACCATCTCCTACACCTGCACGACACGAGTCGAAGCTGGAATTAAATATATGTTTGAATCTTATCTAATGAAATCTACTTTCTTGATGTAAACCGCCTCTGTGAGTGTGTCAGGGCAGATTTTAACCCAGGTTTTAAGTTCTCTTCGCTCATGGAGTCGTGTTTCTTCAGTTCTGACCTGGAACAAGTTGTACGTACTCTAAATCAGAAGCATTACCTACGTGTGAGTCTTCTTAGCAGGTTAGAGCAGAATTTGTCATCGTCTGTTTATAATTTTGACAGTTCCCTCCCCCCGGGATAAAACTCATTACAGTTATGTAGGACAACAAGAAGAGAGCGGGAACTGTGAGATTCAGATGGGAGCCTGGATCCTGAGAAAACCCGAGGGATGAGACTGTAACTACAACATACTGAAAACAAAGTCCGTCAGAGAGCAACGAGAGGACTGCTCTGCATGAGCAATAATCATCTATCAGTCAATGAGATCCATCAACTAATAATTTAACAACTACTCTCCAACCTTCAATTACTTAATTTGTCTTTAACTGTCTATATGACCCATGCTAGGGCTGTTTCCAAAACCCATTCATACTCATGATTTCACTGACAACTTCACTCTCTCACGTCCAAGTTTCACTAACTACAAACTCTCCTTTCTGCTATTAACAAGTGACGACGATAACCATCTGAAGTCTCAGTATACAGATCAAAAAGGGCTGTTCTTATTCACACGCTTCAGTGAGTAAGGGCCTGTGTCCACTGATGGCTTTGAAGAATCAATAGATGTGCAGCATTAGCAACAGATTTAGACACAGAAATTACATGATTGAGAAAATGAGTGATAAGTCTCCTCACAGACCCCCACTGTTGTTGTTATTTTACATCAGAAGTCCCGCCCCTTCTTAAATTTGATTGGTCGGTGATTTAAAAGAGACTTTACTAAGAACTGAAGTTTACCCAAATTAGAACTTTTTTTTTGCTAAACCTGAAGAGATTCTGGTATCTCGGCCACTGAGGAGTGTGTTGGTTTTACATCAGAATAAGGTGCTGCCAGTGGACACAGGCCCTAACTAAGGGGAGTAAACAGCCCTTAAAATCTGATCTGGGTAAGTCAATCTAATATTACAGAACAAACCTGTGTTGGGGGACAGGAACTTACAACTTTGTTGGCTCTTTAAAAGTGAGACTATGTTCCAGTAAACAACCTCCACAACATTTAGACATCACTGACACGCCAAAATCAAGTCACACTAAATTATCTAAAGTAAGTTTTATTTTATTAGATATTTTAAGTTACTAACGGTGTCCCCCAGGGTTCTGTCCTGGGCCCCCCCTCCATCAATCATCTTTTTACTTCCTCATCTCTCTGTAAATTCAACATCCAGTTTAATTGTTGCGTCGATGACACCCAGCTCCACGTGTCCACCAAACCCACTTCATTCCCTCCACTCTCCTCCCTCTGTACCAAAAAGAAATCAAATAGTTGTTCACCTGCAACCTTTTCAAATCAAACAGCAATAAAACTCATGTTCTCCTCATTTGTTTCAAACCCACTTAGACAAATACTCAGTTTTTCTCCATCTACAAACATTAATCACCTCCATTCATCCTTCACACCCAACAGTGCCACCATTCTCGTTCACACCCCGGTTATCTCACACACTGAAAACTGCAACTCCCTTCTCGCTGGTCTCCCTCTCAACTCCATCCAGATCTCTGCAGACTGCATCAAAACCAGAACCTCCTCTATTAACCACATCACTCCTGTCCTTCGCTTCACTGACTCCTGCTAAAACATATTTTTGCTATTTTTCTATACTGCTGTTCGTTTTTTCAACTTTGACTTGTAAGGTGATCTTGACTTTGAATAAAATGTATTATTATTATTATTATTATTATTATTATA